>CM077078.1:107801487-110201487 GCA_039513925.1 Platanthera zijinensis
AATATTGTCGAACTGAGTTAAAAGATCGTCGATCTGAGAACAACTATCGTAGAACTGAGATCATTGCTGAGAAACACCAAATCGTCAACCTGACATCGTAGATCGTCGAGCTCAGTTCATAGTAGAAGACTCTGAGATCGTTGATGGGAGATCGATGGTCGTCGAGCTGAGTTTGACTGTAATCGAACTGATATAGATAATCCACAGAATCTTTCTGAGTCTAAGTTTGAGTCAACTGTAATGTTGGTCTGCACAAACCTGACCTAAATGGACCTAACTAAGACTAGACAAAGACCCTGGCTATACAGGGGGTCAAGACATCCTAAGAGTAGACCTAGCACAAATCCAAATAAGGGTTCCAACAATCTCCCCCTATTTGTGTGAGGTCACTTAAAAACAAAACTGAAAAGAAATAAGAATACAAAGACCATAAATATCTATAGGGATGAAATAACATCAGCAGATATGTTATAGCAATGTATTGTACGTAATCAGTTAAGCATTAAAACATTAAAGAGTACAAACTATAATTTATCAGATGAAGGACCAGAGGAGGGTTTAGAAAAGATTATCTTTCTGTTTGGATCTAGTACATCCTTCTTAGAAATCATCAGGTCATGTCCACCAAGAGTTGTCTGAGCACTTGTCCTGGGCACAATTGCTTCTGGATGCAATGCCATATATTCAGCTGGATTAAAAACTTTCTTGCTAACTTGGAGTTTGTCCAGCTCTTTTTATCTATAGGATGACATGGTGGTAAACTTTGATGGATCTTCTCCATCTTCTACAGCTTTTCTTATCTGAGAAAGACCAATCAGTTCTTGAAACCTGCCATCCTAAAGTTTGGATTAACTTCCTGTTCAATAAGTGGCTTACCATCTTGAGGAGGCAACATGGTAACTGGTTTGAACTGAGTGGATTGAGCCTTAAAACTTGTTGTGCTGTGTTGTTCATCACTTTGAGAATAAAGAGATTTTGGAGGATCACTCTCACTATACTTTCCTTTAGGCTTATGAGATTCATCATGTCTTCTGGACTGATAGGTAGCTATCTTCTGAACCTTGGGTAAAACTTGTTGTTGAGGAGGAGAGAAGGAGGGGTTCTGATAAATAACTTCTTTTACTTACTATGTGGAACTTTGATTCCTTTGCTGCTGACTGCTTCCTTGGGAATGAGATCTGGATTCGGGCGATAGCTCTAGTCTGTAGGCCAAGGGTCTGATTCTCTATAGAATCCTATAGGGCCCCATACATATTGGACTGAGCTTCTTTTACCCGCGAACCCGTGAGACTCCATGCATTAGGCGTATTTTGCCTATCTACTTTGGGCCTCCAACATCCTGTCTCGAATTACTCATATCTGAACTTCTGTGTCCTCCACAAATCTGAGCCAAGCGCCTTCGGATCCTCATCCTGGATCTAAGATAGTGGAGTCATGCACCTTCGTCCATACAATGCCTTATAAGGATACATACCTATACTAGACTGATGAATCTTGTTATAAGAGAACTCGATAAGCGGCAACAGTCTCTCCCACGGTTCTCTATGATCCCGGATACATAGGCGTAAGAGATCCTCCAATGTCCAGTTTGTACGCTCTGTTTTCCCATCCGTCTGGGGGTGGAATGTATTGTTGAAAGTCAATCGGGAGCCCAAGTAAGCCTGAACTGCTCTCCACTCCTTAGTCATAAATTGTCCATCCCAATCTGATACGATCGTCCTGGGTACACCATGATAACAGACAAACTACTCCACAAATTTCCATACTAGAACTCCGACCAGAGCGTCCTTCCTGACTGGGATAAATCGAGAAACCTTCGTAAGTCTGTGAATAATCACCCAGATCGAATCATTTCCAGCATGAGAATGTAGGAGTCAATGTATAAAGTCCATCGTGATGTCCCTGAACTTCCACTCCGGCACTGGTAGTGGCTGCAGCAATTTCGTCAAGCTTTTATATTCAGCCTTCAAGAGTTGACAAGTCTCACAATGCATCACGAAATAGGTGATCTCCTTCTTCATACTTAACCAGTACATGGTCTTCTTCAGATCGGTTATCATCTTTGTGATCCCCGGGGTGCACTGAGTGCATACTAGTGTGTGTTTCGATCAAAATATCCTCTCGTATTTGACCTCCTATTGGTATATATATTCTGCCTATGAAGCACACTAGGCCATCCTTTAACGTATAATCTCTAGCCACGCCAACCTCTAAATCTTTGAATATTGGTTTTAGCTTAGCATCCTTCCTCTGTTCATCTCTGATGTGATCTCATATATCGCTAGTAATGCTCATCGATGCTAAGTACTCCTCATATCGCCTAGGATTTGCCTTGGGCACCAAGGCAATCTGCATATCCTCCAACATCCAGACCAGATCCATGGCCATCATCTGGGGTTCTGCTCCTGTTATGGTAGCTCTCATGCTAAGAGCATCTGCTACTACATTCGCCTTCCCTGGGTGGTAGTGCATCATGTACTGTTAAACGGAAAGAAACTCCACCCATCTTCTCTGTCGTATGTTTAACTCCTTCTGTGTGTATACATACTTAAGATTGGTGTGGTCAGAGAAGATATCACAATGAACTCAAAAAAGGCAATGATGCCAGATCTTCAACTCAAATATTACCGCTCCCATCTCCAAATCAGGCATAGGGTAATTTTGTTCGTGCTTCTTCAGCTAGCGGGAATCATAGGCTATCACGTGTCCGTACTGCATCCGGATGGCACCCATTCCCTGGTAGGATACGTCAGTGTAGACTTGGAATCATTTCTTTCTATAGGGAATAGCAAGGATAGGAGCTTGTTGGGTACATTGGAAAATGTGTACCTGATTTGAAGAAGCCCAACCTAGCTCAATGATATACATCATGTTGTATTTGATGTAGTTTTGAGTTGACATGTGCAGGTAAAGAAATGTTAAAGTTTACAGAAAAATTCTAAGTCCAAGTGTCGACACAAAGGAAAATGTGTCGACACATAGAAGAAAGTTGTCGACACAACACTGGGAAAATGTGTCGACACAGAAGAAGTAAGTCGACACTACTCTGGGAAAAAGTGTCGACACATAACATAGTCGATCTCAACACTGGGAAAATGTGTCGACACAGAAGAAGTAAGTCGACACTACTCTGGGAAAAAGTGTCGACACAGAAGGAAAGCGTCGACCTCAACATTGAAAAAAATGTCGACACAGAAGAACATAGTCGACCTCAAGGAATATAGTCGACCACAAGTTTGTCTACAACAGCAGAATGTGTCGACACATTGTGATTGAGTCGACACATTGAAGCAGAGTTAAAAGAAGACTGTGTCGACACCTGAAGGCTAAGTCGACACTTACTGAAGTTAAGATTCTACAACAACTGTGTCGACACACAGGACTTGTGTCGACACACTGAAGAGTCAAGATCAAATTGTTTGCAGAAGAAGCCGTGTCGACTCAAAGGCAACTTAGTCGACATCACTGAAGGCAGTGTCGACACCAAAGTCAATTGTGTCGACACAAATAGACAGATGGTCTCGACACTTTCTGACAGACTGTCTCGACACACTGTGGTTCAAGACTAAGGCACAGGACTTGTTGAAGACTTGACAGCTGTGGGTTGCCACCGGTTAACTGAAGCTGTCAGACTTGTCAGAGAACTGTTAGAAACCGGATCAGCCGGTTACCATGAAGGAAGTCTATAAATAGACATATTCAGAAGAAGGAAATAACTTTCTCAACATTGAAGAAATTCTTAACTCCAGAACTTTTGAAGAAGGATTCCGATCCAAATCATTTCAAGAAAGTGCAAGGCACTTAAGAAGATCTTCTCAAGAAGATCTAAGAAGACTATCTAAGGATAGATCTAAGAAGAGTTCTAACCAGAATTCTGAAGAATCATTCAAGTGCTGATAGAGAGAGATCAAGTCAGAATTTGAAGAAGAAGAAAGAATCCATCAGTGGATTCTCAAGAAGCTGTTTGGAATCAACTCAGCTAAGTACATTTTCAAGAAGCTTTGAAGAAGGCTAAGAAACAGTTGATTGCATCAGCTGATTAAGAATTGTCATTGCCTCTTCTCTCTCAACTTGGCAAGACAATTTAAAACAATCTTTTCTATATTTCTGTAGGATCTGTTTATACAGATCTGAGTTGTAAGCCTATGTTATAAAGGCTGAGTGTAGGAGTGTTGAACTCTGAGTGGTAGGGCTGATTGCCTGAGTGTAGGAGAAGGATATTCTCTGAGTTGTAGGCCTTGGGGCAAGGCTGAGGTAGGGCAGTTGTGCCTGAGTTGTAGGAACCAGTTGGGTTCTGAGTTGTAAGATCTTTTGATCTGAGATAAGTGGAAGTTTGGCCGAATCTAGCATACTGCTAGATAGGTGAAGGGGGAAAGTGGATGTACCCAGACCTTGGGGAACCACTATAAAACATAGTGCAATCTGTGATGTGTTGTTTTCTGTGATTGCTGTGTTTTTGTATTAGTTAATAAATTGAATTCTGTCTAGAAGTTTTAGAAAAAGAAGCAGGACCTATTCACCCCCCCCCCTCTAGGTGTTTAGGCTGCCTTGAAAGTTAAACTATCAAGTGGTATCAGAGGGAGGTTCCTCAAAAAGGACTTAACAGTCTGAGGTAGATCTGATAGGCAGAATCAAGAATCAAGAAGATGGGTTCTGGAGAGAATCATAAGGAGCTAGGGTCAATGAAATTACCCATATGCAAGAAGGAAATCTTTGGGATCTGGAAAGAAAGAGTCAGGTTGTTTATGGAAGCATCTGACCCAAGGATTTACATCACAGTACAGGAAGGCCCCTTCATACCAATGAAGATATCTGTTCTTGATGCAAATATCCAAACACCAAAGACTTATTCTGAAATGACCAAGGATGAAATCATCTTGGCAACCATGGACAAAAGGGCACAGAACATAATTGTCAGTGCCATAGATGATTCAACATTTCAGAATCTGATTCACTGCAAGACCTCCAAGGAGATGTGGGACACATTAATTGTCTACATGGAGGGATCAGAAGAAGTAAGGCTGGACAGAAAATCTATGCTAAATCAGGAGTATGAAAGTTTTAGACAAGGAAAATCTGATAGCATAACTGAGTGCTATAAGAAATTCTATAGAATTGTGAATGAGCTAATTTCCTATGGAAGAGTCTTCAGTACCTATGAACTGAATGACAAATTCTTAAGATCCTTATCAAAGGATTGGGACACAAAGATCTGTGCCATAAGAGAAGTGGCAAAATTGGCAGAGATATCTCCTCCAACTCTGTTTGGAAAGTTGCTATCCTATGAAATGCAACTTATGGTAAGGAAGGAGGAGGAAAGAAACTCAAGAGGAGAGCATAGAGAAAAGACTGTGGCTTTTAATGCTGAAGCCACCAGAAAGAATAGGAGGAAATCACCATCTCCTCCTAAGGAAGTTGAAGAAGGTAGTTCTGAAAATTCAGATAAGGGTTCAGTCAGCAGTGATTCAGATGCAGACTTTGCTGCATTCACTAGGCAATTTCAAAGGTTCTTGAAAAAGAAGCAATGGAAGTCTAGGCCTTCATCATCACAGCAAGTAGATGACTATTATCAGAAAAGAAGGTCATCTAGGAAAGAGAAAAGCAGGTCAAAGCCCAGCAAAGCCACTACTTCAAAGATTGTCTGCTATTGTTGCAATAGGCCTGGACATGTAGTGGCTGAGTGTCCTGACAAAAGGAAGGAATCTTCAGAAAAGAAGAAGACTTATCAGAAAGGCAAGAAGGAGAAATCCTTTGTAGCAAAGAAAGATAAAAGTCTGTCAGACCAGTCAACTTCAGAATCAGGATCTGAAGCTGAAGCATATATTGGATTATATGCTGCATCTGAGGAAGAGGAGTTTATGCAGTTGCTAGACTCCATCAATGAACATCAATGCATGGGTTTGATGACTAGATCAGAAGAGGACCTATGCCAGAATCAGTCTGGTCCTAATGAGGTAAACAGTCCTTCCAGTACATTTGTTTGTAGTACAAGTGAAGAATCAGCTACATCTGCATCAAGTGATGAAGATGCATCTGGATCTGAAGGAGATGTCTATCAATTGATAGACAAGTATGGGGACTTGTTGCAGGCCCTTAAGAAAAGCAAGAACCTGGTTAAATCACAGGCTCAGGAAATTGCTGATCTAAGGGTTACAACAGCTGAGTTAGAAAAAGTCCTTGATCAAAAGTTAGCTGAAATTGCCAAGCTGAAAAATATAACTATTATTCAGATGGGCACAATTAATTATACTAATGATCAAGTAAAGAGTCTGGAGGACAGACTTAGAATTGAAAGGGAGTTAGTGGCTAGTTACTCTAAGCCAAAATCTGTCTTACCCTTGATAGATGAATTTGTCACTCAGAAGGGTAAGGCTGGATTAGGATTTAAGGGTAACTCCAGGGCTAGCAGATTCAAGAAGAAAGGCAAAGCCCCTATTGAGCCACTAAACCTTTCAGTCCCCATAAGGTTTGGTAAGAAGAAATTGCCTTCTAACATATATGATCATGAAGACATTCAGGATCATATCAAGACAAATGTTCTGAAGAACAAGGGTGTTAAGGCAAGCAGGCCTACCTATGGTCATAAGCCCTATGGTTTCAAGAAACCAGCAGGAGAAGTTGCAACAGCACCAGCAATGAACAGAAATGCTTCTGACAAGGATGTATCTAGATCTAGATACAATAAGTTTGAATGTTGGTGCTGTGGCAAGAGGGGTCATTTTGCATTGGACTGCTGGTATAACACAAGTGTTATAAAGAATAAGAGTCTACCTGTTAGAAGAGGTTATGATAACTTTATTAAGGCTAACCTGAACCAAGGACCCAAGACTTACTTGGGTTCTAAGGGTAAGTAATTCTGTATTGCAGGTGAATCCAAGTTACCATGCCCCTATATGGTACTTGGATAGTGGTTGTTCCAGGCACATGACTGGAACAAAGGGGCTGCTGAAGGAGTATTCATCTGTCAAAGATGGACATAAAGTGATCTTTGGTGGATCTGAAAAAGGAGTCATCAAAGGATTTGGTAACATCTCTTCAAACCTAATTACTATCACCCAAGTGGCCTATGTAAAAGGTTTGAAACATAATCTAATAAGCATAAGCCAGCTGAGTGATCTAGGATATGACATTTCATTTGGTAAGGATGGATGTCATATCAAAAGGTCAAGTGATCAAGAGATCATATTGACTGGGTATAGGAAGAGAAATGTGTATTGCCTTAATTTTGAATGTGAGAATAAGGCATCCCCCATTTGCCTTGTAGCTGATGAAAATGCTTCTCATTGTGTTAAGTGGCACAAGAGATTGGCTCATCTAAACTACAAGACAATTGGCCAACTCTTTAGTAAAGAACTAGTGAGGAATGGGCCTCAAGTTAAGTGTATAAAGGAAGGGGTATGCTCAGCTTGTCAAAAGGGCAAGCAGACAAAAACCTCATTTCAAAGCCTTGAAAACAAGGATTCTGTGAGGTGCTTATACCTCTTGCATATGGATCTTTTTGGTCCTATGCCAGTTCACAGTCTAGGAAGGAAGGTCTACACACTAGTGGTTGTAGATGACTATTCTAGATTTACATGGGTGTTCTTTCTGAGACAAAAATCTGAAACCCCAAGTGTATTATTTAAGTTTGTAAAGCAAATTCAGAATGAACTGAACAGTACAGTGGTCAAAATCAGAAGTGACCATGGTACTGAGTTTCAATCTGAAAGCATGACAAACTTGTGTATAGACTTTGGGATTTTCCAAGAGTTCTCCTCACCTAGAACACCTCAGTAAAATGGAATTGCTGAAAGAAAGAATAGATCATTAATTGAAGCTGGTAGAACTCTATTGAGTGACACCTCTCTCCCAGAATATTTTTGGGCTGAGGCAGTTAACACTGCTTGTCATGTCATCAATAGGGCTTCTATCACCAAAAGCCACAGAAAGACTCCCTATGAGATTGTGAAAGGCAGAAAACCAAATCTATCCTATTTTAGGATCTTTGGCTGCAAGTGCTATATACTTAACAATGGTAAGTCTTATTTGACTAAGTTTGCTGCCAAATCCCAGGATGGGATATTTGTTGGGTACAGCACAAATAGTAAGGCCTATAGAGTCTTCAACTTAACTACTCAAGTTGTTGAAGAATCTGTGCATATTGTATTTGATGAAACAAGATTAATCAATTGTGAATTGTCTTGTAGATCAAATGACTCAACAGGTATAAGCAAGAAGATGGACAAGCTCTCCATTACTGAAGCTTCAAAGGAAGAGGGAGCATTGGAAAATGAAGGCTGCTGTCCAGGGGGAGTACAAGAGATAATGGAAGCTGATGAAAACCAAGAGGAGCAGCAGAATGAAGAAGCTGGAGATGCTCAACCTGAAGGGAATCTACCTCCAGCTATAAGATATCTAAGAGATCATCCTACTGATCAGATAATTGGTGATCCAAGACAAGGAGTGCAAACTAGAAGCAGAAATCAAAGCACAGTTTTGCATTCTAGTTTCTTGTCTCAAATGGAACCTAAGAAGTTTGAAGAAGCTATCCAAGACCAGTACTGGATTGATGCTATGCAAGAGGAGCTGAATCAGTTCAGAAGGTGCAAGGTCTGGGAGCTTGTTCCTAAACCAAGAGGCCACAACATAATTGGGACTAAGTGGATCTATAGGAACAAGCTAGATGAAAGTGGAATAATAATAAAGAATAAAGCAAGATTGGTTGCAAAAGGATACAGGCAGGAAGAAGGGATTGACTTTGATCAAACCTTTGCTCCAGTAGCAAGGCTGGAGGCAATCAGAATGTTCCTTGCCTATGCAGCCTACCAAGACTTCAAAGTATACCAGATGGATGTAAAGTCAGCATTTCTGAATGGTGATCTTAAAGAAGAAGTATATGTAGAGCAGCCATCAGGTTTTGTAGATCCTCTTAAACCTGATTCTGTGTACAAGCTTAGGAAAGCTTTGTATGGGTTAAAACAAGCTCCAAGGGCTTGGTATGAAACCCTGTCTACCTTCCTCATTGAGAATAAATTCTCAAGAGGAAAGATAGACAAAACTCTATTCCTTAGGGAATCCAAAGGAAAGATCATCTTAGTCCAGATCTATGTTGATGACATAATCTTTGGATCTACTGAAAACAACCTTTGTAAAAAGTTTGCCAAACTTATGCAAGGGAAGTTTGAGATGAGCAGTATGGGAGAACTTAAGTTCTTCTTGGGACTCCAAGTAAGACAGACTGATGATGGATTGTCCATATCCCAGTCTAAGTTCACCAAGGAATTAATTAAAAAATATGGTATGGAGTCATCCTCCTCCATGAGAACTCCTATGGGCACAAGTATGCCAATATGCAAAGATGAGGCAGGTAAACCTGTTGATGAATCATTGTATAGAGGAATAGTTGGGTCACTACTATATCTCACTGCTAGTAGACCTGACATTATGTATGCAACATGTGTCTGTGCTAGGTACCAAGCCTGCCCTAAAGAATCTCATTATACTGCAGTAAAAAGGATTCTGAGATATCTAAAGGGCACTCCTACTCTAGGTCTTTGGTACCCTAGGAATAGAGATTTTCAACTAACAGGCTATTCAGATGCAGATTTTGCAGGATGTAGAGAGGATAGAAAGAGTACTACAGGTACTTGTCAATTCCTGGGAGGAAGACTAATATCTTGGAGTAGTAAAAAACAGACTAGTGTGGCAATTTCCACAGCTGAGTCAGAGTATATTGCTGCAGGAAGCTGCTGTGCACAGCTATTATGGATGCAGCATCAGCTTAAAGATTATGGTATTCAGGTAAGTAGAACACCCCTTTTATGTGATTCTAAGAGTGCTATTTCTATTGCTAATAATCCAGTTTCTCATAGTAGAACTAAGCATATAGAAATCAAATATCATTTTCTTAGAGAACATGTAGAGAAAGGTGACATCTCATTGGAATTTGTAAAAACAGATTATCAAATAGCAGATGTATTTACTAAGCCTTTAGATGAAACCAAATTCAATAAATTCAAAATTGAATTAGGTATGTTAACCATTGATTAATGTATTAAACAAAATCATTAACAATGCTATTGAAATGGTTAATAAGTAAGTAAAAGTAGTAACAACAATAATCAAGTGTTAAAAAGGACACATTGAAGTTACAGAAATTGGCTAAGTAAGAATGTGTCGACACATTCAGTAATAATGTGTCGACTCAGAGAAATTATGTTGACAAGTCAGAAATATTGTGTCGACACAGAGAATATGTGTCGACACTTAAGAATTTTATTGTCGACTTAACCAGGAATGTAATGTCGACTCAACCAGAATCGTGGTGTCGACACTTACAAAATATGTGTCGACACTTGTCCTTAGTGTCGACACAGAATTTCTGTCTTTCTACTATGTATCCAAGGTGTCGACATAACCACATATTGGTGTCGACACATAGTAGGCTGAAGAAATGTCGAGTTAATAGAAGCTTGTGTCGACACATTCCGTCTGTGTCGACACATTTAGACTGTTTTTGGCGCCTTTTGAACTTCTTTCAACAGAAGCTATAAATAGGTCAAAAGCTCCTGTTGTCGACACGCTTTCAAGGTTTTCGAGACTAAAACCTTGTGTCGACAGTCTTTCTTTCTCTCTTCTCTCAAGCTTTCTCGACACAACAATGGCGCCAAGGATTGAAGATAACATCAATGAAGGCTATGAGTTGGTGCGCCAGGCGTTTGCAGATGCGCCGCCCGATGTTCAAGGGGTTATCACCCTTCTCTCCAACTCAGGGTTAGAATTTCTGGTCTCTGAACCGTCCAAGATCTGGAAGAAGGAGGTGCATGAGTTCTTTATCTCAGCATCAGTCCATTCTACTGGACTCAAGATTAAGTCCACTGTTCAAGGGACTAAGGTTAAGATTACCCACAGGGGTTTGAGAAAGATATTCCAATTACAAGTAGTTGAGAATGAAGAAGAGGTTCCCAGTTCTAAGACAAGGGAAGCCCTACAATGGTGTGGCCTGGACTCAAGCATGAAGATTGGAGCTGCATTCAATAGAAAGGGTATGAATCAGCAAGGGAAGTTCTTGTCTGAAGTTGTTGGCAAGGTAATTCTCTGCAAGTCAGGTGGACATGATAGGATTTCTGCCTATATGTTCAGCCTTATGACCAGGATTGTCTTTACAATCCCTACTGATTGGTCAGCAGTCCTCTTTGACAAGATTAAAGAAGGGATCAAGAAGCCTAACATGGCAAGGATCATAAGTCTATATCTCAATGGAGCAATCCCTGAAGTGATGCAGCAACTGCCAGGATCTAAAATCAATCATATGAGAAGGATGGACATGAGACTATTCTCCAGGTGGGAAAGGGTGCTGTCTAAGGATGTGCCTGAAGAGAGCAGGCCAGACACCCCTATGAAATCCCCTTCTCCAGCTCATGAGACTGAGCAACAACAAGAGGACCCACTAAGGATACAGAGTGAAGAACAACCTGCCTCCTCTATAGTTCATCAAGTAGATACATCTGCACAGATGCAGGGGGAGCCAGTTCAATCTCCTGCTCAAAATGTTTCTACCCCTGCTCAGGTACAAGTGGTTCAGGTGTAGGGGGAGCAAATATATTTTACTATAAAAGACTTTCTAAAGTTTTTTTTCTGAACAGGTTCAGGGGGAGCATGTGTCTTCTCCTACTCCAGATATGCAGCTGCCTGAGAATGTGCACAAGAATGCACCTAATGACTTATCTTCAGATGCTCCAGTTCAAAAGGAATACACTCTGGATGAGTTGTTTCCAAATGATGACATAGCTACTGATAGAATAGAAGAGGACCAAGATGTTGAGCAGCCTCTTGACATAGAGCTAGAACAAGGAGTGGAGAAAGTTCAAGAGATTGAAAAAGTACAAGAAGTAGAGGAGGAGCAAAGAATTGAGGGGGAGCCAGTACATGTTGAAACTGAGCAACATGGCACTGAAGCAGATAGAGTTCACATTGAGAGTACTTCTGAATCTGAGACTGAAGAAGCCAGGTTGGCTAAGAGAAGAAAACTGGTTGTATTTAAAAGAAGAAGCAAAACTTATAAGCAGGCTTTACAGACAACACCTCCACCTCCACCTCCTGAAGTTGATTATAACAAGTTCTTGGTGGATTTACAGGTGAAATTGGATGACCACAGGGTGGCCATTGAGAAATATGTTGATGAAAGAAACAAAACTCTGCAGTTTGACTTAGCCCAAGATATCAAATCTATCCAATTTCAAGTCAACTTGAATAAAACTGAAATGACAGATTGCTTCCACAAGGGTGGCAATGCTGTAGTTTATCTGGCTAAACAACAGCAGGATATCTCTACAAAAGTGGATGATATTGCTTTGAAGCAAGGTTATGTTCTGGAAAATCAAATAAGAATGAATGACAATTTAACTGAATCTCATAATGAGATTATTCAAGAGGTGAAAAAGATTGTGCCAGGGATGCTTGCAAATAAAGCAAAAGAAATGGAAGAATTTGATAAGAATTTTCAAGCTGCTATTGCATCTGTTAAGACTGCCATCACAACCTCTCAACAGGAAATATCTGAAAAGCTTCAAAAATTAAGACCATTTTTCAAGGAGGGAGTGAATTATTTGGATGGCCAAATAAGATTTCAGAAAGAAGATCTTAGAGATCATGTATCAAGAGAAGCCATAAAGGGGGAGAGGATGCTAATTCATGCAGGCTCTGAGCATGCCAAATGGGTGACCAATAGCATAAGAGCCACATTGGGATATCCACCATTGTGTGATGATAACATGGTGGCTGAGTCAGGATTACAAACAGGACTACTTGAAGGTGACCAACCTGAGGTTGCCCAAGTCATATACCCCCCTCCAGATTTTGATATATTGGATCAGCAAGTGCAATATATGTATAGTCCTTCAAAGGAAGTTGTAAATGTTATCTTTGGAAAGGTTGATAAGCCTGAGGTAAATTTGCAAGATCAGCAAGATGCTCTACTGTCAAAGAAAAGATTTAGAGAGCAAGCTGAGCTGAAGCCAGATTTTGAGCAGTGGAGTCCTACTTCCAGAAATATAATACTCACTGCATGGAAAGCTGTCAAAGATCAAGTTCATGAAAGGGGCAAGTGGTACAATGAGCAGGAATGGCAGAAGTATGAGGCAAGACAAGAAGCCATTGTACAATTCAGAAGGAAAGCTAAGATGGGAAGACTTCCAACTGATGCTATGGAGCCAAGCAAATACTTCCCAAAGCCTTTTCACTATTTTGAAAGGCAAAGGCTCAAGGAAGAAGCTAAGAAGAAAGCTGATCTTAAAGGAAAAAAGATGGCTGAAGAATCAGAAGCTCCTGTGACAGCTAAAATTAAATCTGGCCAAGGGATTGTTATTAGAGAGCCTAATCAATCCTGATAATGTTTAGTTCTTTCATAATGTTTTGTAATGATGTAATCTGTCAAAGAAAAACCATGTAATCAAACATTACCCAGTAATAAACAAAATTTTGTTAAATCTGTGATAGATTGTTTTATCCATGATGTTCTTATTATTTTGTTTATAATTAAGTATCCCTGTGTATTGTCATATATCATCATTTTATACTATTTATAAATGGTGTATATCATTGGCTATAAGGGTTATGACTTCTCCAAATAGGGGGAGATTGTTGGGTACATTGGAAAATGTGTACCTGATTTGAAGAAGCCCAACCTAGCTCAATGATATACATCATGTTGTATTTGATGTAGTTTTGAGTTGACATGTGCAGGTAAAGAAATGTTAAAGTTTACAGAAAAATTCTAAGTCCAAGTGTCGACACAAAGGAAAATGTGTCGACACATAGAAGAAAGTTGTCGACACAACACTGGGAAAATGTGTCGACACAGAAGAAGTAAGTCGACACTACTCTGGGAAAAAGTGTCGACACATAACATAGTCGATCTCAACACTGGGAAAATGTGTCGACACAGAAGAAGTAAGTCGACACTACTCTGGGAAAAAGTGTCGACACAGAAGGAAAGCGTCGACCTCAACATTGAAAAAAATGTCGACACAGAAGAACATAGTCGACCTCAAGGAATATAGTCGACCACAAGTTTGTCTACAACAGCAGAATGTGTCGACACATTGTGATTGAGTCGACACATTGAAGCAGAGTTAAAAGAAGACTGTGTCGACACCTGAAGGCTAAGTCGACACTTACTGAAGTTAAGATTCTACAACAACTGTGTCGACACACAGGACTTGTGTCGACACACTGAAGAGTCAAGATCAAATTGTTTGCAGAAGAAGCCGTGTCGACTCAAAGGCAACTTAGTCGACATCACTGAAGGCAGTGTCGACACCAAAGTCAATTGTGTCGACACAAATAGACAGATGGTCTCGACACTTTCTGACAGACTGTCTCGACACACTGTGGTTCAAGACTAAGGCACAGGACTTGTTGAAGACTTGACAGCTGTGGGTTGCCACCGGTTAACTGAAGCTGTCAGACTTGTCAGAGAACTGTTAGAAACCGGATCAGCCGGTTACCATGAAGGAAGTCTATAAATAGACATATTCAGAAGAAGGAAATAACTTTCTCAACATTGAAGAAATTCTTAACTCCAGAACTTTTGAAGAAGGATTCCGATCCAAATCATTTCAAGAAAGTGCAAGGCACTTAAGAAGATCTTCTCAAGAAGATCTAAGAAGACTATCTAAGGATAGATCTAAGAAGAGTTCTAACCAGAATTCTGAAGAATCATTCAAGTGCTGATAGAGAGAGATCAAGTCAGAATTTGAAGAAGAAGAAAGAATCCATCAGTGGATTCTCAAGAAGCTGTTTGGAATCAACTCAGCTAAGTACATTTTCAAGAAGCTTTGAAGAAGGCTAAGAAACAGTTGATTGCATCAGCTGATTAAGAATTGTCATTGCCTCTTCTCTCTCAACTTGGCAAGACAATTTAAAACAATCTTTTCTATATTTCTGTAGGATCTGTTTATACAGATCTGAGTTGTAAGCCTATGTTATAAAGGCTGAGTGTAGGAGTGTTGAACTCTGAGTGGTAGGGCTGATTGCCTGAGTGTAGGAGAAGGATATTCTCTGAGTTGTAGGCCTTGGGGCAAGGCTGAGGTAGGGCAGTTGTGCCTGAGTTGTAGGAACCAGTTGGGTTCTGAGTTGTAAGATCTTTTGATCTGAGATAAGTGGAAGTTTGGCCGAATCTAGCATACTGCTAGATAGGTGAAGGGGGAAAGTGGATGTACCCAGACCTTGGGGAACCACTATAAAACATAGTGCAATCTGTGATGTGTTGTTTTCTGTGATTGCTGTGTTTTTGTATTAGTTAATAAATTGAATTCTGTCTAGAAGTTTTAGAAAAAGAAGCAGGACCTATTCACCCCCCCCCTCTAGGTGTTTAGGCTGCCTTGAAAGTTAAACTATCAGAGCTGAGGTAAGCCGACCCTTCAGCTCTTGGAAGGCAAACTCGCACTATGGAGTCCACACAAACGGCATATCCTTCGAGGCCAATCGGGGAAAATCCCTCTACGAACTTCTGGTAGTACCCAACGAGTACTAGGAAACTTCATATGTCGGATGTCGTCTTCAGTGGCGGCCAATCTCGCACTGCTTGGATCTTTGACGGATCCACTGCCAACCCTGCTCCACTGATAATATGACCTACGAAGGCCACCTCTTTAAACCCGAACTGGAATTTACTGAACTTCACATATAGGATGTGCTCCCGGAGTTTCTCTAGAGTCAATGCCAAATGTCATGCATGCTCCTCCTTTGTCCTCGAGTAGATGAGGATGTCGTCTATAAATTCGATTACGAAGACATCGAGGTAGTCTTCGAAAACTTAGTTCATCAAACTTATAAATGCAGAAGGTGCATTTGTGAGGCCAAATGGCATTACCATGAACTCATAAAGGCCATACTGGCTACTGAATGAAGTCTTCGGGATGTCCTCTTCCTGGATCTGGAGCTGATAATATCCCGACCTCAAATCTAGCTTCGAGAACCAGTGGGCTCCCTCTAGCTAGTCAAAAAGCTCGTTTATTCTCATTAAAGGGTACGTGTTTTGTACCTTTATCCAGTTCAATCCGTTGTAGTCTATGCATAATCTAAGAGTCCCATCCTTCTTCTTTACAAACAATATTGGGGCTCCGCACAGTGAGGAGCTTGGTCTGACAAATACAGCTTCAACCAACTCCTGCAGCTGGCTTCAAAATTCCACTAGCTATTTTGGGGCCATCCGATATGGAGCACTAGATACTGGCTTAGCTCCCGGTACTAGATGGATTCAAAAGTCCTTCACACGGTGAGGTGGCAGTCCTGGCAACTTCTCTGGGAAGACATCAGCAAAATCCCGTACCACTGGAATGTTGGAGATAGAAATCTCTTCCTCGATCATCTCTGTAACATCCCAATGTTACTTCTAGACCCCTTAACTTAGATTGGGTTAGGCATGGGGTGGGTGTTAGGGTAATGAGCTAGGTTTGACCCTGGATAGTGGGTTGTAGCCATGTGGGGCCCACTATGGGGCCAAAGTCAAACTAGGTCAAACTAGCCTAAACAGGAACCCTAGCCACACCATGACCCCCTCATGATGCCCTAACCCTAAATACAATCTAAGTAGACCCCAAGGTAGGTCAGGGGGTCAACCAGTTGACCATGATGGGTCAAGTCAACACCTTTGACCTAAATAGTGAAAATGGTGTCCTAGCCCAATTCACTGGGTTGGGTCCACCCAAATCAACCCAAATTCATCATGTGGGCCTAAAGTGACCCTATAAACCCTAGGGGAGAGAAAAAATAGGGCCTCTCAATAATACTTTTGGGAGAACATCTAGGAGAGAGAAAAGAAGAGAATAGGAGAGAGAAAGTGCCTAGGAATTATTTTGGGCCACTTGGGCTCATCCCACCAACCCATGATGGGTTGGCTGACCATGCATGGGTATTAGGAGGTGTGGGACCCCCACCATGCTGCCTTGGGCCAAGCCCAAACCCAACCCAAGCCCAACATAGCCTAAACAACTTGGTGGAGTCAACCCTCCCTATTCACTCACCCAACCCGGCCCAACACTTGGCAACCCGACCCACTAGGCTCTAATCAGCCTTCATGGCCAGTGGGACCCACTCACCAGCCACCTAGCCGGCCAAACCCACTAACCCGACCCCCCCTCCTTGGTGAATCCGCCCCTACCTAGGTGAAGTCGCCCACTCTCTTAACTCAACCCCAAACCCTTCCCCCTCTCTCATTCCATTCATCCCTACCCCAGAGAGAGAGAGAGACAGAGAGGAAGGAAGACATGGAAGGCCGTGGAGCTCGCCGGAATGTGCATGCTAGGGGAAGCCGCCGCCACCCTCAACCACAACCACCAAGAGTCCGTATCCCCTCCTCTCCTCATGTACTAGTCTTCCTAGATCTCCTAGGTTAGTGGCCAAGCTCAAAAGAGCTCGACTGTAGGCCTCTTCCAGCTTGGAAAAGCTTCAAAAATGGCGGATTAGGGCTTTTTCGAGTCGGTTGCGCCGCCGCCGTCCGCCGCTCTCCGCCGCCCAGTCGCCGGCCAGATCAAGCTCCGGCCACCGTGAGGCCGGGGAAGCAATTGGCCGGAGGCCCCGCCGCCGGCGACGGCCGGAAACCACCCCGCAAGGAACACCTGCTCGGTTGGCCCTGCATGCACTGCATGGAGAAGAAGAGCAGCTGCCGTTAGATCTCTTTAAGATTCGTGCAACGATTTTATTAATAATTCCCTGTATTATTATTTTATGAATAATGTGGAATAGTGTCACATGGTAACAGATATTTTGCATGTTGTTTTTGAGGCACTTAGAGGCCCCACCTTAGGATGAACCCTGAATAAAAAAGTTAGGTAGATGGGTTAACTTTGCAATGCCACAGAAATCATGACTTTTGGACCAGTAGGCTGCCCTGTAGGGCTGTTTTACTAGGACTGCCCCTAAACTAGGGCAAAAACCAAATTTGATGCCCAAGACAAACCAAGCATCACCATGACCTGAAATTTTGGTCATGGGTGTATTTAGGGCATGCATATGCCCTGCCAAAAATTTGGAATTTTTGGAAGAACTTTTTCTATAGTTTTTATCAAAATATCAAAAATTAAATTAAAGGCATAATTGTAATTTTAGGCACCCAAATGACCCCAAATTTTGGTGGTATGTCCTTGGGGACATTATTGGTGTCTGGTAGAAATTTCAAGGCAATTGGACCCCTGCATGAAGGGTTATTCCATGTGTTTGTGTAGGCTAATTTAGGCCTTGGTGTGCAATTAGCAATAATTTGTATTTTGTGTATTTAACCTAGCTGAGGCACCCAAAAATCATGCAATGAATTCCAGGGATACTTTAGGGCATGTTTCACCCCTAGGATTACTTTTGGGATTTTTGGAATTTAAAAATACCACTTAATGGAAATTTTCAAATTATAGGCCCTTTTGTAAAATAAATGGGAAAAAACAGGTTTTGGCTATAGAAAACTTTCAGATTCAGCCAAGTCAAAGTATGGTGTCCTATTTGACTTAGGAAAATTTTAGACCTCTGTTTGGAGTTTATTGGAACAAAAACCTTGAAATTACTATTTTACCCCTTTTTGTATTTATTTGTGAATTGGTAGAATTACATGTGGGGAAATTGTAAAAATATTTCTATAGATGTATAATAGCAATATTAGTGTTGCATATTTATTTCAGAATTTTGGTAAACACTGATAATTATTAAGGTAGGAAAATGGCATTTTGATAAATAATTAAGAATGGAAATCTATAGGCTATTACACTATAGAAGTTAATGAAACTTTGCCATAAGTCATGAATTAATGATACAATTGCTCAGTAATTTTCCTGGAATTTTGATTTATGTATCTCTCCTACTTCATTTGGAAAATGGCATTTATGTAGAAATTTTATTAATTATGGGATAAATAGACATTTTAAAAGGAAAATTATGAAATCTTGTAGACAATAATATTTTGCTCATATGCAACTCAGGAAAAATTCCCTAGGTCAGAAGATGTTAATTGATGGTACTTCATGTGCAAAATGACCTAGGGAATAATTTTAAAAGATTTAATTAAAGGCCTTAATGACCTAGGAAAATCATGAAAATCAACACACTCATTTTATTAGTCCATACCACCCTAGGATAAATATTTGGAGTCAGTTGGATCAAGAATTTAGAAGTTCGATTTCAGGGTGGCAATAGGTCATGGGGTGCGCTTAGTAAAGAAGGTTGGACTACAGGCCGCCAGGGGATGAATCAACAACTGAGTTAGGGTCTAAGTTCGGAAGTATAACCCTGGGTGGCAGATGCATTCTAGAGACGAGAGTAACAGAGCGACATAAGACTTACCTAGAAAAGGTTGACGGAAGATCGCCACTCCTTAACCCATACCTTAAATCACTGGGTCATTCTATGTAACAGGAGAGAGAAAAAGAGGTCCGGGGTAAGAAACAACTAAAGTAAATATCCTTGAGAAAGGGAGCTTTGGGATTCAGCCCATCGCAGCTCCTAGTGCCCCTGAGAACCCTTCACCGGGAATACCTTGGGCAGTCCTGGGATTAACCCTAAGACTCTAAGTATGATAAACTGTAGACAAGAGTAGCCTATTAGGTTAGGTAAATTGGACATGTATTCACTCGTGCCGGGTTGGAGGGACTTGGAGTCGTTTGACTACTTGCTCACCCATGCCGAGTTGGAGAAAAGAGATTGACATATATACTCCCCCGTGCCGGGTTGGAGGGACTTTGAGTCTTTTGACTTTTTACTCACCCGTGACGGGTTGGAGAGATTTGAGACTGGTTAGACCTTCGAGCTGGAGGCTCAATGTACTATACTTGCATGTGCATATATTAGTGGCGGGCCATGCGGTACTGGCCAGTCGTCACACCGACGGCAGTACGGTGGACCAGGCGGGTGCGAGGGTTAGAGGGACCAGTAGGATGTTTATACTGGAGTCTGGAAGGCTTTTCCTAATAACGCGCACCCAGCCCAACAAGACTGACAGGTAGTCAGCAAAGTTGTACGCAGAGACTCTAGAGTGCACTGACGGTGTACAGAGGCGCACAAGAGAGGTCTAGGCCTGGTAGTGTGTATACCCGCCTAGAAGGCGGAGACGCCCGCTCCGCTGCTGCCGTAGCCACAACGGTGGTACCTGAGAGTGATGCTAGCTCTCGAAAAGTGGGAACTAAAGGTCTGTGATCACGGAGTCGTGTGTGTGTGTTGCACTGCATGTTCATATCATACCCACCATATAGATGCATAACATTAACCTTCATAACAACTTAAGTCACCTAATGTATAAGTGGTATGGGACGCTTATACATTAGGACCTGCTATACGATCCCTTAGCCTATAAGCCTGAGTGGGCATGTTTATAGGTTGAGGTTATTTTTCTTTTATATATATGCTTGTGACACCTGACACCCTATTGTATATAATGGTATGGGACATTATATACAATGGGAGCCTTGCAAAAGATCCCTTGCTTATGCGTAACCGCATAAGTGGAGGTTACATTTCATGATATTTTGATTATATATACCCTGTTAGTTTCCTGTCACCTGCTCGCCTTTGCCACCCCTTGTTGTCCTCCGCTTCGTCCTCCCGCACGGTGCCTAGGAGTTGCAGGAGGAGGTGCTGAGGATACGACTTAGTCTTTTTGACTAATGGTCGGTGACCTTACTATTTTAGGAGCTCGAGGAGGTGGACCAGCACGTCGAGGAGGCAGGACTTGAGGGGCAGATACCTACTACTACTACTGGAGCACGTCTACAGGTGATGAGAGATTTATGGTTTTTCCGCTGCTGTGTATGAGAGTGAGAGAGAGATATGATGTACTGGGCATAAGCCCTTCTTTCATTCATTTTCTGTACTCATTATGGACTGTCTTATGTTTCATTTGATATATATATACTGTGGCTGTGGACTTGCTTCTGCTTTTACTCTGATTTATTATGCAATTATTCTCATATTGGCCGAACAGGTTATGATCGTACTAGCCGGCAGAATCGGCGTCTTGCGGTGACGACTAACTCGTGCGTTAGTATCACCGTAAGGCGGCGGTTCTGGGCATAAGATCCGGGTTGCCTCGGATTTGAGGAACAGGATCTTACAAACTCGATCCACACCTGCTAAACCTCGTCTCCCTGCTGGTGGGCCTTGATGGCCTGTATAGAAGAAAGAAGACAACGGGAGACTGGGGTAGTACCTTTGAAGGTCGCATAGGTGTCGTCGTATCTCAGCACAACCTTCCTTGTCTGGCAATTAATCTGTGCATGGTTCCAGGTGAGCCATGTCATTCCCAAGAAAAGATCAAAGTCCGGCATCTTCAAAATCGTCGCTAGAGCCTCGAATGTTAGGCCATCGATGGTCACCTCTAGAAGGCATTTTTCAGTAGATAGGATATCCATCCCATTGGGAAGACGCACCCTCCAGGTGACTGTCGTAAAATATTGGACCTGGTACAATTCCTTGACAAAATCCTCCGCGACGAAGTTGTGAGATGCTCCCATGTCGAATAAGTTTTGGGCTGGCTTGCCACATACCGTTACTATTCCTGAATTTGTTAAATAATCTTAGATGGCGAGTTGTATAGTTTTCTTCCTTAGTTCTACCAGTGTAATACCAGTTCAATTATTTAGGGGAAAAGAAGGATAGGAAATTAAATTGCTAGGTTACCTGCTATAACCCTATCCGGGTCCTGGGGTTGAGCAAGATCCAAAGCATACATATGATCTCTATCCATCTTATGGTCTCTGCCTTGTAATCCACGTCCTCAACCATGTACCCAGCCCTAAGATACTGAGTAGGTGGAGCAACCTGAGGTGTTGGTAGTGGTGTCTGTTATAAGTTGTCCTGAAGGCCCTTGTAGAACCTCTTTACGTAGCAAACATCATCCATCTGGTATGAATTTTCCAAGTGAGCCAGGTGAGTAAACTCCCGGTAGTACTCCAAAACTGACCTGGTTCCCTCCCTTAACTGAAGGAATCTGTCCTCAAGCTCATCTCTCGCAGACTATGGCACCAAGTTCTCCAAGAATGCTATCTTGAACTCATCCCAAGTGATGTTCGTGCCCTCAAACCCTACATAGTTGGTGCCCAGAAGGGACTTCCACCACCTATTAACGTGGGACTCCAAACATGAAACAACTAAAGATATGACCATATCAGTCGAGCATCGTATCCTAACCAAAATCTCGTGAATGATGTCTAGCCATTCCTTTGTTTTTATAGCTGACTCCGTCCCAAAATATTATGGAGGGGAGATGCCTCGAAAGACGCTCAATCAGTTTACCTCGGGATTTGGTTAAGAAGCTGGAGCCTGCTGTGCCTTAAAATCCTCCAAGATTGTAGTCAGTGTCTGCCCCATCTCCGATTGTCGGAACAGAGTGGGAACTGGAGGGGGTGGAACAACATTCTGAACTGGAGGAATTACCTATTTAAAGGTCAGGGTTTGTTATAAGTTTCAAAAGGAATGGTTTTCTAATAAGATGGTTGACTAAAATCTAGTTAAGAGTGGACTGTTGCTTGTGATTCCCTTTATGGGTACACCATAGCTTCCACTGCTTAGTTTGTCCCCAAACTAAACTCGAGAGGAGGTGTCCCAGGGTTAGTGGACTTATTTTCTTCGGATCAAGGTTTCGCCTCTAATACCAGTTGTAAGACCCCATTTTTTTCCGAGTCTTATGCCCAGAATTTCCGCTTTGTGATGACACCAACTCCCGAGGTGGTCATCGTCACAAATCGCCGATTCTGTCGGCAAATACTCAATCGTACATCACAAAAGAAAAGAAGTAAACAGATATAGATATGAATCCAGTCCACAATCACAATGCAATATAAGAAAGTTCACACAAATTCAAAAGCTAATCAACATGAAATAATAAGTCTGAAAGGGAAGATAAAGGGGGGGCTCCTACCTAGTATATATAGTCCTCACTACATTATGCTCGCGATAGTTAATATACTAATCACTCACTAAACCCATGACTACTGCTGCTGCTGCCACACCTGGACAAGGGTGGTTCACCTCTTCCTAGATGTGTTGGTTCCCTGGGTGCTGGTGTTCCTAGTGTTATGCCCATCAGGCCATTAGATTAAACTAATTCTTGATCACCCACCCACCCTGCGACACCTAGGCACTGTGCAAAAGAGGATGAAAGGAAAGGAACTGAAAGGGGAGAGTAAGCAATAGCAGGTAATAGTGGCCCTAACTATCATATATTAGAAGTATCTATCACAGTATTGATAGGTATATGGACAACAAGTAAAAGTAGAAGTATAATAAAAACAACAAATTAAAGTAAAGGTAGAGCTGCAATCTATCATCACAGGGAAAGTAACCTTAACTTATAAAATGCCCATACAGGCTTATAAGTACAGGGATCGTTTTGCAAGGCCTAACATATAAAAGATCCCATAATAATTTATATATTAGGGGTAGGGGTGTTATGCAAGCTATGTATGACATGGAATGCTATGCATGCTAAATGATGAGTTCCACACAAGTGCAACACACACACCCGACTCTATGCACACAGACCTTTAGTTCCCATATTTGAAGTTAAATAAACTCTCAGGTACCTCCCGCAGTGGCATACAGAGGCAGTGGGTTGGGCCTCCCAAGTCGTAGTTTGGTATTCACACTATACATCTTAGACCCTGTGTACAACTCGGTACACCCACTATCAGGTGCTATAGAGTCTCCTATACTAGTGCTGGACAATCCTCCAGTCTTTAATGGGCAAACTGAACACTTACACTTGTCGAGTCAACGTTTCAACGTTGGTCTGAACGATCGTCCAATAACGAGGACCGACCACTTAATGCACATACACACATGTTATAAAGAGCTCCCGAGCCATCGGCTCACCAATCTAAGCCATCAATTCTTCTAGACACATAGACCAATACTCGTGAATCTAAACAACTTATCCTCCCGAAATGACGGGGTGAGTGTATGTGACGGTGATTTATTATTTACTCTTTTAGTCTGCACATTCTTACAGTTTAGGGTTCACCTTGGACTACCCAGGACATGCCCGGTGAAGGGCTCTCGAGGGCACTCGAAACTACGATGGGTTGAAGCCAAAGCTCACTTTCTCAAGGCACTTACTTTTATGGGTTTCTATTATTACCAAACACCCTTTTCTCTTATTACTCTTTAGCTAATCCTAAGTGAATTATTACTCTCAGGGCGAAGACGATACTTCATCGGCCCTGAGTACCACTCCATCTCCTCGATCTACAGTCTTCCTAATATTTTACCTAAGGGTGACCTCATCAAGTGTCACAACCCGCATTTTCTCTGCATTTAAATGATGCATCAGAGTAAGAGAAAATATATGTCATGATTCCACGCCATGCTGGGGATAACTGCAGGCGCCTAGGCAAGAACCCGAACCTAATACTTTATATGAAATCCTCAAGTTTATTATGAAGGAAACTATACTTTAAGTTAAGTTTAAATGGTCGTATCACTCGTCTCAGTGGATCAAGTAGTCCACAAGTATAAACATTAATATACACAGCGTTAAATACGTTGTTTATATTTAATAACATCCTATATGAGCATAAACATCAAAACAAGAAAACTCATGATATGCATACCTCTAGGTTTATTATAATATAGAAATAGCTTTTACATTAGTAAAAATATAGTGACATTGGTTTAAAGAAATGCTTTGCATGAGATAGTACCTTTATACTTTTAAAATAACTAACAAGCAAACCTAGCATAAAACCTTCCCATAGAGCAAGTAAAACCAACCAGTCATCAAGAAAAGACTAAGCAGCTAGCAAGTATATTAACCATATAAAAACTCTGGTGGACATCAACAACCTGACACGAACCCACCAAAAGGAAATACAAGTATGTCTGAACTAAAAATAGAACAACAACACTACCTCATACTGGGGAGGAGAAGACAACTATAACAACAACAAAAAACCAACAACCACCAAACCTAGCCTCTCAACCGACTACTACTCCAAACCTGAGGCATTCCAAAAAACACAATACCTCAGCAATGATATACAAGTGGCAAAAATAACATCATCAATAGGTAAAAACAAGGAGTCAAAGGGTTACCTACCCTAATCCAAGAATAGCTGACAAAACTCAGCAAAATAAGCAATAAAATAGTGAGATAAGATTAACTTATAAGTCCAAGGGTATGGAATTTTTACCAAGTGTGATAAAGATCTATGCTTTATATAAACATGCATATAAGTAAGTGTATAAACATAAGATATTAGCGTGCTCATCATTTAGAGGGCCCAAAAAACACTGGCAACAAATCTGACACCTACGGTGGTGGTCTCCTCCTCCACGCACTAACATCAAAAGTTTCACAAGGGCTCAAGGAAAAGGTGGTCCTATTTATTGAGACACCCATAACCGGGGAAAAACCGGCACCTAAGGTGGTGGGAACCTTCCCAACACACCAACAGTCACAAACCCACACCGGGTAAACCCTTCAGGGCATGGACTCAAAAACAGGTTACTGTGGCGGTGGCACATTCCACTAACACCTACATCCCCAAATAGTCCAAACATCCACAAAACCAATACAAACTTCAACCAAAACACAGGTTTACTTCAATGAAAATAAGGAAGAGAACCCCAAAAATTGCCCCAAGGCCATACTCGATGAATTGGAAAGTCTCCCATCATAAAGTTTCTAAGTCCACAAAAATTCATCGATAATACTCGATGAACATAGGATCCACTCAATGAATAAGACTCAATTCGACGGTTGAACTCGACAAAAGGGAGTTAGCAAAAATTTAATATAGTCAATGATATTCGACGAACTTAAGCCAGACCCGATGAAATAGACCAACATCCAACGATACTCTACGGTTCGGCTAACATAACCTTGATACTCGATGAATCTAGAGTTCACTCATTGCTCTCAATGCCAAAGTAGTCTCACTCAACGCCTGGACTTAACTCAGTGAATTTTACTTCACTCAATGCCTTCACTCGACGCCTCGCTGAGTTATCCCAGCTCACTCAACGCCAACTGACAATACTCTACGAATTTGTCAAGATAACACGATGATTTAGACTTAGTCTCACAGACTACTCGACGCTCTCAATGCCAAGGCCAAATTACTCAAAGCCAAGGCTGGCATTCGACGAATTCATCGTGAATACTCAACAAATTTCCTTAGTCTCAAGAATCACTCATCGCTAAGACTACACTCAACGCCAAAGGCTAATACTCGGCGAATTCATTGAGATTACTCGATGAATCTGACTCCATTCAACACATATACTATTCAATGAATTAGACTTAATCCAAGACTCATACTTGACGAATTTCATTCAGTCTAACCCCACCATAATTGACAAATTTTTTTAAACCTAAGCTAAAGGTCATATTCAACGAATTTGTCTATACTTAGACTACCATATATGATGAAATTACCTTAGGATAATTTTCATACACGACGAATCCTACTTAGACTAACTGTCATATACTCGATGGGTTGACCTAGACTAGCAGTTATATACGACGAATTCTACTCTTTACTTGATTGGGAATTTTACACTACTCAGTAGATTGAACTTGGCCGATCCCTGCACTACTCCTAATTCTAAGAAGGGAAGAAGTAAACAACATGAAAACACACAAAAAACTCTTAGCAAGGGGAAGAAATCACCACTTGCCTCTAACTCCAAAAATCCGGCCACACAAGCGCCCTTCCTCACGGATCCGGCTGCAAAAACACCTTGGCCACACTTCCTGGAACTTTTCGAGGAAAAAGAGGGTCAAAACTGCATAACCTAACGTCCAAAAATTCAAGAAATGGAAAAAACTCACCGCACACACGTAGATCTCGGCGAGAGCAATCCGGATCTACCCTTCGATGACGATTTCGAGCACCAGATCTCCTTCAATCGACGACCAAAAGCCTAACAAAGACCGTCGTTCCTCTCTTTCGCAAAACAGTGTGATGGCTCTAGAGGAAGACGATGAATAGGGTGTAACACCTCTACCCGTCAAGAAGAATATAATAGAGGGTCCGGCCGGGGCCCCACACCATATTTCACAAACAGGCGGAGAAGCTACGAACTAATATCAAAACCAACGCATCCTAACACAAAGCATTCTAGCGGAAGCTTCACGGTTAGAACTTTGAACTCAAGATAAAGAACACTGTCCACTATAACATAGGAATGTCTACAAACAACCAAAGAGTCCGGCCTTAAGGCCATACAAGTTTCTCTTAACAAGGTGTGGTTTACAGACATCGGCACGCAGGCCGGCCACACATGAACAAAAAGAAACAAAACAATGCCTTTGAGGGCAGTAACGCAGCTTGGGCTTTAGCCCGCTAAGTCCCACTCGGACCAGCACCTCCAGTACCTGTAAGAACCAATCCACCAAGCGGTGGCAAAAAGGGCAACGGTCAGCATTCAGCTGACCAATTATAACGACCCTGCCCCTGGCACGGGGCAGCGGAATTCCATCCCTGTATAGCAATTGTCCAATATGATATATATAGTAATTCAAGCAAGACGTGCACGACCGCACAGTCACATATCACAAACGCCGGCACGACGGCCCGACGTCCCGTGCACTCATGGCACACTCGGGTGCACCGGAAACACCGGATCTCACCATTGAGCATTTAGTCCGGCACGCAGGCCCAAGACTCTCATTATGCCGCTGACGAAAGCCCAATGCCTTGGCGCTCTCATGTCCAGCCTACATAATGCAGGTACAGATCAGCCACCCCCCATTGCTCAAATCGCCTTGCCCAACCAAGTACATCGTACCTGAGGCCATATTTAAAGGCGCGGGTCGGTTTCACCTTGCCTGTTCGGCATGAAGCCTTTTCATACAGTTGCAGCCCAACGCTCAACCGCACACAAAGTGGCAACTCACGGCCACAAGAGTTGAACCCAACTCTCACAATTTCCTGGACTTCCTCCAGTACTTTATCCATCATGCATACAAGCAATAATCACGGAGTCTTCTCCGATATGCAAACAAGCATCACCAATCCAGACCAACATGTCTAGATGGGCTTCACACAGCATGCCTAGATCCGTACTCCAATTCCGGACTCTAACAAGGGGGACTTCACATATCTACCCCAAGGGACGCCACAACCCACCGCATACTCGCGGGGAAGGGTTTTCCCTATGCAATGCAGGAAAGAAGGACTTCACATGTCCAAGAAGGAAATCGTTACACTAGGAATTCGCTTCGGAGCCATGGAGAGAAGTTGAGACGGATGAAAGCCTTCGCAGCAGCGTTGCCTTCGCAAATCCAAACTCGGCTCGCGATTTGGACCACCGTAGCACCACCGGCAGCCAGATTCCACTTCTTCTTCCTCACCTTGCTCTCCCCTCTCTCTTAGATTTAGAAAGAGAATATGAACTCAAAAATGAGATTAGCCTTCTCCTTTCCCGGACTTATCAAACCAGGAATTAGCCTCAGCCACTGGATCTTCTTTAAGGAAAATGAACGACCAAGATCTGCCCGAAAAAGACTATTTTTGGCCGACACGGTCTGTGACACGCCCGTGTCACAGGCCGTGTACCCTTAAGCGGCACACGCGGCACACGCATCAACTGAAATCTACTAGAACACGGGCATCGACTCGCCCGTGTCGAACCTGACACGCCCGTGTCAGTCATGTGACACACCCGTGTCACCCCCGTTATACGGTACTCAACGACCTTTAAAACGAACAGAGAAGAACCCGGGTAAAACACACGCCCGTGTCAAACTTGACACGGCCGTGTTCTACAAAACACGGCTGGGCTCCAGGCCGTGTACTTCTCTGACTCAGTCTAGCCTTCTCTTGGGTATGACACGCCCTGGTACACGCCCGTGTCCAGGGCCGTGTCCCACGATCGACTATAGTCGACCACCGATTGTCGACTAGCTGAACACGCCCTGGGACACGCCCGTGTCCCAGGCCGTGTACCCCCGACACGCCCTGGGACACGCCCGTGTCCCAGGCCGTGTCAAACAGCCTCCATCTCAAATATGTTTTCAAAAGTCTTTTGAGATTTCTGGGGTGTTACAATTCTCCCCTCCTTAATAAAATTTCGTCCCGAAATTTGAAGACAGCAGGGAGAAAACAACAAAACACTTATATGTTTCTGTTACATATACAACGAGCGAACAAGTTACGAAAATAACTCGGGAAACTCGGCTCGCATGGTCTGCTCGCTTTCCCATGTTAGCTCTTCTCGGCCACAATTATCCCATCGGACTTTGACCATCCCGATCACTTTGTTCCGCAACTGTTTCTCGGCTCGATCTTCGATCCGTATAGGCCTCACCTTTGTCGTTAGCCCATACTCAACCGGCACTCGATCATTCGCAATCACTTGAGATGGATCCTTGACTGATTTGCGTAGCACCGAGATGTGAAACACATCATGCAATCCACCCAATTCCGATGAAAGAGTTAGCTGATAGGCAGCTTCCCCAACTCGTTCCACCACCTCAAACGGACCAAGGTATCGCGGACTTAGCTTTTTCAACCGCCGAATCCGAGATACGCCTTTGAAGGGTTTAATCTTCAAATAGACCCAGTCACCCACCGCGAACTCCACGTTCCGGTGCTTAGCGTTGTAATACTTGGCTTGCCGATCCTGGGCTATTAGGAGCCTCTCTCGAATAGAGCGTATTGTTAAGGTACCATCCTCGACTGCCTTTTGTCCCAAGATTTTGGACTCGCCATTTTCTGCCCAAGCTAGCGGTGTACGGCACTTGCGACCATACAGAGCTTCAAACGGGGCCATGCCTATACTCGCTTGATAGCTATTATTATAGGCAAATTCCACCATAACAAGATGCTCTTCCCATTTCTTATCAAAGTCCAGGGCGCACATACGGAGCATATCCTCCATCGTTCTGTTGGTTCGTTCAGTTTGGCCATCCATTTGCGGATGAAAGGCCGTACTGAATGCTAACTTCGTGCCCAACATCTGATGAACTAGTCTCCAATATTTCGAAGTAAATCGCCCATCTCGGTCACTTACGATGCTTTGGGGAACACCGTGTAATCGAACAATCTGCTCCACATAGAGCTTTGCCAACGTTTCCACTGAATCATCTCGCTTGTTTGGTAAAAAAGTGAGCCACCTTTGTCAACCGGTCTACAATCACCCAGATTGAGTCATGACCACGCTGAGATCTCGGCAATCCGTGCACGAAATCCATAGAAATATCCTCAAACTTCCACTGCGGAACCGCAACGACTTCAGGAAACCACTCGGCCGTTGACATTCTACCTTTACCAAAGTACAAGTACGACATTTAGCCACATATGCGGCTATGTCTTTCTTTAAACCAGGCCACCAGAACAGTTTCTTCATGTCCTTGTACCTTTTTGTGCTCCCAGGGTGAATTGAGTACTTTGTAAAGTGTGCTTCATATAGCAATTCTTCTCGTAATTTACCAGCACAAGGGACGCACAATCGGCCATCCTTCCGTAACAACCCGTCATCCCAGGAGAATTGGTCACCAGACCCCTCCTTTGCATAGCGTTGGAGACTTTCATCCAACTCCGTTGCCCGCCGAACCCCGTCAGCAAGGTCATATTGAACCTCCAGCCAGTTCACGCATGCATTGGTCGAAGAATTTCTTTCCACACAAGATATCTCCAAAGCTTCCAACTCCTGGATTAGCCGCTCATCATGTATCCGCAACCAACTTGCCCGCACAGGAGTCCGACGACTCAAGGCATCAGCGACCACATTTCCCTTTCCAGGAACATAGTGAATGTCGAAGGTATAATCCCCAAGGAATTCCATCCACCTCCTTTGTCGCATATTCAAATCCTTTTGATCGAGCAGATACTTTAAGCTTTTATGATCTGTATAAATATCTACCTTCACGCCATAAAGATAGTGCCGCCACAACTTTAGCGAAAAGATCACCGCTGCCAACTCCAAGTCATGGACGGGGTAATTACGCTCATGTACTTTCAATTGACGTGAGCCATAAGCGATCACCTTGCCAAACCTCAGGAGAACACAGCCTAAGCCGCTTCCTGACGCATCGCTGTATATCTCAAAACCATCTGTACCACATGGCGACGTCAAAACGGGCGTCGTGGTCAAACGACTCTTCAGCTCCATAAAAGCTCGTGCGCACTCCGGCGTCCAAACGAACTTCTGATCCTTTCTCGTCAACGTAGTCAGAGGCAAAGCAATCCGGGAGAAGTTCTCCACGAACCGTCTATAGTAGCCCGCCAGTCCAAGGAAACTCCTGACCTCGGCCACCGAAGACAACACTAGCCAATCACGAATGGCACTTATCTTTGCCGGATCCACCGCTATGCCCTCTCCACTTACCACATGGCCTAGGAAATCCACCGACGAGAGTCAGAACTCACACTTAGAGAACTTGGCATATAGCTTATTCCTTCGCAAGGTATGCAATACCAATCACAAATGGTTTGCATGATCGTCCTCTGATTGTGAATATACAAGGATATCATCAATAAACACCATCACAAACAGATCCAGGTATTCGCGGAACATTCGATGCATGAGATCCATGAATACCGAAGGCGCATTACATAAGCCGAACGACATCACTGTGAACTCATAATGACCATAGCGTGTGCCAAACGCTGTCTTGGGAATGTCTGATAGTTTTACTTTCAAGACTACCTAAAACACCTAGAGGGGGGGTGAATAGGTTCTAATTGCTTGTTTATATTTTTAGGCAGAATTCAATCACAGAATTTAAACATTCAGCACAGCAATCACAGAAATCTAAACATCACAGATTGCACAATGTTTTATAGTGGTTCCCCAAGGTTTGGGTACATCCACTTTCCCCCTTCACCTATCTAGCAGTATGCTAGATTCGGCCAAACTTTCACTATTCTCAGATCCTCAGATCCTACAGCTCAGAACCTGGATAGGTTCCTACAACTCAGGCACAACAGCCCTACCTCAGCCTTGCCACAAGGCCTACAACTCAGAGAAGAACCTTCTCCTACACTCAGGCAAACAGCCCTACCACTCAGAGATCAACTCTCCTACATTCAGCCTTTATATCACAGGCTTACAACTCAGATCTGTCTAAAATAAATCCTACAGAAATTTAGAAAAGAAGTTTTAATGTCATGCCTTTGTTGAGAGAGAAGAGGACAAGACAATTCTTGATCAGCTGATGAAATCAACTGAATCTGAGCTTTCTTCAAAGCTTCTTGAATCTGAACTTAGCTGAGTTGATTTCCAAACAGCTTCTTGAGAAACCACTGATGGCTTCCTTCTTCTTCTTCAAAATGGGTGGATCCCTCTCTATCCAACACCTTTGATGATACTTCTGATTTCTTGTTAGAACTCTTCTTAGATCGATCCTGAGATCGTCTTCTTAGATCTTCTGATGAAGATCTACTTTTAGAGTATTACTCCTTCTTGATTTGATTTCTCAATTTGATTGCCAAAGTTCAATCTTTTTCTCTTTTTTCTTCTTTCTGAATCTGTCTATTTATAGACCTTCTTAATGGTAACCGGTTGATTCGGTTTATAACTGTCTTCTGACAAGTCTGACAACATCAGTTAACTGGCTGCAACCCATAGCTGTCAAGTCTTCAAACAGATCTTGTGCCTTAGTCTTGGTCAGCAATGTGTTGAGACAGACTGTCAGGAAGTGTCGAGACCAACTGTCTATATGTGTCGACACAAGTAACTTTGGTGTCGACACAACCTTTGATGATGTCGACAAGTTTGCCTTTAAGTCGACACAGCTTCTTCAGAAAATAACTTGGTCTTGACTTTGCAGTGTGTTGACACAAGTCCTGTGTGTCGACACAGTTGTTGTAGATTCAGAACTCAGTATGTGTCGACACAGCCTTCAGGTGTCGACACATCAATTGTCAACTCTGCCATCATGTGTCGACTCTGTCTCATTATGTCGACTATCTCCTTCTGCGTCGAGGTCGACTATCTTTTAGTTAGTCGACACTGCTTCCCAGTGTCGACACAAATGTGGTCGACTATCTTCCTGTGAGTCGACACTGCTTCCCAGTGTCGACACAAATGTGGTCGACTATCTTTCTCTGTGAGTCGACACTGCTTCCCAGTGTCGACACAAATGTGGTTGACTATCTTTCTCTGTGTCGACACAGCTTCCTTCAAGTGTCGACACAAATATTCTGAAGTGTCAACACTGTTTCTTCAGGTGTCGACACATGGAATTAGAATATTTTTCTGCATTCTTTAACACTTCTTCACCTGCACATGTCAACTTAAAACAACATCAAATACACCTTGATGTATATCATTGAGCTAAGTTGGGCTTCTTCAAATTAGGTACACATTTTCCAATGTACCCAATAATCTCCCCCTATTTGGAGAAGTCATAACCCTTATAGCCATGATATACACCATTTAAAAAAAATATAATATGATGATATATGACATAACAGGAATACTTAATATAAACAAAATATGAACAATCCATCACAGAGTGAACATTATATGATTCCAAACAAAATTTTGTTTATAACTTGATAATGTTTGATTACAGAGTTTTACATTGAATGATTTAACCAAAACATTACAAAATACATTTGAAAGAACTTAAAACTAAGACTGATCAGGCTCTCTTATGACAATCCCTTTGCCAGATTGGATTTGAGCCTTCACAGGAGCTTCAGCATCTTCAGCTGGCTTCTTGCCTTTTTGATCAGCCTTCTTCTTTGCTTCTTCCTTGAGCCTTTGCCTTTCAAAGTAATGAAAGGGGTTTGGAAAGTACTTGCTCGGCTCCTGAGCATCTGGTGGCAGTCTACCCAGCTTGGCATTTCTTCTGAACTGTACTATTGCCTCCTGTCTAGCTTCATGCTTTTGCCATTCTATTTCATTATACCACTTTCCTCTTTCATGAACTTGGACTTTCACAGCCTTCCATGCAGTGAGTATAATATTTCTTGAAGTAGGGCTCCACTGCTCAAAATCTGGCTTAAGTTCAGCCTGCTCTCTATATCTCTTCTTGGATAGTAGAGCATCTTGCTATTCTTTCAAATTAGCCTCAGGCTTATCCACTTTCTCAATAATAACCCTGTTAACCTCCTTTGGAGGGCTATACATATCTTGAACTTGCTGATCAATCATATCAAAATCTTGAGGAGGGTAAATGACTTGGGCAACCTCAGGTTGATTGCCTTCAAGTAGACCTATTTGTATTCCTGACTCAGCCACCATAGCATCATCACACAAAGGTGGATATCCCAATGTGGCTCAAATACTATTTGTCACCCATTTGGTGTGTTCTGAGCCAGCATGAACCAACAACCTCTCCCCCTTTATGGCTTCTCTGGTAATATGATCTCTTAGATCTTCCTTCTGAAACCTGATCTGTCCATCCAGATAATTTACACCCTCTTTAAAAAATGGTTTTAACTTTTGAAGCTTGACGGATATGTCCTTTTGAGAGGTAGTGATAGCAGTTTTAACTGATTCAATAGCATCTTGAAGTTTCTTATCAAATTCTCCCATCTCCTTTGCTCTAGCTTCAGTCAGCCCTGGAGTAGTCTTTTTCAATTCATTAATAATTTCTTGATGAGATTCAGTTAAATTGTCATTCATCCTCAGCTGATTCTCCAAAACATAACTTTGCTTTAAAACAATATCATCCACTTTAGGGATGATGGACTGCTGTTGTTTAGCCAAATACACCACAGCATTACCTCCCTTATGGAAGCAATCCGTCATCTCCTTCTTATGCATATTAACTTCAAATCGAATTGACTTTATATCCTGAGCCAAGTCAAATTGAAGGGACTTATTGCTCTCATCAACATATTTTTCAACAGCCACTCTATGGTCATCTAACTTAACTTGCAAATCAACCATAAACTTGTTATAATTAAATTCAGAATGAGATGGTGGAGTTGTAGTCTGTAGAGCCTGCTTATATCCTTTGCTCCTTCTCTTGAAGACAACAAGTTTTCTCTTCTTAGCCATTCTGGCTTATTCAGTCTCAGATTCAGATGAACTATCAACTTGAACTCTTTCTTGAGGAGGAGGAGGAATATCTGTCTCAGTGCCATGTTGTTCAGCTTCAACATGCACAGACTCCCCCTCAACCATTTGCTCCTCTCAAGTTCTATCTCCTTGTCAAGGGCCTTTTCATTATCTTGCCCCTCTTCTACTCTATTAGTAGCAATATCAACATTTGGAAATAACTCATCAAGAGTATATTCCTTCTGAGCTTGAACATAAGATGTATCAATTAGATCTTCTATATTCAGATCTCTGGAGATATCAATTTGTACTGCCTCTTGCACTGGGTCTGACATCTTCTCCCCCTGTACTTGTTCAGTATTGGTAATGTCCTGGGCAGGTGAGTACACTTGCTCCCCCTGCACCTGTGCAGAAATTGAAATATTAGAAATGTCTTTTATAAGAAAATACACCAGCTCCCTTGCTATTGTACCTGGTCAGGAGTAGTTTCATTCTGGGCAGGAGAATGAGCTTGCTCCCCCTGCATCTGTGCAGGTATAGTGTCTTGCTGGGCAGGAGTAGACGCAGGGTGATCTTCATCCTGCTTCCTCTCTTGTTCTTCTTGAAGCTGCTCAGTATCTTGAGCATGAGAAGAGGATTTCACTGGGGTGACCTGCCTGCTCTCATCAGGCACATCCTTAGACAGCACCCTATCCCACCTAGAGAACAATCTCATGTCCATTTTTCTCATGTGATTGATTTTTGTTCCTGGCAGATGTTGCATTATCTCAGGGATTACTCCATTCAGATATAAACTCATAATTCTAGCCAGATTTGGCTTCTTGATTCCTTCCTTGATCTTGTCAAAGATTACAGCTGACCAATCAGTTGGAATTGTAAACACAATTCTTGTCATGAGGCTGAACATATAGGCTGAAATCCTATCATGTCCCCCTGGTTTGCACAGAATCACCTTGCCAACTACTTCAGACAGAAATTTCCCTTGCTGATTCATCCCTTTCCTGTTGAAAGCAGCTCCAATCTTCAGTGTGGGATCCAATCCGCACCATTGGATAGCCTCCCTTAACTTAGAAGCAGGGACTTCTTCTTCATTCTCAATTATTGGTAAGTGTATAATCTTCCTTAGACTTCTTGGGGTAATCTTCACTGTCGACCCATGCACAGTGGATTTTATCTTGAGTGTATCTGAACCTATTGATGCAGAGTTAAAGAATTCATGCACCTCCTTCTTCCATATCTTGGAAGGTTCAGAAACTATAAACTCTAATCCGGATTCGGAAATAAGAGTGATAACTCGTTGAACATCTGTCGGGGCTTCGGCAAAGGAATTCCTTACCAACTCATAACCTTCATTGACGTTGTCTTCAATCTTCGGCGCCATTGTTCAGGTGAGAAAGCTTGAGAGAAGAGAGAGAGAGAGAGGAAGATGACACAGGGTTTCAGTCTCGAAAACCTTTTAAGCGTGTCGACTGAATAATTTCTTGACCTATTTATACCTTCTATTGAAAGAAGATCAAAAGGCGGGCAAAAACAGTCTATATGTGTCGACACAGATGGAATGTGTCGACACAAACTTCTATTGTCTCGACAACAAATCTGTCTACTATGTGTCGACACCAATTGTGGATATGTCGACACCTGAGAGATATAGTAGAGAATCAGAAATTCTGTGTCGACTCTTAGGATAAGTGTCGACACAAAATTTGGAAGTGTCGACAACACTATTCTGATGAAGTCGACACTACATTCCTGGATAAGTCGACAATTTAATTCTTAAGTGTCGACACATATTCTCTGTGTCGACACAATATTTCTGACTTGTCGACATTACTACACTGAGTCGACACATTATCACTGAATGTGTCGACACTATTTCACTTAGCCAATTTCTGTTTTTGTCAACACCACTTGAGACCATTTGATAATCTAATATATTACTTGTAAGTTTGTTGATAATCTAATCAATGGTCAGCATGCCTAATTCAATTTTAAATTTATTGAATTTTGTTTCATCCAGAGGCTTAGTGAATACATCTGCTATTTGATAATCTGTTTTAACAAATTCCAATATGATGTCTTCTCTTTCTACATGTTCTCTAAGAAAATGGTATTTAATTTCTATATGCTTAGTTCTACTATGAGAAACAGGATTATTAGCAATAGAAATTGTACTCTTAGATTCACACAAAAGAGGTGTTCTACTTACTTGAATACCATAATCTTTAAGCTGATGTTGTATCCACAATAGTTGTGCACAGCAGCTGCCAGCAGCAACATATTCTGACTCAGCTGTAGAAATAGCCACACTGGTCTGCTTCTTATAACTCCAAGATATCAATCTTCCTCCCAAGAATTGACAAGTACCTGTTGTACTCTTCCTATCCTCTCTATAGCCTGCAAAGTCTGCATCTGAATAACCTGTTAGTAGAAAATCTCTATTCCTGGGGTACCAAAGGCCTAGATTAGGTGTGCCCTTAAGATATCTCAGAATTCTTTTGACTGTAGTATAATGAGACTCTTTAGGGCAGGCTTGGTACCTAGCACAGACACATGTAGCATACATAATATCTGGTCTACTCGCTGTGAGATATAGTAGAGAACCAACTTGAAAGTTAGGTGACAAGATCTAACAGCCTCTAGAGGGGGGGTGAATAGAGTAAGTTCAAATAAATTGATATATTTAAAACCTTTAGATTTGCTTAGTGTAGGTAGTGAGTGATGCAAACAGATAAATATATTTAAAGTAAAATCACACAGCACACAAGCAAGAAGAAAAGCAATCCACAGAAGACACAAGGAAATTTATAGTGGTTCCCCAAACTTGGGTAGTCCACTCTTCTATCACCCCTTGATAGGAATCCACTGCAGGATGCTTGATCAGGTGTCCTGGGCACCACCAGATTTTTTGATAAGGTGTCTTGCCACCACTGATTTTGACAAGGTCTCAGCTAACCAAAAGGTAACTTTTGAAGGGAGTTAAAACCCTGTACAGAAGAGGTAAAATAAGAAGGGTTGAGTTTGCTTCTCTGTCAACAATCAGAGAGAAGCTAGTGGATGTAGATGTTGTCAAAGCTCCCCCTGAGATATAGAAGTTCAGGTAGAAGAAGCTTTGCACAAGGGTGACAGGCTCTTCACTGCTTGTCCTTCTTCAGCAATAGATGACTCAGAAACTGAGTGTTTGATGTCTGAAGGTAGAAAGCTAATTGAGAAGAGTTGAATGCAGAGGCAGAAGAGGTTTCAGAGAATGTTGATCAAGATGTTTCTCTGAGTGTAGTTCTTCTCTGTAAATTCTCTGCAGACTGATTTCTTGAGAAAGAGATGAAGCTTGATGTTCTCTGTGTTGTCAGAATGAATGAATTATTATTTTGTCTGTTCTTCTTGTCTCTCTCGAATAGATCTCTGAGTAATGGGATAGCCGTTGGCAGGGCATTTAATATATTCCATAACTGTCCATGCCTAGAAGGAAAGCCTTAATTGATTTCCATTGAAAATTCCTTGAGATATGGTGCAATTAAGTCTTGAAACGGCCATGGGATCTCTTGCAATAACTGCTTGAAAAATCTCTCATTTGAATTTCAAATGTTGACAGACGGGAGAACTTAAAACGTCAAACTCTTCCTGAAGCGTCGATCTGAGCTCGACTGACCGTTGATCAGAGAGTAAAATTGAAGCAGAGAGATACACGTCACAACATCGAGCAGAACTCGACGTTACGTCGAACTGAGAACGACGCTGCGTCGAGCTGCGATCGACTGTGCGTCGAGCAGCAGTCGACTATGCGTCGAGCTGAGGACGACTCTACGTCGAGCTGGGGTCGACTCTCCGTCGAGCTGAGCAGAACTAAATCTCAAATAACCTAAGTTCTAAACTCACACTCAATGACCTATGCTATACAATTAGGTCAACATCCTTAGCATAGTTATCCTGACCCAAATATAAAAAGGGTGTTCCAACAATCTCCCCCTATTTGGATTAGGATTACTATTCACATGAATTTAAGGAAATTAAAAAAAATGCATACAGACATTTGAAATACTGAAAATCAAGAACACAGATGGAAGCAGGAGCAGATAAGCAACTATCAAAGATGTTTATGGCAGTAGCATAGAAGATAAGCCATCTTACATTTACTTCTTCTTAGGCTCTTCTTCAAAGCCTTTCTTGAATTTGATTTCCCTTTGAGGGTTGGCAGTGTCTTTCTTTGATCTGTAATCTTCAGAAGTCCCCAATGAAGTTATGCTCTTTCCAGAGGGAGGAACAGCAGCAGGATGTAACTCCATGTATCTATCAGCATCAAAGAATTTGCTAGAATGATATTTGTTTAATTCCTGTCTTCTTTGGTCTGACATTGTGCTTATGTTGGATGTGTCCAGTCCCCTTTCTTTGTTCTTCTTAATTAGGTCTAGGGCAGCAAGCTCAGTCATCCTAGCCTTCCATGCAGTAGGGTTGTTAACTGGATCATCATATGGAATAGGAGGCTCATACTTATTACTTTGATCTGAAGGAATAGGTTTCTGCCTTACACCCTCATTGAGCTTAAAGGGAAAGGGACCAGTGGTTGAAGCAATGGTCTTTCCTTCCCTTTGATAAGATTGGGGTCTGGCTTGACCTCTAGCTTGATTACCTCTAGAAGATCCTTTGGATTGATTTCCTCTTGATTGATAACCTCTAGATTGGCCACCTCCTTGTCCTCTCCTTGACTGATAAGTCTTGCCTTGGAAGGAGGATGTTGGAGGTTTGCTTACTAGGTTAGCACTGCCTCCTGCACCTCGAGAAGGAGGAGGTGGAGGAGGAGGAAAGTCAAACGACTTGGAATCTCCTTTCTTGAACTTCTTTTTCTCTCTCATTGCCTTGAGCTGATTTTTAGAGAACTGCATCCATGGCTCAGTAATCTTGCATTTGTGCTGTATGTAATAAGGAATGTCATGGTCAGTAGCCCTTTCCATTGGAACTCTCTTTAGAGCTTTGCTTCTAGCTTTCCTCTTTTTAGCAATAGTTGCAGAAGAGTCATCAGAGCTAGTTGCAAACTCATCAGAGGAGCTGCTTTGGATATGATCATAGGGATCATAATAATCATCTTTTGATGCACTTTCTGAAACAGGAAGAGGAGCATCTGCCAGTGTAGATGACTTATCTAGCACTGCAGGGAAAGAAATGGTTTCAGGAGCAGCAGGCACTGAATCAGCTAAGTCACTCAAGACTTCAGAAATCACAGCCTCAACAGAAATGGCTGGATAACTTTCACTAGCAGGAGCTGAGGCTACCACTGCATCAGAAACAGAAGAAACAAAAGAACTGGCAGGAGCAACAGCTACCACTGCCTCAGAAACAACAACTTCAGCAGGAGCAAGGGCTTCCACTGCATCAGAAGTGTTAAGAACCTTATCAACAGTCATGTCATCAATAATATCAACAGAATCAGAACAAATATGAGCAATAGACTCATTTGCAGGAGCATCAGCTACCACTGCATCATCTTCAAGAATCATCTTATCACAACCAACAACAGCAGCAGCAAAGGGAATGATGGCCCTGGACAGATCTTCAGCAAGCAGTAACTTGTGAGAGCTGAAGGATCTTCTGAAAAATGATGCTGGTACTGTCACAATAGAATCTTCAACTGGAGGTGGACTGAATTTTCTATCTGCAATCTGAACATCTGAAACAAGCATCTCTTCACAATCAACAGAAGGCAGCTCTTCTTCTACCAAAATCTCCCCCTGCCTAGATTCAGTAGCAACTGATTCTAGGCCCCTAGAAGAAGGGCCAGCCACAGCAGGAGAGAGGGAAGAGAGCTTTGAAGAAATAGAGTCCAAAGATCTGATTATTGGAGCTAGGGAAGCATCCAATAAGGAGGACAACCTTGGAGCCAAGAGCTCATAGAGCTTATTAGCCAAGGGAAGCAGATCTACTTGCTCAGACTGTTGAGCAGAGGTAGAGGGGAGAGAAACAGATGCAGCAGGAGAAGATGATGGTATAGAAGGAAGAGGAATGGAGGGTTGAATAATGGAGGACATGATGAGGTCTGAGAATGAGGGCTCAGCAATGTTATCATGTGAATTATCCAAGAAGGAATCATCTTGATTGATCTCAATGTCCATTGAAGGGAAGTAATGAAGAGGATCAAATACTTCAGAAGTGGTGGTAATGGATGGATGAAGAGAAGATGCAATAGTGTCAATGGATGATGTTTGCAAAGGGAATGAGAGCTGAGAAGTTGATGGAGAGAAGGTGGTTGGAAAGCTGAATGAAGGAGAGATGGTGATTGATGGCCTGGCTTCTTCTACTAGGTCAGTTGACTGAGGGTGAGTGGCCACAACAGCCCTTGTTTCAGTAGAGGATTTCATTGCTGCAGCAGCCTTGGGATTTACAATCTTCCTGTCCCATTTTCCAATCAGGGCACAAGTCAACCTCTTTGAAGCATTAATGTGCTTGGAGGTTACCAGAAGCTGTGGGCAGACATGATGAAGCAACAATCCCAAAGTCCTTCCAAAATGAACATAGGTCTTATTGACCTTTTTCTTCACTAAATCAAACAGTAATTCTCCCCAATTTAGGTGCTTTTTATCTAGGAGGGCAGCCATGATGCAGAATTGTTGCCTGGTAATAGCATCATGTGCTGTCCTCTTAGCACAGATGACCTTGCCTACCACATCAGCTAAAAGCCTAAATTCAATGGCAAGATCCACTTTCAGCAATTTGGAGGCATTCTCAGAAGAATGACCCATTCTGTCTAGCATTGCAGCATACTCCTCATTTGACAATTCCAAGCTGTCATTTCCATTCTCTAATTCAAAAGCTTCAGTAAAAGTAGCAGGAGATATTGATACCTGAGTTCCAGAAATAGAACCAGTAATAGTGCTCTCATCTGTATTAGCTGCTGTATATATCCACTCTTTAATTTCAGTCTCTGCCATGGGCATTCTTGTTGACATAAACTTCACTAGTTTCTGTTCTTTAAATAGCTCCAGGATATCCAGAAAATTCTGTGAGGAACCTTCAAAGGAATCCAGGTCGATGTCGAAACCATAATCGAACTTCATTGCCGTCAATATGTTTGCTGGAATCGCCATTATCTGCAGAATACCTCTCAAGAACAAGTGTAAAAGCTTTGGAGGGAGAATGTAGTTGCAGGAAATACGAAAGCGCAAATGACATCGACGCCGAGAAGATGATTTTATACTAGGGTTCGACGCAGAAAAGGAAATAACGTCGAGCTTAGTTCGACGCTAAGAGGCTCTAGTGGAAACGAAGAGACTCGATGGTGTTCAGCTGAGTTCGACGTTCGCCGTTTTGAAGGTCGACGGTCGACGCTATTTGGGATGCTGAACGTCGAGCTCTGGTCGACGTCAATTAACGTCGTCGACCGAAACAGAACCTTAACAAACTCTAGACAGAGTCGATCTCTGGTCGACGCAAAAGATGAGGTCGACGGTCGACGCTATATAGCGGTCGACGGTCAGTCGATCTCCGGTCGACGTTTCCAAGTGAAAAGCGTCGAGCGTCGAGCAGAGTTCAGACAGAACCTCTAGATCTAACAGCCTCTAGATCCTTAAGGAAGAGATACATTTGCCTAGATTTTGTTATTTTTATGATTTCAAAATCTTGTAAATTAATTTATGCTATCTCCATCTATCATTCCCAACTGATTAAGGAAGAAGAAGTGTTTCTTTTCATCCAAAGGTTTGGTGAAAATATCTCCCCTTTGTAAATCAGTAGAAATATACTCTAGTGCTATTTTATTCTTTTCTACATTATCCCTTAAGAAATGATGTCTGATCTCTATGTGCTTTGTCCTACTATGGAGAACTGGATTTTGAGCAATACAAATTGCACTAGTATTATCACAAAGAATTTTTGACTTCTCTAAGTTGTAACCATAGTCTAGGAGCTGGTTTTGAATCCACAATATCTGTGAGCAGCAACTTCCTGCAGCCATGTATTCAGCTTCAGCAGTTGATGTAGACACAGATGTTTGCTTTTTGCAAAACCAGGAGACAAGTCTATCACCCAGGAATTGACAAGTTCCACTGGTGCTTTTCCTGTCTACTCTACATCCAGCATAATCAGCATCTGAAAATCCAGTGAGATCAAATCCTGAATCATGTGGATACCAGAGACCTAGATTTGGACAACTTTTTACATATCTAAGAATTCTCTTAACTAATGTGAGGTGTGACTCTCTAGGGCTCACTTGGAACCTAGCACATACACATGTAGCAAACATAATATCTGGTCTGCTAGCTGTAAGATATAAAAGAGAGCCAATGATTGCTCTAAAATTAGTCTGATCAACTGGTTTACCAGATTCATCAGCATCTAAGACAGCATTAGTAGGCATAGGTGTTTTCATAGAAGATGCATCTGACATACCAAATTTCTTAACCAATTCTTTTGCATACTTGGTTTGAGAGATGAATATGCCATCAGCATGTTGTTTGATTTGCAATCCTAAGAAAAAGGAAAGCTCACCCATGCTACTCATTTCAAACTTTGAGTGCATAAGTTGTGAGAACTTTTTGCATAAGCTTGAATCAGTAGACCCAAATATTATATCATCTACATATATTTGTACTAGTAGGATATGGGACTTATGGGTTCTAATAAAAAGAGTTTGGTCTACTCTACCCCTTTTAAAATCATTTTCAAGCAAAAAGGAGGCTAAGGTCTCATACCATGCTCTTGGAGCTTGCTTGAGGCCATATAAAGCCTTATGTAATTTGAAAACATGTTCAGGAAGGGTTGAAGAGATAAAACCTGGAGGTTGCTTGACATAGACTTCTTCCTTGATGTCTCCATTGAGAAATGCACTTTTAACATCCATTTGGAAAACTTTGATCTTCTTGTGTGCAGCATAAGCAAGGAAAATTCTTATGGCCTCCAACCTTGCAACTGGTGCAAAGGTTTGGTCATAATCAATCCCTTCTTGTTGACAATAGCCTTGAGCAACAAGCCTTGCCTTGTTTCTCACAATGATCCCTTGATCATCTAGCTTATTCCTGAAAACCCACTTAGTTCCAACAATTTGATGGTTTCTTGGTTTTGGAACCAATTCCCATACTTTGTTCCTTTCAAACTGGTTTAGTTCCTCTTGCATTGCAATGATCCAGTTTGGATCTTGCTCTGCATCTTGAATAGTTTGAGGCTCTATTTGGGAGAGAAAACAGATGTGCATCAGATGTTGATTTATCTGATTTCTGGTTTGCACACCTTCTGAAATTTCTCCAATCACTTGGGAGATTGGATGATCTCTTATTGTTACTAAATCAACAGTGGGTGTTGATTGTTCACCAACCTGTGTTGTTGTTTCCTCTTGTGGAACAACAGCTGGCTCTCCATTTGGTTCTGAAATTTGATCTGTATCTTCACTCTTATTGCTAGCAGCTTCTTGTTGAGTTGTTGAAGATAGATTTCCCTCATCCATGATGGTTAACTGATTAATATTTTCAGCTAATGATTGTACCTGTAAGTGATCTTTGGTAGAAGAATTCTTCTCCTTATAAGACATATTAGATTCATCAAAGGTAATATGCATGGACTCTTCAATTTTATGAGATGATTTGTTATACACCCTATAAGCTTTGCTGTTCAAAGAGTATCCCAGAAACACTCCTTCATCAGCCTTAGCTTCAAATTTTGCTAAATATCTCTTGTCATTATTGTGAATGAAACAAATGCAACCAAAAATTTTGAAAAAGCTAACTTTAGGTTTCTTCCCTTTGAGCAATTCATAAGGAGTCTTATCCTTTAGTTTATGTATCAGGCTTCTATTCAAAACATAATTGGAGGTGTTCACAGCCTCTGCCCAAAAGGTTAGAGGAAGATGAGCATCTGTCAATAATGTTGTGGCTGATTCAATTAAGGTTCTATTTTTCCTTTCAACTACCCCATTTTGTTGAGGAGTTCTAGGAGCTGAGAAAGTGTGCCTGATCCCTTCATTCTGACAGAACTCTTGCATAAGAAGAGAATCAAACTCTGTCCCATGATCACTTCTGATCAGGGCTATATGAGTATTGAACTCAATCTGTATGCTCTTGAGAAAATCTGTCAAAATTTTGAAGTTATCAGACTTCTTTCTTAGGAAGAACACCCAAGTGAATCTTGAGAAGTCATCTACAATCACTAAGGCATAAGATTTCCCCCCTAGACTTTGTACTGTAGTAGGTCCAAAAAGGTCCATGTGCAACAGATACAAGACCCTAGGTGAATCACTCTTGTTAAGTGATTTGAAACTATTTTTAGTTTGCTTTCCTAGTTGGCAAGCCTTGCAGAGTCCTTCCTTCTTGTAGGGACCAGAAGGTAGTCCTCTAACAAGGTTGAGTTTAGACAACCTAGCAATAGTTCTAAGGTTAACATGTCCTAATCTTTTATGCCAAAGCTCATTTGGCTTACTAAGGGAATTAAAAAGGCATATGTCTACTTTAGAAGAATTAAAATCTACTAGGTATATGTTATCTTGCCTATTTCCAATCAACACAATATTATTATCTAGAGCAATATTACATACTAGATCAGTGAACCAAACCTGATAACCAGCATCACAAAGTTGACTGATGCTGATTAAGTTGTGCTTCAGTCCTTCCACATAGGCTACCTTCTTGATAGTGATTGAGCCTATTTTGACTTGACCATATCCCTTGGTTTGTCCAAAATTGGAGTCACCAAAGATTACTCTTGGTCCAAGCTTTGCTTTGAAGGATGAAAGATTGCTTTTGGTTCCTGTCATATGTTTGGAGCAACCACTATCCAGGTACCAATGCTGGTTCACCACTGGATAGCTCTTCATCTGCACATGTAACAGCTTAGTTGTTTTTCACCCAGTTCACCTTGGGTTGAGGTTGATAACCAATGAAATCAGAAATGAATGACATTTCAGGCTGACTCTTATAGCCTTCAGGATGATATCTCCTAGGAGGAATCACCCATTCAGCATAAGGGTTAGGCTGAGATGTAGGATACTTGATATTCAATTTAGATTTATCCTGTGCAGACAACCCAGAACTCTGAGCTCTGTTCGACGCACGTCGACCTAAGTTCGACGCTGAAGTTTCAGGACGTCGAGCTCCATTCGACGCTTGAACAGGCCTACTTTCAGGGACAACAGCAAGTCGACCTGAGTTCGACGTGTGTCGACCTGAGTTCGACGCTTCAGCAAGGTGTTGCTGATTCTTGTTAGAACGGCGTCGAGCTCTGGTCGAAGAACGTCGAGCTCTGTTCGACGTTTTCTGTTGAACTTGAAGTTGCTTAGGTAGATCAGAATTTTTTCTGGCTACTACCATAATTCCTTTACCCTTGTTACTGGTAAATTTTATGGGAGTTGTTAGCACTATAGGTTGGCTTGGAGAGGCACCCAAACCTAGTGAACCACTCATTCTTGAGTTCACTGTGCTTGTGATGTCTATTAGCTTGAGGCTCCTCCCATTGAGAGTTTCCTCTAGCTGTTTAGCCTTGGATAGCTCACTCTTTAGTGAAGCTATCTCCTCCCTACAGCACTCTAACTCATCAGAGAGCTTGAGATTATTTGCACTTAATGTGCTGTAATCAGACAGTTGACTTCTAAGAGAATCATTTGTCTTCTCTGCTGTCAGCAAGTCTATGCACATTGATTTAAATCTAAACTTGAAATCATCAGAAGAAAAATCAAATGAGTCAAGTACCTGATCTTCACTCAATTCCTGATCAGTCATATATTCAGATTCATGCTCTGAATCTGAGCTGCTTTGTGATGCATTGATTGCCATCATGCAGAATCCTTTTTCTGTGGCATCATCCTCATCATCACTTGTGCTGGATGATTCTTCAGAATCTTCAGTATCACTCCAAGTTTCTGCAACAAATCCTTTCCTTGTATTTTTGGTGTTGCTGGAAGAGGATTTCTCATAATATTTCTTTGAATCTTTCTCTCTTCTCTTGTCTTTTCTTTCTCTCCTATCTTTCTTGTCTTTGTCTTGATTCTCAGGACAGTTTGGAGCAGTGTGTCCTGGTTTCCTGCAGCCATAGCAAATAATTTCTTTATTATTAGATCTATCATACCTTGGCTTGTCTTGGTCCTTAGAAGACCATTTTCTGAAATTCTTCCTAGCCATCTTGTTGAATCTTTTGGCTAGTAGGCTTAGAAGTTCTTCATTGACTATCTCCTTCTCTTTAGGTACTTCCTCTGAAGCTTTGAGAGCTATTGTCTTCTCCACTTTGGGTGCAGGAGAAGATGTGTTTTGCTCCCCTTCTCTTGTCTTGACAAATTGCTCATAGGACTTGAGCTTGCCTAAGAGAGCTTCAGTGGATAGCTCAATTTGACTTCTGCCATCTTTGATTGGCCAGATTCTTGAATCCCAAGTGCTAGGTAGGCACATGAGAATTTTATCATTTATCTCAGTGAGAGATATATCCTTGTCCAGAGTTTTCAACTCACTGACAATGAGACTGAATCTGTTGTACATGTCAGCCACAGATTCAGCTGGAGCCATTTTGAAGTTCTCATACTGTGTTATCAGTTGAGCTCTTCTATCCTTTCTTTCATCAGCTGAACCTGAGACTATTTCAGTTAATTTGTCCCAGATTTCCTTGGCAGTATTGCATTCAGCAACTTTTTGGAATATGTCATCAGACATAGTTTGTGCCAATATGTTCATTGCTTTTGCATCAGCAGCTTTCCACTTCTTTATATCAGTGTCTGTTCCTGCAGGAGGTGGAACAGCTGAAGTACTTGTTGAAGTAGGAGGTCTTGGACATTCTGTTAAGACACAATTAAAGATATCTTCATCAAAAGAATTCATGTAAAGTTTTATCCTTGCTTTCCAGAGTCCAAACTTGGAAAGATTGCACACTGGAGGTCTTGTGCTTGCATACTCCTTGTTTTGTGCCATGAGTTTTATAAAAACAATTTATAACAAAACAAAATAAAGTAACCACTCTATAGGGTTTGATCTTATCAAAGATCTTTGTGGTCCAGGTGTTAGCCTGAAGTAAAGACCAACCTCCCTCTGATACCAATTGAAAGTTAGGTGACAAGATCTAACAGCCTCTAGAGGGGGGGTGAATAGAGTAAGTTCAAATAAATTGATATATTTAAAACCTTTAGATTTTCTTAGTGTAGGTAGTGAGTGATGCAAACAGATAAATATATTTAAAGTAAAATCACACAGCACACAAGCAAGAAGAAAAGCAATCCACAGAAGACACAAGGAAATTTATAGTGGTTCCCCAAACTTGGGTAGTCCACTCTTCTATCACCCCTTGATAGGAATCCACTGCAGGATGCTTGATCAGGTGTCCTGGGCACCACCAGATTTTTTGATAAGGTGTCTTGCCACCACTGATTTTGACAAGGTCTCAGCTAACCAAAAGGTAACTTTTGAAGGGAGTTAAAACCCTGTACAGAAGAGGTAAAATAAGAAGGGTTGAGTTTGCTTCTCTGTCAACAATCAGAGAGAAGCTAGTGGATGTAGATGTTGTCAAAGCTCCCCCTGAGATATAGAAGTTCAGGTAGAAGAAGCTTTGCACAAGGGTGACAGGCTCTTCACTGCTTGTCCTTCTTCAGCAATAGATGACTCAGAAACTGAGTGTTTGATGTCTGAAGGTAGAAAGCTAATTGAGAAGAGTTGAATGCAGAGGCAGAAGAGGTTTCAGAGAATGTTGATCAAGATGTTTCTCTGAGTGTAGTTCTTCTCTGTAAATTCTCTGCAGACTGATTTCTTGAGAAAGAGATGAAGCTTGATGTTCTCTGTGTTGTCAGAATGAATGAATTATTATTTTGTCTGTTCTTCTTGTCTCTCTCGAATAGATCTCTGAGTAATGGGATAGCCGTTGGCAGGGCATTTAATATATTCCATAACTGTCCATGCCTAGAAGGAAAGCCTTAATTGATTTCCATTGAAAATTCCTTGAGATATGGTGCAATTAAGTCTTGAAACGGCCATGGGATCTCTTGCAATAACTGCTTGAAAAATCTCTCATTTGAATTTCAAATGTTGACAGACGGGAGAACTTAAAACGTCGAACTCTTCCTGAAGCGTCGATCTGAGCTCGACTGACCGTTGATCAGAGAGTAAAATTGAAGCAGAGAGATACACGTCACAACGTCGAGCAGAACTCGACGTTACGTCGAACTGAGAACGACGCTGCGTCGAGCTGCGATCGACTGTGCGTCGAGCAGCAGTCGACTATGCGTCGAGCTGAGGACGACTCTACGTCGAGCTGGGGTCGACTCTCCGTCGAGCTGAGCAGAACTAAATCTCAAATAACCTAAGTTCTAAACTCACACTCAATGACCTATGCTATACAATTAGGTCAACATCCTTAGCATAGTTATCCTGACCCAAATATAAAAAGGGTGTTCCAACACAACTATTCCTCTATACAAAGTCTCATCAATAGGTTTAATTACCTGCATCATCTTTGCATATAGGCACACTTGTTCCCATAGGAGTTCTCATGATGGAGGATGACTCCATACCATACTTCTTAATTAATTCTTTGGTAAACTTTGACTAGGATATGGACAAGCCATCATCAGTCTGTCTTACTTGGAGTCCCAAGAAGAACTTCAGTTCCCCCATACTGCTCATCTCAAACTACCCTTGCATAAGTTTGGCAAACTTTTTACAAAGGTTGTTTTCAGTAGATCCAAAGATTATGTCATCAACATAGATCTGAACTAAGATGATCTTGTCTTTGGATTCCCTAAGGAATAGAGTTTTGTCTATTTTTCCTCTTGAGAATTTATTCCCAATAAGGAAAGTAGACAGGGTTTCATACCAGGCCCTTGGGGCTTGCTTTAACCCATACAAAGCTTTTCTAAGCTTATACACATAATCAGGTTTAAGAGGATCTACAAAACCTGATGGCTGCTCTACATATACTTCTTCTTTAAGATCACCATTCAGAAATGCTGATTTCACATCCATCTGGTATACTTTGAAGTCTTGATAGACTGCATAGGCAAGGAACATTCTGATTGCCTCCAGCCTTGCTACTGGGGCAAAGGTTTGATCAAAGTCAATCCCTTCTTCCTTCCTGTATCCTTTAGCAACCAATCTTGCTTTATTTTTCACTATTATTCCATTCTCATCCAACTTGTTCCTGTAGATCCATTTTGTCCCAATTATATTGTGGCCTCTTGGTTTAGGAACAAGCTCCCAGACATTGCACCTTCTGAATTGATTCAGCTCCTCTTGCATAGCATCAGTCCAGTGCTGGTCTTGGATGGCTTCTTCAAACTTCTTAGGCTCCATTTGTGACAGGAAACTTGAATGCAGAAGTGTGCTTTGACTTCTGCTTCTAGTCTGCACTCCCTGTCTTGGATCACCTATTATCTGATCAGATGGATGGTCTCTTAAATGTCTTGTAGCTGGAGGAAGATTCCCATCTGGTTGAACATCTCCAGCTCCTTCATTATACTGAACCTCTTGGCTTTCTTCATCTTCTATTGTGTCTTGTACTCCCCCTGGACAATAGCCTTCATTTTCCAATACTCCATCTTCCCTTGAAGCTTCAGCAATGGAGAGCTTGTCCATTCTTTTGCTTATACCTGTTGAGTCATTTGATCTACAAGATAACTCACAGTTGATTAATCTTGTTTCATCAAATACAACATGCACAGATTCTTCAACAACTTGAGTAGTCAAGTTGAAGATTCTATAGGCCTTACTATTTGTGTTGTACCCAACAAATATCCCATCCTGGGATTTGGCAGCAAACTTAGTCAAATATGACTTACCATTGTTAAGTATATAGCATTTGCAACCAAAGATTCTGAAGTAGGATAGATTTGGTTTTCTACCTTTCATAATCTCATAGGGAGTCTTTTTGTGGCTCTTGGTGATAGAAGCCCTATTGATCACATGACAAGCAGTATTTACTGCCTTAGCCCAGAAATATTCTGGTAGAGAGGTGTCACTCAATAGAGTTCTACCAGCTTTAATTAATGTTCTATTCTTTCTTTCAGCAATTCCATTTTGCTGAGGTGTTCTTGGTGAGGAGAACTCTTGGAAAATCCCAAAGTCTTCACATAACTTTGTCATGCTTTCAGATTGAAACTCAGTACCATGGTCACTTCTGATTTTGACCACTGTACTATTCAGTTCATTCTGAATTTGCTTTACAAAATTAAGTAAGATACTTGGGGTTTCAGATTTCTGTCTCAGAAAGAACACCCATGTAAATCTAAAATAGTCATCTACAACCACAACAGTGTAGACCTTCCTACCTAGACTATGAACTGGCATAGGACCAAAAAGATCCATATGTAAGAGGTATAAGCACCTCACAGAATCCTTGTTTTCAAGTCTTTGAAAGGAGGATTTTGTCTGCTTGCCCTTTTGACAAGCTGAGCATATCCCTTCCTTCATACACTTAACTTGAGGACCATTCCTCACTAATTCTTTGATAAAGAGTTGGCCAATTGTCTTGTAGTTAAAATGAGCCAATCTCTTGTTCCACTTAACATAATGAGAAGCATTTTCATCAGCTACAAGACAGATGGGAGAAGCCTTATTCTCGCATACAAAATTAAGACAATATACATTTCTCTTCCTATACCCAGTCAAAATGATCTCTTGATCACTTGACCTTTTGATATGACATCCATCCTTAACAAATGAAATGTCATATCCTAAATTACTCAGCTGGCTTATGCTTATTAGATTATGTTTCAAACCTTTTACATAAGCCACTTGGGTGATAGTAATTAGGTTAGAAGAAATGTTACCAAACCCTTTGATGACTCCTTTTTTAGATCCACCAAAGATCACTTTAGGTCCATCTTGACAGATGAATACTCCTTCAACAGCCCCTTTATTCCAGTCATGTGCCTGGAACAACCACTATCCAAGTACCATATAGGGGCAAGGCTACTTGGATACACCTGCAACACAGATTTACCTTCCCTTAGAACCCAAGCAAGTCTTGGGTCCTTGGTTCAAGTTAGCATTAACAAAGCTACCATTATCTCTTCTAACAGGTAGACTATTGTTCTTTCTAACACTTGTGTTATACCAGCAGTCTAGTGCAAAATGGCCTCTCTTGCCATAGCATCAACATTCAAACCTATTGTATCTAGTTCTAGATACATCCTTGACAAAAGAATTTCTGTCCATTGCTGGTGCTGCAGCTCCTTCACCCACTGATTTTTTATAACCATTGGGTTTATGAACATAGGTAGGCCTGTTGGCAGTTATACCCTTGTTTTTCAGAACATTAGACTTAATATGACCATGAATATTTTCATGATCATATAGGTTAGAAGGCACTTCCATCTTTCTAAACTTAATAGGGACTGAAAAGTTCAGTGGCTTGACAGGAGCTTTGCCTTTCCTCTTGAATTGGCCAGCCCTGGAGTTACCTTTGAATCCTAATCCTGCCTTACCCTTTTGATTCACAAATTCATCTATCAAGGGTAAGACAGACTTTGGCTTAGAGTAACTAGCCACTAAATCTTTTTCAATTCTTAGTCTGGCCTCCAGACTCTTCACTTGATCATTGGTATAATTAATTGTGCCCATCTGAATAATAGTTATAGTCTTTAGCTTGGCAATTTCATTTAACTTCTGATCAATTACTTTCTCTAACTCAGTTGCAGCTACCCTTAGTTTAGCAATTTCATGAGCCTGAAGTTTAACCAGGTTCTTGCTTTTCTTAAGGGCCTGCAACAAGTCCCCATACTTATCTATCAATTGATAGACATCTCCTTCAGATTCAGATGCATCTACATCACTTGATGCAGATGTAGCTGATTCAGTACTTGTACTACAAACAGATTTCATAGAAGGACATTGTACCTTATTAGGACCAGACTGATTCTGGCATATGTCCTCTTCTGATCCTGCCATCAGTCCCATGCACTGATGATCCTTTTGTTCATTGATGGAGTCTAGCAACTGCAGAAACTCCTCTTCTTCAGATACAGCATATAGTCTAGTATATTCTTCTGCTTCAGATTCTGACTCTGAAGTTGACTAATCTGTTAGGCTCTTATCCTTTTTTGCAACAAAGGATTTCTCCTTCTTGCCCTTTTGATGAGTCTTCTTCTTGTCTGAATACTCCTTTCTCTTATCAGGACAGTCAGCCACTACATGTCCAGGCCTATTGTAACAATAGCAGACAATCTTTGAAGTAGTGGCTTTGTTGGGCTTTGATCTGCTCTTATCTTTCCTTAATGACTTTTTCTTCTGATAATAGTCATCAACTTGTTGTGAAGTGGAGGGCTTAGACTTCCACTGCTTCTTCTTCAAGAACCTTTGGAATTGCCTTGTGAATGCAACAAAGTCTGCATCTGAATCACAGCTTTCTGAATCCTGATAATCTGAATTTTCTGAACTAACTTCTGCAATTTCCTTAGGAGGGGATGGTGATATCCTCCTATTCTTTCTGATGGATTCTGCATTGAATGCCACAGTCTTTTATCTATGCTCTCCTCTTGAATTCTTTTCCTCCTCCTTCCTCACCATAAGTTGCATTTCATAGGACAGCAGCTTTCCAAACAAGGTGGGAGGAGAGATCTCTGCCAATTTAGCCACTTCTCTTATGGCACAGATCTTTGTGTCCCAATCCTTTGTCAAGGATCTTAAGAATTTGTCATTCAGTTCATAGGTACTGAAGACTCTTCCATAGGACATTAACTCATTCACAATTCTATAGAATTTCTTATAGCATTCAGTTATGCTATCAGTTTTTCCTTGTCTAAAACTTTCATATTCCTGGTTGAGCATAGACTTCCTATCCTGTCTTACTTCTTCAGATCCCTCCATGTAGACAATCAAGGTGTCCCACATTTCTTTGGAGGTCTTGCAGTGAATCAGATTCTGAAATGTAGAATCATCTATGCCACTCACAATAATATTCTGAGCTCTCTTGTCCATGGTTGCCAAAATGACTTCATCCTTGGTCATTTCAGAATAACTCTTTGGAGTTTGAATATTAGCATCAAGAACTGATACCTTCATTAGAATGAAGGGTCCTTCCTGAACTGTGATGTATATTCTTGGGTCAGATGCTTCCATGAATAATCTGACTCTTTCTTTCCAAATTCCAAAGATTTCCTTCCTGCAGATGGGTAACTTCATTGACCCTAACTCCTTGTGATTTTCTCCAGAACCCATCCTCTTGAATCTTGATTCTGCCTTTCTGATCTACCTCAGACTGTTAAGTCCTTTTTGAGGAACCTCGTTCTGATACCACTTGATAGTTTTACTTTCAAGACTACCTAAAACACCTAGAGGGGGGGTGAATAGGTTCTAATTGCTTGTTTATATTTTTAGGCAGAATTCAATCACAGAATTAAAACATTCAGCACAGCAATCATAGAAATCTAAACATCACAGATTGCACAATGTTTTATAGTGGTTCCCCAAGGTTTGGGTACATCCACTTTCCCCCTTCACCTATCTAGCAGTATGCTAGATTCGGCCAAACTTCCACTATTCTCATATCCTCAAATCCTACAGCTCAAAACCTGGATAGGTTCCTACAACTCAGGCATAACAGCCCTACCTCAGCCTTGCCACAAGGCCTATAACTCAGAGAAGAACCTTCTCCTACACTCAGGCAAACAGCCCTACCACTCAGAGATCAACTCTCCTACACTCAGCCTTTATATCACAGGCTTACAACTCAGATCTGTCTAAAACAGATCCTACAGAAATTTAGAAAAGAAGTTTTAATGTCTTGCCTTTGTTGAGAGAGAAGAGGACAAGACAATTCTTGATCAGCTGATGAAATCAACTGAATCTGAGCTTTCTTCAAAGCTTCTTGAATCTGAACTTAGCTGAGTTGATTTCCAAACAGCTTCTTGAGAAACCACTGATGGCTTCCTTCTTCTTCTTCAAAATGGGTGGATCCCTCTCTATCCAACACCTTTGATGATACTTCTGAATTCTTGTTAGAACTCTTCTTAGATCGATCCTGAGATCGTCTTCTTAGATCTTCTGATGAAGATCTACTTTTAGAGTATTACTCCTTCTTGATTTGATTTCTCAATTTGATTGCCAAAGTTCAATCTTTTTCTCTTTTTTCTTCTTTCTGAATCTATCTATTTATAGACCTTCTTAATGGTAACCGGCTGATTCGGTTTATAACTGTCTTCTGACAAGTCTGACAACATCAGTTAACTGGCTGCAACCCACAGCTGTCAAGTCTTCAAACAGATCCTGTGCCTTAGTCTTGGTCAGCAATATGTTGAGACAGAGTGTCAGGAAGTGTCGAGACCAACTGTCTATATGTGTCGACACAAGTAACTTTGGTATCGACACAACCTTTGATGATGTCGACAAGTTTGCCTTTAAGTCGACACAGCTTCTTCAGAAAATAACTTGATCTTGACTTTGCAGTGTGTCGACACAAGTCCTGTGTGTCGACACAGTTGTTGTAGATTCAGAACTCAGTATGTGTCGACACAGCCTTCAGGTGTCGACACATCAATTGTCGACTCTGCCATCATGTGTCGACTCTGTCTCATTGTGTCGACTATCTCCTTCTGCGTCGAGGTCGACTATCTTTTAGTTAGTCGACACTGCTTCCCAGTGTCGACACAAATGTGGTCGACTATCTTCCTGTGAGTCGACACTGCTTCCCAGTGTCGACACAAATGTGGTCGACTATCTTTCTCTGTGAGTCGACACTGCTTCCCAGTGTCGACACAAATGTGGTCGACTATCTTTCTCTGTGTCGACACAGCTTCCTTCAAGTGTCGACACAAATATTCTGAAGTGTCAACACTGTTTCTTCAGGTGTCGACACATGGACTTAGAATAATTTTCTGCATTCTTTAACACTTCTTCACCTGCACATGTCAACTTAAAACAACATCAAATACACCTTGATGTATATCATTGAGCTAAGTTGGGCTTCTTCAAATTAGGTACACATTTTCCAATGTACCCAACAATGTCACCTTCCCTAATCCGCAACTGGTAATACCCGGACTTCAAATCTAACTTTGAATAGATGGTTGAGCCTGCTAGCTGATCAAACAAGTTATCGATCCGTGGAATCGGATACTTGTTTTTCTCCGTCAGCTTATTCAGTTCGCGATAATCAATACATAGCCGCAAACCACCGTCTTTCTTTTTCACAAAAAGAACAGGCGCGCTCCAAGGTGACATACTTGGGCGTATGTATCCCTGCTCCAACAACTCTTGCAACTGAACTTTCAGTTCGGCCATTTCTTTTGGCGCTACCCGATACGGCGAACGGGCCACAGGTTTCGCACCCGGCCCCAGCTCGATAGAGAAGTCGATTTCCCTTTGGGGAGGTAACCCCGGAAGGTCCTTTGGAAACACATCAGCATAATCCGATACAATTGGCACTTCACTCACACTGGCCTTTGGCGTCACCGCCTCTATGAGTGTGAAGAACAACTCCGCACCCTTCCGAACTGCTTTAACAACTTGGAGAGCGGATAACAACATCCCACTCATCCCTTGCATACCAATGAACTTGGTTTCTTGTTCGATATTTTGCCCAAGTGTGACCTCTTTTGAAGTGCAATCTATACAGGCACGCTGCTCTGAAAGCCAATCTATACCAAAGATTATATCAAACTCCTTGATCGGTAATACTAATGTTTCCACCTTGAACTCCCGACTCCCTATCTTTACCTCAAGACCGCAATATCGATCCGCGCACATCAAACATCCTTTAGGCAACAACACCTTTACACTGTCTGTCGTGGTCCGGATAGGCACCCCGACACGAAAGACAAAGTCCTCAGACAGAAACGAATGTGAAGCACCTGTGTCGAACAATGCTCGAGCCGGATACTCTCGTATAAGGACAAACCCTATAATAGTATAATTAAAACAAGCACAGCACACCAAACAAAAGAACATTAAAACCTACGCTCACCTGTGATGACATCCGCCTGCTTAATGGCCTCCTGTTGTCCAAGGTTGAAGACCCTGGGCTGCGCGTGCGAGGCAGAAGACTCCACCACAGCCTTCCCCTTCTCCGCATAAGACGCTCCCGTCTTCTTATCACCCTTTGGAGGACCAGATCGGCATTCACGTGCGAAGTGTCCCAACTTCCCGCACGTAAAACAAGCACGAGATCCATACCCAGATGTCTCCGACACAGTCGTAGAAGGAGCTTGTCCAGAAGAATTAGACTTCTTATTCCATCTTTTTCGGTAGCCAAACTTTTCCGGATGCGGCGGCTTAAACTCTGGCTTCGTAACAGCCAAGTTTCCCTTTGCTTGCCCCCATTTCATGTCCGTCTCCAAAGAATGAGCCGTACAGACTAAGGCTTGAAATCCCTGACTCATAGAACTCGAGAGCAAATACCGCAGCTCATCTCGCAGTCCCGCATAAAACCTACTAGTCTTACGCTCTTCTTCGGCGAAGATCGTGCCCACATATCTGCCCAAATGGGTGAACTCATGCAGGTAGTCATCCACACTTCGATCTCCCTGCGCTAACCGTTGAAATTCAATTTCCATCGATATCCTTTGCTGCATCGGCAGATGTTGTGCTAAGAACAACCGAGAAAATTCTTCCATTGTAATCTCTGCCAATTGCCTGCCGGCCAAGTGATGCATTTCAATCTCATCCCACCACAATCGCGCCTCTCCTTCCAGTAGGAAAGTGGCTAACATGACTTTCTATTCCTCCTCAACCTTGATAGCTCTCATAATCCTCTTGATCCTTGCAAGCCAATCCTCTGCTTGGGCCAGTGTACCCGCCCCATAAAACTGCGGAGGGTTGAAGCTCAAGAATTGCTTCCATTATTGATCTGCTACCCGCGGATCAACTTCGGCTTCTACCGGTTCTTGCCGTACAACAGCTTGCGTTGGCACCACTGCAGGACGTGCCTGCCCAGCCTGCTAAGCATTCATCACAGCAAGTACCGTTTCCGTGATGAGACGGACTGTTTCAGCGGATGGAGGAGTTATGGGCACCTCAGCTGGTGTCGCACTTTTAACAGAACGTTGTGGTTCGGATTGACCCGCAACACTTCTGGTCACCTATATGTGTCAAATACACCATTTAGTGACCAAGGAAAATGACAACCATACAAAACGAATACACAAGTTCAACAAACAAGTGTACTTGCATTCCTAAGTGGACAATCTTGAGTTCAAGTTAAGGTTATAACGACAGCACTAACACGTGCTCGCCACCTCTCAAAATAATTCGACCGCAAATTCGGAAGAGATCGACCAACAAGCTGATACCAAATTGTAACACCTCTACCCGTCAAGAAGAATATAATAGAGGGTCCGGCCGGGGCCCCACACCATATTCCACAAACAGGCGGAGACGCTACGAACTAATATCAAAACCAACGCATCCTAACACAGAGCATTCTAGCGGAAGCTTCACGGTTAGAACTTTGAACTCAAGATAAAGAACACTGTCCACTATAACATAGGAATGTCTACAAACAACCAAAGAGTCCGGCCTTAAGGCCTTACAAGTTTCTCTTAACAAGGTGTGGATTACAGACATTGGCACGCAGGCCGGCCACACATGAACAAAAAGAAACAAAACAATGCCTTCGAGGGCAGCAACGCAGCTTGGGCTTCAGCCCGCTAAGTCCCACTCGGACCAGCACCTCCAGTACCTGTAAGAACCAATCCACCAAGCGGTGGCAAACAGGGCAACGGTCAGCATTCAGCTGACCAATTATAACGACCCTGCCCCTGGCACGGGGCAGCGGAATTCCATCCCTGCATAGCAATCGTCCAATATGATATATATAGCAATTCAAGCAAGACGTGCACGACCGCACAGTCACATATCACAAAAGCCGGCATGACGGCCCGACGTCCCGTGCACTCATGGCACACTCGGGTGCACCGGAAACACCGGATCTCACCATTGAGCATTTAGTCCGGCACGCAGGCCCAAGACTCTCATTATGCCGCTGACGAAAGCCCAATGCCTTGGCGCTCTCATGTCCAGCCTACATAACGCAGGTACAGATCAGCCACCCCCCGTTGCTCAAATCGCCTTGCCCAACCAAGTACATCGTACCTGAGGCCTTATTTAAAGGCGCGGGTCGGTTTCACCTTGCCTGTTCGGCACGAAGCCTTTTCATACAGTTGCAGCCCAACGCTCAACCGCACACAAAGTGGCAACTCACGGCCACAAGAGTTGAACCCAACTCTCACAATTTCCTGGACTTCCTCCAGTACTTTATCCATCATGCATACAAGCAATAATCACGGAGTCTTCTCCGATATGCAAACAAGCATCACCAATCCAGACCAACATGTCCAGATGGGCTTCACACAGCATGCCTAGATCCATACTCCAATTTCGGACTCTAACAAGGGGGACTTCACATATCTACCCCAAGGGACGCCACAACCCACCGCATACTCGCGGGGAAGGGTTTTCCCTATGCAATGCAGGAAAGAAGGACTTCACATGTCCAAGAAGGAAATCGTTACCCTAGGAATTCGCTTCGGAGCCATGGAGAGAAATTAAGACAGATGAAAGCCTTCGCAGCAGCGTTGCTTTCGCAAATCCGAACTCGGCTCGCGATTTGGACCACCGTAGCACCACCGGCAGCCGGATTCCACTTCTTCTTCCTCACCTTGCTCTCCCCTCTCTCTTAGATGTAGAAAGAGAATATGAACTCAAAAATGAGATTAGCCTTCTCCTTTCCCAGCCTTATCAAACCAGGAATTAGCCCCAGCCACTGGATCTTCTTTAAGGAAAATGAACGGCCAAGATCTGCCCGAAAAAGACTATTTTTGGCCGACACGGCCTGTGACACCCCCGTGTCACAGGCCGTGTACCCTTAAGCGGCACACGTGGCACACGCACCGACTGAAATCTACCAGAACACGGGCATCAACACGCCCGTGTCAAACTTGACATGCCCGTGTCAGTCATGTGACACGCCTGTGTCACCCCCGTTACACAGTACTCAACGACCTTTAAAACGAACAGAGAAGAACCCGGGTAAAACACACGCCCGTGTCAAACTTAACACGGCCGTGTTCTCCAGAACACGGTTGGGCTCCAGGCCGTGTACTTCTCTGACTCAGTCTGGCCTTCTCTTAGGTATGACACGCCCTGGGACACGCCCGTGTCCAGGGCCGTGTCCCACGATCGACTATAGTCGACCACCGATTGTCGACCAGCTGAACACGCCCTGGGACACGCCCGTGTCCCAGGCCGTGTACCCCCGACACGCCCTGGGACACGCCCGTCTCCCAGGCCGTGTCAAACAGCCTCCATCTCAAATATGTTTTCAAAAGTCTTTTGAGATTTCTGGGGTGTTACATAGGGTTTTCATCATATCGTAAGACTATATATATATAAATAATCTATTATATATTATTATTATTATAATAAACGTCCAAACCACTGATAAATCCAATCAACTTTGATTTTCATGAAATTCTCACCGAAATAAATATCGATGCTACAAATCCAACATCAAAGTAGAAATTAAGATTCGACAAACCAAACTCAGGTTAAAACTCCCTGAAGCCCAAAACACCAAAATATCCCCAAAAGGCTTCACGGAGTTCCAAAACAAATCCGGCTCGCCAAAAAAATCTCAAAAATACACTAGAAATTAGCCAAGCTAATATTCTAAGCCAAAACTTCGAATACACAAATGAGCAAAAGTCACGCTCCAGCAACGGTTCCCATCAACTATGCATCAACGTAATGACCCGACATCAAAAATACGCCACTAAAGGATTTAAAATAAACATCGAAAAATCATGGGCGTTATAACCACTCCGCCTAAAAAGGAGTTTTGCCCCAAATCTTGACACACAAATGAATCTACTAAAGAGGGAAAAACATAACCAAGGGTTATGGAATAGAAACTCTTACCAAAAGAAACTAGGATAATAGATGAGGATGAGCCTCCCTCATAGCTGGCTCTAACTCCCAATTCGCACTTTCCACGTCTTGGTTTTGCCACAAAACTTTGACCAAGGGTATTGTCTTCCTTCTCAACACCCGATCTTGAGTATCCAAAATGCTAACATGCATCTCAACATAATAAAGGTTAGACTACAACTGGGGCACCGAAACGAGAACATGCTGGTCACTAAGCATACACTTCCGCAACTAGCTCACATGAAACACATTGTGCACACCAGGAAAATTATTAGGTAAATACAGCCTATAAGCTGACACTCCGATGCGTTCAACAACTTGGAAAGGTCCCACATACCTGGGATCAAACTTATGGTTCCTTCCAAACCTCTTAACTCTAGACATCGGAGAAACCTTGAGAAACACCATGTCCCCGACCACAAATTCTAGTTCAATCCTTCTCCGATTAGTGTTCTTCACATAATGCTCTTGAGCTATTCGAAGCTTCTCTCGAGTATGCGTCATAGAAGTGTTCATCTATTCTAAGGATTCCAGACCCAGCAATAGTCCTTCACCAACTTCGGCCTAAAACTAGGGAGTTCTACAACATCTCTCTAACAAAGCCTCAAATGGGGCCATCTGCAAGCTCTCCTGATAAATGTTATTGTAGGCGAATTCTATAAATCTCAGCCACTCGTCCCACACTCCTCCGTGGTGCAAGATGTAACATCTTATCATGTCTTCCACAATCCGATTAACCCTCTCTGTATGACCATTGGTCCGCGGATGATAAGCAGTTGAATATCTGAGGTCGTTACCCAACCTTCCTGTAAATTTTTCAAAAAACGAGATATAAACTTGGAATATCGATCCGACACAATACTAACTGGTACTGTAATGCATCTGCTTTTTTTTCGATGTTTAGTTAATTCTTTTATTTAGCGTATTTATGACATCAGGGCATTACGTTAACAGATGGTTGGTGTGTGCCGTTGTTAGAACATTGGTTTTAGCTCTTGAGTTTTCTGTGTCTGGCTGGGTTTAGCCTGTTGCAAGATTTCCTAGCGAACCAGGTCTGTTTTTGTGACTCGGTGGAGCCTTTTGGGAATGCTTGTGTTTTGGCTTCGGGAGGTATTTACCCAAGATTGGTTAGTTGGTTTTCGATTTTGAGTTCGTCGTTGGATTTCTAGCGTCGGTATTTAGCTACGGTGTGATTTTCGTATAATTCTGGGTATATTTGATTTTTGGGTCATTTTATTTAATTAATTATGTTATCCTATATTAAAATATTCAGATAAAGTAGTATAAATAGAAACCCATCACGTCAAAACCCTATTAATTGTCTCCCTCGTGAAAATCGTCAGCCTGTTGTGAAAGAACGAGAGCGGCGGACATTCCTAAGCCTTCGGCCACCGATTTAAGGAGCTTTGGTGCTCGGTTTCGTCTTTGGAGAGTGGATTCGGGTAGATCTCGCCTAGATCGACGTTTCTACGATAGGCTTTTCCAGTTTCTTGGATTTTTAGAGATCTAGGTATGCAGTTTTTACCATATTTTTCTCTCAAAAGTTTCAGGTTTTGTTGCTTAAGTGTTTTTGCAGCCAGATCTGTGAGGAGGGGCGTTGCTTGGCCGAATTTCTGGAGATTTCAGGCAAATGGTGATTTTCCCCTTGCTTGTTCTTCCTTCTCTTTTGTATCCGTGATCTGTATAAGGAATGATTTCCTATAGGATTTCCAACTTGCAGAATGTTTGGACTATAGTATGATTTTCCTCCATGTCAAAATGATTTTCTGTAGATCTTGGGGCAAGTGGAGATTTACACCCTTGCCAAGCTTTCATGTTACTATTTATGTCCTAGAAGGCTAATTAGTTCTTAGTTTAGCAGCCAGCTAGTGGCTATGTGGAGGGAGCATTGTTGTAGGAGAAATCCCTTCCTGCGTGAGCATGGCAGTAGGTTGTTTTTGGTCTAGGTTTAGACATTGACAAAAAAGAACTATTATTTACACTAATAATTAAATTATTCAGAAGTTAGTGGTTGTGGTAAGCTTAATAATCTCTGTTTAGGTAGGATAGCTTTTTTGCTAAGTCTCTGTCTTAGGCGTTGAGTATAGCCTCGGTTTCTAGCCTAAGTTAAAAAGCATTGAGTGAGTGGTACTCACTCAACGCGGCGTTGAGTTAGCTTAGCACACTCAACGTCATTCTATAAATTTTAGAAGCTAAGTCTAAAAGCGTCGACAGTATTGAGTGAGCTTAACTCACTCAATACCGTCACTTTAATCGGCAGGTTAAGTATAAAAGCATCGACATCGTTGAGTGAGCTGAGTTCACTCAATTCCGTCTCTTAATATGTAAAATAAGTAGTAAGTGTTGACAATGTTGAGTGAGTTGAACTTACTCAATGTCGTTGTTTAATTAGAAAAGCATTGATAACATTGAGTGAGCTGAACTCACTAAAATTCGTCATATGTTTTTGGCAGTTAAGTGGTAAAGCGTTGAGTGTGCTGAGTAATGGCGTCAAGAGAGTTGACTGCACTCGACACGACGTCGAGTGTACTCGACGCTTTTCCCAGCGAATTTGTGGCGTCGAGAGCATTGAATGCACTCGATGCAGCATCGAGTGTCCTCAATGCTTTCCCTGCACTCAATATGGCATTGAGTGCATTGACTACACTCGATGCGGCATCGAGTGTACTCGACTCTTTTCCCTTAGACTCGTGTCATTTCACTAATTTGTCATGTATCTCTAAAGGCTTAGTTTTGCCAAGTTAGAATTGTCGGGTTTCTGCAAAATTGGTCGAGTTTGGGTTTTATGGGTGTTTGGGATATGGGTTTGGTTTTTTTGGCTTAGTTTCATGAATCATTACACCCCAAGCATGTTTGGGGCTTGTTTTTAGGATGTTGAGTTGTGTTGGACCAGATGGCCACCACCGCAATCCCGTTTTTTGAGACGTTTGGGTCTGTTAGTTCGGGTTTGACCGGTTGGTCCCGAATTAGATCCGGCTGTGTTACGGTGTTAATGATTCACGTGTTTATTGAGCCTTTGCCTCGTTTTGAGGATTAAACTTATGCAAATTATGCCTGATCTCACAGATGTTCTCGGAGTATGGCTCCGTTCGCACTTGGTGCAAATTTCATTACTTTTAACCTTATAAGTTAATTCTTTCGTTCTTAATTTCATATTAGATTGCTGTGTTTTGACAGCTATTCAGGTTTGGATTAGTAATCTTATTACTCCCTAGTTTATTGATAGTTTTGTTTGCCACTTGTACTTTTCTTGCTGAGGTGTTATTTCTTTGAATGCCTCAGGTTTAGAGTAGTAGTCGGTTGAGTGGCTAGGTTTGGTGTTTGTTAGTGGACTGTAGTGTTGCAGAGGTTTTCCTCTACCTTGATAGGTAGTTCTTTGTTGTTTTCTTGTTAGTACAGACACACATACTGACTAGTGGGTTCGTCTCAGTTTGTTGATGCCCACTGGTGGTTTCCTTTTGAATTGCTGAATACTTTGCTAAGCTTCTAGTTTTGCCTTTTGTGATTCTTTTTTACTTGCTCTTTGGGAATGTTTTATGCTAGGTTGTATGTTAGGTATTTTCACTTATAAAAGCATAACTACTAGTACTTCATACATCTCATATTTCTAAAACTAAAATACTATTTTCTAGCTAACGTAAAGACTATATCCAAACTTATAATAAATTTAGAGTTTTGCATGATATGAGTAGTCCTTTGGGGATGTTTATACTCATGTAGGTTGTTAATCAACATAATCAAAGTATTTTCTATAGTGTATAACTATACTTTTACTCGTGGACTAGTTGATCCATTGTACCGAGGGATACGACCATCCAATTTTAACTGGTTTTTACCTAATAACTTATGGATTTCATATAAAATTATAGAGTTTGGAGTCTTGCCTGAGCTCCTGCAGTTATCCCTTGCACGACGTGGCATCATGGTGTGTATTTTCTCTTACTCTGACCTAATTTAAATGTTGATAAAATGCGGGTTGTGACAGTTGGTATCAGAGATTGGTTGTTTGACAATTGGTCGGGCAACCATCTCTAGTTAGTGTTAGTTATTTAGTGTCATTTCATATAGACACTGATGTATAATAAGTACATCTTGGTTGAAGCATGAACGCTACACTCATAAGCATGATAAGAAGTATACGGGGCATATTATGTAGTATGGAATGCATAATATGTGTTTGTATATGGATCCACCATAGACGGCAATATGTGACGGTTATGTAGTACGGTATACATAACCACCATCACTTGGGTGCCCATTTGCACGTTTTATCGTTTCGCTGTATGTGATGTTATGTAGTATGGGATGCATAACATTTCATGTGTACGCCGCTCATAATATGATTAAGGCCTTTTTAGAATGCATAACACAACATACATAGCATAACATTACATAGCACACGTGCCAAGCTAAAGATTTATATGATGGCGCATGTACACACATTGTTTTGAGTCAAAGGAATACAAATTCATGCATTCATGGTCTATGCACAAGAGTTAATAGGATGATTGTATATCATCCTTGGATTAAGCATTTCATCATTTATAAAATTCCCAGAGCAAGGGCAAGTATTTATGTATGTTTGGTATGTACTAGGTTGTTTGGTTCTAGCAGTTAAGCTAGGTTTTGACTAGTTGCTTGTTGTAATTATTAGAATCTTGAGACGTCCTACGATGAGGTTGACTCCCCAGTCAGAGGGTGAGTCTTCTGGTGCTCAGAATGATGCCGTGATAGAAGGATTGCGATAGAGCAATGAAGCTTTGTCTAGGCAAATGTTGGTGGTACAATCACAGATCCAATCCTTATTGACTGTTGTGGTAGGGCAGCCACTTAGAGTTCAGGACCTAGCCATGGGTCGATGTGTTCCAGTTCCTCCTGCTCCTCTGGTGCCCCCCAGCTGTGTTACTGCTAGAGATGAACTTTATCTTGCATTTCCAGCGATTAGGACCTCCTTCTTATGATGGTAGGGCAGATTTCATGGTGTTGGGTGATTGGCTTATAGCAATCGAAGAGATGTTTTCATACTCGGTAGTTTTTGACAGCCAGAGAGTGATTGTTGATGCATATTAGCTCAAAGGTTTAGCAAAGAGTTGGTGGATAAGGGAGAAGGAAAATTTGAAGGATGGGTGTTCCTAGGAAGCCTTCAAGGTGTTACTGCTAAAGTAGTTTTTGCCATCGGTCGAGCGAGACCATCTGATGAATGATTTCCTGCATTTGAAGCAAAGAAAACTCACGGTTAGTTAGTACGAGATTGAGTTTAGCAAGCTAAGCCGTTTTGCTCCTGATTTAATAATCTCTAAAGCCAGCAGAGTTAAACAATTTTTGGGTGGTCTAAGGAGTGACATCCAGCAACTAGCCAGTGCTTATGGGTCGGAGAGTTATGCAGGTGCAGTCGAAGCAGCTCTTAAGGTTGAGGAGATCGACAATGCCAAGAACCAAGGTCAGCAAACGAGAAAGTATAATAGGAAGATTGGTGAGAGTAAGAGTTCCCAGGAATCCGGAGCTGCTTCGAGGAAAAGGAGCAAAGAGACATGCAGTTTCTGTGGCTGGACATGCCATCCGTTCGAGAAGTGTTTTAAGAGAATAGGAGCTCTGAAGCAGGAGTAGGTTCATGCAATCCAGGGTGCTCCTAAGGGTTATTTGGTTTATACTTCGTGCAAACGGAAGGGGCATGATGCTGCCCACTGTTGGGATAAGGTTAGAGTCTGTTTCTAGTATGAACAAAAAGGTCACATTAAGTCAAAGTGCCCGCAGTCTCAGCCTGCGCTACAGCCAGTTCTGCTTTGGGCCTTGCCACCGCCGCAGCCTGTAGATAAAGGGAAGGGAAAGCTGAATGTGTTATCTCTGGAGGAAGCCCAGACATCTACTCAAGTGATTTCAGGTTAGTTTCTAACCTAGATATATTTCTTTTTATCTCATTACTGTAGTTTTGATGTTGTTCGATTAGTTATGTAAGCTTTTTATAGGGAAATTTAAGGTAAAGAACCGTTGGGCGCGTATTCTTTTAGATTCCGGTGCTACCCACTCGTTTGTGGCTAGGACTTCGTAGAGCATCATCGTTTGACTCCCGTCCGGGTGGGTGACACATTTTGTGTTAAGTTTCCTTCTGGTGATTCTGTGGCATCAGACAAAGTTATTCAGACTTGTCTGATTCTATTAGGGGATTATCTTGCAGTTGCTGATTTGAAGGTGATAGACCTGGAAGACTTTGATGTGATCTTGGGCATGGACGGGTTGTCCAAATATGATGATGTTATCTAGTGCAAGGTTAATTGCTTGTACTTCAAGATGGACAGCAGTCAACCAAGGAGTGTTTACGGATATCAACGCCAAGTTTCTCCGATTATTTCTGCGGTATGTGCTCGGAAGATTTGAGATTCCAGATTTTTTGCTTGTTCGGTTTCAGTTTTTGAAACCGTTGTTATCTTGCTGAGTGTAGAGGAGATTCCGGTATTGCGTGAGTTTCCGAATGTTTTTCCAGCTAATCTTCCTGGTATTCCGCCTGAGAGGGACGTGGAGCTTATTATAAATCTTGAGTCGGGTACCTGTCTTATTGCTAAGGCACCGTATCGAATGGCCCCACGTGAGTTGGAGGAGTTGCGTACTTAGTTGGATGAGTTGCTCCTGAATAGTTTTATTAGGTCAAGTTCTTCCCCTTGGGGTTCTCCTATTTTGTTTGTGAATAAAAAGGATGGATCAATGAGATTGTGCATCGATTATAGGGAGATGAATAAAGTCACCATTAAGAAAAGGTATCTGTTACCGAGAATAGAACATTTGTTTGATCAACTGTGTGGTAGCAAAGTATTTTCAAAGATTGACCTTCGTTCGGGCTACCACTAGTTAAGGATTCGTTAGACGGATATCCCACGGACTCCTTTCCATTCCAGGCATGGACATTTTGAGTTTTTGCTAATGTCCTTTGGTTTGACCAACGCTCCCTCTTCCTTTATGGATATGATGAACCGCGTGTTCAAGGATTTTCTAGCCCGTTTCGTGATCGTGTTTATAGGCGACGTTTTGGTGTATTGCCGCAGTGCTGATGGGCATACCTAGCACTTGCGTTTAGTTTTGTCTTCCTTGAGGGACCATAAGTTGTTTGCTAAGCTGATCAAGTGTGAGTTTTGGTTGCCTCAGGTTTCGTTCTTGGGTCATGTGGTAAATAAAGATGGAATTTTAGTTGACCCTGAGAAGATAGCTATTGTTATGGATTGGAATAGGCCAACCACACCCAAGGAGATAAGGAGCTTCCTAGGGTTGGCTGGCTATTATAGATGGATTGTAGAGATTTTCTCTACATTGTCTGCGCCACTGACTAAACTGACGCAAAAGAATGCAGATTTTTTCTAGAGCGATAACTGCAAGGAAGCTTTCCTGGAATTAAAGAAGAGATTGTGCACTATACCCGTGTTGTCTCTACCTATTGAAGGGTTGGAATATGCCATGTATGTGGACGCGTCACACGTTGGGCTTGATTGTGTGCTGATCTAAGAGGGAAAAGTAATAGCGTATGGGTCGCGACAGTTAAATGTCAATGAAAGAAATTACCCTACGCATGATTTGGAATTTGCGGCAGTTATTTATGCGCTAAAGCTGTGGAGGCACATGTTGTATGACGCATTATGCAAGGTGTACACAGATCACAAGAGTTTGGAATACGTTTTCACTCAAAGGGAGTTGAATTTACACCAGCTAAGATGGTTAGAGTACGTTGCTGATTATGATGTTGAGATCCAGTACCATCCAGGAAAAGCCAATGTTGTAAATGATGCCTTGAGTAGGAAGATAGCTAAGATTTTTAACCTCTCTGTGGATTCTCTGGTAAAAGAATTTCTCTTGATGGGCATTTTTGTTGGGAGTTGTGACTCGTCTAGTAGTTTGGAGGTAGCCGAGCCTTCATGGATATCACTCACAAGACTGCATTAGATGGAAGATCCTGATTTGTTGCACCTTTACAATAGGACTAAGAAAGTGGAGTTGTCAGACTTTTCGATCAATAATATAGGAACCTTGAAGTACCGCGACAGATTTTTTATCCCCGATGTTGAAGGTATTCGAGTTAAGTTGTGCAGTGAGGCTCATGGTACCAGTGATGCCTACCATCCTGGTTCAACTAAGATGTACCAAGATTTGAAGTAGTTTGCCTGGTGGTTCGGAATAAAAGGTGATATAGCGAAGTTCATTTCAGAATGTTTTACGTGCAAGCGAGTAAAGGCTGATCATGGAAGACCTGGTGTCAAGCTAGCGCCCTTGGAAATTCTGAGTTGGAAGTGGGAGAGAATCTCAATGGATTTTGTTGGGTACATTGGAAAATGTGTACCTGATTTGAAGAAGCCCAACCTAGCTCAATGATATACATCAAGGTGTATTTGATGTTGTTTTTGAGTTGACATGTGCAGGTGAAGAATTGATAAAGTATGCAGAAAAATTCTAAGTCCAAGTGTCGACACAGAGAAGGATGTGTCGACACATAGAAGAAATTGGTCGATATCAACACTGGGAAGCAGTGTCGACACATAGCAGTTAGTCTACAACTACACTGGGAAAAAGTGTCGACACAGAGGAAGTATGTCGACACATAGCAGTTAGTCTACAACTACACTGGGAAAAAGTGTCGACACAGAGGAAGTATGTCGACACATAGCAGTTAGTCTACAATGATACTGGGAAAGTGTGTCGACACAGAAGAAGTAAGTCGACACAACACTGGGAATTTGTGTCGACACAGAAGAAAAGCGTCGACCTCAACATTGGGAAAATGTGTCGACACAAAAGGATATAGTCGACCTCAAGTTTGTCGACACCAGCAGTATGTGTCGACTCAGAAGAATATAGTCGACCTCAAGTTTGTCTACACCAGCAGAATGTGTCGACACATTGTGATTAAGTCGACACATTACAACAGAGTTAAAAGAAGACCGTGTCGACACCTGAAGGCTAAGTCGACACTTACTAAGTTATGATTCTACAACAACTGTGTCGACACACAGGACTTGTGTCAACACACTGAAGAGTCAAGACCAAGTTATTTTCAGAAGAAGCTGTGTCGACTCAAAGGCAACTTAGTCGACATCACTGGAGACTGTGTCGACACCAAAGTCAATTGTGTCGACACAGATAGACAGAGGGTCTCGACACTTTCTGACAGACTGTCTCAACAACTTGTGGTTCAAGACTAAGGCACAGGACTTGTTTGAAGACTTGACAGCTGTGGGTTACCACCGGTTAACTGAAGCTGTCAGACTTGTCAGAAAACGGTTAGAAACCGGATCAGCCGGTTACCATGAAGAAAGTCTATAAATAGACAGATTCAGAAGGAGAAAAAAAAAACTTTTGGAAAACATTGTTGAGAATCAAAAAGTGAGAAGGATTACGATCCAATTCATTTCAAGAAAGTGCTAGGCACTTAAGAAGATCTTCTCCGGAAGATCTAAGAAGACTATCTAAGGATAGATCAAAGAAGAGTTCTAATCAGAATTCAGAAGAATCATTCAAAGTGCTGGATAGAGAGAGATCAAGCCAGAATTTGAAGAAGAAGAAAGAAACCACCAGTGGATTCTCAAGAAGCTGTTTGGAAATCAACTCAGCTAAGTTCTTATTCAAGAAGCTTTGAAGAAAGCTCAGATACAGTTGATTTCATCAGCTGATCAAGAATTGTCTTGGCCTTTTCTCTCTCAATTTAGGCAAGACAGTTAGATAAACTTTTCTATATTTCTGTAGGATCTGTTTACACAGATCTGAGTTGTAAGCCTATGTTATAAAGGCTGAGTGTAGGAGTGTTGTACTCTGAGTGGTAGGGCTGTGTGCCTGAGTGTAGGAGAAGGTTCTTCTCTGAGTTGTAGGCCTTGGGGCAAGGCTGAGGTAGGGCTGTTGTGCCTGAGTTGTAGGAACCAGTTGGGTTCTGAGTTGTAGGATCTGTTGATTTGAGATTAGTGGAAGTTTGGCCGAATCTAGCATACTGCTAGATAGGTGAAGGGGGAAAGTGGATGTACCCAGACCTTGGGGAACCACTATAAAACATTGTGCAATCTGTGATGTTTTATTTTCTGTGATTGCTGTGATTATTGTGTTAGCCATTAAGTTGAATTCTGCCTAAAAGTTTTTATAAACAAGTAGAACCTATTCACCCCCCCCCCCTCTAGGTGTTTAGGTTGTCTTGAAAGTTAAACTATCAAGTGGTATCAGAGGGAGGTTCCTCAAAAAGGACTTAACAGTCTGAGGTAGATCTGAAAGGCAGATTCAAGATTCAAGAAGATGGGTTCTGGAGAGAATCATAAGGAGCTAGGGTCTATGAAATTACCCATATGTAGGAAGGAAATCTTTGGTATCTGGAAAGAAAGAGTCAGACTGTTTATGGAAGCATCTGACCCAAGAATTTACATCACAGTACAGGAAGGCCCCTTCATTCCAATGAAGGTATCAGTTCTTGATGCAAATATCCAAACTCCAAAGAGTTATTCAGAAATGACCAAGGATGAAATCATCTTGGCAACCATGGACAAAAGGGCACAGAACATCATTGTTAGTGCCATAGATGATTCAACATTTCAGAATCTGATTCACTGCAAGACCTCCAAGGAGATGTGGGACACATTGATTGTCTACATGGAGGGATCTGAAGAAGTAAGGCTGGACAGGAAGTCTATGCTAAATCAGGAGTATGAAAGCTTTAGATAAGGAAAATCTGATAGCATAACTGAGTGCTATAAGAAATTCTATAGGATTGTGAATGAGCTAATATCCTATGGAAGAGTCTTCAGTACATATGAACTGAATGACAAATTCTTAAGATCCTTATCAAAGGATTGGGATACAAAGATCTGTGCCATAAGAGAAGTGGCTAAATTGGCAGAGATATCTCCTCCAACCCTGTTTGGAAAGTTGATATCCTATGAAATGCAACTAATGGTGAGGAAGGAGGAGGAAAGAGACTCAAGAGGAGAGCTTAGAGAAAAGACTGTGGCATTCAATGCTGAAGCCACTAGAAAGAATAGGAGGATATCACCATCTCCTCCTAAGGAAGTTACAGAAGATAGTTCTGAAAGTTCAAACAAGGATTCTGAAAGCTGTGATTCAGATGCAGATTTTGCTGCATTCACAAGACAATTCCAGAGGTTCTTGAAGAAGAAGCAGTGGAAGTCTAGGCCTTCCCCATCACAGCAAGTTGATGACTATTATAAGAAGAAAAGGTCATCAAGGAATGAGAAGAGCAGATCAAAGCCCAGTAGAGCCACTACTTCAAAGATTGTCTGTTATTGTTGCAATAAGCCTGGACATGTAGTGGCTGATTGTCCTGACAAGAGAAAGGAATCTTCAAAAAAGAAGAAGACTTATCACAAAGGCAAGAAGGAGAAATCCTTTGTAGCAAAGAAAGATAAGAGTCTGTCAGACCAGTCAACTTCAGAATCAGGATCTGAAGCTGAAGCATATATTGGACTATATGCTGCATCTGAGGAAGAGGAGTTTATGCAGTTGCTAGACTCCATCAATGAACATCAATGCATGGGGTTGATGACAAGATCAGAAGAGGACATATGCCAGAATCAGTCTGGTCCTAATGAGGTAAAATGTCCTTCCAGTACATCTGTTTGTAGTACAAGTGAAGAATCAGCTACATCTGCATCAAGTGATGAAGATGCATCTGAATCTGAAGGAGATGTCTATCAATTGATAGACAAGTATGGGGACTTGTTGCAGGCCCTTAAGAAAAGCAAGAACCTGGTTAAAACTCAGGCTCAGGAAATTGCTGAACTAAGGGTTGCAACAAGTGAGTTAGAAAAAGTCCTTGATCAAAAATTAAATGAAATTGCCAAGCTGAAGAATATAACTATTATTCAGATGGGCACAATTAATTATACTAATGATCAAGTGAAGAGTCTGGAGGCCAGACTTAAAATTGAAAGGGATTTAGTGGCTAGTTACTCTAAGCCAAAATCTGTCTTACCCTTGATAGATGAATTTGTCACTCAAAAGGGTAAGGCTGGATTAGGATTTAAAGGTAACTCCAGGGCTGGCAGATTCAAGAGGAAAGGCAAAGCTCCTGTTCAGCCACTAAACCTTTCAGTCCCCATAAAGTTTAGTAAGGTGAAAGTGCCTTCTAACAAATGTGATCATGAAGACATTCAAGGTCATATTAAGACTAATGTTCTGAAGAACAAGGGTGTTAATGCAAGCAGGCCTACCTATGGTCATAAACCCAATGGTTTTAAGAAATCAGTAGGTGAAGTTGCAACAGCACCAGCAATGAACAGAAATTCTTCTGACAAGGATGTATCTAGATCTAGATACAATAAGTTTGAATGTTGGTGCTGTGGCAAGAGAGGCCATTTTGCATTAGACTGCTGGTATAACACAAGTGTTATAAAGAATAAGAGTCTACCTATTAGAAGAGGTTATGATAACTTTATTAATGCTAACCTGAACCAAGGACCCAAGACTTACTTGGGTTCTAAGGGTAAGTAATTCTGTATTGCAGGTGAATCCAAGTAACCATGCCCCTATATGGTACTTGGATAGTGGTTGTTCCAGGCACATGACTGGAACAAAGGGGCTGCTGAAGGAGTATTCATCTGTCAAAGATGGACCTAAAGTGATCTTTGGTGGATCTGAGAAGGGAGTCATCAAAGGGTTTGGTAACATTTCTTCTAACCTAATTACGATCACCCAAGTGGCCTATGTAAAAGGTTTGAAACATAATCTAATAAGCATAAGCCAGCTGAGTGATCTAGGATATGACATTTCATTTGGTAAGGATGGATGTCATATCAAAAGGTCAAGGGATCAAGAGATCATTTTGACTGGGTATAGGAAGAGAAATGTATATTGCCTTAATTTTGAATGTGAAAATAAGGCTTCCCCCATTTGTCTTGTAGCTGATGACAATGCTTCCCATTGTGTTAAGTGGCACAAGAGATTGGCTCATCTAAACTACAAGACAATTGGCCAACTCATTAGTAAAGAACTAGTGAGGAATGGGCCTCAAGTTAAGTGTATAAAGGAAGGGGTATGCTCAGCTTGTCAAAAGGGCAAGCAGACAAAATCCTCATTTCAAAGCCTTGAAAACAAGGATTCTGTGAGGTGCTTATACCTCTTGCATATGGATCTTTTTGGTCCTATGCCAGTTCATAGTCTAGGTAGGAAGGTCTACACTTTTGTGGTTGTAGATGACTATTCTAGATTTACATGGGTGTTCTTTCTGAGACAAAAATCTGAAACCCCAAGTGTATTACTTAATTTTGTAAAGCAAATTCAGAATGAACTGAATAGTACAGTGGTCAAAATCAGAAGTGACCATGATACTGAGTTTCATTCTGAAAGCATAACAAACTTGTGTAAAGACTTTGGGATTTTCCAAGAGTTCTCCTCACCAAGAACACCTCAGCAAAATGGAATTGCTGAAAGAAAGAATAGAACATTAATTGAAGCTGGTAGAACTCTATTGAGTGACACCTCTCTCCCAGAATATTTTTGGGCTGAGGCAGTTAACACTGCTTGTCATGTCATCAATAGGGCTTCTGTCACCAAAAGCCACAAAAAGACTCCCTATGAGATTGTGAAAGGCAGAAAACCAAATCTATCCTATTTTAGGATCTTTGGTTGCAAGTGCTATATACTTAACAATGGCAAGTCATATTTGACTAAGTTTGCTGCCAAATCCCAGGATGGGATATTTGTTGGGTACAGCACAAATAGTAAGGCCTATAGAGTCTTCAACTTAACTACTCAAGTTGTTGAAGAGTCTGTGCATGTTGTATTTGATGAAACAAAATTAATCAATTGTGAGTTGTCTTGTAGATCAAATGACTCAACAGGTATAAGCAAGAGGATGGACAAGCTCTCCATTGCTGAAGCTTCAAAGGAAGATGGAGCATTGGAAAATGAAGGCTGCTGTCCAGGGGGAGTACAAGAGATAATAGAAGCTGATGAAAACCAAGAGGTTCAGCAGAATGAAGAAGCTGGAGATGCTCAACCTGAAGGGAATCTTCCTCCAGCTATAAGATATCTAAGAGATCATCCTGCTGATCAGATAATTGGTGATTCAAGACAAGGAGTGCAAACTAGAAGCAGAAATCAAAGCACAGTTTTGCATTCAAGTTTCTTGTCTCAAATAGAACCTAAGAAGTTTGAAGAAGCCATCCAAGACCAGCACTGGATTGATGCTATGCAAGAGGAGCTAAATCAATTCAGAAGGTGCAAAGTCTGGGAGCTTGTTCCTAAACCAAGAGGCCACAACATAATTGGCACCAAGTGGATCTATAGGAACAAGCTAGATGAGAGTGGGATAATAGTGAAGAATAAAGCAAGGTTAGTTGCAAAAGGATACAGGCAGGAAGAAGGATTGACTTTGATCAAACCTTTGCTCCAGTAGCAAGGCTGGAGGCAATCAGATTGTTCCTTGCCTATGCAGCCTACCAAGACTTCAAAGTATACCAGATGGATGTGAAGTCAGCATTTCTGAATGGTGATCTTAAAGAAGAAGTATATGTAGAGCAGCCATCAGGTTTTGTAGATCCTCTTAAACCTGAATCTGTGTATAAGCTTAGGAAAGCTTTGTATGGGTTAAAACAAGCTCCAAGGGCTTGGTATGAAACCCTGTCTACCTTCCTCATTGAGAATAAATTCTCAAGAGGAAAGATAGACAAAACTCTATTCCTTAGGGAATCCAAAGGTAAGATCATCTTAGTTCAGATTTATGTTGATGACATAATCTTTGGATCTACTGAAAACAACCTTTGTAAAAAGTTTGCCAAACTTATGCAAGGGAAGTTTGAGATGAGCAGTATGGGAGAACTTAAGTTCTTCTTGGGACTCCAAGTAAGACAGACTGATGATGGATTATCCATATCCCAGTCTAAGTTCACCAAAGAATTAATTAAGAAATATGGTATGGAGTCATCCTCCACCATGAGAACTCCTATGGGAACAAGTATTCCTATATGCAAAGATGAGGCAGGAAAACCTGTTGATGAGTCATTGTATAGAGGAATAGTTGGGTCTCTACTATATCTTACTGCTAGTAGACCAGACATTATGTATGCAACATGTGTCTGTGCTAGGTACCAAGCCTGCCCTAAAGAATCTCATTATACTGCAGTCAAAAGGATTCTGAGATATCTAAAGGGCACTCCTAATCTAGGCCTTTGGTACCCTAGGAATAGAGATTTTCTACTAACAGGCTATTCAGATGCATATTTTGCAGGATGTAGAGAGGACAGGAAAAGTACTACAGGTACTTGTCAATTCCTGGGAAGAAGACTAATATCATGGAGTAGTAAGAAGCAGACCAGTGTGGCAATTTCCACAGCTGAGTCAGAGTATGTTGCTGCTGGAAGCTGCTGTGCACAGCTATTATGGATGCAGCATCAGCTTAAGGATTTTGGTATTTAGGTAAGTAGAACACCTCTTTTATGTGATTCTAAGAGTGCTATTTCTATTGCTAATAATCCAGTTTCTCATAGTAGAACTAAGCATATAGAAATCAAATACCATTTTCTTAGAGAACATGTAGAAAAAGGAGACATCTCATTGGAATTTGTAAAAACAGATTATCAAATAGCAGATGTATTTACTAAGCCTTTAGATGAAACCAAATTCAATAAATTCAAAATTGAATTAGGTATGTTAACCATTGATTAATGTATTAACAAAAACATTAACAATGCAATTGAAGTGGTATGTAAGTAAGTAAAAGTAATAACAACATAAACAAGTGTTAAAAAGGACACATTGAAGTAACACTTACAAGTGGTGTTGAACCAACAGAAATTAGCTAAGTAAGAATGTGTCGACACATTCAGTAATTATGTGTCGACTCAGAGAAATAATGTCGACAAGTCAGAAATATTGTGTCGACACAGAGAATATGTGTCGACACTTAAGAGTTATATTGTCAACTTAACCAGAAATGTAATGTCGACTCAACCAGGATAATGGTGTCGACACTTACAGAATATGTGTCGACACTTATCCTTAGAGTCGACACAGAATTTCTGTCTATCTATTATATATCCAAGGTGTCGACATAACCACAAATTGGTGTCGACACATAGTAAGCTGAAGTAATGTCGAGACAATAGAAGTTTGTGTCGACACATTCCGTCTGTGTCGACACATTTAGTTTGTTTTTGGCGCCTTTTGAACTTCTTTCAACAGAAGGTATAAATAGGTCAAAAACTCTATCTGTCGACACGCTTCCAAGGTTTTCGAGACTAAAACCCTGTGTCAACAGTCTATCTTTCTCTCTTCTCTCAAGCTTTCTCGACAAATCGATGGCGCCAAAGATGGAAGACAACGTCAATGAAGGGTATGAGTTGGTGCGCCAGGCCTTTGCAGATGCGCCGCCAGATGTTCAAGGGGTTATCACCCTCCTCTCCGAGTCAGGGTTAGAATTTCTAATCTCAGAGCTAACTAAAATCTGGAAGAAGGAGGTGCACGAGTTCTTTATCTCTGCATCAGTCCACTCAGATGACCTCAAGATTAAGTCCATTGTTCAAGGAACTAAGGTCAAGATTACTCCAAGAAATTTAAGAAAAATCTTTCAATTACAAGTAGTTGAGAATGAAGAGGAAGTTCCTAGTTCTAAGACAAGGGAAGCCCTTCAATGGTGTGGACTGGACTCGAGTATGAAGATTGGAGCTGCATTCAACAGGAAGGGTATGAATCAGCAAGGGAAATTCTTGTCTGAAGTTGTTGGGAAAGTAATCCTCTGCAAGACAGGTGGACATGATAGGATTTCTGCCTATATGTTCAGCCTTATGACCAGGATTGTTTTTACAATTCCTACTGATTGGTCAGGAGTACTCTTTGACAAGATCAAAGAAGGAATCAAGAAGCCCAACCTGGCTAGAATCATGAGCTTATATCTCATTGGAGTGATCCCTGAAGTGATGCAGCAACTGCCAGGGACGAAGATCAATCATATGAGAAGGATGGATATGAGACTGTTCTCTAGGTGGGATAGGGTGCTGTCCAAGGATGTGCCTGAAGAGAGAAGGCCAGACACCCCTGTGAAATCCCCTACTCAAAATCAAGAAAATGAACAACTACAAGAAGACCCACTAAGGACACAGGTTGAAGAACAGCTTGACTCAACTATAGTCCAGCAAGTGTCAACACCTGCACAGATGCAGGGGGAGCCAGTTTCCACTCCTGCTCAAAATGTATCTGCACCTGATCAAGTACATGTGTAGGGGGAGCTAATGTATTTTACTATAAAAGACTTTGCACATATTCTTATTAATGCACAGGTTCAGGGGGAGCTAGTGTCCACTCCTCCTCTAGATACTACAAATACTGAAGTACAAGTGCAAGAGGAAGCACAGTTAAACTTATCTCAAGATTTAACTGTTGCAGAAGTTACAGCTCAACTGGAATTTACTCTGGAGGAGTTATTCCCTGATGATGATAATACTACTGATAAAGTAGAAGGTGGACAAGAAATTGAGAAGTCAATAGGTATGGAAATTGATCAGGAAGCTGAAGTTGAGGCGCAAGTTGAGGGGGAGCCAGTGGCTGTTGAAGCTGAGCAACAGGTCACTGGGACAGATACAATTCATCCTCATCAAGAAAGAATTCATTTAGATACTTCATCTGAAACTGACACTGAAGGAGCCAGGATGGCAAAGAAAAGAAAACTTGTTGTCTTTAAGAGAAGAAGCAAGAATTATAAGCAGGCTTTACAAACAACACCTCCACAAGTATCTCCAGCCTTTGATTATAACAAATTTATGGTGGATCTACAGGTAAAATTGGATGAACAAAGGATGGCACTGGAAAAGTATGTTGATGAAAATAGCAAGTCACTTCAGTTTGACTTAGCTCAGGATATAAAGTCCATCCAGTTTCAAGTCAACATGCATAAAAAGGAAATGACAGATTGCTTCCACAAGGGTGGCAATGTTGTGGTTTATCTAGCTCAACAACAGGAGGCTATTACTACAAAGGTGGATGACATTGCTTTGAAGCAAAGCTATGTTTTGGAAAACCAGCTAAGAATGAATGATAATTTAACTGAATCTCATAATGAGATCATTGAGGAGGTAAAGAAGATTGTTCCAGGTCTGCCTGCAGATAGAGCCAAAGAAAGGGAAGAATTTGATAAGAATTTTCAAGCTGCCATTGCTTCTGTTAAGACTGCCATCACAACCTCTCAAAAAGAAATATCTGAAAAGCTTCAAAAGTTAAAACCATTTTTTAAAGAGGGTGTGAATTATTTGGATGGCCAAATAAGATTTCAAAAGGAAGATCTAAGAGATCATGTATCTAGAGAAGCCATAAAGGGGGAGAGGATGCTAATTCATGCAGGCTCAGAGCACTCCAAATGGGTGACCAATAGTATCCGAGCCACATTAGGATATCCCCCATTGTGTGATGATGCTATGGTGGCTGAGTCAGGAATACAAACAAATCTACTTGAAGGCAATCAACCTGAGATTGCCCAAGTCATTTACCCCCCTCCAGATTTTGACATGATTGATCAGCAGGTTCAAGGCATGTATAGTCCTCCAAAGGAGGTTACTAATATTGTCATTGGGAAGGTTGATAAGCCAGAGGCTACTCTGAAAGAACAGCAAGATGCTCTATTAGCAAAGAAGAGATTCAGAGAGCAGGCTGCACTCAAGCCAGATTATGAGCAGTGGAGTCCTACTTCAAGGAACATAATACTCACTACATGGAAAGCTGTACAAGACAAAGTTCATGAGAGAGGGAAGTGGTACAATGAGATAGAATGACAAAAGTATGAGGCAAGACAGGAAGCAATAGTACAATTCAGAAGGAAAGCTAAGCTGGGAAGGCTGACACCAGATGCTAAGGAGCCAAGCAAATACTTTCCAAAGCCTTTTCACTATTTTGAAAGGCAAAGGATCAAGGAAGAAGCTCAGAAGAAAGCTGATCAAAAAGGAAAGAAGATAGCTGAAGAATCAGAAGCTCCTGTGACAGCTACAATTCAATCTGGCAAAGGGATTATCATAAGAGAGCCTGATCAATCCTGATTATGTTTTTAGTTCCTTCATAATGTTTTTTTTTGTAATGTTGTGATGTGATCATCAAATGTAAAACAATGTAATCAAACATTACCCAGTTATAAACAAAATGTTGATTGGCATATTATAATGTTCATTCAGTGATGGATTTTTTTTATGTTTTGTTTATATTAAGTATTCCTGTTATGTCACATATCATCAATTTAGTACTGTTTATAAATGGTGTATATCATTGGCTATAAGGGTTATGACTTCTCCAAATAGGGGGAGATTGTTGGGTACATTGGAAAATGTGTACCTGATTTGAAGAAGCCCAACCTAGCTCAATGATATACATCAAGGTGTATTTGATGTTGTTTTTGAGTTGACATGTGCAGGTGAAGAATTGATAAAGTATGCAGAAAAATTCTAAGTCCAAGTGTCGACACAGAGAAGGATGTGTCGACACATAGAAGAAATTGGTCGATATCAACACTGGGAAGCAGTGTCGACACATAGCAGTTAGTCTACAACTACACTGGGAAAAAGTGTCGACACAGAGGAAGTATGTCGACACATAGCAGTTAGTCTACAACTACACTGGGAAAAAGTGTCGACACAGAGGAAGTATGTCGACACATAGCAGTTAGTCTACAATGATACTGGGAAAGTGTGTCGACACAGAAGAAGTAAGTCGACACAACACTGGGAATTTGTGTCGACACAGAAGAAAAGCGTCGACCTCAACATTGGGAAAATGTGTCGACACAAAAGGATATAGTCGACCTCAAGTTTGTCGACACCAGCAGTATGTGTCGACTCAGAAGAATATAGTCGACCTCAAGTTTGTCTACACCAGCAGAATGTGTCGACACATTGTGATTAAGTCGACACATTACAGCAGAGTTAAAAGAAGACTGTGTCGACACCTGAAGGCTAAGTCGACACTTACTAAGTTATGATTCTACAACAACTGTGTCGACACACAGGACTTGTGTCAACACACTGAAGAGTCAAGACCAAGTTATTTTCAGAAGAAGCTGTGTCGACTCAAAGGCAACTTAGTCGACATCACTGGAGACTGTGTCGACACCAAAGTCAATTGTGTCAACACAGATAGACAGAGGGTCTCGACACTTTCTGACAGACTGTCTCGACAACTTGTGGTTCAAGACTAAGGCACAGGACTTGTTTGAAGACTTGACAGCTGTGGGTTACCACCGGTTAACTGAAGCTGTCAGACTTGTCAGAAAACGGTTAGAAACCGGATCAGCCGGTTACCATGAAGAAAGTCTATAAATAGACAGATTCAGAAGGAGAAAAAAAAACTTTTGGAAAACATTGTTGAGAATCAAAAAGTGAGAAGGATTACGATCCAATTCATTTCAAGAAAGTGCTAGGCACTTAAGAAGATCTTCTCCGGAAGATCTAAGAAGACTATCTAAGGATAGATCAAAGAAGAGTTCTAATCAGAATTCAGAAGAATCATTCAAAGTGCTGGATAGAGAGAGATCAAGCCAGAATTTGAAGAAGAAGAAAGAAACCACCAGTGGATTCTCAAGAAGCTGTTTGGAAATCAACTCAGCTAAGTTCTTATTCAAGAAGCTTTGAAGAAAGCTCAGATACAGTTGATTTCATCAGCTGATCAAGAATTGTCTTGGCCTTTTCTCTCTCAATTTAGGCAAGACAGTTAGATAAACTTTTCTATATTTCTGTAGGATCTGTTTACACAGATCTGAGTTGTAAGCCTATGTTATAAAGGCTGAGTGTAGGAGTGTTGTACTCTGAGTAGTAGGGCTGTGTGCCTGAGTGTAGGAGAAGGTTCTTCTCTGAGTTGTAGGCCTTGGGGCAAGGCTGAGGTAGGGCTGTTATGCCTGAGTTGTAGGAACCAGTTGGGTTCTGAGTTGTAGGATCTGTTGATCTGAGATTAGTGGAAGTTTGGCCGAATCTAGCATACTGCTAGATAGGTGAAGGGGGAAAGTGGATGTACCCAGACCTTGGGGAACCACTATAAAACATTGTGCAATCTGTGATGTTTTATTTTCTGTGATTGCTGTGATTATTGTGTTAGCCATTAAGTTGAATTCTGCCTAAAAGTTTTTATAAACAAGTAGAACCTATTCACCCCCCCCCCCTCTAGGTGTTTAGGTTGTCTTGAAAGTTAAACTATCAGATTTCATTACTGGCTTACCGAGATCTCCCTGAGGACATGATTCAGTCTGGTTTATTGTTGATAGACTAACGAAGTGTGCTCACTTCGTGCCTTTTAAGATTGATTACCCCATAAAAAAGATAGTTGAGCTGTATTTAGATGAAGTCATCAGATTACATGGAGTGCCAGTTTGTATTGTATCTGATCGATAATCCAGGTTTACGTCTCGCTTTTGAAAGAGTTTACAAGAAGGTTTGGGTACCGATTTAAGGTATTCAACAGATTATCATCCGCAAACAAATGGTAGAACGGAAAGAGTTAATCAGATCGTGGAGGATATGATCAGATGTTACATTTTGGACCATAGAGGAGCGTGGGATGGGCGACTTAGATTGATGGATTTTTCATATAATAATAGTTATCAAGAAAGTTTGCAGATGGCCCCGTTTGAGGACATGTATGGGAGGCCATGCAGAACTGCCTTATTTTGGGCCGAGGTCGGTAAAAGACCGTTGCTGGGTCCTGAAGCGTTGGAAGAAATGGAATTTTCTGTGAAGCTTATTCAGGAAAAGCTTCGGATAGCGCAAGAGCGATATGAAAAGAACACCAATCGGCATTGGTCTGATTTAGAGTTTGTTGTAGGGGACATGGTATTCCTCAAAGTTTCCCCGATGTCAGGAGTTAAAAGGTTTGGTAAGAATCATAAGTTGGACCCGAGGTATGTGGGACCTTTTAAGGTTGTTGAGTGTGTTGGTGTATCAGCTTATAGGCTAGATTTGCACGCAAACTTTCCTAGTGTGCACGGCGTGTTTCACGTGAGCTAGTTGTGGAAATGTATGCTCAGCGACCGACAGATTCCTTATGTTGTGCCCTAGTTGGAGCCTAATCTTTCCTATGTTGAGATGTTTGTCCGCATTCTAGATACTCAAGATCGAGTGTTGCGGAGGAAAACCATACCAATTGATAGAATTGATTTCAAGATAACACAAACACCTAGAGGGGGGGGGGTGAATAGGTTCTTTTCTTTTTTTACTTAAGGCAGAATAATATTTCAGTTCTTAAAATAGATTCTAACTTATACTACAGCAATCACAACACAGAATTCACAATCACACATACATCACAGATTGCACATAGGTTTATAGTGGTTCCCCAAGGTCTGGGTACATCCACTTTCCCCCTTCACCTATCCAGCAGTGTGCTAGATTCGGCCTAAGTTCTTCCTTCTTCTCAGATCCACAGATCTTACAGCTTAGAACCCTGAAAGGTTCCTACAACTCAGAACCCTATAAGGTTCCTACAACTCAGAGTGTAACCACACTCCTATAGCTCAGGCTAACAGCCCTACCTCATCTTTCCCACAAGGCCTACAACTCAGAGAATAATTTCTCCTACACTCAGGCTCAAAAGCCCTACCACTAAGAGATCTATATCTCCTACACTCAGCCTTTATAATATAGGCTTACCTCAGATCTTTGAAAAGATCCTACAAAATTTGATAAGTGTTTTAGATGGACTCTTACCCTTGTTGAGAGAGAAGGGATAAAAGGTTTCTTGATCAGCTTCTTGATAAAACTGATGGCTGAAATCAACCTGTTCTTAGTTTTCTTCAAAGATTCTTGAATCTGAACTCAGTAGGGTTGATCTCCTTTGAAGTTGACTGGCTGGCAGCTTCCTTCTTTGAATTCAGAAATAAATCTGAATCCTTCTTAGCAGATTAGTTCAAGATCTGCTTCTTAAGAGACTGGTAAATGTCTCCTACTTTACTTCAATAGTTGGAGATCTCTTTCTCTCTCCAGAACTTCTGAAGTTTCTTCAGAATTCTTGCTTGAATTCTCCTTAGATCTTCTCACGAAAATCTTCTTTTGTGTGACGTGCACTTCCTTGATCAATGATCAATACTTCAATAGTTGTTCGTGTGGTTGTTATTATTCCTTTTTTTTATTTGACAGAATCCATCTATATATAGTCTTCATCTATGGTAACCTGCTGATCCGGTTTCTAACCAACTTCTGACAGGTCTGATAGCTTCAACAAACTTGTTGGAATATACAGTTGTCAAGTCTCCAGTAAGTTCCTTAACCTTTGTCTTTGTCAGCAAAGTATCGAGACTGATTGTCATTATGTGTCGACACACGTATATTAAGTGTCGACACAGCTTCTTTACACTGCATCTGTAGAATATGTCGACACAACTTCTTTGTGTCGGCATAGACACTTCTTTACTTCACAGCAATCAACATTGTTGAAACTCTGCTGAGTGTCGACACAAGTCCTGTGTGTCGACACAGTTGATATAGTCTCAGAATTTTTGTGTCGACACTGCCTCCAGGTTTCGACACAGTTGATGTCGACTAATACTTCTGTGTGTCGACACTGCCTCCCGGTGTCGACACAGTCGATGTCGACTAATATTTCTGTGTGTCAACACTGCCTCCCGGTGTCGACACAGTTGATGTCGACAAATAAATTCTATGTGTCGACACAGTTGCTTCAGGTGTCGACACAGTTGATGTCGACAAATAAATTCTGTGTGTCGACACAGTTGCTTCAGGTGTCGACACAGATTTTCCAAGTGTCGACACAAGCTTTCTTAAGTGTCGATACATGGACTTAGAAACTTTTTTCTTCATTTTAGCATATCCTTAACCTGCACATATAAACTCAAAATAACATCAAATACACCTTGATGTATATCATTGAGCTAAGTGAAACTTCTTCAAATAAGGTACACACTTTCCAATGTACCCAACAATCTCCCCCTATTTGGAGAAGTCATAACCCTTTAGTCAATGATATACACCACTTATAATAAACAAACATGATGATGTATATAAATAATAAATGACAGGGTAACTTATAAACAAAACATATAACAAAATCATATCACAGAATAAGAATGCAACTTGAATGAACATGAAACATTGTTTTGTTTATATTAACAAAAAGTTTCTTAACAACTTATTACATAGATTTCTTTCAACACTAAAGATTACATTGTTCTTGAAAAATCTAGTAAATCTAAACTAAGGCTGATCAGGCTCCTTGATGACTATGCCTTTTCCTGGCTTAATCTGAGCTTGCACAGGAGGTTCTGCATCATCAATAGGCTTCTTTCCTTTCAACTCTACCTTTTTCTGAGCTTCAGCCTTAATCCTTTTCCTTTCAAAATAATGAAAAGGCTTAGGGAAGTATTTGTTAGGCTCATGAGCATTAGGAGGTAGCTTCCCAATCTTAGTATTTCTTCTATGTTGCACAATGGCTTCTTGCCTTGCCTCATATTTCTGCCATTCCTGTTCATTATACCACTTGCCCCTTTCATGAACTTGATATTTCACAGCTTTACAGGTAGTCAGAATGATATTCCTGGAAGTGGGGCTCCATTGCTATAAATCAGGCTTTAACTCAGCTTGTTCTCTGAATCTTTTCTTTGAAAGTTAAGCTTCCTATTGAGCTTTCAAGGCAGCTTCTGCATTTCAACTTTCTCTATAATAACATTATCAACTTCCTGTGGAGGATTGTACATTGTCTGAACCTGTTGCTGAATCATATCAAAATCTGCTGGAGGGTAGATGACCTGAGCAACTTCAGGTTGATCACCTTCAACATAATCAGGTTGCACACCAGACTCAGCAACATTATCATCATCACAAAGGGGTGGATATCCCAGAGTGGCTCTGATGCTATTGGATATCCATTTGGCATGATCTGAGCCTGCATTGACTAACACTCTCTCCCCCTTTATGACTTCTCTTTCAATGTGATCTCTTAAGTCATCTTTTTGAAATCTTACTTGACCATCAAGAAAATTTACACCATCTTTATAAAATGAGTTTAACTTAAGAAGCTTATCAGTGTTTGTTTTCTGAGAAGTAGAAATGGCTGTCTTAAATGAATATAAGACTTCCTGTAGCTTCTTATCAAACTCCTCTTTCTCTTTTGCACTTTCTTCAGTCATTGCAGTGCCTGTTTTCTTTATTTCAGTGACTATCTCATTGTAAGATTCAGTCAGATTGTCATTCATTTTAATCTAATTTTCAAGGACATAGCCTTATTTAACAGCAATGTCATCCACTTGAGCCTTGACTTCTGCTTGCTGCTTAGCCAAAAATATTACAGCATTGCCCCCTTTGTGGAAGCAATTTGTCATCTCTTCCTTATGGAGATTTATTTCAAATCTGATGGATTTTATATCCTGAGCTAGTTCATATTGAAGTGACTTGTGGCTTTCATCCATATACTTCTCTAGAGCCATTCTCTGCTCATCTAATTTAACCTGCAAAGCCACCAATAAGGAGTTGTAATCAGCCTCTGGGGCAGGTTGTGAAGCAGCAGTTTGCAATGCTTTCTTGTAGCTTTGGCTCCTTCTCTTGAAAACCATCAGTTTCCTTTTCTTGGCACTTGCAATTGCTTCATCTTCTGAAGAAGATGTACTGGCAATGTATACTCTTTCCTTAGGACTAGGAGGGAGCTCCTTTTCAGTCCTATTCTGCTCCCCCTCAATGTCAGCCTGCTCCCCCTCAATCCTTACTTGCTCCTCCTTATCTGCTGCTCCCTCAATATCAAGAAATAATTCCTAAAGAGTAAACTCCTGTTGAGTGTGGACTGGTGGTACTTCTTTCTCAGGAGCATCAACAACTCCAGATGTATCCTCCATGATAACATCTTGGGCTGGAATATTGGCATGAGGTCTCTCAAGAATAATTTGTGAATCCATTTCACTTGCTAAGTGAGTTATTTCTTCTTCCAGTATCTGTGCAGTATTTAGCTCCCCCTATTCCTGTGTATTATCAGTATTGTCCTGTGCCTGTGTATTATCTGGCTCCCCCTGCATCTGTGTAGTATTTGTAATGTCCTGTGCAGGAGATTTCTCAGCAGCTTCTTATCTCTCTATATCAGGTATGTCCTTTGATAAGACCCTATCCCATCTAGAAATAATTCTGATGTCCATTCTTCTCATATGATTGATTTTAGAACCAGGAATCTGGTTCATTACGTCTGGAATTTCTCCAGCCAAGTATAGACTCATTATTCTAGCCAAATTAGGCTTCTTTATGCCTTCCTTAATCTTTTCAAACAGTACTATAGACCAATCTGTGTTGAGCTTAAAAATTATCCTTATCATGAGGTTGAACATATAGGAAGAAATCCTATCATGTCCCCCTGGCTTACACAGAATTACCTTTCCTACCACTTCTGAAAGGAATTTACCTTGCTGATTCATCCCTTTCCTGTTAATTGCTGCTCCAATCTTCAAGATGGGATCCAATCCACACCATTGTAGTGCCTCCCTTGTTTTTGATACTGGTACTTCTTCTTCATCCTGAGTTCTTGGAAGATGAAGAATTTTTCTCAAACTTTTCAAGGTCACTTTGACTCTTGCTCCAAGAACTGTTGATTTAATCTTAAGTCCAGTTGAGTCTACTGTTGCTGCAGCAAAAAAGTCAAAAACCTCCTTCTTCCAAATCTTGGTTGGTTCGGATACTAGAAACTCCAAACCACTGTCAGCAAATAGGATAATGACCCCTTTAATCTCTGACTCCGCATCATCAAAGGCATGGCGAACAAACTCATATCCTTCGTTAATGTTATCTTCAACCTTTGGCGCCATTGGGATGGTGATAAAACTTGGATTGAGAGAAGATAGTTTGTCGACACAAGGTTTTAGTCTCGAAAACCTGGAGAGCGTGTCGATAGAATATGTTCTTGATCTATTTATACCCTTCTAAACAAAGAAGGTCAAAAGGCGGGCAAAAACAGTCTAAATGTGTTGACACTGTTAAAATGTGTCGACACATACTTCTAATGTCTCGACAACGGCGTTGACTACTATGTGTCGACACCAATTGATGATGTGTCGACACATGACATACTTAGAAGTTCATCAGAAATTCTGTGTCGACTCTTATTGTAAGTGTCGACACAAAATCTGGATGTGTCGACACCACTACTCTAGTTGTGTCGACACCACTTACTGAAGTGTCGACACCACTTCTCTGGATGTGTCGACACAGATTTACTTAAGTGTCGACATCACATCTCTGAATGTGTCGACACTGATTTACTTAGCTAAATTTGTTAAACTAATCTATGTTCAACATACCTAATTCAATTTTAAATTTATTGAATTTAGTTTCATCTAGAGGCTTAGTAAACACATCTGCAATTTAAAAAACTATTTTGACAAATTCTAATGAGATGTCCTCTTTCTCTACATGTTCTCTAAGAAAATGGTATCCTATTTCTATATGCTTAGTCCTACTATGTGAAATAGGATTATTAGCAATAGAAATAGCACTTGTAGAATCACAAAATAAAAGTGTTCTACTTACCTGAATACCATAGTCTTCTAGCTGGTGCTTAATCCATAACAGTTGTGCACATCAACTTCCTGCTGCCACATATTAAGACTCAGCTGTGGAAATTGCCACACTAGTCTATTTCTTACTGCTACAAGACACCAATCTTTCTCCTAGAAATTGACAGGTGCCTGTTGTGCTTTTTCTATCTTCTTTGCAAACTTGAAGCCTTGATATGCTGCATAGGCAAGGAACATCATAATTACTTCAAGTCTTGCTACTGGGGCAAAGGTTTGATCAAAGTCAATACCCTCTTCTTGTCTGTATCCTTTTGCAATAAGTCTTGATTTGTTCTTCACAATGATCCCATTCTCATCCAGTTTGTTCCTAAAGATTCACTTTGTTCTAATGATGTTGTGGTCTTTTGGTTTAGGAACTAACTCCCAGACCTTGCACCTTCTGAACTTATTCAGCTCCTCTTGCATGGAATCAATCCAATGTGGGTCTAGAATAGCTTCTTCAAATTTCTTTGGCTCTAATTGAGATAGGAAGCTTGAGCAAAGCACTGTGTTCAAGTTCCTTCTTCTGGTTTGCACTCCATGTCTTAGATCACAAATTATCTGATTTGCTGGATGATCCTTCAAGTGTCTAACAGCTGGAGGTAGATTATCTTAAGGTTGAACCTCTCCTATCTCTTCAATATGCTGCACCTCTTGGTTTTCAACAGCATCTAGGGAATCCTGTACTCCCCCTAGACAGTAGTCACCATTTTCCACTTCCTGCATTTCAGTTAATTCTTCTGTAATGGTAAGCTTGTCCATTTTCTCATTAATACCTGTAGAACTACATGAGCTACAAGGCAACTCACTGTTAATCAGTCTTATTTCATCAAAGACAACATGTACAGACTCTTTTACAACCTGAGTAATTAAGTTGTAGACTCTATAAGCCTTACTATTGTTATTGTACCCAACAAATATCCCATCCTGGGATTTGGCAGCAAACTTAGTTAGATAAGACTTGCCATTGTTAAGGACATAGCACTTGCAACCAAAGATCATAAAATAGGATAAGTTTGGTTTTCTACCCTTCATGATCTCATAGGGAGTCTTTTTGTGGCTTTTGGTGATAGATTCCCTATTGATCACATGACATGTAGTATTTACTTCCTCAGCCCAGAAATATTCTGAGAGAAAAGTGTCACTCAATAGAGTTCTACCAGCCTCAATTAATGTTCTATTCTTTCTTTCAGCAATACCATTTTGCTGTGGTGTTCTAGGTGAGGAGAATTCTTGAAAAATCCCAAAATTTTTACACAGTTTTGTCATACTCTCAGATTGAAATTCAGTGCCATGGTCACTTCTGATTTTGACCACTATACTGTCAAGTTCATTCTGAATTTGCTTGATAAAGCTGTATAAAACACTTGGGGTTTCTGATTTTTTTTTCTCAGAAAGAACACCCAGGAATATCTATAATAGTCATCTACCACCACAAAAGTGTAGACCTTCCTACCTAGACTATGAACTGGCATAGGACCAAACTGATCCATATGTAAGAGGTATAGACACCTCACTGAATCCTTGTTTTCAAGGCTATGAAAGGATGATTTTGTTTGCTTGCCTTTTTGACAAGCTGAGCATATCCCATCCTTTATACACTTAACTTTTGGACCATTCTTTACTAACTCTTTGCTAATGAGTTGGTCAATTGTTTTGTAGTTAAGATGGGTCAGCCTCTTGTGCCATTTGACACAATGAGAGGCTCTCTCATCAGCTACAAGACAAATAAGAGAACCTTTGTTCTCACACTCAAAATTAAGACAGTACACATTACTTTTTCTATAACCTGTTAATATGACCTTTTGATCACTTGATCTTTTGATATGACATCCATTATTAATAAATGAAATGTCATATCCTAAATCACTCAGCTGACTTATGCTTATAAAGTTGTGTTTCAAACCCTTCACATAGGCCACTTGAGTGATAGTAATCTGGTTACTAGAAATGTTACCAAATCCTTTGATGACTCCTTTTTCAGAACAACCAAAGATTACTTTAGGCCCATTTATGATAGGTAAATACTCCTTCAACAATTCCTTTGTTCCAGTCATGTGCCTGGAACATCCACTGTCCAAGTACTATATAGGGGCATGGTAACTTGGACTCACTTGCAATAAAGAATTACCTCTCCTTAGAACCCAAGTAAGTCTTGGGTCCTTGGTTCAAGTTAGCTTCATACTTACCAAATCTACCTACTACTCTTCTAACAGGTAGACTGTTGTTCTTCATGACACTAATGTTGTTCCAGCAGTCTAAGGAATAATGGCCTGTCTTGCCACAACACTAGCATTCATACTTATTGTATCTATTTTTAGATACATTCTTGGCAGTCTGGTTGACAACAAATCTTTTATATTGTGCTGGTACTGCTGCAGCTACACCCACTATTTTCTTAGGAACATTGGGTTTATGGACATGGGCTGCCTTATTGACATAAACACCCTTGTCATTCAGAACTTCAGTCTTACTATGACCATGAGTATTCTCAAGGTCATACTTGTTAGAAGGCACTTGTACCTTTCTAAAAACTACAGGGACTTTAAAATTCAGTGGCTGGACTGGGGCTTTACACTTTCTCTTAAATTGGACAGCCCTGGTGTTACCTTTAAAGCCTATTCCAGCCTTACCCTTTTGATCCACAAACTCATCTATTAAGGGTAAAATTGATTTTGGCTTGGAATAACTAGCCACCAAATCTTGTTCCTTTTGAAGTCTGGCTTCCATACTTTTAGTCAGATCATTTTTGTATGTGATTGTGTCCATTTGAATAACAGTTATAGTTTTTAGTTTGGCAATATCATTTAATTTTTGATCCAACTCTTTCTCTAATTCAGATGCAGTCATCTTAAGATCTGCAATTTCCTTAGCCTGAATTTTGGCCAGGTTTTTGCTTTTCTTTAGTGCCTGCAACAAGTCCGCATATTCATCTATCAGCTGATGAATATCACCTTCAGACTCAGACCCATCCACATCACTTGATGTAGTTGTAGCTGACTCTGTGCTAGTACTACAATCTGAATTACTAGAAAAACATTGTACCTTACTAGGACCAGGCTGATCCTAGCACTTGTCTTCTTTTGACACAGCCATCAGTCCCATACACTGATGGTCTTCTCGTTCATTGATAGAGTTCAGCAATTTTATAAACTCATCTTCTTCATCTGCTGCATATAGACCAATGTATGCCTCAGCTTTAGATTCAGACTTTGAAGATGATTGGTCTGTCAAGCTCTTCTCCTTTTTAGCAACAAAGGATTTCTCCTTCTTGCTCTTTTGTTGAGTCTTCCTTTTATTAGCAGACTCCTTTCTTTTGTCTGGACACTCAGCCACAACATGTCCAGGCCTATTATAGCAGTAACAAACTATCTTTGATGTTGTAGATTTGCTAGGCTTAGACCTGCTCCTGTCCTTCCTTGATGACTTCCTCTTTTGATAATAGTCATCCACAGGCTGAGATGTGGAGGGCCTTGACTTCCACTGCTTCTTCTTCAGGAATCTTTGAAACAGCCTTGTGAAGGCAGCAAAGTCTTTATTTGAGTCACTACTGTCTGAACTTTGGTTGTCTGAATTATCTGAAGTAATTTCAGCAACAATCTCAGGAGGTGATGGAGACATTCTCCTATTCTTCCTAGTGGCTTCCACCTTGAAGGACATAGACTTTTCTCTATGCTCCCCTTTTGCACTTTTCTCTTCCTCTTTCCTAGTCATCGGCTACATCTCATATGACAGCAATTTTCCAAACAAAGTTGGAGGAGAGATATCTGCAAGTTTGGCCACTTCCCTAATGACACAAATCTTAGTATCTCAATCCTTTGTCAGGGATCTTAGGAATTTATCATTCAGTTCATATGTACTGAAGATCCTTCCATAGGACATCAGCTCATTTACTATTCTATAGAACTTTTTATAATACTCAGTCATACCATCTGACTTTCCTTGTCTGAAACTCTCATATTCCTGGTTAAACATAGATTTTCTATCTTGTCTGACTTCTTCAGAACCCTCCATATAGACTATCAAGGTGTCCCACATTTCCTTGGAGGTCTTGTAGTGAATCAAATTTTGAAAGGTTGAATCATCTATGGCACTTACTATGATATTCTGGGCTTTTTTATCCATAGTTGCTAGGATGATCTCTTTCTTAGTCATTTCTGAAAAATCTTTGGGAGTTCTTTGATTTGCATCTAAAACTGACAACTTCATTGGAATATAAGGACCTTCCATTACTGTAATGTAGATCCTTGGATCAGAAGCCTCCATGAAAAGCCAGACCCTTTCTTTATCTCTTTCCTGTATATGGGTAATTTCATAGAACCTAGTTCCTTATGATTTTCTCCTGAACTCATTTTCTTAATCTTGAATCTGCCTTATGGATCTTACTCAGACTGTTAAGTCCTTCTTTGAGGAACCTCCCTCTGATACCACTTAATAGAATTGATTTCAAGATAACCCAAATACCTAGAGGGGGGGTGAATAGGTTCTTTTCTTTTTTTTACTTAAGGCGGAATAATATTTCAGTTCTTAAAATAGAATCTAACTTATACTACAACAATCACAGCACAGAATTAACAATCACACATACATCACAGATTGCACATAGGTTTATAGTGGTTCCCCAAGGTCTGGGTATATCCACTTTCCCCCTTCACCTATCCAGCAGTGTGCTAGATTCAGCCTAACTTCTTCCTTCTTCACAGATCAACAGATCTTACAGCTCAGAACCCTGAAAGGTTCCTACAACTCAGAACCCTATAAGGTTCCTACAACTCAGAGTGTAAACACACTCTATAGCTCAGGCTAACAGCCCTACCTCAGCCTTCCCACAAGGCCTACAACTCAGAGAATAATTTCTCCTATGTAACACCCCAAAATGTTGTAGGAGCGACGGGGATCAAATTTGGCCAAGTCAGATTTTTGGTGCAGGTGACACGGGCCCCGACACGGGCGTGTCGGAGGCCGTGTCGGGCGTGTCGAGCTCGGGCCGTCGAGCTCGGGCCGTCGAGCTGGCCGTATCGTCGACCAGCGCAGGTCGACGATGGTCGTGTGGTGGAACACGGCCTAGGACACGGGCGTGTCCCAGGCCATGTCACACCTGGGCTGTGCGGTTGGGTACACGAGAAATGACACGGGCATGAACACGGGCGTGTCTAGTTTGACACGGGCGTTTCTGATGCCGTGTCACCAAGCCGTGTACCTCTCTGACTGCGAAGTGTTGATAAATTGCATACGGGGGGGGCGTGACACGGGTCCCGACACGGGCGTGTCGCAGGCGATACGGGCGTGTCGGCGGCTGTGTCAAAGGCCGTGTGCTGGTTTTCAATTTTGGTCGAGACGGCGAATGAGCTACACGGCCAGGCACACGGCCGTGTGTGAACCCGTGCTCGGCCCAGTTTTTGGGATTTCAGATCTAATCCTGGCCGTTCGTTTCCTTGGCTTTGGATCCGACGGTGGGGGGCTGCTCTTGGGTGGTTTTTAGCCGGGAATAGGGTTTTGAAACCCTTATTTCTCTTGGGTAATCTCTCTCTAAGTTTTAGAGAGAGGGGAGAGCAAGTTTGGAGGAGGAGTCCAAGATCCGGCCGCCGGAGGAGCTTCGGAGCTCCGAATCGCGATCCGAGTCCAGATCCGCGTAGGTGACGCCGTTGCGGTGCTTTCCAACTGCATTGTTTTCGATGGCGCCGCGGAAAAGCGAAAGGGTAACGATTCTCTTCTTGAGCATGTGAAGCTCTTCTTCCTTTGCATGGGAAAACCCCTCTCCCGCGAGTGTGCGGCGAGATCGTGGTATTCCTTGGGGTAGATGTGTAAAGTCCCCCTTGTTAGAGTCCGGAATCGTAGTACGGACATAGGCATGTTGCGTGAAGCCTACCCGGACATGTGTTCCGGATCGGTGATGTTTTGCTATGCATATTTTAGCCGGAGAAGACTCCGAGCGTTGTGGTTGTTTTCGGGTTGCTATGCGGTAGAATGCATCAGGGAATCTTGGGGATTAACCCCGAGGTGCACCCGGAAATATGGGCGGAAATGAAGTTCTGCCATCTCGGTGGCCTGGGTGCCAGCCGGGAACATAGCGGGGCTATGTATCATGTTTGGATTGCAGCAGGGGGCCTTGGGGATGAAACCCGAGGTGCACCCGGAAATCTTGGATGGAAATGTAGTTCTGTCAAACGGTGGCCTGGGAGCCAACCGGGTACTTAGCGGGGCTATGTACCGTGTTTGATCATTAATTGGGACTGGGGAAAGCTTAGTCCACGCCAAAGGGCCGAATGGCAGTGGCGGAGTGAGCAACAGACTAGTAGCCCTCTACCCGCTCCACCTGCTCGGTTAAAGCGACCTAAAGTTTACGTGGGACTTACCGAGATTTGGAGATCAAGTCTAGGCTGCGGTTGAGAAGACTAAATGCTCACAAAGATCGCCATCCTGGGGGTGGTGGTGGAGTCGAGGACCGGACGGGGTTCGGACTGGCTTCGCCGAGTAAGTGCCCTGAGAGCACGGGGTGTACGGCCGTGAGAGCGTGCACCTATGTTGAGATGCTTGTTTGGCTGTGTTGCGTGTTTTGCTAACAAGTGCAGGGAAGAAGCTTTGCCGCCCCGGTTTGGGGGCGGAATCGTTATAATTTGGTCAGCATTGCTGACCGTTGCCTTTGTTTACCACCGTGCGGTGGGTTGTTGCTTGCAGGTGCTGCGGAGCTGAGAGGTAATTAGCGGGCTAAAGCCCAAGTTGCTGTGCCGGCCCTCAAAGGCCTTGTTTTGAGTGTTTTACCTCTTGTACTCATGTGTGGCCGGCCTGTGTGCCGAGGTTTGGAAGACACTTATATTTAAGCAACTCTTGTAAAGCCTTAAGGCTATTTCTTCTGTTTTGTGTATTATACATTCCTATGGGTTTGAGTAGTGGACATTCATGCTTGGCAGGGTTCTTTATTCTTTGCAACTCTAATAAATTGCTTCCGCTAGGTGTTGTGTAGGACGTTGTGATTGGTTAAATGGTTTCAACGCGTAACCAACCGGTCTGTCCGTAGTATATGGCGTCGGGCCCCGGCTGGACCTACTGCTATATGCTATGCGACGGATAGGGGTGTTACAAATTGGTATCAGACTACTAGTTTTGGTCAAGCTTAAATGAATTCGTGGGCGAATTCACTTTAAGGGGTGGTGAGCACATGTATGTGCGTCATCGTTATAACATGAAAAGAACCCATGAATGTCCACCTAGGAATGAAAATACACACGTTTGGGGAACCTGCGTGTTCCTATAATTGCTTTTTGCAATTTTGTTCGGTCCCTTATTGGTGTTCTGTACGATTGTAGGTGTCCGAGAGTGGCGCGTGGTAGTCTGAATGCGCACTTTCTGAGAAAAGTAATGCACCCGGCGACGTGCTGGAGACCCCTACGTCTTTGGAAACCATAAGAAGGGTGGTTGAAGTGGTGTTCGCTGTGAGCAACGCACATCAGGGGAGTAATGTGCAACCATTTGTCCCTGAGATGGCCCCAACATCGGATGGTATGTTGGAGCAAAGGGCATTTGGGGGTCAAGTAGAGCAGCAGAGGAGCATGACCGTGGCGCAGGGAGCGCATTCGGTGGACGCATATTTGCAGACGTTCCTTTTGGTAAGGCGCTACCCAGGCTTTGAATGGGAAAGCGAGCAATCTATAGTGGATAGATTTTATAACGGTCTGCGCAGCGAGTTACGTATCCTACTGCTAGGACCAAAGTTATTGGGATTCCGAGCTTTGGTGGAATCGGCCAGAGCGTTGGAAGTGGAGTTGGGGGAAACTCACCGAGTACCGGTGAATAGGGTACCAAACCTTACAGATCCTATAAGGACTGCGTATCGAAAGATGCCGAGAGAAGAGGCTGGGTCATCTACTACCCAAACTACCGTCAAATGTTATTCTTGTGGCAAGAAAGGGCACCTCGCCAGAGAGTGTTGGGAGAGTGCTCAGAAGACAAGGAAAGTTTTGGCAGGAACAGTCGGAGATTCGGTGGTCAAGCGGACAACCTCAAAATCTGGGTACCGTAGGTGGTACAAGAAGGCTAGGAGGTCGGGTCTAGTCCCTTCCTCTAGCACATCCGGAGCGACTACAGTCCAAACCCTGGATGAATGCTTTGTTTGTGGAAAGCCGGGGCACTATGCCCGGGACTGTTGGTTCGGACGCCCAATGTCCAAAAAGAAGTCGGGGGCAATCTTGGAGGAGAAAGGAAAGGCGGTGGCGTCTACCGCACCGCTATTTACTTCGACACAACTGGGAGTGAACATCCTTGGCCAGCAGGAGGTCATGTGGCCGACCGTCGGGAAGTCAGGTATGGTTTAATTGATAGCAATTTAGCTTCTTATACCTGCTACCTTTTGCGTGTTAGCTTAGGACTGGAGGTTCTAGGCTTTGTTTGGATTATTGGCAATCCGGCGAGAGCATTGTTCGATATGGGAGCTTCGCGCACCTTTTGTCCAAGGGGTTTATATCATGTATTGAAGTACCTTCTTCGATGGCAAAGGACAGATTGGATGCGTTGTGGCGTTACGAATGTTCAATGCGCACGAAAAGAGATTCTGTGTTGCAAGGTTACGGTTTAGGTGTCGGGGATTCAACGTGCAAGCGTCGTTACTGCCATCATGGGAGGCTTTGAAGCCTAAGACTACATTGGGTAGTATCTCGGGTTTATCCGAATATCCTGATGTGTTTCTCTGGAGTCCCTCCGTAGCGAGCGATCGATTTCGCGAATGAGCTGGCGCCAGGTGCCAAATCTGGGTCATGCTCTCCTTATAGGCTAACGCCTAATGAGTTGGCAGAACTGAAAGTTCAATTTGAAGAGCGTATGGATCAAGGTCTTGTGCGTCCAAGTTTGTCGTCTTGGAGCACACCGGCCCTCTTCGTGTAGAAGAAGGATGGGAGTTTGCGGCTCTGAATCGTTTATGAAAAACTGAGCAAGTCGTTAAAAGAGATCAAGTACCCGATCCTAAGTATTGGCGATCTGTTTTTGATCAGTTGGGTGGGTCATCAGTGTACTTAAAGTTGGAACTTAAGTCTGGTTACTATCAGATGAGAATCAAGGAAAGTGTTATCCCAAAGATAGCGTTCAACACAAGATATGGGCATTTCGAGTTTACGGTCATGTCGTTCGGGCTGACTAATGCGCCATCGGTGTTCATGGACCTGATGAACAGAACGTTCAGGGAGTACTTAGACCGTGTTGTGATCGTCTTTATTGACAACCTATCGGTGTGCTCGCAGTGTGAAGAAGATCGCTTCAAGCATCTGCGTTTGGTTTTGGGGACGCTAAGGAGGAACGAGCTATACGCAAAGTTCTCCAAAGGCGAGCCTTGGTTATCTTCAGTGTCGTTCCTTGGTCACTTAGTCGGTGGGGAAGAGTTGCGGTGGATCCGGCGTAGACTGTTACAATACGGAAGTGGCCTGTGTTATCTTCAGTAGAGGAAGTCCGGAGTTTGCTGGGGCTTGCCGGCTTTTACAGGCACTTCGTGGAAAACTTCTCGCGGATAACGCTACCTCTCACGACTTTGATAAGGAAAGATCAGAGTTTTGTGTGGGCGCATGAGGATGCACAAGCTTTTGAAGAGCTGAAGAGTCGGTTGACCACGGCGCCAGTGCTTAGTTCGCCGAGTGGGACCGAGGGCTTCGAGGTTCTTAGTGACGCTTCGGGTAGTGGTTTGGGCTGCGTGCTGGTGCAGCATGGGAACTTGATAGCCTATGGTTCGCATCAGCTAAAAGTGCATGAAAGGAATTATCCGGCCCGCGATTGGGAGTTGGCGGCCATGATATTTGCGCTTAAGTTGTGGAGGCGCTACTCGTACGACGTTAGGTCGATATTCATACCGACCTTAAGAGCCTGAAATACTTGTTGGATCAATAGGACCTGAACTTGAGGCAGCGGAGATGAAAGGAGTTCCTGGGGGACTATACGTTCAAGATTTATCATGCACCCGACGAGGGCAACGCAGTGTGGATGCGTTGAGTCGCAGGGCTCCCGCCCAAGCCAAATGGTTGTTGGTACATGTTGATAGGCTAGTTCAGGAATTGGAAGCGTTAGAGATCCGTTGTGTTGACAAGAAGACTAGCGCCGAAGCATTGTTGAACTGGACGGAAGTCCAGTATGACCTGGCTGATCGTAGTTGGCAAACTATGGTTTGTGTAGCTGCATGAAGGAAATCATGAGTGCGGCTCGATGGGTCGAAATCCCGAATCGACGGTTGTAGGTGGGCCACCAAGGTAAGACCATTGTTTGTGCGGCCCAAGCGTGGATAATCTGTTGGTGGAGTTGTGATACGTCATATCAAGTACTCAACTCGCTTAAGAGGCACGAAGTTGTGCTGATATCTAAAGAAGTGCTCTGGTGGCCAGAACTTTAGAAGGTCGTGGCACCATAGGTGGCAAAGTGCCAGCCTTGCGCCTTAGTGAAGGCAGAGTGCCAAGTGCCGGGGGATTCTTGAATCCATGCCTAGTTCGGAATAGAAGTTCGACTGGACTGTGGGCATGGTTTGCAAAAGTCACAGTGAATTAACGACGCCGTTTGTGTGATCGTAGTTGTGGTGACACTGGTGTCGCACTTCATTCCGCATAGGAAGGATGACTCGGTGGAGAAGTTGGCAAAGTTGTATGTTGACCATATTGTTAGACTGCATGGTGTGCCCCGTAGCATTGTGAGTGATCGCGATGGGCGGTTCACGTCAAATGATTGGAGGTTGGTGCAGCAGATGCTGGGAACAAAGTTAAAGTTCAGCACAGCTTTCCATCCGCAGACGGATGGGCAGACCGAGAGGGTCAAGAGAACGATGGAGGACATGCTCCGCATGTGTGTTCTAGACTTCGGGAAGCTTTGGGAGGACCACCTATTTTAGTGGAGTTCTCGTACAACAATAGCTACCAGGCGAGTATCCAAATGGCACCCTTTGAGGCCCTAGATGGTAGAAAATGTCGCACGCCGTTATCCTGGTTAGAAACGGGTGAGGCAAGGTTGTACAAGAAGCTGGAGGTGGAGAGTGCTACCTCGTTAGTGCGGATCATTCGGGAGCGCTTGTTGATTGCTCAGGACCGGCAGGCAAAGTATTACAATGCCAAGCACCGGAACGTGGAGTTCGCGGTAGGCGATTGGGTATACCTTAAAGTGAAGCCGTTCAAGGGGGTTTCGCGGGTGAGACGCTTGAAGAAGCTGAGCCCAAGATACCTTGGACCTTTTGAGGTTCTGGAGCGAGTCGGCGAAGCTGCATACCGTTTGAGGTTATCGGAGAAATTAAGTGGACTACATGATGTGTTCCACATTTCTGTGTGCGGAAGGCGGTGTAAGAGCCTTCGCAGGTGATCGCGGTTGGCCTAGTGCCGGTAGACGAGGGGTTGACGACTAAGATCAATCCCATTCGTATCGAAGTTGTGGAGGTCAAGAGACTCAGTAACAAGGAGATCCGGATGGTTAAGGTCCAGTGGGATTAATTGCGGGTGTGAGGAGCTCTCTTGGGAACGGGAGCAATCTATGCTCGTGGAGTACCCGGGATTGTTCCGCTCAAGTACTATTTTGCGTTAAGTCCTGTTCTTCCTATATTAATTTCGTGGACGAAATTCTTTAAGGGGGGTAGAATTATAACACCCCAAAATGTTGTAGGAGCGACGGGGATCAAATTTGTCCAAGTCAGATTTTTGGTGCAGGTGACACGGGCCTCGACACGGGCGTGTCGGAGGCCGTGTCGGGCATGTCGAGCTCGGGCCGTCGAGCTGGCCGTGTCGTCGACCAGCGCAGGTCGACGATGGTCGTGTGGTGGAACACGGCCTAGGACACGGGCGTGTCCCAGGCCGTGTCACACCTGGGATGTGCGGTTGGGTACACGGGAAATGACACAGGCACGAACACGGGCGTGTCTAGTTTGACACGGGCGTGTCTGATGCCGTGTCACCAAGCCGTGTACCTCTCTGACTGCGAAGTGTTGATAAATTGCACACGGGGGGGCGTGACACGGGTCCCGACACGGGCGTGTCGCAGGCGACACGGGCATGTCGGAGGCCGTGTCAAAGGTCGTGTGCTGGTTTTCAATTTTGGTCAAGACGGCGAATGAGCTACACGGCCAGGCACACGGCCGTGTGTGAACCCATGTTCGGCCCAGTTTTTGGGATTTCAGATCTAATCCTGGCCGTTCGTTTCCTTAGCTTTGGATCCGACGGTGGGGGGCTGCTCTTGAGTGGTTTTTAGCCGGGAATAGGGTTTTGAAACCCTTATTTCTCTTGGGTAATCTCTCTCTAAGTTTTAGAGAGAGGGGAGAGCAAGTTTGGAGGAGGAGTCCAAGATCCGGCCGCCGGAGGAGCTTCGGAGCTCCGAATCGCGATCCGAGTCCAGATCCGCGTAGGTGACGCCGTTGCGGTGCTTTCCAACCGCATAGTTTTCGATGGCGCCGCGGAAAAGCGAAAGGGTAACGATTCTCTTCTTGAGCATGTGAAGCTCTTCTTCCTTTGCATGGGAAAACCCCTCTCCCGCGAGTGTGCGGCGAGATCGTGGTATTCCTTGGGGTAGATATGTAAAGTCCCCCTTGTTAGAGTCCGGAATCGTAGTACGGACATAGGCATGTTGCGTGAAGCCTACCCGGACGTGTGTTCCGGATCGGTGATGTTTTGCTATGCATATTTTAGCCGGAGAAGACTCCGAGCGTTGTGGTTGTTTTCGGGTTGCTATGCGGTAGAATGCATCAGGGAATCTTGGGGATTAACCCCGAGGTGCACCCGGAAATATGGGCGGAAACGAAGTTCTGCCATCTCGGTGGCCTGGGTGCCAGCCGGGAACATAGCGGGGCTATGTATCATGTTTGGATTGCAGCAGGGGGCCTTGGGGATGAAACCCGAGGTGCACCCGGAAATCTTGGACGAAAATGTAGTTCTGTCAAACGGTGGCCTGGGAGCCAACCGGGTACTTAGCGGGGCTATGTACCGTGTTTGATCGTTAATTGGGACTGGGGAAAGCTTAGTCCGCGCCAAAGGGCCGAATGGCAGTGGCGGAGTGAGCAACGGACTAGTAGCCCTCTACCCGCTCCACCTGCTCGGTTAAAGCGACCTAAAGTTTACGTGGGACTTACCGAGATTTGGAGATCGAGTCTAGGCTGCGGCTGAGAAGACTAAATGCTCACAAAGATTGCCATCCTGGGGGTGGTGGTGGAGTCGAGTACCGGACGGGGTTCGGACTGGCTTCGCCGAGTAAGTGCCCTGAGAGCACGGGGTGTACGGCCGTGAGAGCGTGCACCTATGTTGAGATGCTTGTTTGGCTGTGTTGCGTGTTTTGCTAACAAGTGCAGGGAAGAAGCTTTGCCGCCCCGGTTTGGGGGCGGAATCGTTATAATTTGGTCAGCATTGCTGACCGTTGCCTTTGTTTACCACCGTGCGGTGGGTTGTTGCTTGCAGGTGCTGCGGAGCTGAGAGGTAATTAGCGGGCTAAAGCCCAAGTTGCTGTGCTGACCCTCGAAGGCCTTGTTTTGAGTGTTTTACCTCTTGTACTCATGTGTGGCCGGCCTGCGTGCCGAGGTTTGGAAGACACTTGTATTTAAGCAACTCTTGTAAAGCCTTAAGGCTATTTCTTCCGTTTTGTGTATTATACATTCCTATGGGTTTGAGTAGTGGACATTCATGCTTGGCCGGGTTCTTTATTCTTTGCAACTCTAATAAATTGCTTCCGCTAGGTGTTGTGTAGGACGTTGTGATTGGTTAAATGGTTTCAACGCGTAACCAACCGGTCTGTCCGTAGTATATGGCGTCGGGCCCCGGCCGGACCTACTACTATATGCTATGCGACGGATAGGGGTGTTACATCCTACACTCAGGCTCAAAATCCCTACCACTAAGAGATCTATATCTCCTACACTCAGCCTTTATTATATAGGCTTACAACTCAGATCTTTGAAAAGATCCTACAAAATTTGATAAGTGTTTTAGATGGACTCTTACCATTGTTGAGAGAGAAGGGATAAAAGGTTTCTTTATCAGCTTCTTGATAAAACTGATGGCTGAAATCAACCTGTTCTTAGCTTTCTTCAAAGCTTCCTGAATCTGAACTCAGTAGGGTTGATCTCCTTTGAAGTTGACTGGCTGGCAGCTTCCTTCTTTGAATTCAAAAATAGATCTGAATCCTTCTTAGCAGATTAGTTTAATATCTGCTTCTTAAGAGACTGGTAAATGTCTCCTACTTTACTTCAACAGTTGGAGATCTCTCTCTCTCTCTCTCCAGAACTTCTGAAGTTTCTTCAGAATTCTTGCTTGAATTCTCCTTAGATCTTCTCACGAAAATCTTCTTCTGTGTGATGTGCACTTCCTTGATCAATGATCAATACTTCAATAGTTGTTCGTGTGGTTGTTATTGTTCCTTTTTTTTTATTTGACAGAATCCATCTATATATAGTCTTCATCCATGGTAACTGACTGATCCGATTTCTAACCAACTTCTGACAGGTCTGATAGCTTCAGCAAACTTGTTGGAATACACAGCTGTCAAGTCTCCAGTCAGTTCTTGAACCTTTGTCTTTGTCAGCAAAGCGTTGAGACTGATTGTCATTATGTGTCGACACAAGTAGATTAAGTGTCGACATAAGCTTTAGTGAATTCAACACAGCTCCTCTGGTGTCGACACAGCTTCTTGACACTGCATCTATAGAATGTGTCGACACAGCTTCTTTGTGTCGACATAGACACTTCTTCACTTCACATCAATCAACATTGTTGAAACTCTGCTGAGTGTCGACACAAGTCATGTGTGTCGACATAGTTGATATAGTCTCAGAATTTTTGTGTCGATACTACCTCCAGGTGTCGACACAGTTGATGTCGACTAATACTTCTGTGTGTTGACACTGCCTCCCGGTGTCGACACAGTCGATGTCGACTAATATTTCTGTGTGTCGACACTGCCTCCCAGTGTCGACACAGTTGATGTCGACTAATAAATTCTGTGTATCGACACAGTTTCTTCAGGTGTCGACACAGCTTTTCCAAGTGTCGACACAGGCTTTCTTAAGTATCGACACATGGACTTGGAAACTTTTTCCTTCATTTTAGCATATCCTTAACCTACACATATAAACTCAAAATAACATCAAATACACCTTGATGTATATCATTGAGCTAAGTGAACTTCTTCAAATCAGGTACACACTTTCCAATATACCCAACACCAATGGTCAAAGTTTTGTGGTGAAACCAAGACGTGGAAAGCACCACTTGGGAGTTGGAGTCAGCTATGAAGGAGGCTCGTCCTCATCTATTCTCCTAGTTTCTTACGGTATGTATTTCCCCTTCTATAGTGCTTGATTATATTCTTTTTGTGGAATCTTTTGGTGCATAAAGTTTCAGGACGAAACTTCTTTTTAGGGGGAGTGACTGTAACGCCCCTGATTTTTTTCAATGTTTAGTTTATTCTTTTATTTGGCGTATTTATGACGTCAGGGCGTTACGTTAACGCATGGTTGGCATGTGCTGCTGTTAGAGCATGGTTAATAACTCTTGAGTTTTCTGTGTGTGGATGGGTTTAGCCTGTTGTAAGATTTCCTAGCGAGCCGGGCCTATTTTGGTGACTCAGTGGAGCCTTTTGGGAATGCTTGTGTTTTGGCTTTGGGAGGTATCTAACCAAGATTGGTTAGTCAGATTTCGATTTCGAGTTTGTCGTTGGATTCGTAGCATCGGTATTTAGCTACGGTGCGATTTTTGTAAAATTCGAGGTATGTTTGATTTTCGGGTCATTTTGACATTTTATTTAATTAATTATGTTATCCTATATTAAAATAATAGGATAAAGTAGTATAAATAGAAACCCATTGCATCAAAACCCTATTCATTGTCTCCCTCGTGAAAACCATCGGCCAGTTGCGAAAGAACGAGAGCGACAGACATACCTATGCCTTCGACCACTGATTTCTGGAGCTTTGGTGCTCGGTTTCGTCTTTGGATAGTGGATCTGGGTAGATCTTGCCTAGATCAACGTTTCTACAGTAGGCTTTTCCAATTTCTTAGATTTTTAGAGATCTAGGTATGCGTTTTTTTACCCTATTTTTCTCTCAAAAGTTTCAGGTTTTGTTGCTTAAGTGTTTTTGCGGCAAGATCTGTGAGGAGGGGCGTTGCTTGGCCGAATTTCTGGAGATTTGAGGCAAGTGGCGATTTCCCCTTGCTTTTTATTCCTTATCTTTTGTTTCCTTGATCAATATAAGGAATGATTTCCTGTAGGATTTCCAACTTGTAGAATGTTTGGACTAGAGTAGGATTTTCCTCCATGTCAAGATGATTTTCTCTAGATCTTGGGGCAAGTGGAGATTTACACCCTTGCCAAGCTTTCATGTTACTGTTTCTATCCTAGGAGGCCGATTAGTGCTTAGTTTAGCAGCCAGCTAGTGGATGTGGGGAGGGAGCATTGTTGCAGGAGAAATCCCTTCCTTTGTGAGCATGGCAGTAGGTTGTTCTTGGTCTAGGTTTAGACATTGACAAAAAAGAACTATTATTTACACTAATAATTAAATTATTCAGAAGTTAGTGGTGGTGGTAAGCCTAATATCCTCAATTTAGGTAGGATAGCTTTTTTGCCAAGTCTCTGTCTTAGGCGTTGAGTATAGCCTTAGCTGATAGTCGGTTTCTAGCCTAGTTAAAAAGCGATGAGTGAGTGGTACTCACTCAATGCGGCGCTAAGTAAGCTTAGCACACTCAACGCATTCTATAAATTTTAGAAGCTAAGTATAAAAGCATCGACAGCGTTGAGTGAGCTTAACTCACTCAACGCCGTCACTCTAATCGGCAAGTTAAGTATAAAAGTGTCGACAGCATTGAGTGAGCTGAGCTCACTCAACGTCGTCTCTTAATCTGTAAATTAAGTAGAAAGCGTTGACAGCGTTTAGTGAGCTGAACTCACTCAACGCCATCGCTTAGTTAGAAAAGTATTGATAGCGTTGAGTGAGCTGATCTCATTCAACGTTGTCATATATTTTTGGCAGTTAAGTGGTAAAGCATTGAGTGTGCTTAGCAATGGAGTCGAGAGTGTTGACTGCACACGACCTGGCGTCGAGTGTACTCGACGCTTTTCCTAGCTAAGTTGTGGCATCGAGAGCGTTGAATGAACTCGATGCGGCGTCGAGTATACTCGATGCTTTCCCTGCACTCGATATGGCGTCGATTGTATTGACTGCACTCGATGCGGCATCGAGTGTACTCAACGCTTTTCCCTTAGACTCGTGTCATTTCACCGATTTGTCGTGTATCTCTAAAGGCTTAGTTTTGCCAAGTTAGAATCGTCGGGTTTCTACTGAATTGGTAGAGTTTGGATTTTATGGGTGTTTGGGATATGGGTTTTGTTTGGTGGGCTTAGTTTCGTGAATCATTACACCCAGGCATGTTTGGGTCTTGTTTTGGGGATGTTGAGTTATGTTGGACCAGATGGCCACCACTGCAGTCCCGTTTTTGATACGTTTGGGTCTCTTAGAACGGGTTTGACTGGTTGGTCCCGACTCAGATCCGGTTGCGTTATGGTGTTAATGATTCACGTGTTTATTGAACCTTTGCCTCATTTTGAGGATTAAACTTATGCAATTTCTGCCTGATCTCGCAGATGTTCTTAATGTATGGCTCTGTTCGCACTTGGTGCAACTTTCATTACTTTTAACCTTATAAGTTAATTCTTTCGTTCTTAATTTCTTGTTAGATTGATGTGTTTTGACAGCTATTCAAGTTTGGATTAGTAATCTTAGTACTCCCTTGTTTACTGACAGTTTTGTTTTGCCACTTGTATTTTTCTTGCTGAGGTGTTCTTTCTTTGAATGGCTCAGGTTCGGAGCAGTAGCCAGTTGAGCGGCTAGGTTTGGTGTTTACTAGTGGACTGCGGTGTTGTAGAGGTTTTCCTCTACCTTATAAGGTAGTTCTTTGTTGTTTCCTTGTTAGTACAGACACACATACTGACCAATGGGTTTGTGTCAGTTTGTTGCCGCCCACTGGTGGTTTCCTTTTGAATTGTTGAATACTTTGCTAAGCTGCTAGTTTTACCTTTTGTGGTTGTTTTTACTTGCTCTCTGGGAATGTTTTATGCTAGGTTGCATGTTAGGTATTTTCACTTATAAAAGCATAACTACTAGTACTTCATACATTTCATATTTCTAAAACTAAAATATTATTTTCTAGCTAACGTAAAGACTATTTTCATACTTATAATAAATCTAGAGTCTTGCATGTCATGAGTTGTCCTTTGGGGATGTTTATACTCATGTAGGGTGTTAATCAACATAATCAAAGTATTTTCCGCAGCCTACAACTATACTTTTACTCGTGGACTAGTTGATCCACTGTACCGAGGGATATGACCATCCAATTTAAACTGGTTTTTAGCTACTAACTTATGGATTTCATATAAAATTATAGAGTTTGGAGTCTTGCCTGAGGGCCTGTAGTTATCTCCTGCATAGCGTGGCATTACGGTGCATATTTTTTCTTACTCTGATATAATTTAAATGTTGAGAAAATGTGGGTTGTGACAGGTACTCCATATAGTCTGATGACCTCATCCAAATATAACTCTGTTATTTTCTTCATGGAGTAATCAATTTTGAATGGCACGAAGTGAGCACACTTCGTTAGTCTGTCAACTATGACCCACAGTGAATCATGTCCTCGGGGAGATCTTGGTAAACCGGTAATAAAGTCTATAGAAATACTCTCTCACTTCCATCTTGGAATCTCCAAAGGCGTCAGCTTGCCACCAGGTCTTCCATGATCTTCCTTAACACGCTTGTAGGTGAAACACTCAGACACAAACTTAGCTATATCATTCTTCATTCCATACCCCCAAACGATCTGTTTCAAATCTCCATACATCTTAGTAGAACTAGGGTGGTAGGCAACACTAGAACCATGCGCCTCATTGCACAACTTAGCTCGAGTTTACGTAACTGTGGGGATACAATATCTACCGCGGTACTTCAAGGTATCTGTATTATCAATTGAAAAGTCTGGTAATTCCCCTCTCTCCATTCTAATACGAAGGTAATGCAAATTAGGATCGTCCTTTTGATGTAGCCTCATCAGCATAATTCATGAAGGCTCTACTACTTCCTAGCTTCTTGGCTAGTCACTACTTCCGATCGAGATATCGATTAACAAAAACTCTTCCACCATGGATTCCACCGAAAGCCTAATGATCTGCACGGTCTTTCTACTCAAGGCAACAACTAGTACATTAGCTTTTGCTGGATGATATTGGATTTCAACATCGCAATCCCTGACATAATCCAACCATCTACACTGGCGCAAATTTAATTCCTTCTAAGTGAAGATGTACTTCAAACTCTTATGGTCCGTATAAATCTTGCACAATGTGCCATACAACAAGTGTCTCCACAACTTCAAGGCATAAATCACTGCCGCAAACTCCAAATCATGAGTAGGGTAGTTCTTTTCATGTATCTTTAATTGCCTCAACCCATATGCAATCACTTTGCCTTCTTACATCCGGACACATCTAAGCCCGACGTGTGATGCATCCACATAAACAACATACTCCAATCCTTCGGTAGGAAAAGTTAACACTAGAGCAGTGCATAATCTCTTTTTCAATTCCTAAAAAGCTTCGTCGCACTTATCACTCCACACAAACGCTGCTTTCTTCTGTGTAAGCTTAGTCAGCGGCATAGACAATGTATACAATCCATCTACAAATCTTCTATAATAGCCTGTCAACCCTAGGAAGCTTCTTATCTCTTTGGGTGTGGTAGGCCTTTTACAATTCATTACGATAGCTATCTTTTTTGGCTCAACAAAAATTCCATCCTTATTCACAACTTGACCCAAAAAGGAAACCTGAGGTAGCAAAAAATTGCACTTACTCAACCTAGCATACAACTTATGCTCTCTAAAAGCAGATAAAACCAACCGCAAGTGCTAGGCTTGCTCCTCAGCACTCCGGGAATAGACCAGGACATCATCGATTAATACGGCCACAAAACGGTCCAGAAAATCCTTGAACACTTTGTTCATCATGTCCATAAAGGCAGAGGGTGCATTTGTCAAACCAAATGACATTACAAAGAAATCAAAATGTCCATGCCGAGAATAGAAAGCGGTTCGTGGAACATCCGACTCACGGATTCTCAACTGATGGTAGCCTGAATGAAGGTCAATCTTCGAAAACACTGTGCTACCATGCAACTGGTCAAACAAATCATCAATCCGCGGCAAGGGATGCCTATTCTTGATAATTATCTTGTTCAATTATTTATAATCGATGCACAATCTCATATATCCATCCTTCTTATTTACGAACAACACGGGAGCACCCCAAGGCGAAGAACTTGGCCTAATAAATCCACACTGCAATAACTCATCCACCTGGGTATGTAACTCATCCAGCTCATGCGGGGCCATACGGTACGGTGCCTTAGCAATAGGGCAAGTACCCGGCTCCAAATCTATCACAAACTCCACATCTCTCTCAGGCGGAAGACCGGGAAGACTATCTGGGAAGACATTAGGAAATTCTCGCACCATAGGAACCTCCTCGACGCACGGTAAACTACCAACAGTTTCCAAAACATAAACCAAACAAGCAAAACAATTGGAATTCAAAAGTTTCTGAGCACATACCGCAGAAATAATCGGGAAATCCTGGCGCGAAAAACCATAAAAACTCCTGGGTGGCCGTTGTCCATCTTGAAGTCCAAACTCTTAACCTTATACTGGATAACTGCATCATATCTGGACAACCATTCTATGACTAAGATCACGTCGAAGTCCTCCAAGTATAACACCTTCAGATCAACAAAAGCTAGGAAATCACCTAGAAGGATCGGACAACTCCGGATACCTTGGTCCGACACCACCAAATCACCGGAATGAAACATAACGTGAAACGAATCGCCAACTAGATGGAGGGTCAGACGATGATGCTCTACGAAAGTCTTAGCCACAAACGAGTGGGTAGCACCAGAATCGAAAAGAACATGCGCCCAACGGTTCTTTACCTTAAACCTTCCTATAAAAATTCATACATAATTAGGCGAATAAACATCAAAACTACAGCTATGAGCTAAAAGCTAGAACTAGATTAGAATCTAACATGAGATCACTTGGGTGTATGTTTGCGCTTTCTCCATAGTCATCACATTTAACGTGCCCTTCCCTTTATCAAAATATTGCAGCGACGGTAATGCCTGTAGTGGAATTGGCTGCAGCGGGGGCTGAGACCGTGGACAACTTGACTTGAAATTTCCTTTCTGTCCATAATGGAAGCAGGTCTTCACCTTACCCCAACAATGGGCAGCATCACGCCCCTTTTTCTTACACGAAGCACAAACCAAATCTCCCTTGGGAGCACTCTGAATTGCATGCACTTGCTGCTATTTTTGAGCTCCCAACCTCTTGAAACACTTTTTAAATGGGTGACCCAGACAGCCACAGAAACTACATACCTCCTTGCTTCTTTTCTTCAAAGTGAGAATAGACTCCCGAGAGTTCTTACCATCATCGGACTTACTCTTATACTTCCTTATTTGCATGCCTTGATTCTTGGCATTATCGATGGCTTCGATTTCAAGAGCAGTTTCTACTACCTCAGCATAGTTTTTAGATCCATACGCGCTAGCCATTTGCTAGATGTCACTCCTAAGACCACCCAAAAATTGCTTAACTCTACTAGCTTCAGAAGCAACCAAATTCGGGGGAAATCGGCTCAACTTATTGAACTCTACCTCATACTCACTGACTGTGAGTTGTCTCTATTTCAAATGCAGGAGGTTGTTCATCAAACGGTCTTGCTCGACCGACGGCAAAAAATTACTAAGCAGTAACTCCTTGAAAGATTTCCATGAGCATCCATCTGTGAGGTTCTCCATCTCTCTCAACAACCAGCTCTTTGCAAGACCCTTAAGTTGGTAAGCGTCGACCACCACTCTCTGGTCCGCAAAAATTTCTGAGTACGAGAACATATCCTTGATCACGATAATCCAATTGTCCAACGCCATGAAATCGGCTCAACTACCATTGGTAGGAGGTCCTAGTCGCCGAAAATGCGAGATAAAATTCATCTCTGGTGGCATCTGAACTGGAGGCACCAAAGGAGCAGGAGGAACGGGAAAAACTTGACCTACACCAGGGTCCTGCACTCTCGGCTGCTTCCCCAAAAAAACAGTCAACAGCGCCTGGATCTGCGATTGCATCTCCACCATCTACTTAGACAGAGCCTCATTGCTCTGTCGTAGTCCCACAATCACTGCCTCACTCTACACCATAGATGACTCACCCTCAAATTGGAGAGTTGACCTTGTCACAACATGCTTAGGCGGCATCCAAATAATACAACATTCAACAATTAAAAACCTAGCTTAACTGCTAGAACTACACAACTTAGTTCAGACTATACATGTTTAGATACTCTCTCATGCTATTAACTTGCTTTGGTATTTTCATAATGATGGCATGCTTAAACTTAGGATGATATAACTTCATCCTGTTGATTCATGTGCATAACCATGAATGCATGAATTCTTATTCTTTTTGCTTTAAAACCATGTGTGTAGGTATGTCATCATGTAGATCCTTAGCTTGGCACGTGTTCTAATGCTATGTTATGTCATGCATGTTGTGTTATGCAATCCAATAAAGGCCTTAATGCATGTTTTGAGCGTCGTACACATGAAATATTATGCATCTCATACTACATATTATCGCATGTAACAAAAAAACAAAATCAAATCTGCATTCATGTGATGATTGTTATGCATCCCATACTACATAACAATCACATGTTACTTCCTATGAGGATCCATATACAAACACATATTATGCATTCCATACTATATAATATGCTCTGTATACTTCTTATCATGCTTATGAGCGTAGTTTTCATGCTTTAGCCAAGACATACTAATGACACATCGGTGTGTGTATGAAATGAAATAAGACAAACTAAAACTAACCAAAGATAGTCGTTCGAATGATTGCCAAACAACCTATCTCTCTGATACCAACTATCACAACCCGCATTTTCTCCGCATTTATATGATGTATCAGAGTAAGAGAAAACAAATGTCATGATGCCATGCCGTACACGGGATAACTGCAGGAACCCAGGCAAGAACTCGAACCTAACACTTTATAAGAAATCCTCAAGTTTATTATGAAGGAAACAGTACTTTAAGTTAATTTTAAATGATCGTATCCCTCAGCTCAGTGGATCAACTAGTCCACAAGTAAAAACATGAATATACGCTGCGGAAAATACATTGTTTATATTGATTAACATCCTACATGTGCATAAACATCCAAACAGGACAACTTATGGTATGCATACCTCTAGGTTTATTATAGTATAAAAATAGGTTTTACGTTAGTTAAAATATAGTGACTTTGGTTTAAAGTAATGTTATGCATGAGATAGTACCTTTATACTTTTAAAATAACTAACATGCAAACCTAGCATAAAATCTTCCCAGTGAGCAAGTAAAACCAACCAGTCATCAAGAGAATACTAAGCAGCTAGCAGGTAGCTTAACAATATAAAAACTCTAGTGGGCATCAACAACCTGACACGAACCCACAAAAAGGAAAAGCAAGTATGTCTGAACTAAAACAGAACAACAACACTACCTCATACTAGTGAGGAGAAGACAACTGTAACAACATTAGAAAACTAGAAACCACCAAACCTAGCCACTTAACCGAATACTGCTCCAAACCTGAGGCATTCCAAAGAAAAGAATACCTCAGCAAGGATATACAAGTGGCAAAAATAACATCTTCAGTAGGTAAAACCAAGGAGTCAAAGTGTTACCAACCCTAATCCAAGAATAGCTGACAAAACCTCAGCAAAATAGGCAATATAATAATGAGAAAAGATTAACTTACAAGTCCAAGGGTAAGGAATTTTCACCAAGTGCGATAAAGATCTATACTTTATATAAACATACATATAAGTAAGTGTATAAACATAAGAGATTAGCATGTTCATCATCTAGCGGGCCCAAAAAAACACCAGCAACAAATCCGACACCTGTGGAGGTGGTCTCCTCCTCCACGCATCGACATCAAAAGTTTCACAAGGGCCCAAGGAAAAGGTGGTCCTATTTATTAACACACACATAACTGGGGAAAAACCGGCACCTGAGGTGGTGGGAACCTACCCAACAAACCAATAGTCACAAACCCACACCAGGTAAACCCACCAGGGCAAGGACTCAAAAATAGGTTGCTGTGGAGGTGGCACATTCCACTAACACCCATATCCCCAAATAGTCCAAACATCCACAAAACCAATAATAACTTCAACTAAAACACAGGTTTTCTCCAATGAAAATAAGGAGGAGAACCCCAAAAATTGCCCCAAGGCCATGCTCGAAGAATTGGAAAGTCTTATGTCAAAAAGTTTCTAAGTCCATAGAAATTCGTCGATAATACTCGATAAACACAAGATCCACTCAACGAATAAGACTCAATTCGACGATTGAACTCGACAAAATGGAGTTAGCAAAAATTTAATATAATCAATGATATTCGACGAACTTAAGTCAGACCCGATGAAATCAACCTACATCCAATGATACCTGACGGTTCGGCTAATATAACCTTTATACTCGATTAATCTAGAGTTCACTCAATGCTCTTAATGCCAAACTGTCACAACCCGCATTTTCTCCGGATTAAGAATTATCAGAGTAAGAGAAAACACGCGTCTTGATGCCACGTCAAGCAGGGGATAACTGCTGAGGCTCAGGAAAAACCAACTACAATCTTTATGCAAGAAAATCATGTGCTTAATGAATAGAAAATCAGTTATATTTTAGAGTCCGTATCCCTCGGCTCAGTGGATCACCTAGTCCACAAAAGAAAAACTATATTTATACGCTGTGGAAAAATACTTTATTTAGGTTTAACATCCTAAGGAGCGCATAAGGGTTCCATGAGAACCACTCATGCTATGCAAGACCCTACATTTAATTTATATAATATATAAGAAAGCGGTCTTTATACGTGATTTGGAAAATAGTGAATACGTCTTATAAAACATGCTGATCATGAGCTTTATTTATAATAATAATTATAGTTTAAAAATAACTAGCAACCTAGCATAAAACCTTCTCAGAGCAAGTAGACTATCTCCAGAAAAATGGTAGCAGCAATAGTATATATCTAGTACAAGGTAAAAACTACCAGTGGGCGCCAACAACCTGACACGAACCCACTAGCTCAAATATATGTCTGTAAGAAAGTACTGAAAACAATCTCACTAACAAGGTAAACAGAACTCCAAGGTCCGGGAGTCCACCAACAACACCACCTCCAACTAGCCACCAGACTGGCTACAGCTCAGAACCTGGGATATTCCAAAAGAAAACAGAATACCTCAGCAAGCCAAACAAAGAAAAACTGCATGAAAGGGTCAACCAAAGGACAAAGTAACAGAAAAACATGCAGTAGAAGGAGTCACAACTGTCCAAAACAGGACAACAAGAAATGCACAACGTGCAAAGAAACAGCAACGACCCAGCCCAGGAACCACATCCTGCAGGGCCTACTAGGCTGCCAAGAGCCAGAATGCTGCAAACTACCAAAGAAGAAACTTCTAACACCCTAAACTGTGGGAAGTGATAGTAGCAAAAACAACAACGAGGAACCGGATCGAAGGCAAACGCAGTCCCCCAATCCACCATGTCCAAGTCAAAAGCTCGAGGGTCAACACGTGAAAACACAAGGGACCTTCCACCCGACATGCCCAGCCCGTACCTGGAGCAAGAAAAACATGGGTGGCCTTGGCTATATCACACAACTCCACCCCCATAAAGAGCTACAACCACCACTACTAACCACGACCCACGATTCGGCCTTAGGAAAATAAAGAAAACGGCCGACAAGGAAAACCCAGAAATACAACTGGAAATCCACTCGGAAACGAAATACAAGGTAAAGGAAGAGTGTTGAAATAAACCAACACGACTAGGCGTTGAGTGAAACCCACTCGGTGCCTACCTAAACTTTGGCGTTGAGTGAACTAGCCTCACTCGCCGCCAAAATAATACCACTACCCACAAACCCACTAAAGAATACGGAGCTCGACGACAGTCAAACGACCAAGGCAGAAGATCCAGAACTCGAGTAGTTGCCTGCCACTTGAGTATCTAAACTCCCGCACTCGAAACCAGCTAAATTCGTCTAGCAAAAGAAAATATACAAAGCGCACGATTAGTGACGCACGATTAGTGGTCGTGCGCACTCATCGGCTGATGATCGTGCGAAGCGAACCTGGAAAACCTGACAGAAAACCTAGCAACTGCGCACGATCAGTGTCGCACGACCACTGGTCGTGCGCACTGTTGCCAGCGCTTGTGCGATTTTCCGAGACAGAACTTTGGAAACTGAAAGACAGCCGCGCACGAGTAGAGGCACATGACCAGTGGTCGTGCGCCCTAACGGTTGATGACCGTGCGCGACTAACCTGTACCGTTTGGAATTTCCCGAACGACACCGGAACGCGCACACGACTCACACCACTGCAGTAGCAGCAGACAACTATCAACATCGCGCACCACTACCATACGAACTATGCCTAATCATTCGAGTAATACCTTAACGAAAAATCAGCAACCACACCCCCCCTCCTAACTCTCCCTCTCAGCTACACCCGAACCAGAGCAACAATCAAAATAAAGGAAAACAACGGCTCCACGCCGACAATTTGGATTCCAATCATCACAAAATAGGGGGGTTTCAGTAGGAAGAACTAAGCCCTATAGTTAGCAAGAAAATGAGAACAACAAGGCCTCTAACCTGGGCTAACCGAGATTTCAATTTCAGCAAGTAAAATCGAAAAGAAAACTTGGCAAGGGCAAGAATACCACTTGCCTCAATTCACAGCGAAGCTTTGGACTGCTTTCCTCCTCTTCGCACGGATCAAAACGGCCGCAACACCTAAAACAAACACTCGGCCATTAATGGCGGAAAACTTCCAAAACCGAAAATTCCAAACCTCCCAAAACTCCACGAAAATCGAATTTCTTACCGCAGGAATGAAGGTCTTGACGAGAGCAATCCGAATCCACTCTCGGAATCGAATTCCGTCCACAAACGCTCCGGGAATCGGCGTCCGAAGGGAAGGGTAGTCCGGCGGTTTTCTTTCTCTCGTACAGGCGGCGGTTTCCAAATTTTGGAGAAGATGAGCGGCTCTTTTCATTCTATATATATATATATATAATTATATAATTATATAATTAATTACAAAATTACATAAAGCACCTAAACGACGCGAAAACCGAACTACCTCGGAATTCGAAGAAATTCACACCGTAGCTAAATACCCACGCTACGAACACAACGGCGAAGTCGAAATTAATTTTCGACGAACAGAACTCGAGTTATACCCAAATAAAGCCAAACACCAACATCCCCCCGAGAGGCCACACCGGGTCACCCAAAACGACTCGGCTTGCTAGGGAGATCTTGCCAACAGGCTACAGAATAGGGCACTCAGTTCTAAGGAGCTAAACCACACTCCACAAATGGCACAAGCCACGGAAACGCATCATCGTAACGCCAAACGAGAATAAAAATAATCGCTGAAAAAAATGGGGCGTTACAGTCACTCCCCCTAAAAGAAAGTTTCGTCCCGAAACTTTACGCACCACCCTCCTACTAAAGAAGGAAAAGTAACAAACAGAAGTTACAAAGGGAAACATACCGATCAAATCAGCGAAACAGGTGAGGGTACGCCCTCCTCATGGCCGACTCTAGCTCCCAAGTCGCGCTCTCCAAATCCTGATTTTTCCATAGAACTTTCACCATCGGTATGGACTTCTTTCGCAGCACACGCTCCTGAGTATCCAAAATACGAACTGGCACCTCAACAAAAGAGAGGTTGGGCTCCAACTGGGGCACAACATCCAAGAGTTGCCCACTGCTGCGCACACACTTCCGCAACTGGCTAACATGAAAATCATTATGAACACTAGGGAAGTTCGCTGGCAAATCCAATCTATAAGCAGACACACCAATCCGCTCCAAAACCTCGAATGGGCTCACATACCTTGGGTCCAATTTCCGATTTTTACCAAATCTCTTCACACCAACCATTGGAGAAACCTTGAGGTATACATGATCCCCTACTAAAAACTCCAAAGCAGACCTACGCCGATTGGCATTCTTTTCATACCTCTCCTGAGCTATACGAAGCTTCTCCCGAATAAGCTTCACGGCGACTTCCATCTCTTCCAGGGCATCTGGACCCAACAAAGGCTTCTCACCAGCCTCAGCCCAAAACAACGGAGTCCTACAGCGCCTCCCATACAAAGCTTCGAACGGAGCCATCTGCAAGCTTTCCTGATAACTGTTATTATAAGCAAATTCCATGAGTCGCAGACGCTCATCCCACGCTCCACCGTGGTCTGAAATATAGCACCTGATCATATCCTCAACAATCTGATTGACCCGCTCCGTCTGCCTATTGGTCTGAGGGTGGTACGCAGTAGAATACCTCAGATCCGTACCCAAACCCTCCTGCAGACTCTGCCAAAAACGAGAAGTAAACCGGGAGTCTCGATCAGAAATGATGCTAACCGGCACACCGTGGAGTCGGATGACTTCATTCAAGTACAACTCCGCTATCTTCCTCATCGGGTAATCAATCTTATATGGCACGAAGTGAGCACACTTCGTCAATCTATCCACTATAACCCAAATAGAATCATATCCTCTCGGGGATTTAGGCAAACCCGTGATGAAGTCCATAGATATACTCTCCCACTTCCAAGTCGGGATCTCTAGCGGAGTCAACTTACCACCAGGCCTTCCATGATCGGCCTTCACACGCTTGCAAGTGTGACACTCAGCAACAAATCGGGCTATATCACCTTTCATGCCATACCACCAGGCAATTTGCCTTAAGTCACGGTACATCTTCGTAGATCCTGGATGGTAGGCAACGCTGGAACCATGAGCCTCACTACAAATCATACTCCTAATGTCCCCAATAGCGGGAACGCAAAACCTGCCGCGGTACTTCAAAGTACCCGCATCATCAATAGTAAAATCTGGCAACTCTCCCTTCTCTGTCCTGGTAAAAAGGTGCAACAGATCCGGATCGTCCTTCTGATGCAGTCTAGTCAAAGAAATCCAGGACGGCTTTTCCACTGACAAACTATTCTGCAAACCACAGCATCCCACTGAAATATCCATAAGGAGGAACTCCTCAACTAACCGATCGGCTGAGAGGTTAAAGATCTTTCCCGTCTTTCGGCTCAGGGCGTCGGCCACCACATTGGCCTTGTGTAACACCCCAAAAAGACCCCAAAAAGACTCAAATGAAGTTTGAGGTGCAGGTCATTTTACACGGCCTGGGACACGGGCGTGTACCAGGGCGTGTCGGGGGTACACGGCCTGGGACACGGGCGTGTCCCAGGGCGTGTCACGCAAATTAAAATGTGGCCCGAGTCAGAAGATTACATGGCCTTGAACCAAGCCTGGAACACGGGCGTGTCAGGTTGGACACGGGCGTGTCCGATGCCGTGTTCCGACCCGTGTACTGCTTGTAGCTCGATGAGGCGGGGGTGACACGGGCGTGTCTCAGGAATGACACGGGCGTGTCAGGTTCGACACGGGCGTGTCGATGCCCGTGTTTTGGTAAATCTCAGTCGTTATGAACCGCTTAAGGGTACACGACCTGTGACACGGGCGTGTCACAGGCCGTGTCAGCCAAAAATTGAGTTTTTTGGGCAAATCGTGGCCGTTCAGATTTCTCTCTTTTGATCCAAGGGCTCAGGTGGTTTCCTGGCTGGATTTAATTCATGAAGGCTGATGAAGATTCATCCTTCATGTGCTTAAGGAAGAGAGAAAGAGAGAGGAGGAAGAAGAAGGAGGAGGAGATCAAGCCACCGGCGGAGTTCCCGTGGTCCGATTCGTGATCCGAAGCCGGCGTTGTGAAGGCAAGGCTGCTGCGGTTCTTTCTCACCGGCTAGTTTTCGATGGCTCCCAAGAGATCGACAAGGGTAACGATCTCCCTTCTTGGACATGTGAAGTCCTTCTTTTCTGCATTGCATAGGGAAAACCCTTCCCCGCGAGTGTGCGGTGGGTTGTGGTGTCCCTTGGGGTAGATATGTGAAGTCCCCCTTGTTAGAGTCCGGAATTGGAGTACGGCTCTAGGCATGCTGTGTGAAGCCCATCTGGACGTGGTCTGGATTGGTGATGCTTGTTTGCATATCGGAGAAGGCTCCGTGATTATGGCTTGTGTTGCCTTGTTCCTACCTGTTGCTTGGTGCGGCAGGAAGTACTGGATGATGTCCAGGAAATGAAGAGGGTTGGATGCAACTCTTGTGGCCGTGCGTTGCCACTTTATGAGCGGTTGAGCCATTGGGCTGCAACTCGATGAAAAGGCAGATTGCCGAACAGGAAAGGTGAAACTGACCTGCGCCTATAAATAGCCATGGATACTTCCGTATTCTAGGTGGCACAGCGACTTGAGCAACGGGGGGTGGCTGATCCGTACCTGCGTTAGGTCCGTCCGACTTGGAAGCCTGGTTATAGGTTTTATTGGAGCGCCTAATGAGAGTCTTAGGCCCGCGCGCCGGAAAGACTAGAATGCTCAAATACCGTGTAGACGGTGGTGTTGACCCTGGTATTCCGGTACACCGAGAATGTGCCCTGAGTGCACGGACTGTCGGGCCGTGTGGCCGATAGTTGTGATGGCTTGAATGTGCCTGCGCGCACATAGTTGCTATATGATGATGCCATGCTTTGCAGGGAAAGAATGCTAATGCCCCGAGAAAGGGGTAAGATTGTTATAATTGGGTCAGCTGAATGCTGACAGTTGCATTGTTTGCCACCGGTTGGGTGGTTTGTTCCCGTGCAGGTGCTGGAGAGCCAAGTGGTAAGTGAAGGGCTGAAGCCCTACTGCTGTTGCTGCTGCTGCTGCGGCTAGCCCGTGAAGGCTAAGCTAATGTTGTTGCTTATTTGCTTTTACTCATGTATGGCCGGCCTGCGCGCCGAGGTTTGTAAACCATATGTTGTAAAAAGAGGAACTGTAAGGCCTTAAGGACAAACTCTATGTATTTGTGTACATTCCGTGATTATATATAAAGGTGGTTTATATATTGGACATTCCTGGTTAGAGTTCAAATTACTACTTAAAGCTTCCGCTAGAATGCTCTGAGTTAGGATTCGTGTTTGGTTTGGTATTATCCTGTGACCTCACCGTCTGTTTGTGGCATATAGTGTGGGGCCCCGGCCGGACCTTCTACTATACGTCATCTAACGGATGGGGTCGTTATATTTTGGTATCAGCTTCGTTCGGTCTTCCTCTATCGAATTCGTGGACGAATTCTTTTATGGGGTGGCGAGCGCGTGTTTATGCGCCCTGCTGTAACGCTAATGAACTCTGGAATGTCCACTAAGGAATGTACAAAATCTTGTTTGAGGAATCTGCGCGTTCCTTTTTGTGTTGTTTTGCTTGCATACGTTCGCTAATGTGTGTCTTGTCCACCTATAGGTGACGAGTAGTGGGGCTGGGCAGTCTGAGCCCCAGCACTCTGATGAGAGTGCGGCACCAGCTGAGGTGCCAACACCTCCTCCATCTGCGGAAACTGTTCGTTTAGTTGCTGAGGCTCTATTTGCCATGATTCAGCCGACCGGGCAAGCGCAGCCGGCAGTCGAGCCAGTTCATGTTGTTGTAAGACCCGAGTCGGTTGAGGCTGTAGATCCACGAGTAGCTGACCGACAGTTGAAGCAATTCATGAGCTTCAGTCCTCCTACGTTTGCGGGAATGGGATCCCCAACCCAGGCGGAAGATTGGTTATCGCGTGTCAAGAGGATAATGACAGCGATCAGGGCGGAGGAAACTCTAAAGGTCACCTTAGCCACCTTCATGCTTGAAGGAGAGGCGCGGTTGTGGTGGGACGAGGTTGAGGTACACCATTTGGCGGGCAGGCAATTAACACAAGTGTCGATTGAGGAGTTCTTTCGAATATTTCTGGCGAAACATGTCCCAGCGGCGCAACGCATTGCTATGGAAAATGAGTTCCAACGGTTAAAGCAAGGGGAAGATAGCGTGGATATCTACTTGCATGAGTTTACCAGGTTGGGACGGTATGCGGGTACAATCTTCGCGGATGACCAAAGGAAAACGAATCGGTTCTATGAAGGATTGCGGGATGAGTTGCGATTCCTGCTTTCGAGTTCAGTGAACCAAGGGTTTCAGGCGTTGGTTGATACTGCGTGTGCGTTGGAGAAGGACATGCGGCGGGTGCAAGGGAACAAGGGCTTAGTTGTGTCAAAGCCAGAGGTTCAAGCACCTCGCCCGAGCAAATCGTTTTACCAGAAGAAAGGGGGCAAGAGGTCCAAGCCGTCTGAGCAAGTGACTACGACCGTTGTGTCGGGAGCGACATCAAGGCCAGATTCTCGTACATGCTATAACTGTGGCCGGGTGGGGCATATAGCTCGTGACTGTCGGGTTGTTCAACCCAAAGGGGATAAGAAGGCGGGTGCGTCGTATGCTGAGAAGGGCAAAGCGGTGGTTGATTCCTCTGCGTCTCAGGCACAGCCCCGAATATATCAGCTTGGCCAACAGGAAGTGATTAAGCAAAGTGACGTCGTCAAAGGTACGAGTTGAGTTAGCTTACTTGCTTATGTGCTATGGTTTTTGGTTATGTATAGCTTGTGCATGTGTGTGTGCTGCAGGCTTTGTCCTGATTCGGAATAATTTGGCGAGAGCCCTGTTTGATACGGGTGCTTCGCATTCTTTTCTGTCTGAGGATTTCGTATCTCGCATTGGGGCACCAAGTCATGTGACGGTGGATAGTACAAGGGTGCTATTGCCGAATGGCTGTGTGATGCTTGCGGATAGGGCTTGCGATGTGGTTGTGCAAATAGGAAGTCAGGATTTCGGTTTGAGTGCAGTTGTGCTACCGTTGTCGGAGTTTGATGTGATCTTTGGTATGGACTGGCTCTCGGAGCAGCGTGCCTTTATTGATTGCAACTCCAAGGAGATTACACTGGGCCAGAATACCGGACTTGTGACGAAGTTCGCTGGTATGCGAGGAGTTGGCGAGACCCTGTTGTCTGCACTCCAAGTCGTCAATGTTGTTCGGAAGGGCGCGGAGTTATTCTTCACGCTAATTCAGGCTGTTGAGCCAAAGGCCAGTGTCGGTGAAGTACTAGTTGTGTCAGAGTTTGCCGATGTGTTTCCTAAAGATCTTCCTGGGTTACCACCCCAGCGGGAGATTGACATCTCTATTGAGTTGGTGCCAGGTGCGAAACATGTGGCCCGCTCTCCATATCGCATTGCGCCAAAAGAGATGGCTGAGTTGAAAGTCCAATTGCAAGAGTTGTTGGAGCAGGGATATATACGCCCAAGTATGTCACCTTGGAGCGCGCCTGTTCTATTTGTGAAAAAGAAAGACGGTAGCTTACGGTTGTGTATTGACTACCGCGAATTGAATAAGCTGATGGAGAAAAACAAATATCCGATCCCGCGGATTGATGACCTCTTTGATCAGCTGGCAGGATCAACGGTCTATTCCAAATTGGATTTGAAATCGGGATATTATCAGCTGCGGATTAGGGAAGGTGACATTCCCAAGACGGCATTTGGAACACGCTACGGTCATTATGAGTTCACGGTAATGCCGTTTGGCCTATGTAATGCGCCTTCGGTATTTATGGACCTAATGCATCGAACGTTCCGAGAGTACTTGGATTTGTTTGTTATTGTGTTTATCGATGACATCTTAGTATACTCTCAGTCGGAAGAGGATCACGCAAACCATTTGCGGTTGGTCTTGCATACCCTGCGAAGGAATAAACTTTTTGCCAAGTTCTCAAAGTGTGAGTTCTGGCTCTCTTCAGTAGCCTTTTTAGGCCATGTGGTAAGTGGAGAAGGTATCGCGGTGGATCCGTTGAAGATAAGTGCCATCCGAGATTGGCCAGTGATGTCTTCAATGGCCGAGGTCAGGAGCTTCCTTGGACTTGCGGGCTACTATAGACGGTTTGTGGAAAACTTCTCACGGATTGATTTACCTCTGACCACGCTGACGAGAAAAGATCAAAAGTTCATTTGGACGCCGGAGTGCGCGCGAGCTTTTGAAGAATTGAAGAGTCGTTTAACCACGGCGCCTGTGTTGACATCGCCATGTGGTACCGATGGGTATGAGATCTATAGTGATGCTTCCGGGACCGGCTTAGGCTGCGTTCTTCTGCAGTTTGGTAAAGTGATTGCTTATGGCTCGCGCCAGTTGAAAGTGCATGAGCGGAATTACCCCGTCCATGATTTGGAGTTGGCGGCGGTAATCTTTGCGCTCAAGTTGTGGCGGCACTATCTATATGCCGTTAAAGTGGATATCTATACAGATCATAAAAGCCTAAAGTATTTGTTGGATCAGAAGGATCTAAATATGCGACAACGAAGATGGATGGAGTTCCTTGGGGACTACACCTTCGAGATTCACTATACTCCCGGGAAGGGAAATGTGGTCGCTGATGCTTTGAGTCGAAAGACTCCGGTACGGGCAAGCTGGTTGCAGAGGCATGATCAGCGTTTAATCCAGGAATTGGAAGCGTTGGAGATATCTTGTGTTGACAAGGGTTCGTCAACCGATGCATGCTTGAACTGGACGGAGGTGCAATATGACCTTACGGACAGAGTTCGGCGAGCAACGGAGCTTGATGAAAGCCACCAGCGCTATGCAAAAGATGGGCCGGATGACCAATTCTCTTGGGATAACGGTTTGTTAAGAAGAAATGGTCGAGTGTGCGTCCCGAGTGTGGGTAAATTGAGGGAAGAGTTGATGTACGAAGCTCACTTTGCAAAGTACTCAGTTCACCCAGGGAGCACAAAGATGTATAGAGATCTGAAAAAGCTGTTCTGGTGGCCCGGATTAAAGAAAGATGTCGCACGTTATGTGGCTGAATGCAATACCTGTGCGTTGGTGAAAGCAGAATGCCAGAAGCCTGGCGGTTTCCTGAAGTCGTTACCTATTCCGGAGTGGAAGTTCGATGATATTTCGATGGATTTCGTGCACGGGTTGCCGAGATCTCAACGCGGTCATGATTCAATCTGGGTGATTGTGGACCGGTTGACAAAAGTGGCGCACTTCCTTTCAAACAGAAGAGACGATTCAGTGGAAACCTTGGCCAAGCTTTATGTGGAGCAGGTTGTTCGACTGCACGGTGTTCCTCGGAGCATCGTTAGTGACCGTGATGGGCGGTTCACATCGAGTGATTGGCGGCTCTATTCGGGAGAGGCTATTGATAGCCCAAGATCGTCAAGCAAAGTACTATAATGCCAAACACCGGAACGTGGAGTTCGCGGTGGGTGATTGGGTATATTTGAAGATCAAACCCTTCAAAGGCGTGTCCAGGATTCGGCGTTTGAAAAAGCTAAGTCCGAGGTATCTTGGTCCGTTTGAGGTGGTGGAGCGAGTTGGGGAAGCTGCTTATCGACTAGCACTTTCAGTAGACTTGGGTGGATTACATGATGTATTTCACATCTCAGTCCTTCGTAAGGCGGTGAAGGATCCAGCTCAAGTAGTGGAGAATGATCGGGTACCGGTCGAGTATGGGCTAACGACGAGGGTTAGACCCATTCAGATCGAGGATCGAGCCGAGAAACAGTTGCGGAACAAAGTGATCGGGATGGTCAAGGTCCGATGGGACAATTGTGGCCGTGAAGAGCTAACATGGGAGCGAGAGCAGACCATGTGAGCTGAATTTCCCGAGTTATTTGTATAAACTGTAGACCGTGTACTTTTTGTTATAACATAGTTATCAAGTTATAGCATTGCTGGTTCTTGTTTCCTTACCGTGCAAATTTCGGGACGAAATTTTGTTAAGGGGGGGAGGGTTGTAACACCCCAAAAAGACCCCAAAAAGACTCAAATGAAGTTTGAGGTGCAGGTCATTTTACACGGCCTGGGACACGGGCGTGTCCCAGGGCGTGTCGGGGGTACACGGCCTGGGACACGGGCGTGTCCCAGGGCGTGTCACGCAAATTAAAATGTGGCCCGAGTCAGAAGATTACACTGCCTTGAACCAAGCCTGGAACACGGGCGTGTCAGGTTGGACACGGGCGTGTCCGATGCCGTGTTCCGACCCGTGTACTGCTTGCAGCTCGATGAGGCAGGGGTGACACGGGCGTGTCTCATGAATGACACGGGCATGTCAGGTTCGACACGGGCGTGTCGATGCCCGTGTTCTGGTAAATCTCAGTCGGTATGAACCGCTTAAGGGTACACAGCCTGTGACACGGGCGTGTCACAGGCCGTGTCAGCCAAAAATTGAGTTTTTTGGGCAAATCGTGGCCGTTCAGATTTCTCTCTTTTGATCCAAGGGCTCAGGTGGTTTCCTGGCTGGATTTAATTCGTGAAGGCTGATGAAGATTCATTCTTCATGTGCTTAAGGAAGAGAGAAAGAGAGAGGAGGAAGAAGAAGAAGGAGGAGATCAAGCCACCGGCGGAGTTCCCGTGGTCCGATTCGTGATCCGAAGCCGGCGTTGTGAAGGCAAGGCTGCTGCGGTTCTTTCTCACCGGCTAGTTTTCGATGGCTCCCAAGAGATCGACAAGGGTAACGATCTCCCTTCTTGGACATGTGAAGTCCTTCTTTTCTGCATTGCATAGGGAAAACCCTTCCCCGCGAGTGTGCGGTGGGTTGTGGTGTCCCTTGGGGTAGATATGTGAAGTCCCCCTTGTTAGAGGCCGGAATTGGAGTACGGCTCTAGGCATGCTGTGTGAAGCCCATCTGGACGTGGTCTGGATTGGTGATGCTTGTTTGCATATCGGAGAAGGCTCCGTGATTATGGCTTGTGTTGCCTTGTTCCTACCTGTTGCTTGGTGCGGCAGGAAGTACTGGATGATGTCCAGGAAATGAAGAGGGTTGGATGCAACTCTTGTGGCCATGCGTTGCCACTTTATGAGCGGTTGAGCCGTTGGGCTGCAACTCGATGAAAAGGCAGATTGCCGAACAGGAAAGGTGAGACCCGCGCCTATAAATAGCCATGGATACTTCCGTATTCGAGGTGGCACGGCGACTTGAGCAACGGGGGGTGGCTGATCCGTACCTGCGTTAGGTCCGTCCGACTTGGAAGCCTGGTTATAGGTTTTGTTGGAGCGCCTAATGAGAGTCTTAGGCCCGCGCGTCGGAAAGACTAGAATGCTCAAATACCGTGTAGACGGTGGTGTTGACCCTGGTATTCCGGTACACCGAGAATGTGCCCTGAGTGCACGGACTGTCGGGCCGTGTGGCCGATAGTTGTGATGGCTTGAATGTGCCTGCGCGCACATAGTTGCTATATGATGATGCCATGCTTTGCAGGGAAAGAATGCTAATGCCCTGAGAAAGGGGTAAGATTGTTATAATTGGGTCAGCTGAATGCTGACCGTTGCATTGTTTGCCACCGGTTGGGTGGTTTGTTCCCGTGCAGGTGCTGGAGAGCCAAGTGGTAAGTGAAGGGCTGAAGCCCTACTGCTGTTGCTGCTGCTGCTGCGGCTAGCCCGTGAAGGCTAAGCGAATGTTGTTGCTTATTTGCTTTTACTCATGTATGGCCGGCCTGCGCGCTGAGGTTTGTAAACCATACGTTGTAAAAAGAGGAACTGTAAGGCCTTAAGGCCAAACTCTATGTATTTGTATACATTCCGTGATTATATATAAAGGTGGTTTATATATTGGACATTCCTGGTTAGAGTTCAAATTACTACTTAAAGCTTCCGCTAGAATGCTCTGAGTTAGGATTCGTGTTTGGTTTGGTATTATCCTGTGACCTCACCGTCTGTTTGTGGCATATAGTGTGGGGCCCCGGCCGGACCTTCTACTATACGTCATCTAACGGATGGGGTCGTTACACCTTGCCCGGATGATACTGGATTTCTACGTCATAATCCGCCACATACTCAAGCCACCGCCGCTGACGCAGATTCAACTCTTTCTGCGTGAACACGTACTTCAGGCTCTTATGGTCAGTAAAAATCTTGCACTGAGCCCCATAAAGTAAGTGCCTCCACAACTTCCACGCATAGATAACCGCTGCAAACTCAAGGTCATGCGTAGGATAATTCTTCTCATGAGTCTTCAGCTGCCTTGACCCATAAGCGATTACTTTTCCATCCTGCATTAATACGCATCCCAGACCTATATGCGAAGCATCCACATATACATCATAATCCACGCCCTCAGTAGGAAGGGTCAGAACGGGAGCAGTACACAATCTCCTCTTTAACTCCTGAAAAGCTTCTTCCCACTTCTCGCTCCAAACAAAAGCCACATTCTTCTGAGTCAGCTTGGTCAAAGGTGCGGCTAGAGAAGAGAAACCCTCCACGAATCTCCTGTAATAGCCATCCAACCCTAAGAAACTTCTGATCTCCTTAGGAGTATTCGGCCTACTCCAATCCATCACTGCTGCAATCTTTTCTGGGTCAACCGAGATCCCATCCTTGTTCACCACGTGGCCTAGAAAAGAAACCTGAGGCGACCAAAATTCGCACTTGCTCAACTTGGCGAATAACTTGTGATTCCTCAATTCTGATAGTACCAAGCGCAGATGCTGCTCATGCTCCTCAGCACTGCGAGAATAAACCAACACGTCATCAATGAAGACCACCACGAACTTGTCTAGGAAATCCTTGAATACCCGATTCATCATGTCCATGAAAGCTGATGGTGCGTTGGTCAAACCAAACGACATCACCAAAAACTCAAAGTGTCCATGCCTCGACCTAAACGCAGTCCGTGGAATATCTGCCTCACGGATCCTGAGCTGATGATAGCCCGAACGAAGATCGATCTTGGAGAACACCGTGCTGCCACGCAACAGGTCAAATAAATCATCGATCCTCGGCAGAGGGTACCTGTTCTTGATAGTGACCTTGTTCAACTCTCTATAGTCGATGCAAAGCCGCATCGACCCATCTTTCTTCTTTACGAACAAAACAGGAGCACCCCAAGGCGACGAACTCTGCCTGATAAAACCTTTAGCCAACAACTCATCTAACTGAATTCGCAACTCCTCTAACTCACGAGGGGCCATCCGGTACGGCGCCTTAGCAATAGGACGCGTACCCGGCTCCAAATCAATAACAAACTCCACATCCCGCTCAGGAGGGATACCAGGAAGATCATTAGGAAAAACATCGGTGAAACCACGAACAATAGGAATCTCCTCCAAGCGTGGCACGCTAACAACAGTTCCAACCGCCGAGACTAAACAAACACAACAATCAGAAAGAAACAATCTCTGAACACATACCGCAGAGAGAACAGGAGAATCCTGACACGGATCAGCATACACGTTGCCGGGCTGACCGTCGTCCCTGATGAAGTCCAAGCGCTTTCCTTTGCACTGAATGACCGCATCATACCGAGAGAGCCAGTCCATGCCCAAAATGACATCGAAGTCCTCTAGATTATTCATCTTCAGGTCCGCCTTCACAAGAAAATCCCCCAACAAAATCGGGCAATCCAAAATACCCAAATCTGACAACACAGATTCACAAGAGGGAAACTTGACATGGAAGGAATCCCGAACACGATCTAGAGACAACCGATGACGCTCCACAAAGGCTCTAGCCACGAACGAGTGGGTAGCGCCGGAGTCAAACAGAACACGCGCCCAGCGGCTCTTCACCTTAAATTTCCCTATAGGAACGCACAAAGCTAAGGAACTAGCACAACAGTACCGCAATTAATCTAGCAACTAAACTACCAGGCTAGAAAGAAAAACAACAAACAACTAACCTGAGATCACCTGGGTCGAAGTCTGAGCCTCCTCGGAAGAAATCACGTTCAGCTTCCCTTTTCCCGTGTCCACACATTGAGGTGGAGGTAATGCCTGCAATGGAACTGCAGGAAGAGCTGACTGGACCTGAGGACACCTCGACTTAATGTGACCCTTCTGCCCACACTGAAAGCACTCTATCCCTGGACCAACACTGGGCTGCATCATGCCCGGATCGCTTGCAAACGGAACAGGAGACATCTCTCCTAGGAGCACCCTGAATAGCATGAACCTGCTCCTTCTTCTGAGCTGCCGCCTTCTTGAAACACCTCTCGACAGGATGGCCTGACCGGCCATAAAAACTGCACACCACCCTGCTCCTCTTTCCCGGAACAGCATCGTGTACCAGGGGTTTCTTCTCCTCTACCAACTTCCTCTTATCCTTCTTCAACTGCTGGCCTCTGCTCTTCGCCGTCTCAATGGCCTCAACCTTAAGAGCAGCCTCTACAACTCCAGCATAAGACACTGACCCATAAGCACTGGCCAACTGCTGCACCTCACTCCTCAAACCACCGAGGAATCGCTTAACTCGATCAGCCTCAACGCTGACCAATCCAGGGGCAAAACGGCTCAACTTGCTGAACTCTATCTCATACTCACCCACCGTGAGCTGCCTTTGCTTCAGATGGAGGAAATCATTCATGAGGCGGTCACGCTCGACCGAGGGTAAGAACTTTCTCAACAGCAACTCCTTGAACATCTCCCACGAGCACCCAGCCACTAAGCTCTCCTTTTCTCTCAGCCACCAACTCTTAGCCAGCCCCTTGAGCTGATAGGTGGCTAACATCACCCTCTAATCATCTACAATCCCTGAGTACGAGAACATCTCCTCCATGGAGATCAGCCAGTCGTCTATCACCATGAAATCTGCCTTCCCATCATAAGTGGGAGGGCTCAGCCTCTGAAACTGCGAGATGAAGGCCATCTCTGCTGGCACCACCACTGGAGGTCTCAAGGGTGCAGGAGGAGGAGGAACAGCTAACCCCCCAGCAGGAACTTGCGCACCCTGAGCCTGCCCTGCCACAACTGCCACCAAAGACTGAATCTGGGCTTGCACCTCCTCCAACTGCCTGCCCATAGCTTCGCTACTCTGACGCAGACTCTCGATCACCGCATCGTTCTGAGCTCTAGAAGATTCACCCTCAGACAGGGGATTCGATCGAGTCGCAGGACGCCTAGCCATCCTAAAATCATTACAACGCAAATCAGATCCAAATCCCACGACTAGAACCGATTACTAGTACAGACAATACATATGTAGATATAGACTTAAAGCTGCTAAACTTGCTCTGAGAGTTTATCTTCTTCACAAAAATTAGATGATATGCCCTAACCTAGGATGGTTAACCACCACCTTACTAACTCTTGTGCCTAGATCGGATGCATGAACTTATGTTAATTTGAAAACTCATGTGTGTACATATGTCATCCTGCAAATCTTTAGCTCGGCGCGTTGTGCTTATGCAATGATATGATATGCATGATTGTGCTATGCATTCTAAAAAAAAGGCCCTAATGCATGTTATGAGCGGCGTACGCATGAAAATGTTATGCATCCCATACTACATAACATTTCCATGCAACGAAAAAGAAACGTGCTAGTCGCAGTCATGTGGTGAGGTTATGCATCCCATACTACATAACCCTCACATGTAGCCCCTATGGTGGATCCATATACGAACACATATTATGCATCCCATACTACATAATATGCCCTGTATACTTCATGTTATGCTATGAGTGTAGTGTTCGTGCTTTTGCCAAGACGTGCTGATGACATATCGGTGTGTGAGTGACATGATGCTGAACTACTAATAAGCGAACAAAGGAAGGTTGCTCAACTAACTTGTCAAGCAACCTCCCTCTGATACCAACTATCACAACCCGTATTTTCTCCGGATTAAGAATTATCAGAGTAAGAGAAAACACGCGTCATGATGCCACGTCAAGCAGGGGATAACTGCTGACGCTCAGGCAAAACCAACTACAATCTTTATGCAAGAAAATCATGTGCTTAATGAATAGAAAATCAGTTATATTTTAGAGTCCGTATCCCTCGGCTCAGTGGATCACCTAGTCCACAAAAGAAAAACTATATTTATACGCTGCGGAAAAATACTTTATTTAGGTTTAACATCCTAAGGAGCGCATAAGGGTTCCATGAGAACCACTCATGCTATGCAAGACCCTACATTTAATTTATATAATATATAAGAAAGCGGTATTTATACGTGATTTGGAAAATAGTGAATACGTCTTATAAAACATGTTGATCATGAGCTTTATTTATAATAATAATTATAGTTTAAAAATAACTAGCAACCTAGCATAAAACCTTCTCAGAGCAAGTAGACTATCTCCAGAAAAATGGTAGCAGCAATAGTATATATCTAGTACAAGGTAAAAACTACCAGTGGGCGCCAACAACCTGACACGAACCCACTAGCACAAATATATGTCTGTAAGAAAGTACTAAAAACAATCTCACTAACAAGGTAAACAGAACTCCAAGGTCCGGGAGTCCACCAACAACACCACCTCCAACTAGCCACCAGACTGGCTACAGCTCAGAACCTGGGGTATTCCAAAAGAAAACAGAATACCTCAGCAAGCTAAACAAAGAAAAACTGCATGAAAGGGTCAACCAAAGGACAAAGTAACAGAAAAACATGCAGTAGAAGGAGTCACAACTGTCCAAAACAGGACAACAAGAAATGCACAACGTGCAAAGAAACAGCAACGACCCAGCCTAGGAACCACATCCTGCAGGGCCTACTAGGCTGCCAAGAGCCAGAATGCTGCAAACTACCAAAGAAGAAACTTCTAACACCCTAAACTGTGGGAAGTGATAGTAGCAAAAACAACAACGAGGAACCGGATCGAAGGCAAACGCAGTCCCCCAATCCACCATGTCCAAGTCAAAAGCTCGAGGGTCAACACGTGAAAACACAAGGGACCTTCCACCCGACATGCCCAGCCCGTACCTGGAGCAAGAAAAACATGGGTGGCCTTGGCTATATCACACAACTCCACCCCCATAAAGAGCTACAACCACCACTACTAACCACGACCCACGATTCGGCCTTTAGGAAAATAAAGAAAATGGCCGACAAGGAAAACCCAGAAATACAACTGGAAATCCACTCGGAAACGAAATACAAGGTAAAGGAAGAGTGTTGAAATAAACCAACACGACTAGGCGTTGAGTGAAACCCACTCAGTGCCTACCTAAACTTTGGCGTTGAGTGAACTAGCCTCACTCGCCGCCAAAATAATACCACTACCCACAAACCCACTGAAGAATACGGAGCTCGACGACAGTCGAACGACCAAGGCAGAAGATCCAGAACTCGAGTAGTTGCCTGCCACTTGAGTATCTAAACTCCCGCAATCGAAACCAGCTAAATTCGTCTAGCAAAAGAAAATATACAAAGCGCACGATTAGTGACGCACGATCAGTGGTCGTGCGCACTCATCGGCTGATGATCGTGCGAAGCGAACCTGGAAAACCTGACAGAAAACCTAGCAACTGCGCACGATCAGAGTCGCACGACCACTGGTCGTGCGCACTGTTGCCAGCGCTCGTGCGATTTTCCGAGACAGAACTTTGGAAACTGAAAGACAGCCGCGCACGAGCAGAGGCACATGACCAGTGGTCGTGCGCCCTAACGGTTGATGACCGTGCGCGACTAACCTGTACCGTTTGGAATTTCCCGAACGACACCGAAACGCGCACACGACTCACGCCACTGCAGTAGCAGCAAACAACTATCAACGTCGCGCACCACTACCATACGAACTATGCCTAATCATTCGAGTAATACCTTAATGAAAAATCAGCAACCACACCCCCCCTCCTAACTCTCCCTCTCGGCTACACCCGAACCAGAGCAACAATCAAAATAAAGGAAAACAACGGCTCCACGCCGACAATTTGGATTCCAATCATCACAAAATAGGGGGGTTTCAGTAGGAAGAACTAAGCCCTATAGTTAGCAAGAAAATGAGAACAACAAGGCCTCTAACCTGGGCTAACCGGGATTTCAATTTCAGCAAGTAAAATCGAAAAGAAAACTTGGCAAGGGCAAGAATACCACTTGCCTCAATTCACAGCGAAGCTTTGGACTGCTTTCCTCCTCTTCGCACGGATCAAAACGGCCGCAACACCTAAAACAAACACTCGGCCATTAATGGCAGAAAACTTCCAAAACCGAAAATTCCAAACCTCCCAAAACTCCACGAAAATCGAATTTCTTACCGCAGGAATGAAGGTCTTGACGAGAGCAATCCGAATCCACTCTCGGAATCGAATTCCGTCCACAAACGCTCCGGGAATCGGCGTCCGAAGGGAAGGGTAGTCCGGCAGTTTTCTTTCTCTCGTACAGGCGGCGGTTTCCAAATTTTGGAGAAGATGAGCGGCTCTTTTCATTCTATATATATATATATAATTATATAATTATATAATTAATTACAAAATTACATAAAGCACCTAAACGACGCGAAAACCGAACTACCTCGGAATTCGACGAAATTCGCACCGTAGCTAAATACCCATGCTACGAACACAACGGCGAAGTCGAAATTAATTTTCGACGAACAGAACTCGAGTTATACCCAAATAAAGCCAAACACCAACATCCCCCCGAGAGGCCACACCGGGTCACCCAAAACGACTCGGCTTGCTAGGGAGATCTTGCCAACAGGCTACAGAATAGGGCACTCAGTTCTAAGGAGCTAAACCACACTCCACAAATGGCACAAGCCACGGAAACGCGTCATCGTAACGCCAAACGAGAATAAAAATAATCGCTGAAAAAAACGGGGCGTTACACAAAGCAGTCTCACTCGACGCCTGGACTTAACTCAACAAATTTTACTTCACTCAACGCCTTCACTCGATGCCTCGCTGAGTTAACTCAACGCACTCAACGTCAACTGACAATACTCGATGAATTTGTCGAGATAACACGATGCCTTAGACTTAGTCTCACAGACTACTCGATGCTCTCAATGCCATGGCCAAATCACTCAACGCTAAGGCTTGCACTCGACGAATTTGTCATGAATAATCGACAAATTTTCCATAGTCTCAAGAATCACTCAACGCTAAGACTACACTCAACGCCAAAGGCTAATACTCGGCAAATTCGTCGAGATTACTCGACGAATCTGACTCCACTCAATGCCTATACTATTCAACAAATTAGACTTAATCCAAGACCCATACTTGACAAATTTCAATCTGGCTAACCCCACCATACTTAACGAATTTTTTTAAACCTAAGCTAAAGGTCATATTCAACAAATTTGTCTATACTTAGACTACCATATACGACAAAGTTACCTCAGGCTAATTTTCATACACGATGAATCCTACTTAGACTAACTGTCATATACACGACAGGTTGACCTAGACTAGCAGTTATATACTACGAATTCTACTCTTTACTTGACAGGGAATTTTACACTACTCAGTAGATTGAACTTGGATGATCCCTACAGTACTCCTAATTCTAAGGAGGGAAGAAGAAAACAATAAGAAAACACACGGAAAACTCTTGTCAAGGGGAAGAAATCACCACTTGCCTCTAACTCTAGAAATCCAGCACACAAGCGCCCTTCTTCACAGATCCGGCCGCAAAAACACCTTGGCCACACTTCCTGAAACTTTTCGTGGAAAAAGAAGGTCAAAACCGCATAATCTAACATCCAAAAATTCAAGAAATAGGAAAAACTCACCTCTCACACGTAGATCTCGGTGAGAGCAATCTGAATCTACCCTCCGATGATGATTTCGAGCACCGAAGCTCCTTCAATCGACGACCAAATGCCTAGCAAAGACCATCGTTCCACTCTTTCGCAAAACAGTGCGACGGATCGGGAAGAAGACGATGAATAGGGTTTCCGTCATATCGTAAGACTATATATATAAATAATATATTAAATTAAATTATATTATTATTATAATAAACGTCCAAACCACCGATAAATCCAATTGTATGACCCCCTTTTTAACAACTCGTAAAAACCGGGGCCTTATGCCCAGAACCGCCGCTTCGCGGTGATACCTTCGCACTCGGGAAGGTCGTCACCACTAGGCGCCAATTCTGCCAGCCTTTTTCTTTCGATCATCAATCTGTAGCGAGTAAAGTAGAAGTAGGCAGTCCACCAAAGAAAAATCACATAAAATAAAATATCCACGAAAAGAGTGTCCACAGAATAGTAAAAGAGTACAGAAATGAAGGGCTTAAGCCCGGTACATCAATATCCTCACTACAGATCTCTCATGCGGAAGCAAAATAAAATAACTACTAGAAATCGGGACTCACGGTCCCAGCTGGCTGTACTCCTGAGCTAGACTGCCCTGTCTCCAATCGCACCGGTCTCCTGGGCTGCTCCTCCATGATGGGCTCCACGATCCCCTAATATGATGTAGTTCGAAAACTGTTAGTCTATAATACTAAGCCATATCATCCCCCACCCCTTCCCCCATGCTCCTAGGCACCGAGCGGGGAGGAAGAAAGGAAGGGACGTGAAAGTGGAGAGTAAAACAAACAGGTGACAGGGGGACCTAGCTAGTAATTTATAATCATGTTGTAATAGGTAAATTAAGAAAAGAATTTAACCTTCACTTATGTGAGTACACATAAGCCAAGGGATCTTCTACAAGGCTCCCATCGTATAAAATGTCCCATACCACTTTATACGTTGGGGTGTCGGTTATCACAAGCAGTATATATATATTAAAATGACCTTAATTTATAAACTTGCCCACACAAGCTTATAGACCAAGGGGTCGTTTGGCAAATCCTAATATATAAGCGTCCCATTAAACTTATACATTAGGTGTCATAGGTTATTATGAATGATTATGATATGCATCTATATGGTGGGTTCATGTTATGTTCAAGCAGTGCAACTCACCTACCCGACTTTGTGTACACTAACCTTTAGTTCCCCCTTTCGGAGCCGTTACCTCCGAGGATTCCTCCGTAGTGGCAGACGGAAGCGGTGGGTTGGGCCTTGCCCACCTCAAAACCAGTAATAGCACTACTGGTCTGACTTATCGTATGCCTCAACGCTTGGTGCACTAAGCGGACTACCGCGTACTCTTGTCGACTGGACTGCCAGACTTAAGTTTGGCGAAATGTTAAACCACACTTGCCGAGTCATCGTATTAGCGTCGGTGCAACGACTAACCCATACTGAAGACCCACCACCTTTGGTATTTCTTATGCACATACAATATTCTCAAAATAGTATACAACGAGTCGAGTTCTCGAACTGAACCGTCCGTTTTAACCTCAAACCAAGACGAAGCTCCCCGGACTAAACAGTCCGGCTCAAATTCCAAACCTCATCCCTTTGAACACCGCGGGATGGCGCCCCTTTTAACACCTCAGGACGACTTAACCATTTCCAAGTCTTGTCAAACTAGTGTGTGCAGTGTGAAACCCTATCTACTAAATTATTCTTTCGATTTGTTCTTTAAGGTTTACGTTACCCCAGGACTACCTCCGGATTTATCCCATGAAGGATTCTCAATAGGCACTAGGAACTGTGATGGTATGACAGACCAAAGTTCCCTTTTCGTAAGGCACTTATTATTATTGGTTAATTCCCTTACCTCTCCCCCTTTAACATCACATTAAACCTGTACCTAGGGTAGTTTAGACCTTTCACTCTCGCGGGAACGACGATCTTTCGTCGAACTCGCGTACCTTCTAACACACATCAACTCGATTCTCACCACTCCTTAGAACTTTCTATGGTGACTCATCTACTTTCATTCAAACAATTCAACACGACTTACTCTACACTATTCCAACTCTTATCCTAATACAACCTTTCCCAAAATTACTATTTGCAGACCAACATATACTAAGTGATGTTCATGATAGAATGTCCTTCAAGTTTTCATCCGAATGACCTAGGTTATTACTGGAGTCCTATCATGACATAAATGAATTAATTCCAGAATACTATATTTTCCTCAATTAATCTTCTATTTAAATAATTTCTTAAAAGAGCATATTATTGTCAAGTTGATCATGAAGTATACATTTTAGACACGATTAATGTTTCATAAATTCATGATAATATCTCATATGTCTAAAAGTGACAATTTCCAAATTTGGCATTTTCTACAAACATTTAAGAGTCCTAAAATTATTTTAGCAGTAATTCCGTAATTCCAAGATTTGTAAATCAACTACTTGAAATTATCATCCAAATAATTTGAATTAAATATATTACACTACTACAGTCCTAAAATTATCACTGGACAACTTTCATGATTTTTCACAGAATATTTAATTCTAAATAAATTCAATACAAAAATCAAAAAAGTGCATAATTGTGAATCAAGTACTATGAATATACTTCAAAAATTCATAATTAAATTCCTAACATTAGATATTATCCTAAAATTATCAGTGGCCAAAATTCACATTTTTACAAGTTCAATTATTCTTTAAATGATTTATTTACCAAGTATGGCCTATAAAACATTTGTGAGGGAAGCAATATATAAAATCCTTTAAAAATTATAATAAAATTCAGAGACCTCTATTTAGGTTAAAAACCTCTACTGACCAAATTTTACTAGATTCCATTTAAACCAAATGATCAAATTAAATCAAATACTAAATTGGACACTTTGATATTTAACAAAGGAACTACCATGAATATAATCTATAAAATTTTACTAAAAATATCTAGGGGTTCAACTCACCCTAAGATTCATTCTACCCCATCTTCACAATTTTTAGATGATGTTAAGTTACTGTTTTGACCTAATAGTTTTTTTACCCTAAAGCTAGGGTTTGACTTTTGAGGTACTTAACTACTTCTAAATTCCCTAACATTTCAACCAGAGGCTTAAATATACATAAGTTATCTCTCTACTAAATTACAAGGCCATACAAGGGCATTTGCCCCTATGTCCTTCACAACTCCCAAAGGTCCTTCCTTAGGGTTTGAACTTGGGTCCAAGGGTAAATCAAACCTAATTCATCCATATTCCCAAAGTGGGGGGGGGGGTACTTAGGGTAATACTAAGCCAGTGGTCCAAAAGGGTTGTGCATTCAATATTTCATTTTTGGCTATAAGCACACCAAGCCCTTTACAAGCCAACACATGCAAGGGAATTTACCCAACTTGTTGTAGCACATATGGGCTGAAAATTTAACCATGCCTTAATAATGTCCCCATGGACATGCCACCAAATATTGGGGCCTTTTGGAGTTGAACTACTCCAAGAATCACCTAAACAAGCCTAGGGGTATTTTAGTAATTTCCCCCTAATTTTAATTCCAATTAATCCCATTTTTGGTCAGCGCTTAATTATGCCCTAAACCAGTTACTGTCCAAAATCCCAGGTCATTTGGGCCTCTGGATGGGCTTGGGCATCTCTTCCAATTTCTGCATTTTTGTTATTTGCAGCCCAAGACAATTCACCTTTGCAGATCTTGCAAGTGAGATATATCAACATGCAGAGGGCTAATTTGACTAATTTTTCTACCATAGGTCTAATATACCCCTAAGGACAGGACACCAAAATTTGGGACCTATTAGAGTTGGTATGCTCCAAAAATCAACATTATTTGATTTATCAAATTCTGACTAAAACTATAGAATTATTTTCCCCAAAAATTCCCATTTCTGTGGAGGGTCTCGGCATGCCTAATTAAGCCACATGCCCAAAGTTTCAGTCCATTTGGACTTAGGGTTTGGTCAGGTCGCTCATTTTATTTTCTGACCTACCCTAGGACAAGCCCTAGGAAAATGGCTCTATAGGGCAGTATACTTAACCAAAATTAATGTGTAACATATCAAATTAAAGGTAACTCCAAGACCTACAATTTTCATGTTGAGTATATTTTATTAGAAAGGCTATAAGTGCCCTAATTATTGGCATGCACAAGTCTGTTAAAGAAGATAGAAAATAGAACTATTCATGTAATTAAAATAAATACAGGATTAATAAATTTTGCATGGCACTAATCTTAAAGCAGATGTGTGGCTGCTGTGTTTCTTCTCCAAAAGCCATGGAAATCCAGCCTGATATCGGGGGCTTTCACGGGAGGTTTCCCAGCGGCTATAGAAGGCGCCTCCACCGGCGATCTTCACATCCACCCTCACGGTGGTGGGGGCAAGCTTTTGTCGGCGGCTAGGGTGGCGGGAAGTGGCGGCTCCACCTCACCCGAGAGCTTCCAAAACTCCATTAATGGAGAAAAACGAAAACTGAGTTCGGGCTCATTCGAGCCCGAACCCTACCCTAAACATTCCTAAGATCTAAGTATGAAGAGAGAGGTGAGGGAGGACCTTCCCGGCGGCCTTGCTACGTGAGGAGCGGCGAAGAACCATGGCGAAGGCGGCGACGCTTATCCCTCGGGTTTCATGGCCTCTAGCTCTGGTTCAGCTCCAAGGCTCGGTTCTCTCTCTCTCTGCTGCTCTCCTTGTCCTGATGGTGATGAGCCGATGGGAGGGAGTGGGGGGGATAAGGAGATGAAGTAAAGGGGGCGATACACTCTAGGTGAGGGGAGGGTTTGCCTTGTTCTTGTCATCATGCATGCATGGGTGGGCCCCACTCCATCCACCTCCTCCTAAATGACACCAAGTGTCGGCCAGCCCAAGAGGGCTGATGGCATGGGCCCAAGTGGGCTCAATCCACTAGCACTCTTAAATATATCCTTTCTCTCTCCTAAATTATTCTTCATTTTGAGCTTCTCTCTCTCTCTCTCTCTCTCTCTCTCTCTCTCCTAGTCACTAAGTTGGCTAGTCAATCCTTTAGTCTATTGGAAGCCCACCCATGCATAATATATTAAATGGGGGGAATGATATCAAGGCTTGACGGTGGAGAGAAAGGTCCTTGGTCATGAATACTCTTCCTCCAAATTTTCTCTCTCCTAGTCACCCAAGTTGACTTGGTCACTTTTTGGTTCTCTAAGAGTTTGTCATGACCTAGTAATGATAAAACCAATCCTAGGGGTCTAGTTGGAAATGGGATGTTACACCAATCATCTCGAAATTTCACGAAATTCGCACTGAAACTAAATATCGATGCTACGAATCCAACAGCGAAGTCAAAATTAAGATTCGACAAACCAAACTCGTATAAAAACTCCCTAAATCCCAAAACACTAAATATCTCAAAAAGGCTCCACCGAGTTCTAAAACAAACCCGGCTCGCAAGGGAAATCTCAAAAACACACTGGAAATTAGCCAAGCTAATATTCTAAGCCAAAACCTTGGATACCCAAATAAGTAAAAGTCATGCTCCAGCAATGGTACCCGTCAATTATGCATCAACGTAATTCCCTGACGTCAAAAATACGCCATTAAAGGAAATAAAATAAACATCAAAAAATCAGGGGCGTTACATCAAGACTCCACCCAAATTTTGTGCACCCACTATATTGTCCCCATGTGACGCCTACTTTTCTACCTTGACCACTCTGTTCACTATATGCAGACCAACCGACTAGCATAAGTGTGTGAAGGTGAATACTCCATTTACTATGTCAACAACTTTAGGAATATTACTAGGGGTATACCATGACATGTTGAGCCCAAATCCAGAATTTGTTATTTTTTCCTAATTAATTTAGCCTTTAAATAATTTTCCCTAAATCATGAATCCTAAGACTTGAACATGAAGTATAAGTTTCTGAAATGCACTGATCACACCAAAATTTCCACAACCTCTTATTGACTAAATAACAACAAGGTATGAGTTTCATAATTTTCCAAAAAAAATTTCTCTCATAAACTAAATTATAAGCCTTTTGATCAAAATGATAATTAACGAAGGGGCTACAAGATTTTATCATCCAAAAATTATAATAAAATTACCTTAGATCAATAATATTTAGAAACTGTCACTGCCCAAATTTCATAATCTTCTAACTTCTTTTTGCCACATAAATAAATTAATGAATAAAACTTCACCTAGAGAACCTTGTGAAGGAACCGCTATTTATTTATTTCCAAAAATTACAATAAAATTAACAAGGCACTACTGTGCTCTAAATAGTTTACTGGCCAAGTTTCTTAATTTTTCATTACTCAGTTTGTCCTGAAACAATTATTTCTCTAATCATCAATTTCTTGAATTATAAGAAGGTACAAAAGTTCTTCGTCCAAAAAATATGATAAAAATTACAAACCTCTATAACATCACTATAGGCCCTTCACCCAAGTTTCATGATCATACAATACTGTTATGTCATGTTTCTGCATTAGATAGGAATAGTGTTGAGATCACTCAACGCCTCGTCGAATGGCATAGAGATCACTCAACAATTTGTCGAGTCCAGGATTTTCTTTCAAGCGTCGCATGCGTCGAGTAACACTTGATGCCTTGTCGAATGGTGTCGAGATCACTCAACGCCTACCGAGTCTAGTCAATGCACTCGACGCTTCCTGATTCCAGGATTATTCTAAGTCAAATTCTTTTATGCGTCGAGTATCACTCGACGCCTACACACTAGTCAACGCACTCAATGCTTTGTCAAGTCTAGTCGATGCACTCGATGCCCGTTACTAGTGTACACTGGAAAACTAGGCATATTCCCCTAGGTGGCCAACCTTGTTAACCAAGTTACCCCACAAAATAAACTCCAATTGGGTTGATATTTTTTTCTTGGCCTAATGATATCCCCTCTGGTCATTTACCAAGGTTTGGGGAAAATTCGAGGTCCATGGACCCTATTTAAGTCACACATATGAATTATTAAATTGTTACAAAAACTATAGGAAAATCATGTCTACAAATTCCGATTTTTGGATAAGTTGTGGGTCATGGTCAGATCAAACTATGGTCCAAAGTTCAGGTCATTTAACTGAGTGGGTCACTAGGGGCACTCATTTTAATTTCTGTTGGCCTTTGGACACCTTTCACCAAAAAGTGTGTTGAGGGAAATCCAGTGCTCCAAATGGGTTGATTTAAATTTTTGATTAAAATAGACTCCAAGGGCTAAGTGTTTTTGTTGGAAACATTCACAGAAAATGCCTCTATATATTTTTAATAATTAAATCAAATAAATGATAAAATATGACAGAATACAGATGTCTATATATATAAATAAATAAAAACCGGCCTGCATATAACTGATCAGGCTGATCCAATGGCCATGGGCCATCATCCCCGATGAGCTAAGGGATAGGATCAATGTGACATGGAGCTTTTCTAACTCCTATTTCCGACAACCCAACCACCTCCTTGGCCGGCCACCACCACCACCTCTATCGAGGTGGTGGCTATCGCCTAGCGACAGCACATTTGCCGGAGGGGCCGTTTCTGGCAAACTCGAGGGGTTGATTTTTTTCACAGAAGACTCACATTTTCTCCTTACTTATCAGGCTCGAATGAGCTCGATTTATCCACCTAAAGATCTACAGATCTAGTGTAACATCCCATTTCCGGCTAGACCCCTAGGAGTCGGTTGGTCGTGATAGAACCTTAGGAAGCCCAAAAATTGTAATAAATCGACCGAGATTTCGGGTCATGGGTTGGTCATGCCCGTGACCGACCCGTCACGCCTGTGACCTAGGGCGTGACTCCTTCGACGATCGTCGATCTCAGGGAGACGATCGTCGGGCGCAGAATTTTCAACCCGGCCCTGTCACGCCCGTAACCAAGGTGTCACGCCCGTTACCTAGGGCGTGACCACCCTTCAACGACCGTCGATCTCAGTTCGACGATCGTCGGCCTCAGAATTTGCCATTCGGACATGTCACGCCCGTGACCAAGGTGTCACACCCGTGACCTAGGGCGTGGCCACCCTTCGACGACCGTCGATCTCAGTTCGACGATCGTCGGCCTTAGAATTTGCCATTCGGGCATGTCACGCCCGTGACCAGGGTGTCACGCCCGTGACCTAGGGCGTGACCACCCTTCGACGACCGTCGATCTCAGTTCGACAATCGTCGACCCCAAAATTGGCCACCCGGGCCAGTCACGCCCGTGACCTATGTGTCACGCCCGTGATATTGACCGAAACGACGGTTCAGGCCCGAAATTATTCTAACACGCGTGGTAAGTGCTGGTGTGGGAAGTTACACCAGGGGTAATTACGGGCCGTTTTTCCTTCTGTAATTATATAAAAAATGAGGAAGTGTTGGTCCAATAGGAATCGCCACCTGGCAAACACCTATTCATCTTCCACCGTTTCTTATCCCTTCACTGTAACCGAAAGGTTATTAAGAGGAGCCTTCATGACCATTAAGGCTTTACCCTTTCACCTCCCCACTTGATGAATTATAAAAGACTCCTTAGAGTAAGATGAGAAGGTTACACTCTTGACTAAACGGACTCAGATCTTTGTACCTTGCTGCAGGAGAAGTTCAGCAACGCCACCACCGCGCCATGGCACCCTGTCGTTCATCTCGCCTCCAAACCGCAAACAAGGTCCTCCTCTGCTTCTTCTTTCATGGTAGATCTTAGGATTCTTAGAAAGGAGGTTCGTGCTCAACGGAGACGGACCTATCTCTCGTTTTCATGGAAAACCATGAAAAAAATGTATTTTTGAGTTCGCCGGAAACCGCCACCTCCGGCGGCCAAACCACCGCCGACCGATAGCCATCGCCTCAACGGAGGTGGTGGTGGTGGTGGCCGGCCAGGGAAGTGACCGGACGACCGGTGACGGATCGCGAAAGAGCTACAGGATATATGAGTTTCTGTGTTCTGGTTTTTCGGGTTCTGTAGAAGATGAACAGTAAAAGCTGTTTATAATATATAAATTATGTAAATAATTTGTATGGAAAATATAATTAGATGAGCACATTTTGATGCTGCAAAATGAGGCACTTAGAGGCCGCTTTAGGAAAAATGACCAGTCACAAAAGTTGTATCCCTTTGAGTCTAGTATAATTTAAAATTGATTTTAACCCATCTGGGTAAGCGGTTCGACCGCAGCACCCGTTTTAGTGGGGGCTATACCTAGAGTTGGGCAGAAATTAAAATGGATGCCCACTCTTCGTCCCTTGTCCAAATGACCTGAAATTTGGGCAGGGGGTTAACCTTAGCAATACCTAAAGGCAGACCAAAAATGGGAATTTTTGGAGATACTTTGCTTAAAGTTTTTGTTTTAATTTAATAAACTTAGAGGAATTTATTTAAGTAGTTAAATGACCTCCAAACCCTCCCAAATTTTGGTGAGTGGTCCCTGGCTATAAAACCTAGATCTGTACAAAATTCCAACTAGTTTGGAGGAGTTTTGTGTAGGAAATCTTCTACCCTTAACTAGGCATTAGTGAGACATCATTTAGTAAAAAGTGCACTAAGAGTTTGGAAAGGTCAAATCACCTCAACAGAGGCTGATATTCTGACCTCTGACTTAGAAGGGTGTTATAACCTGCTTGGAGAAAAACGGTGAGGTTTAGGGTTGATTTACCCTAAGATCCAAGCTCAAACCCTAAATGAAGGGTTTTGAGGGTTGTGAAGGACATGAGGGCAATTGCTCTTGTATTGCCTTGAAACTTTGTGGAGTTGACAAAAGCCTGATAAGAATCGTCTGGATGGAATCTTGGAGAATTTGGAGGCAAGTAGATACCTTAAAATCCTAACCTTAGTTTTATGGTAAAATATCAAATAGGTAAATCCAGTCACTAAACCTTACTTAAAAGCTGTGAAATTCGGGTAGAGTAAGTTTTGAATCAGGTAGCACTTATAGCAATTTTTCTGGAATTTAATGTTGATTATTGCTAGCACTTCATTTGTAAAGCTTGTTATGGCCTTAAATGATGTTTTAATTATTTAAAAATTTCTGTTCATTGAAACCTCGTGAAATCTTCGAGGTAATTGTTTTAGGTCAGAATAGTTGCCCCTGAATTTTTGTATGATTTTTAGTTGAGTAATTCTAGTACTTCATTCACAGATGTTAGAAAGGAGTTTTATGGTTTTAAAATTAATTATGGATGATATACTTGTTGGAAAATTATGAAACCTTGCCAATGTTATTTTGAATGTCTTATATGCTTAGTATAATTAATTTACAATTTTTGGATGGATATTTTCTGTACTTGATTCATAAATAACAAAAGATAGAGATTATTTCTAAAATAGTTTTAGTGCCCTTTTGATGATAGAAAAATTGTGATACCTTGGATTTACCATATTGGGATAACATAATATTTATAGTAAAATTTCTGGACATCTTGCATGATTACTTAGGGTAGTTCATGTTCAAACCGGTAACCCTTGGGTCTTTCGAGGAAATTAATTAATCATCAAATAAATTAGGAAAATTACCACTTTCTGGATTTAGGCTAGTTATATCATGATAAGTCTCCAGTAAATAATTTAGGGCATTTGGATGAGTATTGGATCATTGCATAGCCGGTTCGACATATAGTCTAGGTCGGTCTGCATATAACAAATTTGTGATATGCAATATGACATGATCTGAGGAAGTCATTGGAGTTAATCATTTTGTCTGGGTGGACAATTGTGGATGATATCACGATAGGATGGTATGAAGAGTAGTGAGAAGTGGTGATAGTTAGAGTTAAGGGGTGCTCGGGTTCGACGAAAGATCGTCTTCCCCGAAGAGTGGAAGGTTTAAAATCACCCTAGGATAGTCTATCATAATATGAGAAGGGAATCGGGTTAAGGGAGATCAACCAATAACAATAAGTGCCTTGCGAAAGGGAACTTCGGGCCGTAATGTCGTCGTCTTGGTTCCTAGTGCCCCTTGAGAGCCCTTCACGGGGAATACCGGGGCAGTCCTGGGCTAACGTAAACTGTAATAACAAACCAACAAGAGTAACTTAGTAACTAGGGTTGCACTCTTCACAAACACTGTTGGCACAGGAAGATTGATGAGAGCTTCGGCTCAGATGGTTAAGAGACGGACGGGATGGTCCGGGGAGCTTCGGCTCGGTTGGTTTGGAGACGGACGTTTTGGTCTGGGAGCTTCGGCTCTGCTTTTGTGTGTTTACGATTAAACTTGCATGTGCATAAAAAGGAATGAAAATTAAGGTGGTGGGTCTTCGGTATTGGAGGGTCGATGCACCGACGCCAATACGCTGACTCGGCAAGTGTGGTTAGCACTTTGCCAATCAGAAGTCCGGTGCGCCAGCCGGCAAGAGTACGCAGGCGTCCGCTTAGTGCACCAAGCGTTGAGGCATACGATAGGTCTGACCGGTAGTGCTTTACTGGTTTAGAGGTGGGCGAGGCCCAACCCACTGCTTCCGTCTGCCACTACGGAGGTATCCTGGGAGGTAACGGCTCCGAAAGGGGGAACTAAAGGTCTGTGTGCACAGAGTCAGGTGTGTGAGTTGCACTTATATGTTTCATCATACCCACTTGCATGTCATAGCATAATCGATTCATTTAACCTTGACACCTAAAGTATAAGTGGTATGGGATGCTTATACGTTAGGACCTGCAAAACGACCCCTTCGTCTATAAGCTTGTGTGGGCAAGTTTATAAATCAAAGGTTAATTTCAATATATATAGACATGCTGTTGTTTGATAACCGACACCCTAACGTATAAGTGGTATGGGACACTCTATACGATGGGAGCCTTGCAGAAGATCCCTTGGCTTATGCGCTTTCGCACATAAGTTAAGGTTATCTTTCTTACTTTCTGTTTCAGTCATATTATTATAGAATTACTAGATTAGTTCCGCTGCCATTTGTTTCTTGATTAAATCTCCACCTTCATGCCCTTCCCTTTCTTCCTCTCCGCTCGGTACTTAGGAGCCATGGGGGAAGGGGTAGGGGATGATAGGGCTTAGTCTTTATGACTAATGGTTTTCGAATCGCATCATTTAGGGGATCGTGGAGCCCAGCATGGAGGAGCGGCCCCAGAGACCGGTGCGCTTGGAGATGGGGCAGTCTAGCTCCAGAGTTCATACAGTCGGGATCGTGAGTCTCGACCCTGAGTAGTTTCTATTTTAGCTTCCGCACGAGAGATTGTAGTGAGTACATGATGTATCGGGCATAAGCCCGTATTTATAGTACTCTGATTATTATTATTCTGTGGACACTCCCTTCGTGGAGATTTTATTTTATGTATGTGATTTACTTTCTGTGGACTTGCTCTTACTTCAATTATTATGCTACTTTTCTGTGATTGAATTGGCCGGCAGAATCGGCGCCTTGTGGTGATGACCCTTCAGGATGTGAAGGTGTCACCGCAAAGCGACGTCTCTGGGCCTAAGACCCCGGGTTTTAAAAAGAAAAAAAGGGGGGTCTTACAAGTGGTATCAGAGGAAAAACATCGATCAGAAGAAAGTAGCAGTCCACAAACCCTGGGTCACTCCCGCACGAGTTTAGTTTGGGGACAAACTAAGCAGCGGAAGCAGTGGTGTGCCCATATGGGGATCACATATAAATTGTCCACCTTTATGTAATTTTTGAACGTTTTCTCAGCATGTGTTTTTGTTACGCAGCCTCCAGCACAGCCTACGCCACAAGGTGGAGTTCAACAGGCTCAGGATGTTGCACCACCCCCACCGGTCCCCACTCCTTTCCTTCAGTCAGACATGGGACAGACTCTGACTGCCATCCTAGAGGCTTTCAGGGCCCAGCAGGTTCCGGTCCCGCAGCCAAATCCGGGGACCAACTGGCTGAGCATCTTCCGGGGTCTTTCTCCCCCGTCCTATTTGGGGACAGAGTCGGCAGTTCGGATGGAAGAGTGGCTGGATATCATGTACGAGATGCTGACCGGGATACGGTGTCCCTGGGAGGAGAGGGTGGCTCTGGTTATCTCTTGCCTGGAGTCCCATGCAAAGAGGTGGTGGAAGACGCTGTTGGACACGACATTTACCGATAGGGAGGTTGCGGAGGTTACCTGGGAGGAGTTCAGGGCCGCGCTGCTGGAGCATTTCGTTCCGCAGTCGGCCAGGGATGAGTTGGAGGCGCGGTTTTTACAACTGAAGCAGGGCACCCGGACGGTGGTGGAGTACCATCGGGAGTTCGACCATCTAGCTCGATACGCAGATTCCTACCAGCTGGACGAAGCAGGGTATATCAGGAGGTTCTATAAGGGCCTGCGGGAGGACTTGAGGGAGGCTTTGTTGTTTGTATCTGACGGGCCTATCTCCCGGATTTTGGATGGCAAAAAGGATTGAGGCAGATTGGCACACCACCCGGGGCCGGAAGCGGCCAGCAGAGGATCAGGGATGGAGAGGTAGAAATGACCAGCGGCGAGGTGTTGTACTAGAGGGGAGGAGGACAGAGGACCAGCCTCGTTAGGACGTGAGGCAGGAGCAGAGGGAACAGGTGATATTGGCCCCTCAACTTCTCCGGATGCAGGAGATGCCAAGACCCGGGGGAATGGCGTATCCCCCACCAGAGTGCTTCCTTTGTCATCAGATTGGGCACATTCGGAGGAACTGCCCCCATGAGGGGGGCACCACCTCCAGCACCCCAGGGCGGCCCACCAGCTCAGCATTACGGAGGCCGAGGACGCGGCTGCGGTCGTGGATACCAGGAGGGAGACCGTAGACAGGGGAGAGAGCAGGTATATACTTTGGACCTTGCGCAGCCACGGAATCCGGAGCAGGTCATAGCAGGTACGCCGCAATGCTTCTTTATTTTCATAGAATTTCCCTTTAAATGGTTAAAACTTTGAATCGCACTAGATAGATTAGCAAGGAAAGTAAAACTCACTATAGAATCCTAAGACATCTAATCACCCCAGGTATAGTCTTCATCAGTGGCAAGCCGGCCCGCACGTTGTTCGATACTGGAGCTACTCACTCCTTTGTGTCGGAGACGTTCGTAGAAGGACTGGAAGGCGTGGAGCGATTCACAGGCTCGAGGATGAGGGTGCGACTACCGGATGGATCTGAGCTCCTTACCACGGATCACTGCAATATGGAGGCAGAAATTGGTGGAAAGGCATTCGAGGCTCCAGCGATGATTTTGAAGCTAACGGACTATGACCTGATCCTGGGCATGGTATGGCTGCACTGGAACCATGCCCAGATTGACTGCCAGGCAAAGAGGATCACCGTGAGACACGGGGACTCTTTCATTATCATCGAAGGTATAAGATCTGCCTCTCGTACACTCTTATCCTCGGTACAGGCCGTTAAGGCCCATCTGCAGGGAGAGGAGGTCTATCAGATTCTTTTTGAGATGGCGGAAGTTAAGGAGTCAGTGACAGACATTCCGGTGGTGCGAGATTTCGCTGACATATTTCCAGAGAAGCTGCCAGGACTACCTCCACACCGAGAGCAGGACTTTCAGATACATCTTGTGCCGGGGGCCAAGCCGGCATCTAGGGCCCCTTATCGGATGGCCCCGAAGGAGTTGGCAGAGTTTCAGACTCAGTTGTAGGAATTGGTTGAGGCAGGATTTGTTAGACCGAGTTCCTCGCCATGGGGAGCCCCGGTCCTATTCGTGAAGAAGAAGGATGGGACACTTCGCCTGTGTATCGATTATCGAGCACTAAACAGGCTGACCGTCCGGAATACCTACCCACTCCCACGGATAGACGAATTGTTCGACCAGCTGGAGGGAGCCAATTATTTCTCGAAGCTGGACTTGAGTTCAGGATACTACCAGCTACGGATCCAGGAGTAGAATATCCCGAAGACGGCCTTCAGTAGCAGATATAGCCTGTATGAGTTCACCGTGATGCCCTTCGGGCTCACGAATGCTCCGTCGGCGTTCATGAGTCTCATGAACCGGGTTTTCGAGTCCTACCTGGATGTATTCGTCATAGTATTCATAGACGACATCCTGATCTACTCTAGGACGGAGGAGGAGCACACTCGGCATCTGGCACTGACTTTGGAAAGGTTGCGGGAGCATCGCCTTTATGCGAAATTCAGTAAGTGTCAGTTTTGGTTGAAGGAGGTGGCTTTCCTAGGCCACATTATCAGTGAAGCCGGGTTGGCGGTGGATCCGGCAAAGATTCAGGCAGTTCGTGATTGGCCGCAGTTAAAGACAGCCACCGATGTACGAAGTTTCTTGGGACTTGCCGGGTATTACCGGAAGTTCATGGAGGGGTTCTCTCAAATTGCCCTCCCACTCACGTCTTTGACGAAAAAGGAGGCACCTTTCGTTCGGACCCCGCAGTGCCAGGCGGCTTTCCAGGAGCTGAAGGACCGACTCATCTCAGCCCCTATTCTGGCCCTTCCATCTGGAAAGGAAGGATTCTAGGTGTATACCGACGCATCATACCAGGAAATGGGAGCAGTGCTGATGCAGAACGGATACGTCATAGCATATGCCTCCCGCCAGCTGAAGACCCATGAGAAGAACTACCCAGTGCATGACCTTGAGATGGGAGCGGTCGTTTTTGCCCTGAAGGTCTGGCGCCATTATCTTTTTGGAGTCCATTGCGACATCTACTCCGACCATAAGAACCTGAAATACGTGGACACTCAGAAGGATCTGAATATCAGGCAGAGGCGCTGGGTGGAATTCTTAGCAGACTATCAGTATGAGATGCACTACCATCCAGGGAAGGTAAATGTGGTGGCCGACGCGTTGAGCCGGAGAGCTGCCACTTCCGAAGCTGGGCCCCAGGTTATGTCCATGGAGCTAGTACGGTCATTCAGAGATATGCAGATATCCCTAGAGCGGATCGGACCCCTAGCCTACAGGCTAGAGTTGCCACCAGAGCTGGCAGCTCTACACGACGTCTTCCATATTTCTTCGCTGAGAAGGGTTCTACTACGCCCGGAGCAGCAGATTTTGACCACCGAAGGGCCGGTAGCTTCAGACCGATCTGTTCACTTGGAGCCGGTCCGGATCGACGACAAAGGAGTACGGATCTTGAGCCGCAAGAAGATCCCCTTAGTCAAGGTTCTGTGGAGAAACCACGGTCAGGAGGAGCACACCTGGGAACCGCAGGACCTGATTAGGCAACAATACCCGGAGTTGTTCAGTCAGGTATACCTCACCACCTCTTGGTATACTATAAATTACCTTCTTGTACAAAACCGGTAAGATTAGATAAGGAAAATTGAGAACCTAGGCATGCGCAGGAAAGTAGGGGCTAATCTTTTGTTTATTGGGGAGATTGTCTTCGTTTATCAAACAAGTAGTCTCTTGAACCCAATAGAAAAATCGTATGGGATGTTACAAGTTTAATTTATTCTGATAGAAATCCCCGTAGGCTCAACCTCAATTTCGGGGACGAAATTTTTGTTTTGTTTATTGGGATTTGTAACATCCCATTTCCGGCTAGACCCCTAGGAGTCGGTTGGTCGTGACAGAACCTTAGGAAGCCCAAAAATTGAAATAAATCGACCGAGATTTCGGGTCACGGGTTGGTCACGCCCGTGACCGACCCGTCATGCCCGTGACCTAGGGCGTGACTCCTTCGACGATCGTCGATCTCAAGGAGACGATCGTCGGGCGCAGAATTTTCAACCCGGCCCTGTCACGCCCGTGACCAAGGTGTCACGCCCGTGACCTAGGGCATGACCACCCTTCGACGACCGTCGATCTCAGTTCGACGATCGTCGGCCTCAGAATTTGCCATTCGGGCATGTCACGCCCGTGACCAAGGTGTCACGCCCGTGACCTAGGGCGTGACTACCCTTCGACGACCGTCGATCTCAGTTTGACGATCGTCGGCCTCAGAATTTACCATTCGGGCATGTCACGCCCGTGACCAGGGTGTCACGCCCGTGACCTAGGGCGTGACCACCCTTCGACGACCGTCGATCTCAGTTCGACGATCGTCAACCCCAGAATTGGCCACCCGGTCCTGTCACGCCCGTGACCTATGTGTCACGCCCGTGACATTGACCGAAACGACGGTTCAGGCCCGAAATTATTCTAACATGCGTGGTAATAAGTGCTGGTGTGGGAAGTTACACCAGGAGTAATTACGGGCCGTTTTTCCTTCTGTAATTATATAATAAAGGAGGAAGTGTTGGTCCAATAGGAATCGCCACCTGGCAAACACCTATTCATCTTCCACCATTTCTTAACCCTTCACTGTAACCGAAAGGTTATTAAGAGGAGCCTTCATGACCATTAAGGCTTTACCCTTTCACCTCCCCACTTGATGACTTATAAAAGACTCCTTAGAGTAAGATGAGAAGGTTACACTCTTGACCAAACGGACTCAGATCTTTGTACCTTGCTGCAGGAGAAGTTCAGCAACGCCACCACCGCGCCATGGCACCCCGTCGTTCATCTCGCCTCCAAACCGCGAACAAGGTCCTCCTCTGCTTCTTCTTTCATGGTAGATCTTAGGATTCTTAGAAAGGAGGTTCGTGCTCAACGGGGCCGGACCTATCTCTCGTTTTCATGGAAAACCATGAAAAAAATGTATTTTTGAGTTCGCCGGAAACCGCCACCTCCGGCGGCCAAACCACCGCCGACCGATAGCCATCGCCTCAACGGAGGTGGTGGTGGTGGCCGGCAAGGGAAGTGACCGGACGACCGGTGACGGATCGCGAAAGAGCTACAGGATATATGAGTTTCTGTGTTCTGGTTTTTCGGGTTCTGTAGAAGATGAACAGTAAAAGCTGTTTATAATATATAAATTATGTAAATAATTTGTATGGAAAATATAATTAGATGAGCACATTTTGATGCTGCAATACGAGGCACTTAGAGGCCGCTTTAGGAAAAATGACCAGTCACGAAAGTTGTAGCCCTTTGAGTCTAGTTTAATTTAAAATTGATTTCAACCCGTCTGGATAAGAGGTTCGACCGCAGCACCCGTTTTAGTGGGGGTTGTACCTAGAGTTGGGCAGAAATTAAAATGGATGCCCACTCTTCGTCCCTTGTCCAAATGACCTGAAATTTGGGCAGGGGGTTAACCTTAGCAATACCTAAAGGCAGACCAAAAATGGGAATTATTGGAGATACTTTGCCTAAAGTTTTTGTTTTAATTTAATAAACTTAGAGGAATTTATTTAAGTAGTTAAATGACCTCCAAACCCTCCCAAATTTTGGTGAGTGGTCCCTGGCTATAAAACCTAGATCTGTACAAAATTCCAACTAGTTTGGAGGAGTTTTGGGTAGGAAATCTTCTACCCTTAACTAGGCATTAGTGAGACATCTTTTAGTAAAAAGTGCACTAAGAGTTTGGAAAGGTCAAATCACCTCAACAGAGGCTGATATTCTGACCTCTGACTTAGAAGGGTGTTATAACCTGCTTGGAGAAAAACGGTGAGGTTTAGGGTTGATTTACCCTAGGATCCAAGCTCAAACCATAAATGAAGGGTTTTGAGGGTTGTGAAGGACATGGGGGCAATTGCTCTTGTATTGCCTTGAAACTTTGTGGAGTTGACAAAAGCCTGATAAGAATCGTCTGGATGGAATCTTGGAGAATTTGGAGACAAGTAGATACCTTAAAACCCTAACCTTAGTTTTAGGGTAAAATATCAAATAGGTAAATCCAGTCACTAAACCTTACTTAAAAGCTGTGAAATTCGGGTAGAGTGAGTTTTGGATCAGGTAGAACTTATAGCAATTTTTCTGGAATTTAATGGTTATTATTGCTAGCACTTCATTTGTAAAGCTTGCTATGGCCTTAAATGATGTTTTAATTGTTTAGAAATTTCTGTTCATTGAAACCTCGTGAAATCTTCGAGGTAAATGTTTTAGGTCAGAATAGTTGCCCCTGAATTTTTGTATGATTTTTAGTTGAGTAATTCTAGTACTTCATTCACAGATGTTAGAAAGGGGTTTTATGGTTTTAAAATTAATTATGAATGATATACTTGTTGGAAAATTATGAAACCTGACCAATGTTATTTTGAATGTCTTATCTGCTTAGTATAATTAATTTACAATTTTTGGATGGATATTTTTTGTACTTGATTCATAAATAACAAAAGATAGAGATTATTTCTAAAATAGTTTTAGTGCCCTTTTGATGATAGAAAAATTGTGATATCTTGGATTTATGATATTGGGATAACTTAATATTTATAGTAAAATTTCTGGACATCTTGCATGATTACTTAGGGTAGTTCATGTTCAAACTGGTAACCCTTAGGTCTTTCGAGGAAATTAATTAATCATCAAATAAATTAGGAAAATTACCACTTTCTGGATTTAGGCTAGTTATATCATGATAAGTCTCCAGTAAATAATTTAGGGCATTTGGATGAGTATTGGATCATTGCATAGCCGGTTCGACATATAGTCTAGGTCGGTCTGCATATAACAAATTTGTGATATGCAATATGACATGATCTGAGGAAGTCATTGGAGTTAATCATTTTGTCTGGGTGGACAATTGTTGATGATATCACGATAGGATGGTATGAAGAGTAGTGAGAAGTGGTGATAGTTAGAGTTAAGGGGTGCTCGGATTCGACGAAAGATCGTCTTCCCCGAAGAGTGGAAGGTTTAAAATCACCCTAGGATAGTCTATCGTAATATGAGAAGGGAATCGGGTTAAGGGAGATCAACCAATAACAATAAGTGCCTTGCGAAAGGGAACTTCGGGCCGTAATGTCGCTGTCTTGGTTCCTAGTGCCCCTTGAGAGCCCTTCACGGGGAATACCGGGGGCAGTCCTGGGCTAACGTAAACTGTAATAACAAACCAACAAGAGTAACTTAGTAACTAGGGCTGCACTCTTCACAAACACTGTTGGCACAGGAAGATTGATGAGAGCTTCGGCTCGGATGGTTAAGAGACGGACGGGATGGTTCGGGGAGCTTCGGCTCGGTTGGTTTGGAGACGGTCGTTTTGGTCCGGGGAGCTTCGGCTCGACTTTTGTGTGTTTACGATTAAACTTGCATGTGCATAAAAAGGAATGAAAATTAAGGTGGTGGCTCTTCGGTATTGGAGGGTCGATGCACCGACGCCAATACGCTGACTCGGCAAGTGTGGTTAGCACTTTGCCAATCAGAAGTCCGGTGCGCCAGCCGGCAAGAGTACGCAGGCGTCCGCTTAGTGCACCAAGCATTGAGGCGTACGATAGGTCTGACCGGTAGTGCTTTACTGGTTTAGAGGTGGGCGAGGCCCAACCCACCGCTTCCGTCTGCCACTACGGGGGTATCCTGGGAGGTAACGGCTCCGAAAGGGGGAACTAAAGGTCTGTGTGCACAGAGTCGGGTGTGTGAGTTGCACTTGCATGTTTCATCATACCCACTTGCATGTCATAGCATAATCGATTCATTTAACCCTGACACCTAAAGTATAAGTGGTATGGGACGCTTATACGTTAGGACCTTTAAAACGACCCCTTGGTCTATAAGCTTGTGTGGGCAAGTTTATAAATCAAAGGTTAATTTCAATATATATAGACATGCTGTTGTTTGATAACCGACACCCCAACGTATAAGTGGTATGGGACACTCTATACGATGGGAGCCTTACAGAAGATCCCTTGGCTTATGCGCTTTCGCACATAAGTTAAGGTTACCTTTCTTACTTTCTGTTTCAGTCATATTATTATAGAATTGCTAGATTAGTTCCGCTGCCATTTATTTCTTGATTAAATCTCCACCTTCATGTCCTTCCCTTTCTTCCTCTCCGCTCGGTACTTAGGAGCCATGGGGGAAGGGGTAGGGGATGATAGGGCTTAGTCTTTATGACTAACGGTTTTCGAACTGCATCATTTAGGGGATCGTGGAGCCCAGCATGGAGGAGCGGCCCCAGAGACCGGTGCGCTTAGAGATGGGGCAGTCTAGCTCCGGAGTTCATACAGCCGGGACCGTGAGTCTCGACCCTGAGTAGTTTCTATTTTAGCTTCCGCACGAGAGATTGTAGTGAGGACATGATGTATCGGGCATAATCCCGCAATTATAGTACTCTGATTATTGTTATTCTGTGGACACTCCCTTCGTGGAGATTTTATTTTATGTATGTGATTTACTTTCTGTGGACTTGCTCTTACTTCAATTATTGTGCTACTTTTCTGTGATCGAATTGGCCGGCAGAATCGGTGCCTTGTGGTGATGACCCTTCAGGACGTGAAGGTGTCACCGCAAAGCGGCGACTCTGGGCCTAAGATCCCGGGTTTTAAAAAGAAAAAAAAGGGGGGTCTTATATCTAGCACAGAGGAGAAGGAAGAGGATTAGACCTGTAAGCGGGCTTGGTGGCGTGTGTAGTGGCGATGTGCCATGGCGGACAACCTCAAGCTTTTTCCTGCCCGAATTCTCTATTCTCCACCTAAACTAATGATGTAACCATTATTTTTGATTGATAGGAATCTTTTAGAGCTGATGGGGGGTTGTTTTAGGGAGTGGGAGAGGCAAACCATGAATAACCATTAATGGCCTTGAATTGGATTTTTCAGCTACCTCCCAAACTCTTGAAATTCTACCCCTAGGTAGCTGGGAAAACCCCTCCATCTCCTCCTAATTGACCAAGGGGAATGAATGAGAACTTTAAGAGGCAGTTGAATGCCCCATTTCCTCCCAAAGCCATGAATGCTCCTCTTTCTCTCTCCTCCCTTAGGTAGAATTTCCACTTTCTCTCTCCTAGTCATCCCATCCAGAATTTTAGTGGCATTCTAGGTAATTTCACTTGTTGTAACTAGTGCGCCATCACAATTGGGCCTATCCCAATTGGATTAAAGTTGGCTTTGACCTTATTCCCCATTTTGGGCTTAATTGACCTTTGTTTTTTAGGCTCAACCCTTAGGTCAAGCTAGATGATGTGATTGACTCAAGTGAGGGTTCACGGGTCCCTTGACACCACTCAAGTTTATTTGTGACTTGGTGAAATCAACTTAGGCCAAATTAAGGCAATTTGACCTAACTAGGGTTAGGGGTTGACTATGTTCAACTCTACCCCTTCGGTTGACCCTAATTGTTAGTGCTCAATAGGGCCCTTATAAGATTTAAAGTGTTATGGTGGCATCAAATAGTCAAGTTGGGGCACAAAATCCAAACCCTAGGCCGGGTAACCAAAATTGCTATTTGTAGACCAAGGTGATTTCATTTATTTTTCCTAGGCACTCATGGTCCTCTTAGTCTTCTTAGAGCTTTATTTTGACCTAGTCATGACAAAACTTCCCAAGGGTCTAGTTGTTTATGGGATGTTACAAACTGTCCGTAGTATTTGGAGTCGGGCCTCGGTCGGACCTTCTGTTATATGCTACATGACAAATGAGGGTGTTACAAGTTAGTATCAGACTCTGGTGTCGGTCTTTCTTAGTTGAATTCGTAGGCGAATCCTTTTAAGGGGTGGTGAGCACATGTATGATCATTACCGTTATAACATTAAAGAACCCATGAATGTCCACTTCGGAATGAAAATACACATATTTGAGGAACCTGCGTGTTTCTATAGTTGCTTTTTGGCAAATTGTTTGTTACCTAATTGAGTGTTTCACGATTATAGGTGACTAGGAGTGGTGCAGAGCAGTCACAACATCTGCACTCTGTAGAGAGTAGTGCGCCCAATAATGCTCTAGTGACCCCTCCTTCTGCTGAAACCATACAAATGGTAGCTGAAGTGGTGTTCGCTATGATCAATTCCCCACCAGGGAGGCAAGCGCAACCTCCTGCTCCTAGATTAGGTCACATACTGCTTGGCTCAGAAGAACCTATAGCGGAGGATCAAGTAGCGGTTGAGACAATAGTATAGAGGAGAGCGACTGAAAAATAGCTAAAGCACGTGATGAGCTTTAATCCACCAGTGTTTGCGGTGACTGGAACCCCAACGCAAGCCGAGGACTGGCTTTCTTGGGTTGAGAGATTCATGTCAGCGACAGAGACTGAGGAGTGGAAAAGGTTACGATAGTTGCATACCTTTTGGACGGTGAAGCAAGGTTATGGTGGGATGAGTTAGAGCTGCATCACTTCACTGGGAGGCAACTCATCGATATTTCGATGGAAGAGTTCTCGAGACTATTTCTGTCTTGTTTCATCCCGACAACACAGAAAATAGCTATGAAATATCAGTTTCAGAGACTGACGCAGGGTGAAAGTAGCATGGACGACTACCTGCATGAGTTCACAAGATTGGGGTGATATGATGGCTCTACTTTTACGGATGAGGAGCGTAAGACCAACCGATTCGATGAAGGACTACGTGACGATCTGAGATTACTGCTCTCAGGTCCTATAACGCAGAGCTTTCTGACCCTGGTCAATACAACCTGATCTTTAAAGCAGGATCCCAAGAGGGTCCAAAGTAATAAGGACTTAGCAGTAAAGAGCCCGGAGTTCAAGATACCAAAACCACCGAAGTATGGGTACCGAAGGTGGAAAAAGAAGGCCAAATCTTACGGACCGGCTTCTTCATTGGTTACTTCTTGGGCATCGTCTAGGCGGGGAGGCCCAATCTACTGTTATAATTGTGGCAAGCAGGGATATATAGCCCGCGACTGTTGGAGTGGCAAATCGGAGAAGAATCTAGGAGCATCCTTTCCTGAAAATGGGAAGGTGGTGGAGTCAACCGCATCCCATCAGGCTCCAGCACAACCAAGACTCTACAACCTTTGCCAACAGGAGGCCATCTAGCAAGGTAATGTGGTGACAGGTATATGTTAGATTTTAGTCATAATACTTTGTATACCTTGCGCCTTATGCTTTGGCTGTATGACTGTCATGTTTTAGGATTTGTCATAATCATGGACTATCTAGCTCGATCACTATTTGATATAGGAGCTTCACACTCATTCCTATCTGAGGACTTCGTATCACGTATCAGAGTAAAATGCCTTCTTCAGTAGCTAAGGATAGATTGGATGTGTTGCTGCCTGACGAATGTTCAATGCGCGTAGATAGAGTCTGTTGCGTTAAAGTGTTGATAGGAAGTCAAGCTTTCAACTTGAAAGCGTCACTACTGCCAATAGTAGAGTTTGACAAGATATTTGGTATAGATTGGCTCTCGGAGCAACGTGCATTCATTGATTGCAGTTTGAAGATTGTAAAAATGGGGTTGAATATAAGTTATGAAATTACGTTCTTTAGTATGAAGGGACCAAGCAAGATGCTGATGTATGCTCTCCAATTAGTCAAAGCAGTTCATGAGGGGTAGAGTTGTTATTCACCCTATTGGAGGCTAAGAAGCCCAAGCCTGGTTTGGTTAGTTTTTCGGCGATGTCGGAGTTTGTCGACATTTTCCTTGAAGATCTCCCTAGAGCCCCACCTTAGAGAGAGGTTGAGTTCACCATCGAGTTAGTGTCAGGTGCCAAACCCATGCCTCGGTCTCCTTATCGCTTAGCACCAAGAGGGATGGCAGAGTTGAAGGCGCAGCTTCAAGAATTGATAGAGCAAGGGTATGCGTCCAAGTTTGTCACCTTGGAGCGCCCCAGTCCTCTTCGTGAAGAAGAAGGACGGAAGTCTATGACTATGTATCGATTATCAGAAATTGAATAAGCTAACATAAAAGAACAAGTACCCGATTCCGAGGATCGATGATCTATTCGACTAGCTAGTCGAATCAATTGTATATTCGAAGCTAGACTTAAAGTCTTGATATTATAAGATGAGAATCAGGGAAAGTGATATTCCAAAGACGGCGTTCAGTACACGTTATGGGCATCATGAGTTCATTGTCATACCTTTCGGGCTCACGAATGCACTGTCCGTGTTTATGGACTTAATGAACCGAACGTTCAGGGAGTATTTGGATTGGTTCGTGGTAGTCTTTATTGACGATATCCTAGTGTACTCCCAGTCCGTGGATGATCATGCAGATCATTTATATATTATTGTGGAGACCCTGAGAAGTAGCCAGTTGTATGCAAAATTCTCTAAATATGAGTTTTGGCTATCTTCGGTGGTATTCCTTGGTCACATTGTTAGTGGAGAGGGAATCATGGTAGAATCGGCGAAGGTGGTTTCAATACGGGAGTGGCATGTGTTATCTTCTGTGGCGGAAGTCCGAAGTTTTTTGGGGCTTTCCAGCTACTACAAGCGCTTCGTGGAGAACTTCTCGCGGATAACATTACCCCCACGACCCTGACAAGGAAGGATCAAAAGTTTGTATGGTCGCCAGCATGCGCGCAATCTTTAGAAGAATTGAAAAGTTGTCTGACCACGACGCCTATTTTGTGCTCGCCATGTGGGACAGAGGGCTATGAGATCTACAACAATGCTTCAGAGAGTGGCTTAGGTTGTGTTCTTCTACAACATGGGAGTGTAATAGCGTATGGCTAGCGCTAGTTGAAGGTGCACGAGAGGAATTATCCGGTCCATGACTTGGAGTTGGCGTCCGTGATATTCTCTCTGAAGCTTTGGAGGCACTACGTGTATGGTGTGAAGGTCGATATTTACATACACCATAAGAGCATGAAGTATCCATTAGATAACTTAAATATGTGCCAGCGGAGGTGGATGGAGTTCCTTGGGGACTACACCTTCAAGATACATTATGTCCCTGGCAAAGATAATGCAGTTGCAGAAGCATTTAGTTGCAGGGCTCCCGCACAGGCCAATTGGATACTGATGCATAAAGAGTGTCTTATTCGATATTTGGAGGCCTTATAGATCTCTTGCGTTTAAAAGAGGTTTAATGTTGAAGCACGTTTGAATTGGACAGAGGTATAGTATGTCCTCACCAACCAGATTTGGCAGGCTTTGGAGTTAGACGATAGTATGAAATGCTATATGGCTGAGTCTTTGGATGGGTCATATGCCCAGTTTACTGTTGATGTTGGGTTGTTGTGGAAGAATAGCAAATTATGCATCCCAAAGGTGGGTAAACTACGAGAAGAATTAATGTATGAGGCTCATTATACCAAGTAGTCATTTCACCTAAAGCACAAAAATGTATAAGGATATGAAAAAGCTATTCTGGTGGCCAGAACTGAAAAATGACATAACGCTATATGTAGTGAAGTGCCAGACTTGTGCCTTGGTGAAGGCTGAGTGCCAGAAGCCCAGTGGATATTTGAAGTCTTTTCCTATACTAGAATGGAAGTTCGACGACATATCCATGGACTTCATGTATGGTTTGCCGGTGTCGCAGAAGGAAAACGACGCAATTTGGGTGATCGTTGATCGTTTGACGAAAGTGTCGCACTTCATTCCGAATAGGAAGGACGATTCAGTGGAAAAGTTGGCAAAGATGTATGTGTATTATATTGTACGACTGCATGATGTGCCCCGTAGCATCATGAGTGAGCGAGATGGGCGCTTTATGTCTAACAACTGGAGGCTAGTGCATCAACTATTGGGTACCATGCTGAATTTCAGTACAACCTTTCATCCATAGACAGATGGTCAGACTGAGAGGGTAAACAGGATGATGGAGGACATGCTTCGTATGTGTGCCCTAGATTTTGGGAAAAGGTGGGAGGATCACTTGTATATGATCGAATTCACTTACAACAATAGCTACCAAACAAGCATTCAAATGACGCCCTTCAAGGCCCTATATGGTAGAAAGTGCCTTAATTTGTTGTCATGGTTGGAGACGGGCGATTCAAAGTTGTATAAGCGGAAGGAGTAGAGAATGCGACATCTATTATTCAAACAATCAGGTAGCGGTTGTTGATCGCTCAGGATATGCATGCTAAATACTATAACGCCAAGCATAAGAATGTCAAATTTGTCGTGGGCGATTGGGTGTATTTTAAGATCAAACCGTTCAAGGGCGTGTCAAGGATTCGACGCTTGAAAAAGCTAAGTCCGATATACCTTAGGCCGTTTGAGATACTAGAGCGTGTTGGTGAAGCTGCCTATCGGTTGAAACATTCAACGAAACTAAGCGGTTTGCATGACGTATTCCACATATCGGTGTTGTGGAAGGAGGTGTAAAAGCCAACACAATATGTGGCTGCGTATCGGGTATCGATCAAGGTTGGGTTGACATCAAGGATCAAGCCCATTCACATTAAGGATGTGGAATTCAAGCAACTTCAAAAAAAATCTTTTAGGATCGTTAAGGTTCGTTGGGACAACTTTGGCCGAGAGGAACTATCGTGAGAGAGGGAGCAAACTATGAAGGCGTAGTTCCCCGAGTTGTTTATTTGAGTTACACACTTTGATGTTGTTTACTTCTACAGTTTTCCTGCACGGCTTAATTTCAGGACAAAATTCTTTAAATGGTAGATATTTGTAATACCCCAACCTTCCCAAAGCAGGAAAATGGTTTTTGGGAGATACTGTATAGTGGTAGGGTTATCGCCGGCAGTAGTAATGTGAATATAGTGGTAGGACTCTTGGGAAGATACTGCCTAGCAGTAGAGATACCGCTCGAGGTAACTTGGTCAATTTATTGGCAAACCTCTCGGGATGCTACTGCGCGGTAGTAGCAACTGTCGCGCGGCGGTAGCGATAGAGGTCGTGTCGTAACTGACGCTAGTTATAATGTGGCAGTAGTATCCTATCGCACGGTGATAGCAAAACTGTAACGGCATGGCCACGTGTCAGCCTGTGATTGGAGGAGCCGGGCGGTGGCTCACGAACCGAGGTAGTGATTAATAGTACCGCGCGGTAGTAGCTAGTTACCGTGTAGTGGTAGCTTATTTTAATGCCTTGGAAGTGCCATTTTAACTTCATTCTTTTGGAGTTTTAGGGTTGAGCGGCTGGAGAAAGAAGACGAAGGAGATTCATTTGAAAGAGATCTTGCCGCCATTGGAGTTTTGGAGCTCGGATTTGCGAGACAAGTTTGGATCTACGACGGCAAAGCCGAAGCGGTCATTTCCATCTGGCTGAAATCTCTCCTATGGTGCCAAATCGGACTTTAAGGGTAATGATACTCTTCCTTGGACATGTGAAGTCCTTCTTTTTAGCATGTGAGGTTAGACGTTACACAAACACATGGAAGTTGTTCTCCCAATGGGTATATCCATGTATCCCCATTAGTGTTGCATTTAGATCCAAAACTGAAGTACAAAATAAGCATGTTGTAGGAAGCCCATCCGGACAGGTTGGTTTGGATTTGTGATGTTTGTATGTTTTGTATGCTAGAGAAGACTCTGAAGTAATCGCGTAGATTTTGGAGTCACGGGGTGTGCAGATGGCTGCAGTGATAGTACTGGAGGTGGTCTCCAGGAAAACACCCGAAAGGGGGAGAACCGATAGTCTGTACTCTACTGCGTAGTGGTAGCGCTACCGCCGGAGATAGCTCCCAGTGAGCTATGTTTGTTTGTAAAGCCTATCTCTGGGAGACCTGAGGGCTATTGATTGTTGAGGCCTGTCTCTTGATGACCTGGGAGCAAATTTGTGGAGTCGAGAGCCTTTGTGGCCCAACTTAGGCAACCTTGAGTGCTAGCCTAGGATCATAACGGGGTTATGGATCATACAGAATTGGAAAGGGGATGTTGACACGTATAGTGGCTAACGTGTCTGATGATTTGAGCACGAGAAATAGCTGAACTATACCAAACCCTAGTCATTCGACTTGGAGCGAGTCAAAATGTGTATCTGGAGATCATCATGACTTTGTCGAAGATTAGGGGCATGTTCTTCGGCTTTGGTTCCGAAAGACTAAATGCTCAAACATTGTTGACTGTCTCAAAGAATGGAGGTGTGTCCTATGAGGTCCTGTGCACCAAGAATGTGCCATGAGAGCACGCGACGTTGGGCATTGGGCCAACGTTTGTGGCGAATGGTGCTTAATTTGCATGTTCTGATTGCCAATATTTGTATAAGATAATGTCTGTAGGGAAGGAGCACCGCCACCCTGGGTAAGGGGTGGGGTCAAAATAATTTGGTTAGCTAATGTTGATCGTTGCTATTGTTTTGCCACCATTACGGTGGAATGTTTCATGCAGGTGTAGCCGAGCCAAGCGGGAAATAGCGGGTTGGAGCCCAGGATTGCTAAGCTGGCCCTTGAAGGCCAAAGCGAATTACCCGTTTACTTTATCGTTCATGTTTGGCCGGCCTGCGTGCTGATGTATGCAAGACAATTTATTCTTAGTTAAACATTATAAGGCCTTAAGGTCAATACTATTTGTGTATTTGGCTTATCATTCCTGTTTTGTGTAAGTGGACATTTATTTGGTTGGGGTCTAATTATAATCTTAAATTACTTCCGTTAGAATGCACTCTGAGTTAGAACGCACTTTTGGATTATGGTCTCCATAAGTAACTCCACTAACTGTCTGTAGTATATGGCGTCAGGCCCCGACCAGACCTTCTGTTATATGCTACGTGACGGATTAGGGTGTTACAACGTAAATAACCCAAATGAGGTGAAACAAATGATAAACTCTCCATGGACAAACAATACACGTGGGTGCACCGCACCCCAAGACTTGGACTTGATAACATAGGTGTGTGCACCGCCTGCTCCCAATACATATAATCACAAATAGATTATCATCTTATCTTTTTCACATTTTTTATTTCTCTTTTTCATTCATTTTCTTTTCTTATTTTTTTCTTTCTTTTCACAACATTTTTCCAGCACATTTCAATAAAGAAAGATCCACATATCCACATTAAGAAACACACATCAACACTCCCAAAATGAAAATATGAATACAACTAAGCTCAGATTTGGGTGTATGATTAGGATCAGCTTTTTGGCTTTGGTGAGATAGCGTTGGAGCTGAATCAAAAGACAGGATAGGCACAAAGTGGCTAGCAAGGATAAGATGATAAGAATGGCACACGAGCTCAACCGGGACAAGATGATGGCTTACATCATACTCGCACAATTGAACTAACCTATTGTATAACCCCGTGATTCACCACGTAGACTAACTAGAGTGACTCCACAGCTCCGGGAGAGCTGGGGAGGCTGGCTTGCGCTCTCCTAAAGCGGCTAGTGCCTAGTCAGTAGGGCGAGTCGGGAAGTAGGACCACACTCGCCCCAGCAGGTGAGTGTTCAGGAACTTGCCAAAGAAGAGGGCGAGTGCCGGTTTCATCAGGCACTCGCCACTCAGAAGGGGCGGGCGAGGGATGGTTTCACCAAGCACTCACCACTCTAAATATGCGGGTTAGTGTTTGTTTCATCAGGCACTTGCTAATCTAGGCGGGTTCTCGTTTGCAAAGGCACTCTCCATAGAGAACGAGGCAAGCCGGAGGCTAGGTGCCAGTCCTATCTGGGCACTCTCCATCCAGGAGTATTCTCCGTACAATATTATATTTATTTGTCTGTTGATAGCCATTCCAAGAAACAGAGTTTAGCTGTTGGCAGGCAAATTTGGGGTACGCTTAGCAAAACCGAAAAGGCTGAATTGTAATATTGGCAGGCCCCGCAAACTATAAATATACCATGAAGGGTACCTTTGAGAGGACCCAGTTTTTATTTGGCTTCTTCTTCCTCTGGTAGTTTTTGGTTAGCTTTGAAGGCTCTCCAAGGTGCCCAACTTAAGCTTTGGTTTGGGAGGGGAAGCGCTCGAAGATCTTCCGGGTGTGTGGTGGGTCCTCCGCATTGCAGTCAGGGTCAGTGTCAAGTTTTGAGTCTCCTGCTTAGCATCCTTTCTCAGGAGAAGTAGGTGAGGGTTACACCCTTTGGGTCCAAACTCCACTATAACAAATATTAACATCGGCGACATTTTTTAGATGCTTTGGCGACATTTTTCAAACGTCGCTAATTCTTTCGCGATGTTTTTACAAACGCCGCACAGGCGTCGCGAATACAAGCGTCGCCAAAAATATTGGCAACATTTTTTATATCCCCGTCGGCAATAGGGTTATCACATTAGCGATGCTTACATTAATAAACGTGGCGAGCTTTACCAACATTTTTTCTAAAAAACGTTGCAATTTCCTCGCCACCTATTTATGCTTTGGCCACATTTGTTAAAAAATGCCGCCAATATTGTTTTATATATATAAAATTATATGATATTTTTTATTGCCAATTTTGTATTCTTCTCCCATGTATTTTTTTACTACCTCTACAGCCTCTTGGATATTATATTAACCAATAATTTTTGCAAGCACATCCAAATATTTAATAGTAAGTATCACAAGATCCTATATAGTATTATAGCATATAGATTATGTAACATAAATGAGATAAATGCACTTTCAAACACATTGAAGAAATGACTTCTTCAAAAGTTAAAATGTTCCATATACATGAAGAAACAAACATACAAATCCTGATGAAAACATGATCCCACTCATACAAAAATAATAATAAGATGTTGCATAACAATGTTATCTGTTCATAATCATCAAGCCAACTTTCTTCCTGGCATGCAAATATCCATTTTTCCATCCTATCTAGAATGTCTTTCCAGTGTGTAGCTTGCTCTTGAGCAATGGAAATTTAATTATCCATATCAGCCAACAATATAGAGAGATCTACTTTCCCTGAAAACATCAAAAATAAATAGATGTTACATAGCATATTAAACCTGTCGGTCAAACAATTATCATCATAAAATCCACTAATATAATACAATTTGAAAATAGGGTAACAAAAAGGACTAATTTAATAAAAGGATAATTTGGGAACAATGATGCACAAACATGAAGAAACTACATGTTTCAGTTTTCGTCTCCTCATGTAGGGTACTCTCATGGTCCAACTTCTAGATAGATCTTAATTTCATTAAATACCAGCCTGCTAAAAATGCAGCAATCACTCGCAGGCCTTCATAATATATATTTATATCATAACACTGACTTTTGAACATGTTCATTTTACACTTCCATATTTAGTTAACTCTTTCTCTTTGGATATCTATGCAATATATGTTCATTATTTCAAATTCTTGGTTTAGGGTTGAGAAGATTCCACAGAAGAATCCAATTGTTCAATCTCAACATTAGCTTTCAACTCGAACACTTGTAAAGTTTGTATTGTAGTCAGAAATCAAAGAATTGCGCATTTTAAATTTCCATTGTTGAATTTCAGCAAGCAAAGGAGCAGATTCTAAAGCAAGGAAATCGGCAAAATCAGCAACCATAACAAGCTTTACAAAAAAAACTTGGTTGCATCTTGCTGACCTTCTCCTCCATACGGGCAATGATAGTGGATGAACTTGTGGTTGCAATTAAGCAAATTGTTAATTGAGGAACTGTCCATTCCTTGAAGCTTCAGTTACTTGCACCGCCTTCCTTCCTCCATGGATGAAATGGAACTGAATAATCTCGAGTCATCTTTGATTCTATTCATGTTAGAGGAATAAGTTTATATAGTGTAAATGGGTATACCTTAATATATAATGTTGATGGAATTCTACAAACATATGCTCAAACTTGGAGTAAACTATTAGGAAAAGTCAAAAGTAGAGTTACCTAATTGGAAAACTCAAAATTGGATTTCTACAAGTTTTAAACTCAAATTTGGAGTTAACTATTAGGAAAACTCTACACAATTGAAGATGGATCTATTTTCTATTAGGAAAACTCAGTTAACTATTAGGAAAACTCTTCCATCATATTTTTTCCTTCAAATTCTTTGATATTTTCTCCTCCCATGCTGAAATCTTTGAAGCTTGCATTAATTATAGAAATTGAACCTTACAAAAGCAGTGCATATTTTGGCAGAGTGGGAATAACATAAATAGTATTCATACGATGAAATCAAAACAATGGAAGAACAACTTTTATAATGCAGGTAAAAATCACAATTTTCTTTCAAGACTCCACATTTATGGCATTTTAATGCCTACCACTTGCCCCAAGTTATAAATGTAATTGGAAGAACTAATAAACCATATTTTATCCCACTTAATTAGAACAATTTCTAATTATGTGAATGCAAACAGATTCAGTTCTTCATGGCTTAACTATTTTATTTATTGGTGGAGCTCCTTCTCCACTTGCTGGAAAATCTCTTGCAGATAAAGATAGGAATTTGGTGTGATAATTTTTGTAATCGTCTTTTGATATTGTGCTTTTTAGCTAAATAATGCCAAAAGATACTTGCACATGGCTCATTTTTCTCCAAATATTGTGATTTTTAATTTGAAAGTTGTAAACTAAGATGAATTGAATGTAAACAAAATGAGATTGGAATAGGATTAGATTGGAGTTAGCTTGCTCCAACTTATCTGAAATTTTATAAAATTTTCACCATCAATTTTGTTGAACATCCCTGGCTGTGAGTAAAGTAGGCCTGAATGATCCAGTCACCCCCTTCTGCCTTCAATTCCTACAAGCAATACAAAATAGGTAGAAATTGTATCAACAAACTTCTATTACATATGTAATTGATGGATAGAGTTGGCGAGGCTTCATATGTCCTGACCTGAAGTGAATGATTTGCGGGAGAAGGATGAGGTACCTTTGGTTCGATCAATATTGGGTTGTTGGAACAGAAAATGAAAACCAAAAAGGAAACTAAAAATGAATCAGACCACAAAATATGATGGCGAAGAACGGTCGAGTTGATTACCGAATATTTCTGGACGGCTTGCTGTAGATATTGGTGAAGAGAACTTTGATGGAGGTCGCCTTCAATGGTGTGCTTCGGCCAGCATCATCGATTGAAGATAGACGGACGATGCCATAGAAAATCATCTTAAGAGGTGAGCTTCAACCAGTGTCATTGGTTTGGCGGAGATTGGAGATGCTTACCTTCAAAGGGATGAAAATAATAGGGAGTTGGTTATTTGGAGTTACCGCCGGGCAATAGATCTAGCGCCAACGGTATCCCGTTGAACTTAAATCAACCCTAATTTAGGGAAGGTACCGCGTGGCGGTAGAAGGTTAACACGTGACGGTAGCATTCGACACTTTAGACGCATCGATGTGTCGAGAGCCTACCGCGGGCGGTAGAATGATATCATGCGGCGATAGTCAATTAAATAAATCAACCTTTGTCTCTGGATAGTATCGCCGGGTGGTAGCGGTAACACCGGCGATAGGGTGTCACATGTCAGATAAGGTTAAGGAGGTCTTCGAGCGACAGAAGATGCTGATTGGGCCAAGCGGCCACCGCCTACGATACCGTATGGTTGTAGCCTTTGATAAGAGGTTGAGATGAGATTCTTTTCTCATTTTCTCTTTCTCTCTCTCTCTCTTGAATCCTGAGTTAGGAGAAGGGGAAATTGGGCAAGGTTGAATACAACCTTGATGGAGAGGTGTTGTGAAGGCGTTCTTGTGATTGGGTTTGTAGGTCGAAGCCAGATCCATGGAGAGGAAGTTGTGGTGGTCATTTCCATCTGGATCAAGTGCAAAGTCATGGATCCTAAGCGATCGATAAGGGTAACGACCTTTCTCCATGGACAAGTGAAGTCCTTAATTTAAATAAGTGTAAGGAACCCCTCACCAAAGGGTGAAGAAAAAGGTGGTTTCCAACGGGTAGATCATTGTGATCCTTGGTAGAACTTGCATATAGAATCCAGAAACGAAGTACAGAATAGGCATGTTATGTGAAGCCCATTCGGATAGGTTGATATGAATTGGTTATGATTGATTTGTGTGTAAGAGAATACTCCGTGGATAAACGTGTAGTTTCTAGGTTTAGGGGTTGTGTATGATGTTGCAGTGATAGTATTGGAGGTTGCTTCTAGGAAAACACCCAAAGTTGGGAAAGAAACGAGATTCTGTCCCCTACTGTATGGCCGTAGTGCTACCGTTGGTGGTAGATCCCAGAGAGCTTGTGTTGTGGGCCTATCTGTTCGAAGAATTATGGGCCCAATGATTGAGCTGGGAGCTTGAAGAGGCTAGCTAAGGTGGCCATGAGAGCCAGCCTGATTGTGGTTGCGAAGCCTGTGTCTACGAGATAAGGTAGGTAGCATGTGAAGTTGTTGAGCCAGAAGAACCTAGCTGTTGTGGTCGTGAGAGCCAGTATTAAGATGACTATGAGCCCAGGTCCTGGGGACAAGGTGGGTAGCAATTGAAGATGAGAGCCTGAAGTGCTCAGCTGTTATGGCCATAGGAGACTATACGAGAAAGGGCAAGCTGACCCGCATCCTGTCTCTCGCCTTGATTGCTTTAGATGTGGCGTTGGAATGGAGATTTAAGCAACGAAAAAGAGCTGATCCATACCCGCATTATGTCATTCTTGACTAGATTTTCAAAAGTACTTGGTTGTCGTTGTTGGCATAATGAGAGTCATATGCCACGAGCTAGAAAGACTAGAATGCTCATGTTTGGACCATCAAGTCTGGGTTTGTGGATGGTGGTGGGATACTGAGAAATCTGGTACACCGATAATGTGCCATGAGTGCACGGGGCATATTGATGATCGATCCTATGTCTATGGCGAATGGTGCTTAAATGCACATTTTGCTGCCAAAAGAAATATATATTTCCCTTTGCAGGGAAGGAGAACCACCACCCTGAGTAAAGGGTGGGGTCATTATAAGTTGGTCAACTAATGTTGACCGTTGCTTTGTTTTGCCACATTTTGGTGGGTCGTGCTTACGTAGGCACTGGAGAGCCAAGTGGAAAGTAGAGGGCTGAAGTCCCTTATGTTACGATTGGCTGGCCCTCGAAGGCCCAAAGGTTAACATTTATTTTTTTCATGTGTGGCTGGCCTGTGTGCCTATGTATTGAAGATACATTTATAAAGAAAATAGTTGTAAGACCTTAAGGCCAGAACAAGTTGTGTATTAAATTTCATTCCTATGTTTTTGTAGTAGACATTCCTGTCTCTTGGGTTCTAAAACTAATGTAACTGTTTCCTCTAGAATGCACTCTTAGTTAGCATGCACGAACTTTATTATTTCAATGCGTAACTCCACTGACTATCCGTTTGATATGATGTGGACCCCGACTGGACCTTCTATTATAATTTACGAGATGGATGGAGGGGTTATACCCTGCTGATTCATCTGATTTTGTACTGCAGTGAAGTCGTCTACTTGGGCAGCCTTCATGAAGAATTGAAAGGTTTGAGTGTTCAAGAATTGCATTTCCCTTTCAACTTCTAAAATCCTGGTATGCACTTCATTCCTCAGCCCTTGGACTATTTTCTAAACAAATTGTTCAATACTCCTCCTTTGAGTATCCGTCATTATTTACAATTGTACCAGAAGAGAACTGGATTCTGCAACAGAACTTATGGTGTGAATTGTTGGTTGAGTCTCAGCTTGTGTGGCTTACTGGTTGGCCATTTTTGGACCTTCATAGTCCTCAAACAGATAGTCAGGAGTAGTCCTCTTTGAGGTACCAATGTCAGTTTTTGGTTCCTGAAGCACAATCTTTCCTTTACACACTACCATATCAAGGCCATTGGGATGGAATTCTTCAGATTATTCTTCAACAGCAGCATATACTTTGGCTGAGTCAACCTTTGCTGTGCTGAAATCCTCTTGGATTGAGTCCACGACTGCTCTTCCTTTGGCAGTGTCATGCAGACTTGACTCACCCTAAGCTTGTTTAGGTATTGCAACCACTTCAGTCTCTTGGGCAGAGTCCTTAGGTATAGGCTCCCCCTCAACTATATCTTAACTTTATAGAGGAGGTAGACTCTCTTCTGCTCCCTTTTCTATGTGTTGGGGGGACTTCAACCACCTCAATGACTGTGAACTGAGAGTTAAGGTCTTCATGTAATAGTTCTAGAACTTCCCCTACCACAGTCCCATCAGGACAAGTCATACCCCTTGAATCCTCCATAGGGGCTGTAATCTCTAGGTCTTCAGGAGTTAATGCTTTATGGAGAATAGGGTGATGATCCTTTGTCTGCTCCCCCTCAATATGTGTGGAGGTATGGTGAGCAGTGTCAGTAATATAGGCTTTCCTTATCCTGCTTCTCTTGGAAGCCACTTGCCCTGTGGGGCTTGAAGCAGTCCTTTCCTTGTCTTTGTTCTTTTCCTCACATTGGGAGTGCTTGGAGCTTGCTCCTCCTTTCTCTGATTTGGGAAAAGATTTATCCCATCTGTCTAGAGTCATATAGTCCATCATTTAAAGATAATTAAGGGAGACTTCAGGAACTCCTGTCATCCTATCTCTTAGGCTTTTGTGCAGATAAAGAGATACTATCCTTCCCATATTGGGGGTAGTCAAACACTCCTTCAGTCTTCCCAGAATGAATTTGCCCTAGTTAGTCCTCCTGGTCTGTATGACAATAGTCATAACCTTGAACATGTCACTGGATATCCGGTCATGTGATTCAGGTTTACATAACATAGCTCGACCTATTATATCAGGCAGCAATTTTCCTGGAGCATTCATGTCACTTTTCTCCAGAGATCCATATATTTTTCCAGAGCACCCACACCAAGCTAGGGCATCTGTTATGTCTTCCTTGGTGATGTCTTCCTCTTCTTTACCCTCTTGAAGGGTAGGCATATCCAAGTGATGGCTTAAGCTCCTTTCCATAATCCTTAGTCCATGACTGAACACTGAAGTTCTTATTTTTGTACCTGAACTGCTAACTTCTACATTCTGGAAGACCTTGTCAGCAGCTGACAGAATAATCTTGGTAGGTTCAGAGAGAATTTCCTCTAGCCCGACCACATCAAGGAGAAATACGACCTCCTATATGTCTTCAGAGCAGGTTTGAAAACTGCCCCTAATGACTTCACTACCAGTATTGATTCTCTCTGATGCGCTCTCCTTCGAAACCATTCACGAAACTAGGGTTTGAGACAACTAGGAAATTTACTATCGAGATGGGAGCGAGAGTACGAGAGCTAGGGTAACGACGTTTGGGATTTTTAGGTCTTATTTAACCTAGTGTTTCCAGCTATTTCTAATTTAATAATATAAAAAGGAATACTAAATGGTATGTACCTGTTAAGGAATAGAATATAGAAAAATAGCATCCAGATTGCCCTGCAATATAGATTTGAAATGTTACACTGATTTTACTCTAATTCTAATCCTTTCTTTTGAATGAGATTTGTTCTTTATATCCTGCATCTTGATTAGTATTCTTGTAGACCAACCAGTAATAAATGTAAAAACAATTTGCTAAATGCAGCCCACTATGAGGAGATATGAAGTTCCTCATCGAGTGAATAGGTTAGGCAGGTTTTTATTCAAGGTTTAACATGTCTAGTTCAATCTTAAAATAATTGAACTTCTCTTCATCTAGAGGCTTGATAAAGATTTCTTATGCTTGTTTTTCAATTGGGACAAAATTAAGGCAGATATCCTCTTTTTCCACATGCTCTCTGATCAAGTGATACCTTATCTTAATGTGCTTTGTCCTGCTGTGTTGTCACAACCCGCATTTTCCCAACAATTAAATTATATCAGAGCAAGGGAAAATACGCACCGTGATGCCACGCCGTGCAGGGGATAACTGCAGACGCTCAGGCAAGACTCCAACTCGACAATTTAAAAGGAGAACATATGTTGTTATGATTGAAATTAAGTTTAAGTTAAGAAAATAGTCGTATCCCTCAGCTTATTTGATCAACTAGTCCACGATTCAAAATATAATTATATGCCTGCGGAAGATACTTGTTTAAATTGACTCTAACACCCTACATGAGTATAAATGTCCGAGAGGAACAACTCATGCTATGTAACTCTAGATTTATAATAAGTATAGGAAAAAGTCTTTACGCTAACCAAAAAGTAGTGACTTATTTTTGAAAGAGATTGCATATATGCTTTACTAATAGTAGGGTTTTATAGGTTAAAAATATCTAACATACAATCCTAGCAATAAATCATCCCAGAGAGCAAGTAATCTGAATCAAGCATAAAGAGGCAACAACAGCTAGAAGGTATAAAAAATCAACAATCCTATGGACGTCAACAACCTGACACGAACCCACAGTACAAAGTATGTCTGAACTAGGAAAGAAAATTAAAAGAACAAACTACTTCGCTACGGCGAGGTGGAAAAGCCACAGCCAAAACTACTGCTCAAAGAGTCCAAAAACCAGCTCCACTACCTGCTACTGCTCTGAACCTGAGGCATTCCAAAAATAGAACACCTCGGCAAGAAGATACAAATGATGGCAAAAAAATAATCCAAATAAACATGGGTTAAAAGGGGTACCAACCAAGGACCAAATGCGCTGAAGTAAGGTACATAAATAAAACTCAAGAAATAAATAAGAAGAAAAGAACTTACGTGAATCGTCACGTGTAACAAATCATGTCAGATACCCAAATCAAGGGGAGAACATGATTAAATCATAAGAAAGAATACTCCAAAACTTTATTAGCCACATGTGGTCAACTCTGCCCATAAACACAGTTAGGGTGGTCACTTCTCTAGATACACCCCTCATAGATGTTAAAATCCTTCTAACTGCGGGGGAAACTTACACACTCCACCAATCACCGCAGATGCACAAAACCCAGTAGAGTTCCACGAGGTACTAATAAAGGAAACAAACCTTGCGGTCGGTGGATTTGTCCACTAACACCTGCAACAATGAAACACAATGAAATAAATCTCAAGACTTGGCACATCGGATTCTACTCGACATTTCCTAGATTAAAGACACGGTTGATTAAAGACACGGTTGATCAACCTCTAGGAACGATTTACAGTCCCAAATAATCCCTAACTCGCCATACAACAATAACTAGGAGCGGTAAAAGCCAATAATATAACCTTTCACTAAATCGCTACACGCTACAAGGTTGAGTTATCATGACAAGAACTTGCAAAATTAAATGGACTTCTACGAAGATTGAACATGTCTACTAATTAGCATAACAAAGTGCACAGAAATTAAAGAAACAAAATTTAACCGTTACCATCTAAATTTGACAAGGAGGAAAGAGGGTAAACCACCACTTGCCTTTGTTTTATTGGAAAAGTCCTCTGATTCACTCCACGTCATAGATCGGGGCAAAAGAACACGGGAGGAGTTGAAATCTAAACAAAAATGACCGAAAGGGTGGTTAGGGCCGAAAAATCCTAACGAGAAAACTCAAGGAATGGGGAAAAATTTACCACGATAGCGAAGATCTCGCCGAGAGCTTTCCAGATCTATACTCGGTTAAAGATTTTGAGCACGGGAGCACCGTCGGCGGCCACCGGAGAGTCTAGAACGGACACTTTTCTCGCTCACGCCACTCTGGTTCAGGAGATCGAATTGGTTGGCTTAAGGAGGAAGAAGAAGAAGGTATTTATACTAGATGTAATATTAGCGTAACTGATGGCGACGACGGCCCTCAACATGACGATGGTACCGGTACGCTCACGGATGAATGTGCCCCTCCAATCAAAGACGTGCGTCGCCGTGACAAAAAGTTTGATAAGCGCCATCGCCGTTAAAATCTCCGCCCGCGACATCCTAATAATTAATTAATACATATAATAATTCTATTATAAGTATTAATTAAAAATTATGTTATTGTTTTAATTATTTTTGTTTTGTTTGGACTTTATTATTATTTCTATGAGTTGGGCTGCATATAGCCTTGAGTTGTTGTAAGCCTATAAATAGGCATGATATTGTGGGATTTATTATTGAAGATTGATGATAAGCTATTGAAATTTCAAAATCCCCTTGATTTGGAATCTCCTCCTTCCTCTCACTCTCCTTCTCCTATTCTTGCCGAAATAGGCCTTCTCCTCCTCCTTAGGTTCGGCCAACCTAGGAACCGCCGCCCCTCCTCCACCTCTCCTCCTCTTGGCCGCCGGCCTACCTTCCCTCCTCCTCTCCTCACACTTCGGCCGCCCATCTCTCCACCACCACCCTCAACAATAGCCGCCCCTCTCGAGCAAGATCAACTCCCTCTCATAATAATCGGCCTCCCCACCCCACCACCTTTTCTCTCTCCAACTTGTGACCGGCCTCTACAAGAAGATTGGGCTTCAAAGATCTTGGTTCCGGCGTGACGCGAGGAAGACGGAAAGTTTTCTCTCCATCCGGCATACTACCGGTGGAACCGTTGAAGGGCGATCAACCTTTGGCATAGATCAATATCTAGATCTATCTCCGAGTGGGGTAACGAAACCTTCTACTTGTCTTGAGATTATTTCCCTCTTGATAATTTCTTATGGTGAAAAAAACATTGGTGTGCAATCTTGATAGCTTTGAATTAATCGTGGATTTCTTGAAATAATTTTTGCGTCTATCTTGATCTATTTAAATTCGAGTAGGCTTGGCGGGCCTCGTTTCTTTTTATTGGGAGAGATCTACCTTTTCTTGCGAATCGTATTTTTTTTGGGTAGATCTCTTTTGGTTCAACTCCGCTTGTTCGGACGGAATATTCGTCCCTTTAGCTTGATCGGATCTCGGTCTATAACCGTTGTTCGGTCTCTAACGGATTTGCTACCCGTATGATAGCATTGGACGAAAATTGCAAACGTGTGGTTGGGAATAATTTTTCTGTGCAAGTCGCGAATTTAGTGGAATACTGAGAGAGATCCGTAACGGCGTCTAATATTCGTGTCGCGCGTGTAACGCTACATCAATTTGGTATCAGAGGGAGGTTATTGTCGATTTCCTAATCGGCACCATCCTTCTATTTTTAGGTAGGCTAAAGAAAATATAAATTTCAAATTTCAAATTTTAAATTTCAAATTTCAAATTTCAAATTTTCAAATTTCAAATTTCAAAATTTAAAATTCAAAATTCGAATTTCAAATTTCAAATTTCAAATTTTAAATTTCAAATTTCAGATTTCAAATTTCAAATTTCAAATTTCAAAATTTCAAATTTCAAATTTCGAAATTTCAAATTTCAAATTTCAAATTTCAAATTTCAAATTTCAAATTTCAAATTTCAAGATTTCAAATTTCAAATTTCAAAATTCAAATTTCAAAATTCAAAATTTCAAATTTCAAATTTCAAATTTTAAGATTTCAAATTTCAAATTTCAAAATTTAAAATTTCAAAATTCAAAATTTCAAATTTCCAATTTCAAATTCTAAATTTCAAATTTTCTCAAAATCAAAAAAAAAATTCTGGAAATTCTCTGTCTTATTTTTAATTAGAAATCTAAAAAAAAATATTATTTATCATTAAGTCATTATTTTTATTAAGTTATTTTAAAATTTAATAGTTGGTCTGCCAATAGCGGCCTAAATTTCTTATTTTCAGCAAAAACATCAAAAAAAAAAATTTATTAATAATCTTCATATTTTATTCAGCAAGAAAATCTATTTTATATTATTATTACCCTAGTGGTTAAGCGGGAACAATTCCGACAAACCTATTTTAACTAAGCCAGAAGCATTTCTCCTTGTATGTGCACAAATTCCGGATCGAGTTTTCTCTCCGATTTTCACAATATGGCCTATGACGTCAATGCTTCCAGAGAAAAATATTTAGGTTCCCTTAGGAACGGTAGAAAGCAATTCCACTGCCCGGTAGTGGATGATATTAAGGCATTGGTTGGCCAACTAAAGGCTAGTCAAGTAGCACCGCCACCGCGCACCTCTAGGCATGTTAGGATTCCTGCCCCGACCTATGATGGGCTAGGTGGACCGCGAGTGTTATTACGTTGGGTTGAAGACATGGAGTGTTATTTTGAGCAAAATCACATTGTGGATGCCCATAGGCTTCCCATTGCGAGATTTCAACTTTTGGGTCGAGCCTATACCTTCTGGCTCAACGAGGAGAAACGTTTGGGAATGCCCTCCGTCGACTCACATGTCGGTTGGCAGATTATGAAGAGTTTATTAACGGATGAGTATTACCCACCATACTGCCGCTCTCCGTCGTCTGATTATTTGAGTGAGTTGCCGCCTAAGACTTTGCCTACGTCGAATCAGTACGTCCCCCCGTGCTCCCGTACTAGGACGTCTCATGTTATTACTCCTCCCTGCCAGGGCACTAGACCCCTACCTGAGTATAATAATGACTTATCCCCTCAGCTGCCTGATTTAGTTGATGACTCCCCTGATGAGTCCAAGACCGTGTCTAGGACTGTGCCCGTCACTGAGGACGAGGCCGATATTACTGACGATTGTATTGACGATGAGGAGATTGGTTACCCTAGTGACCTGGATGAGGATTTCTCCTTTGAGGAATTATCTCCTCTTCCCCTCGTCAATGTTTCTGAAACCATTTTTGAGTATGATTTGGGTGAAGTTTCCAGTGAGTTGATAGAGTCATCTAGTGGCGATTGTCTCTCTGATAGCGAGTTAGGTGATGACGAGCCAGTTGAATTTTCTTTGAAGGAAAATCCTCTGTTTGATTTCTCGGTTGACTTTGAGTGCTTGCACCCGGAGTATGTTACTTGGAAGATAAATCCGTATTTTGGCATGGGGAGTGACTTAGCCCCTCCTCCGGAATCTATCGATGCTCCCATTTGTGAGATTTGTACTGCTACTGATGTCGTGACTGATGTGTTGGAAGTTTGTCCTAGTGAGAGAGTGCTATTTTTGGAAGACGTTATTGATGTCTACCCGGATGAGCGTCCCCTGACGCTAACTCCGTCGCATGAAATTAAATTTGATCTCGACTCTCTCCCAGTTTTAATTTTACCGACTCACCCTCCTGATCGGTTGATCCGACTAGCGGACCCATTTGAACACAAGTTTTGTATTTCTGATCTGGATCATTGTACTTGGCCAACCTTGCGGGCCCCTCCGTTGGGCATATCACCTTTGACGGTTCGTTACGCTACGTATCCATCTATGGTTATGTCCACGACTGTTTTTGATTCTGATTCTGTGGCCATTAGACCTATTATCCTAGTTGTGTCTCGATGTGCTTACTCTATCGGTCTATTTGCACATGTTTTTCTACCCCCTGATGAAGTCCCGTTAGCGCCACCTGATGTTATCATATTGGTGCCACCTGATGTAGTTCCGCTGGTGTCACCCTATTTATTTCTGATAGTGACCACGGTATGGCCCCATGAGTCGTCCCGCTCGCACCTCTTGTCACACCTGAGAGCGTCCAACTCTCTTAGTATTTATGATGCGCAGATTCCCATGGCATATCTGCATGCCAAGTGTGGTCATAATAATTTTCGAATTAGAACTGCGACTTTGGAGCCATTTGAAGTCATCTTTGATGTGAAGGCTCCCGTCCCCCCTGACTTAACCCCTATATCCTCCGTATTCGGGTTGAGTCACGTAGCCCATGGTTTCACTCCCCACGATAGTATGATTCTTAGGCGCACTTTAAAAGAATTAATCACTCTTGTTGCGTCTCTTTATTTTCCCTCTAGTTTGTCGCCGAAACTCACCCCGGATTATGCTCATTATGATCTCCTTTTGCATAAGCACATTAAAGACACGCTAGCCAGACAATATGCGATTTATCTATCTAATGCTAACATACATAAGAGAATGTCTCCCTTAAAAGTTGGCGATTTGGTTATGGTGCGTCTCATCCCTGAACGGTTGCCTTCGGGCACCATAAAAAAGTTAGCGAATCGGCGAGCCGGCCCATTTCGAATCTTAAAGAAGTTAGGAGAAAACGCATTTTTATTAGAGTTACCCACTGATTGGGGAATTTCCCCTATTTTCAATGTTTCGGATTTAACGCCTTATGTTTCTCCACCACTTGAATTGTCTGTCTGCCCGTTTGGGTCCACTGAAATTTCTAATGGGTTTGGGGGTGAGTTGGTTCCTGGATCGCTCTCTACATCGGTCTCCACTGGAGGTACGTTGGATGTTGATGCAGAAAATTTTTCATCTTCTTTGATTAACGTTTTTCCAAGGTTCCACAGGACCACCTTTTTGCCTGACAGGATTCTTCAAGATGACGTGCTCTCCTCGCCAAGTGGTGACATTCACCGCTACTTGATTTGTTGGCGTGATCGTCCAGCTTCTGATGATTCATGGCTCCCGGAAGCAGAGGTTGCCCTTTTGGATGAAAATCTTCTCCGTCAGTACATTCCAGGCAACTCATCGGGGATGAGTACTTTCAAGCGGGGGAGGATTGATGGCGACGACGGCCCTCAACATGACGATGGTACCGGTACGCTTACGGATGAATGTGCCCCTCCAATCAAAGACGCGCGTCGCCGTGACAAAAAGTTTGATAAGCGCCATCGCCGTTACAATCTCCGCCCGCGACATCCTAATAATTAATTAATACATATAATAATTCTATTATAAGTATTAATTAAAAATTATGTTATTGTTTTAATTATTTTTGTTTTGTTTGGACTTTATTATTATTTCTATGAGTTGGGCTGCATATAGCCTTGAGTTGTTGTAAGCCTATAAATAGGCATGATATTGTGGGATTTATTATTGAAGATTGATGATAAGCTATTGAAATTTCAAAATCCCCTTGATTTGGAATCTCCTCCTTCCTCTCACTCTCCTTCTCCTATTCTTGCCGAAATAGGCCTTCTCCTCCTCCTTAGGTTCGGCCAACCTAGGAACCGCTGCCCCTCCTCCACCTCTCCTCCTCTTGGCCGCCGGCCTACCTTCCCTCCTCCTCTCCTCACACTTCGGCCGCCCATCTCTCCACCACCACCCTCAACAATAGCCGCCCCTCTCGAGCAAGATCAACTCCCTCTCATAATAATCGGCCTCCCCACCCCACCACCTTTTCTCTCTCCAACTTGTGACCGGCCTCTACAAGAAGATTGGGCTTCAAAGATCTTGGTTCCGGCGTGACGTGAGGAAGACGGAAAGTTTTCTCTCCATCCGGCATACTACCGGTGGAACCGTTGAAGGGCGATCAACCTTTGGCATAGATCAATATCTAGATCTATCTCCGAGTGGGGTAACGAAACCTTCTACTTGTCTTGAGATTATTTCCCTCTTGATAATTTCTTGTGGTGAAAAAAACATTGGTGTGCAATCTTGATAGCTTTGAATTAATCGTGGATTTCTTGAAATAATATTTGCGTCTATCTTGATCTATTTAAATTCGAGTAGGCTTGGCGGGCCTCGTTTCTTTTTATTGGGAGAGATCTACCTTTTCTTGCGAATCGTATTTTTTTTGGGTAGATCTCTTTTGGTTCAACTCTGTTTGTTCGGACGGAATATTCGTCCCTTTAGCTTGATCGGATCTCGGTCTATAACCGTTGTTCGGTCTCTAACGGATTTGCTACCCGTATGATAGCATTGGACGAAAATTGCAAACGTGTGGTTGGGAATAATTTTTTTGTGCAAGTCGCGAATTTAGTGGAATACCGAGAGAGATCCGTAACGGCGTCTAATATTCGTGTCGCGCGTGTAACGCTACATCAGTAACCCTACTTAAGGAAACTACCCGGGGTTTACTGAATCGGAAAACTCGAAGTGAAGACTAGATTACTCAAGTGGAAGGCAGATTTTCGAGTACTGCTTCTAGAGAACAAAGGAATTTCTCGAGAACAAGTGCATTTCTCGAGAACAGGAGAGAGGATTTCTCGAGGACTACTGGAATTTCTCGAGAACAAAGGCACTTCTCGAGAACAAGAGAGAGAATTTCTCGAGAACTACGGGGACTTCTCGAGAACTAAGACATTTCTCGAGAACAAGACGGATTTCTCGAGAACAGCAGGAGACTACTCGAGAACCAAGAGAAGCATATCGAGTACAAGAGGAAAACTTGACACTAATAACAGCAGTCGACGGCGTTGAGTGCCACTCAATGCTCTTGACGTAACGTCGAGTGCCACTCAATGCTCTCGAGACGGCGTCGAGTGCCACTCAACGCTAGGTATAGGCAGCGCACAAGGACTTCTCGAGAACAAGCTGGTTCTCGAGAACTCACTAAGTCTTCTCGAGAATATGACTGGTTCTCGAGAACTGGCGAAAACTTCTCAGATACTAGGGCATCACGATAACTGAAGAGCTAAGGTAGAAATAAAAAAAAAGTAAAATTAAAAATAACAATTTTTTGTCCAAAATTCCAGAATAAAAATGTCGACCCTACCAATTGGTAGCGAGGACGACCCTAGAATCCGACATACCAAATCTTGAGACAAAAACATCAGAAGATCAATCGAGCAAAATTATCACAAGGATCCAAACACGCACCGAGACTCCATAATGCTCGGATCGCAAATAAGACTAGACAAGCCCAAAGAACTCAAAACTTCACCCCCTTCAACCAGGGAAGAATAAGAAACCCAAATTATAATCCTAAAAGAATCTGGTCAAACCGACCCAAGGGACGCGAAAATGCCCTAACGGTGCAAAGCAGTTAAAAGAAAGCAGGGGTAACGCCTCGACGTCATAAATACGACAATAACAAATCGAAAAAAATCATCGAGAAAAAATCAGGGGCGTTACAGTCACTTCCCCTAAAAAGAAGTTTTGTCCCGAAACTTATCTCAACTCTGAAACCCAAGTCAGAACGAGAAAAATCAAACGTGACCAAACACACAGAGACATACCCAAACTAAGAGAAGAGGTGTGGATGATATTATCTCATCACTAATTCCAATTCCCACGTTGCACTCTCGATGTCTTGATTCCTCCAAAGAATCTTGACCATGGGAATGGTCTTCCTCCGCAACACACGCTCTTGAGATTCCAGAATATGAACAGGTTCTTCCACATACGTAAGATTTGGCTGAATCTGGGGCACTGAGTCGAGGACTTGACGATCATTTTGAATACACTTCCGCAACTGGCTTACATGAAACACACCATGGACACCAGGGAAAGTAGCAGGCAATTCCATCCTATAAGCTGATACTCTGATACGTTCAAGAATCTGAAAAGGTCCAACGTATCGGGGGTCTAACTTGTTGTTCCTTCCAAACCTTTTAACGCCAGACATCGAAGAAACCTTCAGGAAGACCAAGTCTCCAATGGAAAACTCCATATCGACCCTTTGTTGATTAGCATACTTCTCATAGTGCTCTTGATCCACACAGAGCTTTTCTCGAATATGAGTCATGGAACAATTCATCTCCTCAAGGGCTTTCGGACCTAGCAATGGTCTCTCATTAACTTCAGCCCAAAACAAAGGAGTTCAACAATGCCTCCCATATAAGGCCTCAAACGGGGCCATCTGCAGACTCTCTTGATAACTATTATTGTACGCAAACTCCATGAGTCTGAGACGCTCGTACCAAGCACCACCATGATCCAAAATATAACACCTGATCATATCTTCTACGATCTGATTTACCCTTTCTGTCTGACCATTCGTCTGCGGATGATAGGCGGTGGAATAACTTGAATCAGTACCAAACCCCTCCTGTAAACTCTTCCAAAAACGAGATGTAAATCTGGAGTCCCGATCTGATACAATGCTAACAGGCATTCCATGTAACCTGATGACCTCTTCAAGATATAGCTCAGCTATCTTCTTTATCGAATACCCAATCTTAAATGGAACAAAGTGAGCACACTTTGTCAATCTATCAACTATCACCCAAACAGAGTCGTGCCCACAGGGAGATTTTGGTAAACCGGTGATGAAATCCATTGAAATACTCTCCCATTTCCAACTTGGAATATCAAGCGGTGTCAATTTACCAACAGGCCTTCTATGATCAGCCTTAACACGCTGGCACGTATAATATTCTGATACAAACTTTGCGATATCACTCTTCATCCCTGACCATTAAACAATTTGCTTTAGATCTTTATACATCTTAATAGAACCAGGGTGGTAGGCTACACTAGAACCATGAGCTTCAGCACAGATCTTAGCCCGAATGTCGCCAAAGGCAGGGACACAAAATCTAACCCGATACATCAAGGTATCCAACTCATCCAAGGAGAAATCTGGTAGCTCTCTCTTCACAGTTCTATTCTGGAGATGCAACAAATCAGGATCATCCTTATAATGTGCTCGAGTAAGGGAAATCCAAGAGGTATCTTTTGCTTCTAGACTAGCAGGCACATTACTACTCCCAACCTCAATATCAATCAACAAGAATTCTTCTACCAAGGACTGTACCGATAGATAAAAAATTTGGTGGTCTTTCTACTTAAAGCATCAGCTACTACATTAGCCTTTCCTAGATGATAAAGAATTTCCACTTCATAATCAGCCACATATTCTAACCACTGACGTTGGCACAGGTTTAGTTCCTTCTGAGTGAAGACATACTTCAAACTCGTATGGTCTGTATAGATCTTGCACAGCGCGCCATACAATAAGTGTCGTCAAAGCTTCAGCGCATAAATTACAGCAGCAAACTCCAAATCGTGCGTAGGATAGTTTCTCTCGTGTATCTTTAGTTTCCTCGATCCATACCTGATTACCTTAATATATTGCTTTAAAACACAGCCAAGTCTGATGTGTGATGCATCAACATACACATCATACTCAACTCCTTCAGTAGGTAAGGTTAAAATTGGAGCAGTACATAATCTCTTCTTCAACTCTTGGAAGGCTTCTTCACACTTATCGCTCCAAATGAATGCAGTATTCTTCTGGGTAAGTCTATTTAAAGGAGCAGACAACACCAAAAACCCTTCCACGAATCTTTTATAATAGCCAGCAAGGCCTAAAAAGCTCATAATCTCTTTAGGTGTAGAAGGTCTCTCCCATTCCATCATAGTAAAAACTTTAGTCGGATCTACAGAAATACCATCCTTGCTCACAACATGACCCAGAAAGGACACCTGGGGTAGCCAGAACTCACATTTACTCAACTTTGAATATAACCTATGCTCCCTCAGGGTCGACAAAACCAAATGCAAATGTTGAGTATGCTCCTCAACACTGCGGGAATACACCAAGACATCATCTATGAACACAATAACAAATCGATCCAAGAAGTCCTTAAACACCCTATTCATCAAGTCCATGAAAGCAGAGGGTGCATTGGTCAGACCTAAAGACATCACTAAAAACTCATAATGCCCATGCCGCGAACGGAATGCGGTCCGAGGGACATCTGCCTCACGAATTCTCAACTGGTGGTAGCCTGAGCGAAGATCGATCTTTGAAAATACCGAGCTACCAAGCAGCTGATCGAACAGATCATCAATCCTTGGCAGGGGATATCTATTCTTAATGGTCACTTTATTCAATTCTCTATAATCAATGCAAAGCCTCATCGATCCATTTTTCTTCTTGACGAACAAAACAGGAGCACCCCACGGAGAAGAACTTGGTCTAATAAAACCACACCTCAACAACTCATCGAGCTGAGTACGCAACTCATCCAACTCACGCGGAGCAATACGGTACGGTTCTTTGGCAATAGGACGAGTACCTGGCTCGAGGTCTATCACAAACTCTATCTCCCTCACAGGAGGAAGTCCTGGAAGACAGTCAGGAAAAACATCTGGAAACTCTCGCACCACCGAGATATCCTCAAGACGTGGTATAACAAAAGTAGTTTCCAAAGCAGAAAAAGAAACCAAAAATGCCTCACAACCAGACTCTATAGCACGATAAGTACGTACCGCAGAAATAAAAGGGGAAACCCTATCCTGAAATCCATAGACGCTCATAGGTTGGCCATTGTCCATCCTAAAGTCCAGTCTCTTTGCCTTGCACTGGATGATCGCATCATACTTGGACAGCCAGTCCATTTCCAAAATCACGTCAAAGTCCGCCAGATCAAACACCATCAGATCTGCAAAGGCGAGGAAATCACCTAGGTATATAGGGCATCTCAGAACTCCTTGATTAGATACCATTGAATCACCGGAGGGAAGCTTGATATTGAAGGAGTCTCCTAATGGATCCACGTCTAGACGATGTTTATCTACAAACCTCCAGGACAAAAAGGAATGGGTGGAACCCGAATCGAAAAGAATGCGCGCCCACCTATTTTGCACCTTAAACTCCCCTAAAATCGTAGCATACATAACTAAATAAACGATAACTAGGGCGACAACGATAAGTAAAAAGGATGAAATAAACTTGGGCTAACCTGAAATAACTTGCGTAGAGGTTTGAGCTTCTTCGCTGGTCACTACATTTCGCTTTCCTTTGCCTTTGTCTTGGTTTTGTGGCGGCAGCAGAGCTCGAAGCGGGGCAGGCTTCAATGGGGACTAAGCTTGGGGGCACGAAGACTTCAGATGCCCCTTCTGCCCAAACTGGAAGCAAGCCTTATCCTTTGTCCAGCAACGACTCATGTCATGCCCCTTCCTAGAATAGAATGAGCACACCAAATCTCCCTTGGGTGCACCGTGGATGGTGTGCACCTGCTGCTGCTTTAGGGTGGCAGTCCTCTTGAAACACCTTTCATAAGGGTGGTCAGGTCAACCACAGAAGCTACAAATTTCTCCACTTTTCTTTTTTGAAGAAGGGTCGGATGCCCTAGTGCTTCCATCCTCAACACCCTTCTTCTTCTCTTTCCTTGCCGCAGTACCTCGATTCTTGGCATTTTCAATCGCCTCCACTTTCAGAGCAGCTTACACTGCCACAGCATAACTGTCAGCTCCATAAGTGCATGCCCACTGCTGGACATCGCTTCTTAGTCCTCCCAGGAAACATTTCACTCTACCCTCCTCCGAAGCTACCAAATCAGGAACAAACCTACTCAGATTGCTAAACTTAATCTCGTACTCGCTCACTGTGAGCTGCCTCTGCTTTAGATGCAGGAAGTTATTCATCGGGCGGTCCTGCTCAACCGAGGGTAGAAACTTCTTCAGCAGCATCTTCTTAAAAGATTCCCAAGAACAACCTTCCTTCAGACTTTCCCTTTCCCGAATCAACCAACTCTTTGCCAAGCCTTTTAACTGATAGGCTGCAATCATTACCTTCTGGGCTTCTAGAATCTCGGAATACGAAAAACATCTCTTCGATGGAGATGATCCAATCATCTAAAATCATGAAGTCAGCACTCCCATCATAAGTAGGAGGTCTCAATCGCTGGAAATGCGAGATAAAATTCATCTCTGGTGGTAGTATCACTAGGGGCACAAAAGGAGCAGGGGCGTCAGGTACGGCTTGATCTACGGCAGGATCTTGCACTAAGGGTTGTTGTGTGGGAGCGGCAGACAACAAGGTCTGAATTTGCGATTGCATCGCAACTACTTGCCTTGACAGAGCCTCATTGCTATGGCGCAAACTCTCGATCAACGCATCACTCTGCGCACCTGACGACTCACCCTCTGACTAGGGAGTCGACCTCATCGCAATACGCTTTGGCGGCATTTCTAAAAAAGGCAAACGAACAACCCATCAAAATCCTAGATTACGACTAGGGCAAACAAAACTAGTTCAGACCATACTTAAAAGACACTTGCTTATGCTGCAACTTGCTCTGGGATTTTATAATGATGATATATCCTACTCAGAATGATATCCTATCATCCTATTAACTCATGTGCCTATGATATAAATGCATGGATTCTTTATTCTTATTTAAAATCATGTGTGTACATATGTCATCATGCAAATCTTTAGCTTGGCATGTTGTGCTTATGTTATGTTATGATATGTATGTAGTGATATGCATCCTAAAAAAAGGCCTTAATGCATGTTATGAGCGACGTACACATGAAATGTTATGCATCTCATACTACATAACATTGCATGCAACGAAAAAGAAAACATGCTAATGGGCATTCATGTGGTGAGGTTATGCATCTCATACTACATAACCCTCACATGTTGCCACCTATGGTGGATCCATATACAAACACATATTATGCATCTCATACTACATAATATGCCACGTATAATTTTAATCATGCTTATGAGTGTAGTGTTCATGCTTCAGCCAAGACGTACTGATGACACATCGGTGTGTGTATGATATGACACTAAACAACTAACACTAACAAGGAAAGGTTGCCCGACCAATTGTCAAGCAACCTCCCTCTGATACCAACTGTCGCAACCTGCATTTTCCCAACAATTAAATTATATCAAAGCAAGGGAAAATATGCGCCGTGATGCCATGCCGTGCAGGGGATAGCTGCAGACGCTCAGGCAAGACTCCAAACTCGACAGTTTAAAAATAGAACATATGTTGTTATGATTGAAATTCAGTTTAAGTTAAGAAGATAGCCGTATCCCTCGGCTTATTGGATGAACTAGTCCACGATTCAAAATATAATTATACGCTTGTGGAAGATACTTGTTTAAATTGACTCTAACATCCTACATGAGTATAAATGTCCTAGAGGAACAACTCATGCTATGCAACTCTAGATTTATAATAAGTATAGGAAAAATTCTTTACGCTAACCAGAAAGTAGTGACTTAGTTTTGAAAGAGATTGCATGTATGTTTTACTAATAGTAGGGTTTATAGGTTAAAAATATTTAACATGCAATCCTAGCAATAAATCATCCCAGAGAGCAAGTAATCTGAATCAAGCATAAAGGATACAACAACAGCTAGCAAGTGTCAAAAATCAACAATCCTGTGGGAGTCAACAACCTTACACGAACCCCAGTACAAAGTATGTCTGAACTAGGAAAAAAAAATAAAATAACAAACTACCTCGCTACGCAAGGTGGAAAAGCCACAACCAAAACTACCGCTCAAAGAGTCCAAAAACTAGCTCCACTACCTGCTACTGCTCTGAACCTGAGGCATTTCAACAATAGAACACCTCAGCAAGAAGATACAAATGGTGGCAGAAAAATAAGCCAAATAAACAAGGGTCAAAAGGGGTACCAACCCAAGACCAAATGCACTGAAGTAAGGTACATAAATAAAACTCAAGAAATAAATCAGAAGAAAAGAACTTACGTGAATCGTCACATGCAACAAATCATGTCGGATACCCAAAGTAAGGGGAGAGCATGATTAAATCATGAGAAAGAATACTCGAAAACTTTATTAGCCACCTGTGGTCAACTCTACCCATAAACACAGGCAGGCTGGTCACTTCTCTAGATACACCCCTCACAGATGTTAAAATCCGTCTAACTGTGGGGGAGACTTACACACTCCACCAATCATCACAGATGCCCAAAACCCAGTAGAGTTCCACGAGGTACTAATAAAGGAAACAAACCTTGCTGTCGGTGGATTTTCCCACTAACACCTGCAACAAAGAAACACCATGAAATAAATCTCAAGACTTGGCACACCGGATTCTACTCTACATTTCCTAGATTAAAGACATGGTTGATCAACCTCTATAAATGATTTACAGTCCCAAATAATCTCTAACACGCTCTACAACAATAACTAGGAGCGGTAAAATCTAACAACATAACCTTTCGCTAAATCGCTACACGCTACAAGGTTGAGTTATCATGACAAGAACTTGCAAAATTAAATGGACTTCTAGGAAGATTGAACAAGTCTACTAATGAGCATAACAAAGTGCACAGAAATTAAAGAAACAAAACTTAACCTTTACCATCTAAATCGGACAAGGAGGAAAGAGGGTAAACAACCACTTGCCTTGGTTTTACCGGAAAAGTCCTCTGATTCACTCCACGTCATAGATCAGGGAAAAAGAACACGAGAGGAGTTGAAATCTAAACAAAAATAGCCGAAATGGGGGCTAGTGACGAAAAACCCTAACGAGAAAACTCAAGGAATGGGGAAAAATTTACCACGATAGCGAAGCTCTCACCGAGAGCTTTCCAGATCTATACTCGGTTGTAGATTTAGAGCACGGGAGCACCGTTGGCGACCACCGGAGAGTCACGAACGGACACTTTTCTCACTCACGCCACTCTGGTTCTGGAGATTGACTTGGTCGGCGTATGGAGGAAGAAGAAGAAGGTATTTATACTAGATGTAATATTAGCATAACCCTACTTAAGGAAACAAACTGGGGTTTACTGAACCGAAAAACTCGAAGTGAATACCAGATTACTCGAGTGGAAGGCAGATTTTTGAGTACTGCTTCTCGAGAACAAAGGCATTTCTCGAGAACAAGGGCATTTCTCAAGAACAGGAGAGAGGATTTCTCGAGAACTACTGGAACTTCTCGAGAACTAAGGCACTTCTCGAGAACAAGAGAGAGAATTTCTCAAGAACTACGGGTACTTCTCGAGAACTAAGACATTTCTCGAGAACAAGACGGATTTCTCGAGAACAGTAGGAGCCTACTCAAGAACCAAGAGCAGCAACTCGAGTACAAGAGGAAAACTTGACAGTAACAACAGCAGTTGACGGTATTGAGTGCCACTCAACACTCTCGACGCGGCGTGGAGTGCCACTCAACGCTCTCGAGACGGCATTGAGTGCCACTCAATGCTAGTTATAGGCAGCGCACAAGGACTTCTCGAGAACTCACCAAGTCTTCTCGAGAACAGGACCGGTTCTCGAGAACTGGAGAAAACTTCTCAGATACTAGGGCATCACAAGAACTGAAGAGCTAAGGAAGAAATAAAAATAAAAGTAAAAATAAAAATAACAATTTTTTGTCCAAAATTCAGGAATAAAAACATCAACCCTACGAATTGGTAGCGAAGACGACCCTAGAATCTTACACACCAAATCTTGAGAAAAAAACATCAGAAGCTCAATCGAGCAAAGTCATCACAAGGATCCAAACATGCATTGAGACTCCAAAATGCTCGGATCGCAAATAAGACTAGATAAGCCCAAAGAACTCAAAACTTCACCCAGGGAAGAATAAGAAACCCAAATTAAAATCCTAAAAGAATCTGGTCAAATTGACCTAAGGGACGCGGAAACGTCCTAACGGTGCAAAGTTATTAAAAGAAAGCATGGGTAACTCCTCGACGTCATAAATCCGACAATACCAAATCGAATAAAATCATCGAGAAAAAATCAGGGGCGTTACATGTGTGACATAGGATTTTTAGCAATTGAGATTGAACTAGAGGAGTCACAAAATAAAGGTATTGTACTTAGTTGTATGTTATAATCTTGAAGCTGATGCTATATTCATAACAATTGAGCACAACCACTTCCACCTGAGATGTATTCAGGCTTTGCTGTGGAAATTTCTACACTTGTTTGCTTTTTACTGCTCCAGGAAAGGAGTCTCCTTCCAAGAAACTTGCATGTTCCTGAAGTGCTCTTCATATCTTCCTTGCATCCTGCAAAGTCTGCATCTGAGAACCCTGTTAGTTCAAAGTCATTACTCCTATGGTACCATAAGCCAAGATTGGGTGTACCCTTAAGGTATCTTAAAATTCTCTTGACTGAGAAGTGGTGAGATTCCTTAGGGTTCACTTGGTACCTAGCATAAACACATGTGCAGAACATGATGTTTAGTCTGCTGACAGTAAGGTAGAGTAGGGATTTAATCATACATCTATACATGGTATCATTAAAGGCTTTCCCCTTTTCATCCTCGTCTAGGGATATGTTGGAGCCCATTGGAGTCATCATGGATGTTGCACTCTCCATTAAAAACTTCTTTAGAAGCTCCTTTGTGAACTTGGTCTGTAAGATGAAAATTCCATCTTAATATTGCTTCACTTGGAGCCCTAGGAAGTATTTCAGTTATTCCATACTGCTCATTTTAAATTTCCCCTGTATAAGTTTGGCAAAACTTTTTGCAAAGGTTATAATCTGTAGATACAAAGATAATGTCATCAACATAGATTTGGACTAGTAAAGTCTTGCCTTTTATTTCCCTTAGGAATAATGTATTGTCTATCTTCCCCCTTGAAAAAAAATTTTCAATGAGGAAATTGGACAAGGTCTCATACCAAGCTCCGGGTGCTTGCTTGAGGCCATATAATGCCTTTCTTAAATAGAAAACATGAGTTAGATAAGTCGGGTTAACAAAAGATGGAGGCTATTCTAAATATACTTTCACTTTTAGATCTCCATTGAGGAAGACAGACTTCACATCTATTTGATATACCTTGAATCCTTTGTGAGCTGTATATGCTAGAAACAGCCTTATGTCTTCTAATCTTTCCACTGGTGCAAAAGTCTGATCAAAGTCTATTCCTTCTTCTTATCTGTATCCTTTGGCAACCAATTTTGCTTTTTTCTTGACAATAACTCCTTGCTCATCCAACATGTTTCTGAATACCCACTTTGTCCCTATGACATTGTCATTGAGAGGTCTGGGGACCAACTTACATACCTTATATCTCTTAAATTGCTCAAGTTCTTCTTATAAGGACAGGATCCAGGATGGATCTATGTTGGCCTCCTCAAAATTCTTCGGCTCTACTTGAGAGAGAAAACTCAGATGGAGCACTTCATTCATAACTTTTCTTCTGCTCTATACTCCTTGATTCAGATCTCCAATGATTTGAGTTTGATGATGATCCTTTTGATGTCTTGTAGCAGCTGGCAGTAATTCTGCATTATCTAGTTCCACTAGTTCATGTTGACCTATAGGTGGCTCTGTACTTTTTGCTACTACATTTTCTTCTTCACTGAGGTAGTTTCCATTTGGGACAATTCATTCAAGGATAATTGTTCACCTTCCTTCCTTGGTAAATTGATAGTTATAAGCGCAAGTCCTTTCTCTATACCTACAAGACTAGGAGAACTAAACCAGCTCGTATGAATCATGCTAGTCTCATCAAATACTACATGAATGGACTCTTCTACAACTCTGGTTTTTGTGTTAAATATTCTGTAGGCTCTACCGTGAGAGCAATATCCAACAAAAATTCCCTCATAAGCTTTCTCAGCAAACTTGGTCAAAAAATGCTTCCCAATGTTTAATACATAGCACTTACTTCCAAAGATTTTTAAGTAGGATAGTGTGGTTTTCTGCCATTCACAAGCTCATAGGGGGTCTTATTGTGGGACTTGTTGATTAGTGCCCTGTTCTAAACATGACAGGTTGTGTTGATAACTTCAGCTCAAAAATATTCTAGGAGTGAGGAGTCACTTAGCTTGTTTCTGCAAGCTTCAATCAGTTCTATTCCTTCTCTCTGCAACTCCATTTTGTTGTGAAGTCTTAAGAGAGGAAAACTCTTGAAAGATACCTAGATTTTCACAGAATTGTTCAATGCAATATATTTAAATTCAGTCCCATGATCACTCCTGATCTTTATTTTAGGGCAATCTATTTCATTTTGAATTTGTTTGACAAAATTAGTAAAGATTTCTAGGGTATCTGACTTTTGTTTGAGAAAGAACACTCAAGTGAATCTTGAGTAATCATCAACAAACACTAAGGTATAAACCTTCCCTCCTAAGTTATGAGTTGGCATAGAATCAAACAATTCCATGTGTAATTAGTATAAACACCTTGTGGATTCCTTAACCCCAATGGGCTTGAATGTTCCCCTTGTTCGCTTGCCCTTTTGGCATGCCTGATAAGGACTTTCTTGGACACACTTCCACTGTGGGCCAACTATAACTAGGTTTTTTGAGATCAGCTTATTGATAGTCTTATAGTTGAGGTGAGCCAATCTGTTGTGCAATTACACATAAAGTGAATATTTATTCTCAGCCATAAGACATATAGAAGATTCATAATTATTATAAAGAAAATTTAAGAAATAAATGTTTCCACTCTTAGTGTCAGTTAGAATTATCACTTCAGACTTCTTAATTAGGCACTCATCCTTATGAAAAATAATGGCATAGTCAAGGTCACATAGTTGGCTTAAGCTTATTAGATTGTGTTGTAATCCTTCAACATAAGCTACCCTTGAGATGGTGACTATGCCATTTGAGATTTTACCAAAACCTTTGGTATTCCCTCTATCAGACCCTCCAAAGATGAATTTGGGTCTATCCTCAACTGGAGAACAATCTATTAGAAGGCATCTAGTTTTAGTCATGTGCTTGGAACATCCACTATATAAATACTAGATGGGAGTTTGGTTGGCCTTTATGTTGGATCTCGTAGCCAACTTAGAGAGGGGGGTGTGAATAAGGGTTTTCGCGTTAAATGAAATTTAAGTGATTTTACCCCAGAAAATCGAGTTCTTGAAGCTACCGCGAGGCGTTAGGTAGCTAACGTGCGGCGATATGTCTATGAACTCGCTTTCCTATGCAGATTTGTTTGTACACCCCCACAGAAGAATACCAACTAACAATTACAGCAAATAACAGAAATAATAATGCAGAAAATGAATTCCATTGCAAGAATTAGAACAACAAATGTTTTTGACAATTACAAAATTGTGATCCCTTGACGCCGGAGATCGAAGGCGGTGAGATAGAAAACCCTTTTGTTTTCTATACCGACCTGCTCCACGGATCGGTTGGCTCTCTCCCTTTCCCTCCAAGAAAGGTCTTTGAGCCGGCTCTTCACCTCCATGCAAGGAAGGGTCTTAGAGCCCCGGTAGATCACCTGATCTAAACATCCCTACCATGGACGATTTCTCACAGAATCCTTTCTGGATTCCGACGAACTTCGTCGGTCGATTTTCCCCACCACAAGAATATAAAACGAGAAGAAAAATTACAATAGAACTAAAATAATCTAAGTTCGAATCTCCCTCAAAAAGCTTTCTATGTTAAGTGATCCGCAACCAGTTCTTGAGATCTTCGAGCGCTTGCAACCGGTTGACTCTTTTTAGTTATTGTCTTTCCTTGCTCGTCAGAGTTCTTCTTTCACGAATGGGAGAGAGGAAGTTTTCTTTTCCTTTGACGAAGATGATTGGAACGGAACGTAAAGAGGTGGCCGAACCTAGAATGTCAGTGCTTGTACTTTTCTTCGTAGTATAGAATTCAGAACACGGGGTTCCTTATATACATCTTTAAGAAAATCTACTACCGCCGAAGGTAGGACTAGAGCCCGGCGGTAGGTTTGTGCACTATGTGCTGACAACTGTCCTGCAAAAGTGGAAGAATATTTAAAATAAATATTTTCCTTTTCATTATGCTAGCACGGCGTGTTGAGTAGAGAGCGCCCGGTGGTAGGTCTGTCTCGACGCACTCAACACCTTCGTCTCGATGCTCTTGATACCTCTACTTCAGCAAGCATTGAGTGGGCTAGTACCGGTGGTAGGGCTAGCGCGGCGCGTTAGCTTCCTGAGCACTCAGTCCAATTAATTCCTTCATCTATCACCTCTGGTATCGCCTGGCTTAGTGTCGACGTTAATGACGCTAGTGCGGTGCAGTATGAGTTGACGCCTTCACGGTAGTTTCCCGAGCGCTCCGTCGAATTAATTTACGGCTACCACCCGACGGTAACTTCTATTGCTCGGCGTTAGTATCCTTAGGACTTCTTTTTCTTTGCTTGAACCTATCTGTTGGGTTAATTTCCCACAATGTCCTAGATTTGAAGAAGTCAAATATGTCAATGAGCATACACAATGGTATATTTAATATATGTTCAAGTTCATACATGCAGGATGTCCCAGCAATAATGATGGGACAGGCAGCCTAAGTGGCTAAGTCAGGTAAACTCTTACCAAATATGTGGATAGAAAGAAATATGTCTAGGTCCACAGGCGTTGAGTGAAGGTTACTCACTCAATGCCAGATGACTAATAGCGCTGAGTGAATCCTATACAGTCAAAGCCAAAGTTATGGCAAGCTGAGAAAATGGCTAAGTCCAGAGGCATTGAGTGAAGTCAACTCACTAAACTCCATACAACAAAAGGCTGTGAGACAAGCTCAGTCAGTCGAAGCCACAGAAAATCTATGCTAAAATTTGACTAAGTCCACAGGCGTTGAGTGAGACAAGTTCACTCAATGCCATATGTTAAAGCATTGATTGTATCTCATTCAGTCAGAACCTATGTTTTCAGACATAGAAATTTGGCTAAGTCCAAATGCGTTGAGTGGAACTCACTCACTCAACGCTAAGGTGAAGAAAAATCTGGCTAAGGCAGAAAGCGTTGAGTGAGGCATGCTCACTCAATGCTCTCAACGCCATGATTCAGAAAATCTTGCTAAAAGCAAAAGGCGTTGAGTGAGGCGTGCTCACTCAACGCTCTCAACGCTTAAGATGCTGAAGAAGCAGGAAAATGACTAATGCATAAGGCGTTGAGTGAGGTGTGGTCACTCAACGCTCTCAATGCCTAAATTACAGAAAGCATTTCTAAGGCATAAGGCGTTGAGTGAGGCATGGTGACTCAATGCTCTCAACGCCAAGCATGCAGAAAAGGCTAAAGAATAAGCTAAGGCAAAAAGCGCTGAGTGAGGCTTGATCACTCAACGCTGTCAACACCTAACGATAGAAAGATTGGCTAAGTGTTTTGGCATTGAGTGAGGCATGCTCACTCAACGCTGTCAACGCCTAGATAGATAGAATTCTATCTAAGTGTCTTGGCATTGAGTGAGGCTTGCTCACTCAATGCCTATGCAGCTGATGTTTGATTTTTTGTTAAGACCACAGATTGTGACATCAGCAAGTCAACAAGTCAACCTTATTCAAATTGTTAGCAGCAAAGCTATAGTACATGACAAAAGGCACCGCAGAGCTACTGTAAGATAGTTGGCGTTGAAGCAAGGTTACAGTAGCCCATCAATGGTGTGGGGCCCACTGCTAAAAGAGTCGTTGGGTTGCAATCAATAAAAGAAGAACCTTTTTATAGATAAAGGGGTTGTTGATGTGCTTATTCTTCATCCCTACTGTTGTTGTGACTAAAGCACAAGAAACTTAAGTCAGCAATATAAAGAGCAAGACAAGTTAGTTATTTTGTCTTCATAATCGACTATAGTAAGATTAGAGCAGATCTCTGAAGAGGAAAAATAAAGTTAGCTGGTGCCATATTCAATCTGCTACAAAAAATTCTTAACAGATCTAGCCATACAACACTGAAGAACATCTAATGGAGGTTGTGGAGAAGAAGTGACGGTTGAACATCTTCAGCCCAGGAAAGAAGGAAGAAGTAGAACAGTTACCCTGCTAGTTTCTTCCAGCATAAGCCTCTGTATCCTTGTTGATGTGAATTAGTTGAGTTGTGAATCTTTCAGCTCAGGTGGCATCAAGTTTTATTGTAGTCACTTCACAGATCCAGAAGGAAATATCCCTAGTGCTGTAAAGAAGAAGTTAGGACTGAGTATATCTCAGTTCAAGTAAAGGTAGACTCGGGAAATATACTCCTTGAGTTAGAGTTAGGCTGAGTCCATCTCAGTCAAGGTAGATTGGCACAAAAATATTTCTCTTGCGTCCAATCAAGACTCACCAACCCACTTCCATATTGTAGGATCCTCTTGGATCTGAGTGGTAGGAGCAAGTTTGCTCTGAGTTAGGGCTGTCCTCCTAGCCTGAGTATAGGGTCTTTGGCCTGAGGTAGGTGATCAGCTGAGCACTGAGTTTTAGGCCCTTGTAGATGAGTTGTAAGTCATGGAGGAAACTGAGAGATCCTAAGGGATCTGAGGTGTAAGCACTTTAAAGTAGAGTTTTGTAGAAGTGCCTAGTCTAACAAGATAGTTGGATAGGTGGGAGGGAAAGTGGATGTATCCTAGTTAGGGGAACCACTATAAATCTTATGTGTGCTCTTTGTGTTTGTTGTGTTGCAGGTGACATCTCTTGAAAGAAATAACCAATCAACTAATAAAGCACCAAAAGAAAAGAAAATGAAAGATAAGTCACTAAGGACTAAGAAACCTATTCACCCCCCCCCCCCCTCTAGGTGATTTAACTATCCTTGAAAACAAAGACTTTCAAGTGGTATCAGAGGGAGGTTACTCAAAAAGGACCTAACAGTCTGAGTAGACCTCAATGGATAGCTATAAAGGTTTAAACTTATGTGTTCAAAAGTGAACCATAAGGTGTGGAGATCAATGGAGCTCCAAGTCTGCAGAAAAGACATGAAAAACACTGGACTGTTAGCAGCTCTTGTAGAAGACAAAGTACATCCAGATACTAGGGCAAAGATCAGGGGCCCTCTAACACATTAAGAAAGTGACTCAGAGGTAGATGAATCTGAAGAAGGAGAATGCATAGGCTATGAGCTGACAGCTACACCAGAAGAAGAATCCTGCAAGGATCAGCTTGGACAAAATGAGGTATATTCCCTATATAGCTCATCCTCAGAGTATGGATATGAATCTTTCTCAGACTCTGATGCATCCTCATCAAGTGATGATGAGAGTCCTCTGTCAGAAGATGATATCAATCAATTGATTGAAAATCATGCTACACTTCTGAAAGCTTTCAATAAAAACAAGATGCTTATTAAGAAACAAGCAGAGGAAATTGCATCCCTACAGCTGGCTGCTTCCCAGCAAGATGAGACTTCATCTTTGATATATCTAAAAGAGAGGGAAGTAGCTCATCTAAAGATAATGGTAGATATCCATGTTGAGTCCATCAAGTATAAGGAATCTATCATCAAGGATCTTGTAGAGAAACTTGAAAGGGAGAAGAGGGTTGTGGCCAATTTCTCTAAGATAGATGCTATCAGGAGAAAATCTGAATCTGAGTGGATTTCTAAAGTTATCTAATCTCAGAGGAGAGACCAAGCTCCTGTCAGGCCTCATTCAACCTCTCACAAGGTAATTCTCCCATCCTACAGGCATGACCAAGTCTGTAAGTGTGGTCACTGAAGCTCTGGGAATACTTCTTATAAGATTACCAATGTACCTTACAATGGAAGAAGAAAGGTCATGAGATTGAGTGCACAGAAGGCTCCCCATATAGAAGTTCAAAAGGCCCAACCTGGACCTTTTGTATTTGGTGCCCCAGCCCCCTCATTCAAGGATATGGCCATGGACTATTTTAATGTTCTTCCAGCAAGAACTCAAACCAAAGGGAAGCCAGTCAGTGAGGCTACCTTGGTTGTCCCTGAATTAATGAAGAACATGCCATCTACAAAGAAGGCTATTGTTAATGATGTTCAGAGAAAGCCAAGTTCCTCTACTAGAAGACACACTTTTGGTCAGGCTCTTGCTGAAATAAACAATAAGAAGGCCCCAGTTCTCACCACTGAACAGGCAGCTAGAAGTAGCTTGCACACCTAAATGTGTGTTCAGAAAAGGAGATACAACATCCATGAATGTTGGTGTTATGGCAATGTGGGCCACATGCCATAGATTGTAGGCACAACCCAAGTGTGTCGAAGGCAAGGCAGTGTCTTCCTAATAGGACTCCTATAGGTTGACATATGCATTCTTATGTTAATATGAACCTAGGACCCAAGTCATCTTGGGTTCCTAAGAAAGGTAAATTTTGTTTTACAGGACAGTTCAAGTGGCCATAACCATTTATGGTCATTGGACAGTGTTGTACCAGACCTAAGTATTGGTAAAAGGATTGGATAAATTGACCAGCATGTACAAGATACCCAACACATGTGCAATTGTTGAGGGGGAGCTAGGTGGATCAGTCAGACAGGGGCATATGGAAATCTGTGGCCAAAAAGGAGACTTTGCAGGATGCAAGAAAGTGACTGTGAATCCAGCAATTGATCCAATACTGAAGGATGGTATGAAAGATACCACCTGAAGGGTTAGATCTATTTAACTCTAGAGGGGATGAATAAAGTATTTTAAAATCTTATTAGATTTTTATTGCGGAATTAAAATAGTAATACTTATATGTGTAATCAGGTAGTGCAGAAAATAAACCTAAACTATTTAGCAAGCACCACATAATAAAAATAAGAGAGTATCACAGATGACGCAAGAATTTTATAGTGGTTCCCCCAAACTTGGGTACATCCACTTTTCTACCACCCTGGTAGGAATCCACTCAGGTTTTTGATCAGGTGCCCTGCCACCAATCAGGTTTTTTCTCAGGTGCCCTATCACAAATCAGGTTTTTGCTCAGGTGCCCTATCAATACAAGATCTGATTCAGGTAGATAAGGAAACCCTTCAGGCTTTTGATCATGTGCCCAAAAACCAAATCAAGTCTTTTGATCAGGAGACTTGTAACCAAGTGTTTAACTCTTGAAGGGAGTTAGAAACCCTTTGTACAGTAGGGTAAAGAAAATAAAAACTATGTGTTCTCTTCTCTTTTCTCAAAACAGCTGAGAAGACTTGTGGATTCTTGATGGTGTCAAAGCTCCCCCTGAGATGAAGTACTATAGAGGAAGATTGAGAGCATTGCAGGGTGAGTAGGTCTTCTTGAAAAAGTTCTCCAGAAAATTGTTGACAAATGAAGTTTATTGTCTCTTGAAAGCTAGCTGGAAGAAAAACACTCAATGAAAACTGAATATCACTTTTTATCTTGAATGATTTTTTCTTATTCTGAGTTTTCAAAAAAAAATCACTATATCATCTACAGCAAATTTGTCTATTAATTCGATTGTCTTGATTGACTGCTGAAATCTTTGAACTTAGACAACGACAAGAAGAGCAATAAAGTTATTCCTTAATTGTCCCAAGGATTAGCTGTATATTAACTCTGTGAAAACCAACAATTAATGCTGCCATATGAATGACTATATTCAGAGAATATAAGCATTAATTACTCCGAGTAAAATAAGCAATAAAATAAGCCTTAGTCAATCTGAAATAACTGCAGAGAAGAGAAACTGAACTGACAGAAAACATCGATCTGAGATCCAAGATCGTCGAACTCAAACCTCTCATTCGTCGAGCTGAGGCTTGAGAACTCTGAACTGAAATACAGCTTTCCATACTGGGCTACAAGATCGTCGAACTGAGATAGAAGAATGTTGAACTCATTCCTGATAGAAGACAAGAGATCGTCGAGCTCAGTTCATCTTTCGTCGATCTCAGTTCAGAGAAGAGATTCTGAGATCATCGAACTGAGAATGAAGATCGTCGAGCTCACTGCAGAGTTCGTTGAACTCCTTCTTAAAATAGATAAATCTCTATCTTGTTCTGGTTTCTTCAGTCTTCTAAGTCTTCAAAGGGAATGGTCTGATCAATATGACTAAATGACCTACCCTAAAAACTAATGAAGACATATGACCCTAGACTATACAAGGAGGTTCATACTTAACCTAATTTTGTGAACCTAGCCCAAATCCAACTAGGGATCCAACAATCTCCCCCTATTTGGGTGAGGTCACTAACTTAAAATAAAAAGAAACTATCATAAAACAAGAAAATATATATCTGACAGAAATAAAACATTCAGTAGATATTTACAAGATGTGTTTCATGATTAAACAGAATAGAGTTCAAAAAAAATAAGAATAACTCAATAACAAAATCACTATTTCTGTTTAGGAATTGCTTTCTCTGACTTCTCAGCAGGCTGCTTGAATATGATTTCTCTATTTGGATTAGCAGCTTCTCTCTTTGACATGAACATGTCAGATGCACCAATAATGTTGAGAGAAGTTGCTCTGGGCACTACATCTTCTGGATGTAGTTTCATATAATCATCAACATTAAAGAATTTATTAGCTTTTGCATACCTTTTGAGTTCTTCTTTTCTGAAAGATGAAATTGTTGAAAAAAGAGAAGGATCCTTTCCTTCAGCTTTGGCTTTGGTTAATTTGTGAGAGTCCTATCAGTTCATGAAATCTAGCCATTTTGGCAGAGGTCTCATGTTCTGGATCTACAAAAGGAATTGGAGGAGACTCTGGCCTTTTTGGACTAGAGTCCTGCTTTGATTCATCAATATTATCTGTAGGAGTTCTCTTGGTTGAAGCTGGAGGAGGATGGCTTTTAGAAGATTGCTGACTGCCATGCCTGGAATGTCTTTGATATGTCTTGGTCACTGAAGCAGATTTTTGAGAGACATTGCCAGAGATACCTAAAGAAGGGGGAGGAGGAGGGTCTTTCCTAAATTGCCTAGGAGGAGACCTGTACCTTCTCCTCTTCTTCCTTTCTTTCTATTCATTCTTGGATAACCACATCCATTGAGGCATCCCTGGGTATGGAGTTATCGTTTGCAAGATATAGTAAGGGGTGTCATTGGTAGGATTAGGCTTTGGAGCAGCCTTTGGAACAATCTTTCTATTCTTGGTAACTTTCTTCTTAGATTTAGGATCAGCAGAATCATTAAAATCATCATCTGTGTCATCTTCAGAATAACTTTGAGTATTATCATATAAAGCATATATTTTTTTATTGTTTCCTTTGAAATCTGTTTATCAGTATGAGGAGGAGCTGGAGGTTGAACAACTGCAGGAAAGGCAACAGTCTCTGTGACCATCTGTGAATCTTCTATGTCTTTGTAAGTCAATAGAAAAGCATTTAGATCAGGATCATTTTGCATCTGTGCAATCTCTTGTGCAACATCTTGTGCAATCAAATCATCTAGGCTGGGAATAAGAGTGTCATCCATAACATAGGTTGGGCCTTTAGGTTCCACAACCATGTCAGTAGCAAAACTGTCCTGAATGGCCTAAAGAGTTTTTGTACTTACTGGAGCTGTATAGCAAATAATATCTATGCAATACTTAGGAGAAACAAATAAAAGAATGTTTCTATATAGGAGGTCAAAAGAATTCAGAACTGAATTCAGTTCAACTGCTAGAGAAATGGAGTAGTCTCCAGAAAGAATGACCAAGGAATCAACTGCATCCAAGAAATCTGCATCTGGTATATCAGTATCAACACTCTCTACTGCTGATGTTGTTGTTGCTATTGTTTCTGTTGGAATTGCTAGAACTGCTGGAACTGCTGGAAGTGCTGGAAGGGAGACTTCTTCATTGAACATCTCCCCCTGCCTGGTATCAAGGATGTCTGATGCCAGGCCCCTAGATGAAGAAGGGCCAGAAATAGAAGCAAGTTGAGTGGAGAGAGTTTGGATAGAGAGAATTAGAGGTGCAATGGCATCCTCTATGAGAGATTTGAAAGTTGGAGTAAGAAGAGAGATGATGGAATATGGATCAGATGTGGATGATGGGAGAGAAGAAGTGGTGATTCCATAAGAAGTATAGATATTTAATGAAGTTGATAGAGGTGAAGGTAGAATTGGAGGGATGATGGTAGATGTGGAGGGGATGACTGGAGGAGTGAGTGGCGAGATGTCAGATGTGATATCCATAGGAGTGTCAACAGTAAGTGGTGATTGTGAAGGATTATGTATTGGTGATTGTACTGGAGATGGGGATGATGTAAGGAGATTGAAGGTGGGAGACATTTGTGTAGATAAAGAAGTGGTAAAAGGAATGTCCTGTAGGTAGTGAGGTAGAGGAGATTGAGGTGGAGATGTAGTGGAAATGACTGTGGAGATAACAGGGTTAGAAGGTTGTTGATGGGTTGGTGATGGTGGTAGTCTAGAGGAAGGTGGAGAAGGAGGAATTTTTGGTGCCTCTTCATCAGCAGGTGGGGGATTGACTCTTGGAGTCCTAGTGTCCTCAGAAGGTCTAAAGGAAGAGGAAGCCTTGGAGGGCTTAGTGGTTGTCCTCTCCCACGTCCCAAAGAGGACTGGGGTCAGCCTCTTGGAAGCATTAATGAAGATTGTTGGGGAGACCAATAGTTGAGGACATTTCTCCTGGAGGAAGATACCCAAAGTCCTCCCAAAACACACTTCTCTTTTGTTATTTTTCTTCTTGATTAAATCAAAAAGGATAGTGCTCCAATTTACTAATTTCTTATTTACCAGCACACTCATCAACAAGAACTGGTGCCTGGTTATATGGTCGTGAGCAGTGTGATTCCCGAGAAGCACCTTACCAACCACATCAGCAAGAAACTTGTACGCCACAGACAAGTTCTTTTTCAGCAACTTACTAGGGTTTCCCTCGGAGTGACCCATCCTTGTAAGCATTTCAAAAAACTCAGTTGAGTCCATCTCAAAATCATCGTTACGATTGACAAATCCAAAGATTTCAGATAAAATATCAGGAGTCAGTATAACCTCATGTCCAGATATTTTGCCGACTAGGGTTTGTGCGTCTGGAGATGACGAAGTAAAAACCCATTACTTTATCTCTACAACTGGAAGCTTCATCCGTGTAGTCATAAACTTTTGAAGTTGCGGCTCATTGAACAAGAGCAGTATGTCCTGAAAGATTTTATCAAAGTGCTTGAAAGAATCCATGTCTATATCAAAGCCAGCATCGAACTTCATCCCAGTGAGAGTTGCCACTAAAATCGCCATTGAAATCGCCTACACAGAGAAACAAAGTTCAAGTGCAAAGGAAATTGAAAGCGCGGGATGGATTTCTTCTAAAACTTAGATTATAAGGTCTTTGGAAGACGAAAAGACGATCTCAGTCCAACCAAAAAGAAATGATCTTCGATTTGAGTCCGACGAAGTATTTTAATAGAAAATGTGTTCGTCGATCTCAGGCTGAAGAAGATGAATAAATCGTCGATCTCCGTTCGACGATAAATTCACTAAAGCAGGGTTCGTCGATCTCCATTCGATGAAATCTGTTTCACTAAGAAGCGATCATCGATCTCCGTTCGACAAACTCTTCACGAAGCGTTCACAGATCGTCGATCTCCGTTCGACGAACTGTCAACAAATCATCGACCACAGACAAAATTTAAATTATCTCATCTCCATTAATCATTCCTAACTGATTTAAGAAAAACAGATGTTTCTTCTCATCCAATGGCTTGGTGAAGATGTCTGCTCTTTGTAAATCAGTGGAAATACAGACAAGATTAATTTTCTTTTTGTCTACACAATCTCTAATGAAATGATGTCTTATTTCTATATGCTTGGTCCTACTATGATGCACTGGATTTTGTGCTATGGATATAGCACTTGTACTATCACAATATATAGTTGAATTATTTAAGTTGTATCCATAATCTAGTAGTTGGTTTTGTATCCACAAAACCTATGAGCAACAACTTCCAGCAGCTATGTATTCTGCTTCTGCAATTGATGTGGACAAAGAGGTTTGCTTTTTACAGAACCAGGACACAAGCCTAACACCAAGGAACTGACATGTTCCTGATGTGCTTTTTTTGTCCACTCTACATCCATCATAGTCAGCATCTGAAAATCCAGCTAAGTCCAATTCTGACTCTTATGGATATAGAAGTCCTAGATTTGGACAACTCTTTATATATCTCAAAATCCTTTTTAGCAAAATATAGTGAGATTCTTTAGGGTTCACTTAGAACCTAGCACAAATGCATGTAGCAAACATGATGTCTGGCCTACTTGCTGTGAGATATAATAGAGACCCAACAATGGCCCTATATGTTTTCTGATCAATAGGCTTTCCATGCTCATCAGAATCTATCACAGCATTTGCAGTCATGGGTGTCTTCATTGCTGAGGCATCACACATCCCAAATCTTTTAATAAGCTCTTTTGCATATTTATATTGGGAGATGAAGATACCATCAGATGATTGCTTCACTTGGAGACCAAGGAAATATGAAATTTCACTCATGCTACTCATCTCAAACTTTGAATGCATAAGGTCAGAAAAACTTTTGCATAGTTTGGGATCAGTTGAGCCAAATATAATATCATCTACATAAATTTGTACTAACAAGATTTTATCTTTATGACGCTTAATAAAAAGAGTCCTTTCTACAATGCCTCTAGAAAATCTATGCTCTAAGAGAAAGCTCGTTAGGGTCTCATACCAAGCTCTTGGAGCTTGCTTTAAACCATGGAGAGCTTTATGCAATCTAAAGACAAAAGAGGGATAGGTTGGAGAGATAAAACCTGGTGGTTGCTCCACATATACTTCTTCTTTGAGTTCTCCATTGAGAAATGCACTGTTGACATCCATTTGGTATTCCTTAAACTTTTTGTAGGCAGCATAAGCCAAGAAAATCCTTATAACCTCAAGCCTTGCCACTGGAGCAAAGGTTTGATCATAGTCTGTTCCTTCTTCCTATGAATATCCTTATACTACAAGTCTTGCCTTATTCCTTATGATGTTGCCTTCAGCATCTAATTTGTTCTTGAAGATCCATTTTGTTCCAATGATTGGGTAGTATTTGGGTCTAGGAACCAATTCCCAAACTCTGCATCTCTCAAATTGATTGAGCTCCTCTTACATTGCAATGATCCAGAGGGGATCTTGCTCAACATCTTTAATGGATTGGGGCTCAAGTTGAGAGAGGAAACAAGCAAACATCAAGTTAGGGGTGAGTGATGCCTTGTGTTGGAACACCCTATTACTAATTTGGGTAAGGATCACTATGCTTGTCTTAGGAATCCCAGTTGACCTAGTTGTATAGTTGAGAAGGTCAACATTAGAATGAGTCTAGGGCTTAGAACTTAGGTTTGGAGCTGCCCCCAGGACCATTCCAAGATCAAGGTTGAAGAGCTAAGTCTAAGGCAATTCTCGTCGAGCTCAGGTCGACGAATCGTCGAACTCCGTTCGACGCTCTCTGAGCACAACTTCAATAAATCGTCGATCTCCGGTCGACGATCTTCGAGCTCAGATCGACTATCTGCTTTTGGCTAGCTTCTGCTTAGTCGTCGAACTCCCCTCGACTATCTTCTAGCTCAGTTTGACGATCCCTCCTTCAAGTTATTTCCCAGGTCGCTGAGCTCGGTTCGACGATCTTCGAGCTCAGATTGACGTTTTCTGTCTGCTTGTCTCATTTCATCTCTGAGCTCAGTTCAACGCTCGTAGAGCTCAGATCGACATTTTTTTTAGAGAGATCGACGCTTTCAGGAATTCAAATGCTGCTGTTCTTTGGAATGTTTTTGAATATTATCAGCATTTATGTCAGAAGATCTCCCAGCCGTTTGTCTTTATTCTGGAGCAAGTTTCAAGGAATTATTCAGAGAATGTTTGCTGGACTTTCCTCTAGAAGACAAGACTCTTTTTGGAAGACATTTATGACTCCCAACGGCTAATTTGGACAAAGAAAACTTCAGAAAATTTTAATTCCTCTCTTCTGTGTTTTTAAGATATACAGAATACACAAGAGAAAACATATACAGATTGACAAGAAAGAAAGTGAACACACAGAATAGAGAATACTGATAGCAGAAGAACAACAGAAGAACTATGACTTCAAAAATCTTCTTGCTGACTGAAAAGTGTTCACAATCTCATCTCAGAACTCCAGACACCTCATTTTTCAGCCTTCTTGCTGAAACCATCCTTTGCTGGAGATCAAAGTTCTGAAGACCTATCACCCTAGAGCAAAGCTTCTTTTCCTGAACCTTTCTACATCTCAGGGGGAGCTTTGACATCATCAATCCACTTGTGCTTCTCTCATTTGATTGAGAACAGAGAAGACACCCTTCACTCTTATTTTTCTTTTCCTGCTGTAAAAGGGTTCTTGAACTCCCTTCAAAATTTCTGTCTAGTTCTGAGAGCCTTGTCAAAACTCAGTGGTGGCAAGACACCTTACCAAAAAATCCAGTTTTGGTTTTTGAGCACCTTATCAAAAGCTCATTGGTGTCAGGACACCTGATCAACTCATCCTGAGTGGATTCCTACCAAGGGTGGTAGAAGAGTGGATGTACCCAGGTTTTTGGGGAACCACTATATTTCCTTGTGTGTTCTGTTTTGTTTGTGTGATTAGTTTGCTGTGTGCTGTGCTTTTTACTTCTTAGTTTTTAACTTCTTACTAGCACTCTACACTATATCATAAATTGAATTTTATATGTGTTGTTTATTTCAACTGTGAAAAACTATTTTAAAATACTCTATTCACCCCCCCTCTAGAGTTGAGATAGATCTTACCCTCACTTTCACCTTGTTTGCACACCAACTGAAATGTCTCCAATCACTTGAGATCTAGGATGATCTCTATGTGTGACAAAATCAGTGGGAGGAGCTGGTTGGGCAACAGCTTGGGGAATGAATTCCTCTTGTGGAATTTCATTAGCTGTTGGATAGGGTTCAGCCACCTCTAAGCTTTCTTCTTCACTTTCTTCTACAACTTGTGGAGAGGGATGTGTTGGAACCTCTTGGGTAAAGATTAGATCATCCAATCTCTCACACAAGTGAGGTACCTGTAATGTGTTATTGGTAGAAATTTCTTTCTCCTTGTAATACATGTTAGCTTCATCAAATGTAACATGAAAAGATTCCTCAATTTTTAAAGTAGATTTATTAAGCACCCTATAAGCTTTGCTGACTTGGGAATATCCTAGAACAATTCCCTCTACATCTTTTTCTTCAAACTTTCTAATATATTTCTTGTTATTATTATGAATATAGCATATATAACCAAATATTTTAAAATAGGTGATTTTAGGTTTCTTCCCTTTAAGCAATTTATAGGGAGTATTATTCTTAAGTTTATGTATTAAACTCCTGTTCAGTACATAATTTGTTGTTCTTACAGCCCCTGCCCAAAAGGATAAGGGCATATAAGCATCTGCAAGTAAAGTCCCTGCAGCTTCAATTAGGGTTCTATTTTTCCTTTCAGCTATCCCATTTTGTTGAGGAGTTCTAGGAGCTGAGAAGAAATGCCTGATACCTTCCTTCTCATAGAACTCTTGCATAAGAAGAGACTCAAACTCAGTACCATGATCACTTCTGATCAATGCAACTTGAGTATAGTACTCAATCAGTATGGTCTTGAGAAAATCTGTAAGAACCTTGATTGTATCTGACTTAGATCTCAGAAAGAACACCCAAGTGAACCTTGAGAAGTCATCTACAACTACTAGAGTATAAGATTTTCTTCCTAGGCTTTGTACAGCAATAGGGCCAAAAAGGTCCATGTGTAGCAAGTATAAGATCCTAGGTGAATCACTCTTATTAACTGATTTAAAGCTAGATTTAGTTTGCTTGCCTAATTGACAAGCCCTGTAGAGGCCTTCCTTCTTGTAGGGACCAGAAGGCAATCCTCTAACAAGGTTGTATTTAGATAACCTAGTAATATTTTTCAGGTTAACATGACCTAATCTTTTATGTCATAATTCATTCTGATTGCTAACAAGATTAAATAAACAAATATCAGATGTTGCAGATTGAAAATTAACTACATATATGTTGCCTTGTCTATTTCCAATTAAAACTGTTTGGTTTTCTTTAGTAGAAATAATACAAGAGTTTGAGTTAAAAGATACCTGATAACCTTCATCGCATAGTTGACTTATGGAGATGAGATTATGTTTCAGTCCACTTACATATGCAACCTTTTTGAAAGTAACTGCTCCAATCTTAACTTCTCCAAAGCCTTCAGTCTGGCCACAATTTGAGTCACCAAAGATCACCTTTGGTCCCAGCTTGGACTTGTAATTATTTAGGTTGTCTTTGCTGCCAATCATATGCTTGGAGCATCCACTGTCCAGATACCATTGTTGATTAAAAGCTGGACAGCTCTTTACCTGCAAAGGCAAAAATTAGTTGTTCTTGACCCATATTACCTTGGGCCCTTTATTTTCCTGATAAGAAAAGCTTGATATAACAGAAAATTCAGGTTAAGATTTATATCCTAAGGGATGGTATCTCCTAGGTGGAATTTCCCAATTAGCAAATGGATTAACAGGTTTTCTAGTTTGATTAGAATTTTTGTTAAAGTTATGATTTTTGTTAAGTCTGACTGGGTTCGACGAAGTGTTGTAAGTTCGTCGATCAGAGTTTGATGATATGGGATGAGATCGTCGATCTCTGCTCGGAGAATGAATACATTCTTTTTCTATTCCCCAAGTTCTTCGATCTCTGCTCGAAGAACAATAAAGGATTCATCGATCGCAGTAAGACGAATTATTATGGCTAATGTTTGCGTTCATAGATCGTCGATCGGAGTTCGACGAACTAGCCACATTTCGTCGATCTGAGTTCGACGAAATCTGTTGAACATTGTATTTATTTAGATTTTTCTTGTTTCTACTCATTTGATTTTTAGATTTGCGAGAGACTTTTGTGGTTTGATTATTATATATTACTTCTTTTCCTTTATCTGATACAAATTTTATAGGAGTTGAAAGAATATTTTTCTTGAGAATGGGGGGCAAGCTTGATGAAGCACCTAAGCCCAGCTTGACATTTAGCCTGGAATTTACTGTGCTTGTGATGTCCATCAGCTTAAGGCTTCTCCCATTGAGAGATTCCTCAAGTTGCATAGCCTCACATAATTCTGTTTTTAGACAAATGATTTGTTCATTTGCTAAAACTAAATCATCTTTGAGCTTAGTGTTTTCAGCAAATAGATTATCAAATTCAGCTTTCCTTTCTCTTAGCATTTTGATTTCTTTTTCAGATTTTATTAGATCATTACATAAGGCTTTGAATTCATTTTTAAAATCAATAGAACTGAAATCAAAAGAAGAGATTGCCTGATCCTCTTCTATCTCTGATTCCTCTTCTGATTCCTCAGAGTGAGTTTCTGCTTGGTCTTCAGCATCAGACCTGCTGCATGAGGCATTGATTTCCATAAGGCAGACTTCTCTTGCCTTGGCTTCTTCTTCATCTTCACTAGAACTGGAAGATGAAGTCTCCTCTTCTATTTCACTCCAGGTTTCAGCAATGAAACCTTTTCTCCTTTCTTTTATGCTTGTTGAAGGAATGTATGTTGGAGTGTTTGCTGGAATGCTTCTTATTCTCTTTTTCCATTCTTTTGTCTCTTTTATGTGCCTCTGGGCATTCAGGGAGAATGTGCCCAGGTTTTCTGCATCCAAAGCAGGCAATCTCCTTGGTAGGAGTTCTATCATACTTAGGTTTATCATCACTTCTTGATGATTTCCTTCTAAAGTCCTTCTTGGCCAACTTATAAAATCTCTTGGCCATAAAGCTCATCAGCACTTCATTGGCAGGAAGGGTTCCTTATTCTTCTGTTTCTTTGAAAGCAATATTGTGTTCCTTCCTTGAAGAGGTTGAGGCCTTCAGTTCAGCAGCCTCTCTGGTCTTGATTAACTGCTCATAGGATTTTAGCTTTCCAAGGAGAGATTAAGTGGATATCTCATTCAAACTTCTGGCTTCCTTGATTGGCCAAATCCTGGAATCCCAAGTGCTGGGGAAGCATATTAGGATCTTGTCATTAATCTCAGTTAAGGAGATATCTTTATCCAGGGTCTTTAGTTCATTGATGATAACATTAAGCCTGTTATACATCTCAGCCACTATTTCAGATTCCTCCTTTTTGAAGTTCTCATATTAAGATATTAGGAGGGATCTTCTGTCCTTTCTCTCATCTGCTGAGCCTGCCACCATCTGGTTTAGAGAGTCCCAGATTTGTTTTGCTAAAGTGCATTCAGCCACCTTTTGAAATATGTCATCTGGCATAGTTTGATCCAGGATATTCATAGCTTTTGCATCAGCTATTTTGGCTTTCTTCTGAGCATCAGTCCACTCAGGTTGTGGAACTGCATGAGTGTCAGATGTTGTTGCAGTCACTACTGTAGGTTGAGGGGGTCCTTTCAAAATTGAATTGAAAATATCTTCATCAATAGAATTCATGTAAAGCTTGATTCTTGCCTTTTAGAGTACAAATTTGTTCAAGTTGCAGGATGGAGGTCTGGTGCTAGCATAATCTTTATTTTGTGTCATTGTTGTAGAAACACCCTAGAAAGAGATAGATCTAACAAGGATCTTGGTTCAGAAGTGAATCTATGAAACCAAAGAAACACATCCTCTGATACAAATTGAAGGATGGTATGAAAGATACCACCTGAGGGGTTAGATCTATTTAACTCTAGAGGGGGGTGAATATAGTATTTTAAAATCTTATTAGATTTTTATTGCAGAATTAAAATAGTAATACTTATATGTGTAATCAAGTAGTGCAGAAAATAAACCTAAATTATTCAGCAAGCACCACACAATAAAAATAAGAGAGCATAACAGACGACACAAGAATTTTATAGTGGTTCCCCTAAACTTGGGTACATCCACTCTTCTACCACCTAGGAATCCACTCAGGTTTTTGATCAGGTGCCCTGCCACCAATCAAGTTTTTGCTCAGGTGCCTTATAAAAAATCAGGTTTTTTCTCGGGTGCCCTATCACCACAAGATCTGATTCAGGTAGATCAGGAAATCCTTCAGGATTTTGATCAGGTGCCCAAAAACCAAATCAAGTCTTTTTATCAGGAGACTTGCAACCAAGTGTTTAACTTTTGAAGGGAGTTAGAAACCCTTTGTACAGTGGGGTGAAGAAAATAAAAACTATGTGTTGTCTTCTCTTTTCTCAAAACAGGTGAGAAGACTTGTGGATTCTTGATGGTGTCAAAGATCCCCCTGAGATGAAGTACTGTCCAGGAAGATTGAGAGCTTTGCAGGGTGAGTAGGTCTTCTTGAAAAAGTTCTCCAGAAAACTGTTGACAAATGAAGTTTATTGTCTCTTGAAAGCTTGCTGGAAGAAGAACATTCAATGAAAACAGTATATCACTTTTTCTCTTGAATGATTTTTTTCTTATTCTGAGTTTTCAAAAAAACTTCACTATATCATCTGCAGCAAATTTGTCTTTTAATTCGATTGTCTTAATTGACAGCTGAAATATTGAAACTTGGACAATGGCTAGAAGAGCAATAAAATAATTCCTTAACTGTCTTAAGGATTAGCTGTATATTAACTCTGTGAAAACCAGTAATAAATGTTGCCATATGAATGGCTATATTCAGAGAATATAAGCATTAATTACTCAGAGTAAAATAAGCAATAAAAAAATCCTTAGTCAATCTGAAATAACTGCAGAGAATAGAAACTGAACTGACAGAAAACGTCGATCTGAGATCCAAGATCGTCAAACTTAAACCTCTCATTCGTCGAGCTGAGCCTTGAGAACTTTGAACTGAAATACAGCTTTCCATACTGGGCTCCAAGATCGTCGAACTGAGATAGAAGAGCGTCGAACTTATTCCTGATATAAGACAAGAGATCGTCGAGCTCAATTCATCTTTCATCGATCTCAGTTCAGAGAAGAGATCTTGAGATCGTCAAACTGAGAACGAAGGTCGTCGAGCTCACTTCAAAGTTCTTCGAACTCCTTCTTAAAATAGATAAATATCTGCCTTGTTCTGGTTTCTTCAGTCTTCTAAGTCTTCAGAGGGAATGGTCTGATCAATATGACTAGATGACCTACCCTAAAAACTAATGAAGACCTATGACCCTAGATTATACAAGGAGGGTCATACTTAACCTAATTTAGTAAACCTATCCCAAATCCAACTAGGGATCCAACAAATACGATAAGACAAAGATAAGGAGAATTCATCTGGTTTATGACTCTACTGAATGTTCTCTTAATTGCTAAAATTATGCATTTTAGAGATAAGATAATTGAAATTAAAAATCTGAGAAGAACTCTTCTCAAATAAATAAGTTAGTGGCTCACATGTTCACTATGCCACAAGATGTAACTAGATTCAACATCCTCAAAATTTACATGGGCATGTTGAAGCTAGTTCAAATTGTACTTCACTAGGACACATATTATAATGTACATTGCAGGTCATCTTAATCCCTGCTGAGTAGGCAAATTTAGCTATCCTTGAAATTTGCCACTAGATGCTACTATACTCAACATCTTCAAACTTGTCATAGGCATGTTGAATTTATGTCTAATTGCACTCCACTAGCACACTCATTAAATATATATATATATAAATATATATATATATATATATTGTAAGAAACTTTTAACCATGCAGGATTGGTCGACCTAGTAAGGCTTATGAAAAGTTATCTGTGGGCGGCTAAGTAAAAGGACTTAATCCAGACCGTTGATCAAAATTTGATCACCAAATCGGGTAAGTGACTTTACGCCTTCTCTTAAGAAAAAACTATAAATAGTAAAGCTTGTGCATAAATTAAAGTCACAGTTCCTTGCCCTCTCTAGCCCGTATTCGCCGAATCGACAGAAAATCGTTCTCTCTATTGTAAGCAAAATGGCGCCCAAGGGACCAGATTTCCTATTTGATGGTTCAGAATTGGTGAGAAATATATTCAAAGATGCTCCTGAAGAGGTACAATATGTTCTTCATCTTCTACGAACATCTGACCTAGAGTTCGTCCTATCGGAACCCCGTTTACTATGGAAACGAGAGGTTCTAGAATTATACTTTAATGTTAGGGAAGATGCTACAACCGGCAAAATCAAGTCGACTGTAAGTGGAACAAAAGTCAAGATAACACCAAGAAGGCTGGCCAAAGCCCTAAAGCTGACGAAGTTCTCTGCAATTGATGAAGAAGAAAAACTATCGCAAGATGAGGTAAAGACTGCTTTGAATTGGTGTGAGTTGTACAAGCACACTACCAGATCAATCCTAAGGAAGGAAATGAACCTAAAAGGCAAGTTCTTAGCAGATGTCATCGGGAAGGCTCTATTATATAAAACAGGCTCCTACAAAAAGATCTCAAAAAAGATGTTCGAGTTGATGTGCAGGGTCATATTGACTAGGAGAACTAACTGGGGAAGAATTCTGTTTGAAAGGATTACTGAATGTGTGATTGTACTAAATTTAGGGAGAATTCTATCCCTGTATCTGCGACAAACCGTTCTAGAAATTCTAAACCTGAAATTGGGAGAAAGAATACATCACATGAGAAGAATGGACTTCAAGATGTTGGATAGGTGGGACAGGGTACTTCAACCCCATGGTCCATCAGCTGCAGAAAAGAAAGGAAAGAAGATAGTTGTTCTTGAGCCCAGCTCCTCTAGCAGCTCTCCTGATGAGGAAGAACCTCATAATCCAGAACTGACATATTTTGCTGAAGAGTCCAGGAAGGACATGAACACTCAAGTATCGGCCTCTTCAGAACTTACCCGACTAAGTCTTTTAAGCACACCTTAATCAGATACTTTCCCTGAGGATGATGTGCCTACTGCTGAGATGGCTGAAATAGTGGTTGAGGAAGTTGGTGACAAGATCTCTGTAAGGATGGAGAAAGATGCTTCTAGACTTGAAGATATAGATGGTATCTGCTTATGTCTGATGATGCTGGTGATCTCAAGCCTCAGAGTGAGGGGGAGCAACTGGCAGAAAAGAAAATTCAGGATGATACTGCTGCAGCTACTGCTGACCTGCATGCAAATGAAGGCATGGTAGAGGTTGAGGGGCAGATTCAATCTAAACTCCCTGCTCATGAAGTGCATGATCCAGTCTCCTCTAAATCTGAGAAAGAGGAATATAGTTATGACAAAACACACTCCTCAACACATACAGAGAATGGCCATTCCAAGAGTGACTCTGCACAAGGAACATGGAACAAGCCAGTGCAGGAAGCTCTAGATGAAGGCACATCTGCCAGAATAGATCAGCTGCCACCAATACTTCTAGCTCAGATGATTGGACTTCTAGATGAACAAAAGAGAACCCTAGAAACATTTATGGATGATGCTTTAAAAGATATCAGAAATGATCTGGCAAAAGAAATCAAATCTATAAGATTTGAAGTAAACTTACTGAAAGGATAAACTGTAAAGTTCTTTAAAAGGGTTGCCCCAGCTGTGGACTACACCATCGATAAGCTAGATGTAGCAAGCCAAAATGTTGTCACCATCATAAAAAATCAAAATATTCAGAATCAGAACATGCAGTGCATTCATAATGTTGATAATATTATGAGGAATAAATAGAAGAAAAAAATCTTTACCAAGGTAGATGCCTGTACAAAGCTGCTTGATGATCATATACTTGAAGTAAAGAATCAGGTTACTGTAGGAGTTAATTATCTAGAAATAGAAATAAGCAAGGCATGCACCTCCCAGACAATTAAAATAGTTGAAGAAGTCAAAAAGGGGGAGAGTGAGGCTATAAGAACTAATACTGAGAACATGGTTTGGGCAACTAATGTGGTGAGAGGCTCATTGGGAATGGAGCAAATTTAGTATGATAACATCCCAATGATGCAATTGACTCAGATATTTGGTTTTCTATATTTATTGCATAAGTTTGTTAGTGTATGTCATTGACTCAGATATTTGGTGGAGAGTTTTGACTTCTTTAAATAGGGGGAGATTGTTGGGTCCAATGCCCACAATGTCCTAGATTTGAAAAGGTCAAATATGTCAATGAGCATACATAATGGTATATTTAATATATGTTCAAGTTCATACATGCAGGATGTCCTAGAAATATTGATGGGACAGACAGCCTAAGTGGCTAAGTCAGGTAAACTCTTACAAAAGATGTGGATAGACAGAAATCTGTCTAAGTCCACAGGCGTTGAGTGAAGGTTACTCACTCAACGCCAGATGACTTATAGCACTGAGTGAAGCATATACTATCAAAGCCAAAGTTATGGCAAGATGAGAAAGTGGCTAAGTCCACAGGCATTGAGTGAAGTCAACTCACTCCACACCATACAACAAAAGGCTGTGAGACAAGCTCAGTCAGTCAAAGCCACAAAAAATCTGTGCTGAAAATTTGACTAAGTCCATAGGCATTGAGTGAGGCAAGCTCACTCAACGCCATGTGTTAAAGAGTTGATTGTATCTCATTCAGTCAGAACTTGTTTTCTTAGACACAGAAATTTGGCTAAGTCTAAATGCATTGAGTGGAGCACACTCTCTCAACGCCATGGTGGAGAAAAATCTTGCTAAGGCAGAAAGCGTTGAGTGAGGCATGCTCACTTAATGCTTTCAACGCCATAATTAAGAAAATCTGGATAAAAGCAAAAGGCATTGAGTAAGGCATGCTCACTCAACGCTCTCAATGCTTAAGATGTTGAAGAAGCAGGAAAATGACTAAGTCATAAGGCGTTGAGTGAGGTGTGGTCACTCAATGCTCTCAACGCCTAAATTATAGAAAGCATGGCTAAGGTATAAGGCGTTGAATGAGGCATGGTCACTCAACGCTCTCAACGCCAAGCATGCAGAAAAGGCTAAATAATGAGCTAAGGCAAAAAGCATTGAGTGGGGCTTGATCACTCAACGCTATCAACGCCTAACAACAAAAAGATTGGCTAAGTGTTTTGGCATTGAGTGAGGCGTGCTCACTCAACGCTGTCAATGCCTAGATAGACAGAATTTTGTCTAAGTGTTTTGTTACTGAGTGAGGCTTGATCACTCAACGTCTATGCTGCTGATGCTTGATTTTTTGCAAAGTACATAAATGGTGACATCATCAAGTCAACAAGTCAACCTTTTTCAAATTATTAGCGGCAAAACTACAGCACATAAAAATGGCGTCGCAGAGCTACTATACGATAGTTGGCGTTAAAGCAAGGTTGCAATGGCCCATCAATGGTGTGGGGCCCACTGCTAAAAGAGTTGTTGGGTTACAATCAATAAAAGGAGAACCTTTTTACAGAAAAGGGTTGTTGATGTGCTTCTTCTTCATTGCCATTATTGTTGTGACTGAAGCACAGGAAGCTCAAATTAGCAAGACTAAGAGCAAAACAAGTTAGTTATTTTGTCTTTATCATCGACTACAGCAAGATCAGAGCAGATCTCTGAAGAGGAAAAAGAAAATTAGTTGGTGTCATATTCAATCTGCTCTAGCAAATTCTTCACAGATCCAGCCACATAACACTAAAGAACATCTACTAGAGGCTATGGAGCAAAAGTGAGGGTTGAATATCTTCCACCCAGAAAAGAAGGAAGAAGCAAAACAGTTACCCTGCTGGTTTCTTCCAGCACAAGCCTCTATATCCTTCTTATTGTGAAGTAGCTGAGTTGTGAATCTTTCAGCTTGTGTAGTAGCAAGTTTTGCTGCAGTCACTTCACAGTTCCAGAAGGAAATATCCATGGTGATGTGAAGAAGAAGTTAGGGCTGAGTATTTCCCAGTTCAAGTAAAGGTAGACTCAGGAAATATACTCCTGGAGTCAGAGTTGGGCTGAGTCCATCTCAGTCAAGGTAGATTGACACAGAGAAATTTCTCTTGTGCATAATCAAGACACACCAACCCACCTCTATCTTGTAGGATCCTCTTGGATCTAAGTGGTAGGAGCAAGTTTTCTATGAGGTAGGTTCCTCAGTGGATCTAAGATAGGGCTATCCTCCTAGCCTGAGTGTAGGGTCTTTGGCCTAAGATAGGTGATTAGCTGATCACTGACTTATAGGCCCTTATGGCTGAGTTGTAAGTCTTAGAGGAGACTGAGAGATCCTGAGGTATCTGAGGTGTAAGCTAGGAGCAAAGTTTTGGAGAAGTGCCTAGTCCAACAAGATTGTTGGATAGGTGGGAGGGAAAGTGGATGTACACTAGTTAGGGGAACCACTATAAATCTTGTGTGTGCTCTTTGTGTTTGTTGTGTTGCATGTTACATCTCTTTAAAGCAATAACCAATCAACTAATAAAGCACCAAATGAAAATGAAAGATAAATCACTAAGGTCTAAGAAACCTATTCACAACCCCTCTAGGTGATTTAACTATCCTTAAAAACAAAGACTTTCACTATCAACCTGCACACTCTATCAACACAAGACATGATCAAATACAACCTAGGAGTTGATATTCTCAAACACAGGGAATATGAAACATCGGTTCCAACAAACTCCCCCTTTTGATAATATCAAATCTCGTTCATGAGAAATAATAATGAAATGCATGATAGGGTGTATATATATAAGATAATCTTGAAAGTTCAGGTTTCAGGTTCTCTATATAGCTCCCCTACACATATGCTCCCACTATCTACATGTTCTGCATGCTCTCCCTATCTATGTGCACACATTGTATCTAGATTCCCCTACATGATAGGGTGAATATATATATAAGATAATTTTGAAAGTTTAGGTTTCTGGTTCTATATATAGCTCCCATGCACACACGCTCCCCCTATCTACATGTTCTACACACTCCCCCTATCTATGTGCACACATTGTAGCAAGCTCCCCTACATGTGATCCTTCCTAATCCGCAACTCGTCCTCATGAACAATCTCTTCTCCCCCTTTGATAGTATCAAAAAGGTATGGGCCATACCAAACAAACAAGTGTGACGAGAAACAGTATAAATGATAAGCTTGATATATACAACAGACAGTGCACACAATCAGTAAAGGAAGGAGTGAGAAACATAGGGGTGACCCAAAAAAGAAACGCAAATTAGAGAATATTAAGCGCATGGGTCACACAAAATAGCAGAGTACACGAACATAGAATAAATCATTTTGCAGAATTTATATGGATTGGACAGCACAGAGTGGACTAAGCACACACCGAGGAAGACTGCAATGCTATGAGAGTTATAGAGTTAATCACATTGAAACATTGTAAACGTCAAAAGAATAAATCGTGTGCTAGTACATATGTGCTAGAAACATATAGTATAGTTTCAGTCCAATACTTATGCATGGAAGCATTAAATAAGGCAATGACATGTGTACATGTAGCATCAAAAAAGAGAAAACACCAAGTAGAAATATCATATTTTACATGTTTTATCTCGATCCTTTAAAATGCTAACATAAGAGAAATAGAGTGAACGATCACATCACATGTCTATCTATGTCATACCAAGACTTGAACTAGGGGCACTAAGCTTAAGTTAGAGTTTATGCACAAGATCGAAAGGACTCTTTGAACCAAGGTGCTCATCCTCACAATGCTCATAAAGACTTACCATGAGGAGTGATTAGTGCTTGGGGGGTCCTTGACATGATATTTGATAGCTTGCATAGTTTCTCTTTTAGTTTGCTTTGAGCTATCACTTTTATATTTATTTTTTGAGTTAAAGGAGCCCCGAGTCAATCGAAATCTATCCACATAGATAGATACACTTTAACTTATATACATAAGACTTTAGCACTAGAATTTTGGCCCAATGTTTTAATCTTTATATAAGCACATATATATTGTTACATTGATTATTCAAAGTATTTATAACGTGTTAAGATACAATGACACGAGTTATAACATGTAAGCTTAGCATTTGTACATGAGTGCTCTGTCTAGGGATGTGTGAATAGTGTGAATTCATTCCCTTATCTAAATCTTCACACATACCTAGAGGCATAGTCAACAGACACTAGCATGTATTGTCGCACTCAGCAGCTAAGCACCTATAGATTCGACACACCATGACCGGGGACAATATTCGCACGGATTAGCACTCTAAACTCAAACATTGTATGTACTTGTTATGGTCTAAGTTTAGGTCATGTGTGCACGTAGACATGATCGAATTTTATTTTCTTTATTTTGGGTTGTATATTTTTTTTATTTTTCGGATTTAGTAGCAAACAAAAAAATGTAAATAGAACAAAAAAACTAAGAAGTAGAAGGAAAATAGCCAAATATACATATCAAGTAAAACAACGAACACAAAAGCAAGAAGTACGATAGAGTATTAGGAATGGGCCTGAGAATTATGAGGCATGAAATATCGTTCGTGCTATGAAGGAGCGCCCATGAGAATGTTCAAGACACAGTTCATCCACACATTGTGTCATCACTCTAGCCACGTACTAAGTGACGGATGGGCATGAGGAGCTGCACACGTGTCGTAGGACGGGGTGTTAGTCCCATATTCCCTCACAAGAACCAGCTTAACCCAACACTCGTTTCCCCCAGCGTCACCCAAGGACCCACTGGAACCCTTCCCCGGTTAAGGATACAATGTGGATTACAAGTTAGTGATCCTAATGACAACACACCTACACCCCCGCTAATATGAGACACAACACAGTAATTCTTGTGTTTCCGTTGATATTAGCACAGTAATGAAGATACTGGGGCGGATAGTCAGGCAATAATACCAACAAGAGTGCTACCGCCAGCATTAAAGTTAACGCGTCGTGATAGCGTCAGGATATATATAATACGTGTAAGATCTAGTTCCGCACACCTGCTCACTTTATCTCTCGCATTTGCCGACAGATCCCTTCCCTAGAGTTTTCATCTACAGTGTAAGGTACTCTCTTTGTCCTCTCTCTCTCTAATTCCTAGTGTTAAGAGTTTTGGAATTGTAGATTTTAGATATCAAGTTATTTTGGGAGTGATCCGTTGCGGTTTTGCGATGATTTTATGCTCGATTTGTGAAGTTTTGCTACGGATCATGGCCTTTTTCGCGGATCTAGCTTGTGTAAGCTCGGATCACGCATCCTTGACACTTCCGAGTGACCGATCGACTTAAAAGTTAAGTTTTTTGTGAGATCCAGAATTGGAATCTAAGACAGGTAGATTTCAATGAATTTTCTTGTTTGATATGTGTTTTTCCATCACGGATCTTGGTTATTCTCTCTAATCTGCTTTCCATGAACATAGATCTATGTCTTCCACCCATTTTTTAGAAAAAAAATTTCAAAAATGGAGTTTTTGGAAACCGTTCGACGGATGAAGATGGGTTAAGTCTGTGACACTACTGCCCGGCGATAATAGATTATCGCTTGGCATAGGATCCAGAGCTTGGTTCCTTTGTCCCTTTTTTTATTTTTTTTTATTTTATATATTTGACTGAAGAAATTTGCGTGTCATTTTCAGGGTGTGGCATTATCGATCTTCCAGGCTCCTCGTCGCAGCTTCTCCAAGAGGTCTCGAGTGTCGACCTCAACCTTCCCTACTATAGATGATGCAGCAGTGAGCATCCCGATGAATGTCGATATCGACGACCAATATTATCATATTTATGAGTACTTGGAGAAATCGGGTGTACTTGCTGTGATCTCTTCCGGTGTCCCATTCTCCTCAGCCCTTACTCAGGAGTTCTTCAATAACCTCCAGGATCCCGCTCAGACGCACTAAGGTCGGGGTGTGTAGTCCTGCATCGGGACTGACATAGTGACAATTCTCCACTCGGATCTCGAGAGGAAGTATTTCTAATTTCCTAACTTACCGCACCAGGACATTGTGGAGTCCTTTCAGATAAGTCGAGACTGGAGAGAGATCTATGAGTTTCTCCATGGTGTCGAGGACTGCCGAGATCTCATTACTACCGTGGAAAAGCTAACTTCAATTGCCCGCATAATTCAGGATATTCTTCGTCACTCCCTCATGTTCAAGACCGAGGACACTAAGAAAGTCACGACCCAGCTCTCGATGGTGACCTACTGTATCCTGGTGGAAAAACTATTCTGTGTCTCGGATCTTATCCTCCCTATGATGTGGTACACTTTTCACCTAAATTCCCCTGACCGCCAACGGATAAACACGCTGCCTTTGGGCAGTGTGTACCAAAGCATGTTGATGGAGAAGTACCCCGCCATCGATTAGCAGACGTATCCTCTTGATAGCTACCCTCTGGTCTCCAAGGTGAGTGAGATTCCTATCACTTCTCGTGCGCGGCCATCTACAGTGCAGCCACCATTGCCCCGTGCGGGATCCCTTCTGGAGACCAGTCGGGACATCTATACCATAGTGGAGACACAGGGCGAGGAGATCGGGAGGGTTGTGAGAGAGGTGAAGGGGGTGAAGAAAATGTTAAAGAAATCTTGAGCAAACTCAACATTTCTCCCCCATCTTCAGAGAAGTTGTTTTTATTTTTCACATTTTATCAATTATATTTTGTGATGTAATAAAACATGTGAACTTCAGACTCTGGTAGTAGTTATTTGTGTTGTGATGTGTTTTGTGATACCCCCATGCCTGTCATGATTTTATGTTGCTCTACTTTATTTGATAAAATTATCTTATAGTTTCAAATCATAATCATAAAGTAGAGATTCACCATGTCCTAAACTAAAGCATATTTACACAACAAAAATTAAAATAACCTAGTTAGCATATCGTGAAGTAAGATATAGTGTAGTTCGTTTGGAACTTACTTCATGCAGATCATGGATATTAATAAATAAGAGATTTAGGTACCCAATAGGAACCAGTGGTTATGGTTCCCTTGGGTACCAGAACACATTGTGATATACCTTGGGGAGATGACGATGAAAAACCCCCTTTTGAGCAGACTAGGCATGCTCTTCTGAACTTTGGGTCTCCATTCATACTTTGTCTTGATATTGTTTTTATGTTGCAAATTTCCTTTTAGATTTCTACGAGCCCTTGTGTGATGAACTTCGGTTACGCAATATTGAATTGGAGGTTTAAATATATTGATGTTGTTCTTTAAGTTAGGATTATTTCACTTAACATAGGGACTTATAGAGTAGTAATTTTTAAAAGGAAATTTATAATCATGCAATTGTAAGCAGGGGGTAATTTGTTTTTGCCAGTGAAGGTGATTTGTATGTTTAGGAGTTTTGCCTGCTTGAGCTTGGGGTTTTCTACTCCCTTTGATTGACTCAGTTATTATATGACCATTAATATTCAACACACTTTCAAGTTTTGCTTGAAATTGTAAGGTTATGTTTTGTGAATTTTTATTAATAACTTCCTTAATCAAGTTGATTTTCATTTCCAAGTCCTTATTCTTACTTTTGAGATTCAATCTAGCTTTATAGTAAGAAATTATGCTATTCTTAAGAATGGTGACTATAGAGTTAATATGAGCTTCATACTTATTTTTATATTCTTCAGAAGTCTCATTCATCTCCTTAATTTCAGTGTTATAGTCAATGCATCTAGCACAATTCCTTTTTAAAGATGTGTTTTCTAGACATAGTTTCTAAGTTAGTTCTTTTACAAAGAGACACTCTTTTACAAGAACCTTATATTTTTCTTTTAATTCATTGTAATTTGCATACAGTGTGGAAGTGTAACTGAAGAGAAAATAGGCGAAAAAAGACACATCACTGGTGGGTTCTACATTAACACATGCTTTTAAGTGGATTTTTTCAGACCGTAGTTTTGAATTAATACTTGTCAATTTCTTAATTCTACATTTTTTCCTATCTAGAACAACCAATGTAGAAATGGAATTGCATACATAAAGGGAATGTGATTTTCTTACAGTGCTCTTGGATGGAACAAGATTAGAGCTTTGTGTGTCTTTGACTTCTCCTTGTATTGCCTCATCCATGGTTGAGATTTCATCTTCCATTTCTCTCGATGTGGTTGTATTATCTTCCTTCAAGAGAAAGTCTCCATTTAGTTCTTCACTTAGATCAATGAGAATTTGCTCGGAATCATTATCTATAGAAGGATACTATAAGTAAACTCAAGAAATTTCCATATATCATAAGCCGTGGAAATCATGTAGATGAGTTTAAAAATTTCTTGACCAAGCCCACAAAATAAACTGTCCATAGCTTTGGCGTTTATGTGACACTCGTGCTTAGAGAAGTTATTTGGGGGATTGATACAATTTATGTTCAAAACATCTATATCTAATAGTATAAGGAATTTCATCATTAGTTTTCTCCATTCGTTATAGTTCACTCCGGCAAATAGAGGTGGTGCACATAAATTTTCTGTGTATAATTTTTCATCCCCACTAGTCGATTCAAGAATAGGGTTGGTTATTATTTCCGGTGGTTAACTGTTTTGGAACAACCTGCCTCTGATACCACTTGTTGGATCCCGTGGCCAACCTTAGAGAGGGGGGGTGAATAAAGTTTTTTGCGTTAAATGAAATTTAAGTGATTTTGCCTCAGAACATCGAGTTTTGGAAGCCACCGCGGGGCGTTAGGTAGCTAACACGCGGAGGTATGTCTATGAACTCGCTTTCCTGTACAGATTTGGTTGTACACCCCCACAGAAGAATACCAACTAACAATCACAGTAGATAATAGAAATAATAAAGCAGAAAATGAATTTCAATGCAATAATTAGAACAACAAATGTTTTTGACAATTACAAAATTATGATCACCGTGACATCGGAGATCGAAGACGGTGAGAAATAAAACCCTTTTGATTTCTATAACGACCCGCTCTACGGACCGATTGGCTCTCTCCCTTTCCCTCCAAGAAAGGTCTTTGAGTCGGCTCTTTACCTCCATATAAGGAAGGGTATTAGAGCCCTGCTAGATCACCCGATCTAGAAATCCCTACCCTCGGATGATTTCTCATAGAATCCTTCCTAGATTCCGACGATCTTCGTCGGTCGATTTTTCCCACCACAAGAATATAAAACGAGAAGAAAATATACAACAGAAGTAAAAGAATCTAAGTTCGAATCACCCTCAAAAAGCTTTCTCCGTTGAGCCATCCACAACCAGTGCTTGAGATCTTCGAGCGCTTGCAATTGGTTGACTCTTCGTAGTCGTTCTCTTTCCTTGCTCGCCTGAGTTCTTTGTTCACGAACAAGAGGGAGGCGGTTTTCTTTTCCTTCGATGAAGACGATTGGAACGGAACGCAGAGAGTATGCTGAACCCTAGAATGCCAGTGCTTGATCTCTTTTCGTCATAGTATAGAATTCAGAACACGAGGTGCATTATATACGTCTTTAAGAAAATACAATATAGGTGTTGGAGAGATGAGTGGGAAGTAGCGAACTGAAGTTCCTTTGCTATGTTGGCTGGCCCTTGAGGGAAAGTTTGTTGGAGCATGCGTTCCATGCTTCTTGATTTGCTAATAATAAATCTTGTTTGTATTTGATCATAGTGTGTTTATGGTGTGCAGATATAACATGTTTAACGCTACAATCATTTGGGATTGGATTCGGGATTGAGAAGGGAAGTTAAGGTGATATCGCCTGGCGATATCCTGTATCGCCACCAGGCGATAGCTCAAGGGACAGTTACCGCATGATCTATGTTGGGTACATTGTTCACAATGTACTTGATTTGAAGAAGTCATTTCAGCTCAATGATATACACATAGTTTTATTTGATGAATGTTAAGTTCTTGTGTGCAAGAAAATAAAGCTAAGTACAAAAGTGGAAAGACACTAGGCAAGTGTCGACACCTTTGTCAAGGATGTGCTGAGACAAGAAGTAGTTGTGTCAACACTCAGGACCAGTGTCGACACACTTAAACAAGGAGTGTTGAGTCAAAGAGAAAGTTGTGTCGACAACCAGTACTTGGGTCAACACTATGATATAAGAGAGCAATTGTGTCAACACTCATGATTAGTGTCGAAACACATTTCACAAGCTGTGTTGAGACAAGGTGAAGGTTTTGTGTCGACACATTCAGAAGTATGTCGACATCGCTATAAGATTAGAGGCAACGCCCAGGACTGGTGTCGACACATCCAACAGTCAAGTTTCAACACTTCAAGAAGAATTGTTTCCTAAGTGCAGAAATCAATCCAGAGGTTCTGACAACTATCAGAACTGTCCGATGTCAGTTACTAACCGAATTAGCCAGTTACCCTTGACAGAGCCTATTTAAAGGGATCAACTCTACATAGAAAAAAAAGAGTAGTAAAAATTTGGAGAAGCAGAATTTAAGAAGTAATCTGCTAGAATTCAGAAGGTGGAGAGAAGCATGATCAAGAATCGTCTTCAATATTCTACAGCATAGATATACCCTAATTTCAACTTCAAGAAGCTTTGAAAAGCTAAGAAGGGTCAGATCAAATCAATTACAACAAGGATCAAGGAAAGCTGACTTATCAAGTTCAGTTCAAGAAGCAGTCACTCGTTTCTCTCTTGTTGGGTGACTAATTCTTAATTAATTTCTTTTCACCATTATTAATCTTGTAAGATCTACTTATAGATCTGAGTGTAGGGGAATAAATTTCTCTGAGTTGTAAGCATGTGTTCTAAAGGCTGAGGTAGGGCAGGAATTGCCTGAGGTAGGAGAAGTGGGTATTTATCTGAGGTGTAGGAACTGATTGTTCTGAGTTGTAGGGCAGGATTTTCCTGAGGTGTAGGAGTGTGGATTCACTCTGAGGTAGAGTTCTTGGAAAGAACTTGAGGTGTAGGATCTTGGTGATCTGAGTGGTAAGACTTGTAAAGTTTGAGTTGTAGGAGCCAGTTGGGCTCTAAGATGTAAGATCTGTAAGATTGGAGTAAAGAAAGAAGGAGTTTGGCTGAATCTAGTTCATTGCTAGATAGGTGAAGGGGGAAATTGGATGTACCCATCAATTAGGGAACAACTATAAATCTGTGTGTACTGTGCTGTGATTGTTGTGCTCTGATTTTTTAAAGTGTTGAATAGTTTTCTTGTTTTATCTGACTAAGGTAGTAAATATAAAGAAAAGCAGATTTCATTATCTAAAAGTAGCCAAGTTTTAAATTGGACTTATTCACCCCCCCCCCCCCCCTCTAGGTCACTCACAATCCTAAAACAAACATTTATAATTGGTATCGGAGGGAGAGGTTCACTGAGAAGGCATAATAGCCAAGTGAGAATCCAAAGGATTGTAGAGAAAGATAAAGCATGGCTCAAAGGGGAAACAATTCCATCAAGCTTCCAGTCTGCTCCAAAGAAAATTTTGGAATTTGGAAGGAGAGAGTAAGATTATTAATGGAGGCAGCAGATCCAAGAATATACATCACAGTGGTTGAAGGACCTTTCATTCCCATAAAAGTGTCAGTTCTTGATGCAAACATCAAGACACCAAGGACCTATATGGAAATTGATAAGGATGAAATCATTATGTCCACTATGGACAAGAGGGCTCAGAATATTATAGTCAGTGCAATAGATGATTCCACTTTTCAAAACCTGATTCATTGTAAAACATCTAAAGAAATGTGGGAGTCACTGATTGTCTATATGGAAGGAATTGATGAGTTCAGAGATGATAGAAAATCTCTGCTAAACCAACAGTATGAAGCCTTTAGACAGGATAAGAAAGACTTAGTGGCTGAATGTTTTGAAAACTTCTTCAGAATTATAAACAACCCGAGGACTTATGGAAGAAGCTTTACTAACTATGAACCTAATGACAAGTTCTTGAGGTCCCTGAACAAGGAATGGGACATCAAGATTTGTACAATAAGAGAAATGGGTCTCAATCTCAGGAAGTCTGAAGAAGATTCAGCTAGAGCACACAGCAGAGAAAAGTTCTTGGCCCTAAAGGCTGAGACTTCTAGGAAGGTCAGAGAAAATTCAACATAGTCAGAGAGACAAGACATGGTCTCTGAGTGTTCAGAATCATCCTCATCAGGAGGATACCTGACTGAGGAGAAACTATCTCTCTTCTCTAGATAGTTCAAGAAGATGTTGGGGAGAAGAAGACAGGGCAACTGGAAGGGTCCAGTTGGAGACTTTTCTCTCAAGAAGACCAATCATCTAGATAAACCCAGGAAGAAGAAATCTGGGGACAAGTATGGTTCTTCACATAACAAATATATTAAGACTAATATTGTGTGTTATTATTACAACAGGCAAGGGCATGTCATAGCTGATTGCCCATTAAAAAGAAAGGAGAAAAAGCTAGAGAACTGGAAGACTGGACATCACAAGAAGACTAACAAAAGCCTCTTGGCAAAGAAACAGTCTACATTTTTGATAGTGAGTCTGGTTCATCATAATCAGAAGAGGAGGAGGCTCTCATGGGCCTGATGGCTATTGAGGAGACCCAATCAGGAGAAGGAGATCAGGATTGTTCAGATCCTGCTAAGGTAAAACCAATCTCTCATAGTTTAGCCTCAGATTCTTTTTCTGCATAAAAAATGATTCATGTTCACACTCCTCTAATAATAGAAAACATGATTCATACATTGAAGCTAATTTCAACACCCTTATCAATAGATATGGGAAGTTACTAAAGGCCTTGATTGTAAGCAAAAATCTTACTAAGGATCAAGCCAGGAAATTTAAATCTCTGAGGGGAGTATTTTTTCAGTTGGAGAAGGCCAACATAATATTGGACCAAAAAAAACTAATGCTTATAGATCTAACTAATAAGATAGATAACCAGGCAGAAGTAATAGTAGAACAGGTCAAGACTGTCAAGGACCTGGAAGCAAAGCTTACCCAGGAAAGACAGCTCCTGACTCTGTTCTCAAAACCCAAGTCAGTGCTACCTATCTTAGACACCTTCTCTGCAACATTTAGAAGTGGTGTACGGTATGTTCAGATTAAAAAGTTCAAAAATAAATCTGTACCTAAGGGTAAAGCCCCAATGGGTCCAGTTAAGCAACCTTCCAAGTATCTGCCTTCTAATAGATGCTTGAGATCATGTGTTTCTGGACACATGATGTCTGAGTGCTCTACCAGCAAGGTCAATAAAGAGCCTTACTGGAAGGTACACACATCTAATGGCAATAAAGGCCAAAAACCACCATAAAGGGTGATCAATCCAAGAAGCCAAGGAATTCTTGGAGCTGGTCCCAGTGCATCACACCTAAATCTGAAAGTTAAGGGTGTGAATTTTGCACCACTACCTTGGAAGCTGGATGTCAAGTCTAAGGTGCACAGAATTACAACTTCAAATGTACACCCAAAGAAAAGATACAACCAATTTGAGTGTTGATGTTATGGGAAAGTTAGGCATTTTGCCCTAGATTGTTGCTATAATCCAACAACACCTTCATATAAGACTCAACCAGTTTTGTTTAGAAAGTTTGTTGTATTTCACACAGCAAACCTAACAGGAACTAAGGCCCCAAAACTATTTGGGTGCCTAAGATGAACTAATTATGTATTTGCAGGTGGAACCAAGTACCACAGGAAGTCCGGTATGGTACTTGGATAGTTGGTGTTCCAGGCACATGACTGGAACAAGGAGTCTGCTAAGGGATTACACTCCAGTTAGGAATGGACCAAAAGTCATCTTTGGAGGGTCAGAGAAAGGACTCACCAAGGGATATGGTTAACATTTCTAATGGCCTTGTTTCCACCACAAAGGTGGCTTATGCAGAAGGATTGAACCACAATCTGATAAGCATAAGTCAGCTTTGTGATATAGGTTATGAAATTATTTTCCACAATGACAAGTTTCTGATAAGGAATTCAAGTGATCAAGAGATCATCTTGTCAGGCACTAGGAGTGGGAACATTTATTTTCTAAATTTCTTAAGTGTAAATAAGAAATCTCCTGTATGCCTAGTAGCTAGTGAGAAAGACTCTTTGTGTGTGCAGTGGCACAAGAGGCCGACTCACTTAAACTATAAAACTATGTGTAATCTATTCTCTATGGACTTAGTTAGAAATAGTCCCCAGCTCAAATGCTCCAAAGAAGGCTTATGTCATGCATGTCAAAAATGCAAACAGACAAAAGTCTCCTTTAAGAGCATTCAGTCCAAAGACACTTAGAGGTGTCTCTACTTACTTCATATGGATCTCTTTGGTCCTATGCAAGTTCTTAGTTTGGGTAGGAATTCCTATACCTATGTGATTGTGGATGATCACTCTAGGTTTGCTTGAGTATTCTTCCTAAGGAGAAAGTCTGAAACACTAGACATCCTTGCTGATTTTGTCAGACAAGTTCAGAATAAGATGGGATGTTCTATGGTAAAGCTTAGAAGTGACCATGGTACAGAATTTCAATATGAAAAGATGATAAATTTCTGTAAGGAACTAGGGATCTTTCAGGAGTTCTCCTCTCCAAGAACACCACAGCAAAATGGAGTTGCTGTGAGGAAGAATAAAACTCTCATTGAGGCAGCTAGAACAATGCTGAGTGATACATCTCTCCCAAAATATTTCTGGGCTGAGGATGTGAATAAGAATCACAGCAAGACTCCTTATGAACTAATGAAAGGTAGAAAACCAAATTTGTCCTACTTCAAAATTTTTGGTAGTAAGTGTTATGTATTAGACAATGGGAAAACTTATTTAACTAAGTTTTCAGAGAAATCCTATGAAGGAACCTTTGTAGGGTATAGTGTACACAACAAAGCATACAGGATCTACAACTTGAAACATCAAGTTATAGAGGAATCAATTAATGTAGTTTTTGATGAAACTTATGTACTATTTAATGAGATTTCTAACAACTCTAGTCTAGGTGATGTTGACTCTTGGATGGAGAAGTTAAATATAGGTGATTCACCTGATCTAGAGTTATACACTAGAGACAATGTAGATATTCCTATAGAAGGTACAATAACTGCCTAGGGGGAGGAAGAGAATCATCCTAATCCTCCTACAGATCAAGGTGATGGTAGGCACCTGCTAGTAGCAGTTAGACACCTTAGAGATCATTCTATTGATCAAATAATAGGTGATGACAGGCTTGGAGTGAATGTTAGGAGTAGATATCACAATGAGGTTCTATACTCTAGCTTTCTCTCTTAGGTAGAACCTAAAAAGTTTGAAGAAGCTAATTAGGGGGAGTACACATGTAGGGGGAGACATTTCCGAGAAATCATTCATTCTTTTTAAACCTTTTAGTCAGTTCACTTTAACACCAACATTTTACTTCAATACAAATTTCATTGCTCTATTTAGGGGGAGTACACATGTAGGGGGAGAGTAACATCCAAGCACTGTTTTGTGCACATTCAAATGCTTAGTCTTGCTCATCACATTTACAAACACATTATAGGTCATTCATGATTTCTTTTTAAGTATATTTGTTATTATCAAAAGGGGTAGATTGTTGTAGCATGCATTCCACGCTTCTTGGTTTGCTAATGATAAATCTTATTTGTATTAAATTATCGTGTGTTTATGATGTGTAGATATAACATGTCTAATACTCAAATAATTTTTGGCTTGGATTCGGGAGTGCAATGAAAAGTTAAGGTGACATCTCCTGGCGATAGCTCGCGGAACAGTTATCGCATGATCTCCACGGCATTCAGTTAACATCGATATCGCTCAGTGATATTGATATCACTCAAGCGATAGCGCATGATTGGCCACGACCGATTCATACCATAGAAGTTTCGAATCCATGGGACACATGGCAGCTGGATAGGATATCATTGATCAGCGATATCCAATATCGCCAGTGATATCGCTAAAATATATATACGGCTCATTTTTTGGTGGAGATTACGACTTTTAGATTCTATAATGTTCCTTCCTGTGTATCCTATCCAGAGAGCTTAAGCATCTAGAAAAACTCATCTTCCCAAGAAGGTTCAAGAACGAAAGAGCGACGATTTGTACACAGTATCTCAAGCAACCGTAGCAAGCATTCGTCGGCACCTTCAGTGTTACATTTAGAAGGATTTTTCATTCTGAAAGTTATTCATTGTAATTCTTTATTTCTTCATAATAATCAATAGAGGAAATCGCCACATTGAGCGTGGCGTCTAGGTTCTTGTGTGGCTTAGGTGAAAATTGTCTCCTTGTGCATGGCATCTAGGTTCGTGTGCGACTTAGGGAGTTCTCGCCGCCTTGTGTGCTGCGACTAGATCGTGGTAAAATCTAGGGGAGGCTAGTAGTAAGATTTATGGAGAGATACGGGAAAGCCGGCCGGTTCTTGGTAGAAGTACTAGTGAAATCAAAAAGAGTTTATTTTTTCATAGCTTTGATCTCTAGCTTTATAAAGATTCTTTGTACTTTGTTTGCAATATTTTTAAATAAGCTATAGTCATTTGTGTTCTTCTGATTTACTAAGAATTCATAATTGATTAGGAGAAATTTTCTTTTGATTTCTATTATTATTTCACTCAGAAAAAATAGACTAAAAGATAATTTTATTGTTAACCCTTATTCACCCTCCCCCCCAACTAAGGGTGCCTCACGAACCAACACCTACGACAACATTTGATGCATCAACACTAAGCTTTGTGGCCTTGCAGTTCCTTCCTTCACAACCTCCTCTTGCTTCAGATCCTCAACCACATGCACAGTAACTTTAACATCCAACTAACTTCAGCCCTCACCTATTCATCCTCAGCATTCTCTTTTTTCACATTTTTACCAAATTCACAACTTCAGATGTTACTCAATGCCTCATCAAAATTAATTACAGATAAATCATGATTTTCCACTAAAAATTTGGGTTCCTCGGTCATCAGGGATGGACAAGCATGGTGTGTCACCTTGGGTGGCAAAGTGGCAACCATCAGTGATATAGAGGATGGAGCCACTCTCTTTCAAGAAGGGGCACCTGAAATAGGGATGGAGTTATTCTCCTTGGGTCCCAAACCTTGAAAGTTAATAACCACCAAAGTGCCATCCAGAATAACCTCGACCTCCTTTACCTCCCCCCCTCGATTTCCACCACCAACCCAATAGTGAGGACTAGAGACGCTTGTTCATTAACATTGATGTTCAAGTTGAGTTTCTCAACGTCTTGCAAGGCAAGGTGTTGCGTGATGAACCAATGTCGCACAACATAATGGTTTCAACACCATTAATTTTACATTTTACTACCAACTCCCCCTCATGTAAACCATCTGACTCGGATAAACTCTTCCCTTGTTCATGTGGATTCTTCTCAGTAGTACTAGGAAGAGAAATTTAAGCACGCTCAGATAGCACTTGGGCCAATTGGCCCAATTGCATCTCTAAGTTTCTCATTGAGGCTGTCTGGTTGGCCATATTAGATTTAGCAATCCACGAATTTTTCCGTCATTTCTTCCAAAACGCTTTTTTTTAGGATAGGGGCACCGTGTGTAACACCTCCATCCATCACATGAAATATAATAGAGGGTCTGGCCGGGGCCCCACACTATATTCCATAAACAGGCGGCGGGATTACAGGTTAATATCAAAAGTTACTCGAATCCTATCACAGAGCATTCTAGAGGAAGCTTTAGATTTGCATGAACTCATACCAAATGAATGTCCACTATATATAAACCAAACTATTTATATATATAACAGGAATGTCACTTACAAATACACAAAAGTTATGGCCTTAAGGCCTTACAGTTATACTTCACAAATGTGGTTTACAAACATCGGCGTGCAGGCCGGCCACACATGAAAATAGTAATACTTTTCCGCTCGGCCTTCGAGGGCCAGCATAGCAGTAAGGGCTTCAACCCGCAATTTCCCGCTCGGCTCTCCAGCACCTGCACAGGGACAATCCACAACAAGGGTGGCAAACAAGGCAATCGTCAACATTCAGCAGACCAATTTATAACGACCCCACCCTTTTCCCGAGGATGTGATATTCCTTCCCTACAGGCATGGCATTTTCATAAGTAGATATATCACAAGAATGTGCACTCACACACAGTTCTATATATCACAAACGAATGCCTCAATAGCCAAATGTTCCGTGCACTCATGGTACATTTTCGGTGTACCTGTCGCTAGGGTTTCACAACCGTTCAGAGGTCCCAGACATAACGGTTAACTTTTTGCATTCACAGTCTCCATAGCCCCCAGCCTGAGACTTTAGTCTTGACAGCATACAACCCAAGACTCTCATTATGTGATCCTAACAAACGCCAATAACTTAAGCACTCGAGTTAGACAATCACAACGCGGGTACAGTTCATCCATTGCCCATTGCTTAAATTGTCAATTCAATTTCTAGACTGACGCGGGTCGGCTTCCCCTTATCTGTTCGGCTCACTGGCCATTAGGAGCTCACTGCTGACAAATTAGCCTCACAGTCTCCAAGAGACAGGCTTTATAATCAAAAGGGAGTAATTTCTAGCGTTCGTTACGATCGCTTGACGGTACTAACAGAAGTTATATTTCTGCGCCCAAACTCAACCCAAACCCTACAGCATCCTGTAGTTCCAGAAACACTGGTCTTGTCATAGCACACAACACAAATAGCTCACCAAGAGTTATCGTCATTGGCGATACTCACTGTCGCCCGGCGATATCCAACTAGTCTTAAAACCGTGGAATTTCTAGGGTTTTTTCTTGAAATGCAACTCCAGTACTTCCTGCTACTTCCAGTTCACAAGTACAACCTCGCAGAGCCCATATATTACTCGTTTATACTCGAAGTCTTCTCCGGAACGCAAAATAAACAACACCAATCCATACCAACCTGTCCAGATGGGCTTCACACAGCATGCATATTCCATACTACATATTTCCGGATCTATATGCAAGACTCACTGGGGATTTCATGAATCGACCCATGGGAATTCCCTTCGCTTTTCCACCTTTTGGTGGGGGATTCCATGCATATGCCAAAAGAAGGACTTCACTTTTCCAAGAAGGAAGATCGTTACCCTTTTCGTTCTCTTTGGAGCCATGACCTTGATCTCTGATCTGGATGGAATTAATTGTCATAACTTCCTCTCTACGGATCTAGCGTGGACTCGCGATTCCGATCACAAGCACACCTTGGATCGATCTCCACAAGAGCTCCTGGACATTTCCTCCTCTTCCTTCTCTAGAAGTAAAGAACAGAGTGTGTGAGAGAAAATGAGAATAAAATCTCAAGTCCAGCCTATATACAAAATCTACTGCCGTACGGTAACTCCTACCGCCGCACGGTAACTCTTACAGTAGCACGATAACACAGGCGGTAACCGTTTTGGCCAGTCGGCGCAGCTATCCAGAGCTATCGCCCCGCGATAACTCTCTAGCGCCTGGCGGTAGATTGGTTACTCGAGAAATCATTTTCGATATTCGTCGAGAGGCTAGCGCGGCGCGGTAAAGCCTATCGCCTAGCAGTAGCGCTCTCGACGATTCCTCGAAAGCATTGAGTGGTCTCGCCGAAGTCATTTGCTAGCGTGGCGCGATAGCTTCCTATCACTAGGCGGTAAAGACCCGATCTCTTGGTCTTTTAATTCATTGAGCTATCGCCAGCGATAAGACTACCGCCGGGAAGTAACCTTCAATGATCACTTCCCATTTTTGGAGTGTTACAACCCTCCCCTCCTTACAGAAATTTCGTCCTAAAATTACATACTTCTATAAGGAAAACAAGTAACTAATATGTTAAAACATATTTCCTTCACAGAACAATGATACAACATCATTTTGCAAATAACTCGGGATATTCTTCGTGCATGTTTTTCTCTCGCTCCCATGTCAGCTCTTCACAGCCAATCAAGACAAAGATCAATATTTCTATAAAAAAAACACTTACTCAATCTAGTTTCTCGCTACTATACTAAAAAGTAAACGTAGGAAGCATGAATCACTAGGGATTTAATTAGGCGTACAGTTAGGCTTAGGTTTTTAATGATGTGATATTCAAAAGATAAACATGAGGGGTATTTGCACACTTAAAATAAAAAGAAGTGAGGTTTGCCAAAATAATGCTAGCCAAAATAAATACTTTTTACATTTTTTTCTCTTTTCTTTTATTTTATTCATCATATATTTTTTTCTTCATTTTTCATTTTTTTCATTTTTCATACTTAAACATTTTCACTTTTGTAGCAAAAAATAATACAAGGATTTTCCACAATTTTTTTCAAAAAGATGCACATTAGCAATTATAGCTCAAAAACAAATTTAAAGTGTGCATATAGGTAAGCTATTTGGCTGTGGTGAAATAAAAAGTGGGGATACAAAAATGAAATGAAAAGGCACAAAATGGCTAGCAGTGATTATTGTTATGCGGGGTGCAAAGGCTCAAACATTTCCAAAAGAAATGTCTAGATCATTTCCATGCTTCCTAAATCTACTCAAAGTAAAGCTTTGAAATTTCAAAAAAAAAGATAAGCAAAAAAATAGAAAATAGAGAATTTGCTTTCATAAAAATAATGATAATAAGCATCTAGACCGGTTTATGTCTACTACACTTAATACTAATTAACGTTTAAAAAGATTTTAATAAGGAAAAATAAAGGATGATAGGTTTTATAAAAGTAAAAGAAATAAAAAGATGATAGGAAAAAGTGAAAAAGATTCAAGAAATTTTTTAAAAACAATATATTATCCTAAATAGGAACACTGCATGAGTCAACATACTACTCGCTAAACATATTTGATTAGAAAATTAATCTAATTTATTCTAACTAAGCAAGTAGACATGAGCTTAAAAATAATAAAATGTAAAGTGGCAGGGTACTAATTGACTTGGCAAAAATTAACTCAATTTTATTTGGGATTTTTCAAAAGTTTATATATATATATTTTTTGATAGTTTCGACATTTTTTTTATTTTTCTAAAGTAAACTAACTAAGCAAACACTCCCACATACTTAAAGTTAAATATTGTCCTCAATGAAGAAAGGAGGGGAAGGAGAGAAAGAAGCTAATAAAGAAAATTAAAATTAAATAAATTAAAACAGGTACTTCCCCGGATTTGTGAGTCACGAATGGATGGGCGATGCCACTCCCCCATGGTTGGCTTTGGAACTTCTTGAAATATCATCTTTGAACTTGTGGTGGATTCAGCAACGTTGGAGGAGGCAATCACAGAACGTCAGCTTGTCGGAGCCGCCCGGGGCAAAAAGTGGAAAATAAAGAAAACAAAAAAAACCTTGGGTTTCCTCCCAAGAGCGCTTTTTGTATTACACATCGCTTGAGCTCGACCCAAAAAAATATTGTCCAAAATAGTAGTAGTTTAGAAAAAATATATATAGTCTTAAGTTATTACAGTTCATACAGAAGAAAAGTAATATTGTCTAGACTAACATTATCACCAGATAAATAAAGTTACAGACGCTGCTCATTTACTTTGAAGTCACTCTTGTCTGGGTGAGAGATTAAAACTGTGTCATAAGGAAAAACTTCTTTTACAGAAAAAGGGCCAGAACATTGAGATTTGAGTTTGCCTGAAAATAAACGCAGACGCAAATTATAAAACAAAACTTGGTCGCCTGGCTTGAATGTTTTTGGGTGCCTTATATTTTTATCGTGAAAATGCTTTGTTCGCTCCTTATATAATTTGTTATTTTCATACGCGTAGGAGCGTCACTCGTCGAGTTCGTTAAGTTGGAATTTTCGAAGATTGGCGACAGAGTGGGGATCTAAATTTAAAAATTTTAAGGCCTAAAAAGCACGATGTTCAAGTTTGACGGATAAATGGCACGATTTTCCATAAACTAACCGATATGGCGTACAACCGATGGCAGTTTTGTATGCTTTTCGGTAAGCCCATAGAGCATCGTCTAATTTAACTGACTAATCATTACGTGAAGTAGAAACTGTCTTTTCTAAAATGCGTTTAATTTCCCTATTCACTACCTCGACTTCGTCGTTAGTTTGGGGGTGGTATGCGGTTGAAATATTATGTGTAACGTCATATTTTGAAAGTGTTTTAGCGAGTTGTGCGTTACAGAAATGTGAGCCCCTGTCACTGATGATGGCCCTAGGAGTACCGAATCGAGAAAATAAATTTTTTAGGAAAATAATAACAACTCGGGAGTCGTTGGTAGGAAGAGCTTGGGCCTCCGCCCATCGAGAACGTAATCTACTGGAACCAAAATGAACTTATTCCCAAAGCTAGAAGGAAGAGGGCCTACAAAATCAATTCCCCAAAGGTTGAAGACTTCGCACTCGAGGAAGTAATTTTGTGGCATTTTATTTTTATTAGAGATATTGCCCAACCGTTGGCAATTATCGCACCAGCTCACAAAAGATTAGGCATCTTTAAAGAGAGCAGGCCGATAAAAGCCTGTGTTAAGCACTTTATGAGCGGTCTGATTGGCTTGATAATGCCCGCCGGTCGGTCCTTTGTGTAAGTGTTTCAAAATACTTTGTCCCTCTTTTAAAGATACACATCTCCTTACTACTTGGTCTACACAGACTCGAAAGAGATGCGGGTCCTCCCAAAAATATTTCTTCAGATCAGAAAAAAAAAATTCTTCTTTTGTTGAGAGGTGAACTCTTTCGGGAGGACACGGGCCACTAAATAGTTGGCGAAGTTTGCAAGCCAAGGAGAAGGGGATCTGTTAATTAAAAATAGCTTCTCATCGAGAAAATAATCATTAAAAGTTTTTTCGTCTAAATTTTCAATATACGGGTTATCTAAACGCGAGAGATAGTCTGCGGCCAAATTCTCGGGCCCCCTTTTATCTCGAATTTCCAAGTCGAATTCCTGGAGGAGTAAGATCTAGCGTATTAACTGTGGCTTGGCATTCAATTTAGAAAGCAAATACTTGAGGGTCGAGTGGTCTGTGAAAACTATAATTTTCAAAAGAGTTATATATGGGCGGAATTTATCGAAGGCAAAAATAATACCTAAAAGCTCCTTTTCCGTCGTGGTGTAATTTTCTTGTGCGGATGTGAGCGTTTTACTCGCGTAGTAAATAGGGTGGAAGTTCTTTGATATACGTTGTCCTCACACGGCTCCCACTGTAAAGCTACTCGCATCGCACATGATCTCGAAGGGAAGGTCCCAGACTAGAGCTATCATAATCGGCGTGTCAATTAATTTATTCTTAATCAATTCAAAAGCAGTTAAACAAACATTATCAAAGATAAATGGGGTGTCCTTCTCTAGCAGATGAGTAAGAGGTTTGGTGATTTTGGAAAAATCTTTTATAAAACGTCAGTAGAAACCAACATTACCTAAAAAACTCTGTATGGCTTTTACGTTTGTTGGTGGTGGTAGTTTTTCAATTACTTCAATTTTTGCTATATAGACCTCAATTCCTTACGAAGAAATCTTATGTCCTAAGACTAAAACCTCCCGCACCATAAAATGGAATTTTTCCCAATTCAGGGTGAGGTTAGTCTCTTCACATCGCTCTAAAACTTTTTCTAAATTTCCTAAGCAGACATCGAAGGAGTCACCGAACACGGAGAAGTCATCCATAAAAACCTTTATAATACTTTCAACGTACTTGTCAAATATTGCTAGCATACATCGTTGGAATGTTGCTGGCGCATTACATAACCCAAATGACATTCTTCGGTAGGCGAAGGTGCCGAAGGGACAAGTAAACGTTATTTTCTCCTAATCCTCGGGCGAAATGGGGATTTGAAAATAGCCCGAGAGGCATCGAGAAAACAGTTAAAACTATGGCTGGATAAATGTTCTAAGATTTGATCGATGAATAGCAAGAGAAAGTGGTCCTTGCGGGTGGCATTGTTTAATTTACGATAATCTATACACATGTGTCACCCCGTCACCGTCTGTATTGGAATTAAATCATTATTCTCATTCAAGACTACCGTGATCCTCCCTTTTTAGGCACTACCTGAACAGGGCGAACCCACTTACTATCTGATATGAGGTAGATAATTCCTGCGTCTAAAAGTTTCATTACGTCGCCCTTTACTACTTCTTTCATATTTGGGTTCAATCGGCGCAGAGGTTGGACAAAGTTACGTGAATTATCTTTCATTAGAATTTTAGGAGTGCAGAAAGATGGGCTTATGCCCTTGATATCAGAAATCTTCCAAGCAATAGCTCGGCGATATTTTTGTAAAACTCGAAGAAGTTTATCATTTTCAAATTCAGTTATATAGGTTGATACTATTACGGGCAGTTTGGAGTCTTTTTCTAGGAAGGCGTATTTTAGATATTCAGGTAGTTCTTTTAGTTCTAAGGTAGGGGGTTCTTCGTAAGATGATTTGGAGGATTTATTTTTCAAAAATCATTTCTTCATACACTTTTGACTTATAAGGAAAATTTGAAGGTGGTGAATCAGCGGTCATTGTCGTTTCTTGCAGACACTGGGGCGGGGCAGTCGAAGAAGAACCAAAAGAAGAAAATTCATTTTTGAAAAGGTAGTAGGAATAGTCATCACTTAAAACATCCAGGAAGAAGCAAGAGTCATCATTTTCTAAGGTGTTTTTCATAGACGGGGTGATGGAGAAAGTAACCTCGTCGTCTCCGACTCGCAGGAAGAGCTTTTTGTTGCTTACATCAATGATAGCGCGAGAGGTGGCAAGGAAGGGGTGGCCAAGGATCAGGGGAACCTCGACATCCTCTTCAATGTAAAGAATGATGAAATCCACCGGGAAGATGAATTTGTCGACTTTCACTAAAACTTCCTCCACGATTCCTAACGGAAACTTTACCGACCCATCAGCAAGCTGGATACTCATTCTCGTAGGGCTAAGGGTACCCAGTCCTAACTTCTTAAACAAGGAAAATGACATCAAGTTGATGCTCGCTCCTAAGTCGACTAGCACGAAATTGACAAATAGGTCACCAAAGACATACGGGATAGAAAAACTACCTGGATCGTTGATCTTCTTTGGTAAGCCATTTGTTAAGACGACGGAGCACTCGGCATTTAAAGTGACGTGCGATAAATTTTCTAACTTTTTCTTATTAGTTAAAGTACTTAACGTACTTGGGCATTTGAGATATTGCTTCATGGAAGCGCAAATTTATGTGTATTTGTTTGAACATTTCTAGGAAGCGATTATATTGATCAACTAACTGTTCCTTGTTAAGTTGAGAAAGATAAGGCGGAGTAGAATAATTTTTTAAAACTAAGGGTGGAGTGATAAAATCTTTTTTAGCGGGTTGAATATTTAAAATAGGGGTAGAGCTAGCCTCGGGCTCTTCACTAATTACACCGGAAATTTGTTTCCAACTCCAAAGAGTTATAGCTTTTGCTTGCTCTCTCGGGTTGGGCTCGGTATTAGCAGGAAGAGACCCGGGAGGTCGCTCGGATATAATTTGTGCGAGCTGCCCTACTTGGTTCTCTATATTTTTGATTGATTCTGTGAGGTTTCTAATGATTGCGTCATTTTTGTTTATGTATTTCGAAAGTATTTTCTCCAAAGATGGAGGTTTTTTAAAATTTTGAAGTGGTGGAGGTGGTGCAGAAAAATCATTTTATAGTGGCGGGCAAATAGCTTTCGTAGGATTACTCCAAGATAAATTCGGGTGATTTCATAAAGCAGGATTATAATTGTTCGGAAAAGAAAATCCCGACACAGGAAAATTAGTAGCAGAAAAATTATTATAAGCATTCCTAGGTATATTACCTAAGAAATCAATTTGTTTGGCAGCAGCTTTTGTAGATTCCCATCCCTGAGGAGCGGAGGGAGCAGTCATTTTTGATACCTTTTTGCTAAGCATTTCTACTTGCAGTGTTAATTGAGAGACGTTATCCACCTCATACATACCTGCAGGTTTGTTTGGGCGGGATCTTGGCACATTCCACTGATAGGTGTTCATTGTCATATCCTCAAATAGCTCAAGAGCGGCTTCTGGGGTTTTGTGGTTTAAAGTGCCACCAGAAGCGTCATCTATCATTTGCTTCGTATTTTGATTTAGCCTATTATAAAATGTCTGCACTTATAACCATACAGGCAGAGCATGATGAGGGCAACATCTTAAAAGTACATTAAATCTTTCCCACGTGTCATATAAAGTTTCAAAGTCTATTTGGCAAAAATAAGAGATATCATTCCTAAGCTTTGCAGTTTTTGCTGGCGGAAAGTACTTCGTCAGAAATTTTTCAGTTAATTGATCCCAAGTGGTGAAGCTTCCTCTAGGTAGAGTCATCAACCACTGTTTTCCATTAGTTCTTAAAGAGAATGGGAAGAGTCTTAGCTTAATCGCATCATTTGTAACACCATTTATCTTGAAGGTGTAACAAATTTCAAGAAAGCTAGCGATGTGTGCGTTCGGATATTCATCTTGCAGTCCGCCGAACTGCACATATTGTTGCACCATTTGAATTATGCTAGGCTTTAATTCGAAATTGTAATTTGCTATGGCGGGGCGCATTATACTAGATTTTGTACCCTCTAGATTTAGCTTTGCATAATAGGACATAGGCCTATTCAGGGATTCCTCTTAGTTGGGCACTTCCATATTTAGAGTAGATATAGACTCTGAATCCTCAATTGGTTCTTGGAGGGTAGGGCCTTGAAATCCCGGTATTCTCTGAAGAGTACGCTCAATTTCTTTTTCCAAATCCAAAATTTCCGACAGATTTGCGTGGGTCATAAACTAGAAGGAGGAGAGAAAGAGATAGAAAAACTAGAAAAAGAGTGCTTATTTTTTTTTTGAAATTTAATTTTTTTAGAAAGGGGGGATAAAGAGAGGTGATAAAAGTAATAGATTCGTGATTTCAAAATATCAACATAAAGTTGTCCCCGGCAACGGCGCCAAAAATTTGGTGTCTACAAATCGTTTCGAAAATAATTCCGAACTAGCAATCCAATGAAGAATATACCTATCAAATTATAGCAAGGGGACACAAGTGTCGTATTAAAATCCGGGAACCGTTGAATAATTGTACTCACACGAATTACTATTGTCTTATCGAAATATATATTAAGGTTTGATTACTAAATTGAAAAAAAGAAATTACTTGCAACTATTAAGAAAGACTACTACTAACAATTAAAAAGAGGGGTTGAATGATGATTAAGGGATAGTACTCGATCATGAATCACCTCGACATAAGTTAATCAAAGATATGATAACAAACTAAAACTTAATAATGTAAAGGTCCTTGACCGTGAGGGTTCCCAAAGCTTGAACACGCTTCTCTCAAAGATGTGCCCAACTGAGGTTAGGAAAATCAGACCGAACTCTCGTCTGTATTTGAATACCTAAAACTCTCTTTAATTAGTGAACCCCGCTATTGGATTTCACTCCAATAGGGGAGATTTACATCATCCTCTCTCGAGGGGCACATGTAACTCTTTTTACTCTTGAGTGTTCACTTCAAACTATGAGCCTCTTGGATAGCTAAGAGTGAAAACCTAGATGGAGATTATATATCAATGATATAATTCCAAACATGATATTCCAAGAGTAAATCGAAGGTCTAAACCTTAAAAAGAGAAAGTAAACTAAAGCATCATAACTTAATCAACTCAATCTTGGATCATCAAGATCGAGTACTAGGAGGATTTAGTTACTCATGGTGGAGAGGAGAAAGAGAGATGGGGAGTAGAACATCATAATAGCTAAGTAGAGAGAAAGAGAAAAGAACACTTTTTATTAAACTAAAAAGGGAGGTTACACTTGGATGAAAAACTACACTTGCATGAAAATGAAAACCCTAAGCTAGCATTATCATTATACTAGAAAAAAAAAAGTACAAGAACACTACAAAGACTTGCATGAAAACTAGGAATCTAACAGCTTGAAATGAGAAGGAGAGAGAGAGAAGAGCTTAAGGGAAAAACGTGAAAAACTCTAAGAATAAAAATGGCAACACCTCCCCTTTGCACAAAATCTGCATGTTGAAACCTTGGGGCAGCACTCAATTTATAGAAATTTTTCTGGCTGGGTCACCCCCCCCCCCCCTACACGCCCGGGTTGGGGGTGTACCTGGGGCGTGTAATACTTGTTTACTTTGGCTGGCTGAAATTAAAGTCTGGAAGTGACTGGCGCGGCAGTTGGGTTACACGGCCTGATGACACGCGGCATGACGGTGGAGTGGGGAAAAGTCGCGCTGTAGTGATTTTTTGGGACTTGGCGGGACACGCCCCAAGTACACGCCCAACTCGGGAATGTAAGGGGAGCGTGTAAGCTGAAATTTCCTGGATTTTGACTTCGGACCGTAGATTCATTCCAGTTGGGTTACACGCCCTGGGAGGGCGTGACCTGGGGGCGTGTAACAGGAGAAAACCCAAAAACCTGAAAAATAGAAAATAAACTAAGTTAGAACAATAATTGAGAAAAGAATCTAAAAAGAACCTAAAAATACAAAAGACAAAAGATTTAAACGAGTATACATATTTTTGATCTAATAAACTAAGCTAAATTATGTTTCATCAACGCACAAGCGGCGATTTCCTCTAATGATTACAACGATGAAATGAAGAAGTACAAAGAATAACTTCTAGAATAAAAACTTCCTCTAAATGAAGTGTTGAAGATGAAGACGAATCCTCGCAAAGGTTGCTTGAGATGTCGCGTACGAGTCATCACTTTTTCGCTCCTGAACCTTCTTGGCAAGAAAGAGTTTTTGGATGCTGGAGCTCTCTAGACAAGATGCACGTGAAGGAATACTCCAGATTATGAAAGTCGTGATCTTCATAGAAAAATGAGACAAATTTATACTTTGGAGCTATCATCGGCGATATTGGCTATCACCTGTCAGTGATATCATATATGGCTGCCACGTGTCCCATGATTCCGAGATTTCTGTAGAATGATCCGATCGTGGCCAATCGTCAGCTATCGCCTGGGCGATATCGATATCGTCGGGCGATATCGATATCGCCGGGCGATATCGATATTGTCGGGTGATATCGTATATAACTGTGCGCTATGGAGATCATGTGGTAACTATCCCTTGAGCTATCACCTGGTGGCGATACTGGATATCGCTAGACGATATCACCTCAACTTCTCTTTTCAATCCTTAATCCAGGCTCAAATGATTAAAGCGTTAGACCTGTTATATCTGCACACCATAAACACAATATGATCAAATATAAACGAGATTTGTTATTAGTAAACCAAGAAGCGTGGAACACATGCTCCAATAATTGCAGTTGATGTTGTGATTTGAAAAATTGTCAGAGTTTTTGGGAATACCTTCTCATAGACTACGTCAAACTATTGCGGGTCACCCGGTTTTTCCCCGGTCTAGAAAATCAGACCGCATTAGCTCGTAATTGGACCGGGCACACAAACAGTCAATGAAAACCAGCATCAAAAGGCAAAAGTATTTTTTGACGTGGAAAACTCGAAAATGGTGAAAAACAACGTGGTCGGATCTATGTCGGACCAAAATCTACTATTTTGTTAGAGTTTATAAAATTGAGATAATTCCTTGGAGAGTGACAAACCACCTCTCCATTACAAGTGCAGATTACTAAAACAACAGAGGAAAAAAACCAAGTCCTTGTAGACTGGGTGGAAGCTCTCCGATGGTGAAAATCTCCAAGTCCTCGGAGCCTCGGTGGAAGCGCTCCTATGGAGCCGGAACCTTGATGAGAGTGCTTATTTGATAAGGAAAAGTCACGTTTTTGAAGTCTCAAGACGTCTTCATGCAAGAGAGGGAGCAGAGAGAATTTCAAGCGGGGGAACAATCTAACTCCCACATTCTCGCCGGAAAACCTCAGAATTCTTTCTAGCCTCTATAGTTGTTTGTCTTCAAATGAAGGTCTGAAGGCCTTTTATAGCTATATGGAGGGGTATGTTGGTAATTGTGTCGGGATGGGATTTGTGATTGCAAATGGCGTTGCTCCGTTTCGGTCACCTGGATTACCAATTTTAGCAAAATGAAGAAAGTACCCCCCGAGCGGATCGGGCGGCTCGGGAAGGGTGCCCGATGGCGGTGGCGGACTGGCAGTCGGCAACGGACGGAGGCATCGGTGGCAGTCGGAGGCTACGCCGGCGGCCGGAAGTGGCGGAGTCCGCCGGCGCGCGCTGCTTCTGCTTCGGCGCGCCATGCTCGCGTTGAGGCCGATTGTGGTTTCACGCGCTCATTCTTGTGTAACTGCTTAGTCCTCTTTGGCCCGACTCGGAATTTCTCAATGAGAACCCCATCAAAACTGTAAGGAAAGACATGATTTAATTAGGCATCAGTGATATTATGAGTAAAGACATGGCATCATGGTGACAAATGATCCATATAGATGACCCCGCTATAGTGGGATAAAAGCTTGAGTGTTGTTATTGAACAGCCTTTTGGGCTCGCAGGTGCCTAAGCCCACTAGTAGTTGGCCTAAGAAGAGCTCCTTCCGGAGGCTACACGGCTACCCTGCTGGTAGAAGCGCTTTGATATATCAGTGCGTCACACATGCACCGCGAGGTGCATGGCATCCTCTTGCAGCGACATGATGCACTGCAATATCCGACATTGTCATGTGTCCACCTCCCGATAGCACACAGTGTTTCCCCAGACCTTGTGACACCTAGAGTGCATTGCTCTTTGACACATGGTGCCTTATCACCTATGGAGAGCCCGATAATGGGAAATTTGGTTGTTTGGCCTTTTCGGGATTTCTTAAACTCTAATTTTTGACGTTTTTAATAGCGTTGGAAGGTATTAGAATGAAAAATCCAATAGAATATTTAGTCTCTTCATTTTTTTTATTTTCTCTAAAATCAATTAAATGTAAGAGAAGGAGAGAGAAAGTGTTAGAATATGCAAAATTTTCTAGGCAGTGTAACAGAGGGTTCTAAAGGCATTATAGCATCGAATAATACAAGTGCTGTTAAAGTGTTATTGTAATAGAGAATAAATCCAGAAGTCTTATAGGAGAGAGAAGTCCTAGGTAGTTGGAACTTGGAAATACTGTGATTTTTATGTACCATCACAATAATTATGTGTATGCTGAAATAATGCTTGCATTTATTGTGTTAGCTAGAAATGAAAAAAAAGTTGAATTACTTATATTCAAGTGATAATTATATGTTGAATCAATTATATGTTGAATCATTAGGCTCATGATGGTGATGAATTAATGATTGATAATGATAAACTCGCAAAAATAATATTCTATGCAAATGAATTTTGACAAGATCGATTATAATGGATCAATTACGTTTAACATGTAATGCTCGAACATGTTAATATCATAAAATTATCATGGCATGAACAATATTGAAATTATTTAATTGGTGCCGTTAAGATTATGAAAATGGCATAATGTAATGTTGTGTGCTAATTGTTAGCCCAATATAAGCTTTTGTGCAAAAACAGTTATTAAGAACCTTTTGGGAGTGCAAATAGACAAATAAAATGTGCCAATATAAATTCTCAAAAATAATTAATAGACAATAAAGAGTTAAAGCTAGGGATAAAATGTGAAGGAAAATATCCATTAAATATATCTATAATGTATATATTAAAGGCCAGTAAATCATTTTGAAATTTAAAAAAAAAAGTAAATTGAGATTATTTTGAAAATAAAAAAGGAGACGATTGCAAATTTGAAATAGCAAGCTTCAAATATCATGGAAACAAGGCTTCTTTTTTTTGTAGACAAAAATGAGATATTGGTCCCTAATTTTGATGTTGGTTTGAAATTGGTCCCTGAAATGTTTTTGGTTTGATATCAGTCCCTAAATTTTTCATTGTCTTAAGTGGATTTCCAATTAACTTCTCCGTTAATTTTTGGATGGAAAAATTAATGTGTCATTTATTAATATTTTCATTATTAATCCCCTTTTTGCTTTGGTATAACTCCAGCCTCTCCCTTCCCTTGCCCAAATAAACCCTACGCCGCCTCCCCCCTTCTCGTTCCCAAACAAACCGTATGACAACTCCCCCCATCCCGCCTTCCGCCTGCTTCGTGCTTCCCATCGGCATCCAACGCCGGCGATGCTCTTATTTCCCATGTGGTAGGATTCGTTGCTTCTATCGGCATCCTATCGCCGGCGAGTTTTCCGCTTGTTTGGTTCGTCGCTCCTCCACTTTGTGTCTTCCAGGTAATGCAACTTCCCCTAATGCAAAACCAGTTTTCAAGTATATAAATAATGATGATAGTGCTATATAGAACATGTTTTCACTTGTTTTTAATTAAAAATTGCATATTTATCAAAACCTGTTTTCCGGGTAATGTCACTTCGCCGACGATCTATATAGAACATATTTTCATCTATTTTAATTAAAGGTTGCTTATTTATCACGATTATGCTCCCGTTTCACATATAATTTTTTTTATTGTCACAATTATATAATGGATCTTAATAATGAAGATATTCTCTCAGCGGAAAGTGATTCCTACAGTGATGATAGTGCAATAGATATCACATTTGAAAGCGATGAAGATTTAATTGATGATGATATTGTTACTAACTTAAGTGAGGAGATGGAGAATACATAATTCTTTTACAGACAACATGTTGTCGATTGCTTATTTTCCTAACTTAAACGAGGAAGTTGTTGAAGATCTTATATCAGATAAACTTCAATCTACTAGTACTGACAGTGAACAAGAGACTTCAAAGAGAGAAAAAAAAACCAAAACAACCAATATTTCATTGTTGAAGGATGTGAAGGAGATGAAGTGACACCCTGGAATAATTTTCAGATAGAAAGAAGAATTTAAGGATGTTGTTACAACATATGCGGTGCATACGGGTGTTGGTTTAAAATTGACAAAGAATGACAAGTCAAGAGTTAGGTTTAAATGTAAAGAAGGAAGTAATTGGGAAATTTGTTGTACCAGTAAAGAATCAAAACACATGAGAAGTGAGAACTATTATTAATAAGCACACATGTAGTAGAGAGTTCAACAACGGACTGTTAAGTGCAAAGTGGTTAAGTCAAAGAATTGAATCTAAAGTGAGAGAAAATCCCAATATTCAAATCAAACAAATAGTTGTGAAGGCAAAAGAAAAAGTGGGTTGCTGGGATCTCCAAAGATAAAGCATATAGAGCTAAAATGCATGCAAATACTTTGCTTGAAGGTAGTGTTGGAGAGTAATATAATATATTAAATTTATATTGTGCGGAGATTTTAAAATCAAATCCCGAGCCGATAAAATTATATTGTGCGGAGATTTTAAAATCAAATCCCGACAGCTCGGTTTTCTTGAAGTTTACTTGGCCTCCAGATTTTTTCAATGAATCTCTAACATCATCAAGTGCTATAATTCCTCGGTTCCAAAGAATGAACACAAGTTAAGTGAATCATTTATAGTTTGTAGGCCTATTATTGGATTAGATGGATGCTTCTTGAAAGGACAACACGTTGGCCAATTATAACCGCGATAGATAGAGATCCTAATGATCAAATGCTACCAATTGCATATGCAGTTGTGGTAGAAAACAAAGACTCATGAAGTTGGTTTCTCTCTTGCCTTGCAAGAGATCTCAATCCCCCCCCCCCCCCCCCCCCCCCATGAAAAATACAGTCAAAAAACAACAAAATATGATGACAGTCTGGCAATATTATGCCCATTTGTTGGAAAATTTTACTTAAAAAAATATCACAGTTCAGTTTCATTTAACAGAAATAGGATGCAAATAAATACTTTAAAATTTTATGATTTGACAATATTCGGGGCATATTCTTCAAAGATTTTGGTGGCAAGGATCAGGAGATCAGAAAATGCGCTGAACGATGAACGCAGAAATCTTGCCTCCACTGCTTCAAATCGCCTGAAGCACAGAGAGTAGCTTTTAAGAATCAATGGACTGTAAATAAGCTGAACATGAATATGTTTGGGTTTTGCTCGGTTCAATTCACTAACAGGTCAAAACGGGAAAAAAGGGTTCATCAATGAAAATCGAATGCTTAGACCTCAGTTGTTAAAAAGTGATAAAATATAAAGGAAGCCTAGCTAAGTGAAGATTAAATACTCACACTTTTAATTTACCATCAGATATGGAGATTTGCCTCTTAACCTTGTCTGGCTGCAACTGTAAAATCCGAAGTTACCAAAAAGATTTCTCAAAAGTCAACCAATAACAAGTAATATGTTTTAGGTTCCAACCTCTTTATCAACATCTAATGCTGCAAAGACAATGGCGGCGTACTCCTGCGATTTGTAATCAACCTCAAACTCGCTGCAAAAAGAAAGTATTTATCAGGCCAACATAAATGAGGTTGAATTATTATATATTATATACATATAGTTATTAAGGAGTGCAACCAAGGGCGCAAAAGTTAAGCTTAAAATACGCAGATTTTGTATTCTGGGTCCTGGTCCTGGATGCTAAATGATCCCACAATCACAACATCATTGTGAACGATCATCCTAGACTTTGTAAATTTCGCTTAAGTTTATAGGTGAGGGTAAACCGATTGGTATTTCTACACTGGGAAATTTATCTCATCCAATATGGACCACCCAAATTGTCTTATATGATTTAAACAATCTCCTCTCTGGTGAAAGCAATCTGGCACAGGGTAGAGATGTGAAAGTACACTCTAAATAATATAAGCCTAAGGTGCGGTGTTGGGAAATCTTGATTAAACCCTAGAATGATGCAAGTAGGGGTATAACGGTTTGGTTTGATTTAAGAGCAAAGCTGTAAACTGAACCATCCCTACATGATTCCAGAATTCTACCGAACCAAACGGCGTAAATCATCGGAACCGAACCGAACTAGACCCAGGAATAAAAAATAAACGGATACATAATTTTTATCAAGTAAAAAACTGAAACATAAGGATACTTTTATATAAATAACTCAATGATATCATACTATTATTATATTATAGAAACAACAACACTCAAGCCTTTATCCCACTATAGTGGTGTCAGTTATATGGATCCTTTGTCGCCATTGTGCCCTATTTTTTGTCATAATCTCACTATTATTATATTATAGATACATAAAAATTTATATTGTTTATCTATATGGTACGGTTTGGTTTGGCTTAATATAAAAAATCATGACCTGAACCGAACCGTGCGACTTTTCAATATTTGAAACTGTAACTAAACCGCCGATGACGAAAATCAAACAGTGCGGTTCGGTTTGGCAGTTCGGTTTGGCGGTTCGGTTGATTTTTACTTACACCCCTAGATGCAAACATACAAAAGGCGGATATGACAAAGATTTGCAATTATTAATTAAGATTATATTTGGGGTAGCTTTTGCGGATGAGAAAGTTGTGAGAAAGCAGTGCTGAGAACAAAACAGTTCAAAAATCACAAATGAGAGTTAAAAGCTGTTTGGAGAATCTGTTGACACTGATGAGAAAGCTATTGTTTGAAATGGTGTAACTATTTGACATAACAGCTATTTTTTTAAATGACAAATTGATACATTTTTTCTCAAAAAAACATGCTATAAAAAAGAAACAAGTGCGATTATGGAATTTTCTAAATCTATTTATAAATTTGTATTGGAATCTTTCCATAAATTTGTTATCACTTCAGGACACCAATCACGTAAAAATAGCCCAAAATAGATAAAAAAAACATCACCAAAGTTCATATAAACCTCAAGATAACACCAGTTAATAGTTCTCCGAATATAGTCGTAGTTTAACTCCAAGATTGTTGTCGTCAGTCATGTTATGTGTTAGCTAAAAGATTGATGAATTAAAGATTAGTCAAATGTGTTAGCTAAAAGATTGATGAATTAAAGATTAGTCAAGCATATCAGTTTTACATTATGAAGATTATGTAAATGGAAGCTTAAAGTAGTACCTGTGAGTATTGTACAATTCCTCGGCAATACTATCTCGCACGGCGTATCATAGACATCTCATCAACACAAATCTTCAAACCTATTAATATCAAAATCAACTTCTGATGTATTGTCTTCTTGTGCTTGTCTCCTTCCGTGCATGTATGCCTTTGGGAATATGAATGTTTCATGAACATCGCAAGCACTAAACTCTGGGTCAACACGAGAAGGATGTCTAAGAATGAAGTTGTGTAATACCACAATCGCCACTATAATTGAATGTTGCTTTCGAAAAGTGTACTGCGCCCTATTTTGAAGAATGCGCCACCTTTTTCTTCCAAACATCAGTTCGATTACACTTTGTAGAGAAGAATGTGTTTTATTGAAATGTTCATGACGGCCTTAAACTAAACTGGATGAATGTTATGTGCATAATCTACCAAATAATATCTTGTTTCTGGATATAGCTTTAAATACTCTATCTTTAATAGATATCTAGCATCCACTAAGGCTCTCTTTGGTACAATTTTTTTGCTCTGGTGAGTTTGGACAAAAATTCCACCATCATAAAATGTATGTTTGGCAAGACAACAGTGATGACAACCACCAAGATATGAACACTAGTTTGGAACATAAAAGTGGATGAAGCTTCTTAAGTGAGGTCGGGCATTCACGAACAACAGTTCATAACCACCACGTTCATGACCACCACTGCCGCGCCAAACAGAGCCTCGGTAATAATTATCTGCATTGTTTAAATATTTCAACTTTAATTTTTTGAAATGATAGTAGCACATATCGATATTTACAATGAAATTGCCATGAGGATGCGAAAAATGCAACCTACGGTAAGATGCAGCTATCATGAGCTGATTCTTCTCATCCAGCAAGCACAATCGTAAAGCACAAATTAAAGTTGCAAACAATCATAAAATTTTGTGGTAGTTCCATGACGACCAATATAACTGACTTGATCTTCAACGGGTATTCTTGCATCGACATGAGTACCATCAATCGCACCTATACAGTCTATAAAGAATGGCATATAACACTCATCATACCTAATTTCCAGTGCTCTATCTTTGAATTGCCGACCAATTGGTTTGATAACATCAATCGATAATAGTAATAGTGTTCTTAATCATTTATTGAAATATCTACTTACGCTTTCAGATGAGTGTTGAAAGATTCACATGTTGATCTAATCGATCCACGTTGAGATAAAATGCACAATATTATACCCAATATTTCTCGTGTTGTGCGTCGTGATCAAGGTTGTGAGGATCGAGATCCGAGATAAGATCGTTTTGCAGGGTTGGATCAGATCGAATCGTAGGATCAGATCGATGATCGTAGGATCGGATCGATGGTCGTAATATCTTACTGCATTCATAAAGTAAGACATAAAAATGAAGTTGAATTTGATATCATCCAATTAGTTATAACTAGAAGTGAACAAAAAATAGCATAATTATAACTTAGAACTACAAGTTCTACATTAGCAAATAAAAAGTACACGTGATTATAAAATTTCAAATAATTGTTTTTGTTTGACGGCCCCATGGTCAATCGTAAAATCATCAGTACAAATCCTTAAAAGGTACATCGACCATAACCCCATCATCAAGTATCACATTTTCCTCATCATCATCCCTGACATTATCATCGTCATCCCATTCACCCTGACTATTATACTTGATAGCATCGAGATCACTGTGTCTTATGATGAGATCTTCAACTCCACCTAAAGTAAAAGAATTTAATTAAATGAGAGCATGATACATAATGTAGATGAAATTTTTTGTTTTATCAAATGATTTAGTATAAAACTTACATTCTTCATTTACTTCCGTAGCGGATTCTTCAACATTCCTTTCAGTAATATCATTGATATCAGTTTCAAGTGTATCTCTATTTTGAAGAATCGCCAACCAGTTTCACTTACAAGGAAAAATCTTCCTCTACGTGATCCATTCATCATCAGAAGGGGATATAATAACATCCACCTAAGCATTTTCATCTATGCAACTCCCATTTTTTGCTCATGTACACAATTCACTGCCCAACACTCTGAACCATAGAGCATCGCGGGTCTAATTGCAGTACGGTAAAACTTGCCCTTAAGTTTTAGTGGTACTTTACGATCACATAAGATCCTTGACGTGCCTCTCCACTTCAACCAACCCGCTTGGAATCTATGTGTCACATCTTTATCAATACCTCCGTATTTTTGAACTATTGATCCAAGATATTTAAAACACTCACTACGGGAAATATCATGATCACCCAACTTAATAACAAAGTCGTCTGTCCTTCTTGTACTGCTAAATTTAAGCTTCATATACTTCGTCTTTGCCCTGCTCAACCTAAAGCCCTTCTTTTCTAAAATATCTCGCCAAGATTCAAGTTTTGCGTTTAAACCCTCGCGCGACTCATCAACCAAAACGATATCATCCGCAAACAATAAACACCAAGGTATTGCTTGTTGGATATGTCTAGTGAGCTCATCTAAGATAAGGGTAAAGAGATAAGGGCTTAAAGTTGAACCTTGATGTAAGCCAACAGTGATAGGGAATTCCTGTGTTAATCCTCCAGAATCCAGATGTCCTCACCCTTGTCACTGAATTTGTATACATATCTTTGATTGTGTCAATATATGATATATTTACACATTTTTTTCCTAAGACTCTCCATAAGATCTCTCTTGGAACTCTATCATAAGCCTTCTCAAGATCAATAAACAACATATGCAAATCTTGTTTTCTTTCTCGATAATTGTCAATGAGTCTCGTCAAGAGATGTATAGCTTCCATGGTCGACCTCCCTGACATGAATCCAAATTGATTCTCCGAGATGTTGGTCTCTCATCTTAATCTTCTTTCTATTACTTGTTCTCAAAGTTTCATGTTATGAATCATCAATTTAATTCCTCAGTAATTAACATAATTTTGTATATTCCCTTTATTCTTATACAAAGCTACCAAGATATTTTCTCTCCATTGACATGACATCGTCTTTGACTTCAATATCTTATTGAAAAAATATATAAGCCACAAAATTCCTTCATTTCCTAAACATTTCTAAACATTGATGAATATATCGTCTAGCTCAACCGCCCTTTCATTTTTCATCTTATTTAGAACATCGTTTACCTTGGATACTTGAATTTTACGATAAAACGTTATATTCTTATACTTCTCTGATTTACTTAACTCTTTTCATTGTCTTTCGTTTCATTATAGAGTTGATAAAAATATTTTTTTCATCGCTCTTTAATATCTACATCAACCATCAAGACTGTATCTGTATCATCCTTTATGCATTTTATTTGACTTAAATCTCTTGTCTTTCTTTCTCTAGCTCGAGCAATTTTATATATGTCATGTTCTCCATTTTGGTATCTAGTCGCTTATAAAATTCTTCATAAACTTGACTTCTTGTTTTACTTACTGTCTGTTTAGCTTCTTTTTTGGCGACTTTATACCTGCTAAGTTTTCATCATTCCTACAAGCGTAGAGTGAATTATAACTGACATTTTTTGCCCTCACTTTGTCTTGCACTTACTCTTTCCACCAGCAAGATTATTTATTTGGTGGTGCACGACCTTTTGATACTCTAAGTACGTTTGCTCCACTTATCCTTAAATGTGAAGACAACTTCTCATGAGACATTAGGATCACATAAGGGTCATCAAATAGTTGTTTCATAACTACCTTCTTGAAATCAACCTGTTTTTTCATCTTCAAGTTCCACCACCGAATTTTTTGCAATATTTTTATTCTTATCTTAAATTTATTATATTTAATTTGTACATCTAACACCACTGGGCTATGTTGTGTTATCAAACTTTCTCCTGGTATGACTCTGCAATCCTTACAAATCATTTTATCTATTTTGTGAGTCATAAAATAATCAATTTGTGATTCATTTGGTCTATTTTTAAACGTAATTAAATGTTCTTCCCTCTTTATGAAAAGCGTATTTGATACAATTAGCTCATGTGTTACGATAAAATCTAAAATGATTCGTCCTTCTTCATTTTTTTCTCCACATCCATATCCTCCATGAACGGCTGTGTAATCTATATTTTTCTTCCTTATATGTCCATTTAAGTCACCTCCTATGAAAATCTTCTCTCATTGTGAGATTTCTCTTACTAAATTATAAAGTCTTCCCAAAATTGCATTCTAATAGTTTAACTTAATCCTACTTGTGGCCCATACATTGTAAAACATATTAAATATTTTACACTAATATTATTTTGATGACACTAAATTATTATCACTCTTTCAAGGCTTAATAAATTTATATTAAAAACATAAAAATAAACTAATAAATATGCATCACATTTTTAAATTCATTGTAATATGAAATAAGAAAAATAATGTAAAATAATTATATAAAATTAATTGTAATAATAACACATTAAAGAGAATAAAATAATAATTCTAATCATTTTAAACATATATGATATAATACATATGAGTGATTTAAATGTATATTACTAGTTTGCTAACATAACATAAAATAAAATAGCAGACAATATGTTCAAAAGTTGTGTCAGCCAACATAATAAAAAATGAATATGTCGTCCTATATTTTACTAAAGAACGTAATATATTTTTTAATAATAAAAAGTTTTTTCCGTCAAAAAGACATTAGTAGACATGTCGAAGAACATTTAAAGCAGTTGTTACAAGTTTAAGGATTTATTTAAAATTGTAAAGAGAGGCCTCAAATCTTGTACATACTTCTTGAATTGTAAATTACAAGTATGAATACAATTATATAGGAAGAGAGGAAGAAGAGAAATCTCAATCCAAGATGTGGGACAAAATACAAAGAGAGAGAAAAATGGGTCCTTACTAAGGCTTTTCTAACACTCCCCCGCAAGCTGGAGCGTACAAGTCGTAGGCACCAAACTTGGATAAAAACTGGTAGTATAGCGGTCGGGAGAGAGCTTTAGTCAGGATGTCAGCAACTTGGTTTATAGTAGGAACATGCTCCAAATCTATCTTCTTTGACTGTACTTTTTCCCGAATAAAGTGGCAGTCAACTTCAATATGCTTTGTGCGTTCGTGAAAGACCGGATTCTTGGCAATACGTATTGTTGTTTGACTATCACAAAATAGGGTCGCCGGTGATGAGAGACGAACACCCAAGTCTCCCAGAAGGCTCTCAAGCCAAGTAAACTCGGAAACAACAGCAGTCATAGCCCGGTACTCAGCTTCAGCAGAAGAGCGAGCAACCACAGTCTGTTTCTTGCTACGCCAGGTTATGAGATGTCCACCGAAGTAGGTACAGAAACCAGTTGTGGAACGCCTATCATCAATGGATCCTGCATAGTCAGCATAAGAGTATGCAACAAGGGATAGAGATGTGGATGGCTTGAACACAAGCCCTTGTCCTGGAGCGTTCTTGAGATATCGAAGAATACGCTCGACAGCTTGAAGATGAGATGTCCGAGGAGCATGCATAAAACGATTCACGACTCTCACGGCAAAAGAGATGTCTGGTCGAGTAACCGTAAGATAGATCAGCTTCCCAACCAAACGTCTATAGTATTCCGGATTTGTAAGAAGCTTATCGGAGTCAGAGCTGTGGGCCGAGAGCTTGTGATTAGCATCCATAGGAGTATCCGTAGGTTTGCATCCAGAATAGTCAGCATCATGAAGGAGGTTCATACAATACTTCCTTTGGGATAACACAAGACCATCAGGGCGTCGTGCAACCTCAAGCCCAAGAAAATACCGAAGGTTGCCAAGATCTTTGGTCTGAAAGGCGGAGTTCAACTGTTGCTTGATATGTTATATCCCTGTAGTATCATCGTCAGTAATGAGGATATCGTCAACATAGATAAGTAGGATCACAGTTCCGGTTGACCGATGTCGGGTGAAGAGAGAGAAATCAGTCGAGCTCCGAATGAAGTCAATATTGCAGAAAACCTTGTTGAATTTTTCAAACCAAGCGCGCGGAGACTGTTTGAGACCATAAATAGATTTCTGAAGATGACAAACCCAAGACTCCCTCGTGGTCTCAAACACGGGAGGTTGGTGCATATAAACAGTCTCCTGCAGATCGTCGTTGAGGAAGGCGTTCTTAATATCCAGTTGATAAAGAGGCCAATGACGATGAATAACCAAGGAGAGAAGAACGCGGACCGTGTTCAATTTGTCCACCGGAGAGAAGGTTTCCTCGTAATCAAGGCCATATTCCTTAGTAAAACCACGGGCCACGAGGCGGGCCTTTAGACGCTCAACGGTGCCATCCTCCGCATGTTTAATAACAAAGACCCACTTGCAGCTAACACAGGATTGGCCGGCATGAAGAGGAACCAGATCCCAGGTCCTGTTGGCCTAGAGAGCCCGCATTTCATCGTCCATGGCCGCCCGCCACCCCAGATGTTGAAGCGCCTCCTGCACAGTGTTAGGAATAGAAATAGAGGAAAGAGACGTGGCAAAAGCGTAGTGAGGTGGAGTGAGCCGATGGAGAAAAACGTAGTTGGCCAAGGGATGAGTTGTAGAAGCGGGAGCCGGATCTGCCATTGTCGGGGTGTCGTTGGGAGCAGGGAGTTGGTGCAGGGAACCATCCTTAGAGCCGCGACGAGTGTAGACACGGATAACGGGCGGAGGAACCTTAGGGGGGATAGGGAGAGAGGAGGAGGGAGATGGCAGAAAAAAGGGCGTGATAGGTACGGCAGGCCGGGGAAGAGGAGGAGAGGAATACGGGGTGGGGGAAGGTAAGTGGAAGGGTTGGTCTTCGCAGAAAGTGACATCCGCTGAGACGACCAGCTTGTCATCCGAAGGGGAGTAGCAAACATACCCCTTTTGAGTACGGGAGTAGCCAACAAACATATATTTGGCCGCCCGAGGAACAAGTTTGTCAGAAGGGGGGCCAAGAAGATGAACATAACAAACACACCCGAACACCCACGGGGTGAGAGAGGTGGGGTTGGTGGAAGGATAGAGGAGTTGGATAGGTGAGGCAAAGTCAAGAACAGATGAGGGTAGGCGGTTGATGATATGACAGGCTGTGGAGACGGCAAAATTCCAATATTCGATCGGAATCTTCGTTTGAAACATGAGGGACCGAGCAACATCGAGTAAATGACGATTCTTCTGTTCGGCCACCCTGTTTTGCTGAGGGGTATACCAAGGTTGCAGATGTCGGATGTCGGGGACACGTCGGTTTGGGTTTTCATGTCGGTTTTTTATATATCGGGGGATATATCGGGGATATTTCATATATCGGGTTTTAATATTTAATTAATTATATATTTAATTTAATGTTATTTTTTATACATATCACAATGCCTATTTTGCAACCTATTGAAATTCTAAACATTAAAAGTTATATGTAACATTTAACATACATTTTTATGAGATCAAATTTTTAAAAATTAAATTTCAAACGTACCTCAATCTTGATTGCTCATAGACTCATCTATAGTTGGCAGGGTGAGAACAGCGCAGGGTTGAGAGAGCGCGAGAGAGCGCGAGAGAGCGCGAGAGAGGGAGAGCACCAGCACTAGTGTCGAGAGAGGAGAGACAGAGTGAGAGCAGCAGAGAGTCGAGAGAGTGCGAGAGAGGGAGAGCAGTAGAGCACCAGCGGAGAGCGCGAGAGAGGAAAAGCACCAGCGGAGAGAGCGAGAGGGAGAGCTAGGGCAGAAGCGCGACAGAGAGAGCAGCGGGGGTCGGGAGGGTGTTATAACTTATAACTTATAAATTATAAGTTATATAACTTATAACTTATAATTTATAAGTTATAAGTTGCCGACATCTTCAAAAAATCGGCCGGTATGGCCGATTTTTCGGGCCGATATATCGGTCCAATCCGATATATCGGCCCGATTTTTTCAAAACGCCACGAACCTAATTTATATCGGTTTCGTGGCGTTTTGGAAGCCATACCTTTATGTCGGCCGACATGTCGGACATATCGGCCGACATCTACAACACTGGGGTATACGCACACAAAGTTTGATGGATGACGCCAAATTCGGTGCAGAGATTGGAAAAGGTGCGACCCGTATACTTGCGAGCATTATCAGTGCGGATGATTTTGAGGGGGGTGGCGAACTGCGTACGCATCTAAGTTAAAAAGGTAAGAAATATAGATGCAAGCTCAGTACGATCATACAGTAAATATAGCCATGTAGTACGCGAGAAATCATCAATAAATGTTACAAAATAACGAAATCCAAAGATACTAGGGACTTTAAAAGGGCCCCATACATCAGAATGAACAAAAGATAAAGGAGTACTACTCCTGGTACATGCAGGGGGGAAGGTAGAACGATGTTGTTTGTCGTAGATACAAGATTCACAAGAGAACTCTCGTAAAGGAACATAAGGAAGAGCCCGCTTGAGAATCGGAAGGGGAGCATGCCCAAGTCGGCGATGTCAATCGATAGTGGAGACGGCGGAGAGAAGAGTGGGTGGGATATCCAAGATGTAGAGCTCATTCAACAGCTGCCCCCTACCAATGATACTCCGGGTGCGACGATCCTGCATAAGAAAAGAAGAAGGAGAAAAGGTTATGCAACAATCAAGGTCGTGCGTCAGGCGACTAACAGAAAGTAAATTGAAAGGGGACCCCGGAACGTGAAGAACCGAGGAAAGAGAAAGGGTCGGGGTGAGCCGGAGAGCAGCGACGCCAGAGACCGATAGGGTGTCACCATTGGCCACAGTGATACACGGAGGATGAGCTGTCTGGAGATACTGGGAGGGCTTCTGGGAGGTAATATGGTGAGTACCGCCGGAATCGAAGATCCAGTGGGGGCTAGGAGAGAGACAGGTTATACCTTCTGCAGAGAAAGACGCAACCGAGCCGGAGGAGCGGCCGAGGGCACTCTGTAGCTGGTGGAGTTGGGTGCGGAGCTCATCGATATCTTGGCGGGTAGTGGACGCCGGATCCTGGGCAGAAGCCCCAGTGGGAGCAGGAGCAGCAGAGGAAGTAGCAGCGAGGTGGGGAGGGAACCCATGCTTGTTGTAACAAGTAGCCTCAAGATGACCACCCCGGCCACAATATGTGCATTTCATAGACGAACGACCACCACGTCCTCGTCCCCGAGATGGAGGTCGGCCCCCTCGAGTGGAAGATCCACGAGCAGGAGGGGGGGTCGGAAGGAGAGGGTGTTGAAGAAGAGCAGGTGCAAATCTGGGAGGAGCCTCAGTAGGAGGCGTAACTCGAAGCAGCATTGAGCAGACATCAGACAGTGAAGAAGTCGTCGTGGAAGAAAGGATCTGGGCCCGAACACTATGCAGGTGGGGAGGAACACGTGACATCATCATCGCGATGGTGACAGCCTCTTTTTGGGCCCGTTGAGTAGCTAGATCTGTAGTGGGAGGCGGATGTTGAATCCAAGCCTCAGTCAGAGTCTTTTTCTGGGCAACGAAAGTGATCATATCGCCGGGAGCACCAGGAGCAAGGTTTTGAAGGTCGGAGAGAATATCATATAAGTGTTGAAGACTGTTGTGACCAGAGTAAAAAGAGTGAAGCTCCTCCCACATGGCCTCGGTCGTGTCATGATACATGGCCATCCTGTAGGGCTCGGTGTCCATAGAGTTGAGGAGCCAAGACCGGACCCGACCATTATCGCGAAGCCAGTCATCGGAGGGAGCATCGGGGGTAGCTCGGGTCAAGTGGTGAAGAAGACCCTTTGTCTGCAGAACACGACGAACAGAGTGAACTCATTTGACGAAATTTCGTTTCCCAGTCAGAGAGATGGTAGTAATTCGTAGCTCATCACGGAGTTCAGAAGCCGTAGCAGCCGCACGGGCTGGCGGAGCAGAAGTAGCAGCGGATGCATCGAAAGCCATACGGCTAACAGAAGAGGTCGGGCTTCTAGCAAGAGAAACCGGGCGGCTAGAAGGAGAGGCCGAGCGGCTTGGCAAAGAAGGTCGGGCGGCTAGAAGGAGAAGAGGCCGAAGAGAGAGAAGTCGACAGAGGAAGTAGTCGCACGGTCACGGCGGACACACCGGCGACAAGGAAAGTCGCGACCAGGATGCGGCTAAGGGAAGAGGAGAGACCGCTAGAGACAAGACAGGTCGCAGCGACTAGCGGGAAGCGGTTAGAGGAAAAGTTCGCACGGTCAAGATGAATATACCAGCAACAAGGAACGTCACGACCAGGATGCGGCTAAGGGAAGAGGAGAGACCGCAAGCGACAAGACAGGTCGCAGTGACTAGCGGTGAAGAGGTTAGAAGAGGAGTCTGCACGGTCAAAGTGAGTCCACCAGCGGCAAGGAGAGATGCCACGACCTAGATGTGGACTGAAGCAAGAAAGAGAAAAGAGGAAGAAACCGCAGCGAGCAAGAGGCGCTACGGACGGCTAGAGGGGAGAGACCGCGGCGACTTTAGAGAGGTGCGACAAGAGGGAAGAGAGGCCGCGCGGATAGCAAGGGAGAAAGGTCGCGCGGATAGGAAGAGAGACCGGGCGGTCAGAGAAAGAAGCAAGAGAGGGTGGACCCCACGTGTGAGAAAAGTTTATAAAAGGGCGGTAGAAGGAGGAGGATACGTGGAAGCCACGAGGGAAACAGTGTAAAGGAGACAGCGGCTAGAAAAAAAAAAGGCAGGCCGCTCAATACTGCGGCTAAGCAGGAGAAGGGAAAGTTGCGTGGTCAGCCGGGAGAACAGACGGTTTGCAAACGGACAAGCCGGCTAACCGAGCTCAGGCGGTTAGGAAAAATGAGACCGCGAGTAGCCGCGAATAGAAGATCGAATACCCAAGGAGGATACCGGTCCCTCTGATACCATGTAAAGAGAGGCCTCAAACCTTGTATATACTTATTGAATTGTAAATTACAAGTATGAATACATTTATATAGGAAGAAAGAAAAAAGAGAAATCTCAATCCAAGATGTGGGACAAATACAAAGAGAGAGAAAAGAGAGAAAAATGGGCCCTTATATGGGCCCTTACTAAGGCTTTTCTAACAAAAACAATAGTAGCATTTAAGCGGTGATGGTATGCGACGGTGGTAGTAGTGACAGTTTACCTACATTTGTCACTTTCGTAACAACATTCCTATCCCAACCTCCTTTTTAGGGGTCGGGCGTTCACAACTACTAACATCCAACCACACCTGAATGATTGTGATGGTGATGTAGCCCAAACGGCATTTTGGGAAAATGATTTTCATAATCATGGCTACTCAAAAAATCCCTGCAATTTTAACCATGTTCACGTCAGTGACCACCACCTCGTTACTCCCACAAATTATGCCTAAATATATAGAGCTTAGGAGCTAAGAGTATTTTAAATACTGTCTTTTTAAAAAAATGATGGAAGCATGGCCTGAAAAAGTGAAAAATGAGCGAACATAAATAAAGAAAAACTAACCAATTGTACTCCCAACCAAGAGAATTCATGGTCTCTGCATCGCAGCTTGCGCTAGAAGACATAGAGACCTCCAAGCTATTCCTAGAACAACAAAAAGGATAAATCCATTGACCACAGCAAAAGTTCATTAAGATGGACAAGTAGAAAATGTTCCAGAAAGAGAAATAAAGTTAGGTAAATTTTTCTCAACCCACTAGTGCAAGTTAAGAAGAGCAGATCCAAGTACAGATTGCATAAGGGAACAAGGCACGTGCTTTTTGAAGTAGAGAGCAAAATAAACTACTCAGGTACTTAAAATACATGTGCTCGCAAAGGAAGAGTTGAAGATGAACTGAGGAATGGTCTTGTCATTTTCATATTAGAAACTTGCTTAGATAAAAACTAAAAGAGAAGTAACAGCAAATTAACATGAATGCATAAAAAATAAAACCGCATATCATCTTTCAGTCACAACTCAAAAAACATTAATGTAAAAAGGTAGAACAATAGAGATATGGCTTACAAGATAGAAAGCTTTGAATAAGTAGAGTAAAAATTGAGTGCATTATGAGCTTTCTTAATGGGGTTAAGAGGGATTCTATCAGCAATAATGAACCTATTTTATTAGAAGATAAACAGATACCAGTGTGGTAGGTTTAAGCCTAATTAATCAATTATTCAAAAGAATGAGGAAGAATACTAGGGGCATGTTAGACCAGCGGACTCGGTGCGACACAGATCCGGAGGAACGTTGCCTCAGCTCAGCGCCCGTTTGGCATGTCTGCGATCAGGTATTTCGCCGACTGCACGCGAATTCCGCTTGTGGGCTCCGGACCATGCTGGTAGCCCGGTGTCTGCGGAATCCACAGGGTCAAATAGACCCTAAGCGATAAGAAAATATTATCAAAACTTGAAGGAAAATTTTATATGAACATTAACTAGGCCAATTATGTTTTGGATTTGAATGTTGGCAGTAAAAACAAATGTCCATATCTAAGTTGAATGCTGTGTAGAAAATCTATAAAAGATAAAATAGGTGAAATCTTTGAAGACAAGTGTAGTTTAGGCATGTATAAAGAATGTTTAAAATGATCCATTGGACAAGTGAATAGAGTTAACATTGAAAGACTATGTAAGAGAAAAGGTAGACTAAGATAACATAGATGAAAGTTGGTCAAGACGATTTGCATAATTTATGTTCAACACATGAAGCAAAGTGTGCAACTCCGTATTCGCCGAGTGGACATGGTAGACCAACAGGTAGAAGGGGGGAAGGCATTGTGAAAGAGGGGCGAGTGCAGCCATGGGAACAAGTGCACTCGCCAACCATGGCGAGTGCACAGTTGTAATGATTGTTATTTCAAGTCGTCCGTGTTGTTTATGTGTAACCCCGGTATGGGGTAGTTTAGTCTTTTAGCTTTTCCCTTACTCATGTATATGTATGAGTAAGGGGCTTCTCTTTGGAATTAACCTAACCTATTATCAGTAGAAACTTTGATAACTATTTTGGTGGAAGGAAGAGAAACAAAAAACAAGCTCTTTTCTACTAATCAAAGTTATCTTTTTTATTTCTTTCCACACACTCTTACAACCGGATAGTACTCTATTTATATTCCTAAACAAGACTCTTAAAATTCATATTAAAAACAGCTTTAAAACAGAACAATAAATTCTGACCCTTCCTTGCTAAAACTACCATAAGACTCAAAACGCACCCCTTGGACTTTCAGTTACAAAAACCTCTTGACCTTTTATTTTCCACTAACTTCTAAATTTAAAACCTCATTAAAAAACAGCATTTAACGTTTATTCAACAAAACTCCCCCATAAACTTTAAATGCTTCTACCATCATTCATGCCAATCATCTTCTTGCATTTGTCAAGAAGTACTTTCGGTAGCGGTTTTGTGAAAATATTGGCAGCTTGATCCTGACTTGCCACAAGCACCAATTCCACACTTCCTTCACATGATCTCGGATAAAATGAAAACGAACGTCGATGTGTTTGCTTCTTTCATGGTTCACTGGATTCTTCGTCAACTCAATTGCTGATTTGTTGTCAACTTGAATCACGGTTGCACCTAGTTGCTTTAGCTCCATCTTGCTCAACAAATTTCTAAGCCATATCGCATGACATACAGACCAAGATGCTGCCACATATTCAGCTTCACACGTCGAGAGCGTCACGATCAGTTGCTTCTTTGAAAGCCAAGTAAATGCAGTATCTCCCATAAAGAACACATATCACGAGGTACTTTTTCGATCGTCTATGTCTCCGCACCAATCGCTGCCGGAGTAGCCAACCAATTTGTAATCTTCTGCTTTTGAGTAGAACAACCCGAGTGACACCGTCCCTTGGATGTACCGTAGGATTCGCTTCAACGCCTTCCAATGTGAGTGAACCGGCTCCTCCATGAACCGACTTGCAATGCCGACACTTAATGAAATATCCGGCCTTGTGCATGTTAGATAGCGAAGGCTTCCTATCAAACTTTGGTATCTACTCGCATCGAAACGTTCTCCTCCATCGAACTTTGAGAGTTTTGCACCTGGCTCCATTGGAGTTGATACCGTATTGCAATTTGTCATCTTATTCTTCTTCAAAATTTCTTTTGTATATGTTTCCTGTGATATAAAAATACCCGTCTCTACTTGTCTAACCCCCAAACCAAGAAAAAACTTCATCAAGCCCAAATCTGTCATCTCAAATTCCTGTGTCATTGTGCCCTTAAAATCTTCTATCATTTCATCATTGTTACCCATAAATATGAGATCAGCGACAAAAAGAGCAACAAATAACACGTTGCCTCCATTCTTCTTCACGTAAAAAGCATGCTCGTAGGGACATTGCTTGAACCCGTTTTCTTTGAAATATGAATCGATACGTGTATTCCATGCCCGCGGTGATTGCTTCAACCCGTAAAGCGCCTTTTTCAATTTAAGCACCTTCTTCTCTTCTCCGACTTTCACGTACCCGGGTGGTTGTTCGATATAGACATCTTCTTCAAGTACACCATTCAAGACTGCCGACTTGACATCCATTTGAAATATCGGCCATTTGAATTGAGCAGCTTGTGAAATGAGTAATCGGATTGTCTTCATTCTTACAACAGGAGCAAATACCTCGTCATAGTCGATCCCTGCCTTTTGCTTGTATCCCTTCGCAACAAGACGCGCCTTGTACCGTTCTATCTCTCCTTGAGCATTCATCTTTTTCTTGAACACCCACTTCACACCAATAGGCTGACTTCCCTTCGGCAATTCTGCTTGCTCCCATGTGTTGTTGCGGTCAATCGCCTTAATCTCCTCGTTCATGGCAGTCTGCCACTTCTTGTCTCGCACCGCCTCTTCAAAACTGATATTTTCAGCATCTGCCAAAAGACATACAAGGTGTACCTCATTTGTTGAATCATACAAATCTTGCAAACTTCGCATTTTGGGTTGTTGTGGTTCATCTTCATTATCGGTAGTTTCAGAGTTTATTGGTATGCTTGTTGGTGCAACGACTGATGATTCTCCAACTTCGATGATTACCTCCGTAAAATTATTCCAGTCCCACTCGCTTGCTTCATTTACTCGCACATAACGACTCACCATCACCTTCTTGCTTATTGGGTCGAGTAGCTTGTACCCTTTTGTCTTCTCATCATACCCAATAAAAATATACCTTTTGCTTTTGTCTTCGAGCTTCGTTCTTCGACGATCCAGTACGTGTGCATAAGCCACACTACCGAACACTTTGAGATGAGAAACTGTCGGCTTTTGTCCGCTCCATGCCTCTTGTGGTGTTTGATCATCTAACTTCACATGCGGACATCGATTCTATACATAGATGGCACATTGCACGGCTTCTGCCCAGAATTCCTTCGGCATCTTCTTGCTCTTGAGCATTGATCGAACCATGTCGAGAATAGTCCGATTCTTTCTCTCGGCCACACCGTTTTGTTGAGGAGAGTACGGTGTGGTTAGAAATCTCCTTATGCCTTGCTCCTCGCAATACTCCATGAAAATCGTCGAAGTATAATCACCGCCTCTATCGGATCGTACAGCTTTGATGTGTCTACCAGTTGCCTTCTCCACCATTACTTTGAACTTTTTGAACACCTCGAATGCCTCGGATTTTTCATTCAAAAAATAAACCCAAGTTTTTCGCGAGAAATCATCGATAAAGGAAATGAAGTAACTTTTACCGCTGAAAGATTCGGGGGTGATTGATCCACATATGTCGGTATGAATCAATTCGAGAATGTGTTTAGCTCGATATTTTGCCCCTTTTTGAAACGAGGTTCTCGTTTGCTTGCCAAGCACACATTCTTCACAAATTTACCCTCATAGTCCATGTCAGGCAGCCCGTGCACCATGTCTTCTTTGCTAACCTTTTTAGGCCACCATGATGTAGGTGACCAAAACGGAGATGCCACAGCAACGCCTTGTCTTCTACGTTGACTTGCAAACATTTTTCTCGCATGCTTCTCAAATTCAGTTTGTACATCCGATTTCTTCCCATCTCGACACGAGCAACTAGATGCCCTTGATTATCTTTCAATTGTAGTACCCGGTTTTTCATGAATACCGAGTATCCCTTCTCCATGAGTTGCCCCATGCTCAAAATATTGTTTTTAAAATCAGGTACATAATAAACATTCTCGATTGACCCTTCCGTACCACCTTTTTGTAAATAGTAAATCGCACCTTGGCCTTTTACTTGGATCTTTGACGCGTCTCCGAACGACACATGTCCATCTTCAACCTCTCGCATCTCCTTGAATAGGTGCTTGTGCCCGCACATGTGGTTACTAGCGCCGGTATCGAGATACCATATTGTGTCGTTGTCGGAAACGGTATCTTTGTAGGCCATCAAGAGTACACCATCTTCTCTTGTCTCCTCTTCCGCCACTAGATTCGCGTTTTCTTCTACCTTTTTCTCGGAATAGCATTCCTTTGCATAGTGCCCATACTTACCGCAATTATAGCACTCGATATTTGATTTGCACTCTTTTGCGTAGTGCCCATGCTTGTCGCAATTGTAGCATTCGACATTTGAATGATTTGACCGGCCGCCTCTCCCACGACCACATCCTCTACCTCGATAATTTTGTTGGCTTGACAGCCCCTTCTTCTCGTCATATTCACCTCGACCGCGGCCTCCACTACCGCGACCATTGTTGCGACCTCCATGGCCACGCCCTCTACCTCGAAAGTTTTGAGAATAGAGTAACTTTTCGTCTTTGATTGACGCCTTGGTTTGAAGTGCTTGCTCGAGTGTCTCCTCTTTCTTTTTCTTCTTACGTTGTTCGTGTGCCTCGAGAGAACCGACAAGCTCGTCGCCTGTGAGCGTCGCAAGGTCCTTTGACTCTTCTATCGCGCATACCACATTCACAAAATTGTCGGTTAATGATCTCAAAATCTTCTCCACAACTCGCGCATCGGTTAAATCTTCACCATTACGAGTGAGTTGGTTCACCACAACTTGTACACGCGTGATGTAGTCAGATACAGTTTCCGACTCCTTCATCTTCATGCTCTCCAACTCGCCACGAAGAGTTTGAAGACGCACTTGCTTGACTCGGTCGGCACCTTTGAACACTTTTGCTAAAGTGTCTCATGCTTCTTTTGAAGTAGTTGCACCAGCAATCTTCTCAAAGCCCGACTCGTCAACGGCTCGAAACAAGAAGTAGAGAGCAGTTTTGTCTTTCTTACGTGTTTCTTTTAACTCCTTTAGCTGATTCGCCGTCTGATTGGTGTTTGCAGCCGGCTCTACATAACCGTCTTCAACTACCTCCCATGCATCTTGCGCACCGAGCAAGACCTTCATTTGTATGCTCCAGTTCTCGTAGTTTGTCTTCGTCAGTCGTGGTAATGGCATTTGACCCGTCACAGTCGCCATTGGCTCTGATACCAATCTGTAGAAACATTGATAACTATTTTGGTGGAAGGAAGAGAAACAAAAAACAAGCTCTTTTCTACTAATCAAAGTTATCTTTTTTATTTCTTTCCACACACTCTTACAACCGGATAGTACTCTAATTATATTCCTAAACAAGACTCTTAAAATTCATATTAAAAACAGCTTTAAAACAAAACAATAAATTCTGACCCTTCCTTTCTAAAACTGCCATAAGACTCAAAACGCACCCCTTGGCCTTTCAGTTACAAAAACCTCTTGACCTTTTATTTTCCACTAACTTCTAAATTTAAAACCTCATTAAAAAACAGCATTTAACGTTTATTCAACATTATCTGATTCGACTTGGTATCAGAGGAAGACGCCTTAATCCCGCGTTTTTTTTTTCTCTCGCCTGCGCGGTCTCCGGACACGACGGGCGGCCTTCACTCCGCCGATGACTGCTGAGAGGAACGCAGTCGTCGTTCCTCCATGACGCGGTCCGCCTTTTTTTCTGCCACTGTTTTTCTTCTCCGCCGCTGTTGACTATGCTTCCCCTTCTTCGTCGACAGTAGTGGTTCTCCCCCAGCTCGTCTTCTGCGATGTTTTTCAGGCGCAGATACCGCCAGTTGCTGCCTCACGATGTTTCCTGGCGCCGATCCAGTGTCGATCTCTCCTTCAACAGTTGTTGCCGCCTCACGACATCCTGATAATGTCGATTGTCACTACCTTGGTCATTACCATCTCCTTTTTCTGATGATATTGTCGTAGGCTGTTGTTCCTTTTGTTTTCTCGTCACTATGGGTGACCCTGATTCTTCGGTATCTTCTCTGGGTGTGATCCAGCCTCAAATGAGTGACCCTCAGCGGCCTCATGGCCACTCCAGCACTTTGAAGATTACCACGATACCTTTGGATGACACAAACTACCTTTAATGGTCACGCGCGGCCCAGCATGTCAACCGTAGCCAACAGATGTTTGGATATATCGATGGGACGATTAAGGAGCCCAATGTCTCTGATCCTTCCTGGAAGCGCTGGGATTCAGATAACTCTTTAGTTGTTTCCTGGCTCCTGCATTCGATGTCACCCAAGGTTTATCGGAGCTATATGTTGATGGACTCAGCATTCGAATCTGGACTCGTGCTCGTGAAACATACTCTCAGATTAGGAGCTCCACTCAGGTGTATGAGCTCACTCGCCGCATTTTGGAGTTGTGCCAAGGCTCGATGACTGTTTCGTCATTCTTCTCTGATTTTGAGCGGTTGTATCAAGAACTGGACTATTTTGTGCATTTCACTCCAGCATGTACTGCTGATGCCGTCCAGTTAAAGCAAAGGGATGACCGTTTCCGCCTTCACGTCTTCTTGATGGGATTGAATATGAACTTTGATATGGTTCGAACACATGTTCTCCATCGCTCTCCTCTTCCCTCCCTTCGGGAGGCGTTCAGTATGGTTCTCGGAGATGAAGACCGCCGCAAGTCCCTCAGTGTCATGGTTTCTCCTGATCGCTCTGCCCTGACTGGTATTGGTCGTGGTCTCATTCCCACTCCTGGCTCCTCTGTGCCTATCTGTGATTTTTGTGGTCGAAGGGCACATTCTCGGGAGGCATGCTTCAAACTTCAACCGCATATCGCACCCTCTGGTCGTGGTCGGGGTCGTGGACCAGGCCGCGGAGGACATAGACACAGTGGCTACCGTTCTTCTGATGTTGCGTACACTACTGATATCTATGATGAGCCCCAGTCTCAGTCTCCATCTCTTACAGCCCAGGAATTAGATGCTTTTCGCCGCCTGCTTCACTCCCGGCCTGATCCTATCACCGGAGGTTCTACGTCTCTTACTGTCATTGTTATGCATAGTGCTCATACTGCCACCACCTCACCTTCTGAATGGGTGCTCGACTCTGGGGCTACACACCACATGACTGGGTCCTCCTCAGGTTTCCTCTCTTATACCCTTTTGTCTGGTAAAGAGAAAGTTATTTCTGCTAACGGCACGCTGTCCTCTATTGCGAGCAAAGGCAATATCTCTTGTTTTCCGTCCATCTCCCTGTCATCTTTGCTTCATATTCCTTCTTTCCCTCGAAATTTACTTTCCATCAGCAATATTACAAAATCTCTTAACTGCTCGGTAACTTTTTTTTCCTGATTCTTGTATTTTTCAGGAACTGGGTACGAAGCGGAACATTGACAGTGGTCGGAACTATGGCGGCTTGTACTACCTGGACACTCCTCCCTCTCAGGCTTTCTCCAGTTCCGTTGTTACTATAGAGGTTGTTCTCCGTTGGCATCGGCGTCTTGTCCTCCCTCTTCTGTTTATCTACGAACATTATTTCCTGTTTTTTCCCCTTTTTTTCGGAACTTTGTTTGTGATGTATGTGATGAATCTAAACATGTGCAACATACTACTTCTCATCTTTCTGTCCCTAATACTATTCCTTTTGATGTTATTCACTATGATGTTTGGGGGTCATCTCCTATTGTTTCTATCACTGATTTTCGATGGTTTGTCACATTTATTGATTGTTTTTCGCGTACTACGTGGGTTTATTTGTTAAAAAAGAAAAGTGAAGTGTTTTCTTGTTTTCAAATTTTCCATAAAATGGTGCAAACACAATTTAATGCCTCTATTCGAGTTCTTCGGAGTGATAATGAGAGGAGTATGATGATCAGGGTGCCTTTGGCTCTTACCTCTCCTCTCACGGTATCATCCACCAGAAAACCTGTGTGTATACATCTACTCAGAACGGAGTGGCCGAACGAAAAAATCGCCACCTCCTTGAGGTTGCTCGCTGCCTCCTTAACACTATGCCCCTCCCTAAACCCTATTGGGGTGATGCACTGATGCGGTACTTACTGCTGCTCACCTTATCAACCGTCTCCCTTCTCGTGTCCTTTCCTTTACCACTCCTCTCGCTCGTCTCTCCACCTCTGGTGTGGTGCATACCTCTCATTTGCCACCCCGTGTTTTTGGTTGTGTATGTTTCGTGCATGTGCACCAACCTTATCGTGACAAGCTTGACCCTCGGGCTCAGCAGTGTGTTTTTCTTGGTTACTCTTCTACGACCAAAGGTTATCGCTGTTATCACCCTCCGTCCCGACGTATGTTATGTACCATGGATGTCACCTTCCGTGAGGGGGAGTCCTATTTTCTGCCTTCGACTCACCTCTTTCGTCAGGGGGAGAACCGTGGTGATGTGGATGTTACTCTTGTTCCTCTTCCTCTTCTTCCTACCATTCCCTCTACTCATTCTACTCAGGTACCCATAGCCACCATCCAGGTACCTGACTCTTCCACTATGATATCTCCCTTTTCCCATGCTTACCACCGCCGCAGTTCAGGTACTCAGGTTACCACAGCTCGACCTCTGCCAATGCCATATTCGGACTCAGATCCTGATGAAGCTGATCTGCATATTCCGATTGCATTCGTCAAGAAAGGTAAAGCTCCTTGTACGCAACATCCTATCTCTAATCACGTGGCTTAACACCATCTTACTCTGAGCCATCAGGCGTTTGTTTCATCTCTTTCCCTAGTTGTTATTCCTAAGACATGGCAGGAAGCTTTTGAGATACCGGCCTGGACTCAAGCTATGCATGATGAGATGTCTGTCTTGGACAAGAATCACACGTGGGATGTTTCTGCTCTCCCTTCTGGGAAGAAAGCTATAGGTTCCCGGTAGGTCTTCTCTGTTAAGCAGAACCAAGATGGCAAGGTGGAACGGTACAAAACACGTCTAGTTGCTCAAGGGTACACCCAGACACAAGGAGTTGATTATCAGGAGACGTTTGCTCCTGTTGCCAAGATGAATTCTATTCGGGTGTTGTTATCGTGTGTTGTGTGTCTGGACTGGGAGCTTCATCAACTGGATGTTAAAAATGCTTTCATCCATGGTGAACTCGAGGAGGAGGTGTACATGAAGTTTCCTCCCGGGTTTGTAAAGAAAGGAGCTGAAGGCCTTGTTTGTCGCCTTAGAAAATCTTTATATGGCCTGAAGCAATCACCTAGGACCTGGTTTGGGAGATTTCTTACGGCAATGCTCAAGTTTGGGTACAAGCAAGCCTAATCGGATCATACCATGTTCATCCGGAGACATGAACAGCGTGTTGTGGTTCTCATTGTCTACGTGGATGGCATTGTGATTACGGGAAATGACACAGAGGAGATTGCCAATCTTAAGACCCTCCTGTCTGTTAAATTTGAAATGAAAGACTTGGGAAGATTGCGGTACTTCCTGGGTATCGAAGTGATCAGATCCGAACAGGGTATCTTTATATCCCAACGAAAATACATATTAGATCTCCTAAAAGAAATAGGTATGATTGGGTGTGATCCTGCAAACACCCCGATTGAGGAAAATCACAAGATTAATGAAGATGGTGATGGTGATCACATCGATGTATCACGGTATCAAAGATTGGTCGGTAAACTCATATATCTATCTCATACACGCCCCGACATTAAGTATATCGTTGGTATCCTAAGCCGATATATGCATTCTCCTCGAGTCAAGCATCAAGAAGTTGTGTATCGTTTGCTGTGATATTTGAAGAAAGCTCCTGGTCGTGGTCTCTTATTCTCCAGGAACAACACTTTGAAGATTGAAGTTTTTACTGATGCTGATTGGGCTGGCTGCCATGATGACAGAAAATCCACAACAGGATACTGCTCCTTTGTTGGTGGAAACCTCGTGACGTGGCGCAGCAAGAAGCGAAATGTTGTGGCTCGGTCTAGTGCTCCCAAAGTTTATATGAGGGACTATGGTTGCGCACTGTGTTACAAGATCTGGATTTCCCAGTGACGGACCCCTTCTCCTTGTTCTGTGACAATAAGGCGGCCATTAACATTGCCCATAACCCGGTCCAACATGACAGGACAAAGCATGTTGAGGTTGATTGTTATTTTATTAAAGATCACTTGGATAAAAAGACAGTTGTCAATCTGTTCGTTCATTCCAAAGATCAGTTGGCCGATGTGTTTACCAAGAGCTTGGGGTGTGACGTGTTTATCAATGACATTCAAAGGCTTGGGATGACGGATGTCTTCCGTCCGACTTGAGGGGGAGAGTTGTAATGATTGTTATTTCAATTCGTCCGTGTTGTTTATGTGTAACCCTGATATGGGGTAATTTAGTCTTTTAGCTTTTCCCTTACTCAAGTATATGTATGAGTAAGGGGCTTCTCTTTGGAATTAACCTAACCTATTATCTGATTCGACTTGCACCTCCAGCGGCTCGTACCCGCCCCTGGCCCTGGGCGAGTGCAAGTACTCGCCACCCCCCGGCGAGCAAGCCTCAAGTCGTGTGGACCCGCCCCTGGGGGGTATCCATTTTTCCAGGAAATCCCATTTTGGCCTACAATTAGCCGTTCCAAAGAGCAGGATTCAGCTGTTGGCGGATCAATTTGGGTTGCAACTAGAAATTTCAAAAGGCGGGATTCCGCTATCCGTACGTCATTTTCAGAAAACTACAAATAAACCCCTAAGGGAACCATAGGATGGACTTTTGCTTCCTCACTCCTTTGGCTGGTTCTGGTTGGTGAGAGTTTCTTCCCTCTATTCACTCAGGTTTCTAGGTCTACATTCAGGTGCTCTCAAGTGCCCTCCAGGGTGCCCGATCCAGCTTTGTTTTGGGAGGGGAAGCTCTCTTTTATCTTTCGATTTTTGACGGGAACTCCTCGCTGCAGCTCGCGGGGTTTTTTTCTAGTTACCTTTGTAAGTGAGGTTTTTTGCTCTGAGTGCCCGACCCAGAGTTCCAACACAGGAGAAGCAAGCGCAAGCTACAACCAATCGGTTTAAACTCCTCTTGAACAATAGTTTTCGGGTTCAACATTCTGGGGCGGTGAGCGTGGGTCATAGCTTATTCGGAAAATTCTAAGTTAGTCTCATGGCCGGAAGCGAAGGGCAATAGCTGACCCGGGCAACTCGCCGCCCTCGGGCGAGTTCATCAAAAAGAGAGACTTCAATGAGTTTAGGAAGAGCATCTTGGAGACCCTGCGCCTCTCCCTCACACCGCCGGGAGAGTGCTCGACCCCTACGATCCTGATACTCGTCTCGCAAGCCTTAGGCGAGGAGGCGTCGGGGAGGTGAGCGGGAAAGGTGGTGTTGGTGGAGGAGGGTGAGCGAGCCCTCCAAGGGCGAGTTTTGTTCCCTAGCCCGCAAGGTACTCACTACCTATGTGAGGAGACCGCACAAGTCCCTCCGGCTCTCCAAGAAGGTATAGCGTGCGCTTTCTATTGTACAACCTCGATTTAGCGAGCACAGCCAGACCCGACCCAAGAGAGGTCAGGCGAGCTTCGGGACCACAGACAATCTACAGGCAAGAGGCAGCGAGCTCGGCATAACAGCGAGCTCGGCACTGCGCAGTGACAGCAAGCTTGGCGTATTTGCGATCTCGACGTATTAGCGAGCTTGGTAGAAGGCTCGACAAAGAAGTAGGATCAGCAAGCAGCGAGCACGACGACCGCCGTAGGAAGGCGGAGCACCTTGGCGCGGGGCGAGCCGGGGAATTGAGCGAGCTCTGGAACTGGGCCCGGCGAGTTCCCGTCTACTTTCGCCTGAGTACTCTCCCCACCGCAATAGCACGCCAGCAAACCATTTTGGTTGTTTGAAGACCGTCATGGTCTGCCCAAAGCCTTCTCAAACTGCAGGACTCTGTTGTCCGCAGACCAATTGGGGGCTGCAGATAGCAAAATCAGAAAGGCGTAGACCATTATTAGCAGTCCAAAAATGACCGGTTTACCCTCGAAGAGAATTTTCCTATAAATAGACCCCAAAAGCAACTTGAAGAGGTAGACCCGGCCTCCTAGAGCTCCCGTTATCGCGAGCTCTTGCTTTGTGCCATCAAAGGTGTCGAGCTCCGCTTGGCTTAGAGACGGGAAGTCGCGAGTAGCGCTTCCGGGTGTGTGGCGAGACCTCCCCGCTGCAGATCAAGGTGTCTGTGTGTAGGCAACTAACTTTTCACCTAGTGAGGGCCGACTCCGAGCTCAGAAAACCGCATTCTTATGCGGTCGACGACGAGTCTAATAACCTGAACTGCTCGCTCTTAGTCTGAACTCCATTGGACCGGTATCCGGGTTTCAACATTTTTGGTGCGGTGAGCGTGGACTAGCAGTTCTTGAAGAAAAACTTGTCTGATGGTGTCATGACGGGACATGGAGAGCAAGGAGACAGCCAGGGGAACTCACATCCATCCGGCGAGTTCGTGACGCAGAGCCAATTTGCCGAATTCAAGAAGTCTATGGAAGGGAGGGTGAAGGGACAGCTTGCTCAGCGAAGCGAGCTGGCGGTGCCTAGCCCGAGCATCGTCTCGCAGGGAGAGCCAGGTCGCGACCAGCGACCTGGCAAGGAGATAGTCCAGGAGGGTGACGACCAGGCACTGCAGCCGTGGGGCTCTTTGCGAGCACACTGACAACTCGCGCGTTGGAGGGTGAGTACAAGAGAACTCACACCAATGGCCAACTCGCGTCGACGAGTCCCTTTTGCGAGCTAGTGATGACGGCTCCCATTCTGACTGGATTCGTGGAGCCGGCAATAAACTTTTATTCCGAAAAGGATGATCCCCTCCAACATTTGCAGTGGTACGAGTACATGACGTTGATTCGGATAATGTCGGACCCTTTCAAGCATCGGTTGTTTGTCATCACCTTCAAGGGGAAGGCAAAAGATTGGTTTCATCAACTACCGGCGGGTTCGATCTACAGCTTTGAAGACCTTAGTAGGGGTTCCTGCTCCGTTTTTCCACCTTGAAGAAGAGGAAGAAGGGGTCAGGGGCCCTCTTCCTCATCAAGCACAGGCCACAGGAGTCATTAGCATCGTATGTCAATCGTTTCCAAGAGGAGATTCTCTGGGTCCAAGAAGTGCCTAGTCATACCCTCATAATGGCCTTTGGATTGGGTCTGCAGGGGGGACTCTTCAAGATGGAGTTAACTCGCATCCCCCCGGTGTCTTTTAAGGATTTAATCGACCGAACAACGCGCTACATTCAGGGAGAGTCCACGAGTCGGGGTTTGTGGCCAAGTTGGCCAAGCTTACAGAAGAAGCCAAGAAGGCAAGAGGAGGGAAGAGCGCGGGAGAACAGAGATCAAAGGGATCAGGAGAGGAGGTTTCGAGTATCTCCCACCGGGCCAATACGTAGGTTGGCCGGGGGAGGGCACCAGGGTAGACCAGGGAGGAGATTCTCACCCGAGCGGCGGGAGCGGCGACATTTGCCCGAGGGGAGACAAAAGTCGTGGAGGCAGAACCAAGCGCCCCGACAGGAGGCTTATGTTGTCGGGAGAGATCGAGGACGAGGGGTAAGACCCCAACAGCTGAGAAGAGAGAGAAAGCATGGTGGTCCTCTACTGTGACTTTCACCAGTCTGAGGGCCACGCCACCACGACTTGCCCAGAGTTTCTGGAGCTAAGAAGAGGAGCAGAGGGAGGAGCCCGGGAGGGGAAGAGAGAGCCAGGAGCAGGAGAAGAAAGAAATGAAGGAGCTGTAGGAAGGGTGCCAAGAGGGTGTGAGGATCGAGTTGATCAGGGGGTCCGCGGAGGGATCAAGGCGATCCACAGAGGGATCGAGGTAGAGGCATCTCGAAAAGGAAGCTTGCACGCGGTTTATCGCAGAGGAGTGGCTTACGCCTCGCAAGCCCCGCCCCCAATCGAGGAGATTGCTTTCTCAGTCGAGGACATGTTTGGAAACAAGAACCCCTTCCACGACGCCCTGGTGATTCAGGCGGCGGTGGAAAACCTGAAGGTCTCCCGCATCCTCGTCGGCAATGGGAGTTCATTAAATGTGGTCTTCAAGAGGGCGTTGATGCCATGGCAGTGGAGGAGAAAATGATTACCTCAACTGATGTCCCCCTCTTCGGTTTCGCAGGAGAGAGAAAGGAAGTCGAAGGAGGAGTGAAACTCCTCGTCACCCAAGGACGAACAACGAAGGTGTGTCGCTTCGCAATCGTGGACGCGCCCAGTAGCTACAATGCAATCTTCGGGAGGCCCATTATCAACGCCTTCCAATGTGTGCCCTCATCGTTCCACCAGTGCTTGAAGTATAGCGTTGGGGGACTGCAGATCCGGATCAGGAGCGACCCGAAGGTGGCGAGGGAGTGTTATCTTAATGCGGTCAACATAATCAACTCGGAGGAGGTCGAGACGGTCGATAAGGTGATGGAGGAGATGGCAAAGTTGGAGGCTGCGGAGGAGGTTGAGGAGAAGGAGATCGAGACCAAGGATGGGAGGCCCGGAAAGGTGAAGATCAGCGGCGAGCTGGCGGAGGAGGGCAAGGAGAAGATCCTGGCGTGCATCCAGGACAACGCAGATATCTTCGCGTGGAGCGCGAAGGACATGTCGGGCGTCGACGCAGATGTCGCATGCCAACATCTCAACCTTGATCCAGGGACCCGCCCGATCCGACAGAAGAAGAGGCAGACGACCACTACTTTGGTTGACCCCATCTACGCAGAAGTGCAGAAGCTGCTAGATGCAGGGCTTGTTTCAGAGATCCAGTATCCAGCATGAGTCTCCGACGTTGTAATGGTGAAGATGAGAGATGGGAAGTGGCGGATGTGCATCGACTTCTCAATGCTTAATAAATATTGTCCCAAGAATTGCTACCCTTTGCCTAGAATCGATGCGCTTGTATATTCAGCTATCGGATTCCCCGTTATGAGTTTTTTAGAAGCTTTCTCTGGTTATCATCAAATACACATGCATCTACCCAACATAAAAAACGATTTTTTTATCATAAATGACATATGCTATTGTTATAAATGATGTCATTCGGGCTCAAAAACGCGGGGGCGACGTATCAACGGATGAAGAACATGGTGTTCAAGGAACAAAAAGATCGAAACATGGAGGTTTATGCAAACGATCTCTTGGTAAAGAGTAAGAGTGTCAAGGAGCATCTCGGCGACTTGGTAGAAACTTTTGTCGCACTCTGAAAATACAAGATGAGTCTCAATCCAGCCAAGTGTGTTTTCAGAGCGAGGAAGGGAAAATTTTTGGGCTATCTCTTGACCCAGGCAGGAGTCGAGCCAAACCCGGACAAGGTAAAAGCAATCATGGAGATGGAGGCTCTGAGGAATGTGAAGGAGGTTCAGCGTTTGACAAGTCGGCTGGCGTGATTAAGCAAGTTTCTCTCGAGGGCCGGGGAGAAATGTTCTCCGTTTTTTCGGGCATTGCGCAATCACATATATAACAAGAAGTTCGAGTGGTTGGCAGAGTGTGAAGAAGCATTTCAAAACTTAAAGTTCTAGCTGACACAGGCCCCTCTACTGCAAGGACCCGGCGAAGGAGAGGACCTCTACCTCTACCTGGGAGTAGAAGTCGAGGCGGTGAGCTCGGTCCTAGTCAGAGAAGAAGGAAAAAAGGCAACTCCCTATTTATTATGTAAGTAGAGTCCTCCGGAAGGCCGAGCTATGTTACGCCCATCTTAAAGAAGTTGTTCGCGCTCGTCATCTCGGCTCGGAAGCTTCGACCCTATTTTAAGACCAACTCAATCAAGGTGGTCACAGACCATCCGCTTCGCGTTATAATGGATGGAGTCGAGCATTCAGGGAGGTTGGCCAAGTGGTCGATAGAGCTCAGCGAATTCAACCTCTTTTTTGTTCCTCGGATAGCGATAAAGGCTCAAGCAGTGGCCGATTTCTTGGTCGGCTACACGGCGGAAACAGAGGAGCAGGAGCCGCAGGAGTGGAAGGCATGGGAGATGTTTGTGGATGGAGCGTCTGAGAAGTACTTGATGGGTGTCGGAGTCATCCTGACGAGCCCTCAGGGAGTCAAGATGGAGCAAGCGGTGGACATCCGTTTTCGGACCATGAAAAATCAGGCGGAGTACGAAGCTGTGATCGCCGATTGCTGCCTCGCCCGCGAGCTTGGATCACTCAGATTCCCTGGTAGTAGCCTCTCAGATCTGAGGGGAATTTGAGGCACGGGAGCCCATACTGCTAAGTTACTTGGTGAAGGTAAATGAACTCGTGAACGTTTTTCGCTCATTCTCCATCCAGTATGTCCCTAGGGAGGAGAACTAAACGAAGGATCGTCTGGCGAAGTACGGCCCCGTGGCAGGACGAGCAGTGACCGAGTTGTTCCGTCCCTCCATCGAGGAAGGGGAGCTCATGGAGGTCGACCAACAACCATCATGGATGGATCCTTTCGTTGAATTCCTAACAACAGGACGTTTTCCTCTCGGGTTCAGGACCAGAGACGATTCAGGTACAAGTCTTCTTACTACCTACTTCACGAAGAAAGTCTCTACCGGAAGACTTTATCGGGTCCTTTGGCACGATGTGCCGCCGAGGTGGCGGTGCCCAGGGTGTTGGATCAAATCCATTCGGGGGAATGTAGAAGTCATTCTAGGGGGGGACTCTGGAAAAAAGGGTGTTGAGGCAGGGATACTTCTGTCCCACCGTTCGGAGGGACGCGGAGCAGTTCGCCAAACAGTGCTAGAGGTGTCAACTCCACGCACACCTCCAACTACAGCCCGAGCAACGGCTCAGGACAATTACAGCCCTGTGGCCCTTTGCGATCTGAGGAATGGATCTCGTCGGGTCATTCCCCCAAGCAAGTGGGCAAAGGAGGTTCATCTTTGTGATGATCGATTATTTTTCCAAGTGGATCGAGGTGAAGACATTGGCGAAGACCACCTCCCAAATCGTGGGGAACTTCATATGGGGGGAGATCATTTGCATGCACGGGTTGCGGTTTGCGATCGTCACGAACAATGGGTCGCAGTTCCCTAACGCAAAACTCATCAGTTTCTGCACCCAACAGGGAATTGACCTCCGCTTCGTGTTTGTTCACCATCCTTGGAGCAATATCCAGGTTGAGGCCTCCAACAAAGTCATTGTCAACCTACTAAGGAAGAAGGTGGAAAACTTGAAAGGAAATTGGGTGAGCAACTTCCCTCCGTCCTCTGGGCCCTTAGAATTACCCCGAACACATCCACGGGAGAGACTCCATTCAAGTTGTCGCACGGCTCAGAAGAGGTAATCCCGGTGGAGTTTGACGTCAGAAGCCCGAGGGAGGTAGCCGCGAAAAAGGGAAGAGAAGATTGGAGGATAGAGAATGAAGAGGAATAGAGGCTCTCGCTGGATTTGGTGGAGGAATTCCGAGACCTCGCGGCAATCCGCCAAGAGGAAGTTAAGCGCAGGATGGTGAAGTACTTCAATAAGCACATAAGGGTCAAGCACTTTGATAAGGGCGACTTGGTCCCGAAGAAGGTGGATGCGGCGGGAAGGGCCGCGACAGTGGGAAAACATCAGCCAAATTAGGAGGGTCATTACATGGTGGCAGAGGCGCTGAAGACTGGGGGGGTATCGTTTCAAAATTGTGAGGGGGAGCCCCTCAGCAACACATGGAGCGGTGATGATTTAAAATGCTTTTTTTCTTAACCCCCCCCCCCCCCTCACCGACTCAATGTATTCAACATGTATTACTTCACTTGATTAATGAAACTCATTCAATACCATCACGCAAGTGTGATCATGTAAATACGTCCAGGGGCAGTGAAAGTGATAATGAGTTGAAGTCCTCGAGCTGAGTTATTGCCCGAGTCCGGGTCTCTGCACGAGCTCCTCTCCTGCATACAGGCAACTTTCCCCCTCAAGTGAGTGGAAATTCTCGAGCAGAGTTGTTGTCATAGTCCGGATCCCTGTACGAGCTCCTCTCCTGTATACCGACTACTTGCCCCCTCGAATGAGTTGAAGTACTCGAGATGAGTTGTTGTCGTAGTCTGGGTCCCTGCACGATCTCCTCTCTTGCATACCGGCTACTTGCCCACTCGAGTGAGTTGAAGTCCTCGAGCTGAATTGTTGTTGTAGTCCGGGTCCCTGCACGAGCTCTTCTCTTGCATACCGACTACTTGCCCACTCGAGTGAGTTGAAGCCCTCAAGCTGAGTTGTTGTCGTATTCTGAGTCCCTGCATAAGCTCCTCTCCTGCATACCGGCTACTTGCTCCCTCAAGTTAGTTGAAATCCTCGAGCTTAATTGTTGTCATAGTCCGGGTCCCTGCACGAGCTCCTCTCCTGCATACCGGCTACTTGCCCCCTCGAGTGAGTAGAAGAACTCGAGCTGAGTTGTTGTCGTAGTCCGAGTCCCCCGCATGAGCTCCTTTCTTGCATACTGGCTATTTGCCCCCTCGAGTGAGTTGAAGTCCTCGAGCTGAGTTGTTGTCGTACTCCGAGTCCCTGTACGAGCTTCTCTCCTGCATGTCGGCTATTTTCCCCCTCGAGTAAGTTGAATTCATCGAGCTGAGTTGTTGTAGTTCGAGTCCCTACACGAGCTCCTCTCCTACATACCAGCTACTTGCTCCCTCAAGTGAGTAGAAGACCTTAAGCTGAGTTGTGGTTGTAGTCCAAGTCCCTACATGAGCTTCTCGCCAGCATAACGGCTACTTGCCCCCTCGAGGAAGAAGTTCATCCCCCAGACCATAGGGATCAGGCTGCAAAGGGCAGGATTGCATTGAGATGGTAAAAAGATGTTGCGAACTCACCACGTGTGGGGTGAGGCGAGTGTAGGGCAAGGATGAGAGGGGGTCGTGGGACGCATGATCGGGATAATTTCGAAGGCGCGAGCGGTGTTGGGCTCGGGATAGGAAATTGACTCGCGGACAAGAACTCGACTGAGTCGCCCAGGAGACTAGCGAAGTCTAGGCCAATACGGGGCGAGGATGAATGCCTAAAAGCCTAGAGCGAGACGAGACCAGGTGTCAAAAATAAAACACATCCAGAGAGAATATACGAACAATAAAAATCATACATCGCAAAAATAATGACACGGGCGGGTACGGCCGATTAAGTGTTGATTACACAAATTAGCAAGAACATTTTTAAATAAAAAAGAAAACAAAAGGCTAAAGAACGGAGCCTTGTTCAATTTTGTCCCTCCTCGTCTTGACTAGCGACGGCAAGCTCGTGGGAGGCGGGTAGACCTCCGAAAGCAGAAAGCAGCAGCTCTGGATCGACCGCCAACCCCTTCTCGTTCAAAGCGCCTCGCTGCCTAAGGCACTTCATAAAGAACCTGGTTGTAGCCCGCAAGAGCGCGGCGAGTCTCGTCTGATACCACAACAATAGGATCATAAGCAGTGTAAGACTTCTCCGCAGCTTGGCGATGACACTCTGGAAGGTTCGAATCCGACTCACCAAGGCGATGGCGAGGTAATCGTTATTTATCTGCGCCTCGCTCAACTCTTCCTCTAATTTGGAAATCTTCTCGGTGTATGCGAGCTCAGTGTCCTGCAAAAATGAGATCTAAGACGATTACTCTGGAAATGGAACAATAAACGAAAGTTCATACCTCATTCGGGCCAGGAGGGGCGATACCGCGGGCAGCTGCGAGTTCTTCCTTAGTACTGGCCAACTGCTCCTCAATGTCACGAAGGGCCTCTGTGGTCCATGCCAGATTGTGATTTATGCTGAGAGCCCGCCTCGTTGTCTGGTAGAAGACTTTGGCGGCTCGGAGGACGACGCGACTACCACGGTTGGCCAACTCGCGTACGGAATTCCTCGCCAATACCGCCGCTTCCTCTCGACTATAAAGCCCGAACAGTACGTTGAAAGTGTCATCGTCCTGGTCCTCATCCTCCATCCAGGAGGGCAAACTGAGCTCAGGGTGACACTATACATATGCCCTCATGCAACATGAGGAGGAGATCACCTTCCACATCCTCGGCTCGCATCCCCAAACCGAAGTTGAGATGAGCATTGGGCAGATATTTCGGCTTCTTCGAAGTCTCTGTGCTCGCCTCACCTGTCTTGGGCTTCTTTCTCTTCGGCGAGGAGGGAGCGACCGTCGGGGGGCCCTCGACGCGCACCTCGGCAACCTCAATAGGTTGCGGGGCAGGAACTTACTCGCGGGGATTTTGCTCGCAGGGTTTTTGATTGCAGAGGTCTTCTTGGTCGCAAACGGCATGTTTGCGAGCAGGGCCCTTACACCTGCGAAAGCAGTCGGGTGAATTGCAATCTAAAAAGGTGATGGTGAGAGAAGGGATGAGCGGGTACAAACCTGTACCAGGTAGAACATATGCGAGTTGATCCTGACGCTGCTGCAAATACAGAACATCGAACTCTTTACCCTTCAGCATTGCGTAAAGGGTGAGGGCATCACCCTCCGTGCGAGATGGCTTGTATACGCTCTCGCTTCTCTGAATAGGAGTGAACGGCAGCAACCCTAACGCGCCTCACACAAAAACAAATTTGTCAGTCCAATGATGGATCCTGTTCAGCGTCTCGACTATCTTGACGCAGGCACTGGAGAAGAAGACCATGTCGTCACTGGTCGCCTTCAGGGTCAGCTTTTGCGGAAGGTTGTGAGATCAAACTCGATCCCTTCCTCGCGCATATAGCACGTGAAGGCGATCAGGGCACTGATACCGTTCGAATTGACTTGCGTCGGGACCAACCCGAGGCACTTGAAGACTTGGTTCGCCTCAGGCCAGAAGGGACGTTGCAACCCCGCTTGGAAGTGAGTCGGGGAATAGCGAGCTCGTCGGTAGAAAATGTGTTGATACTCTCGCCGGGTACGAGTCGCCGCATTGTGAAGCCAGTTGGCACGAACAGGGCCTCGAACTTCTTGAACTCGCTAGTGGTGGTCTGCGAGTCGGGGAAGAGGTGATCTATGAATTTTGGGACACAGCGAGCGCGACCCTCATCTCCTTTGTTCTCGTGCACCTTTCGATCCCAAACCCCCCTTATTTATAGTTTTTGGGTTGGTCCGAGCCACTCCGATAGCCGGCGAACTCGCGGATTTACTCACAAGATAGCACTCGCCGCGCTCAAGCTCACTCGTATGCCAACTAAGTTACAGAAACAACACATCCACTAGCACAAAAAAATTTGATTTCTAGTACTACTTGTCATTTTGGAGCGAGCACAAAAAATGGTCGAGCACCCAATATAGAGGGGAGTATAAGTTGGTGCGAGGTCAAAAGAAAAAGAGAACGAGGAAAAAATATTGTTAACGAGCACAAAATATAGCGATTACAAAAGAAAGCAAAAAACAAAAACGGAAGCCCGATCTACGACTCGCGGCGCAGCAGTCCAATCCCCTGACAGCGCGGGCGGGCAGGATGGCGAGCAGTTCAGGTTATGCCCATTGCCACGTGGAACTTTTCTTGTGTTCGGTGAAGATACTCTTCATCTTTGTGCATGGCCTCTTCAAGCCTGCTCGCCTCGCCCACGGTTCCAGCAACCTCGACAAACTTCCGAAGGTGGTCTTCAGCGGTGAACAGTCAGGCCTCCAGCTCATAAACTCGCTCCTCAGCATCCAGCATCCAGCATCCGCAGAAATAATCCTCCTTCGTCTTCCAACTACGCCTGGTAGTTCTTGACCGCATCAACGTGATTCAGAACTTGACAAGTACATATTTAGTCTCAAGGGGAGGCGCGGCCGAGAGAGCGGAGTCGTGGGATGCCAGGACCGCGAGCAGGCGAGTACTGTAGTCAGCGCTCTCTACTCGTGGGTCGGACATCAACTCGCGCAGGGGATTCGACATCCTGGGAGACGTCAGCCCCGATGGGGTCCCTAGCGAGGAGAGCTCACAATCCTCTTCCGGGAAGTCAACTGAAAAGAAAAAGGGGAAGCGTTGTCAGGAGACGAAGTCTAACTGGGAAAAAAATAAAAAACAAGAGTTGGGCGACTTACGCTCCGGGGACCCACCGCCTCCCCCCGCGGGGTGAGGCGGCACCTTCACCAAGGTCTTTCCACCAGTTCGAGGGTGGCTCGACTCGCAAACTTCGATGTGTCGGGCGGGGGCAGCAAGCTCTGAAGCGGCAGAGACCCGTGGAACCTGGGCAATAGGGAGATCAGGCTCAAGCCGAATCGCCATATCGGCTTAAGCAAGCTCGCCTTGAAAGTCGCGGCGAGAATCAACTGCGAGGCGACAACAAAGGTTATTTTTGAATTAACAAAAACTGGGCAGACTTGAAATCTTACCAGAGACAGAGAGGCGAGACAATCTCTGCGACTTTGACGGTCATATTTTCTTTGAACCAGCACCTTCTTTCCCCTTGGTGCTCGCTAGACCGATCACGATGGAGGGATCGACAAAAGGCTACAACACCAAACTAGACAAATCTTCAGAACTACGCCCTTCATACTCGCGGGAAGGAGGTAAATATAGTGACTTACCTCGGTCGGAGCGGGCGGGTTGGCCGGAGGAAGCCGATCCACTCTGTCGACGAGTATAGTGCTCCCCAGCGCGGGTTCAAGAGGGGGCGGCACCGCGAATGGAGCGGAACCTGCCTCGCTGGAGGGAACCTCAGCCGATTCTCGCGTCTTTTTCTTCTTTGACCCGTCACCTCCGGACATGCGTTGTCGCTTCGGGGTACCACCAAGTAAGGCGAGAAGGGCCTCAGATTCATCATCTCGAACAGGCGAGCCCATCACATGTTGAAGAGCAACAGTTCGTCGAGGGAATTTTTAGATAAAAGAATCATGCCCTACCCCTGTATTTATAGAGGCAGGGGGTAGCACGCTCCAGTCCGTCGAGTTTGGACATAACGCTCGCTAAATTAGGGTTGGATGATTTCTTTCTGACCCCTATCGAGCTCGTAAAGAAGCGGGGATTATGTAAAACCCCAATTTAGCGAGCACGGCCAGACCCGACCCAAGAGAGGTCAGGCGAGCTTCAGGACCATAGGCAATCTACAGGCAAGAGGCAGCGAGCTCGACATAACAACGAGCTCGACATAGTGACAGAGAGCTCAACATATTAACGAGCTCTGCGTATTAGCGAGCTCGGTATAGTAGCAGGCTCGGCAAAGAAGCAGGATCAGCAAGCAGTGAGCACGACGACCGCCGCACAAAGACGGAGCATTTTTGGCGCGAGGCGAGTCGGGGAATTGGGGAGCTCTGGAACTCGGACCCGACGAGGTCCCGTTTACTTTCACCTGAGTACTCGCCCCGCCGCAATAGCACGCCAGAAACCATTTTGGTTGTTTGCAGACTGTCATGGTCTGCCCATAGCCTTCTCAAATAGCGGGACTTCGTTGTCCGCAGACCAATTGGGGGTTGCAGATAGCAAAATAAGAATGGCGGAGACCATTATTAGCAAACCAAAAAAGTATGTTTTACCCTCAAAGAGAGATTCTATAAATAGACCCTCAAAGCACAATGGAGAGGCAGACCCAGTCTCCTAAAGCTCCCGTTTTCGCAAGTTCTTGCTCTGTTCCATCCAAGGTGCCGAGCTCAGCTAGGCTTTGGGAGGGGAAGTCGCGAGTAGCGCTTCCGGGTGTATGGCGGGACCTCCCCGCTGCAGCTCAAGGGTTTTGTATGTAGGCAACAAACTTTTCACTTGGTGAGGGCCGACTCCGAGCTCGGAATTGTTGGTTCTACCATGGTGATCTGGAAATGATCAAGCACGTGGCCTCACTGCCAATGCAATATGAGTCTATGGGATCGCACATAAGAGCTCTGGAAAAGTTGGATAGGTTTGTGTTGGCCTTGCACATATGTGATATGAGTGAAGGACTAAGCCTATGACGATCTGGACATGGTGGAATTTCATTTCGGGACCTGCATTGTGAATGTGGATCGACCGGTATGAAATCGGCACGAGCTAAAGGGACATTCGTCGAGTATGGGTAAGGGGTTTCGACGAATGGTCGAAATTCGTCGAGTATCATCGTGGCCTCTAGCCGATTCGTCGGGTATCGTCATGATCTTTCGCCGATTTGTCGTGTATCGTCATGCCCTCTTCACGATTCGTCGTGTATCGGCCGGCCACTCGCTAATACGTCGAATACTAGTTCGATACTCGCCGAATACTGTCTCGACCGGTTAATTTCTTCTAAGTCTGTTTTTCGGCGGGTCTGCAGTTATCGGCTCTCTTGGTTCACTGTATAAATAGGTTTTACTGTTGAACCGGAAAAAAAAACGATTGTTCATTCCAGACCTAAATCGCGAAAGCCGACAGCGACGATCTTCCTCGCAACGGAACTGTTCCGCTTCCGCGACCGTCGCCGCAGTTGCCGACGTTGCCGCCGACCGTCCGTCGTCCCTAGCCGCCGCCGGAAAGTGTTTCCTAGGCGTCATCTTCGTCGTTGCCGCCTCTCCTTGAACGGATCTAGTACTCCGTGGAGACGTTGAGAGCAAGCCTCTTTCCGACCTAGATCTTGTGCGACAATAGTCTAGGGTTCTCCGTACTCGTGTGGATACTCGTACAGGCGTGGACACTATTCTACACTCGGAACTCCGGTCGTTTCCGTTCGTTGGAATCAATCGGAGCACCTATATTGAGTATTGACTCAATCCCGCAAAGGTATAATTTATTTATTTATTGCAACATTACTTCTTGATTAATGGTCGTCGCAAAATCCACAACTTTCTTTTGGGTTTTCCTTGTTTCCTCATTCCGCTGCGCACAACTGTTGTGTCGTATAGCAAAACCCAACAGTGGTATCAGAGGGAGGTTGTGCGATGGTCATTATTTCAAAAGTTGTTAAATTCATTGCGTGTATATCTGGAAATTTTAGAAGCGTTCTAAATGCCCAGGTCTATTCCTGAGTACATCAAGTGTTGATGGATTTTGTGTGGTATCGGTGGTAGTTTTTCTAAAATTGGTCGGGACGCTGCCCCGCACCCCGCAGGGGCTCTGCCCCTTGACCCCGCTCGCTGATCGGTCAACGAGACCACCGCCAGGGGCGCTGCACCCTGGAACCCCGCAAAGAACGCATGTGATTTTGTTGTGATATCTGTGTTACTCCTTAACAGTAACCATCTTTCTTGTTGGTTTTTGAAACCAAGTGTGTTGGATTTTGAATCTCACATAGAGAGACGAGTTTGTCTACTGTGTAAGTGGAGTTGGTGTTGCTCATGTCCCATGCATGTAAATCTGAGGATTTAGAAGTGTTCTAGATGTTCAGATTTAGCTCGGCTCATCAAGTGTTGATGAAGCTTTTGTGCACATTTGGGATGCGTTTGGATTATGTATGTTGTTGAATGTTTGCGCATATGCACATTGATTAAATGTTAACCATGATTAAAGAGTTAATAAAATATCAAAATCCCTTAAGCAATATTAAGTATTCGGATACCTTCCGATGGATGACACTCTTCCTGCCTCGATCGATGAAGTGTGGGCTTGCCAAAGCAAGGTACATTAATCTATCTTGGTAAGAGTGTGAGCGGATAATTGTGATATCCCACTGTCGACATCGGGTCAAGCTTAACTAGGTGACCTCAAAGTTTGAGTGCCCAGAGGCATAGGGTTGGCATGCACAATATGATGGATGCGAATAAAGAGTTATTCACCAACCATACAGCAGTTGCATAGTGATGCAATCGGCAAGATTTGCCTACCTAAATAGTTGCATTGTGAGAGAAAAGTCAAAGCTGACTCATAGTATTAGTGAAATATGGATCTTGTCCACTAAGAGAGTTACTCGCATGAACTCTTCGAATTGATATCAAGGGTTATCGATTTGATAAAAATAGTGGAAGTTATTTTGATTAAAGTCCTAATCGAAAGAGAAAATTATATTTTGAAATGTAGTACTAATTTGTTTTACTTGTATCCTTGTAGAATATCCATGGCAAGTGGCTCACACGCCACCCTGTCCCTCAGAGCGATCCTTGAGAAAGAAAAGCTGAGTGGAACAAATTATTTGGACTGGTACAGAAACCTGAGAATTGTTCTCAGGCAAGAGCGCAAGCTCTATATTTTGGAAGAGGTATCCCCTAATGAGCCTGTCGGGAATGCGTCCCATGCTGATAAAAATGCTTACAAGAAGTATCTCGACGACTCCTTAGACGTCGAATGTCTCATGTTTGCGACCATGAACTCTGAGCTTCAGAAGCAACACGAGAGCATGGATTGCAAGAAAATTGACGAGCATCTCAAAAAAATATTTCAAGGGCAAGCTCGTCAAGAGAGATTTGACGTCACCAATGCGTTGTTCCAGTGCAAGATGGGAGCTCGGGACCTAGTAGGGACTTACGTACTCAAAATAGGGTATATAGAGAACCTTGAAAGACTAGGGTTCCCTCTAGGCCAAGAGTTGGCCACAGACCTGATCCTGCAATCATTGTCGGACAGTTATGAACAGATCGTCTTAAACTATAACATGAATGAAATAGACAAGACACTGCCCGAGCTCTTTGGCATGTTGCGAACTGCCGAGATAAATATGAAGAAGGTCAAGCCTGTTAGCCCCAAACTGATGGTGCATAAAGGCAAGGTCAAGGCCAAGGGCTCCAAGAAGACGAAGGTAGGACTTAAGTCGGCTTTAGAATCCAAATCTTCTGTACAAAAAAGAAAAGCTCAGGAAAAGAGGGAAAGTGTCACCACTGTGGCAAAGCTGGTCACTGGAGGAGGAATTGTCCTTCGTACATTGAGGGTCTACAAAAGATGAGGGGAGATATGACTTCCACTTCAGGTATTTATGTTATAGAGATAAACCTTTCTGCTCCTTCATCCTGAGTATTAGATATCGGATGTGGTTCTCACATTTGTATAAATGTGCAGGAACTGGGAAGGAGAAGAATGCTGAGTAAAGGAGAGGTGGACCTGTGCGTTGGCAATGAAGCAAGAGTTGTTGTTGTTGTCGTGGGGGTTTACCGTCTTTCTTTACCCAGTGGGCTTGTTTTGGAACTTGATAACTGTTATTATGTTCCTGCAATAACTAGAAACATTATTTCTATTTCATGCTTGGACATAATTGGATTTTTTTTTCTTATTAAGAACAATTGTTGTTCTATATTTAAGAATGATATTTGTTATGTTACAGCTCAAATGTTTAATGATTTATATGTTTTGAACTTACACCATCAGATCTATAATATAGAAAATAATAAAAGACTAAGAACGAATGACTCAAACCCCACGTACTTTTGGCATTATCGTTTAGGTCATATAAATGAGAAACGTATATCCAAGCTCCATAAAGATAGACTACTGGACTCATTTGATTATGAATCATTTGAGAGATGCGAATCTTGTTTGTTAGGCAAGATGACTAAAGTCTCTTTCACTGGTTTCAATGAGATGGCTCATGATCTCTTGGATATAGTACATAGTGATGCATGTGGACCCATGAGTTCTATGGCTAGAGGTGGGTACTTCTACTTTGTTACATTTACTGATGATTTCAGTAGATACGGATATGTGTATCTTATGAAGTGCAAATCTGAAACCTTTGAAAAGTTCAAAATGTTTAAAAACAAAGTAGAGAACCAATTGGGTAAGAAGATTAAAGCGCTCCGATCTGATCGAGGTGGCGAATACCTAAGTCATGAGTTTCGTGATCATCTGAAAGAGTGTGACATTGTATCACAGCTCACTCCACCTAGAACACCACAGCATAATGGTGTGTCTGAGCGGAGGAATCGTACTTTGTTAGACATAGTGTGATCGATGATGAGTCATGCAGATCTGCCTGTTTCTTTTTGGGGTTTTGCTCTAGAAACTCCTGCTTTAACACTAAATCGTGCTCCAATGAAAGCGGTTCTAAAGACACCTTATGAGATATGGACTGGGAAGCGTCCTGGTATGTCGTTCATTAAGATTTGGGGTTGTGAAGCATACGTGCGACGTCAAATTCCTGACAAGCTGGAACTCAAATCAGATAAGTGTTATTGTGTGGGGTATCCTAAGGAAACTAAAGGGTACTACTTCTACCTACCGTCTGAGGGCAAAGTGTTTGTCGAGAACTGATGTCTTTCTTGAGAAAGAGTTCTTAAGTAGAAAGACTGCTAAGGTAGAACTTGAAGAAGTTCAAGAACCACAAACAGAGAATGAACCGGAATTGGAACCTGAGCAAGGACTACAAGTTGTTGTAGCTGGAGAGCCTGCTCAAGAAACACACGTTTCGCGTAGATCGTGTAGACCAAGGTTTGAGCCTGAGAGATATGGATTTCTCGTGTCTCAAATAGATAATGTGTTGCTTATGGATCATGATGAAGAGCCAACAACCTACCAAGAGGCTATGTGTGGACCGGACTCCGAGAAGTGGCTTGAGGCCATGAAATCTGAAATGGACTTCATGTATGAAAACCGAGTTTGGACCTTGGTGGAACCACCTGAAGGGGTAAGACCTATAGGGTGCAAGTGGTCTTCAAGAAGAAGACCGACATGGATGGGAATGTACAGACATTCAAAGGACGACTAGTGGCTAAAGGTTTCAAGCAAATTCATGGTATTGACTATGATGAAACTTTTTCCCCTATTGTTATTGTTAAGTCCATCATAATTCTGCTTGTTATTGTTGCGTATTATGACTACGAGATCTGGCAGATGGATCTCAAAACGGCTTTCCTTAATGGGAACCTCCTTGAGGAAGTGTATATGACACAACCCGAGGGTTTTGTATCTCCAGGTGAAGTCACTAAAATATACAAGCAACAGAGATTCATTTATGAATTAAAACAGGCTTCTCGAAGTTGGAATCTTCGTTTTGATGAAAAGATCAAAGAGTTTGGTTTTATCAAGAACGGGGATGAACCGTGTGTTTACAAACGGATTAATAGAAGCATAGTTATCTTCCTGATATTGTATGTGGATAACATACTGCTGATCGGGAATGACAAACCGACCATACATGTTGTTAAGAATAACCTAGGGAACTGTTTTTCAATGAAAGACTTGGGCAAAGCGACTTATATACTTTGTATTAAGATCTATAGAGATATATCAAAGAAGTTGATGGGTTTGACCCAAAGTACATATATTGATAAGGTGTTGAAACGGTTCAACATGCTTGAGTCTAAGAAAGGATTCTTACACATGTCTCATGGTATGAGTCTCTCTAAGGACCAATGTCCCAAATCTTGTGAAGATAAGGACCGCATGAAGTTGATTTCATATGCTTCGGCAATTGGGTCAATCATGTATACAATGATATGTATTAGACCCGATGTCTCTTATGCCTTGAGCATGACTAGCAAGTATCAGTCTGATCCCGGTGAAAGTCACTGGATAGCCGTCAAGAATATCCTGAAGTACTTGAGAAGGACTAAGGATACGTTCTTGGTATTCGGCAGAGAGGAAGAGCTCGTTGTAAAGGGTTACACGGATGCTAGATTCCAAACTGATAGGGACGATTCAATGTCTCAGTCAGGGTTTGTTTTTCCTAAATGGAGGTATTGTTAGCTGGAAGAGTTCCAAGCAGAAGACAGTTGTCGATTCTACGACTGAGGCTGAGTACATCGTCGCTGCAAATGCAGCGAAGGAGGCTGTATGGATTAGGAAATTCATCGGAGAGTTAGATGTAGTTTCTAGCATTGTTCGTCCCATAGATCTCTACTGTGACAACAACGGTGCAATGGCACTTGCTTCGGAACCTAGATCTCATCAGCGCTCCAAGCACATACTTCGACGGTTCCATCTAATTCGAGAGATTGTCGATCGAGAAGATGTGAACATATGCAGAGTGCCGACTGAGGAGAACATTGCGGATTCATTGACAAAGCCTCTCGCACAGAGAAAGCATGATGGTCATGTTAGATCAATGGGTATACGATACCTGAATGATCAACTCTAGTTTGATTCTTGTGGATTGTATATTTGTTGGTTGTTAGATATTTCATTTGATGGATAAAATACTGTATACATTTCATTTATATATTTTGGCAAGTTCTTTTATTGTGTAATTACTTCTATTGTGATAGAGTAGTTAACTGTATAAATGTCCTTAGAGTGTTTGTTTTCATAGGTCAAGTAGTGACTTGAAGTGAGAACCTATAATCTTAGAAGCTTCATTCTTAAAGGTCACTGGTCGTTGTATCATCTTAGAAGCTAAGGGCGATGATGATACCTTTAAGACTAGCATGTGCGTTGACTGATGACCCGTCCTCACAGGTCATGATATTGTGATATCAAGTCATCACATGGGTACTTGTTATGAACAAGTTGTACTGAACAGACTCACCGTGAGAATATTTTGTGGATTGTTATATGAACGTGTCACAAGTATGGCTCAAGTGTCAATGGTGTTTGTGGTTCTTTGATCTGAATACACAGCACTCACTGAGTGAGGAAGAGCGTGCTTTGATGCTATCAAAAGTCCAGTCTTGAGAAAGTTGGATGATAAAGATGGTTATTGGGTACGTTACAAATTATTTGGGTGTTTGCGTGTGAGCAGAGATGAGATTTGTCCTCCTATATGACAGGAGTTGCATCCATGGGCCTCTTGATAGAATGGGACTGAAAAATGCATGGTCATGCTTGGTTAAGTCAATTATGATATTGGACTCACCAATTTCTGGAAGTCCATTGTAGATCAAGAAAACTAGGATTGAATAATTATAAGGGTGACACGATCTGTACCTCTAATTCTATCCGGATGTAAGGGACGAAGGGACATGACAACATTGATAAATTAGTCACAATGGCTTTCGAGTTTTAAACTCTTATTGTTTGTGGAGCAATGATGCATTGCTAGATGTCGCTCATTGTTTGTGAAGCTTTTGTTTAATACTTTCAAGATCAAGTGGGAGACTATTGGTTCTACCATGGTGATCTGGAAGTGATCAAGCATGTGGTCTCACTGTCAATGCAATATGAGCCTATGGGGTCGCACATAAGAGCTCTGGAAAAGTTGGATAGGTTTGTGTTGGCCTTGCTCATATGTGATATGAGTGAAGAACCAAGCCTATGACGATCTGGACAAAGTGAAATTTCATTTCGGGACCTGCATTATGAATGTGGATCGACCGGTATGAAGTCGGCACGAGCTAAAGGGAAATTCGTCAAGTATGGGTAAGGGGTTTCGACGAATGGTCGAAATTCGTCGAGTATCTTTGTGGCCTCTAGCCGATTCGTCGGGTATCGTCATGATCTTTCGCCGATTCGACGTGTATCGTCATGCCCTCCTCACGATTCGTCGTGTATCGGCTGACCACTCGCCGATTCGTCGAATATTAGTTCGTTACTCGCCGAATACTGTCTCGACCGGTTTATTTCTTCTAAGTCTGTTTTTCGGCGAGTCTGCGGTCATCGGCTCTCTTTGTTCACTGTATAAATAGGTTTTACTGTTGAACCGAAAAAAAAACGACTGTTCATTCCAGACCTAAATCGCGAAAGCCAACAACGACGATCTTCCTCGCGACGGAACTATTCCACTTCCGCGACCGTCGCTGTGGTTGTCGCCGACCGTCCGCTGTCCCTAGCCGCCGCCAGAAAATGTTTTCTAGGCGTCGTCTTCGTCATTGCCGCCTCTCCTTGAACGGATCTAGTACTCCATGGAGACGTTGAGGGCAAGCCTCTTTCCGACCTAGATCTTGTACGACAAGAGTCTAGGGTTCTCCGTGCTCGTGTGGATACTCGTAGAGGCGTGGACACTATTCTACGCTCGGAACTCCGGTCGTTGCCGTTCGTTGGAATCATTCGGAGCACCTAGGTTGAGTATTGGCTCAATCCCGCAAAGGCATAATTTATTTATTTATTGCAACATTACTTCTTGATTAATGGTTGTCGCAAGATCCACAACTTTCTTTTGGGTTTTCCTTGTTTCTTCATTCCGCTGCGCACAACTGTTGTGTCGTATAGCAAAACCCAACAGGAATACCCCATTCTTGTGCGCCCGAGACGAGTCTAATAACCTGAACTGCTCCCACTTAGTCTGAACTCTGTTGGACCGGTATCCGGGTTTCAATGTCTATGAATTGATACTTTCGGCCCCAGCGCCGGAGGGATTCAGGGAGGCCGTCATATCCTACTACGCGGGCAAGAATGACCTTGTCCAGCATCTCCAGTGGTTTGAGGACAAGATCTCCATCCGGCAAGTGACGGACGTCTTTAAGTGTAGGTTGTTCTTTATTTCGTTTAAGGGGAAGGTGAGGGACTGGCTCCACCAGCTTCCCTCAGGGACCATCTAAAGCTTTGAAGACTTGCGCCGGAGTTTCCTACTGCATTTCTCCACATCGAAGAAGAGGAAGAAGGGAGCTTTGAACCCCACCCCCAGAGGAGAAGATCACCTTCTCGGCGAAGGACATGGCGGAGCATGAGGAGCAGTTCTGCGACGCGCTAGTGATCCAGACAGCGATCGAGAACTTCACGGTTTTCAGAACCCTGATGGACAGCGGGAGTTCTGTTAATGTGATTTTCAAAAAGGCCTTCGACGAGATGAAGGTGGAGGCGAGGAGGGTAATTACCTCGGATGATCCGCTTTTTGGATTCACCTGAGAGATGAAAGAGGTGGAGGGAGGAGTCAAACTCCTCGTGACTTTGGGGGGGGCGTAAAAGAACTGTCGATTCGTCATCGTGGATGCCCCGAGCAATCACCCTCCAGATGTTAAGGACGTATCCTTCATCACGGATAAGAATGCACCAGGGGGGCGAGGTGGGTTATTTAGATGTTTTTTCAGGTTAAGATTTAGATAATAATGTGTTAAGGACGTATCCTTCATCATGGGCGAACGATCCTATTGTTATAAAATAATATTCTTCAGGTTGAGAAATGTATGGGCAACTTATCAAAGGATGATAGATCGGGTCTTCAAGGAGCAGAAGGGGAGAAATTTGGAAGTTTACGTGGATGACCTGATGGTGAAGCCAGAACCTGGTAGAGACTTTCGCCACCCTGAAGAAGTTCAAGATGAGGCTCAACACCTTCAGGCAGGGGGAAATTTTTGGGCCATCTCCTCACCCTGGCAGGGGTAGAGCCCAACCCAAACAAGGTAAAGGCGATCTTGGATTTGGAGTCACCTAGGAATGTCAAGGAGGCACAGCACCTGATAGGTAAGTTGGCAGGGTTGAGTAGGTTACTCTCCCGGGCAGGGGAGAAATGCTCACCATTCTTAAAGGTGTTGCGAGGGGACCAGAAGCTCGAGTGGTCGTAGGAGTGCGAGGAGGCCTTCTAGGCATTGAAGAAGTAGCTCAAGCAGACCCCGCTGCTTCAAGGATCGAGGGAAGGGGAGGATCAGTTTATGTACCTCGGCAGAGGCAATAAGCACGGTCCTGGTTTGAGAGAAAGGAAAGAAGCAGCTACCCATCTATTATGTCAACAGGGTCCTGAAGAAGGCAGAGCTCAGGTATCCCATCCTTGAGAAGTTGGCGTTTGCCCTGATCGTCTTGGATAAGAAGCTCTAGCCGTATTTTCAGGTGCATTCAATCAAGGTGGTGACCGACCACCCTCTTCACAAAATCATGAAAGGAGTGGAGCAATCAGGAAGGTCGGCAAAGTGGTCGGTGGAGTTGAGCAAGTTCAAGATCTCATTCGTTCCTTGATTGTCAATAAAGGTGTGGGAGGTGGCTGACTTCCTGGCAGAGTATGTAGTGGAGGTGGAAGAGTCCAAGTCTCCCGAGCATGCGACCTGAGAGATGCTCGTGGATGGAGCATCAGGAAGATACTCTCCGGGAGGGGGAGTGGTGGTGGTAAGTCCGCAGGGGACATTCGATTCCCTCTCACCAACAATCAATACGAGTACGAGGCCATAGTAGCAGGGCTTCTCCTGGCAAGAGAGTTGGGGATCCAGGACGTGAAGGTCTTCACGGATTCGATGGTGGTAGCATCCCAGATCAAGGGGGAATTCGAGACGAGTGAGATTACTCATCAGGCTCTAGGACTGTTCACAAATAGTATAGTGCGTGAATAATTCGGGATGTCTGCTTCTAAACAAGAATTAACTACCCAAAAAATGCTTGCTTTAAAAAAAATCACAAAACATATAACAAAGAAACTTAAACGATTTTATCTAAAAATTAAAATGAAGCAGATGGTATGAACAAAAGGAAAAGGGCTTTCATCTCACCACTCCCTCTCCAGAAACTCACACGACTGTGTTCCCCGGCAACGGTGTCAAAAACTTAGTGTGATTACGACAAGTGCACCGGTCGCACAAGAATATAAAATGGAATGTTATCCCCAAGTATCGAACTTACGTGGAACACAGTAAGGTGGAGTTATCTTTCGAGAGAGTACTTGAGATTGAAGTCCTTGCGGTCGGATGGGTTGCGAAAGGCTTGGTTTGGTTTGCGAAGAACAAAATAAAAGAAACTTAATTTAACAATGCAGGTCGCCGGCACCGCTTCGCAGTGTGGGGGATTACACTGGCCATTAGCACCGCATCGCTTGGCAAATGGAAGAGTAGGCTCACGGAATGGACGAGTAGGCTTGTGGAATGGAAGAGTAGGCTTGCGTAATGGAAGAGTAGGCTTACGTAGTGGAAGAGAAGGCTTGCGAAATGGAATGGAGGGTAATGGTGGAATGGGCGCACTACAAGCACAATCTAAACAAACCAAATATTTCATAACAATGAAATTACAAATGCAAAACATGTGTTTATAGAGGTCTACATCATCAAAAAAAGAAGAATACATTCAACAACAACAATCCAAGTGAAGAAAAAGACAAAAGATATAACTGAATCCAGAGGCTTGTTGAAGATCCACGATAGAAATTGTGGGGTCGCCAATCCGCGTTCTAGCTCAGTCTCAACTATTGTATGGGATAGAAGAGGGTTATCACTTCCTCTTAATTGACCTGTCTTCTCTGGTAAACTACAATCCGGCCACGTCCTATGCAAAGAACTTCTTGCCTGGTGATGAAGATGAGCGTAGATCCTCTCCTTGAAGCTCTTAGATGATGTGAAGCAGCCTAGGGCAAATCCCTAACGAGTGGTGGACGAAGGAGGAGTCGAAGCTCTCTCCTTAGGGTTTGCAGCGGAACTAGGGCGGAATGAAGAAGCAATCATGAATCGGGTAGAATTTTGCGCTTAAATAGTAAAAAATCATGAGAAATGAACTCGCGCGTTCGAATCATGCGATATTTATGAGAAAAATTCCACTACAGGTCAAGGGTCCGCCCCTGCGATTTCTCCTCACACACGGTTGCAACCGTGCACGAACAAAAACGCACGGGCAGAGACAGAACTCTTATTTTCAAGCCAAAAACTAGCTCGTGCGATTTTCTTCACGCACGGTTGAATCCAACCGTGCGTGAAGGAAACGCGCGACCAATAAAAAACATTAAAAAAAAATTAAACAAAAAAGGTCGCTCATGCGATTTGTTCTCGCACGGTTGGAATCAACCATGTGTGACCAAAACGCATAAGCAGAAGCAGAACTCTGAATTTCAGCACATTGGTCTCGCATGGGCAAAACAGCCTGTGCGTGAAGAGAAATCACACGGTCGTGCGATAGGCGATCATGACAATCAAGCCAATAAAAGATAACGCACGAGCAAAACGCACGTGCGCGAAGGAAAACGCGCGACCGCGCAAATTCACAGAATTTCAACAATGGATTGGGCTCTACCCCCAGCGTGTCCAAAACTACAATAAGAGCTATAAAACACAACAGGGAGCACCATGTGCTTACTCCCAGCAAAAGCGAGCGCAATTGCGCACCACAACGGGCAAATTGTGCACTTCATGTGAAAGTGAAGACCAAGTGAAATGTAAGCATTTATGAAGTAAAAATGAAGTGCAAGTGCGTGAAAACGAGCTCAGATGAGTCCGAAAACCATATATAAATCGGACTCATTAGTAGACCAATAAAGACTTGGAATGAAACTATAAGGAAATACATGATGTACTTAGGCATTAGTGAGATTTTGACAAAAGATAAGGCACAAAGGCAGCAAAGGATCTATGTAGCGTACCCCACTATAGTGGGATAAAGATTTGAGTGTTGTTGTTGTTGATGATGTATTTAATATATTAGTGATGTTGCATTTTTTGTCATTTTACTTTCTCCTTTGTCATTGTTTTAGGTTCTTACAGTCTTTTATGTTTTATTATTGTGTGTTTGAAGTTCTTTATTTATAGAATGGCTTAATCAGTGTTCTAGCAAAGTACTTAATGCTTCATCTTGTGAGTATATGCATTACGAGAGTGGCAACAACATTTGTTTCATTATAGAGCATCCAAGAAAAAAAGACCCTTGACAGATATTTACAACTGTAAAATAGGAGGCTACAAAATTATCAAGTGGTGCTTAGAGCAAGCTAGTATTTATTGCATATTTATCTATAACGTATTTATCATTACTATTAACTATTACCTTGAATTGCAGGCAACAAATTATAGCCTTGAGTAGGATTTTTCACATAATGTTAAGCTTGACATCCTCATATTAGCCCTGCTGGTGAAGGTCCTTAGAAAAGCAGATGGGGCACACCTTTAATCAGATGGTTGTATAGAGATATGAAGAAAGTTAAAGAGGATGATGTTGTTCTAGATTTTAAAGAAAAAAAATATCTTTGGATATGAAAGTTGACAAACAGGAAATTGGACGGCAAGATGAGCAATCCTTTACACATAGCAAGATATTTCTGAATTTTTTCTTCTATTACACAAATAGAAATGAGATAGATAGAGTCCCAAAGTTTAATGATAGGTTTACTGACAACCTTACAAGAATTTACTCAAACAATCCTTTTATACAAGATTATGCTTCTACTGAGGTCGAGGTCTATTATTTGCAAAAGAAATGACAAAGAGGCAAAAGATTTAGGCTTTGTTTGGCGCGGCGTTTGGACCCGCCGTTTGCGGCAAACGCCGCCGCACGGCCGGTAATTAAATGCCCGGTGGCGGCGTTTTCCGCGTTTCCTCCCGCCAACCATGGAAAACGAAGGAAAAAACCTCTGTTTCGATCGGCAGCCTCCCCCCTCCAGCTCAATCAGCGGCCCCGGCTCCTTCCGCCTAATCAAAGGAAGCCTGTCCCTCCTTTGATCAAAGTATTTTTTTTATAATGTTTTACAATTTTTACGAATTATTGAAATTTTTTTGTTAATAAGTAACCTGCTATTTTTCTCTCTTAGGCTTCATTTGTGAGAGCGGTTGCGGTTGTAAAAAGAGTTGTAGTAAATGCAGGTTTGTAAATGAAGCGGTTGGAAACTGGTTGTTGGAAATGAAAATTTATTTGAATAGTCTGTGTTTGCAGAGTTGTTCAGAACAGTGAACCGTTTGGCATTAACTAATTTTTTATAAATGAAGTTGTAGTGAGTGTTTTAAATATCTTGGATCGATAGTTCAAAAAGATGGAGGTATTGATAAAGATGTGATACATAGAATCCAAGCGGGTTGGTAGAAGTGGAGAGGTGATGAGTCCCTATTTTATACTATATTTTGGACTCATCTAGGCCTATTTCCATGTCTTTGCACACCGTTTAGCGCCATTTGCACTCCTTTTGGTTCGCTACGGTTCTCCACGCCCTGTGCACCTTTTTAGCCCATTTCCGTGCTTGTGTGCATTTACTTTCTTGCTATGGTTATCACTGTTTGCTGTGGCTGCCGCGATCGATGCCCCGTGCAGTTTTCCTGCAGGTTTGGGGATCGTGAGGGCATTCGGGATAGGCGTTTCACTATTTTTGGCAAAGGAGTCAGTGGTCGTGCGTTTTTGCCCACGCACGACCATCGACCTCCTGCGCACGATCACTGATCGTGCGCAGCCCGGTCTCATTTGTGAAACTCTGTCTTGAACCATCCGCACGATCACTTGCCATACCGCGCACGACCACTGCTCGTGCGCCGACGATCGTGCGCAGTCATACCCATTTTGCAAAAGTCTGTCTGGCTATTTCCGCACGATCATCAGCCTTGCCTCGCACGATCACTGATCGTGCGCTGATGATCGTGCGCGACTACTGATTTTCTGATGCAGGTTTGCAGGTTGCTCACGCACGGGCGCTGACCTTGGTCGCGCACGATCACTGGTCGTGCGCCAGTGGTCGTGCGCGCTATTTATTCTGCGAGCTATAAATACGCTGTTCCGCGAATTAGGGCGAGACAATCGTTACGGAACCTTCGCCGGTCCGCCGTTTCGCCCTCCAGCAAGTCCCATTCACCTCCACCTCCATTCCTACCAACGGGAGGACTTTCTCCCGTGATTCCGAAGCATCCCTCATCCTCCGGCGATCCTCCGGCCATTAAAGCTCTTCTCCAAGTTCTTCACCGAGGAAGACGACGAAGCTTGCCTCAAGAACGGACTTAAAGGCCACCGAAGTGACAGTTCGGCGGTACCGGAAGCCCTCCACGGACTGCGCTTGGAAGCGGTTTGACAACCCGCACCTCCGGCCAACACCCGCGAAGGATCTTCACTCTTGTGGTTTAGCTTTCTCCAACCTTTCTTGTTGTATGGTTTATGTATGCATGTATGAACGGATTAATCTCTTTTGCAATGAAATGTTTATGCTTTCATCTTGCTTGTGAGATTCGTTGTTAATGCGCTTCGCTCTCTTTCGTTCACTCCACGCATTTGCTTCACTTCATTTCACTTCACATCACACACTTCACTCACTAGCTTACCGCCCACTCGCCAATCGAAGTACGGCATCGCGGCCGCTACATCCATCTCGCCTTGAGAAGCGGTGATTGCGACCCGCATAGTTTAATTAGTGTAATCGGTCGTAAGACCACCAACCAAAGCCCCTTTCTTTTTCTGTTTATTTCATTTAACTCTCATAACGATAGTTTCAGAGTCTAAATCGTTCGACGCCAATTGCATTCCTCAAGAGACCGACATCCGGGGATTCATTCCCAACTTTATTACTTGAGCGACCGGTACGCTTGCCGTATTTTACGCGCATCAAGTTTTTGGCGCCGTTGCCGGGGAATGCAACTGTTGAACGATCACGATTTCTGGAATTATTGGTATAAGAGTTAGTGTTTTTTTTGACTTTCGTTTCTTTGTTTTGTTGCTTCAGTGGATGCAGGGACGTGCTGCAAGAGATCTCGTTGCTTACGATCCCGAAATCGAGCGAACTCTTCGTGCGCAAAGGCGTGCCGCTGCAATTGATCCAATCACAATGGGAGACCAGTTGAACCATGACAACGGAGTCCGTGTTGGAGGGAACCCCCCTGATAACCGTAACGGGGATGAGAACGAGGTAAACCCGCCGCATGTCCGAACCATGAGAGACTACACCACTCCCACTGTGGGGAGCATATATCCTGGGTTCGGACCGGCAATCACAAACCAGCAGTTCGAGATCAAGCCGGCAATTCTAAACATCATCCGGAACAATGCGCAGTTTTCCGGAATGGCCACTGAGGATGCCCATCTTCATTTGGCGGATTTTTCAGAAATCTGTGCCACCTTCCGTTATGCTGGGATTCCTGACGACACGGTCAAGCTCCGTCTGTTTCCCTTCTCTCTACGTGACAAAGCCAAGTCATGGCTTCATTCCCTTCCTCCTGGAACCGCCACAACATGGGATGCTCTCACCACGAAGTTCTTAGCCAAATTTCATCCAGTCGACCGTATTGTGAGCATGCGACGTGCCATCGCCAATTTCAGGCAAAACGACCAAGAAAGCTTAGCGGAGGTGTGGGAGCGCTTTAATGAATTGCTGCGGAAGTGCCCAAATCACGGTTTCCAAACGTGGAATCTCGTGGAGAGCTTCTACTTCTCCATCGAGCCTCAGCACCGCGCCATGATTGATGCCGCCTCTGGTGGAACAATTATGAACCTTGCTCCTGAGGATGCTTTGAGAGTTCTGCAGGACACCGCCACGCACAGCACCTTCTGGACCGCAGGAAGGAATACCCCCCGTGGGACAAGTGGAATCTTTGCTGTGGAAGCATCAAGGCCCGCTGCTGCTGCTCCGGTGTTGGCCATCTCATGTCAAGGATGCGGAGGATCCGATCATCACAGCTTCGAGTGCCCTGGACCGGAGGTAACTTATGATCCCGCCTTATCTAATGAAACAGTTAATTTTATTGCTAATCAAAACAGGGGTGCGCCGTATGGAAATGTGTATAATCCGGGTGCGAGAAATCACCCGAACTTTTCGTGGAATCAAAACGTGCCAGGCCAACGATGGCAACCGGGGCAGCATCAAAATGATGCCGCCGCCTCCGGAAGCCAACCGCGGCCGCCACACCCGAATTACACCCAAGGCCCTCCCGCTGTGAAAACCAACTCTTTGGCTGAAATGTTGGAGAAATTTGTTGAAGTGTCCCATACTAATATGACTAACCAAGCCGCTTCTATGCGTAAGCTTGAGGCGCAGTTGGGCCAATTGGCTCAAATGGTCTCCGAGCGTACTCACGGCACCCTCCCAAGCAACACAGAAAGAAATCCCCATGAACAAGGGAAAAGCTTGGGAGAGGAAAGGCTAGGGAACAACAACGAACTCGTGATTAATTGTATGATCAATGATGTGAAAACGACCGCACTTTGTGATTCCGGAGCATCGAGCAACATCCTCACTCTGCAGGATGTTGAGAAGATGCAATTACAAATTAACACCGATGACCGGAAGTCACTCATTTTAGCTAATGGAGATGTAGTTGCTACCGAAGGCGGTGTGAGGAAAGTTGAGATCGAGGTGAATGGAAAACATTTTACTACTGATTTTCAGGTTATGGGACCTAAAGAAAACGACTCCATTCCAATACTTGGGGTCCCATTCCTGACGGCCAGTGGCGCATCCTTGGATTTTTCCAAAGGATGTGTCATCTGGCCGACCGATGCGTCCGCCTTCGATGATATTTCCGCACACCCCTCCAACATTCAAAAAATTGTTTTGCTAAGAAATGCAGGATCCAAGGAAAATTTGGGACTTCAAGTTTTGAACGCCGCCCGTTTGGACGAAATGATCAAGGAAGCACCTCCCGAGAAGACCGATGTAGAGCAAGTGGTAGTGACCGTGAAGGAGATCGAGTCAGTGGAAGACACGGCGATTGTTCCATGTCCCCCAAAAGCGACTGAAGACGATGACATTAGTAGTTTTATTCGGGAGAAATCCCTGAACAATTCAGTTTGTAATAATTCTAATGACTGTGTTAGGCGTAATGTTGCTTGGGCCGATCCGGTCGCCGTCGCGGTGCCGGACATGACGCCATTGATTTCAAAATCTGCGAAAACTGTGGAAAAATCTGCGTGGAAGTCTCCCACGGTGGAGAAGATGAAGGAGGCTAAGCGCCTACGCGATAAGCGTTATTCCACCTTCCGGCGCGAGGAAGCGTATAAGCTGAGCAAGGGGAAATCCCTCCCTCATGATTCCATGAAAAATTCTGCTCCCCCCTCGCACTCCACCGGAGAGACTCGCCCCAAATCGGCGCCGAGTTGATTGCTTTTTCGTCGCTCTGCTTAGACGTTATTCTGTGTTTTATATTCTTGCACTTTTATTTTCTTTTTCTGCACGAACATTATTTATAAACTGCTAAAACAGGTATTTGGTCCACCTTAAGGACGGTAAACAAAAGGGCTATCCGGGAGACAACCCATGCTCGGACCATTCGGTCCCCTTTCTTTTTCTAATTTTCTATTTTTGTATTTTCTTGTCTTTGGCCCAAATCGCAGGTTCAGCTTCTCTTTGGTGCGGCGCAGCAACTCCATCAACTCATAACGCCATCTTCCGGTATGCTCCCTCTGCGGAGCATAGGTACACTCTTCCCTGTAGACTTTATTCTAGTGCTATTTTGCATGTTGTTCTTGTTTTCATTCAAGTTTGGGGGGAAGAGCCGCCTATGCACTCACGAGCACATTTCATTCGCACACCGGTAGATTTATTTATGCTTCATGTTTGTAGACTCCTGCTGTGCGCACACATTTGCACCCACATGAGCGCGCACTCTTACCACGCGCGCGGCTCGGGTTGAGTACTTATGTTGTGTAAGTTTTAAGATTGTGGTGCTGACGTAGGATTTTGTCGTACAGTAGTTCGAAACTCGTGCAGTGCTCCTAATCGAGTGCTCACGTTGTGTAGGAATTGTATAGAGCTAGTTTCTTCTCATGCTTGCATTTTATATTTTTTTCTATATTCGTAAATACTGTCTGTCCTACTCAACTTCTGAATCCGGAGTGATCTCGCGGTAGTGTAGGCATGTGTGTAAGCGTCGCTGGCTTTGTTTTGCTCGAGTCGGGAGGACGGATCACTTTTCTCGGTGGCTAAGAACTTGCCCCAAGCGACTTTCGAAGCATTGGTGCCCGGTTAGTCGAGCGTGAGCGTGACGTAGGCCATCATTTTGGCCCGGTTGATCCTTGCACCCGTCCTAACATAGCCCTCGCTAGCCCCGTTGAGCCTACCTTCCCTTTTGATCAGCTCCACATGCAAGTCACCAGAGCCTCAAGCCACTCCTAGTCGCACACCCGCATTGAGCTCTTGTTTCGTTAATTTCTCGTTGGGTTGTTGTGATGGGCGGATTTTGTGAACGTGTGGATATGCCGCAAAGTTTATAAATGCTGAATTATTGAGAAAAGAAAAGAGAAAAGAAAAATGTGACCAAGAAAAGAAAAGAGAAAAGAAAAATGTGACCAAGAAAAGAAAAGAGAAAAGAGAAAGTATAAATGAAAAAATCTGAAATTGAGAAATTTGTTTTATGGTAAGCGGTGCACCCACTCATGTTGTAAAAGCTAAGTTTGGGGGTGTGGTGCACTCGCATTCTTGTTGTTAGCGAGAATTCTGATGTGTGCGAGCTCCGTTGGGTTGTGCGTAGCCTTCGTTTTCATCTTGTCCATCCATACCTACATCTACACCCAAGCCCCACTCTTCACCTCAAGTCCTACGGATTTACGCTCGAGTCAAACCCGCATCGTGGAGAAAGTGCGAACGGGCAAGCATATGGCCCCCGACATTGGTGGATTCCTTTGGAGGTGATCATGAGCCCCGGTCTTTGGCAATACCTCGCCATCCGACTTGCCTACTTTCTGCCTTCCCATGACCGTGCGATTCCCCGGAATTCATTCTTTGAGTAGTGACAGTATCTATTTACGTTTTTCGAAAATTATAAATTGCATTGCATGATTAGAAACTCTTTCTATTATATTTTTTACGCATGTGAGCTTCTCGATTTCTCGTCCTACTGTAGGTTGTAATTACTACGTCAGCTAGCCGTTTTAGAGCCCACAACGTGATTATTTGCCCGGGACGTGCAAATGGTTAAGTTTGGGGGTGTGATGAGTCCCTATTTTATACTATATTTTGGACTCATCTAGGCCTATTTCCATGTCTTTGCACACCGTTTAGCGCCATTTGCACTCCTTTTGGTTCGCTACGGTTCTCCACGCCCTGTGCACCTTTTTAGCCCATTTCCGTGCTTGTGTGCATTTACTTTCTTGCTATGGTTATCACTGTTTGCTGTGGCTGCCGCGATCGATGCCCCGTGCAGTTTTCCTGCAGGTTTGGGGATCGTGAGGGCATTCGGGATAGGCGTTTCACTATTTTTGGCAAAGGAGTCAGTGGTCGTGCGTTTTTGCCCACGCACGACCATCGACCTCCTGCGCACGATCACTGATCGTGCGCAGCCCGGTCTCATTTGTGAAACTCTGTCTTGAACCATCCGCACGATCACTTGCCATACCGCGCACGACCACTGCTCGTGCGCCGACGATCGTGCGCAGTCATACCCATTTTGCAAAAGTCTGTCTGGCTATTTCCGCACGATCATCAGCCTTGCCTCGCACGATCACTGATCGTGCGCTGATGATCGTGCGCGACTACTGATTTTCTGATGCAGGTTTGCAGGTTGCTCACGCACGGGCGCTGACCTTGGTCGCGCACGATCACTGGTCGTGCGCCAGTGGTCGTGCGCGCTATTTATTCTGCGAGCTATAAATACGCTGTTCCGCGAATTAGGGCGAGACAATCGTTACGGAACCTTCGCCGGTCCGCCGTTTCGCCCTCCAGCAAGTCCCATTCACCTCCACCTCCATTCCTACCAACGGGAGGACTTTCTCCCGTGATTCCGAAGCATCCCTCATCCTCCGGCGATCCTCCGGCCATTAAAGCTCTTCTCCAAGTTCTTCACCGAGGAAGACGACGAAGCTTGCCTCAAGAACGGACTTAAAGGCCACCGAAGTGACAGTTCGGCGGTACCGGAAGCCCTCCACGGACTGCGCTTGGAAGCGGTTTGACAACCCGCACCTCCGGCCAACACCCGCGAAGGATCTTCACTCTTGTGGTTTAGCTTTCTCCAACCTTTCTTGTTGTATGGTTTATGTATGCATGTATGAACGGATTAATCTCTTTTGCAATGAAATGTTTATGCTTTCATCTTGCTTGTGAGATTCGTTGTTAATGCGCTTCGCTCTCTTTCGTTCACTCCACGCATTTGCTTCACTTCATTTCACTTCACATCACACACTTCACTCACTAGCTTACCGCCCACTCGCCAATCGAAGTACGGCATCGCGGCCGCTACATCCATCTCGCCTTGAGAAGCGGTGATTGCGACCCGCATAGTTTAATTAGTGTAATCGGTCGTAAGACCACCAACCAAAGCCCCTTTCTTTTTCTGTTTATTTCATTTAACTCTCATAACGATAGTTTCAGAGTCTAAATCGTTCGACGCCAATTGCATTCCTCAAGAGACCGACATCCGGGGATTCATTCCCAACTTTATTACTTGAGCGACCGGTACGCTTGCCGTATTTTACGCGCATCAAGAGGCGCGTTAGGGATCTTATGTGATCGTAAAGTACCACTAAAAGTTAAGGGCAAGTTTTACCGTACTGCAATTAGACTCGCGATGCTCAATGGTTCTGAGTGTTGGGCAGTGAATTGTGTACATGAGCAAAAAATGGGAGTTGCGGAGATGAGAATGCTTAGATGGATGTGTGGACACACGAGATTGGATAAAATTAGGAATGAAAGTATCAGGGATAAGACAGGAGTAGCACCAATTTCAGAGAAGATGCGAGAAGCTCGTCTAAGATGGTTTGGACACATACAAAGGAGACCATTAAAGGCACCTGTTAGGCGTTGTGAGAGTCTAGTCACTAGGCATGTTAGACGAGGGAGTACCCCAATAAAGACTTGGAATGAAAATATAAAGAAAGACATAATGTACTAAGGCTTTAGTGAGATTATGACAAAAGATAGGGCACAATGGCAACAAAGGATCCATATAGCCGACCCCGCTATAGTGGGATAAAGGCTTGAGTGTTGTTGTATATATCTATATCTATATATATCTATATCTATACTATCTTAAAAAGAAATATCAAGTCCTGCAAATAGCGTGAGTTCAAAAATACCTCAAAAAATATTGGCCACTCATTCTTCATCAACAAAATACTGTCTGTCCAATCTTTTACTACATTCTTATAAAATACCTATTCCGCTAACCCTAAACCCGCAGACCAAAGCGAAATCCCGCAGCCGTTCTTTCCTCCCGCTCACGCCCTTCCCGCAGCCGTTCTTTCCTCCCGCTCACGCCCTTCTTCTTCCCACCTAACCAAGACTTCTCTCTATTGCGCACTTCCTCAACCCTATCCCGCCGTCAACGACCCCCTTTCGCAACGTTACAGAAGCCGGCGAACTTCAAAACCGGAGGTTCTCTTTCCTTCAGTCGCCGCTCATTAGAAAGCCAAAAGGAAAACTGTGAGAACATCTCCTCCTCTCCCTCTCTCTTATTTTACTCAAAGATTTTCAGATCGATTTCATAGTATTTCCTGTTTTAACTTTCACATTTCGTTAATGATTTCGTTGTTGATCTCCATTTGGATTACATTCCAGATTTCGTTCTTGATCCAGCGACTCCCTTTCGCAACCTTTCAGGAACCCAATAACCTAATGGTCTATTCCGACGTTAGGGTAGGAAGAGGAAGAGGAGACACGTTCAATAAGAGGAAGAGGATGCAATGCCCTGAATAGGTTTTACATTTTGATTTTGTTTTGGTTTTCCCGTTTAACCGTTTAGGGTATGAATTTTTAAGTACTCCACCCATTTGTTTGGAGTTTAAAACAAGGGCCATTGATTTAGGTTTTGGTTTCAGATTACATTTTCGTTTTAGGGTTACTAACCATTTTCATTTCCTTTTCATTTTTGTTTTACCATTTTACCGTTTATGGTATGAATTTTTTAGTTGTCCACCCATTTGTTTGAAGATTTTAACTACCAAATTACTTGATGTACATTTCCCATCTCCCATCTTCCATCGTTTTTTAATTCAGTTTTTTTTTCCGTTTTAATTTTAAGATTTACATTCAGTTTCCTTTTTAATTTACAATTTAGACTTAGGTTCGGATTTAATTTCAGTTAATTTCAAATTATAACCTACCCATTTGATCAAACTTATGGTTTGCGTTTGTAGAATTCTGCCAGGGAAGCAGGAATTTTCATGGTTTTATTCTACTTCTTGCATAAAGCGCAACAACAAAAGACGACTACTTCACTTCGGACAAATAATTTACAGGTTCACTCTCTACTGCTTATCAAGAATGGATATATTATGCTCTGATTTCAGTCACTTTAATATCACTCAATAAGTTTTTGTAATTTTTTCGGTGAACTTTTGACACCATTAGGTTTCTTCGGACAAATAATTTACAGGTTCATTGTCTACTGCTTATCAAGAATGGATATATTATGCTCTGATTTCAGTCACTTTAATATCACTCAATAAGTTATTGTAATTTTTTCGGTGAACTTTTGAAACCATTAGGTTTCTTCGGACAAATAATTTACAGGTTCACTGTCTACTGTTTATCAAGAATGGATATATTATGCTCTGATTTCAGTCACTTTAATATCACTCAATAAGTTATTGTAATTTTTTCGGTGAACTTTTGACACCATTAGGTTAAGTGCTGAATGACCATGATTTTCTTCTTGCTGCTTTATTTTTAGTGTTAATTATTGGACGTGTCTCCTCTTCCTCTTATTGCATATTAAATTTCAACATCGGAATAGACCATTAGGTTATGTGCTGAATAGGTTTGCTTGCCGCAGCTACATTCGGTGGATTGCTCTTAATTGTTATGATTTAATTCGAGCTTTTGAATTTTGTGGACATATGGCATTCATTTTGAAGATTTAATTTTCAGGTCATAAGGTTTCAAGTTCTGTTTTCATTGGTGTTTTACTGTTAGTTTCACTTATTGGACGTGTATCCTCTTCCTCTTATTGAACTTTTTGCACCGTTAGATTAAAGTGCTGAATAACCATGTTTTTGTTCTTGCTGCTTTACTGTTAGTGTTACTACGACCGCTCCCTATCTAACACCAAAGGTCCTTCAACGTGTCAACAATGAATCAAAACAATGTCATCAACGCAAGCGAACATCAACATCAATCGCTACGCTACATTACAGGACATGAACCGACAGTGGAAGATGGGACAACCGAGACAACTGTCATCATCACCGATCAAGGCAATCATAATTCGGATAACAATGCAACGCCAACTCCAAATGAAACAGTCGTTGCGGAAGCCGCAACTCTCATTTCAACAACAATTGCATACGGTATTACATCGTTCATATTTACTCAAACATTCAAACAACAACTTATTGCAATCTAATTATAACTGTGTTGTTTCTGATATGTCTGTCAAATCCAAAAAATAAACAGAAAATGACCTTTACGTCGATAATGCAACCACCTTACTACCTAGAGCAACGCGGCGGAGAGGGAGACCACCAATTGCGAGAGAAACTACCACTGCGGCACCACGACAAGCACGACCCAGAGGAAGGCCACCAATATACTATTCAACTCAACACCGACGAGAAGCAATTAATGCCCGACAGCAGGAAAATCGTCGTGCTCAACAACGCAACCCTACCACATCCGAAATTCAAGATGGCACTGCAATCACAACAGACATTGATGAAGAAATGCAACTTGAGAATGATGAAAACACAATACACGGTAGAACTCTATTGACGCACAAACAAATAAACCTTACAAGTAAGAACATTAATACCAGTTAGTGTAACTAAAATCTGATTACTGTCACACAGGAAATGTGCCTACTCAAGGATCAACTCGCCATTTGAGTGCAAGAAACTGTTATCCGGCAATAAATGTGCCTCTAGTACCTCTCCGTTCACCTGCAACTTGCCGTCATTGTCACGCTATACTTTTTCACAATGAGTCTACGACACTCTGTTGCAAAGGAGGATTGGTAGATGTACCAGATATTCCAGTACCACTCGAGCTTCTAGAATTGTTTACAGCACAAACTCCTGAAGGACGTACTTTCAGACAGAATATACATTCATACAACCATGTCTTTTCCTTCACCTCAATGGGAGTGACATTTGATTAAAGTATGTCGGCATTCAATCAGGGTATCGACACTTTTAGAGCACACGGTGCAATATATCATAGAATCGGCTCTCTATTACCAGAATACGGTAGTAGACCACGTTTTTTGCAAATGTTCATTTATGATACAGAGCATGAAATGGAAAATAGGTTGAATGAGAGTCCTGACCTCGCTCTACAGACACTCGAAAAAATCTCCAGCTTACTGGATGCAGTAAATCCATTCGTCCATACCTTACGACAATTAGCAAGACACTCAGATCTCCACCAATGCAGACTTCTGATTAAAGAAAGTCCTTCAACAGAGCGTCAATATTCCCTTCCAACCGCGTCACAGGTTGCAGCCATATTAGTTGACGCAGATGATATCATGGAAGCAAATGATAGAGACATAATTGTGGAGACATATTCCGGAGAACTACTGCCGATAAAAGAATATTCGGGGTTCTACGATCCTCTACAATATCCTTTGTTATTTCCACATGGCTCATATGGATGGCGTGGCGACGAACTATTGCATCGTGCAGAACGAACAAGTTGTTGTGACAATTATTCCTACCAACTACAGGTACTTCGACAATTGCACTCAGTTTATCATGACATAATATTACAGGTGAATCTATACTAAATTATACTATCTGCATATAGATCCGTGCAAACCGAAATTCCGTGCTTCACTACGCAGGCCGTCTACTACAACAGCACATCGTCGATATGTACATAAAAGTTGAAACACAAAAACTACGGTGGATTAGATCGCACCAAAGTGATGTGAGAGCCGAGCTATACCAAGGATTGCAGGATTGCTTGCACAGCGGTGAAATTAACGCAGGTACGTACATTCACCATCGATTTTTAAACATATATAACAGAATCAATTTTACCTACTATCCGTGAGTGTTGACCTTACCTCACTACAGGTAATGTCGGTCGTAGGACAATTTTGGCGTCTTCTTTTATTGGAAGTCCAAGAGATATGTTCCAGAGATATCAAGACGTTATGGCAGTTGTACGAACTTTTGGAAGGCCGGACATTTTTTTAACTATGACTTGCAATCCTTTATGGCCAAAGATAACAAATGAGCTTTATCCAGGACAAACAGCGCAAGATCGACCTGATTTAATCTCAAGAATATTTCAAGCAAAGTTGCAATGTCTAAAGGATGACATCTTCTATAAGGGCGTCCTGGATAGAGTTGTAGAACACGTTCACGTGGTAGAATTTCAAAAAAAAGGTCTTCCACACGCTCATATGCTATTCATTTTCAATGACCACGATAAGCTAAGTAGTCCGGATGATTACGACTGCGTTGTCAGAGCTGAAATTCCCAATACAAATAGAAGAACCAGATTTACACACTGCAGTGCTTAGACATATGTTGCATGGACCATGCGGACGCTTACAACCAAATGCGCAGTGCATGAAAAATAATGTATGCAAAAAAGGGTTTTCAAAACCTTTTGTTGAGGCCACAACACACGGTTTGAATTCATACCCACTGTACCATCATCGTGATGACCACAGAGAAATTCCTCTTAGGAGAGATGGGGACTTTGTGCCTGATAATGGTTGAGTAGTTCCGTACAACTCATATCTTCTACTTAAATACGACTGTCACATCAACGTGAAAATTTGTAGCAGCATTAAGAGTATCAAATATTTGTACAAGTACGTATACAAGGGTCCTGACTGGGTTGCATTCGAAGTGAGCCCGGGGCCGAACTACGACGAAGTAAGTAAATACGTCGACGGCCGTTGGATTTGCGCGCCTGAGGCATCGTGGAAGTTTTTCAAGTTCCATATGTACCAAACATTCCCTTCTGTAGTCCGTTTGCAAATACATCTGCCAAATTTACAACAGGTCCAATTTTGAAGCAATCAATCTATTTCCGATGTACTGGCTAACGAACGGAATTCACGAACAATGCTAACAGGGTTTTGAAGACATACAACAATGGATTAGAAACCGTTCATTACTTATATATTGACTTTGTAAAACATTATAGATGGCTAACACCTTCGAGAAAATGGATAAAAAGAGTTCGGAATCGGACAGTAGTAGGACGTATGTACGATGTATCGCCAACCGAGGGTGAGCGTTTTTATTTACGTCTTTTACTTAATCATATTCCAGCGCCAACATCATTTGACTATCTATATACCGTTCATGGTATTCGTTACACAACTTTTAAGGAAGCAGCTGAGAAACGAGAACTACACGAGAAAGACAATAGCATAAGACAATGCCTAGAAGAAGCCAGAAGTTTTAGAATGCCAGCAGCACTGCGAAGATTATTTGCAACAATTTTATTGTACTACCAACCAATCGGGGTAAGAACCCTATGGGATGAAAACCATGCTGCAATGAACGAAGATTACGGTAGCACAAGCACTGTAAATAGTGAATTCTTAATAAACAGATTATTGTGTGAGTTAAACATAATCTTTTAGCAATATAATAAAAGCACAAAAGATTTCGACTTACCAAGGTTTAGTGAGGGCATACAATACACCGTGGACCTATCGGGTTTGATCGATAGTGAATTATCAATTCCTATATCGACAAAGGACCTAAATTCAACATCGCTACTAAATCATGGACAACAAATAGCGTACAATACTATATACAGTTGCATAAGAAAAGGAAATGGAGGTATTTTCTTTGTTGACGGCTCTGGTGGAACTGGTAAAACATTCCTATATCGAACAATACTAGCAACTTTCCGCAATGAAGGACGTATTGTGATAGCAACTACAACATCCGGAGTAGCAGCAAATTTACTCCCAAGCGGCTGCACAGCTCACTCTAGGTTCAAAATACCTATTAAACTAGAGAATGTATTAAACTGCGGCATCAGTAAGCAATCTGATCTGCGAAAATTGATTGAACTTTCATCCGCAATAATTTGGGACGAGGCACCCATGGCCAACAGGAAAACATTCGAAATTCTTGACCGTACATTGCAAGACGTGTTAGAAATAAACAAGCCTTTTGGTGGGAAGGTTATTATCATGGGAGGAGATTTCAGGCAAGTGACGCCCGTTGTTGTGAATGACACGAGATTGGAAATAATTCGCTCAAGCATCGTTGAGTCTTACTTATGGTCATGTGTCAAGTTACTTACATTAAAAGAAAATATGAGGGCACGCAATGACCACGAATTTGCATATTTCTTGCTAAGGGTCGGAAATGGGGTGGAGCCAACAGTAGAAGATGACATGATTCGCCTTCTTGATTCAATTGTTATGCCTTGGGAAGGAGAGCAATCAATTAATGACTTAATAAATTTTGTTTTTCCCAATATGCAAACTTACAATGTCAACAGTACTGATGCCGAGTATATGGCGACAAGCGATCTAATCACCCCATTAAACGAAGATGTTAACAAGTTGAACGAACTATGCATGGAAATGTTTCCGGGGGATAGCACAACCTACTACTCTTTCAACTCAGTTTCGGATGATGACCACAACTTATATCTACTAGAATTTTTAAACTCTATTAGTCCAGGTAATCTACCAACACACAAGCTATCACTGAAGCGTGGTTGTCCGATTATGCTTCTCCGAAATATTGATCCCAAAATTGGATTATGCAACGGCACGCGACTAATTTGTCGCAGATTTGGAAGAAATATCATTGAAGCAACTATATTGGTAGGGTATTTCAAGGGACTCAGAGTTTTTTATTCCACGAATACCGCTAAAAAGTGCAGAAGATTACAAAATGTCATTCGAACTAATAAGAAAACAATTTCCTGTCAGATTGAGTTTCGCATTAACAATTAACAAGTCTCAGGGACAGACAATTGGAAATGTCGGAATTTATCTTCCAAATCACGTCTTCAGTCATGGCCAGCTGTATGTTGCTTTATCAAGAGGGGTATCAGACCAATCCACAAGAATTTTGGTCAAACACTGTGTTATTGAAGGTCATGAGGGTGTGTTCACGAAAAATGTGGTCTTCAAGGAAATTTTTGAACGGGTCGACCCGACGGCAACAATAAGGTATGACATCGACTACAACCACGCAACTATTTAGTTCATTCCATTACATACAGTGAAAAAAATTCTACATTTTCTATGTTATAAATAAAAAATTATTTGTTTTACAGGTTTCACACACTAAATGGTGATTAAAATTGAGAATAAGAAGATTACTGACAATGGTCAGGTACTGCAGAATTCGACTGAAGCACATTGCTAAGACAACTAAGGGCAATGACATGCGAAGATAAACAACTGAATGTTGAAGAAGATGGAGAGCGAAGTGACAACTGAAATGAATATGAGTCGATGTTTTATAATTGTTTAGTTGTTGTCGTTCGATAAAATGAGTTTACAAAAATTAAAGAAGTCTTCTGAATTTCAGACATTTATACATATTTTTAATGTTTTACTTACATTTTTAAACCTTTGGAATACATGAAATTCTCCGTTCTACGTCAACTGTTACCTCCACGAAAAATTTCTCCCACAAGACAAAGGTCACCCCCACGACAAACGTCGCCCCCACGACAAACGTCGCCCCCACGACAAACGTCGCCCCCACGACAAACGTCGCACCCACGACAAACGTCGCCCCCACGACATATGTCGCACCCAAGACATATGTCGCACCCACGACATATGTCGCACCCACGACATATGTCGCACCCACGACATATGTCGCACCCACGACATATGTCGCACCCACTACATATGTCGCACCCACTACAAATGTAGTCCCCACGACATATGCCGACCCCACGACAAATGTCGCACCAACGACATGTGTCGCACCCACGACATTTGTCGCACCCACGACATTTGTCGCACCCATGACATTTGTCGCCCCCACGACAAATGTCGCCCCCACGACAAATGTCGCACCACGACAAATGTCGCACCACGACAAATGTCGCACCCACGACATATGTCGCACCCACGACATATGTCACACCCACGACAAATGTCCCTCGGGCCGAAGGCCCGTGCCTGTCACTCTTTTGTTGTTGCGCTTTATGCAAGAAGTAGAATAAAACCATGAAAATTCCTGCTTCCCTGGCAGAATTCTACAAACGCAAACCATAAGTTTGATCAAATGGGTAGGTTATAATTTGAAATTAACTGAAATTAAAAATGATTTTGAAACAGAAATGTAATCTGAAATTAAATCCGAACTTAAGTCTAAATTGTAAATTAAAAAGGAAACTGAATGTAAATCTTAAAATTAAAACGGAAAAAAAAACTGAATTAAAAAACGATGGAAGATGGGAGATGGGAAATGTACATCAAGTAATTTGGTAGTTAAAATCTCCAAACAAATGGGTGGACAACTAAAAAATTCATACCATAAACGGTAAAATGGTAAAACGAAAATGAAAAGGAAATGAAAATGGTTAGTAACCCTAAAACGAAAACGTAATCTGAAACCAAAACCTAAATCAATGGCCCTTGTTTTAAACTCCAAACAAATTGGTGGAGTACTTAAAAATTCATACCCTAAACAGTTAAACGGGAAAATCAAAACAAAATCAAAATGTAAAACCTATTCAGGGCATTGCATCCTCTTCCTCTTATTGAACGTGTCTCCTCTTCCTCTTCCTACCCTAACATCGGAATAGACCATTAGGTTATTGGGCTGCTGAAAGGTTGCGAAAGGGAGTCGTTGGATCAAGAACGAAATCTGGAATGTAATCCAAATGGAGATCAACAACGAAATCATTAACGAAATGTGGAAGTTAAAACAGGAAATACTATGAAATCGATCTGAAAATCTTTGAGTAAAATAAGAGAGAGGGAGAGGAGGAGATGTTCTCACAGTTTTCCTTTTGGCTTTCTAATGAGCGGCGACTGAAGGAAAGAGAACCTCCGGTTTTGAAGTTCGCCGGCTTCTGTAACGTTGCGAAAGGGGGTCGTTGGCGGCGGGATAGGGTTGAGGAAGTGCGCAATAGAGAGAAGTCTTGCTTAGGTGGGAAGAAGAAGGGCGTGAGCGGGAGGAAAGAACGGCTGCGGGAAGGGCGTAAGCGGGAGGAAAGAACGGCTGCGGGATTTCGCTTTGGTCTGCGGGTTTAGGGTTAGCGGAATAGGTATTTTATAAGAATGTAGCAAAAGATCAGACGGACAGTATCTTGTTGATGAAGAATGAGTGGCCAATATTTTTTGAGGTATTTTTGAACTCACGCTATTTGCAGGCCTTGATATTTCTTTTTAAGATAGTATAGATATATTTTTACCATATATATCTATACAGATATATAATTATATATAATTAATTTTATATGTTATATTTTATTAATTATATACATATTATATATGTATACTTATGACATTAGGAATTAATGTTTTTTTAATTAACCACCACTTATCCTCCCGCACCGCCGCATTAGGTGGATCGAATCTCCTTCGACACCACCACAGCTCCTCCCCAAGCGTCTGCCCCTCCGTCAGCGCCTCCCACCGCTTCTCCTCCCTCAAACCCCGCCGCTCCACCTCCTCAGCCGGTCTCAACTACAACGCCTCTGTCGCCGCCTGCGAATCAGTGCCGATCTCAGTCCTGTCGGCGAACTCCACCGCGGCAAGTACATCCTTGAAGCCCGTCGGCGTTCTCAACCCCTCCTTCAAGCTCCACGAGAGGCGACAGGGCGGAGCACTGGATGCGCCGGAGCACTAGATGCGGCAGAACATTGGATGCGGAGCACTAGATGTGTTAGAGCAATTCCTGATGATGCCTCCTCCAAACGTTACAAAACGGAGGTCTTCCTGCGGGTTTCGTCCCGCGAATTATTGAGCCAGGAGAAACACCGAGCAGTTCCAATATGAGTTGGAAAAACAAATGGGTTATTAACACACGATGGAGTTTTGACAAAACGAAACGCTGTAAAACAGGTTCCCAATGAAGCCTTAGCTTATTGGTGGAAGTTTCATGAAATTGATACTCCCAACTTGAGTATTATGATAGAAAATTTTAAGTTGCACAACCAGTTCCTACGATAGGGAAAAAATGGAGCATTTTTTAAATGAAAAATTACTTATAAAATAAATAGTTTTTATTTTTCTACTAAAATAGGGAGTAATTTTTGTAATGTTTCCATAATTTTTTATATTCATTCTAAAAATTGGAATACACTAGAAAACAAAAAATTGAATAATCAAATTGTTTACCCAAATGTCGGCAATCACCTCCTCTAAAGTGTCCACCTCAGTATTAGGCGGTTTTCCTTGGCAAGTTCGCGCGGTCTCTCATCTGGGAGTCCGCGCAACCTCTCTCTTGGTGGACAGCCAAAGGCACTAGGTCTCCTATCCAGGAGTCTGAGAGGTCTCTCTTGGTGGCAACCCAAGGGCGCGCGGTCTCTCATGCGGGAGTCCGTGCGGTCTCTCATGCGGGAGTCCGTGCGGTCTCTCATGCGGGAGTCCGTGCGGTCTCTCATGCGGGAGTCCGTGCGGTCTCTCATGCGGGAGTCCGTGCGGTCTCTCATGCGGGAGTCCGTGCAGTCTCTTATGCGGGAGTCCGTGCAGTCTCTTATGCGGGAATCTGCGCGGTCTCTCATCTGGGAGTCTGCGCGGCCTCTCTTTTGGTGGCCGCCTATGGGCGCGCGGTCTCCTGTCCGGGAGTCCGCGCGGCCTCTCTCATGGTGGCCACACAAGGACGCGTGGTCTCCCGCCCGGGAGTTCGCGCGGCCTCTCTCTTGGTGGCTACCCAACGGCGCTCGGTTTCCTTTCTGGGAGTCTGGGTGGTCTCTCTTTTTATGGCCGCCCAAGGGCGTTGGGTCTCTCGTCTAGGAGTCTGTGAGGCCTCTTTCTGTAACTGTCCGAGGTCGCACGAAATCCCTTCCGGGAATCCCCACGGACTTGCTTTTGATAACCGCCCGACCTCTCATTTATGGGCAGCCCGAGATTCTTGAGCCTTCCCATCCGGTAATCCTCTGTTTTTTGTAAATAGTGGTCAAATGCAGACCAGAGGGGAGCAGAGTGAAGGGGGCAAGGTGTAGTGAACTATCAATGAAACATCTATCAAACTCTTTATAAGATCTTGGGCGAACCGCCGAACTCTGTGCTAGAGTGTGGGTGAACACTCTTCTGAAGTCACGATAGCAATAGGGGCGAACTCCCCCTCCCGAGACCCCGAGCTCTCGATCAACAGGCTACTTTTTACTGCTTTTTATATGTAACTTTATGAAATATGAACTTGATGTAATTTCAGTATTGAAATAATAAAATCACCTGCAACTAAGGTTTGTTGTTGCGGGAAGCCTGGTGTCACCGTTCGCGGCAATCCTCTTCCCTCCAGTCATTCGTGACTAGTACCTGATCACTAGTCAGTTGTCAATCTTGTTTCTTTCGTATTCTAGCAGTTCACGGCTAAGCGTAGAGATTGGGGGCAATTTCCGCCCCAACATTTATGGGTGGTGAGCGTGGGATCAAGTGATTAAAGAAGTCATCGTGATGGTTAGACGCGAATAACAGCAACAACAATAACAGCAGAACTTGCCCAAAGGTTCCCACCCCATTGTAGGGGGTGCGATTACCAAAGAGGAGTTCGAGTAGAATTCGACCTTCAGATTTTGAGTGGTTGATGAACAACACATCGCAATGGAGATGGGGGATTTAGTTTAGAATTGCATGCAAACATCAAATGATCATAATTTTTGATCTAGTCGTCGGATTTTTAACATATAATGCCTTTTCAAAAATGTCTCAGAGTTGTCCATCCATTGTCTAGCAGGGTGAACACGTTCGAGTTCATTTCGCTCTCTTAGATCGCCCAAATTCAACTTTGTGTAAAAGTTGTCGCGGTTTTTATCTTTTTTTAGTTTCAAGAAACAACTTGTCCTAATAGATATGTCATGGAAGTCACCTGAAAACTCTTCCAATGATCCAAAAATACCTATCAAGAAGTAACTTCGAGCTCCTATTGACCATGGTTATTCAACTCTCAAAACAAGTTGAATGAATGAGTAGGGTGATGGGGAACACACTAATGCCTTAGTATATGGACTGCAAGAAATGCTTTTCAAGTTGGAAAGGAATTTACACCTAAATATCTCGCAAGCAAAGCGTTTGAGATCTCATTCACCTCTTCGGAGTATGCCTGCACCGCATCCTTTACAAGATATGTCAAATACACCCCTGGAAGTCTGTCATATCCATCTTTATATTCCCCAAACACTTGAGAATGATAACTGATAACCATTAACAAGAATATGGAAGTCTGTCCTATCCATCCTTATATTTCCCATGCACTTGAGAATGATAATGGATAACCATCAACAAGAATATACAAATCTGAATCTTCCCATGGAAGAGGCTCTCCAGGTTATCCAACAAAATGCCAGGGATTAGAAAGCCTCCTCCTTTGAAGTCTAAAGCTGAAAATCGTAATCAGGAACTTTTCTACAAATATTATCGGGATATTGGTCAAGATACAGAGGATTGTCATGCTCTTCGCAACCTGATCAAAAAATGGTGAGCAATAAATTCAAGATTATTTCTAAAAAAGAAAAAAAATTGACTGAATTAAATTGAACAGCGCTTTGAAATTCTTCACGGGAAATTCACATCAACTATAGATCTTGGGCTCTCACACGTGCATATGAACCAACATATGAGCATATAATTAATATGACTTAGTTTCCATTTGGGGGGACTTATTTTCAGCGGTCAAGCGGTTACAGCAGCATGTACCGGACCTTAGGTTACGACCGCATATACCGGACCTTAATTAAGGTCCGGTACATGCGGCCGTAACCGCTTGACCGCTGAAAATAAGTCCCCCCAAACGGAGCCTTAGTGATCCCCGTGTATATCACTTAGGGTCCGTTCGTTTCAACGACATTGATATTAAAGTATTGGATTTGAGAAAATGAAAGTCATTTCTGCTGTTCGTATAAACAATTGTAGAGTGGAATTGGCTTTCTGGTGAAAAGTCGTTGATATTCACCAAAAACTAAAAACTCATTGATTCAATGTCCATCTCCAAGTGTGGATATTGAGATTGCCAACATCGGTTTTTCAAAAAGAGTAATTTTTTCAGCATAAATGCGATATTTTCGGACCAAACACGATTTTTTTGCCCGGACGAGACTTTTTTGCACCGAGCGCGGTTTTTCGCCCGGGGCGCGGTTTTTCGCCCGGGCGCGCTTTCTTCGCCCGGGCGCGCTTTCTTCGCCCGGGCGCGCTTTCTTCGCCCGGGCGCGCTTTCTTCGCCCGGGCGCGCTTTCTTCGCCCGGGCGCGCTTTCTTCGCCCGGGCGCGCTTTCTTCGCCCGGGCGCGCTTTCTTTCGCCCGGGCGCGCGTTCTTTCGCCCGGGCGCGCGTTCTTTCGCCCGGGCGCGCGTTCTTTCGCCCGGGCGCGCGTTCTTTCGCCCGGGCGCGCGTTCTTTCGCCCGGGCGCGCGTTCTTTCGCCCGGGCGCGCGTTCTTTCGCCCGGGCGCGCGTTCTTTCGCCCGGGCGCGCGTTCTTTCGCCCGGGCGCGCGTTCTTTCGCCCGGGCGCGCGTTCTTTCGCCCGGGCGCGCGTTCTTTCGCCCGGGCGCGCGTTCTTTCGCCCGGGCGCGCGTTCTTTCGCCCGGGCGCGCGTTCTTTCGCCCGGGCGCGCGTTCTTTCGCCCGGGCGCGCGTTCTTTCGCCCGGGCGCGCGTTCTTTCGCCCGGGCGCGCGTTCTTTCGCCCGGGCGCGCTTTCTTTCGCCCGGGCGCGCTTTCTTTCGCCCGGGCGCGCTTTCTTTCGCCCGGGCGCGCTTTCTTTCGCCCGGGCGCGCTTTCTTTCGCCCGGGCGCGCTTTCTTTCGCCCCGGCGGGCTCTGTTCGCCCGGGCGCGATCTTTTCGCTCGGCCGCGATTTTTTCGCCTTGACGCGATTTTTCGCACCGACTCGATTTTTCGCCCGGGCCCAAATTTTTTCGACCGAACACCATTTTTTCGCCCCTACAAGAATTTTCCACCCCGACGTGTTTTTTCGTCCGTGGGCGTTTTCTTCGCCCCGGCGCGATTTTTTCGCCGGGCGATTTTTTTTTGCCTGGACACAATTTTTTGCCCAGACGCACTTTTTTCGCCCGAACACGATTTTTTCACGTCGGAGCGAAAAAATCGTGTCGGGGAGAAAAAATTGCGTCGGGGCGAAAAAATTGCGTCAAGGCGAAAATCGCGTTGGGGCGAAAAACTCGCGTCCGGACGAAAAAGTCGCGTCCGGGCGAAAAAGTCGCGTCTGGGCAAAAAAGTCGCGTCCGGGCGAAATAGTCGCGTCCAGGCGAAAAAATCGTGCTCGGGCGAAAAAATCGCGCTCGAGAGAACAAATCGCGCCCGGGTGAAAAAATCACGTCAGGGCGAAGTAAACGCCCACAGGCGAAAAACGCGTCAGGGCGAAAAAATCATGTCCGGGCAAAAAAAAATCGCGTCCGGGCAAAAAAGTTGCGTTCGGGCGAAAAAATCGCGTCTGGGATTAAAAGTCGCGTCCGGGCGAAAAAGTAGTGTCCGAGTGAAAAAAATGCGTCCGGGTGGAAAAATCGCGTCCGCACGAAAAAATTGTGTCTCGGCGAAAACAATCACATTCAGACGAAAAATTTCGCTTTCGGACCGAAAAATTTTAGTCCGGGAAAAAATATCGCGTCATGACGAAAAAATCAAGTCCGGACGATAAAATTGATGTCGGGCGAAAAATCCGCGTATGTTATTTTTTATTGAAAGCATTGACCAATGTCAATTTCTATGATTGAAAATCTTTCTGCAAACGAACAATAAAAAGTGATTAATGTCAATTTCTATGACAGAAAGTCATCATGCGACCGAACAAAAGAATTGGATTTGAACTCAACGACATTTTTCATGTGTATTGATATTGGATTGAAAGTCAATACTTCAATATCAATGTCGTTGAAACGAACGGACCCTTAGAGAAACAAGAAAATAACGAGAACAAAAAAGTTTCAAATTTATGACAAACAAGAAGTGAAAATGTTAGGTAACAAACAATTTAAAATTAAGCATAAAATTAAGATAACAGAAGTAGAGCAATTAGAGAAATAGTGGTATACCTTCCCTTCACAGGTTCATCAAGAAAGAGGCCGGTTACCCTAGCTTTGTTTCCAGTTGGCACAGGTGAAAACAAAGGGCAGCAGAACTGGAATTTCTGGGTACGGGAACAGCAAATAGAGGCAGTCAGGGGAGGATGCTCTGAAGGTTGTGAACGGGTTGATTGCAGCAGTAGTTGAGAAGAATGGGTAGGTCCTTGATCTCTTGAACGCCCGAAACAGAAAACGTGGTGGGGGTGTTTTGCTGGAGGCGCCCGTGGACGTTGAAGGCCGAACGCGCCGGGCTAGGGCTCGACGAATCCACCGTCGACTGGAAGGGAAAGGTTCGCCGGCCTCTGTAATGGCCTCAGAGGCGGCGGCGTGGCGGGAAAGGGTTGCGTCGGGCGGCTGATGTTACTGCCAACGGGCAGAGGCTGGCTGGAGCGACTGGGGACGCCTGTTTTAAAAGACAGGTTAATTGATTTTGGACTATTGGCACAATGCACCCTCCAATTAGAGAGTTTTGGCACTTTGCACCTCAATTTGTTAAAATTGGCACTTTGCACCTCAATTTGTTAAAATTGGCATTTTGCACTCTTCAAAGTTAAATATTTGGCACTTTGCACCCTAGGCTTAAAAATCAAGGGCATTTTGATACTTTACAGTTTCCAAACTTCAATTCAATTCACCCTTCAAACTTCAACTCGTTGCAGATTCCATATGGTGTAAACTCAGGCGGTAAACTTCAGGAAAACGTAAACTGGAAAGAAAGCGAGCCACTAGCATATAAATCCTGAAATCATAATATAATGCATATGTTACAGATTCCACAAGGTGTAAACTCACTAACTCGTTGCAGATTCCAAAGGAACCCCTCTTCTGCCGTGTTCCAGAATAAAATGCCTCATTCCGACAGCAATTTGAGTAATTCACAGTCTGGTCAAGGTATTATGCACGTCAAGGAAAACATGATTACTGGTGGCGTAGCCAGCACTTAACAGGTTTATAAATATGAAGGTACAGATGGCTGCTACTTCAGAAAGGTTGGAAGTAACAATTACACCATTCTACATGATGAATCCAAGGATTACTGCACAAAGAGTTCACAAATTGGAATCATGGAACATTACAAGCAGCAGACACCCACCAAACACCAGATTGCTAAAATATCTCCAGGATTTTGAATCGGGATGAAACCAAAACAATTGTAATGCAAAATGTTAAATTAGAAGTACATAGAATAAGAATACCAAAAATTCATTTTGAGCAATGACAAACAGAAACAAGCAAATAAATCCTGAAATCAACATTTAGATGTATTATCAGCATTAAGATGCATGGTTGAATCTTAAACAAGTAATTTGTTTCATCAAACATCAATTAAACAAGTAATTAAACCCTGAAATCATACATCTTTTAACCAACAAAAACACGAATACAGAGAGCTCCAAAATATCCACGAGCTCCAAAATATCCACGAGCTCCAAAATATCCACGAGCTACAAAATTTCCAAGAGCTCCAAAATTTCCACGAGCTCCAAAATTTTTGACGGAAGCACAACACTTAAGTGTTCCTACGCACCTGCATTTTAAAGAAAATTTAATTTTATGAGTCTAATACTAACAAGAATTGCCAAACAGGAATACAGAAAAATAATGATTACCGGAATTTTGATTTTTATTGTAGACGTTGAGGGCATTGTCGCCTGGGATGCTTCCGGACATCCCTTTTTATTATGCCCTCGTGCTCCACAGTTGGAGCATTTGTACTTTGTTGGAGTTACCATGGTGATCTAGAAGTGGTCAAACATGTAATCTCACTGCCAACGCGATATGAGCCTGCAGGGTCGCACATAAGAGCATGTGGAGAAGTTGGAAGACCGACTGTGTTGGTAAGGGTTACCAATCACCGCACAGAATGGGGTCGGGCAAACGTTGCCAAAGAAGGTTCTTAGAGACAAAGGCAAATTCGTCGAGAATCGTCGAGTATGACTCAACGCTCTCAACGCCAAGGCAGATTCGTCGAGAATCGTCGAGTATGACTCAACGCTCTCAACGCCAAGGCAGATTCGTCGAGAATCGTCGAGTATGACTCAACGCTCTCAAAGCCAAGGCAGATTCGTCGAGAATCGTCGAGTATGACTCAACGCTCTCAACGCCAAGGCAGATTCGTCGAGAATCGTCGAGTATGACTCAATGCTCTCAACGCCGTTTCTGCAAGGTGATTCTCGTCGATCGATTCTGTAACCCTATTTTGCTATGGTCTGCGGATAGCGATTTTGCCTAGGTTTATTTATGCTTTGAGTATAAATAGACACTTAGGGTTTTGGCAAAAGTAGGAATCAGATTGATCGGGCTTTTCTCCTTTTCGAAACCAACGGAACTGTTCCGTCGTTCTACCGATCCGCCGAATCCCGAACCCCGCCGGACGGAAGTGTTCCGCCGCCGTGTGTGCTCCGCCGACCTCCTCATCTCCGACGAACGTCGTCGGTATTGCCTTTCCTGGCGCGGACCTAGCAGTCAGTGGAATCGCAATGTGCGGTCGATCTCCTTCCCGATCCTTCGTGCGACGAAGCTAGGTGTTCTCCCGCTCGTGTGGATTTCTGCAGAGACGTAGACATTATTCTACGTGGAACTCCCCACCGACAGGACTCAGATCTTGGAGCATCTTTGTTGAGTTGTGACTCAACACCGAAGAGGTAATTTTGTCTTATTATTTTTGATAACTTCTTGATTCAACATTCATGGCCCGATCCATTTCTCTTTGGATTGTTCTTGTTTTATTCCTTCCGCTGCGTGCACAAGCGTTGTGCCAACCTCCATAGAAAACCTAATAGTGGTATCAGAGGGAGGTTGCGGCCATGATTGTTGTTTTGGAAGTTAGGTTATTTCAGTGCGTGTAAACCTAGGGATTTAGAAGTGTTCTAAATGTCTAGATTTATTCCTGGTACATCAATTGTTGGTGGTTTTTCCAAGAGAGATCGGTGGGCCCATAACCCACAGGTTAGGGGCTCTGCCCCTTGGAACCCTGTCAGGAACGTCTGGAATTTCGTGGTTATTTCTAATTGTTAGAAATTGTTGTCTCCTTAGCAGTAACCGTCCCTCGAATGGTTAGTGAACCAATGTATTATTTTGGATTTTGCATCCAACAATGAGAGACGAGCTTGTCTACTACTTTAAGTTGAGTTGTCTTTGTTTTTGTCCAATGCATGTAAATCTGAAGATTTGGAAGAGTCTGGATGTTCAGATTTAGCCCTTCCTTTCTATCAAATATTGATAATGTCAGGTTGTGCACATAAGGGATGCATGTGGATTTTAGAGTTGTTCTTCTGTGGATGTGCACATTGATCAAATGTTGATCGTGGTTAATTGTTAACCTATAATCAAAATCCCTTCCTCTAATATTAAGTGTTCGGATGCCTTCCGATGGATGACACTCTTCCTGCCTCGATCGATGAAGTGTGGGCTTGCCAAAGCAAGGTGCATTAATCTATCTTGGTAAGGGTGCGAGCGGATAATTGTGATATCCCACTGTCGACATCGGGTATAGCTTAACTAGGTGACCTCAAAGGTTGACTTCCTAGAGGCATAGGGTTGGCATGCACCATATGATGGATGCGAATAAGGAGTTATTCACCAACCATACAAGAATTGCATGAGGATGCAATTGGAAAGCGTTGCCTACCTAAATAACCATATCGTGAGAGGAAAGCCAAAGCTGACTCATTGTGTTGGTGAAATACGGATCTTGTCCACTAAGAGAGTAGCTCGCATGAACTCTCCGAATTGATAGTGAGGGCTATTATTTTGAATAAAATAGTGGGAGTTTTTTAATTGAAGTCCAAATTAAGAAAATAATTATATTTTGAAATTTTGGTACTGATTTATTCTGCATGAATTCTTGTAAAATTCCATGGCAAATGGTTCACACTCCACTCTGTCTTTGAGAGCCATACTTGAGAAGGATAAGCTCAGTGGGACTAACTACATGGACTGGTACAGAAACCTGAGAATTGTTCTCAGGCAAGAGCGAAAGCTCTATGTCTTGGAAGAAGAAGGCCCCGAGGTGCCGACCGGGAATTCTTCCCGTGCTGATAAAGATACTTATAAGAAGTATACTGATGACGCCTTGGACGTCGAATGTCTTATGCTTGCCACCATGAACTCTGAGCTTCAGAAGCAACATGAGAACATGGGGTGCAAGGAGATTGACGAGTATCTCAAGAAAATGTTTCAAGGGCAGGCTCGTCAAGAGAGGTTTGACGTCACCAAAGCGCTGTTTCAGTGCAAGATGGGAGTTCGAGACTCAGTAGGGACTCACGTACTCAAGATGATTGGGCATATAGATAACCTTGAAAGACTGGGTTTTCCTCTAGGTCAAGAGTTGGCCACAGATCTGATCCTGCAATCGTTGCCGGACAGTTACGAGCAGTTTGTCTTGAACTACAACATGAATGAAATAGACAAGATACTGCCCGAGCTTCTAGGCATGTTGAGAACTGCCGAGATCAATATGAAGAAGGCCAAGCCTGTCAGCCCCATACTGATGGTACATAAGGGCAAGGGCAAGGCCAAGGGCTCTAAGAAGACGAAGGTGGGACCTAAGTCACATCTCGAGCCCAAGTCTTCCGCACTGATGAAAAAGAAGAGCACGGTGAAGGAGGGGAAATGTCACCACTGTGGCAAGGCTGGTCATTGGAGGAGGAACTATCCTTCGTACATTGAGGGTCTGCAGAAAATGAAGGGAGGTATGACTTCCGCTTCAAATATTTACGTTATAGAGATAAACCTTTCTGCTCCTTCATCTTGGATATTGGATACCGGATGTGGTTCTCACATTTGTATAAATGTGCAGGAACTGGAAAGGAGAAGATTGTTTAGTAAAGGGGAGGTAGACCTGCGCGTCGGCAATGGAGCAAGAGTTGTTGTTGTAGCCGTAGGGGTTTACCGTCTTTCTTTGCCCAGTGGGCTTGTAATAGAACTAGATAACTGTTATTTTGTTCCGGCAATAACTAGAAACATTATATTCATTTCATGCTTGGACATGATTGGATTTTCTTTTATAATTAAGAACAACTGTTGTTCTATATTTAAGAATGATGTTTGTTATATTGTAGCCCAATTGTTTAATGGTCTTTACGTTTTGATCTTGGACCATCAGATCTATAATGTAGAAAATAATAAAAGACTAAGAGCAAATGACTCAAACCCTGCATATCTCTGACATTGTCGTTTGGGCCATATAAACGAGAAGCACATATCCAAGCTCCATAAAGATGGACTTTTGGACTCATTTGATTATGAATCATTTGAGCGATGCGAATCTTGTTTGTTAGGCAAAATGACTAAAGCCCCTTTCACTGGTTATACTGAGAGGGCTGAGGATCTCTTGGGTGTTGTACATAGTGATGTATGTGGACTCATGAGCTCCATGACTAGAGGTGGGTATTTCTACTTCATTACATTTACTGATGATTTCAGTAGATACGGATATGTGTATCTTATGAAGTGCAAATCCAAGACCTTTGAAAAGTTCAAAGAGTTCAAAAATGAAGTAGAAAACCAGTTGGGAAAAAGGGTTAAAGCACTCCGATCTGATCGAGGTGGCAAATACCTGAGTCATGAGTTCCGTGATCATCTAAAAGAGTGTGGTATTGTATCACAGCTCACTCCACCTAGAACACCACAACATAATGGTGTGTTTGAGATGAGAAATCGTACTTTGTTAGACATGGTACGTTCGATGATGAGTTATGCAGACTTGCTGTTGGGAATTGTCATCACAATACCCCAGATTTGTGGGAAGTCAGACCTGAAACTAAGATGAATTAAGTTGTATTTGATGTTGTGTTTAAGTTGTGCATGCAGGACTCTATTGCCAAGTATAAACCAATGTCAGTCTATAGTGGGTCATCAAACACAGGACCATACAATGTAATTCCTCATTGTGTGATCCAAGGTGTTGACTCATGTATAGCCTCTCTATTGGGGTACACTTTGTTTCCATGCACTTGGACTACTGGACTCTGGAGTATTGAAGACTTTCTCAGAAGAAATTTTTTCTAAGTCCACATACTCGAGTAGTATCTTCTATATACTCGAGTAAGTGACTTAGTACTTGAGTAGATTGGATTACATACTCGAGTAGTTCTCAAGTTACTCGAGTAAGTGTTCTGATCGTACTCGAGTTGATCTGGACTTCTCATCTCAGAAAGTTTCTAAGTCCATATACTCGAGTAAATCCATTCATATACTCGAGTACCTCTTTTTCTTACTCGAGTAGGTATTTGTGTACTCGAGTAGAGCCTTAGTCATACTCGAGTAGTCTCTTAGTTATACTCGAGTAGGGCTAACTGTTCAGTCTAAATATTTCTAAGTCCACATACTTGAGTAACTTCGCTCATATACTCGAGTAAGTGGCTTAGCACTCAAGTAGATCCTTCTTATACTCGAGTAGACTGGCTTAGCACTCAAGTAGTTTTTTCTTATACTCAAGTAGTTTGGATTAGTACTCGAGTAGATGTTCTACTTACTCGAGTAATCTGTCTAGAGTAACTCGGGTAGTTCTTCCAAGGCACTCGAGTAGTCATTTCTATTACTCGAGTACATGTTTCTCTTATCTACTCGAGTAGCAGACCTTTATACTCGAGTATCTTATCTAACCCGAGTATGTCGGCTCAGAATTCCAGAAATCGTTAAGTTCAGAATTGACGGAGATTTGAAATTAACCTTTTTCTGATTGGTCCTCGTGTCAATCTTAATTACGATTATGACCGTTGGAGATAGCCTATAAATAGGTCTTTTCAGATTTGACTAAAATACGCGTTTACAGAGATTATCTTTTAAGAAAGAGAAAATCCCGAAAACCCTAATTTTCTCATCCGCCGCCATTACCATTTTCGGAAGAAGCTCTGGATCGTCTTCTCTCAGCCGCAGCTATCGATCTCTGATTCTCTAGCGATCCAGACTCAAGAAGAATCATCTGATCTCTCCGTGCTTCATCGTCTCTAATTTACTTTCTTGATCGTGGTGATTCCAGATCTCAGAATCGTGGATCTCAGTCAAGTCTTCTTCAACTGTTTCTGTTCAAATCGAAAAGCTCTCAAGAAGAAGATTACGTCAAAGATCCAGATCTGTGATATTCTTGTTTGTAAACTTTATTCAAACAAATTTCATTGTAGGAGATCTTTCTCCGAGTGGTAGGAAGTTTTATCTTCCGAGTGTAGATCCGTTTGGGATCGAGTTTTGTAGGAACGTGGTTCCGAGGTGTAGGATTGTTTTTGCAATCCGAGATAGTGGAGTAGCCGAGGCTAGTGATTTGCTAGATCGGTGAGAAAAGTGGACGTACCCAAGATTGGGGAACCACTATAAATCTCTTGTCGTCTGTGTGATTGCTTGATTACGAATCTGTGCTGTGTTATATTTTTTATTCCGCATTTGACACGAAATTCACCTATTCACCCCCCTCTAGGTGATTTAGGTTGACAACTTAGCGCTCTCAATTGGTATCAGAGGGAGGTTGATCGTTAAAAGGTTAACACCTTGATCTAATCCTCACCAAGTTGTCTCAAGAGAAGTATCAAGCATGAGTAAGACCAAGGATTTTGCTAAGCTCCCTATCTGCACCAAGAACAATTTTCCTATGTGGAAGGAAAGAGTTAAGCTCTTCATGGAAGCAGTAGATCCCCGGATCTTCATGATTGTGGAAGAAGGTCCGCATGTTCCTATGACTGCATCAACAATAGACCCAACCAAAAGGTTCCAAAGAAGTTGATGGACTTGGATAAGGACGAGATTGCACTTGTCTCCCTAGACAAGAAAGCTAAAAATATTATCGCAAGTGCAGTCGATGACTCAATGCTGCAAAATCTTATACATTGCCAATCTGCCAAGGAGATGTGGCAATCCCTGGTGACTCTGATGGAAGGGACTGAGGAAGTTAGGGATGATCGTAGATCCCTCTTAAATCAGAAGTATGAAGCCTTCCGACAAGGTCACAAGGAACCCATAGCTGACACATTTGAAAACTTCTTTAAGATAGTCAATGGACTGAGAGTGTATGACCGAGTCTTTACTAATGGGGAGCTGAATGATAAGTTTCTGAGATCTCTCACCAAGGAATGAGATAACAAAGTCTGTGCCATCCGAGAGTTTGGCAGACTAGCAGAGACAGATCCACAGAATCTATTTGGCAAGCTAATGTCCTATGAACTGCAGATCAACTCCAGAAAAGCTGAAGAAGAGAATAGTCGCTTCTCCTCAAAAGAGAAGTCGGTTGATTTAAAGGCTGACAGTTCAAGGAAGGGCAAAGCTGCCTCACCAGCACCTCCTCAAGAAGTAAGTGAAGAAGAAGGCTCTGAGCCAAGCACCTCAGGCTCAGAACTATCTGAAGGAGAGTTCTCTTTGCTTTCGCGGCAGTTCAAGAAATTCCTGAATAAGAAGAAGCAATGGAGAGGCAAAGATGCCTCATAAAGAAGATCACGACATAATGGTGATCAGCGAAAGAATGGCTCGAGCAGCCATGACAGGTATAACTCCAAACAGAACAAATAAATTTCAACTGACATCGTTTGTTATTGTTGTAATCAGCCAGGTCACGTCATCGCGGACTGCCCTCATAAGAAGAAAGAGGGTGGAAGAAGAGGAAAAGAAACCCTCATACCACAAGAAGAGGACAGAGAAGAGCTTATTAGCCAAGAAGAGCAAAACTCTCAGCGACTCCGACTCATCCGAGTCGAGTGAAGTAGAGGAAGCTTACTTCGGGCTCATGGCTCACTCTGATGATGAACAAGTCCCCCAGTTCACTGAGGAGGTAAAATCTCACACTCCTCTCTCTGAATCTGATGATGATAATGAGCAAGAGGGCCATTCCTCTGAGGATGAATCTGAACTCATGGGACAGTATAAGGAGTTACTCACGGCTTACGAAAAATGTCGCAGAGTCGTGAAAACTCAAGCCAAGGAGATAAAATCTCTACAGGCTATTGAGAGCAGCTTGAGAGAAGAAGTCACTAGGACTAATTCTCTTCAAGAGAACCTCAATGTTGCTATGGAGGAATACAATCAAGCTCTCAAGAACCTCGACCTTAAAGATGAAATCATCAAAGAATTGGAACAACTACTCGAGGCTGAGAAGAAACTTGTTGAGAGTTTCTCCAAGCCTAAGACAGTTCTTCCACTAGTTGCTGAGTTCTCAGCTAAGGCCAAGGGTGCTGGTTTAGGCCATATTGGTGCTTTTAGTAAATCTTCTAGGAGAAACAAGGCCAAAAGAAAGAATAAGGCTGCCCAGAAGGCTCTAGCTGAAGAAAAGGGGAAAGCTCCCTTGGAACCGGTATTGTTCAAGAAAGTTATCTTTCCTACGAACGAACTTGACTATGAGTCCACCTATGGACACTTCTCTAGGCCGATCCCCGAGAAGCCTAAGTCAAGATACAAAGGTTGGACTCGTCCTCGTAACTTTGGCGAGAGTGTCTTTAAGGCACCTTATGAAGAGATTCAACTTCAAAGCTATGGACCTTATGCTCATGGTCATAACATCAAGAAGACACCAAAGGTAAAACCTATTGTGGAAAAGCCTATGAAGGAGAAGACTTCATGTAGCTGCCATCATCATGAAGCTTCTTCCTCCAAGAGTGAAGTTCCTGCTAGACCATCACTTAAGAAAATCAACCAGGAATACACTAGGCAAAGATACAACAGGTTCGACTGTTGGTGCTGTGGCAAAATTGGTCATTTTGGCATCGATTGTTGGTTCAATCCTAGAAATGTTGCAACCCCTCAAGTTAGCAACGTGAGAATGACCACTCATGAGGCTAATGCTCGTAGGGGGAGTATTCTAACTCGAGACCAAGGACCCAAACTTGTTTGGGTTCCTAAGGCTAAGTGATTGTAATTGCAGGTATGTCCAAAGACCACCAAAATGCCAATCTGGTACTTGGATAGTGGATGCTCTCGGCATATGACCGGGACAAGAAGCCTACTCCAGAATTTCACCTCAGTCTGCAACGGACCAAAGGTCATCTTTGGAGGTTCAGATCGAGGAATAACTAAAGGCTACGATATGATTACTAACGGTAGCGTATCCTTTTCGGATGTAGCCTATGTTGAAGGATTGGAACACAATCTCATCAGCATAAGCCAACTATGCGACAAAGGATACATGGTTGAATTTCATGCTGACAAATGTTTGATAAAATCGGTTGACAACATGGAAACTGTTTTATTAGGCACTCGAAGCAGAAATATTTTCTGTTTAAACTTCATTTGTATAGACTCGTCTACACCAGTGTGTCTTTTAGCAAAAAGTAGTGCATCTCTTGCTGACAAATGGCACAAGAGACTAGCACATATTATTTTCAAAACTATTAATAAACTATTCTCCCAAAACTTAGTACGTGATGCCCCTAATGTCAAGTGCGTTACGGACGGTCTTTGTCATGCCTGTATCAAAGGCAAGCAAACAAGGAGTTCATTTAAAAGCAAAATAGGCAAGGATTCCAATAGAAGCTTACAACTTCTCCATATGGACTTGTTTGGTCCACTTCAAGTTAGAAGTTTGGGAGGTAAGGAATATACGTTGGTTATTGTGGATGATTACTCGCGCTTTGCGTGGGTGTTCTTTCTGAAACACAAGTCAGACACCTTCAGTACTTTCACTAGTTTTGTTAGGCAAATCCAGAATGAATACAACTTTTCCGTAGTCAAAATCAGAAGTGACAATTGAACGGAATTCAAGTCTGGAGCCATGACAGAATTCTGCGAAAGTCAAGGTATCTTTCATGAGTTTTCCTCTCCTCGCACTCCACAGCAAAATGGAGTAGCTGAGAGAAGGAACAGAACACTCATAGAGGCTTGCCGGACTATGTTGAGTGATGCCTCACTTCCAGAGTATTTCTGGGCTGAAGCCGTCAACACCGCTTGTCACGTGCAAAATCGAGCTCTCATCAACAAGAACCATGATAAGACTCCTTACGAACTTCTAAAAGGCAGGAAACCAACCATTTCATATTTTAGAATCTTTGGCTGTAAGTGCTTCGTACTTAACAACGGCAAGTATCACACTACCAAGTTTAGCGAGAAAAGCTTTGAAGGTATTTTTGTAGGTTACAGTAGCCATAGTAAGGCCTATAGAGTATTTAATAGAAAAACTCTGGTGGTAGAAGAGTCGATACACCTTGTATTTGATGAGACGAGTTTGCTGCAAAGCAACTCTTCTAGTGTGCTCATTGAAGATGCAGGTACCAAGATGAAGGAACTTAGCTTGGATGAGCCTACTCAAGATAAAGATGAGACGTTCATCAAGATCACCTCTACAACCCCTATTGGAGAGGTAGATGATCAAGATGAAGAACGCATCCCAGCTGAAGATGCAACACCAGTGGCTGAAGAGATCCTAGATGCAAGGACTCTAGAGTTCAGACACTTGAAGGATCATCCCTTAGATCAAATCATAGGAGATCCTCAGGATGGTGTCAGAACCCGGAGAGGTACAACTAACGAGAATTTATTCTTGAGCTTTCTATCACAGGTTGAACCTAAGAAGTTCGAGGAAGCAAACTCGGATGCATCCTGGATACTAGCCATGGAAGAAGAGTTGAATCAGTTCAAACGTTGCAAAGTTTGGACACTTGTTCCTAGATCCAAGAGTAAGAATGTCATCAGGACAAAATAGGTCTACCAGAATAAGATGGACGAAGATGGAACAATTATAAAGAATAAAGCAAGACTTGTCGCCAAGGGCTATCGTCAAGAAGAAGGAATCAACTTTGATCAAACATATGCTCCAGTGGCAAGACTGGAGGCGATCAGGCTATTCCTTGCTAATGCTGCACTTAAGGGCTTTACAGTCTATCAAATGGATGTAAAGTCTGCCTTCTTAAATGGTAACATTAAGGAAGAAGTGTATGTAGAGCAACCACCAGGTTTTGTTGATTCAAACTTTCCCAATCATGTTTACTTACTGCAAAAAGCATTATATGGTCTTAAACAAGCTCCCCGAGCTTGGTATGAGACGCTGTCTAGCTTCCTTCTTGAGAGCAAGTTCACAAGAGGAAAGATAGTGATAGTTTAACTTTCAAGACAACCTAAACACCTAGAGGGGGGGGGGGGTGAATAGGTTCTACTTGTTTATAAAAACTTTTAGGCAGAATTCAATTTAATGGCTAACATAATAATCACAGCAATCACAGAAAATAAAACATCACAGATTGCACAATGTTTTATAGTGGTTCCCCAAGGTCTGGGTACATCCACTTTCCCCCTTCACCTATCTAGCAGTATGCTAGATTCGGCCAAACTTCCACTAATCTCAGATCAACAGATCCTACAACTCAGAACCCAATTGGTTCCTACAACTCAGGCACAACAGCCCTACCTCAGCCTTGCCCCAAGGCCTACAACTCAGAGAAGACCCTTCTCCTATACTCAGGCACACATCCCTACCACTCAGAGTACAACACTCCTACACTCAGCCTTTATAACATAGGCTTACAACTCAGATCTGTGTAAACAGATCCTACAGAAATATAGAAAAGATTATTTAACTGTCTTGCCTAAATTGAGAGAGAAAAGGCCAAGACAATTCTTGATCAGCTGATGAAATCAACTGTATCTGAGCTTTCTTCAAAGCTTCTTGAATATGAACTTAGCTGAGTTGATTTCCAAACAGCTTCTTGAGAATCCACTGGTGGTTTCTTTCTTCTTCTTCAAATTCTGGCTTGATCTCTCTCTATCCAGCACTTTGAATGATTCTTCTGAATTCTGATTAGAACTCTTCTTTGATCTATCCTTAGATAGTCTTCTTAGATCTTCCGGAGAAGATCTTCTTAAGTGCCTAGCACTTTCTTGAAATGAATTGGATTGTAATCCTTCTCAACTTTTTGATTCTCAACAATGTTTTCAAAAGTTTCTTTCTCCTTCTGAATCTGTCTATTTATAGACTTCCTTCATGGTAACCGGCTGATCCGGTTTCTAACCGTTTTCTGACAAGTCTGACAGTTTCAGTTAACCGGTGGCAACCCACAGCTGTCAAGTCTTCAAACAAGTCCTGTGCCTTAGTCTTGAACCACAAGTTGTCGAGACAGTCTGTCAGAAAGTGTCGAGACCATCTGTCTATTTGTGTCGACATAATTGACTTTGGTGTCGACACAGTCTTCAGTGATGTCGACTAAGTTGCCTTTGAGTCGACACAGCTTCTTCTGAAAATAACTTGTTCTTGACCCTTCAGTGTGTCGACACAATCTTCTTTTAACTCTGCTGTAATGTGTCGACTTAATCACAATGTGTCGACACATTCTGCTGGTGTAGACAAACTTGAGGTCGACTATATTCTTCTGTGTCGACACATACTGCTGGTGTCGACAAACTTGAGGTCGACTATATCCTTTTGTGTCGACACATTTTCCCAATGTTGAGGTCGATGCTTTTCTTCTGTGTCGACACAAATTCCCAGTGTTGTGTCAACTTACTTCTTCTGTGTCGACACACTTTCCTAGTATCATTGTAGACTAACTGCTATGTGTCGACATACTTCCTCTGTGTCGACACTTTTTCCCAGTGTAGTTGTAGACTAACTGCTATGTGTCGACACTGCTTCCCAGTGTTGATGTCGACTAATTTCTTCTATGTGTCGACACATCCTTCTCTGTGTCGACACTTGGACTTAGAATTTTTTTTCTGCATACTTTATCAATTCTTCACCTGCACATGTCAACTCAAAAACAACATCAAATACACCTTGATGTATATCATTGAGCTAGGTTGGGCTTCTTCAAATCAGGTACACATTTTCCAATGTACCCAACAATCTCCCCCTATTTGGAGAAGTCATAACCCTTATAGCCAATGATATACACCATTTATAAACAGTACTAAATTGATGATATGTGACATAACAGGAATACTTAATATAAACAAAACATAAAAAACAATCCATCACAGAATGAACATTATAATATGCCAATCAACATTTTGTTTATAACTGGGTAATGTTTGATTACATTGTTTTACATTTAATGATCACATCATAACATTACAAAAACACTATGAAGGAACTAAAAACATAATCAGGATTGATCAGGCTCTCTTATGATAATCCCTTTGCCAGATTGAATTGTAGCTGTTACAGGAGCTTCTAATTCTTCAGCTATCTTCTTTCCTTTTTGATCAGCTTTCTTCTGAGCTTCTTCCTTGATCCTTTGCCTTTCAAAATAGTGAAAAGGCTTTGGGAAGTACTTGCTTGGCTCCTTAGCATCTGGTGGCAGCCTTCCCAGCTTAGCTTTCCTTCTGAATTGTACTATTGCTTCCTGTCTTGCCTCATACTTCTGCCATTCTATCTCATTGTACCACTTCCCTCTCTCATGAACTTTGTCTTGTACAGCTTTCCATGCAGTGAGTATTATGTTCCTTGAAGTAGGACTCCACTGCTCATAATCTGGCTTGAGTGCAGCCTGCTCTCTGAATCTCTTCTTTGCTAATAGAGCATCTTGCTGTTCTTTCAGAGTAGCCTCTGGCTTATCAACCTTCCCAATGACAATATTAGTAACCTCCTTTGGAGGACTATACATGCCTTGAACCTGCTGATCAATCATGTCAAAATCTGGAGGGGGGTAAATGACTTGGGCAATCTCAGGTTGATTGCCTTCAAGTAGATTTGTTTGTATTCCTGACTCAGCCACCATAGCATCATCACACAATGGGGGATATCCCAATGTGGCTCGGATACTATTGGTCACCCATTTGGAGTGCTCTGAGCCTGCATGAATTAGCATCCTCTCTCCCTTTATGGCTTCTCTAGATACATGATCTCTTAGATCTTCCTTTTGAAATCTGATTTGGCCATCCAGATAATTCACACCCTCTTTAAAAAATGGTTTTAATCTTTGAAGCTTTTCAGATATTTCTTTTTGAGAGGTAGTGATTGCAGTCTTAACAGAAGCAATGGCAGCTTGAAAATTCTTATCAAATTCTTCCCTTTCTTTTGTTTTATCTGTAGGCAGGCCAGGAATAAACTTCTTGACTTCCTCAATGATCGCATTATGAGATTCAGTTAAATTATCATTCATTCTTAACTGATTTTCCAATACATAGCTTTGCTTCAGGGCAATATCATCTACCTTTTTAGTAATAGCCTCTTGTTGTTGAGCTAGATTAACCACAGCATGGCCTCCCTTTTGGAAGCAATCTATCATTTCTTTCTTATGCATGTTGACTTGAAACTGGATGGACTTTATATCCTGAGCTAAGTCAAACTGAAGTGACTTGTTATTTTCATCAACATACTTTTCCAGAGCCATCCTTTATTCATCCAATTTTACCTGTAGATCTACCATAAACCTGTTATAATCAAAGGCAGGAGATACTTGTGGAAGTGTTGTCTGTAAAGCCTGCTTATAATTCTTGCTTCTTCTCTAAAATACAACAAGTTTTCTTTTCTTTGCCATCCTGGCTTCTTTAGTTTCAGTATCAGATGAAGTATCTAGGTGAATTTTTTCTTGAGGAGGATGAAGTGTATCTGTCCCAGTGACCTGTTGCTCAGTCTTAACATCCACTGGCTCCCCCTCAACTTGTGGCTCAACTTCAGCTTCCTGATCAATGTCCATACCTATGGACTTCTCAATGTCTGGTCCACCTCCTACTTTATCAGTAGTAGTATCAACATCAGGGAATAACTCCGCCATAGTAAATTCCAGTTGAGCTGAATCTCCTGCTGCAGTTAAATCTTGAGATAAGTCTAACTGTGCTTCCTCTTGCACTTGTACTGACAACAGCTTCTCCTGTAGTCGTTCAGTAATTGTAGTATCTTGAGTAGGAGTGGACACTAACTCTTCCTGAACCTGTGCATTAATAAGAATATGAGCAAAGTCTTTTATAGTAAAATACATTAGCTCCCCCTACACATGTACCTGATCAAGAGTAGATACATTTTGAGCAGGAGAGTGAGCTGGCTCCCCCTACATCTGTGCAGGTGTTGACACTTGCTGGACTATAGTTGAGTCAGGCTGTTCTTCAACCTGTGTCCTGAGTGGGTCTTCTTGTTGTTGTTCAGTTTCTTGAGTTTGAGAAGGGGATTTCACAGGGGTGTCTGGCCTGCTCTCTTCAGGCACATCCTTGGACAGCACCCTATCCCACCTAGAGAACAGTCTCATATCCATCCTTATCATATGATTGATCTTAGTCCCTGGCTGTTGCTGCATCACTTCAGGAATCACTCCAGTGAGATATAAGCTCATGATTCTAGCCATGTTAGGCTTCTTGATTCCTTCTTTGAGCTTGTCAAAGAGTACTCCTGACCAATCAGTAGGAATTGTAAAAACTATCCTGGTCATAAGGCAGAACATATAGGCAAAAATCCTATCATGTCCACCTGTCTTGCAGAGGATTACTTTCCCAACAACTTCAGACAAGAATTTCCCTTGCTGATTCATACCCTTCCTGTTGAATGCAGCTCCAATCTTCATACTCGAGTCCAGTCCACACCATTGAAGGGCTTCCCTTGTCTTAGAACTAGGAACTTCCTCTTCATTCTCAACTACTTGTAATTGAAAGATCTTTCTCAAAGTTCTTGGAGTAATCTTCACCTTAGTCCCTTGAACATTGGACTTAATCTTGAGGCCTGTTGAGTGGACTGATGCAGAGATAAAGAACTCGTGCACCTCCTTCTTCCAGATTTTAGTTGGCTCTGAGATTAGAAATTCTAACCCTGACTCGGAGAGGAGGGTGATAACCCCTTGAACATCTGGCGGCGCATCTGCAAAGGCCTGGCGCACCAACTCATACCCCTCATTGACGTTGTCTTCCATCCTTGGCGCCATCGATTCGTCGAGAAAGCTTGAGAGAAGAGAGAAAGATAGACTGTCGACACAGGGTTTTAGTCTCGAAAACCTTGGAAGCGTGTCGACAGAAAGCATTTTTCACCTATTTATACCTTCTGTTGAAAGAAGTTCAAAAGGCGCCAAACACAGACTAAATGTGTCGACACAGACGGAATGTGTCGACACAAACTTCTATTGTCTCGACATTACTTCAGCCTACTATGTGTCGACACCAGTTTGTGGTTATGTCGACACCTTGGATACATAGTAGATAAACAGAAATTCTGTGTCGACTCTAAGGATAAGTGTCGACACATATTCTGTAAGTGTCGACACCATTATCCTGGTTGAGTCGACATTACATTTCTGGTTAAGTCGACAATATAACTCTTAAGTGTCGACACATATTCTCTGTGTCGACACAATATTTCTGACTTGTCGACATTATTTTTCTGAGTCGACACATAATTACTGAATGTGTCGACACATTCTTACTTAGCCAATTTCTGTTGGTTCAACACCACTTGTAAGTGTTACTTCAATGTGTCCTTTTTAACACTTGATTATGTTGTTATTACTTTTACTTACTTACATACCACTTCAATTGCATTGTTAATGATTTTGTTAATACATTAATCAATGGTTAACATACCTAATTCAATTTTGAATTTATTGAATTTGGTTTCATCTAAAGGCTTAGTAAATACATCTGCTATTTGATAATCTGTTTTTACAAATTCCAATGAGATGTCTCCTTTTTCTATATATTCTCTAAGAAAATGGTATTTGATTTCTATATGCTTAGTTCTACTATGAGAAACTGGATTATTAGCAATAGAAATAGCACTCTTAGAATCACATAAAAGAGGTGTTCTACTTACCTGAATACCATAATCCTTAAGCTGATGCTGCATCCATAATAGCTGTGCACAGCAGCTTCCAGCAGCAACATACTCTGACTCAGCTGTGGAAATTGCCACACTGGTCTGCTTCTTACTACTCCATGATATTAGTCTTCCTCCCAGGAATTGACAAGTACCTGTAGTACTTTTCCTGTCCTCTCTACATCCTGCAAAATCTGCATCTGAATAGCCTGTTAGTAGAAAATCTCTATTCCTAGGGTACCAAAGACCTAGATTAGGAGTGCCCTTTAGATATCTCAGAATCCTTTTGACTGCAGTATAATGAGATTCTTTAGGGCAGGCTTGGTACCTAGCACAGACACATGTTGCATACATAATGTCTGGTCTACTAGCAGTGAGATATAGTAGAGACCCAACTATTCCTCTATACAATGATTCATCAACAGGAGTTCTCATGGTGGAGGATGACTCCATACCATATTTCTTAATTAATTCTTTGGTGAACTTAGACTGGGATATGGAAAATCCATCATCAGTCTGTCTTACTTGGAGTCCCAAGAAGAACTTAAGTTCTCCCATACTGCTCATCTCAAACTTCCCTTGCATAAGTTTGGCAAACTTTTTACAAAGGTTGTTTTCAGTAGATCCAAAGATTATGTCATCAACATAAATCTGAACTAAGATGATCTTACCTTTTGATTCCCTAAGGAATAGAGTTTTATCTATCTTTCCTCTTGAGAATTTATTCTCAATGAGGAAGGTAGACAGGGTTTCATACCAAGCCCTTGGAGCTTGTTTTAACCCATACAAAGTTTTCCTAAGCTTATACACAGAATCAGGTTTAAGAGGATCTACAAAACCTGATGGCTGCTCTACATATACTTCTTCTTTAAGGTCACCATTCAGAAATGCTGACTTCACATCCATCTGGTATACTTTGAAGTCTTGGTAGGCTGCATAGGCAAGGAACATTCTGATAGCCTCCAGCCTTGCTACTGGAGCAAAGGTTTGATCAAAGTCAATCCCTTCTTCCTGTCTGTATCCTTTTGCAACTAACCTTGCTTTATTCTTCACTATTATCCCACTTTCATCTAGCTTGTTCCTATAGATCCACTTGGTGCCAATTATGTTGTGGCCTCTTGGTTTAGGAACAAGCTCCCAGACTTTGCACCTTCTGAATTGATTCAGCTCCTCTTGCATAGCATCAATCCAGTGCTGGTCTTGGATAGCTTCTTCAAACTTCTTAGGTTCCATTTGAGACAAGAAACTTGAATGCAAAACTGTGCTTTGATTTCTGCTTCTAGTTTGCACTACTTGTCTTGGATCACCAATTATCTGATCAGCAGGATGATCTCTTAGATATCTTATAGTTGGAGGAAGATTCTCTTCAGGTTGAGCATCTCCAGCTTCTTCATTCTGCTGAACCTCTTGGTTTTCATCAGCTTCCATTATCTCTTGTACTCCCCCTGGACAGCAGCCTTCATTTTCCAAAGCTCCATCTTCCTTTGAAGCTTCAGCAATGGAGAGCTTGTCCATCCTCTTGCTTATACCTGTTGAGTCATTTGATCTACAAGACAACTCACAATTGATTAATCTTGTTTCATCAAATACAACATGCACAGATTCTTCAACAACTTGAGTAGTTAAGTTGAAGACTCTATAGGCCTTACTATTTGTGCTGTACCCAACAAATATCCCATCCTGGGATTTGGCAGCAAACTTAGTCAAATATGACTTGCCATTGTTAAGTATATAGCACTTGCAACCAAAGATCCTAAAATAGGATAGATTTGGTTTTCTGCCTTTCACAATCTCATAGGGAGTCTTTCTGTGGCTTTTGGTGATAGAAGCCCTATTGATGACATGACAAGCAGTGTTAACTGCCTCAGCCCAGAAATATTCTGGGAGAGAGGTGTCACTCAATAGAGTTCTACCAGCTTCAATTAATGTTCTATTCTTTCTTTCAGCAATTCCATTTTGCTGAGGTGTTCTAGGTGAGGAGAACTCTTGAAAAATCCCAAAGTCTTTACACAAGTTTGTTATGCTTTCAGATTGAAACTCAGTACCATGGTCACTTCTGATTTTGACCACTGTACTATTCAGTTCATTCTGAATTTGCTTTACAAAATTAAGTAATACACTTGGGGTTTCAGATTTTTGTCTCAGAAAGAACACCCATGTAAATCTAGAATAGTCATCTACAACCACAAAAGTGTAGACCTTCCTACCTAGACTATGAACTGGCATAGGACCAAAAAGATTCATATGCAAGAGGTATAAGCACCTCACAGAATCCTTGTTTTCAAGGCTTTGAAAGGAGGATTTTGTCTGCTTTCCCTTTTGACAAGCTGAGCATATCCCTTCCTTTATACACTTAATTTGAGGTCCATTCCTCACTAGCTCTTTGCTAAAGAGTTGGCCAATTGTCTTGTAGTTTAGATGAGCCAATCTCTTGTGCCACTTAACACAATGAGAAGCATTGTCATCAGCTACAAGACAGATGGGAGAAGCCTTATTCTCACATTCAAAATTAAGACAGTATACATTTCTCTTCCTATACCCAGTCAATATGATCTTTTGATTACTTGACCTCTTGATATGACATCCATCTTTAACAAATGAAATGTCATATCCTAAATCACTTAGCTGGCTTATGCTTATTAGATTATGTTTTAAACCCTTTACATAAGCCACTTGAGTGATAGTAATTAGGTTAGAAGAAATGTTACCAAACCCTTTGATGACTCCTCTTTCAGATCCACCAAAGATCACTTTAGGTCCATCTTTGACAGATGAATACTCCTTCAGCAGCCCCTTTGTTCCAGTCATGTGCCTGGAACAACCACTATCCAAGTACCATATAGGGGCATGGTTACTTGGATTCACCTGCAATACAGAATTACTTACCCTTAGAACCCAAGTAAGTCTTGGGTCCTTGGTTCAGGTTAGCATTAATAAAGCTATCATAACCTCTTCTAACAGATAGACTTTTATTCTTTATAACACTTGTGTTATACCAGCAGTCTAATGCAAAATGGCCTCTCTTGCCACAGCACCAACATTCAAACTTATTGTATCTAGATCTAGCTATATCTTTGTCAAAGGAATTACTGTTCATTGCTGGTGCTGTTGCAACTTCACCTACTGATTTCTTAAAACCATTGGGTTTATGACCATAGGTAGGCCTGCTTGCATTTACACCCTTGTTCTTCAGAACATTAGTCTTAATATGACCTTGAATGTCTTCATGATCATATTTGTTAGAAGGCACTTTCACCTTACTAAACTTTATGGGGACTGAAAGGTTTAGAGGCTGAACAGGAGCTTTGCCTTTCCTCTTGAATCTGCCAGCCCTGGAGTAACCTTTAAATCCTAATCCAGCCTTACCCTTTTGAGTGACAAATTCATCTATCAAGGGTAAGACAGATTTTGGCTTAGAGTAACTAGCCACTAAATCCCTTTCAATTCTAAGTCTGGCCTCCAGACTCTTCACTTGATCATTAGTATAATTAATTGTGCCCATCTGAATAATAGTTATATTTTTCAGCTTGGCAATTTCATTTAATTTTTGATCAATAACTTTTTCTAACTCAGTTGTAGCAATCCTTAGTTCAGCAATTTCCTGGGCCTGAGATTTAACCAGGTTCTTGCTTTTCTTAAGGGCCTGCAACATGTCCCCATACTTGTCTATCAATTGATAGACATCTCCTTCAGATTCAGATGCATCTACATCTGTTGATGCAGATGTAGCTGATTCTTCACTTGTACAACAAACAGAGGTATTAGAAGGACATTGTACCTTATTATGACCAGACTGATTCTGGCATATGTCCTCTTCTGATCCTGCCATCAGCCCCATATACTGCTGATCCTTTGGTTTATTGATGGAGTCTAGCAACTGCAGAAACTCCTCTTCTTCAGATGCAGCATATAGTCCAATATATGCTTCAGCTTCAGATTCTGATTCTGAAGTTGACTGGTCTGATAGACTCTTATCTTTCTTAGCTACAAAGGATTTCTCCTTCTTGCCATTCTGATAAGTCTTCTTCTTTTCTGAAGATTCCTTTCTCTTGTCAGGACAATCAGCCACTACATGTCCAGGCCTATTGCAATAATAACAGACAATCTTTGAAGTAGTGGCTTTGCTGGGTTTTGATCTACTCTTCTCTTTCCTTGATGACCTTATCTTCTTATAATAGTCATCAACTTGCTGTGATGGGGAAGGCCTAGACTTCCACTGCTTCTTCTTCAAGAACCTCTGGAATTGTCTTGTGAATGCAGCAAAATCTGCATCTGAATCACAGCTTTCAGAACCCTTGTTTGAACTTTCAGAACTATCTTCTGTAACTTCCTTAGGAGGAGATGGTGATTTCCTCCTATTCTTTCTAGTGGCTTCTGCATTGAATGCCACAGTCTTTTCTTTATGCTCTCCTCTTGAGTTTCTTTCCTCCTCCTTCCTCACCATAAGTTGCATTTCATAGGATAGCAACTTTCCAAACAGGGTTGGAGGAGATATCTCTGCCAATTTAGCCACTTCTCTTATGGCACAGATCTTTGTATCCCAAACCTTTGATAAGGATCTTAAGAATTTGTCATTCAGTTCATAGGTACTGAAGACTCTTCCATAGGATATTAGCTCATTCACAATTCTATAGAATTTCTTATAACACTCAGTTATGCTATCAGATTTTCCTTGTCTAAAGCTTTCATACTCCTGATTTAGCATAGACTTCCTGTCCAGCCTTACTTCTTCAGATCCCTCCATGTAGACAATCAATGTGTCCCACATTTCCTTGGAGGTCTTGCAGTGAATCAGATTCTGAAATGTTGAATCATCTATGGCACTCACAATAATGTTCTGAGCTCTTTTATCCATGGTTGCCAAGATGATTTCATCCTTGGTCATTTCTGAATAACTCTTTGGAGTTTGGATATTTGCATCAAGAACTGATACCTTCATTGGAATGAAGGGGCCTTCCTGTACTGTGATGTAAATTCTTGGGTCAGATGCTTCCATAAACAGTCTGACTCTTTCTTTCCAGATACCAAAGATTTCCTTCCTGCATATAGGTAATTTCATAGACCCTAGCTCCTTATGATTCTCTCCAGAACCCATCTTCTTGAATTTTGAATCTGCCTTTCAGATCTACCTCAGACTGTTAAGTCCTTTTTGAGGAACCTCCCTCTGATACCACTTGATAGTTTAACTTTCAAGACAACCTAAACACCTAGAGGGGGGGGGGTGAATAGGTTCTACTTGTTTATAAAAACTTTTAGGCAGAATTCAATTTAATGGCTAACACAATAATCACAGCAATCACAGAAAATAAAACATCACAGATTGCACAATGTTTTATAGTGGTTCCCCAAGGTCTGGGTACATCCACTTTCCCCCTTCACCTATCTAGCAGTATGCTAGATTCGGCCAAACTTCCACTAATCTCAGATCAACAGATCCTACAACTCAGAACCCAACTGGTTCCTACAACTCAGGCATAACAGCCCTACCTCAGCCTTGCCCCAAGGCCTACAACTCAGAGAAGACCCTTCTCCTACACTCAGGCACACAGCCCTACCACTCAGAGTACAACACTCCTACACTCAGCCTTTATAACATAGGCTTACAACTCAGATCTGTGTAAACAGATCCTACAGAAATATAGAAAAGATTATTTAACTGTCTTGCCTAAATTGAGAGAGAAAAGGCCAAGACAATTCTTGATCAGCTGATGAAATCAACTGTATCTGAGCTTTCTTCAAAGCTTCTTGAATATGAACTTAGCTGAGTTGATTTCCAAACAGCTTCTTGAGAATCCACTGGTGGTTTCTTTCTTCTTCTTCAAATTCTGGCTTGATCTCTCTCTATCCAACACTTTGAATGATTCTTCTGAATTCTGATTAGAACTCTTCTTTGATCTATCCTTAGATAGTCTTCTTAGATCTTCCGGAGAAGATCTTCTTAAGTGCCTAGCACTTTCTTGAAATGAATTGGATTGTAATCCTTCTCAACTTTTTGATTCTCAACAATGTTTTCAAAAGTTTCTTTCTCCTTCTGAATCTGTCTATTTATAGACTTCCTTCATGGTAACCGGCTGATCCGGTTTCTAACCGTTTTCTGACAAGTCTGACAGTTTCAGTTAACCGGTGGCAACCCACAGCTGTCAAGTCTTCAAACAAGTCCTGTGCCTTAGTCTTGAACCACAAGCTGTCGAGACAGTCTGTCAGAAAGTGTCGAGACCATCTGTCTATTTGTGTCGACACAATTGACTTTGGTGTCGACACAGTCTTCAGTGATGTCGACTAAGTTGCCTTTGAGTCGACACAGCTTCTTCTGAAAATAACTTGTTCTTGACCCTTCAGTGTGTCGACACAATCTTCTTTTAACTCTGCTGTAATGTGTCGACTTAATCACAATGTGTCGACACATTCTGCTGGTGTAGACAAACTTGAGGTCGACTATATTCTTCTGTGTCGACACATACTGCTGGTGTCGACAAACTTGAGGTCGACTATATCCTTTTGTGTCGACACATTTTCCCAATGTTGAGGTCGACGCTTTTCTTCTGTGTCGACACAAATTCCCAGTGTTGTGTCGACTTACTTCTTCTGTGTCGACACACTTTCCCAGTATCATTGTAGACTAACTGCTATGTGTCGACATACTTCCTCTGTGTCGACACTTTTTCCCAGTGTAGTTGTAGACTAACTGCTATGTGTCGACACTGCTTCCCAGTGTTGATGTCGACTAATTTCTTCTATGTGTCGACACATCCTTCTCTGTGTCGACACTTGGACTTAGAATTTTTTTTTCTGCATACTTTATCAATTCTTCACCTGCACATGTCAACTCAAAAACAACATCAAATACACCTTGATGTATATCATTGAGCTAGGTTGGGCTTCTTCAAATCAGGTACACATTTTCCAATGTACCCAACAGATAGACAAGACATTATTTCTTAGGGAAATAAAAGGCAAGATTTTGCTGGTACAAATATATGTTGACGACATTATTTTTGGCTCTATGGATGACAACCTCTGCAAGAAGTTTTCTAAACTTATGCAAGGGAAGTTTGAAATGAGCAGTATGGGAGAGCTGAAGTATTTCTTAGGGCTTCAGGTGAAACAAACTGAGGATGGAATTTTCATCACAAACTAAATTCACCAAAGAGCTACTTAAGAAATTCAGAATGGAGAACGCAACCTCTATGAGGACTCCAATGGCCTCAGCTATGTCTCTGGACAAGGATGAGAAAGGGAAACCTTTTGATGAAACCAAGTACAGAAGCATAATTGGGTCCTTGCTCTACCTTACCGCAAGTACACCAGACATAATGTTTTCCACATGTGTATGTGCTAGATTTCAGGTGAACTCTAAGGAATCTCACTACATTGCTGCAAAGCGAATCTTGAGATACCTCAAAGGTACACCAAATCATGGCTTATGGTACCCAAGAAGTAATGACAGTGAACTAATTGGATTTTCAGATGCAGATTTTGAAGGAGGTAAAGACGACAGAAAAAGTACTTCTGGGACTTGCCAATTCCTGGGAAGGAGACTTATTTCCTAGAGTAGTAAGAAGCAGAACTGTGTGGCAATTTCAACGGCTGAGTCAGAGTACATCTCTGTAGGGAGCTGTTGTGCACAGCTTCTATGGATCAAGAATCAATTTGAAGACTATAACATGAAGTTCCAGAACATCCCTCTGCTTTGCGACTCTTCCAGTGCAATAGCAATCGCCAACAACCCAGTCTCCCACAGCCGGACAAAACACATAGAGCTTCGATATCACTTTATCCAGGAGCATGTGGAGAATGGAGACATAGATCTACAATACGTCTCCACAGATAGGCAAGTTGCAGATATATTCACGAATCCGCTAGATGAGACCAAGTTCTCATTCTTCAAAACTGAACTTGGGATGCTCAACAAAGAAGATTAGTGGTCTCTATCAAAGTCTCAGAGTTAAAAGTTGGTGGAGGTAAAGATCAGTGCTTCGAGAAAAATATTTTGTCAAAGTGACTTACTCGAGTAAGTGTACTCACATACTCGAGTACTTGGAAACAATCACGAGTAGTTACACGACTACACTCGACTATATTACAATATACTCGAGTAACTCAAAGTATCTACTCGTGTAGGTAAAAATTCACTCGAGTACATATTCTTCATACTCGAGTACTTAGTAACTCACTCGAGTACTTCATGATCTACTTGGTCTTCGACTTACTCGTGTAGGTTACAACAGATTACTCGTGTATGCCGATATATACTCGAGTACCTAGAAATTCCAGAACTTTGAAAATCTCATTTTTCTCTTTTCGCACACCTCGATTTTTGCCGCCCCCCATAAGGTATGTTTTATTTTAAAACCCAATCTTAAACCTAATTAGGGTTATGTATATAAATAGAATGATCCCGTAATCCATTTCCACGAAACCTTTCTCGAGTACTCGTCGGCGCTTCGCCTTCTAGAACCGCAGAGCGTTGTCTTCTCCAGAATCCGTTACTCCAGAACTCGACGGCTCTTCCATCCAAGATCGGAATCGGGTCCGAATTGGTTATAGGTTTAATCACCGATCTCTCCGATGAATTCCGAAACCTTCTCATTCTCCTTGACACAGCCGGGCTGTCGTTCCTATTACAGACGCCGTGTAAGATCCTATTTTCTGTAGTGGAAGAGTTCTACAATAATCTGAAGGTCAAGCGCAATGGTACAGTTCTAAAATCCAAGGTCAGTGGAATCAAAATCCGTCTGGACAAAACTTCCTTAGCTACTCTGTTAAAATTGCCAGTGGTGGATGAAGAAGATGATCTGACTCCTGAAGATTCCGAGAGAACCAGTTTCTTCTGTGGAATAAACCCGTATGAAGCATATTCGTTCCGTCGTGCATATTACAATTCAGAGGGCAAATTCCTTGTGGATGTGATTGCCAAAGTTCTTCTATGCAAAACCTATTCCCTCAGAGAAATTTTCCAAAACTTTTTTGATGTTATGCAAGCCATAGTATGCCGGAAGAAATTCCAGTTTGGAATGATGATACTGGACAAGATCAAAGAAAGTGTGAAAAAACCAAGTTATGTCAAGATTATCTCCCTCCTCCTCCATGAGATTAATCCTACAGTGTTTGATTTCTCCAAAGGAACTCCCCTCCATCACATGAAGAAGGTATCCATCTTCTCCATTCAAAGATATGAAATCCAACTCAAGAACACTGCCCAAGCCTCCAAAGTCATTATGGATGAAGATGTCCCCAGCCCACAGCATGTTGCTGATGACAGGACTCCATCTCCTCCTCTACATCAAGCTACTGACACCCTGGGTGCAGTAGTTGAGGGGGAGCCTGCCTCATCTAGCTCCCAGATTCTGATTACAGAACTTCCCTCCCAGACAGTCAGAGATCCTTCTCCTCCTCCTCCTCCAGAAGATATTCCAATAGATGTACAAATTACAGAAGATAATCAAGTTTCCCCAGAGATTCAAGTTCAACAAGACCTTCTGTCCACAGCTGCAGAGATTGATAAACTTATTGAAGAACTAAGGTCAGACAGTCCCCTACCTCCAGCAGACCCAGTTGTTGGTACTCCTGAGGTTCAGGTACAAGATGAACAGATCCCTCTCAAGGAACCCTCTCCATCCTCAGCTCAGTCTCCCATTGAAGAAGCAGAACAACATGATAGTATCATCCTGTCCGATGAAGAGGAGTTATCCCCAGAACCTGTTGAGCCTCCTCTAAGGACATTAGCCTTCACTCTCCCCTCCTTCACAGATCCCCTGGATTCAGTAGAAATCACTCCCACCAAGAGAACTGCCAGCTCAGTGGTTGTGAAAGAAATCCCTCCTTGGGCTCCCTCAGTCTCTCAGCTCCCTCAGGTCTCTACTTCTCCCAGTGCTCCATCTTCTGCTTCCCTCAGCTCCTCAGACATCATCAGTAAGATTGAGAAGATGCTCCAAGAACAGAGAAATTACTTTGATGAGTCTCTGAAATCAGTTAACAACAAGGTCTCTGCTCTTGAAACTGAGATGAGCAGAGGCTTTGCAGAAATTCAAGCCAACACTGATGAACTTAAACAACTCTTCAAAATAGGTGGAAAAGCGATAGATCACACCATCACCAGCATGGGTGAAGTCAGAAATCAAGCTGAAACAGTGGCACATAACCAGATTCTGCTAGACCAAAGAGCTGAAGCCAATGTAATGAAAGTTTATGATGAAGTAGGCACATTCAGAGATGAAGCTATTGAAAAGCTATCTGTAGAAATCAGCAAGGGGGAGAAAATAGTGAAAGAACAAGTTGAGAAAATTTCTGCTGAAATCTCTACCAAGTCTAAAGAGACCCTGGATGGATTAGTTAACACCATGAAAGCAGATATTCTAGCCCAACTACAGTCTGTCAAATTCTATATTTATGACACTGCAGTTTGGGCACATAATCAGAATTTTCCATAATTCCAGCTCGACCCCTCCATCATTCCTAAAAGCTTAGATCCTCTTGAGGAACATCCTCCATCTGATGCCCAGGTTCATGCTACCATTCCAGAGGCAGTGCCAGCCTTCTCTCCCAGACCTGCTGGAGAGATGTATGAGCCTCCTCTTTCATATTCTGATGTGTGGAAAGAGGATGTCCCTGCCAGCTCTCAGGGGCACTTTGATCGAGGTACTTCCTCCTCTAGAAGACCTGCTGATCAAGGTGGCCCCAGCAAGAAAAGAAAATATGGTGACGGCGCTTCTGCTAGCCGTTCTGCACCTAAGAGAGAGCAAGCTCAAGCTTCAGAGGGCAGATCAGAGTCAGTACATTCAGAAGTTTGGAGTCCAACCTCCAAATCTTTAATCTTTGACACTCTAAAGCTGGTAACTGATTTTGGGGAAAATAAAGACAAATTCTACAGCTACTCAGAATGGAAGGCCTATGATGTATCTCAAATCAAGATCAGATTACATGACAGACAATGGGGATTCAACAATCCAGCAGCTCCTCCAAGGCCAAAGACTTATTTTCCTAAACCCTTCAGTTATTTGGAAAGGCAAGAGCTGAAGAAAGCTAAACATCACAGAGAGAATTACCCCTGAAAGTGTTTTGTGGAACTGAAAAATCTTTCTATTTAATATATCTAATTCTGATTATGGTTCCCTTATTTGCTATTATTCTCTGTTTTAGTCATTTTCTATTGCTTGTTGTTATAGATGATCATTTCTTTTCTAGAAATTCATCTTAGTGCAAATGGTGCTGACTTCTACAAATAGGGGGAGATTGTTGGGAATTGTCTTCACAATACCCCAGATTTGTGGGAAGTCAGACCTGAAACTAAGATGAATTAAGTTGTATTTGATGTTGTGTTTAAGTTGTGCATACAGGACTCTATTGCCAAGTGTAAACCAATGTCAGTCTATAGTGGGTCATCAAACACAGGACCATACAATGTAATTCCTCATTGTGTGATCCAAGGTGTTGACTCATGTATAGCCTCTCTATTGGGGTACACTTTGTTTCCATGCACTTGGACTACTGGACTCTGGAGTATTGAAGACTTTCTCAGAAGAAATTTTTTCTAAGTCCACATACTCGAGTAGTATCTTCTATATACTCGAGTAAGTGACTTAGTACTCGAGTAGATTGGATTACATACTCGAGTAGTTCTCAAGTTACTCGAGTAAGTGTTCTGATCGTACTCGAGTTGATCTGGACTTCTCATCTCAGAAAGTTTCTAAGTCCGTATATTCGAGTAAATCCATTCATATACTCGAGTACCTCTTTTCCTTACTCGAGTAGGTATTTGTGTACTCAAGTAGAGCCTTAGTCATACTCGAGTAGTCTCTTAGTTATACTCGAGTAGGGCTAACTGTTCAGTCTAAATATTTCTAAGTCCACATACTTGAGTAACTTCGCTCATATACTCGAGTAAGTGGCTTAGCACTCGAGTAGATCCTTCTTATACTCGAGTAGACTGGCTTAGCACTCGAGTAGATTTTTCTTATACTCGAGTAGTTTGGATTAGTACTCGAGTAGATGTTCTACTTACTCGAGTAATCTGTCTAGAGTAACTCAGGTAGTTCTTCCAAGGCACTCGAGTAGTCATTTCTATTACTCGAGTACATGTTTCTCTTATCTACTCGAGTAGCAGACCTTTATACTCGAGTATCTTATCTAACCCGAGTATGTCGGCTCAGAATTCCAGAAATCGTTAAGTACAGAATTGACGGAGATTTGAAATTAACCTTTTTCTGATTGGTCCTCGTATCAATCTTAATTACGATTATGACCGTTGGAGATAGCCTATAAATAGGTCTTTTCAGATTTGACTAAAATACGCGTTTACAGAGATTATCTTTTAAGAAAGAGAAAATCCCGAAACCCTAATTTTCTCATCCGCCGCCATTACCGTTTTCGGAAGAAGCTCTGGATCGTCTTCTCTCAGCCGCAGCTACCGATCTCTGATTCTCTAGCGATCCAGACTCAAGAAGAATCATCCGATCTCTCCGTGCTTCATCGTCTCTAATTTACTTTCTTGATCGTGGTGATTCCAGATCTCAGAATCGTGGATCTCAGTCAAGTCTTCTTCAACTGTTTCTGTTCAAACCGAAAAGCTCTCAAGAAGAAGATTATGTCAAAGATCTAGATCTGTGATATTCTTGTTTGTAAACTTTATTCAAACAAATTTCATTGTAGGAGATCTTTCTCTGAGTGGTAGGAAGTTTTATCTTCCGAGTGTAGATCCGTTTGGGATCGAGTTTTGTAGGAATGTGGTTCCGAGGTATAGGATTGTTTTTGCAATCCGAGATAGTGGAGTAGCCGAGTCTAGTGATTTGCTAGATCGGTGAGAAAAGTGGACGTACCCAAGATTGGGGAACCACTATAAATCTCTTGTCGTCTGTGTGATTGCTTGATTACGGATCTGTGCTGTGTTATATTTTTTATTCCACATTTGACACGAAATTCACCTATTCACCCCCCTCTAGGTGATTTAGGTTGACAACTTAGCGCTCTCACTTGCCTGTTTCCTTTTGGGGTTTTGCTTTAGAGACTGCTGCAATGACACTAAATCGCGCTCCAACAAAAACGGTTCTGAAGACACCATATGAGATATGGACTAGGAAGCGTCCTAGTATGTCGTTCATTAAAATTTGGGGCTGTGAGGCATACGTGCGACGTCAAATGCCTGACAATCTGGAACCCAAATCAGATAAATATTATCTGGTGGGATATCCTAAGGAAACGAAAGGGTATTACTTTTACCTACCGTCTGAGGGCAAAGTGTTTGTCGCAAGGACTGGTGTCTTCTTTGAGAAAGAGTTTTTATCAAGAAAGACTAAAAAGGTAGAACTTGAAGAAGTTCAAGAACCACCAATAGTGAATGAACCGGAATTGGATTCTGAGACAGGACTACAAGATGTTGTAGCTAGAGAACCTACTCAAGAAACACAGGTCCTACGTAGATCTGGTAGACCAAGATTTGAACCTGAGAGATATGGATTTCTCGTGTCTCAAATAGGTAATGTGTTGCTTATGGATCATGATGATGAACCAGCAACCTACCAAGAGGCTATGAATGGACCAGACTCCGACAAATGGCTTGAGGCTATGAAATCCGAAATGGACTCCATGTATGCAAACCAAGTTTGGAACTTGGTGGAACCACCTGAAGGGGTACGACCCATAGGGTGCAAATGGGTCTTCAAGAAGAAGACCGACATGGATGGGAATGTACAGACATTCAAAGGGCGACTGGTGGCTAAGGGTTTCAAGCAAATTCATGGTATTGACTATGATGAGACCTTTTCCCCTATTGCCATGGTTAAGTCCATAAGGATATTGCTTGCTATTGCTGCGTATTATGACTACGAGATCTGGCAAATGGATGTCAAAACGGCTTTCCTTAATGGAAACCTCCTTGAGGAAGTGTACATGACACAACCCGAGGGTTTTGTATCCCCAAATGAAGCCACTAAAATATGCAAGCTGAATAAGTCCATCTATGGACTGAAACAGACCTCTCGAAGTTGGAATCTTCGTTTTGATGAGAAAATCAAAGAGTTTGGTTTCATCAAGAATGAAGATGAGCCTTGTGTTTACAAGCGAATCAGTGGGAGCATTGTTGTCTTCCTGATATTGTATGTAGATGACATACTGTTGATTGGAAATGACATTCCTACCCTGAAAGTTGTTAAGAACAACCTAGGGAACTGCTTTTCTATGAAGGACCTGGGTGAAGTGACTTATATACTCGGTATTAAGATCTATAGAGATAGATCGAAGAAGTTGCTGGGTTTGACCCAGAGTACATACATTGAGAAGGTGTTGAAGCGGTTCAGCATGCTTGAGTCCAAGAAAGGATTTTTACCCATATCTCATGGTGTGAATCTCTCTAAGGACCAGTGTCCAAAATCTTGTGAAGATAAGGATCGCATGAAGTTGATTCCATATGCTTCGGTAATTGGATCAATCATATATGCAATGTTGTGTACTCGACCCGATGTCTCCTTTGCTTTGAGCATGACTAGCAGGTATCTGTCAGACCCCGGTGAGTGTCACTGGATTGCAGTCAAGAATATCCTGAAGTACTTGAGAAGGACTAAGGATGTGTTCTTGGTGTATGGTGGAGAGGAAGAGCTCCATATAAGTGGTTACACGGATGCTAGCTTCCAAACTGATAGGGACGATTCAAAGTCTCAATCAGGGTTTGTGTTTTGCCTTAATGGAGGAGCTGTGAGCTGGAAGAGTTCTAAGTAAGAGATAGTTGCTGATTCTACAACGAAAGCCGAGTATATCGCTGCAGCTAATGCAGCGAAGGAGGCTGTATGGATTAGGAAATTCATCGGCGAGCTTGATGTAGTTCCTAGCATTGTTGGTCCTGTAGTTCTCTACTGTGATAACAATGGTGCAATTGCACAATCTAAGGAACCTAGATCCCATCAGCGCTCCAAGCACATACTTCGGCGGTTCCATCTTATTCGTGAGATTGTCGAACGAGGAGATGTGAACATTTGCAGAGTGCCGACTGAGGAGAATATTGCGGATCCACTGACAAAGCCTCTCGCGCAGAGAAAGCATGATGGTCATACTAGATCGATGGGTATACGATACCTAAGTGATCAACTCTGGTGGGAGTCTTGTGGATTGCATGTAAACATATATTCTGTTGGCTGTTTATTGTTTATTCATATGATGAATTATGTACCTAGATGTTTCTTTTTATAATTAATGGCAAGTTCTTTTATTATGATTTTCCTATATGATAGTTAAATTGTAACATAATAAATACTCTTAGAATGTTCGCTTCCATAGGACATCAAGTACGTGACTTGAATGTAAGAGCCTGTGATTTATTTGAAGCTTCATTCTTAAAAGGTCCCTGGTCGTTGTATCATCATAGAAGCTAAGGGTGATGATGATACCTTAAGACTAGCACGTGCGTTGACTGATGACCAGTTCTCACAGGTCATGATATTGTGATATCAAGTCATCACGTGGGTACTTGTTAATGAACAAGTTGTACTGGACAGACCCATCCTGAGACTACTTTGTGGATTGTTATCTAATCGTGTCACAAGTAGGTCTCTATTGGCAATGGTGTTGTGGTCCTTTGACTTGACGTCACAACATTCATCAAGTGAGGAAGAGCGTGCTTTGATGCTATCTAAAGTCTTCCTTGAGAAAGGTTGATGATAAGGGTGGTTGTTGGGGACATTACGAATCATTTGGGTGTTTGTGTGTGAGCAGATATGGGATTTGTCCTCCTATATGACAAGAGTTGCATCCATGGGCCCCTTGATGGAACTGGACTAAGAAATGCATGGCCATGCTTGGTTGAGTCAATATGTGATATTGGACTCACCATTCTCTAGAAGTCCGTTCTAGATCAGGAAACTTGGATTGAGCTATTATGAGGGTGACACGGTCCATGCCTCTAGTTCTTTCCGGATATAAGGGACAAAGGGACAAAGACAACGCTGGTACATTGGTCATAAAGGCTTATTAGTTCTAAACTCTTATTGCTTGGGGAGCAATGATGCATTGCTAGATGCCGCTCATTGTTTGGGAGGTTTTTGGTTTGATACTTTCAAGATCAAGTGGGAGACTGTTGGAGTTACCATGGTGATCTAGAAGTGGTCAAACATGTAATCTCACTGCCAACGAAATATGAGCCTGCAGGGTCGCACATAAGAGCATGTGGAGAAGTTGGAAGACCGACTGTGTTGGTAAGGGTTACCAATCACCGCACAGAATGGGGTCGGGTAAACGTTACCAAAGAAGGTTCTTAGAGACTAAGGCAAATTCGTCGAGAATCGTCGAGTATGACTCAACGCTCTCAACGCCAAGGCAGATTCGTCGAGAATCGTCGAGTATGACTCAACGCTCTCAACGCCAAGGTAGATTCGTCGAGAATCGTCGAGTATGACTCAACGCTCTCAAAGCCAAGGCAGATTCGTTGAGAATCGTCGAGTATGACTCAACGCTCTCAACGCCAAGGCAGATTCATTGAGAATCGTCGAGTATGACTCAACGCTCTCAACGCCGTTTCTGCAAGGTGATTCTCGCCGATCGATTCTGTAACCCTATTTTGCTGTGGTTTGCGGATAGCGATTTTGCCTAGGTTTATTTATGCTTTGAGTATAAATAGACACTTAGGGTTTTGGGAAAAGTAGGAATCAGATTGATCGGGCTTTTCTCCTTTTCGAAACCGACGGAACTGTTCCGCCGTTCTATCGATTCGTCGAATCCCGAACCCCGCCGAACGGAAGTGTTCCGCCGCCGTGTGTGCTCCGCCGACCTCCTCATATCCGACGATCATCGTCGGTATTGCCTTTCCTGGCTCGGACCTAGCAGTCCGTGGAATCGCAAGGTGCGGTCGATCTCCTTCCCGACCCTTCATGCGACGAAGCTAGGTGTTCTCCCGCTCGTGTGGATTTCTGCAGAGACGTAGACATTATTCTACGTGGAACTCCCCACCGATAGGACTCAGATCTTGGAGCATCTTTGTTGAGTTGTGACTCAACACCGAAGAGGTAATTTTGTCTTGTTATTTTTGATAACTTCTTGATTCAACATTCATGGCCCGATCCATTTCTCTTTGGGTTATTCTTGTTTTATTCCTTCCACTGTGTGCACAAGCGTTGTGCCAACCTCCATAGAAAACCCAACATACTTTGCACCGTTTCTCTTAATTCCGTATTTTTTTGCCTCTAATTCATCATGTTCTTTTCTTCGAGCATGCTGTGACGGCCTTTCGGGCTTCCTTTGAATGTTAGTTCATGGAACGATGGGGTTCAAATTGGCTACGGGCCACTCTTTGCTTGAAGTTATAGGATTTAATAAATACTCGTATGCCCTCAAGGACATCCCTCTTTTATACCAATGATCCACGTAGTCCTCAACACTTTCCCTACGATAAAAGAGACACGATGTAGCATGTACACAAGGAATCCCGGTAAGTTCCCACCACCTACAACTACAATTTTTCAAAGTCAAATCGACCGTCCATTTATCTCCATTCCATCCTTGCACTTCAAATTTATCACCACCATTCCATACTAAAATATAGCTGCTTGCCTCTTTCTTGTTATTTTCCAAAAATTTTTGTATAGAAGGACACACCTCTCCACTAAATTTGAGCACTTTGGCTCGTTGATTATGAAGCCTTTTCATTAATATCACTCGTATTGTCTCCAACATTGTGATTATTGGCTTATCTCTAGCCTTTAAGATCACATTGTTAAAACTTTCACAAAAATTGTTTAAGAGCATATCGCATTTAAGCCAAACATTAAAATGAGACTTTGCCCAGTGTTTTTCGGGTCTAGCTCTTACCCAATCATAAGCCCTTCCATCACATGCCTTCAATTTCTCCATTTCAGCATTAAAGTCAACAACCCTTGTAGCAGACGCAGCTCTCCATAACAACTCCTTTAACTGCAGGCCTCTAAATTTTTGCTTAAAGTTGTTGTATATATGCCTGACACAAAACCTATGCTCGACATTAGGCAATAACTTCTCAACAGCCTTTATCAACCCCTTCTGCTTATCTGAAATGATTGTCCACATGTGACTGTTCTCCACACACAAGTCTTCCATAATGAGTGCAATAAACCAAGAGTATTGTTCCATTTCAGTACCTTAATTGTGGTATCCGGGTTGGTCCTGTAAATCTCCTCACAGTAATCCCACAACTTAGAGTATTGTTCCATTTCAGTGCCACTAATAACTTTGGAAGCATGCTTTTTCACTCTATACATCTTCCAAATACTCAAAGAGGTTTTGTTCTCCATCTGCATCACTTCTTGCATTGAATTTGCAGGCCATTCGGGGTTGCTCCTGATGTGATGCTCATACTTACCCGCCAAAAACTTAGAGTTGCAATGTAAGGAGTTTGCAACCCTATGACATGCATGTTCCCCTTTTATTGCTTTCACCTGAAAAGTCCTCTCAGATTTTTATATGAACGAAGCAAACAAAACTCATCCACAATCATATGTAATTTGAATTTTATCGCTACAATTTTTGGTAAATTTTAGTGGTCTGCCTTGCTTGGTTGCATACAGTCTAACCGCATCTCTAAAATTAGTCGCGGATTTGAAACACAAACCCACCTCAAACTCGAAATCAGAATCATTGGCGTCTCCTTCATAAATATTTATTTGTGAATGTTTTTGTTTCTCCAATTTGGACAAAGAATGACTACCTTGCTCTAGGGTTGGTAATCTTCCTGTATTGACATTCCCAAGTTTTGTTGAAATTCCACCAACCACCTTTTGGATTTCATCATCGATATTTTCTGCATACATAGCATCGTCCAACTCAAACTCGCTTTCCTCCAAATCACCCGTAAATGAGGAATCTGAATCATTGTCATCCTCGCTGCTCGTGTCTGAATCACTATAGCTACCTAACGAAATTTCTTCTTGATAATGATTTGCATCAATCAACAAATTATCCCATTCAACATCACCGGAATACGACATTCTTTCATTATAAATAAATGTATATAAGATTCTAAAATCAGAAGAAAAAAAGCAACAGTTAAAACCAAGGTTAGGGTTTACCGACCGGAGCTCAACCACGGAGGGAGATGTAGAAATGAAAACCTAAATAGGGCTCGCCTGAGGAAGTTGTCGGGATGTCCAGAGGAAGAAGCAGTCGGGTTGGCCGACGGAAGGAGCAGTCGTGAATGCCTAGGAAGGAGTAGTCGGGATCGTCGGTGGAAGCTGCAGTTGGGATCGCCCGATCGTTATCGGAATCGCCGGAGGAAGGAGCATAAAGGATCGCCGGATGAAGGTGCAGTCGGGATCGCCGGAGGAAGAGGTAATCGGGATCGCCTGATCGTTGTCGCCGTAGTGAAGCTCGTTCTGGGAAGAATCGGGAGTGAAATATCGACAGTAAAATAACCTAATTTTATCTCTCAACGCCCAGTAATTTCGCTGACCAAAATGCCCTTCTTATTAGCACATCAGGGTGCATTCTGCCAAGGATGTTCCATTTAGAGGGTGCAAAGTGCCAATTTTAATAAATTGGGGTGCAAAGTGCCAAAACTCCCTAATTGGAGGGTGCAAAGTGCCAAAAGTCCATTGATTTTCATAATAGTTCGGGAATTAGGTGGTCTTTGGTTAAGCTTTTCATTGTATGGCTCCCAGGCATTGTCCTTTTCACAATAAGTTTTGTTTGATTCCACTTTTTTTCTAATAGGTGGCCTTAGGCTTCGTTTAGTTCGGTATTTCGCCACCTCCGTTTGGACCAAACGCCGTCGGACGACGGGTAAACAAACGGCCGGATGCGGTGTTTGCTCCGTTTGCACCAGCAGTAAGGAGGAAACGGCCCCGATCCGCTCCGTTTCGACCCCCACCTCTTCTCCTCTGATTCCAAAGTAGTGTTTCGACCCACCGAATGCACCCGTCACCGCCGAACCAAATATAGTCTAAATACAGTTGTTTTCCTTATATTCTCATCCGCGCATTTTCCTTGAGGTGAGCCGCAAAAGTCAAGCAGCTCTTCCTTCCAGAAACCCTACCCTGATAACGTGAGCGGCTCCCGACCCCCCATTGTTGTCGACGACGGTGGAAATCTCTGCGCAGATCTCCGTTCTCTCCATCAGTGTTTGTCTTCCGTGCGCACATCTCTCCCTTGGCGTTATTGTCTCGGAAGTTACCCTCTGGTATGTTTTCTTCATCCTTGGATCTTCTCGACGGATTGCCGCATATTTGGGTCGTTGTTTCCTGCAATTCCATAAGGGCCCGTTCGTTTGCACTGTTTTCATTTACAGTTTTCGTTTTGCTTCAAAACAAAAAAAATCAAATGTTCGTTTTGGGATAAAACAAAAACTTCTGTTCGTTTGCAACATGGTTTTCAAGTCTGTTTTGAGGCAAAACCAAAACTTATGTTCGTTTGCACATGGTTTTCAATTTGAACTAGGGATTTCATATTTACCTAATTTGTGAATCTTTCTAATTGGATCTTCTAAGCTTATTAATTTCTTGATATAGTAAGTTTAAAATTTTGCATTTGCTACTCTCTTTCAGGATCTAGACCTCACAAAAAAATCAACAATGAAGACTGAAAAGAGCGATTAAAAAGAGCAGGATTCATGACATAGCGCAAGCCATTTTTTAGTCAAACATGATGACTAGTTCCTTTTACAAAATGCAGCAAGACAGCCATAACAAAATGCATGTTAAGAATACACATAATGCAGAAATCGAATTTGACCATAATTATACTAAGAATTACAAAATATTTACTAATTACATATTACAAAGGGCATGCTAAGCATTACAAAAAGCATGCTCAGAATTACATACTATCATAATCAGACCTTGATAAAGGTTTATAATAGCAAAAGTTTCAAAAGTAAGCACAAAAAATACCACCCAACCCTTAAAAGTAGTGATATCATATTTCTTTATCAAGTTACACGCGCAACCAACTCCTCCTAACAAATTAACTCTAGCATAACTAAGAAGATCTCACACTTTAGCTCGCTAGCGCACAACAAATCTATTGACTTTATGAGATCAGCCTCCGAAAGATCTGTCATAGTTGTCAAAGTCACATACATCTTTTCAACCATTGTCCTTTCACGTTCTGGCGGGCCATCGATGTTGTTTGTTATATGAGTGGGTCGTTGCTATCATATCAATAGCCGATGGTTTCTTCAGCTTTTTCTTCCTTGGTTTACTTGCCGCTACATCATCATCATCATAAGGAATCTCCTCCACTTCAACATCAGCTTCATTACATGCTTCCACCCCAGTCGTTGCATTAGCACCAGTTGTCTGGTCTGTCCCACATAGGGTAGCAAGGTCCCCCAATTTACAATCACCTTATCTTTATAGTGCTTCAGAGATGGATGTGTCTGCGGTTTTATATTTAACACATTAGAACAATATTAAATGGGTTAAAGAGATTGGCTATTAACTTTTGGAGAACAATATTAAATGGGTTACCTTAATATAATCATACCACACATGTTCACTATCAACCTTAACCACATGTCTCTCCCAATCCCACCCAAAACTGCTTGTGTCCAGCATTGCGGATATATCCTGGTAGTGTTTACTCCAAGTTCTCAATCGTGTTGTTATCTTTACTTTGCTTATATGAACTTGGCACTCATCCCACAAAGCTTTGATAGCAGCCGTGAATGTGGGTCCCTTCCACCCATTAGCACCCTTGTGCTCGAGATTTTGTTGATCTAAAAGTGCGGCCGAAAGTGCATAAACTATTTCGGCGGTCCAATGAATATAGGATTTTTCTTTCTCCTTCCATGCATCGGTGTTTGTTTTGTCCATTGATAGCACTGTAAGGAAGCAAGGTAATATAAAGCACTCAAAAGAAAGTCTCTTGTTATTAATATCAAACTGATAAGAACTATAAGAAAGTCTTTTGATAACATATGCAAGCTATAAAGCTATAAGAACTCCAAAATGATAACACAAAAAGGTGTTCATCACATTGCGCTAGCGAATCCAAAATGATAACACCCAAAAATGATAACTACAAAAAGATAACACAAAAAGAACTATACGAACTATATCACCCTAGCGACTACGCTGCTCGAGCTTGGTATTCCTCAAACATTGACATGGCTAAATTATCTCTGAAGTCAGTCCATTCATTTGTCGCTTGAATGTGTTCAATAGCATCCTCATATTGGTAATTATCCCCGCTATTATTCTGGGTTAAGAGTTCCGCATCAACTTCTGCCAACATTCTTACATCATGTGCAAGCCTCCTGTCTACCAAGAAATTATGGAGAATACAACATGCAATGATGATTTTAACCTGCATAGTAAGTACTGGTTAAAATTACATGATTGTTATTCTTTAAAATTACAAACGTATAACTATACCTATCCTTTAATAGTGAAGAAGGAAGGTTGCCGTAAAATTGACCATCTTTTCTTTAATAACCCGAAGGTTCTTTCAATAACATTGTATTTTTTTTAATGACAAAGATTGAATAATTCTTTATAGGTTATTGGAATATTTCCTTGAGTGGCCCACTCTTGGACGTGATAACGAGTCGATCGGTACAAAGCTAGATAGCCTGGACCATTTGTATACCCCGCTTCGATAAGGTAATTGAATGTCTTGTTTTCAAGGTTAGCTAAACACCTAGAAGGGGGTGAATAGGTTTTTGTCTCTGTTTAAGTTTTCTAACTTGTTTTCTGATTTTTGTGCCTGTGATTAGGTTAATTATCAGCTTTCAAGAACATTCACAGACGATACAATAATTTTATAGTGGTTCTCTGATGGGCTAAACCCGAACAGGCAAGCGTACCTGTCGAATTGTAGTACCAAGGTCGTATTTAAACACGGGGTTGTCAATTACTGCTACTCATGCTTGAAATATTATCCTACCGAAAAATAGTTGGATTTGAGAATTTTTAAAGTAAAATAAACGATAATTTGCGAGATGAAAAACTTATATTAAAAGATAGCACTTGATCGATGATTCACCATGAAAAGAGATGAAGGAAATAAAAATGTAATTTTATAATTGCAAACTAACTCGACCGTGATGGATCCGATATTAAGACAAAATCTCGCTAGAGCATTAGGTCTCCTAACTTATAAACTCTTTGATCGAAATCTCTTTACAAATCAAAGAAGCCTAAAGTTGCATTATCGAAGTGATCCGCACTACTGGATTTGACTCCAATCCGGAAGATTTACGTCGTCCTATCTCTAGGGTTGCGTGCAACTCCTTCCTTCTTTGAGTGATCTTTCAAATCACGAGTCTCTCGACTACTATGAAATGAGAACAAGGCCTACTACCGTATACCGGAAATACGGAGTCGACACAAATTAATCAAAGAAGGATCGAGCTAATTTTAGCAAAAATAAAATTACAAAGTAAGAAAAATCATCATCTCAAATCATGGATCCTCATGATCAAATGCTACAAGGAAATTAGCTACGCATATTGGACAAGAAAACAACAAAATAAAGAGAAGAGGATTTCATTGATTAATAAAAAGAGGTACACAATGATATTAAAAAGATGACAATATTATACTAAGAAGAAAATTACAACAATGAAAACTAGAACAACAATGAAAAAAATACTTGTACTAGAACTCTCTTGCTCTCTTGCTCCAATCCAACCTCAAATTTAACTTAAACTTCACTCCCAAAAAGAACTAACTTCAAAAACTAACTCCCAAAGCATGGGTCTTGGGTTCCTTTTATAGGAGAGGAGGGAAGCATCTAGAATAGGGGGAGCCCAAGGGGTGGCCGGCCATAGGGGGGAGATCGGTTCATGCATGATATAAATGAGGGGGGAGAGAGATGGTGTGGAGTGCATGCATGTATTTAATGAAAAATATGTAATGGGAAGGGGGGAGTGAATGGAAAATAAAAGAAGGGAGACAAATGGTAGGGGCCGGCCATGTAGGTGGAGGATGCATGCAAGTAATAAATAGGGGAGAGAGAAAGACATGTGCATGCATGAAAAAGGTGGCAAAATAATAAAAGAGAGAGAGGGGGGATGTGGCCGGCCAATGTGGGCTTTAATGGGCTCGGGTAGAGGGCTAGGGGGCTGCATGGGCTCGGGTTGGACTGCATGAGGGGGCCGACCACCTACAAAATAAAAGCAAGCATAATGTTAGTTATAATAATACACATAACATAAAACATAACAACACATAAAAACATTAGTTATAATAAAAATAAGGATAAAACATAAGACAAGTGATGACAAACATGATTTTATAATATTAATTATAATAATAACATTAGATATAATAATAACACAAAGATAAAAATAACCAAACATAAATAAAATAAAACAAAACATGACAAATAACATAAGTTTGTAATTAAAAACAATAATAAGAACATTACATAAAATAACAACTTCCAAGCCTACTAAAGCATAAAATTGTAATGATACTTTGGAAATAAACTTCTAAATTACCCCAAAAAGGGATGACTAAAACTAGTCATCATTCTCCAATCTTGGGTACATCCACAGTCCCTCTGCGCCTATCTAACTGTGTGTTAGATTCGGCTCTCCCTCCAAAACTCAGCTACTTAATATCTTACAGCACAGATCTCGCGAGACCACACAGATCACACAGACCTAACACTTAGGCACTAAGCCAACCTATAGGTCACAAAGACCTTTCACCAGGCACAAAGCCAACCACAGGCCACAAAGACCTTAGCCTTTATAATTTAGGCTTACAACTACAGATTCAAAAAGAATCTAAATAAAAGAACAAGAAAGATTGTATGAGTAGACACCAGATCAAGAACTCTGTGACTCCTTCATCCTAGACTGAGCAGATATCAATCCAAACAATTGTTGTTGAAGACAATAGGTAGGCAGTAAATTCTTTCTTCAAACATCTAACCTTCCCTCTATAGAATCTTGTAGATCTGCGACCTCAGAATGAATTATGATCCTACTGTTGCAGATGATAATTGCTCCAGCTATCTCTTAGAATGAATTCTGATCCTGTTGTTGCAGATGGTAATTACTCCAACTATCTCTCAGAATGAATTCGGATCCTGCTGTTGCAGATGGTAATTGCTCCAGCTATATCCTTCCCAGTAAGGTTCTCTGTGCAGAACCTCTTCTTCAGGCTCGACGAAAATGGCGAGGAAGAAGATGATGTTCACTCGCCCTTCTTCTTGTTTTCAGAAAACCTAGACAAGAAATCGATTCGATTGTTGTTTTGCTCTAGCTAATTGCTTCCTTTTATACTCTAAAGTCCAATTGAGCAGTGGGTCCCACCATCAGGATTGATGGTTGAGAATAAGTCATCTAGTGCATGCTTTCCATTTAATATCTATTTAACGGCTCCTTGCTATGTGTGGGACCCAACACTTTATGATGGAAATATTCCTTGGAAAGTGCAGAAGATGATGATAGCTGGCTGCCAACGTCTCGGGCAGTAATTCTGCACAATTTGAATTTTGGATGAAAATTTGACGTTGCTGACGTTAGCATGACGCAACATCTTTAGACTTAGACAAAATTCAATCATCAGAACCACATGCGTTGAGTGAGTAGGTATTACTCAATGCCACAACACTTAGACAAAATTCTAAGTATTGAGCTCGACAAAAGCTGAGCTCCGTTCGGCGAACGTCGAGCTCACCTCGACGAATGTATAAGTTCAGTTCGACGAACTGTGGACTTAGTTTGATGAAATGTTGAACTGAGTTCGACAAACTCCAGGCTAAACTAAGTAATTTGGCTCAGTTCGACGAACGCTGAGCTCATTTCGATGAAGCTGAGCTTGACGAAAGTCAAGCTGTCCACGCTTTTGGACTTAGCCAAATTTCTGCTATAAGGTGTTAAGAGCGTTGAGAGCGTTGAGTGAGCTTGCCTCACTCAACACTATTTGCCTTAGAAAATATTTCTGCGTCTTGGCATTGAGAGAGTGAGCTCCACTCATCGTCAAACTACTTAACAGAATTTTTCTATTATCTAACGTTGAGTGAGTAAGCTACACTCAACGCCTGTAGACTTGGTGAAAATTTTGCCCAACTTTTCTGTTGAGTTAACTAGTACAACAACACTCAATGTTAAAGCTGTATGGCATTGAGTGAGTAGACCACACTCAACGCCTGTGGACTTAACAAAAATTTTATCCAATTTCTCTAGGCTTAGACTGAATCAGCCTAACTCACTATATTTTTGCTATATGGCGTTGAGTGAGTAGACTACACTCAACGCCTGTGGACTTAGGCAAATTTCTACAATGCAAAATAGAATCCATACCTCTGGCGTTGAGTGAGCTTGCTCCACTCAACGCTTGTTGAATTATTCGATTTTTGCTATGTCCAGTAACCACTTATTGTGTCCACATGTCCAATCAATGTGATATGGACAACCTGCACTCAAAACCTCAAATGCACATCAAATACAGTTGATGTGTGTGTCATTGACCAGTTTGACTTCTCATAAATCAGGGACATTGAGAACAATGGACCCAATAATCTCCCCCTATTTGAAGAAGTCAAAACCCTTATCAACCTTTATAAAAAAATGTTTTCTTTCCTTGGTCAATGATATACACAACCTATACAACAAAATAACTATTGAAATTCTGATAAGCTATAAGTAAATATACCTCATTTCTTGTATGGTGAGCATCTCTTACTCCCTCTATTTTGCTGCAAGGTTTACTTGATTGTCACATGTCTTTCTTTCCCCTTTGATATCTCTCCCACTTGTTATGACTCCCCCTTGCTAGGACCTTCTCTCTTCTCTCCCCCCTTTTGAATTCTGCAGAATAGGCAGATGGGGGCTGGCCCTTCCATTGGCTGACCTGGTCTCTTCTCTCCAGAGTAACTAACTCCCCCTCAGTAGAAGCATCAGTGAACTGATACTACTTGGGAGTTTGTATGTCCAGCAAGAGGAATAATGCCTGCACCAAAAAAAATGCAAAAGGGAGTGCCTGAAGCTATTCCAAGTTCAGCATACCCAACTCAAATTTGAGGGTGTTGAACTTTGCTTCATCTAATGGCTTAGTGAAGAAATCAACCACTTGATTGTCTGTGGGGACAAACTCAAGACTGATGTCTTCCTTCTCCACATACTCCCTAATAAAATGATATCTTATTTCTATATGCTTAGTCATGCCATCTGAGATAGGATTCCTAGCAATAGAAATAGCACTTGTAGAATCACAGTAGAGAGGAGTTCTACTTACCTAAAGGTTGTAATCCTGGAGCTGATGTTGGATCCATAGCAGCTGAGCACGCAGCTGTCTGCTGATATATATTCTAACTCAGCAGTGGATATAGCCACACTTGTTTGCTTCTTGCTGCTCCAAGAAACTAGCCTTCTTCCTATGAATTGATAGGTTCCAATAGTGATTTTCCTGTCTTCTTTGCAACCTGCAAAATCTGCATCTGAAAATCCAATTAGATCAAAATTCCTATTTCTAAGGTACCATAGGCCAAGATCTGGTGCGCCCTTAAGATACCTCAAGATTCTCTTTGCAATAGAGTAATGAGATTCTTTAGGCCAGGCCTGATACCTAGCACAGACATATGGGGCATACATGATGTCAGGCCTACTAGCAATCAGGTATAGTAGGGACCCAATCATCCCTCTATACAAAGACTCATCAACAGGTTTCCCTGCCTCATCTTTGTCTATAAGCATACTTGATCCTATGGGAGTTCTCATAGTGGAGGCATTCTCCATTCCATACTTTTTGATTAGCTCCCTCGTGAACTTGGACTAGGATATGGATAAGCCATCATTAGTCTGTCTTACTTGGAGTCTCAAGAAGAACTTGAGCTCACCCATACTTCTCATTTCAAACTTTCCTTGCATAAGTTTAGCAAACTTCCTGCAAAGGTTATCATCAGTAGATCCAAAGATAATGTCATCGACATATATCTGGACTAGGATAAGCTTGCCCTTTGATTCACTTAGAAGTAGGGTCTTGTCTATCCTCCCCCTTGAGAATTTGTTCTCAATGAGGAAGTTGGACAAGGTTTCATACCAAGCCCTATGGGCTTGCTTTAGCCCATATAGAGCTTTTCTAAGCTTATAAACAAAATTGGGAGAATTAGGATCTACAAAACCTGGTGGTTGATCCACATATACTTCCTCTTTTAGGTCCCCATTCAGGAATGCTGACTTGACATCCATATAGTAGACTCTGAATCCCTGATGGGCAGCAAATGCAAGGAAAATCCTTATGGCTTCCAATCTGGCTACTAGGGCAAAAGTCTAGTCAAAGTCTATGCCTTCTTCTTGCCTGCAGCCTTTAGCCACCAGTCTAGCCTTATTCTTGACAATAATGCCATCTTGATCCAACTTGTTCCTGTAGATCCACTTAGTCCCTATGACATTTTGTCCTTGTAGTCTGGGGACCAACTTTCAAACCTTCAAACTTCTTTGGCTCTTCTTGAGACAGGAAGCTTGAGTAAAAAGCTGTATTCATGCTCCTGCTTCTGTTATGGACTCCATGATTTGCATTACCAATGATTTGGTGTACTGGATGGTCCCTTAAATGTCTGATAGCTGGAGACAATCTAGCTGCAGCTTGCTGATCTTTAGGGTTTTCAGCTAGTTGGTCTTCATTTTTTTCATGTATGTTGTCCCCTTCTCTTAGAGTAGGCAGGCCATCATTTTCTTGGACTGTGGGGGTAGATTCCTTGATGGTCAGCTTGTCCATCATCTGCTCTGTACCTGCAATACTATAAGAGGAGGAGCTTGGCAGCTCATAGTTAAACATGTTGGATTCATCAAAAACAACATGCATGACTCTTCTACAACTTGAGTAGTTAAGTTGTTGATTCTATATACCTTACTATGAGTATTGTACCCAACAAAAATCCTTTTATGGGACTTGACAGCAAACTTAGTTAAATGGACTTTTCCATTATTGAGCACATAACACTTGCAACCAAAGATCCTGAAATAGCTCAGGTTTGGTTTTCTGCCCTTCAAGATCTCATATGGAGTCTTCTTGTGGCTCTTGGTGATAGAAGCCCTATTAAGGACATAACATGCAGTGTTAATTGCCTCAGCCCAGAAGTATTCTAGGAGGGATGAGTCACTTAGTAAGGTTCTATAAGCCTCTATGGGAGTCCTATTTTTCCTCTCAGCAATTCCATTTTACTAGGGTGTTTTAGGAGAGGAAAAGTCTTGATGAATCCCTAGCTCTTCACAGAACCTTGTCATGCACTCAGACTAAAACTCAGTGTCATGGCCACTTCTGATCTTGAACACAGTGCTGTTGAATTCATTCTGAATTTGCTTGACAAATATCTGAAAGACATCAGGGGTTTCAGATTTCTTCCTTAGAAAGAACACCCAGGAAAATCTGGAAAAGTCATCAACAATCACAAGGGTGTAGACTTTCCTACCTAGACTTTGAATTGGCATAGGACCAAACAGATCCATATGTAGGAGGTATAAGCACCTCACTAAGTCTTTGGTGTCAATGCTCTTGAAGGAGGTCTTAGTTTGTTTGCCCTTTTGGCATGCAGAGCAGATACCCTCCTTAGTGCATATAGACTTAGGCCCATTCCTAACCAGCTCATTGCTGAACAGCTTGCCTATGGTCCTATAATTTAGATGGGCTAGCCTCTTGTGCCACTGGACACAGGAAGAGGCTTTCTCATCTACAATAAGGTATACATGTGAGTCTTTTGTAGAGCATGGGAAATCTAAACAGTACACATTTCCACTCCTAGTGCCTGTTAAGATGACCTCTTGGTCACTTAACCTCCTAATTTGGCACTCATCCTTTTGGAATACTATGTCATAGTCAAGGTCATAGAGTTGGCTAATGCTTATCAGGTTGTGTTGCAACTCTTCCGCATAGGCTACTTTAGTGATAGTGACTATGCCATTAGAGATCTTACCATAAACTCTAGTCACCCCTTTTTCTGACCCACCAAAGATAACCTTTGGTCCATTCTTTACTGGAACATAATCCTTTAGTATGATCCTTGTTCCAGTCATGTGCCTGGAACATCCACTGTCCAAGTACCATATAGGGGTATGGGCACTTGGACTAACCTGCAAAAAACACATTAGTTAACCTTTGGACCCCAATTTTTATTGGGTCCTTGGTGCATATTAGTATGAAAATAACTCTGCCTGCCTACAGCTTTTCTGACAGGCAAGTTGACATTTGCTCTCTGCACACTATGATTATGCCAGCAATCAATAGCAAAGTGGCCTACCTTGCCAAAACACCAACACTCATGGATGTTGTACCTTCTTTTTGGAGCAGGTCTAGTGGCTATATTAACAGCAGCTCTGGGTTTAGAAGGAGTAGCAACAGTCCTGTTCCATGGTTTTCCAACTCCAGCATGATAAGTGGTGGGTCTAGCAGTAGAAGTGCTTGGGATATCTTGAGCCCTTTTAACAGCAGCTTTCTTTTCAGAAAGCGTACCCATGATGGCCTCAGAGATGCCTAGGTTTGGCCTATTGACAGCCTTGCCCTTTGTCTTAGAGTGGGCTGGAGGAATTGAAGAACAGTCAACAGCTTTACCCTTGATTGAAGGGGCTATTGCACCAAACACAAATGGTCCAGGATGGGCCATTTATATTTTCTCATAGGCACTTGCACCTTGCTATAATTGCCACCATATTGTGGAACATCTTTGTTCACACAAGATGGTCTAGCATGATTTTAGTGACCATGAATACTCTCATGGTCATGGCTGTTGGAAGGAAATTTCACTCTAACAAATTTTACAGGAGCCTTTGAGGTATAACACCCCTATCCGTCACATATCATATAACAGTAGGTCCGATCAGGGCCCGACGCCATATACCATGGACAGACCGAAGGGTTACTCATTGAAACCATTCTTCCAATCGTAACGTCCTACACAGAGCATCTAGCGGAAGCAATTTATTAAGTTGCAAAATAAGAACCCAGCCACAAGCATGAATATCCACTATCGAACCCAAACAGGAATGAATTACAAAGTACACAAAGTACCGGCCTTATGGCCTTACAAGAGTTCACTAAATTTAAAACAGTGTCTTCCATACTTCGGCTCGCAGGCCGGTCACACATGAGTTAAACAAGTAAACAAAACAAGGCCTTCAAGGGCCGGCTCAGCAACAAGGGCTTTGGCCCGCTATTTGCCACTCGGCTCCGCAACACCTGCAAGCACAATTCACTGCAACGGTGGCAAACAAAAGTAACGGTCAGCTAAAGCTGACCAAATTATAACGATCCCGCCCCCAAACTCGGGGCGGCAATGCTCCTTCCCTACACTTATTAGCATAATAAGCATTATAGTGAATAATCACAACATCCCAGGTGCAGGCACACACGGCCGCACATCCCGTGCTCTCAGGGCACTTACACGGTGAACCCTGTCAAAACCGCGGTCTCACCACCGCCCCTTGGACGACAATACTCGTGAGCATTTTAGTCTTTCCGGCCTAAGCCTAAGACCCTCCATCTATGCCAACGGTAAGTGCCATGTACTTTAGGTCTCTTTAACCGAATGACACAGAGAGGGTATAGTTCTGCCTAACCCGTTGCTCACACTGCAACGTCAATTTAAGCCATATGTTGGTACCCTAGTTTGATTTGAGTTTAGTCTTGTCTTTTTGGTCCCTTGACCCAAGAAATATCTATGGTCAATGGTTAGTGGTCTAGCTGTAGAGTCCCCGCTTTTCGAGATGAAGAATTTGGTTAAGTAGTTTTTCATTCGACTATAGTCGAACGTCGCTCGACTATCGTCTATCGGCTGATCGACTATCGTCTATTAGTTGGTCGACGCTCTGTCTGCGTTGATAGCTCGACTATCTGTTGATAGGTCGACTATCTGCTTGGTTTGGTAGTTCGACTATCTGTCCTGATAGTTCAACTATCTGATAGCTCGACTATCTGTTGATAGGTTGACTATCTGTTCCGCTTTGATAGGTCGACTATCTGTTGATAGGTCGACTATCTGTCGTCTTTGATAGTTCGACTATCTGTCCTGATAGTTCAACTATCTGATAGCTCGACTATCTATTGATAGATCGACTATCTGTTTTGTTTTGATAGGTTGACTATCTGTTGATAGGTCGACTATCTGTTTTCTGTGATAGGTCGACTATCTGCTTGATAGGTCGACTATCTGTTTGTGTTTGATAGATCGACTATCTGTCCGGATAGATCAACTATCTGATAGATCGACTATCTGTTCTGATAGGTCGACTATCTGCCTAGGTAGTTCGACTATCCTCTTTGATAGTTCGACTATCTGGATCGTTCGACTATCTGCCCGATAGGTCGACGATCTCCGTGCGTCGGTCGACGATCTCCGAGGGTCGTTCGATATTTTCTGTTTGCCTTTTTATTTTGTATTTATTTATTCTATTTAATAAATTAATACATTATCTGGCATTTTATTTCAGTTGTTTTATGATAATATTTCCAGGCAATATCTGCTCCATCCCTTTTGCCTGAGTAAAATCTTTTCAGATAAAGTTGTTTGTCTTATTAGTTGTCATTGTATTTTACTTTATCTGCTGTCAGTCCTTTATAGCCGTTAGACTGAAAAGTCTTCCTTATGCTATAAAGAGTTTGTTTCTGATGTGATTTTATTTAGTACCTTTATTATCAGATTGCTTTCTGCAGCTTCTTTGAAAAAGGTTTATCCCTTTTATAGAATATTTTGCTGCAGAGTTTATTTGTCTTTGTGATATTTGCAGCCCAGGTTTCAAGTTTCAAAAGAAGACAAACAGTTCAAATTGAAAAGAGCCATTGCTTGTTGCTGCTATAAAAGGAATCCTTTGGAGAAGGATTTCAGCTAGCTAACCAGTTATTCTAAGAGTTATTCAATTAGCATTCAAGCTTTCATCAAGCCCAAGTTTACTGCTCTCAGCAATCCTCATTCAACTGAGAAGTGTTAGCTCTTCTGCTCTTCTTCAACCTGAGTTCTCCTGCCTCCAGAAAGTTCAGACTCAGAGTTATTTTGAAGAAGAAGAAGAAGATAGCTGCTAGAAGATTTTCTTTTATTATTTTATATCTTCTTGTAGTTCTTCCTTCAGTTCTTACTGAAGGGTTTCTGCACTGAAGCAAGACTTCACCTGGACGTTCTTTGAGCCAGGGGGAGCCTTGATTCTTTTAAAGCTGTCTAGCTCAGTGCAAGTTATTGTGCTTCTCTAATCTTTGTAAAATAGAGAAGACACCTTAACCCCTTTCCCCCTCCTATACAGGGTTATTACTCCCTTCAAAAGTATCCCTTGGTGGCAGGGCACCTGATCAAAAACCTGTGTTCGGTTTTTAGACACCTGATCAAAAGTCTAAAGGGTCTCTTGATCTACCTGAAGCAGATCTTGTTGGTGGCAGGACACCTGATCAAAAACCTGAGTGGATTCCTACCTTGTTGGTAGAAGAGTGGACGTACCCAAGTTGTTTGGGGAACCACTTAAATTCCTTGTGTCGTCTGGATTGCCTTGTCTAAATTCTTGCATTGTGGCTGTGATTAGATATAACTAGTTGCTGATTAGGTTATCCAAGCCTTAACAGTAATTACAGTTAGCTTGAGTCTGTGCACATCACTTGTGTTAGGCTTTAGGGTTATCTCCATATCTATAATCTTTTCATTCCGCATTTCACTCCAAGGGAGTTGAGTAGAAAGTCAACTTTGCTAAGTCAAATTTTGATAACTCTATTCACCCCCTCTAGAGTAGTATCTATCCCTTCACTTTCAATTGGTATCAGAGGGAGGTTGACTGACTGAATAGGCTAACACCTAAGTCACAAGATCCTGATAGATACCAAAGTTTATAGATATTCACTATCACTATCATGGCCCAGTCCAAGGATTATTCTAGCACCAGACCTCCAGCATGCAACTTAGCTAAGTTTGGCATCTGGAAGGCAAGGATCAAATTATATATGAATTCTATTGATGAAAGCATCTTTGCTTCTATTTTGTCAGGACCCCCAAGAGCACCTGCTGCTGCTTCTGCCTCATCATCTGATATGAGTGCAGTGCCTCCTCCAGACTATAACGATGAGTACAAAAAGGCAAAGATAGCAGATGCCAAGGTAATGAATATACTGGCTCAGACAATGTCTGATGAAGTATTCCAGAAGGTTGCTGACTGCCCTTCAGCAAAAGCAATGTGGGATACACTGAACCAGATTGTAGCTGGTTCAGCTGATGAAAGGAAGGACAGAAGGTCCAACCTTATCTCACAATATGAGAACTTCAAGAAAACTGATGCTGAATCAGTTGAAGCCATGTATATAAGGCTCAGCTCAATCATCAATGAGCTGAGGACCCTTGACAAGGATATCTCATTGACAGAGGTCAATGATAAGATTCTTATGTGCTTCCCTAGCACATGGGATCTGAGGATCTGGCCCATCAAGGAAGCCAGAAGTACAACAGAGATCTCAACAGAAGCCCTTCTCGGCAAGCTCAAATCCTTTGAGCAAGTGCTGAAGACAAGGGAAGCAGAAGCTGAAGCAAAGACCCCTACTCCAACAAGAAAAGAGCAATCTCTAGCTCTTAAGGCTGCTGATGCTTCTGAAGGCAGCCAATCCAATGAGGAACTAATGGCATTATTTGCCAAGAGGTTTCTCAAGATGGGGAGAAAGGAATTCAGAAAGAAGTCTTCACGCTATGAAGACAAACCAAGGTATGACCGTTCACCTGCTAAAGAAATTATCTGTTATGGTTGCAGGAAACCTGGACATATCTTACCAGAGTGTCCAGAGAAGAAGAACAAAGATAAGAGGAAAGAAAAGGAACAGCACAGGAAGCACTCCAAACCATCCTCCTATAAGAACAAAAAGAAGGAGAGAGGTTTCATTGCTGAAACCTGGAGTGATTCTGATGAAGAATCTTCCTCCTCTAGCTCCAGTGAGGATGAGGAAGAGAAGAAGGCAAAGGAAGTTTGCCTGATGGAAATAGATGCCTGCAACAATCATTCAGCTGTAGAGAGTTCAGATTCAGAGGAAGAAATGCCAACAGAAGATGAGGTACTATCTTCTTATGACTTTACTTCAGAAGAATTCAAATTAGATTTTAAATCTTTATGCTTAGATTTAATTATTTCTGAAAAAGAGATTAAAGAACTTAGACATAGGCTAGCTGAATCAGAAATCATATCTACTGAAAATATTAAGTTAAAGAAAGATCTCACTAATTATAGTGAAGAAATTAAGTTTCTTAAAATTGAGTTAGCTAAGTCTAAAAGGTTAGAAGAATCTCTAAATGGTAGAAGACTTAAGCTGTTAGAGATAACCAGCATGACTAACACTAGGTCAGGTAATAACAAACTAGACTTAGGAGCTTCTCCCAGTGAACCCCCAATTATTCTTAAAAATAATCTTTCAACTCCAGTGAACTTTATCTCAGCTGATGGGATAAAGAATACTGAGCAAGTAAATCAAGTTAATAAAACTTTAAATAAAGCTAAGAGAGAAAAGAGGAAGAAATTTTTTAAAGAAATACAAAGAGCGTCGAACGCTGCTCGACGATCGGAAGCTCAATGGTCGAACGAAGCTCGACGATCTGAGCGCCCATCATCGAACGTCGATCGACATTTTCAATATGATTTTCAAAATCATCATCAAACCCATAGAAACCTAAATAAAAATAGAAACCCTAGGTTTGTTGACCCATCATCTGCATGGAGAATCCCACCTAGGAGATATCACCCATTAGCTTATCACCCTCAGCCTGCATTTTCATTTATTTCTAGCTTTTCCTATGTAAAAAATAAGGGACCCAAGGTTACCTGGGTCCACAATGTCTAAATGAATTTCTTGCAGGTGAAGGCCTATCCTATCACTCAAAATAAGTGGTATTTGGATAGTGGATGCTCCAAGCATATGACAGGAAATAAAAATCATCTATCAAAGTTCAAAGCTAAGCTCGGCCCAAAGGTGATCTTTGGAGATTCAAGCTGTGGTCAGACAGAAGGCTATGACAGAATCACTATTGGAGCTGTTACTTTCAAGAGAGTTGCATATGTGACAGGACTAAAGCACAATTTGATTTCAGTCAGCCAGCTATGTGATGCTGGCTACCAGGTTTCATTTTCTAACTCCCTTTGCAATATTACTTTAAATAATAATGTTATTTTAGTAGGCATTAGATTAGGTAATATTTATTTAGTAGATTTCAATTCAACTCATTCTGAAATCTGTTTATTTAATGAAGTAACAATTAATAATAATTCTTTGTGGCATAAGAGGCTTAGTCATGTTAACCTTAAAAATATATCTAGGTTATCTAAACACAACCTTGTTAGAGGTTTACCTTCTTGCCCCTACAAGAAGGAGAGCCTATGCAAGGCCTGTCAGCTAGGCAAGCAAACCAAAAACTCTTTTAAATCTGTAAATAAAAGTGATTCTCCTAGAATCCTGTATTTATTACATTTGGACCTATTTGGCCCAATAAATGTACAGAGTTTAGGAGGGAAGTATTACACCTTAGTCATTGTAGATGACTTCTCTAGATTCAGTTGGGTTTTCTTTTTGAGAACTAAGGCTGATAACTTCAAAGCCCTTACAGACTTTCTATTATGTGTGCAGACTGAGTACTCTACTCATGTGGCCTTGATCAGAAGTGATCATGGTACTGAGTTTGACTCTCTTCTCATGCAAGAATTCTGTGAGAGAGAAGGTATCAAACATAGCTTCTCAGCTCCTGGAACTCCCCAACAAAATGGGGTAGTTGAAAGGAAGAACAAAACACTCATTGAAGCTGCTAGCACATTGTTGGCAGATGCTAACATGCCTCTTTCCTATTGGGCAGAAGCTGTTAGTACAGCCAATTATGTCTTGAATAGAAGTCTGATACACAAGCTTAAGTGTAAAACTCCTTATGAGTTGCTTAAAGGAAAGAAACCTAAAATTAATTATTTTAGAGTATTTGGTTGTGTTGTGTATATTCATAATAATAATAAAGAATACCTTAGAAAATTTGAAGATAAAGCTTCAATGGGAATTATGCTTGGATATTCCCAAGTAAGCAAAGCTTATAGGGTTTATAACAAATCAACCTGTAAAATTGAAGAATCTGTGCATGTATCTTTTGATGAGTCTCAGATGTTTTACAAGGAGAAGGAAAATTCTCCTTCCTCCAGTTCATTGCAGGTACCTGATGCTACTCAAGAGATTCTTCAACTTTCAACTCTTCAGATCACTGAATCAGACAGTGATGAAGACATTGCTGAAGCTATTGTTGTTCCACCAACAGTAGATCAAATTCCTCCCGAGGAATTAATCCCAACTGTTGCTGAAGATCACATCCCACCTGCTGATATTGTCACACTTAGAGATCACCCCACATCTCAAGTGATAGGAGACATATCAGCTGGTGTTCAAACAAGACATCAGTTAAGACAGGATGTGATGCACGCTTGTTTCCTCTCACAGGTTGAGCCCCTCACCTTTAAAGATGCTGAGCTAGATCCCCACTGGATCATTGCTATGCAAGAGGAACTCAATCAGTTTGAGAGATGTAAAGTTTGGACTTTGGTTCCAAGACCTAAAGGCCAACTGATCATAGGCACCAAGTGGGTGTATAGAAATAAGTTGGATGCAAATGGAATTATTGTAAGGAATAAAGCTAGGCTTGTAGCTCAGGGCTACAGACAGGAGGAAGGTATAGATTATGACCAAACCTTTGCTCCTGTTGCAAGGCTAGAAGCAATAAGGATCTTCTTGGCCTATGCAGCCTACATGAAGTTTAAGGTCTTTCAGATGGATGTCAAAAGTGCATTCCTGAATGGTGAGCTTAAGGAAGAGGTGTTTGTTGAACAACCACCAGGGTTTGTTTCTTCAACTCAGCCCTCACATGTGTTCAAGTTGCAGAAAGCTCTTTATGGTCTAAAGCAAGCCCCCAGAGCCTGGTATGAGACTCTAGCTAGTTTCCTTTTAGAGCACAACTTTACTAGGGGAGTAGTTGATAGAACCCTTTTCGTCAAGCACCACAAGGACACAATCCTGTTAGTTCAGGTGTATGTGGATGATATTATATTTGGTTCCACTGATCCCAAACTTTGCAAAAGGTTTTCTGACCTGATGTACTCTAAGTTTGAGATGAGTAGTATGGGTGTGCTGTCTTACTTTCTTGGTCTCCAAGTTAAGCAAGATGCTGATGGTATCTTCATCTCCCAATCCAAATATGCCAAGAAATTGGTAAAGAAATTTGGGATGGCTGATGCTTCAGCAATGCCTACACCTATGGCTACTAATGTAGTTATTGATTCTGATGATCACGGCAAGCCAGTTGATCAAAAGAATTATAGGGCCATTGTTGGTTCCCTATTATATTTAACTGCAAGTAGGCCAGATATAATGTTTGCTACATGCCTTTGTGCTAGATTCCAGGTCAACCCCAAGGAATCTCATCTGATTCTTCTCAAGAGAATCCTGAGATACCTGAAGGGATGTCCAAATCTAGGACTTTGGTACACAACAGAATCAGGATTTGAGTTAATTGGATACTCTGACTCTGACTATGCTGGTTGCAGAGTTGACAGGAAGAGCACATCAGGAACTTGTCAGTTCTTGGGAGAGAGATTGGTCTCTTGGTTCTGTAAGAAGCAGGCCTCTGTATCAACTTCAACTGCAGAAGCTGAATATATAGCAGCTGCCAGTTGTTGTTCACAGATCCTGTGGATTCAAAACCAGCTTGTGGATTATGGTTACTCATACAAGAACACCAAAATCATGTGTGATAGTACCAGTGTTATCTTAATTGCACAAAATCCAGTGCACCACTCTAGAACGAAGCACATTGAGATTCGGCACCATTTCCTGAGAGATTGTGTGGAAAAGAACAAGATTTGTCTTGAGTTTATATCCACTGAGTTTCAGAGAGGTGATATATTCACCAAGCCCTTAGATGAACAGAAACATCTGTTCTTTTTAGTTCAACTAGGCATGATCAATGAAAGAGACTAAGTGTGACTTCTGCCTTGTTGAAACTTGTTTGAAGATAGTCGAACGACGTTCGAAGATAGTCGATCGGGTCAAGCCCATCGTCGACCTATGGTTGATGAAAGCTTGTCCGATTGAAGATCGTCGACTGGCGTTCGACCATAGTCGAACAAGTCGAGCTCATCGTCGATCTCTGGATGACGACAGCTTGTTGTTTGAGAAGCCAGAAATAGTCGAACGATTGCTCGACTACTCTGCTTCTGGACCGATCGTCGAACGACCGTTCGACCATCGTCTCCAGTATCTTTTAAATAGATCGACTATCTCCGGTCTAATATAAAGCCGATAGTCGACCTAGGTTAAAAGATCTTCGCTTTTATCGTCGACCGAGAGCGTCCTTTCGCATTCCGTCTTCCCGCTTGCTCCTCCTCTTGCGATTTTCTGCCGATTCGTCTTCTCCGTTCCTATCGCGCCTTCTCCAGCATTTCAATGGCGATTTCTCCAGCGCTCCTCGCAGTCGTGAAGTTCGATGCCGGATTCAGTGTGGATTTTGATGCATTCAGTTGCTGCGAACCCGGTATTGTGGAAATTCTCCAGCTTTGCAAAGATCAAGGTCTGGAAAGGCTCATGTCAACAAGGATCAAGTTAAATATCTCAGAGATAAAGGAATGGGCGTTTACATCATCTTCTACTGAAGATTCAATGACAGGAACAATTGGCGGAGTAGAGGTAATCTTGACTCCCGCCGTTTTGACTGATGTTTTTGGATTAATTAATGGCGAAGAAGAATTTGAGCAAGATGCTCCAGAATTTGGAAGAATGTTGATTGAGCTGAGACATGCAGAAAGCATTCCCTCGAAGCTCCTCAAGGTAAATTTTCCTTTTAAGATTAAATTTCTTGCTGAGATTGTCGGAAAAGTGCTGCTAGGAAAACACTCTGCCCACGATAACATTACAAGACAACAATTTGCACTCATGTGTGCAATTGTCAACAAGAAAAGGATCAATTGGGCAGGTGTTTTGTTTGATTTGATAAGGAAGAAGAACAGTAAGAAAGAGGTTACCCTAGGCAGGGTTATTGGGATTTTTCTGAAGGAAAGATATCCCCAGCTGCTGATTTCAACTGCTACAACCATTACTGCCAGTAAGAAGATGGATCCCAACTTGTTCTCGAAGTGGAAGAGGACTTTTGTGAAGCCCGCTCCTGCAGGGGCTGCTCCAGCTGCATCTGAGAGCACAAGGACTGACTCTGTCGCTCCCCACCCTCAAGAAGTTAGCTCAGCTCCTCTATCTCTTCCTTCATCTTCTTCTGCTCTGTTGTCTACTTTAGTTGAAGTTCCATCAACTTTAGTTGAAGTACGACATTCTGTCTCTCCTGTTCATGATCTAACAACAGTTGAAATTCCATCTTCTCCTCTAGCATCTCCTATCCCTCATCATCTTGCTAGGATATCTAATCCTAGTTTTGATTTATTAGCTTCTGTACCTTCTACCCCTATTCGTTCTCCAGCTTTCACCCATCTATCTCCAGTTAACTCTCCACATCATTCTCCTTCTCCATCTCCAGTTCGCTTTCCAGTTCATCAGGAATACATTCCTCCTGCTGATCTTCCATCCACTGCAGTTCCCCCACCATCTTTTGAGATAACTCCAGAATTCATTTCCAGCATTGTGGAGTTAATTACCCCTTCAATCAAAATCATGATTGAAGAGGCAATTGCTCCACTCGCTTCCTCCATTGCTTCTTTATCTGATGCCAGCAAAATTCTTTCTAAATCTGCTGAGCCCTCTTCATACAGGGGCCTGGTTTCAGTTCCCATTGAAATCAGGCAGGGGGAGATGTTCAATGAAGATGTCTCTGAGCAGCCGTTGGCCTCCCCTCCAGCAGCTCAACTTGCAGTATCAAAAAAAGCAGCAGAAATTTCAGCTCCTCCTCCATCTGAAAAAGAAAAAGAAATATCTGATGCAATAATGATGACTGAATTTGTTGTAAAAGTTTACCTGGAAGAATCCTCAACTCCCCTGGTTGCCCTATACCTAGAAGGAATAATCACATCCTTTCTAGATGATTTATGGGAGTTAGGTCACCCTGAAGAAAATCCTGAAGGTATGTCTCTTTCCCAATTTATAGATTACTTAATTGATATGTTAGTATGAGAATATCTGGAAGGGATGACTAGATGTCATTTAGCAAGATTTTATTCCTAATCCTTCAGATATAATGGAAGAAGTAGTGGCAGTTGTCCAAGAGCCAGAACCTGAACCTGCTCCAGAAACTCTAGATGCTGTAGAGCCTGAATCTGTATCAGCTCCTGTTGTCCAAGTGGTTGTAGAGCAAGCAGTGCTATATGAGGCTGTAGAGCCTGTTCTAGTTTCTGAGGCTGCTGAACCTGCTCAGCAAGCAGTGCTATCTGAACTGGTCCCCTCGACAGTTCCTGAGTTTCAACAAAAGGATTCTGAAACTGAAACTGAAAAGTCTACTTTATGGGATGATTCCCCAGGGTTGGATTTAGATACCCTTCTGGCACAGGATGCCATGGAAGAAGAAAAAGAGAAAGTTGTTCTGAAAGAAAAAGAAAAGGCTGTATCAGAAGCCTATGATCCATATGATCATCCTCCCTCATCTCATTCTGAGGATGAAGATGATTCAGATCTATCTGAGAATTCTAAGAGAAAGAAAGTTGCAAAGAAGAAAAGAAAAGCTGTAGCTCCTCCTCCTCCAAATCCAGATCATGATATTCCCTATTACATTCTGAAAGGAATAGATCTAAAGTCGAAAGAGTTCCAGCACTGGATGTGGTTCTCTAAGAACCAGCAAAAGGAAAGAAAGAAATCTAAGAGATATGATAGTCCTGCTCCCAGATGGACACCCAGAGGTCCTCCTCCTCCGCCTCCCAGTGCAGGAGCCTCTGGCAATTTATCTGCTAATCCATCTGCTCCATCTGCAAAATCTGCTCCTTCTCAGCCTCATTCAAGGAAAAGTTCTCAAAGCAACCAAGGCAAATCATATACTGGTACTCAAAGGCATGATACTGAGGTTAAAGAGCAAGTAAAGGAGGTTGTATATCAAAAGCCAACATTTTCACCTCCTCCCTCTCCCAAGAAAAAGGTTTCTCCTGCTATACCAGTTCATGTTGCTAAGGATATTTCAAAAGGTAAAAGAACTATTTTCTCTGAAAAATCCAGTAAGAAGTTTGCTGAGTTTGCTCCTCCATCATCTTTAGTTATTCAAGAAGTTAAAGATACAGCTGAAAGTTTATTAGATTTATCTGTTAAGTTTAAAGCTGTGAAGCCTATTGATACATCATCTGAAAAAGTATATGAAAGCCAAGAGTTAGATCCTGATTTCAGGATGGCTCGATTTCTAGAACTTGTTGGATCAGCCCAGATAAAGAAAGCTAAGGCTGAAGGAAAGGACTCTGCAGGATTTTCTACAATGTCAAAGTTTAGAATGAAGGAACTCGATAAAATCCAGGTTAGCCCTGAAGTTTTTGACCCTTCTAAATATATGGAAAAGCACCCAGAAGCAGTTGTTCCAAGGGCTGCAGAACTGAAGATTATTGGCGTGCAAGATTTGAAGATGTCTAAGAAAGAAGCCATTGATCCCTTGCGGAAAGTTTCTTTTGTTCCTAGCTCTTCTGATCCCAAGCCTGATTCTGTAGATTCTTAATTTTGATTGACTGCTGTTATATATCTGACTGATTGTTAATTGCTAGTTAGTTGTTTAACTATTTCCTGTATTGTTTTTATTATAGCTAGCTCTGTGTTTTAGTTTTTGAGAGACTTAACTCAAATAGGGGGAGATTGTTGGTACCCTAGTTTGATTTGAGTTTAGTCTTGTCTTTTTAGTCCCTTGACCCAAGAAATATCTATGGTCAATGGTTAGTGGTCTAGCTGTAGAGTCCCCGCTTTTCCAGATGAAGAATTTGGTTAAGTAGTTTTTCGTTCGACTATAGTCGAACGTCGCTCGACTATCGTCTATCAGCTGATCGACTATCGTCTATTAGTTGGTCGACGCTCTGTCTGCGTTGATAGCTCGACTATCTGTTGATAGGTCGACTATCTGCTTGGTTTGGTAGTTCGACTATCTGTCCTGATAATTCAACTATCTGATAGGTCGACTATCTGTTGATAGGTCGACTATCTGTTCCGCTTTGATAGGTCGACTATCTGTTGATAGGTCGACTATCTGTCGTCTTTGATAGTTCGACTATCTGTCCTGATAGTTCAACTATCTGATAGCTCGACTATCTGTTGATAGATCGACTATCTGTTTTGTTTTGATAGGTCGACTATCTGTTGATAGGTCGACTATCTGTTTTCTGTGATAGGTCGACTATCTGCTTGATAGGTCGACTATCTGTTTGTGTTTGATAGATCGACTATCTGTCCGGATAGATCGACTATCTGATAGATCGACTATCTGTTCTGATAGGTCGACTATCTGCCTAGGTAGTTCGACTATCCTCTTTGATAGTTCGACTATCTGGATCGTTCGACTATCTGCCCGATAGGTCGACGATCTCCGTGCGTCGGTCGACGATCTCCGAGGGTCGTTCGACATTTTCTGTTTGCCTTTTTATTTTGTATTTATTTATTCTATTTAATAAATTAATACATTATCTGGCATTTTATTTCAGTTGTTTTATGATAATATTTCCAGGCAATATCTGCTCCATCCCTTTTGCCTGAGTAAAATCTTTTCAGATAAAGTTGTTTGTCTTATTAGTTGTCATTGTATTTTACTTTATCTGCTGTCAGTCCTTTATAGCCGTTAGACTGAAAAGTCTTCCTTATGCTATAAAGAGTTTGTTTCTGATGTGATTTTATTTAGTACCTTTATTATCAGATTGCTTCCTGCAGCTTCTTTGAAAAAGGTTTATCCCTTTTATAGAATATTTTGCTGCAGAGTTTGTTTGTCTTTGTGATATTTGCAGCCCAGGTTTCAAGTTTCAAAAGAAGACAAACAGTTCAAATTGAAAAGAGCCGTTGCTTGTTGCTGCTATAAAAGGAATCCTTTGGAGAAGGATTTCAGCTAGCTAACCAGTTATTCTAAGAGTTATTCAATTAGCATTCAAGCTTTCATCAAGCCCAAGTTTACTGCTCTCAGCAATCCTCATTCAACTGAGAAGTGTTAGCTCTTCTGCTCTTCTTCAACCTGAGTTCTCCTGCCTCCAGGAAGTTCAGACTCAGAGTTATTTTGAAGAAGAAGAAGAAGATAGCTGCTAGAAGATTTTCTTTTATTATTTTATATCTTCTTGTAGTTCTTCCTTCTGTTCTTACTGAAGAGTTTCTACACTGAAGCAAGACTTCACCTGGACGTTCTTTGAGCCAGGGGGAGCCTTGATTCTTTTAGAGCTGTCTAGCTCAGTGCAAGTTATTGTGCTTCTCTAATCTTTGTAAAATAGAGAAGACACCTTAACCCCTTTCCCCCTCCTGTACAGGGTTATTACTCCCTTCAAAAGTATCCCTTGGTGGCAGGGCACCTGATCAAAAACCTGTGTTCGGTTTTTAGACACCTGATCAAAAGTCTAAAGGGTTTCTTGATCTACCTGAAGCAGATCTTGTTGGTGGTAGGGCACCTGATCAAAAACCTGAGTGGATTCCTACCTTGTTGGTAGAAGAGTGGACGTACCCAAGTTGTTTGGGGAACCACTTAAATTCCTTGTGTCGTCTGGATTGCCTTGTCTAAATTCTTGCATTGTGGCTGTGATTAGATATAACTAGTTGCTGATTAGGTTATCCAAGCCTTAACTGTAATTACAGTTAGCTTGAGTCTGTGCACATCACTTGTGTTAGGCTTTAGGGTTATCTCCATATCTATAATCTTTTCATTCCGCATTTCACTCCAAGGGAGTTGTGTAGAAAGTCAACTTTGCTAAGTCAAATTTTGATAACTCTATTCACCCCCCCTCTAGAGTAGTATCTATCCCTTCACTTTCACCATATATGAGGGTCAAGCTTCCCCGAGTCCCAAAACGATCAAACATGCACATAATCCAGCTATGTTCAAGGCTGGCTCCCAGGCCACCAAGTTGGCAGAAATGCGTTTCTGCCCAGTTTTCCGGGTGCACCTTGGAGTTAATCCCCAAGACTCCCTGTTGCAATCTACCGCGTAGAAAACTCGAAAACAACCAAAGGCACGAAGTCTTCTCCGGCTAATCATGCATAATGAAACATCACCGATCCAGACCAACTTATCTGGGTAGGCTTCACACACCATGCCTATGTCCGTTTCTCGATTTCGGACTCTACATGCAACAAAGCGGGGACTATTCATGTCTACTCGAAGGAACATCTCAAACTCACTGCATACTCGTGAGAGCGGGCTTCCTATGCAAAAAGGAAATATGACTTCACATGTCCAAGTAGAGAATCGTTACCCTTGGGTTTCTCTTTGGCACCATGGAAATCTATACGGATGAAAAGCACCGCGATGACCTCACCTCTGTAGATCTGGATTCGTCTTGTGATTTGGCGCTCCGAATCTCCTCCGACAACCGAATCTCTCTTGCTTCTTCCTCCTTGCTCTCCCCTCTCTCTAGAACTTAGAAAGAGATTAAACCAAAAGAAATGAGGGTTTTCAACCCTATTCCTGGCCTTAACCCTAGGATGGATAAACCTGATTCATTGGATCCCAAAATAAGGAAACGAACGGCCACGATTCGCCCTGAAAATAACATTTCTGGGCCGAACACGGCTTGCGACACGCCAGTGTCCAAGGCCATGTTCCACACTCGCCGTAAATCAGGAAAATCCAAAAAAGGACACGGCTTGCAACACGGCTTGTGACACGCTCATGTCACCCATGGACACGCCCGTATCATGGGCTGTGTACCCCAAATGACGCTGGAACTGTCACGTCCCGAACGGGACATTGACTTAGACACGCCCGTATCAACCAGAACACGCCCGTGTTCCGGGTTCTGTCTCTCAGTTGATATAGGACTAGAAATGCCCCGAGCACGAACCGGCCATGTGACACGCCCGTGTCACATGTCGTGTGCTAGACATGCCCTGGGACACGCCCGTGTCCCAGGCCGTATAACCTCCACAACACAATTCAGCAAACTGCTCGAGCAGGATACGGCCTATGACACGCCCGTGTCTCATGCCGTGTTCCCTGTCTCGACTCTCATCGACTGCATTTTCGTCGACCACTCGGTGAGTCGTCGAACACACACACGATACGGTCCTGGGACACGGGCAGGACACGCCCGTATCCCAGGCCGTGTGACCCTTACCAAGGCCCAAACTCGCCTCAAAATGATGCTCGTTGCTCTTTTGAGTTTCGGGGCATTACAAGAGGCTAGTGGCTCCACTTGAGCTTTGCCCTTTCCCTTGAGATTAATAGCTCTTGTCCTTCCCTTGAATCCCAACCCTTTCTTTCCCTTTTGGGAGGAGAATGAGTCTATCAAGGGCAACACTGTGCTAGGCTTGGAGTAGCTAGCCACTAGTTCCCTCTCCTTTTGGAGCTTTCCATCAAGATTCCTGATATGGTTAGTCTTGAAGGTTATGATGCTCATCTGAATGATTGTCACATTCTTCAGTTTGCTAACTTCTTGCATCTTCAGATCTAACTATTTTGCTAATTCTGAAGCAGCAATCTTTAAAGAGACAATTTCCTGAGCCTGATGTTTGGCCAGGAGCTTGCTCTTCTTTAGAGTATGCAGAAGTTTACCATATTTATCAATCAATTGATTGATGTCTTCCTCAGATTCTGAGCCATCATCATCACTTGATGCAAAGGCACAAGAATCTGGAACTGATTCATAATCTGAACATGTAGAGCTGGTAACTGAATTTACCTTGCTTGGACTAGGCTGATCCTGGATGGTTTCTTCATCTGACTTAGCCATCAGCCCAAGGTAGCAACTGTCATCTTCAGAATCCACCTCTGAATCACTATCAAATTGTGATAGAGGGGCCCTGTCTTCAATCCTAGAAGCAGGATGAATCTTTTCAGCTTCTTCTTCTAAAGCTAATAGCCTTTTGAGGTAGTCTGCTTGTACAACTTCTTCTTCAGTTGAGTACAGCCCAATGTAGGCTTCTTCTTCTTCTTCTGACTCAGATGAGGAGGAGTCAGTCCAGCTTCTTTTCTTTTTGGCAATGAGAGATTTCTCCTTCTTGCCTTTTTGTTGGTGGTCCTTTTTCTCACAGTGTTCCTTCCTTTTGTCTGGGCAATCAGCTATCATATGCCCAGGTTTTCTGCAATGATAACAAGTTATGTTAGAGGAAACCTGTTTACTAGTTTTGGAATCATACCTATCCTCCTTAGAGGATTTTCTTCTGCCCTTATAGTAGTCATCCTTGGGAAGAGAGGAGGTGGAAGGCCTGTCTCTCCAGTGCTTCTTCTTCTAGAACTTCTGGAATTGCCTAGTGAAGGCAGCAAAATCTTCATCAGACCATTGGCAATCTGATGCACTTCCCACTGATCTTCCAGAATCAGATTCAACATCTCTCCTTGGTGGAGAGGGAGACTTTCTTCTACTTTTGCTGGTGCCTTCAGCTTTGAAAGCTACAGTTTTGTCTCTTACCTGAGACTTGTTGTTCTCCTCTTCTTTCCTTGCTGTTAGCTGCATCTCATATGACAGCAACTTCCCAAAGAGGGTGTAAGGAGCAGTGTCACCCAACTTTGTCACCTCTCTGATGGCACGGATTTTTGTGTCCCACTCTCTAGAGAGAGATCTAAGGAACTTATCATTTAGTTCATATTGACTGAACACTCTTCCATAAGTCTTCAGCTCATTCACAATCCCAAAGAACTTTTCATAACAGGTGGTTATGTTGTCCCCCTTGAATTGCCTGAAAGCCTCATACTCTTGTTTGAGCATGGACTTCCTATCATCCCTAACTTCATTTGTCCCCTTCATGTAAATCATAAGTGTTTCCCACATTTACTTTGCTGTTTTACAATGGATCAGATTCTGAAGTGTAGAGTCATCAACAACACCCATAATGATATTCTTTGCCCTCTTGTCTATTGAGGCCAGGGCCAACTCATACTTGGTCATCTCATCATATGTCTTGGGGGTCTTGACATTAGCATCCAGTGTAGAGACCTTTATTGGGATGAATGGTCCTTCTTCAACTGTAATGTACATTCTAGGTTCAACAGCTTCCATGAACTGCCTCACCCTTGCTTTCTAGATGCCAAAATCTTCCTTCTTATATATTGGAAGTCTCACAACACTCAGCTCCCTATTGGTCATTCCTGAACCCATGGAGACAGACTTCTTGCTAACCTTGAAGGTCTACTCAGACTGTTAAGCCTTTAAAGAGTAACCTCCCTTTGATACCACTTGAAAGTCTTGTTTTCAAGGTTAGCTAAACACCTAGAGGGGGAGGGGGGGTGAATAGGTTTTTGTCTCTGTTTAAGTTTCTAACTTGTTTTCTGATTTCTATGCCTGTGATTAGGTTAATTATCAGCTTTCAAGAAAATTCACAGACAATACAGCAATTATATAGTAGTTCCCCAATCTTAGGTATATCCACTGTCCCTCTACACCTATCTAACTATGTGTTAGATTCAGATCTCCCTCCAAAACTCAGATACTTAATAGCTTACAACACAGATCTCGAGGGACCACACAGGTCACACAGATCTAACAATTAGGCACTAATGCAACCCACAGGTCACAAAGACCTTTCACCAGGCACAAAGCCAAACACAGGTCATAAAGACCTTAGCTTTTATAATTTAGGCTTACAACTATAGATTCACAAAGAATCTAAACAAAAGAACAAGAAAGATTGTATGATTAGACACCAGATCAAGAACTCTATGTCTCCTTCTTCCTGGACTGAGCAGATATCAATCCAACCAATTATTGTTGAAGACAATAGGTAGGCAGTAGATTCTTTCTTCAAACAGCTAACCTTCCCTCTACAGAATCTTGTAGATCTGTGATCTCAGAATGAATTCTGATCCTGCTGTTGCAGATGGTAATTGCTCCAGCAATCTCTCAGAATGAATTCTTATCCTGCAGTTGTAGATGGTAATTGCTCCAGCTATCTCTCAGAATGAATTTTGATCCTGCTGTTGTAGATAGTAATTGCTCCTGCTATATCTCAGAATGAATTCCGATCCTGCTATTGCAGATGGTAATTGCTCCAGCTATCTCTCAGAATGAATTATGATCCTGCTATTACAGATGGTAATTGCTCCAGCTATCTCTCAGAAAGAATTCTGATCCTACTGTTGTGGATGGTAATTGCTCCAGCTATCTCCTTCCAAGCAAGGTTCTCTATGCAAAACCCCTACTTCAGGCTCGATGAAAATGGCGAGGAAGAAGATGATGTTCGCCCGCCATTCTTCTCGTTTTCAAAAAACCTAGACAAGGAATCGATTCGATTGTTGTTTTGCTCTAGCCGATTGCTTCCTTTTATACTCTGAAGGCCAATTGAGCAGTGGGTCCCACCACCAGGATTGATGGTTGAGATTAAGCCATCCAGCGCATGCTTTCCATTTAATCTTGATTTAACGGCTTCTTGCTGTGTGTGGGCCCCAACACTTTATGATGGAAATATTTCTTGGAAAGTGCAGAAGATGATGACAGCTGGCCGCCAACATCTCGGGCAGCAATTCCGCATAATTTGAATTTTGGATGACAATTTGATGTTGTTGATGTCAGCATGACTCAACATCTCTGGACTTAGACAAAATTCAATCATCAGAACCACAGGCATTGAGTGAGTAGGTATCACTCAACGCCATAACACTTAGACAAAATTCTAAGTTTTTAGCTCGACGAAAGCTGAGCTCCGTTCGACAAACGTCGAGCTCAGCTCGACGAAAGTATAAGTTCAGTTGGACGAACTGTGGACTTAGTTTGATGAAAAGCTGAACTGAGTTAACCAAACTCCAGGCTAAACTGAGTAATTTGGCTAAGTTCAACGAATGCTGAGCTCAGTTCGACGAAGCTGAGCTCGACAAAAGTCAATCAGTCCACGCTTTTGGACTTAGCCAAATTTCTGCTACAAGGCGTTGAGAGCATTGAGTGAGCTTGCCTCACTCAACACTATTTTCCTTAGCAAACATTTCTGCGTCTTGGCGTTGAGAGAGTAAGCTCCACTCAACGCCAAACTACTTAACAGAATTTTTCTGTTATCTGGCGTTGAGTGAGTAAGCTACACTCAACGCCTGTGGACTTGGTGAAAATTTTGCCCAACTTTTCTGTGGAGTTGACTGGCACAGTAACACTCAACGTTAAAGATGTATGGCATTGAGTGAGTTGACCACACTCAATGCATGTGGACTTAGCCAAAATTTCAGCCAATTTCTCTAGGCTTAGACTGACTCAGCCTGACCACAACCTTTTTACTATATGACATTGAGTGAGTAGACTACACTCAACGCTTGTGGACTTAGGAAAATTTCTACAATGCAAAATAGAATCCATACCTCTGGCGTTGAGTGAGCTTGCTCCACTCAACGCCTGTGGACTTAGTCGATTTTTACTATGTCCAGCAACCACTTATTGTGTCCACATGTCCAATCAATGTGATATGGACAACCTGCACTCAAAACCTCAAATGCACATCAAATATAGTTGATGTGTGTGTCATTGACCAGTTTGACTTCTCACAAATCAGGGGCATTGGGAACAATGGACCCAACAGTAATATTTGCCTACATTGTTAAATAAATGATATGTGAAGATAGCCACTCTTATGGGAAATGACCAATCACAAAGTATGTATATTTCCCTATTAGAAATTCAAAGTGATCCTCTCTCTCTAGTGCATTAAGCAGCACTCTAGAATCAGACGAAGAACCCTCCCATCTAGGCAAAACATACACAAATTTCATGTCTGCATCACATACTCCGAGGACATTTGTGATAATAGCTTGTTTTTTATTGCGGTATTTACCTTGATCACTTACTGGGACAGTGACTTCAATGTGTGCCATCAATAACACCAACACTATCTTGAAAATACCCCCCCACCTATTTGTTTGTGATGTTTCCGGACGTTTGATCATCTCCGCACTAAACTTTAGAATTGCCCTCAACACCGAGTTGAAATGTCTGCTTATGGTATAGATTGAACGTAAATATGTACCACCTACAACCCTAAGTTTGTGATTATGGGCTAAGATATATAAAAATAACCCAACCGACTTGGTAACGGGTACATTATCTGTGTCAAGTATAAGCCCCTTTTCCACTAATAAGGTACACAAGCTTTGGAAAGCACATTTGTTCATGCGAAGTTGATTATAATAGTTATGTCACACCCATTATATAGTCTATTTAGTAACATTCCCCATAAAATATCACGTTGAGCCCCTATGCATGATCGTCTTAGTGTACTATGTTTTATCAAGACTACGACAGCTGCAAATAAAGCTACCATGATTGATTTCTTCCTTCTTAAACTTTTTCTCTCCCTACGAAATGCAATAATAGCATCCATCTACGAATATAAATTAACGCTTTACACATTTTAAAAAACACACAAGACACACATGTGACACAAACAATTTATCTGAGAAAACAACTGATATTTAGACCTAAGAAATTTTTTTAAACTTGCCACATGTATAGGTATACCTGTCAGCCTGTACAAGGTGAAAAAATGTCTGAGAAGAGTCGGCCTTCCCCAAGAAATGACTGAGAACAGTCGGCCTGTACAAGGTGAACAAATGCCTGAGAAAATAGGACGGTGCTGGTCAGAGAAAACTAGAATCAAAACATGCAAAATAATCACAAAAAATGCATGAGAAAATTGGAATCAAAATAGGAAGATGGAGATGAAAAAATGACTGAGAACAGTCGGCCTTCCCCAAACCTCCAAAAATGTTGTCTATGAACAGTCGGCGATTCCCCAAGTACCGTTTGCAACGACAATCCCGGGAGGAAGAAGATGATCCTCCGCCTGTAGCGCAGGGAGGGGCGTTTGTCAGGAGAAGATCAGCGCAGGGAGGGGCGTTTGCTGGGAGAAGATCAACGCATGGTCCAGCAATAACGCAGGGAGGGGTGTTTTCCGGGAGAAGATCAGCGCACGGTGATGGGCGGAGAAATTTTGAGACGCGGGAGGGTTTCCGTGGCTGGTCGCAGGAAGAAGGAGGCAGGTCTTTTCCAAACCGCGTGAAAATGGAGGAGAGCATGTCTGTTTTGTGTGGGGGATTTAATGAAGGAGTGAAAACTGTGTGGTTTTGAGTCAAAACATAAACATACCAAAACAGAGGCAAACAAACAACAACATTGGGACTGTGAAAACTCAAAACGAAAACGGGCTATAAAAACGGTGCAAACGAACGGGCCAAAAGTCTTTTTAGATGGGAGAAAGTCGTCATTGTTCTCTCTCTCACTTAAGATCTCGTTCAGTTAGGTAACCTTCCTCCCGTTCTCTGCCTCTTATTGGAAAAAATGGTCGATTGCTTTTACAAAACCTCCCTCAATTAGCTCCATTCTCTTCTCCTTTTACATTCATTGCCCTCATAACTTCTCCCTTGTTAACCGGAAAAAATGATTTTTATAGTTAGCTTTTGATGTTTTATCATTTGCAAAAAAATGATTTTTATAGGTTATTTGTATGTGTGTATTTTTGTATGTACGAAATTGTGGATGATGGTAGGTAATGGGTATGTGTCACTGTTATGTATGTGTGTTCATTTTGGTGTGTATGTGGTTGGTGTGGTGTATGTTTTGGATATGCGTGTGTACTGTATATGTTGTGTTTGTTGGATATGTATTATGTGAATGAATTTTTGGATAAGTGTATGCATTATGTGAATGAACTTTTGGATGAGTATGTTTATTTGTTGTTGTGTGTGGTGTATGCGTGTGTGTGTGTGATGTATGTGTGTACGCGTGGTATGTGTTGTGTGTATTGTATGTATTCCGCATGTGGCTGTAACACTATGGGAAATAGAACTAGAAAATTAACTGAGGAAGGGCCAAGAGGGGTTGGGATAGAGTGAGAGAGAGAAGGGGTGAGAAACAAGAAGATCTTTCATTACTTTATTCCTTAAAAAAAGTCTTACATCCATAATCAGTATTTAAAGTAATTAATTACAAAGCTTCATAACAGTTCAATTAACGGCTATGATGATGTGGCTATTGCTGAGCTATCTCACACTATTAAAGCTGGAAAGATGGGTTTGTCAGGTGGCGGCATCCTCTTTCTTCTTATGTTCTTGATTGTATCTGAGCCGTTGAATTCATTTTAATTGGAAGGTAACCGACGAAAAATGATAAGCAATAACTATCTCCCTCATTATTCTTTCCAGATTAAATCTCTGCCAAGTGTTAAGTCGGTGAGAGTATTAATGGTGTTACATTACTCCCCCCGTTTAAAAGGACGATGTCCTCATCGTCTTCCTTATATTTTTCCCCTCTTCTTCATCCTGAAACCCTAACGGCGAAGGGGAGAAGCAAATCTTCTTCGGCGAGTTGAATCTTCCTGATTCCCTAATGGTAGAAAGCAAAAGATGATGCTGATGAGAACAGATGGGCAGGAAAACTTCCGGTTGAAAACAAAAAAAGCTAATTCTGCTACTCTTAGGGAAGTTGGGTAAGATTCCGTTGTAGAAGTAAAACGTTCTTCCTTCGATCTGTTGCTTTGCCTTGATCTGAGTTTTAGGATAGTGTCAGATTCCTCTGTTCTGTTGTCTGATTTGTTGCTCCATTTTTTGTTCTTCTCTTACTACGTACCGCCTTGGTTTTCCATGTCGTATTTCCCAGTTTTGTTGTTTGTTGGTTTAAGTGTGGGAAGTCCTTTAGGGAAGATAAATCCTCCCATGTACTGTCTTCTTGTGGCAGTCCATCCCACTGTATTAGTCCTTGTTGTACTTCTCTTCCTTGCTGTGAAATTTGCTTAGTAGATATAATAGTCAATGGCTTATGAAGTGGGTTGTTTCTCCAATGATTTTTTGGAAGGGCAACCAGCTGAGGCCCAGGTTCTCCGATGTACGAATTTAACAGAGAGATGTGAAAAACTGGGTGGATCCTTGCCTTAGGAGGGAGGTTTAGTCGATATGTTGTTTGGCCGATGACCTCCAGCACTTGGTAAGGACCGTAATATTTGAGGGCCAACTTCTTGTCATAGGAACATCCCAAGGATAATTGCCTGTAAGGGTGCAATTTTAGAAGTACCCACTGTCTAGGTTATAGCTGTAGTTCCTTCCTTTTTTTATCGATGTATGTTTTCATTCGTTATTGTGATGTCTTCAGATTATGCTTCAGTTGTTGTAGAATCTTCTCCCGTTTTGCCATTGTTGCTCTAGCCGCTTCATTTGTTGTGCTCACTAGGCTGTATGACAGTAAACTAGGTGGAGGTTGACCGAACATGACTTCATATGGGGTCATTCCAGTCGCAGAATTAAATTTTGTATTTATAAAGTATTCGGCAAAACTGAGATATGTGGTCCATTTCTTTGGATTATGATTACAAAATAATCGTAGATATTGCTCCATCCTCCAGGATCGATTAATTCGTTCGGTTAAGCCATTTGTCTGAGGATGGTATGCCGAAATGTACTTTAATTTCATTCCTTGTAACCTAAATAATTCTGTCCAGAAATTACTTAGGAATATAGTATCTCGATCCATTATAATCGATTCTGGCATCCCATGAAGCTTTCCTACTGTTTCCCAAAACAGAATTGCTACTTTTGGCCCCGTTAATGTCTTTATTGGGGCAAAATGGACCGCTTTTGAGAATCGATCTACCACTACCATAATAATTGTATAGGAATTAGAAGGTGGTAGATTAGTAATGAAATCCATTGTTAGGTTAGACCATATTTTCTCGGGTGTTTCAAGGTGTTATAGTAGTCCATATGATAGATGGTTACTTGGTTTAGCTTTCTGGCATAACTCACATTGTTGGACATACTATTCTACTTGTTTTCTTATGTTTGGCTAGTAGAATTGTTGCTATAATCTGAATGTTGTTCCCTTAATGCTAGAATGACCTCCCTAGAGGCTATCGTGGGCCTCCTTAATTAGTGTCAGTCGCAATTTTGAATTTTATGGAATGTATAATCTGTGTTTGTTGTAAATGTAAGGTCCCTTAATGGACTAATTAGGGTCTAGGTTTGGTGCATTCTTAATCTTCTGTAGGATCTGTTGCGCATAACTATCTGTAGTGTAGTCATGTTCCCTCCCACTCAAAAGAGTAGAGACTGGAACTGATAATCTATTCAGGGTCATTATTGGAGGCTGTTCTGGGGTTGAGTCTACTCTTGACAAGGTATCAACAACAATGTTGTTTTTGTTGGCCTTATATTTAATAGTGTAGTTATAACAAAGTAATTTGGAAAAAAATTTGTGTTGCTCGATTGTGTGTAGGTCATGGGTCAACAGATGATGCATGCTCTGATGGTCTGTATGAATTAAAAATCGATGGCCCAATAGATATTGGCGCCACTTTGCTACAGACGAAATTATCGCGTACATATATCTTACGTAAGTGGATTTTAGTTGGATTTGTGACGACAATTTTTTACTAAAAATGCTATTGCAGGTTTTTTTTGTTGGGATAAAACTGCTTCAATCCCTTTTCCAGACGCGTCAGTCTCAAGTTCAAACAGTATCTTAAAATATGGTAGCGTTAAAACTGGCGGGTTAATCAAATTGTTTTTTAAAAGGTCAAAAGCTTTTTGAGTTTGGGGGTCTAGTCAAAAGGTATTTGGTTGAGCAAATCTGTCAATGGATAAGCAATTGTGGCATATCCTTTGATAAATTTGCGATAATAACCTGTTAATCCCAGGAATGCTCTAATGTCTTTTTGTGTTTTGGGTATTAGAAAATTTTGAATAACTTGTAGATTTGTTTTTGTTGGTCTGACTTGTCCCTGAGATATTTGATGGCCCCAAAATTCAATAGTCGAGGTCAAGAAAGAACACTTACTGTATTTTAATGTAACTTATTTTGCGTAAGAATTTCGAAGGCTCCAGTGAGGTGAACGTAATGGTCGTCTCGATAGACACTATAGATTAAAATATCATAAAAAACAACTATAAATTTTCTTAGATATGGTTGAAAAATCTTATTCATTAAGGTCTGGAATGTGGATGGTGCGTTTGACAGACCAAAGGACAAAACGGTGAATTCGTAGTGGCCTTGGTGTGTTCTAAAATCCATTTTGTGAATATCAACTTTGGCCATTCGTATCTGGTGATAACTCGAGCGTAGGTCTAATTTTGAAAAAAATCGGGCATCATGAAGTTCATCTAGTAATTCATCTATCGTTGGTATTGGAAAACGATCCTTAATTGTAATCTTATTGAGGGCTCTGTAGTCTACATAGAACCTCCATGTCTCATCCTTTTTTTACTAGTAAAACTAGTGAAGAAAAACTGGAAGTGCTTGGTCGGATGTGATTTTTTGTGTAATATTTCTTCAATCAAGCGTTCTATTTCATTTTTTTAGTAGTGGGGAAATCAGTAATATTTGATATTAGGTGCTTGTGCGCCTGGTTCTAAGTTTATATGATGGTCGATGTTTCTCTTTGGGGGTAGGGAACTGGGCTCTGTAAATAAGTGGTCGCATTTCGAGAGAAGGCACTTGAAGTCTTCCGGTAAGCCTGCTTGTGCTGTGGTATCTTGGACTATAGGAAATATTGAATCTGAGGTAATCAACCAACAAATTGCTAAGGACTGTAAGGATAAGAATCATGAAAGTTGCGATCATGTGATTTGGCTATCAGGGAAACTATTATGTCCCTTCAATGTTACTGGTCCCTTCTTCCCTAAATAGGACATGGTTAAGGTCGAGTAATCTGTGGTTATGGGTCCTAGTGGTTGTAACCAACGTACTCTCAAAATAATGTTCGCTCCCTTGATGTCTAATACATATAAATTAACCTTAAAAGGGTTAGCCTGGATGAACAACTGAATATCCTTACATATGCCCTTATATTTGATGGAGGACTCATTCCCTATAAGCAATGGGAATTCGGGTATAACATAGATCAGAATTCCTAGGAAATTGCCATGCTAGGAGAGATGAAATTATGTGAGCTACCACTGTCTACTAATAATTCAAGAGCATTTTGTGAGATGTGACCGGTGAAATGAATGAAATGTGTTGGGGAGGAGTCCGTTAAGGTTTGAATTAATGCGGTATAACATAATCCTTTTTCCCGTCTGTTTTGTAGTTCTTGGGGCGTCAGTTTTTTTTATAAATTGTTTACCGGTGGGAGGTATTAGTTGCTGATGGGCAGTATTTTGTTGCCAAATAGTTTGTTTGTGGTTATAATCTAGTGGGGATTTATATGGTTGCGAGGGAGGTTTGTGATACTTGAGGTGTTGCGCTTCACACATTCTAGCCATGGTGAAAGCCCTATCAAGTTTAGTGGGTTCGTGGATAAATACTTAACTTTGGATGTGAGGTTGAAGGCCTGAAATAAACATATTAGTCAAGAACGTTGGGTCTAGTCCTGGAACTCTGTTTTTTAGTTCTTCAAAAAAAATTTTGTAGTTTAAAACGGTGGTTGTTTGGTCAGTTTTGTTAGTTCTCCCTGTGGATTTTCATAAAGGCTAGGTCCAAATCGTTGCAGTATTGCTTTAACAAAGAAATCAAAATTGAGGAATGGGTGGTCCGAAAGAATCGCCTTGTACCAACGTGATGTTGTTTATCTAAGTGTAGTGCGGCGCAGAGTAAATATTCTTACGGATCAATTGTGTTATATTGAAAAAAAATTGAGGTTGTACAGCCAATCTGTTGGATCTCCCTCAAAAAAATGCAGACATGTAATAGAAAGTAATTTAGGTTGAGCTGAAGCAACCTGAATTGGAGGCTCGGGTGACGGAGAAGATCCCAGAATGCCGGCTGCGGATTGTCCTGTGCAATTCTCCGGATTTTTTTGTAGGCGCGAATTCTATAGGTCCAATGTGCGTTGAATGTTTTCCATATACATGCACATTTCATTATGCAATTCGTCCTGTTGATCTTGAGCGTGATCTCTTGACGCCAAGATTTGCTGTGTTAAAATCTTGTTCTGGGACTGCATGTCATGATGCAAGGAATCGATCTGTGCTTATCGGGTTCGCTACTCTTCTTGGATCACTTGAGGAACATCCATGGGATGGTGTTCCTCACTGTGAGATCTAGTTCCGGCAGCTATGAGGTCGGAGAGGGTGGAGAGCAAGACGATAGCACCAAATGTAACACTATGGGAAATAGAACTAGAAAATTAATAGAGGAACGACCAAGAGGGGTCGGAATAGAGTGAGAGAGAGAAGGGGTGAGAAATAAGATCTTTCATTACTTTATTCCTTAAAAAAAGTCTTACAGCCATAATCAATATTTAAAGTAATTAATTGCAAAGCTTCATAACGGTTCAATTAATAACGGCTATGATGACGTAGCTATTGCTGAGCTATCCCGCACTATTAAAGATGGAAAGATGGGTTTTGCCAGGTGGCGGCATCCTCTCCCTTCTTATGTTGTTGACTGTATCTGAGCCATTGAATTCATTTTAATTGGAATGTAACCGACGAAAAATGATAAGCAGCATTTATCTCCCTCATTATTCTGTGCAGATTAAATCTTCGCCAAGTGTTGAGCCGGTGAGAGTATTAATGGTGTTACAGTGGCGTATGGTTTGAATGTGTGCATGCATTATGTCTGTGTGTTTATTAATGTTATTAGTTTTTAGATTGTTCATAAATATGTATGTGCGTGCGTTTATTAATGTGTATGTGTGTGTGTTGATAAAAAGCATAATTTGTTTTGTTTTTTAAGGATTGTCAAAACAAAAGATGGCGGCTTGGCCACTATGTGGGACACTATAGATGTAATGCTATTATGTAATATATGTATTAAAGAGAAAGAGCTTGGAAATCGACCAACCACACATTTTAGTAAACATGGTTGGAATAATGTTATGGAGAAATTTGAAGAATTAACTAAAAAAAATATGATAAAGTCCAACATAAGAATGAATGAGATCATTTGAAGGAGTGAAATTTATAGACAAAGCTGAAACGCAGTGAGATCGGTTTGGGTTGGAATTTATCAAGGAATACTATAGATGTCTCAGATGAGTGGTGGGATGAAAGATTGAAGGTATTAATTTATTATAGTAAAATTATTTTTCTTATTTTTTTTAATTTGTTCATTGTCTAATTTTAAAAACGGTTTATTTATTAGGTTGTCCCGACGACAATGAAATTCTGGTATTCGGGAATCTGCCCAGACTTAGAGGAGAAATTGAACATGATGTTCAGTTCAATTATCTCTGCGGGACATCTTGCTTGCATCCCCGCGACTCTTAGGGTCTTGCCCCATAGTTCATTGATGAAAGAGCAATGCCATAGGGAGAACATGATGACATTAAGGTCAGCAGAGTTCCTCATATATTTGATAATGTAGCTACATCTGAATCTAGCAAAAAAGGAAGAAAGGGACAAAATAAAGCAGTTAGCTCCATGTTAGAAGATTTGGCGGAGTCTTCTAAGAATATTAGTCGATGCAGATTTCCATCAGCAACACTCCAACCAAACAGAGTCTTAATTGAGTTACGTTGTTAATGAAATGACTTCAACTATTTTTTTAAAAAACAATTATGATTTTTAAAAAAAAAACATGTTTCATTACAAAAAATATTAATGTTTTTTAATATAATGGTATCTTTGTTGCGGATCTCACTCGAGGCTTTTGAAAACCGATTTAGCTTGGATCGTCTTAGCCCAGGAGCGATCGAGCGCGCAATCAGTTACAGAGAAATGAGATGGCTAATGAGTAGGTTTTTTATGTGGAAAACCTCGGAAATGGGTAAAAAACCATATGGTTGGTACCATACCGACCAAACATCCACTATCAGTTGGTTGTTATACAATGCTTTTCGAGAGATGCGAGGGCGACATGCCGCTCCTCATTATGACTTGTGGGGATAGAGAGAGACACATTCGAAGGGTCACCATCCACCGCTCACAAAGCTGAGTATTATTTTTTATCACGATAGGAGCACCGCGCTCTAGAGATTGGGTGGTCTTCTGCTTGCGCTTTGAAGCTAAAACAACACGTTCTACGCATGTTTGCGTGTGAAAGTTTTAATGGTTACTCTAATCACCTAGAGGGGGGGGGGGTGAATATGCGTTAGAAATGTTTTGGTCCTTTTTGAAGTTTTATAATTAAGCTAACCACAAAAAATCAATCATAAAAAAGCACACAAAGATTTTATAGGGGTTACCCAGATTATGGGTATATCCACTATCTCTCTCCACCTATCTAATAACATGCTAGACTAGGCTAACTCCTCCAACAACTCAGATTCAACATTCTTACAACTCAGATCCACACCTTGGATCCTACCTCAAAGTGATAGCGCTCCTACAGGTCAGATTCCATTGAATCCTTCCTCAGGTGCTCAAATACAACCATACCTCAGGTTCACTCCTAAACCCAACCTCAGATCCACTTCTTGGATCCTACCTCAGGTACAATCAACAACCCTACCTCAAAGTATAAGCACTTCTACAACTTAGAAACATAGCAGGTTCCCTACCTCAGGTCATCACAAGACCCTACCTCAGGCTTCAACAAAGCCCTACCTCAGAACTCAAAGAGATCTTACAACAACGATAATGATTAAATTTGTTTACAGATACTAGACTCAAAAAGATATTAATTTGAAGCTTGAGTCTTCTAAAGCTTTTTAGTGAAAAACCCTTCTTAACAGTAATAGTCTTTGAATGAATCTTCCTTTGAGATTTAAAGCTCTCCAGAATTGTAGACTGTAAGTCTTCTTGCTTTTGATTGAGTTGAGTTTAAAGCTTTGGAAATACTTAAGTCTTCTTCTTTGAAGGTGGACTCCATGATCTTTTGGAAGTTTGCTTTACTGTTTTATTTCTTTTCATCATCGACAAACTGTACTTGTAGATTTTTTAAAGTTAGGGTTTAATGACCCCTTTCTTCTTATTTTATACTCTGCCAACCTTAACAGTCGAAACATCGGAGAAATCCTGCCAGGTCACTCTTTAGAAGAGATTGATCTGACATTTGCTTTCTGTGCCTTCAATAATTTGAAATCACGTCTTTTAGAGTTGACTTTGTAATATCATTGTGTAAAGTTTATATACACAATGTTACTTTACTTGGGATTATTTTCTGCTTACTTTTAAGCGTGATCACAATGATATCGTTATGTGAGTGTTGATCTGTAACACCTTCGTCCGTCACATGAAATATAACAGAGGGTCTGATCGGGGCCTCACGCCACATTCTACAGAAAGTCGATGACATTACTTATGAATATCAAAACCAGTACATGCATCCTAACTCAGAGCATTCTAGCAGAAGCTTTAGGGGTTATTACTGAACTCAACAATCATGAATGTCTACTATATATAAACAACCACATTTATATATATCACCGGAATGTAACCAAAAATACACAAAAGTGTTTGTCCTTAAGCCCTTACAGTTAAACTTCACAAGTGCGGATTACAAACATCAGCACGCAGGCCGACCACACATGAAAACGGTAAAACTATTCCATTCGGCCTTCGAGGGCTAGCATAACAGCATGGGCTTCAGCTCACTATTTCCCGCTCGGCTCTCCAATACCTGCACAGAGACAATACACCCTGAGGGTGGAAAATAAGGCAACGGTCAGCATTCAGTTGACCAATTTATAATTACCCTACCCCTTTCCCGGGGCAGTGGTATTCCTTCCCTGCAGACATAGTATTTTCACAAGCAGATATCTCACAAAATGTGCACTCGCGCACAGTTCAATATATCATAAAAATCGGTCGTATGGCCCTACGCTCTGTGCACTCAGGGCACATTATCGATGTACCGGAAAACCAGGGTCCCGCCACCGTTCAGTGGTCCCAGACATAATGACAAGTTTGAGCATTTTAGTCTTAATGGCACGCAGGCCTAAGACTCTCATTATGCGCTCCAACGATACCAATAACATAGGTCTACCAGTCGGTCAGACATAACGTGGGTACAGTTCAGCCTTGCCCATTGCTCAAATCGACAAAATGACACGGGTCAGCTTTCCCCTTACCCATTCAGCACACTGACCTTTAAGATCTCACAGCTCACATAATAGCCACACTGTCCTCCAAGGATTGGTTTCACAATCAAAAAGGGAGTTAGTGCCAGCGTTCATAACAATCGCTTGGCGGGACCAACAGAAGCTCTCTTTCTGCGCCCAAATTCAACCCAAATCCTGCAGCATCCAGTAGTGCCAGCATATAGCACACAACGTCGAGGGTATTTTATTGAAACTCGATTTCAGTTCTTCCTGTTACTCCACTTCACAGGCACAACCCAGCGACTCTACAAAATAATCGTTTATATGCGAAGTCTTCACCGGTGCGCAAAATAAAATATCACCAATCCAGACCAACCTATCTAGATGGGCTTCACACAGCATGCCTATTATGTACTACACATTTTTAGATCTATATGCAAGACTCGAAGGGGATTTCATGATTCAACCCAAAGGAATTTCCTTGACTCTCCACCTTTTGGTGGGTGATTCCATGCATATGCCAAAATAAGGACTTCACTTGTCCAAGAAGGAAGATAGTTACCCTTATAGTTCTCTTCGGGGCCATGGCGAAGCTTTTCTACACAGATAGAAAGGAACACGTCACTCTCCTCTTCGCGAATCTAGCTTCGGCCCTTGATTCTAGCCACTAGATCTTCTCCAGTAACTTCAAGCTTCACCCAAAGCCTAACACTAGCCGAAGGTTTTCTGCTCTAGAACTAGGAAGCAAGGAAGAGAGAGAGAGAAAAGGAAATAATTACTTCCTCAATCCATCCCTCTGCAGATATGGCCTCCGATTTTACCCCAGCCCTACGATCTCTTCATATCAAAATAAAACAACGGCTTGGGTTTGAGCTGACAAAGTCAACCACCGCTCAGTGGCCGCACACCAGCCACCTGACACGAGTCGCCTTATAATACTGCTCAGCTCTACTCGACGATTTCTGCTCGACAATTTGTGGAGCTCTGCTCGATGATTTCCATCCAACTCAGGTTAATACTTAGCCTGACTTTTTGGGGTGTTACAATCCTCACCTCCTTACTGAAATTTTGTCCTGAAATTTAATACAGTGCGTAGAAACCAGTAACAAATATGTTACAACATATTTTTTTTGTACAAAAAATAACAGTTTATAACAAAAATGTTATAACAGGTTATACAAATAACTCGGGAAATTCAGCATGCATGGTTTGCTCCCACTCCCATGTTAGCTCCTCACGACCACAGTTGTCCCACTGAATCTTGACCATCTCGATTGTCTTGTTTCACAACTGCTTATCTGCTTTATCCTCGATCTGAATGGGCTTAACCTTCGTCGTTAGCCCAGACTCGACCGGTACGTGCTCATACGCAATCACTTGAGTTGGATCTTTCACGGCTTTTCGATGCACTGAATGTGGAACACATCTTGCAATCCACTCAATTATGCCGAAAGAGCTAGCCGATAGGAACCTTCTCCAACTCGCTCCACTACTTCAAACAGACCAAGATACCTCGTACTTAACTTTTTCAAGCACCGAATCCTTGACATGCCTTTGAATGGCTTGATTTTTAAATATAGCCAATCGCCCACCGCGAATTCCACGTTCCGATGTTTTGAATTATAGTACTTTGCCTATCTATCTTGGGCTATCAGTACCCTCTCCCGGATAGAGCGTATCGTCGAATTAGCCTCTTCGACTTACTTACGCTTATACAACTTATACTCGCGTATTTCCGCCTAAGCTAACGGTGTACGACACTTCATACCATACAAATCTTCAAAAGGTGTCATATTTATGCTAGCTTGATAGCTATTGTTGTAGGCAAACTCTACCATATAAAGATGGTCTTCCCACCTCTTTCTGAAATCCAAGACGCACTTCCAGAGCATATCCTCCATAGTTCTGTTGGTCCTTTCAGTCTGATCATCCGTTTGCGGATGAAAGGCCATACTGAACGTTAATTTTGTCCCCAACAACTGATGGATTAGCCTCCAATCATTCAAAGTGAAGTGCCCATCTTGGTCACTTACGATGCTACGGGGTACACCGTGCAATCGTACCATTTGCTCGACATAAAGCTTAGCCAAAATTTCCACTGAATCGTCCCTCTTTTTCAAAATAAAGTAAGCCACTTTAGTCAACCGGTCCACGATCACCCAAACAAAATCATTACTGTATTGAGATCTCTACAAATCGTGCATGAAATCCATCGAAATATCATCAACCTTCCATTCCGGAATAGGTAGCGACTTCAGGAAACCTCCAGGCTTTTGGAATTCAGCTTTCACTAAGGCACAAGTCTGACATTTAGCCACGTAATGTGCTATGTCTTTCTTTAAACCCGACCACCAGAACAGCTTTTTCATGTCTTTGTACATCTTTGTGCTCCCTGGGTGGATTGAGTATTTCATAAAGTGAGCCTTATACATCAATTCTTCTCTTAGCTTACCCATAATCGGGACGCACAAACGACCAACTTTTTGCAAAAGACCGTCATCCCAGGATAATTGGGTATTTGACCCATCCATTGCATAGCATTGTAGACTTTCATTGCTCGTCGAACCCTATCCACAAGGTCATACTATACCTCCGACCAGTTTAGGCATGCACTTTCGGTGGAATTCTTTTCAACACAAGAAGTGTCTAGGTTCTCCAATTCTTAAATCAGATTCTCGTCATGCACCCGTAACTAACTTGCCCCTTACAGGAGTCCTATGACTCAATGCATCTGTGACCACATTGCCCTTCCCGGGAGTATAGTGAATCTGGAATGTGTAGTCCTCAAGGAAATCCATCCACCTTCGTTGTCACATATTTAGACTTTTCTGATCCAGAAGACACTAAAGGCTCTTATGGTCTGTGAAGATGTCAACTTTCACGCCATATAAGTAATGATGCCACAGTTTAAGTGCAAATATCACCGCCGCCAACTCCAAGTCGTGGACGGGGTAGTTTTGTTCATGCACTTTCAACTGGCGTGAGCCATAAGCTATCAATTTTCCAAACTAAAAAGCACGTAGCCTAAGCCACTCCCTAGCGCATCACTATAAATCTCAATGTCGTCCGTACCACAAGGCGACGTCATAATAGGCGTCGTGGTCAAATGACTTTTAGCTCTTCAAAAGCAAGCGCGCACTCCAACATCCAAATGAACTTTTGATCTTTCCTCATCATTGTGGAGAGAGGTAAGGCTATCCGCGAATAGTAGCCAGTAAGTCCAAGGAATGTATGACTTAGCTACAATAGACAACACAGTTCATTGCTGTATCGTAACTATCTTCGCAGGATCTACTGCCATACCTACAACACTACCCGCATGGCCAAGAAAAGCCCACCGATGATAGCCAGAACTCACACATTCAGAAAGTGGCATTGATCATGTTCTTTTTCAGGGTGTGCAACACCATTTATAAGTGGTTCGCATGGTCTTATTCAGACTGCGAGTTCACTAAAATGTCATCAATAAAGATGATTAAAAATAAGTCCAAGTACTCTCGAAATGTTTGGTGCATTAGGTCTATGAATACCGATGGCACATTTGTTAGCCCAAACGGCATTACCGTGAACTTGTAATGACCATAACGTGTACCAAATGCTATCTGGGGAATGTCACATTCCCGAATCCTTAACTGATCATTGACAAATCTTAAGTCCAGCTTAGAGTGGACAGTTGATCCCACTAGCTGATCAAACACGTTATCACTCCGTGGAATCAGATACATGTTCTTCTCCAACAGCTTATTCAGTTCTCTATAGTTGATGTATAGCTGCAGGCTACCGTCCTTCTTTTCTTTTCCTTAAAGGGGCCAGTGCACCTCAAGGTGACACCCTGGGACTCCAATAATCTTATCTTAACAATTCTTCTAATTGAACTATTAATTTTTCCATCTCCTCTAGCTATTCTCGATATGGGGAGCGGGCTACAGGTTTCACACCTAGCACCACCGCAATAGTATCGTTGGTCTCCTGAGGGGACATCATCCATGGAGGTCATTAGGAAACACATCTGTATAAGCCAACATAATAGGAGTGTCACTCAACCGGGATTCGGCCTAAAGGCCGCTATAGGAATGAAGAATTACTTCGTGCACAGCCGAACAAGTTTGACGATTTGGAGAGAAAACATCCATATCTTGCTCGATCCTCGCATACAAGAGAACTTAGTCCCTCGTTCGATGATATTTCTAGTGTGACTTACGTGAAGGTGTAATTTATACTGGTACGTTGCTCCAAGAGCTAGTCCATACCTATGATCACATCAAACACAACTATTGTTAGCACAGATGCTCCTACGTCCTGATATGACATCATAACGACATCTTAACATATCACTTTCTACCAATATTAACTCTTTTCAATACGACCATATCATTCCACTCTTATCTGTGATAGGAAGATAAGCACACAGGGCATATATTAAGACTTAATCAAACGACTTCTTGATCATTCATCACAACATGTTTATATACGCAAAACAAGTATTGTATACATCATTCCTTACTAGGAACTATACGGTACATAATTACAGTTATTTATGTACATACATTCAACGTTCCCTTTTTGTTTGGTGTCATCTAAGGGCCAATTCGGCAGTCTTGGGCTATATGTCCTTCTTTTCCACACGAGTAGCAAGTGCGTGGAGTTTTCCCTTCAACTGCTCCAACCTTAGCTTTCTTTGTCCTTGGCGCATCACCATGGCATTCCTTGACAAGATGTCCTACCTTACCACAAGAAAAGCAAACATATGGCCACACCTTTTCTTTGTTCCCATGATTGTGGAAGAGGTTGATTCCAACAGATGTAACTTCATCTTCTACTTACAAGAGTTTGATTTTGAAATACTTGCACAGTTCGGCACGTTGAACTCTTGCTTCGCCCTGAATTTGTCAAGTCCATTTCCAAAGACTTAACAGTCATTACCAAAGCACAAAATCTAAGTAACTTTAGACCCACCAATAGACGTCGTAGTTCATCGCTCAAACTATCATAAAATCTGTTGGTCTTAGTCTTCTCGGACTCAAACACAAACTTTGTATGTTGTCTCAGCATAATAAATGCATGAAAGTACTCCTCAACCGTGTACGGTCATTGACTCAAACACATATTCAACGGCGGAGCCGATGCTCTTTCCCTTGCCATCTGCTCAAGTACACCAACCGGCATAGGACTCACAATCGGAACAGAGGGTTGTACATGTCCCTCATGTTGGGCCTTCATCATTGCGAAGACCACATCAGTGATCAACCATACCGTCTCTACCGAAGGAGGAGGTGTTGGCACCTCAGTTGGCGTATTAATCCCCTTCGAATGCATGGGTTCTTGTTGCCCCTCACTACTTCTAGTCACCTACAATCGTGAAACACATAATTAAGCAACTAAAATATTGCAAAAGACAATACCAGGAACGCACAAGTTCCACAAATATGTGTATTTTCATTCCTAAGTGGACATTCTTAAGTTCATTTATGTTATAACGGTAAGAACTTACACGTGCTCGCCACCCCTCAAAAGAATTCATCCACGAATTCGCAGGAGGAAGGACAAGACAAGCTGATACTAAATTATAACACCTCCGTTAGTTACATGAAATATAATAGAGGGTCCGACCGGGGCCCCACACCATATTCCACAAACAGTCAATGACAATACTTATGAATATCAAAACTAGTACACGCATCCTAACTCAGAGCATTCTAGCGGAAGCTTTAGGGGTTATTACTGAACTCAACAAGCATGAATGTCCACTATATATAAACAACCACATTTATATATATCACAGGAATGTTACCAGAAATATAAAAAAGTGTTTGGCCTTAAGGCCTTACAGTTAAACTTCACAGGTGTGGATTACAAACATCGACACGCAAGCCGGCCACACATGAAAATGGTAAAACTATTCCATTCGACCTTCGAGGTCCAACATAGCAGCATGGGTTTCAACCCGCTATTTCCCGCTCGGCTCTCCAACACCTGCACAGAGACAATCCACCCTGAGGGTGGAAAATAAGGCAATGGTCAGCATTCAGTTGACCAATTTATAATGACCCTACCCCTTTCCTGGGACAGTGATATTCCTTCCCTGTAGGCACAGTATTTTCACAAGCAGATATATCACAAAATGTGCACTCACGCACAGTTTAATATATCATAAACATCGGCCGCACGGCCCGATGCTCCGTGCACTCAGGGCACATTATCGGTGTACCGGAAAACCAGGGTCCCACCACCGTTCAGAGGTCCCAGACATAACAGCAAGTTTGAGCATTTTAGTCTTAATGGCAAACAGGTCTAAGACTCTCATTATGTGCTCCAACGAGACCAATAACTTAGGTCTACAAGTCGGTCAAACATAACGCGGGTACAGTTCAGCCTTGCCCGTTGCTCAAATCGTCAAAATTACACAGGTAATCTTTCCCCTTACCCGTTCGGCACACTGGCCTTTAAGAGCTCGCAGCTCACACAATAGCCACACTGTCCTCCAAGGACTGGCTTCACAATCAAAAAGGGAGTTAGTGCTAACATTCATAACAATCGCTCGGCGGGACCAACAGAAGCTCTCTTTCTGTGCCCAAACTCAACCCAAACCCTACAGCATCCTGCAGTGCCAGCATATAGCACACAACTTCGAGGGTATTTTCCTAGAACTCCATTCCAGTACTTCCTGTTACTCCACTTCACAGGCACTACCCACCGACTCTATAAAATATTCGTTTATAAAAAGAGTCTTCTCCGGTGAGCAAAATAAAACATCACAAATCCAAACCAACCTATCCAGATGGGCTTCACATTGCATGCCTATTCCGTACTACACATTTCCGGATCTATATGCAAGACTCGTTGGGGATTTCATGAATTAACCCAAAGGAATTCCCTCGACTCTCCACCTTTTGGTGGGGGATTCCATGCATATGCCAAAAGAAGGACTTTACTTGTCCAAGAAGGAAGATTATTACCCTTATAGCTCTCTTCAGGGCCATGACGAAGCTTTTCTATGCGGATGGAAAGGAACACGTTGCTCTCCTCTTAGCGGATCTAGCTTCGGCCCTTGATTCCAGCCACCAGATCTTCTCTAGTAACTTCAAGCTTCACCCAAATCCTAACACCAGCCGAAAGTTTTCTGCTATAGAACTGGGAAGCAAGGAAGAAAGAGAGAGAAAAGGAAATAATTACTTCCTCAATCCATCCCTCTACAGATATGGCCTCGGGTTTTACCCCAACCCTACGATCTCTTCACATCAAAAGAAAACAATGGCTTGGGTTTGAGCTTACAAAGTCAACCACCGCTCAGTGGTCGCACACCAGCCACTTGACACGATTCGCCTCATAATACCGCTCAGCTTTGCTCAACATTTTTCGTCGAGCTCTGCTCGACGATTTCCGTCCAGCTCAGGCAACACTTAGCCTGACTTTTTGGGGTGTAACATGCTCACATAATGGTATTTTACATACACTAAAATTATTTCCTTTGACTGTGATCACAATGATATCATTTTGAATTTTATGTCAATCACAATAGTAAATACTTTAACTCATCTTCTTTAGAAGAACTTACTTAATGATATTATTGTGTTAAATCCTTCAACACACTGGTTATGAACTTAACCCATTCTTCAATCATGATTGTGTGTACACTTAGTATAAAACAATTCTCCTGACTTTATCATGGCTGACTGATATGATGATACACATTAATCCTACTCATGCCACATGAGATGATCTTCAAATACAAGATATACTTATCATTGAGTAAGGGACTTCTTTAAATCTTGGAACATTGAAGGCAATATTTCCAACAGTCTCCAGCTATTTGAAAAAGTCAGAACCCTGACCAATGATAAGGTACATATATAGGATAAAAGAGTTCATCACAGAGTTCAAACTTATAACAATATTGAAGATATAGATAAGCATTTAAAATGATGTGTGTGTGTGCGCGCGCATATATATATATATAGTGTTAGAGCATGCATTCCACATCTCTTGGTTTGAGAATAACAAATACCGTAATGTATTTGATCTAGTATTTTGTGTGTTTATAGTGTGCAGGTTGTACATGTTGAATGAGGAGACGAGTTTTGTGTACTAAACTTCAAACAACAATAACTTTTAATCAGGAAGGAGTTACAGAATGTCCCACCCCATTACGGAATGAGAACAAAGTCATCTACACTCTGGAATAGGTTCAGATGGCAAAAGTGAAAAGGAGATATCGCCAGGCGATAGCCACTATCGCTTGGCGATAACAAAAATGACGTCGCCGTGACGAAGGCCATGTTCCACACGAGCCGGCCACTAAGCCATTATTTGGAGGTATATCTAGGCGATATCTGATATCACTGGGAGATAGATCCACGATCAAATTAGCTCGCAGAAACCTCAGAATCATGGGACACGTGGCAGCCAAAAATGATCACACTGGAGGGCGATAGCCACTATCGCCGGGCGATGTCCCAAAAATATAAAAAGGCCGAATTCTTTTGTGGAGAAAATGATTTTTTATTACCTGGAGTATTATTTCCTGTGCATTCCATCCAAAAAGCTCCAGCCTTCAAAAACTCCTACTTTCCGAAGAACGTTCAAGAGCAAAGAAGAGACGGTTCGTGCGCAACATCTCAGACAATCTTTGCAAGGATTCGACATCATCATCATAGCTTCATGTTGCGGGAATTTTTATACTGAATTTTATCTTGTAACTTATCTTTTCATATTTATAATACGTAGAGAAGTCGCTTCCTTGCGCGCGACGTCTAGGTCCGTGTGTGACTTTGGAGGAAATCGCCACCTTGTGTGTTGCGTCTAGGTTCTTGTGTGGCTTAGGAGAAATTTGCCACCTTGTGTGTAGTGGCTAGTTCGAGGTTAAATCTAGGGGGAGGTTAGGTGCAAGATCTAGGGAGAGATACTCTTTAGCCAGCCGGTTCTTGTAGAAGGACCGGTGAAATCAAAAGAAGATTATATTTTTCATAGCTTTGATCTCTAGCTTTATAGAGATACACTATATTCTGTTTTAACACTTGTGAAATAAAATATCATCATTTATAGTCTTATGAATTTATAAGTGTGTATCTTTGATTATGAAAAATTAGTTTTGAATTCTACAATTATTTCATCAAGTAAACTTTTTAGCCCTTATTCTTCCCCCCTCTAAGGGCGTCGTAAGATCCAACATATAGTTCAAGCTAAAGAGTTTAAACATTTGAAATAGAAACTACATTTGCCACATTTTAGACAATCCAAGCGATCATGAGAATAATTTCTTCTTGATCATCCAGTTATTTACTCCTACTAGCTTTATTTTCAAAACTCTTAGCTAGGCCAACTTAGACATTAAACCTAGTATGAGTTGTGTCCTAAGCCTCTAGAAACACCACCATCTTTTTACCACCTTGAGCAAGAAGCTCAATATGATTCTCCCCCTCAATATCAACACCTACTTCCATGCTTTCTTCAGAATCTTTGTTTAAGAACTCATTAAGAGTTTCATCAATAGTCTCATTATTCACTTCTTCTTATGTTACAGTAATTTGTGTTTTAGTCCCTTTTTCAGTTGTTTTCCCCTCAATTGGAGTGCTCTTCATTACACTACTGCTTATAGCAGGAACACCTTCATCAATATTCACAGTGGTATCCATTTGCTCATTTCAGCAAATTTCTTAGGAACTCTTTGATTGACATCAAGAGCAGAGACGTTTATGGGTATGAAAGGACCTTCTTCAATACATGTGTAGATTTTAGGGTCAGAGGCTTCCATGAATAGTTTGTCCATTTGCTTCCAGATTCCAAAGGTTTCTTTTCTATAGATTGGGAGTTTTATTAAGCTTAGCTTCTTGTATATCTCACTAGAAGTCATGGTGTTTATACTGTTTGAACCCTTAAGAACTTGTTCAGCTGTTAAGCTTTTTTGAACAACCTATCTCTAATACTACTTAAAAGTTTTAAGGGTTTGTCTAATCACCTAAAGTGTGGGGGGGGGGTGAATAGGTGTTTGAAATGTTTTGGTCTTTTTTGAAGTTTTATGATTAAGCTAACCAAAAAAAATCAAACACAGAAAAGTACACAAAGATTTTATAGTGGTTCCTCATATTATTGGTACATCCATTGTCCCTCTCCATATATCTAGCAGTATGCTAGACTAGACCAACTCCTCCAATAACTTAGATTCAACAATCTTACAAATCAAATCCACACTTTGGATCCTACCTCAGAGTGACAACACTCCTACAATTCAAATTCCATTGAATCCTACCTCAGGTGCTCAAAGGAAACCTTACCTCAAGTTCACTCCTGAACCCTACCTCAGTCCACTTACTGGATCCTACCTCAGGTACAATCAACAATACTACATCAGAGTGCAAGCACTCCTACAGCTCAGGAATGCAGCGGGTTCCCTACCTCAGGTCTTCAGAAGACCCTACCTCAGGCTTCAACAAAGCCATACCTCGAATCTCAAAGAGATCTTACAACAACATTAATGATTAAGCTTGTTTACGATACTAGACTCAAAAAGATGTTAATTTGAAGCTTGAGTCTTCTAAGGCTTTTAAGTGAAAAGCCCTTCTTCACAGTAACAACCTTTGAATGAATCTTCCTTTGAGAATGAAAGCTCTCATGAATTTGTAGGCTGGAAGTTTTCTTGCTCTTGATTGAGTAGAGTTTAAAGCTTGAGAAATACTTGATTCTTCTCCTTTTGAAGTTAGACTCCTTCTTAATCTTTTGGTAGCTTGCTTTACTATTGTATTTTTTTCACCGTCGGCAAGATGAACTTTTAGAATTTCCAAATTTAGGGTTTATTAACCCCTTTCTTCTTCTTTTATACTCTACCAACCGTAATGGTCGAAACATCAAATAAATCCTATCAGATCACTTTCTAGAAGAGATTGAACTGACATTTGCTTTATGCACCTTCGTTGATTTGAAATCCCATCTTTTAGAGCCGACTTTGTAATACCGTTGTGTGAAGTTCATACACACAAAGTTATTTTACTTGGGATTATTTTTTGATTACTTTTAAGTGTGAGCACAATGATATCATCATGTGAGTGTTGCTCACAATGGTACTTTACTTAGACTAAAATTATTTCCTCTAATCTTGATCACAACGATATCATTTTGACTTTTCTATCAATCACAATGGTAAATACTTTGACTCATCTTCTTTAGAAAACTTACTTAACGATATCATTGTATTCAGTCCTTCAAAACAACGGTTCTGAACTTAACCCATTCTTCAATCCTGATTATGTATACACTTAGTTTAAAATAAATATCCTAACTATCATGTCTGACAGATATGATGATACATATTAATCTTACACATGCCACATCAGATGATCATCAAATACTAGATGTACTTATCATTGAGTGCGAGACTTCTTAAAATCTTGGAACATTGAGGGCAATGTTTCCAACGTATGAGGCTTCCCTCCTACTATTCACATTAGAGTATGGAGCAAGGAGAGCTTGTAGCTGACTGGAGACTAGAGGGTACTGAATGTTGTGAGAATTGATCATAAATTGCTTTCTACGATGGAAGGCATGTGCACGGAGTGGAGCATTTATAGGAGCGCATGAAGATAGATGAAGATGGATGAAGATCTTCATGGAGCGATGGAGATCCCTGGAGGAGCTCTCACTTGCGTAGGACGAGAAGCGGATGATGAAAAGATGTAAATTGAGGAGAGACTAGGGTCCTATTTAAAGGCCTCATGATTGGTTACAATGGTTATGCGACTATCTGCATCCCGTAACCACCTTAATTACTATTTGCATACCAATTTCATATTGTTCAATTATGCATATATTTTTAACATTACTACGTGCACACCCTTATGGCTATTCGAACCCCCATATTGGGTGGTTATGTTGGTGGTTACGATGGTGGTTACTCATACATCAGACGGTGGAAAATGCACATGGATGATAAGACGGTGGAGGATCGGCCAACAATGGAGAGATTGCTAACAAAATTGCAAGGAAATTGGCTGGCGAGGGCTGACAAGATGGCCGGGGAGGGCGGTTGAGTGTCTGGCTAGGAGGTCGGCCGAGCAGCCGACTGGGCGCTACCATGCAACCTACCAGAGGGTTGCACACACGATTGTGTGTTAGAGGCTGACATTGCCACCACACGCGTAGGGATAGCCGTGGCCTTTGGGACTGCGAGAAGAGGGTCGGCCATGAACTTCGTGGCCATGGGAGGAGGGCCAGTTGTGACCCTCGCGGTCGTAGGTGGAGGGCCGAACTAACCCTCCCTATTGCAGGCGGAGGCGTCCACACGCTGACCTCTTAAACACGGATGAAGGTGGCAGCACGTGGCCCTCCTAACTATGGGAAGAGGTGGTCGTACGTGACCCTCCTGAACAGGGCAGAGGTGGCCGCACATGACCCTTAAAACTGTTGGCAAAGCATGCCACACGTGGCCATTGCATCTGCGGGACACTCAGTCGCTCGTGGTATTGTAGTCGCTAACATGGTGCAGTCGCACGGGGAGCACCCAGCCTTGAACGCTAGGGGCCCATGGCCTCACACGATCCCCTCCTGTGCATGGCGCGTGGTCCCCACACGTATGAGGTGCATGCGGCCATGTGCGTGCGGGGGACACGTGGGGCGCAAACGGCTTAGTAAGGTAGGCACGACCTCTTGCTTATGTGGTTGTGCGACGATCTTTAGAGGAGGTGACCAGGCATACAATTATGCCCTATATAGCAGCATGTTGTGGCACGGCCACACACATGTGCATGTGCGGTCCGACGATGATTGCGATAATGGCATTAGTGGGGTTGACTTTGTCCAACCCTACTTTCCTCACCAATAGGAGGTGGGTTCTTTTGTTATTTGAAGTCAGGATTTCCCATGATATTAAGGGGACCCTATCATTTGCCCCCCAAATTCCTGGAGTCTGCATCTTTTTCACATGAGTGCAGGATTTTTTTTTATTTGTGTGCGCTATACCCGTTGAGGAAAGTAGCCCTATATAGCCATGTCAGAGGTTGGCATTTGGTTGGTGGAATCTCGCAGCTTGGCACAGATTCTAAAGTTGTCATTTGGCATTAGCATTCATCCTAGGGGTGTTTGCTATCAGGGGTTAGAACCTATACTTGGTGGAGTGGAAGCTTAGTTGTAGCATTGTTGGACTTGTCACCGGGGATATTGATGGGTACCAAGACATTGATGTTTACGAGTAGCTTCAGATTTTTGTATCTCATACTATTGCCCCATTTGGTGGAGTATTATTATTTGTACTCGTGTATTTGTGTTGATGTGGTTGTAGTGCTTTGGATGCTTTTTGTACTTTGTATTGTTGTTCATGCATGGCCTACTGGTTTGGAGCATTGCTTGTGTGGCAATTTAGCTCTTGTGGCGCTAGCACTTTTATTTTAAGCGTGACTTTGCCTTGTATTCTTTGTTTGCTTTTAGATGCCAGTGGTGTAGGGACGACACTCTAATGATGTCGTAACCAACTACACAGTCAATGGGAGGATGCTTCGAGTCGGGGTAGTGAGAGGTTGAAGTCACAGTGTTGCGAGTTTTCCTTGACCGTGGAAGGACCACCAAGGGGGAGAAGCGCAAACCTTCAAGCCACAACAGTGTGGAAGGGGGACAAAATCCTGAAGATATCGCAACCTACTATGAGGGAAAATGGCATACGCTTTGAACCGGGGTGGTGAGAGGTTGATACCACCGTGCTATGGGTTGTACTGGCTAAGGCGGTGAATGGAGGACCTTCAAACTTTGGCAACCATGAGGGGGAAGTCCCTAATGGTGTTGCGACCTACTATTGTAGAAAAAGGGTGGACCTTCGAGTTGTGATAGTGGGAGGTCAATGGGAGGTGTTGTGAACATGTTTCCTAAAATCAGCTGCTATGAGCACCCTACCCAGAGGCAAGTGTTGTGAACAAGCTGCCCGAAGATAGTATTGTGAGCGCACTGCCTAAAGGCAAGTGTTGTGAGTGCACTGCCTAGTGGCAGGTGCTGTGAGTGCCTTGCTCAGAGGTAGGTGTTGTGAGTGTGCTGCCCGAAGGCAAGTACTATAAGGGCACTATTTGGAGGCAGGTGCTATAAGCACCATGCTCGGAGGCAGGAGTTCTGAGCACGCTTCCCGGAGGTAAGTGTTGTGAGCGCACTGCTCGGAGGTAGGTTCCATGGGCAATTTTATGTATCGTGCCCTCATTTGTGATGGAACTCACAGTATTTTGATTGGTCGCTATATTTTTAGCGAGCGGTCTGGGCTTGCGGAGTGCCTCACTCTCGGATTATATAGAGTATGTTAGTCTTGGAGGTACTGAGGGGCGTGTAGTTCTGATGTTGTCGTGTTCATGGGATTCCATGATGTTTATCATTCTTCATTGGTACTGATGAAGCCTCTTGTTCCCTCATTCTCTTTATGCCTTTATCAAACTTTTATATATGCGTTACAACTACTTCATCGATGGCGATGTGGGATTTGACCCATCATACTAGATCGAGATAACTTTGTACTATTTTCCTTATTAATGTTTAGTAGAAGTTGTTGGGGCAGAGTCCTCCTAAGAAGAAACCATGCAAGAGCTCAGTGTCGACTCTTGAGATTTATCGCGCCTTAGTGGTGAAATGTCGGAAGAAATCTCTAAGGGTTTCCCCTTCATTCTAGAGGATCCCGAAAAGGTGGGATGGGTCTCAAACGACCCTTTTATTAGTGATGAATTGATCGGTGAGAAATTGAGCCAGTCCTGCGAAGTTGTCGATTATTCCATCCTTTAGAGAGTGGAACTATGTTTGGGCTTGTTCTTTCAGAGTTGTTGGGAACACCTGATGTAACACCCCAATCTGCTGAGAATAATATAACAGAAGGTCCGGCCGAGACTCTACGCCAAAATTAAATGGGAAGACAAATGAGTTACAAGATAAAACCATAATCCATTCTAATTTAAATACGTACCCTAACACCAAGTTGCATCCTAGTGGAAGCTTAAGGAGTTATAAGAATCACCGAAACAGGAATGTCCACTAATAAAGCCAACAGAAATGAATGTCATACACATAGTTATGGCCTTAAGGCCCTACAAAACTGTGTTCATGTTTACAAGAAAGTAATTTCCAAACTTCAGCACACAGCTCGATAACACATGAGAATACTAAACATAGCACTTGGGCCTTCGAGGGCCAACTCAGTAAAAGTGCTTCAGCCCGTCACTTCCCGCTTGGAACTGCAGTACCTGCACGAAAACATTCCAACAAATAGTGGAAAACAAGGTAGTGGTCAGCATTAGCTTACCAAATTATAACGACCCACCCCTCTCTCGGGATGACAGTGCTCTTTCCCTGCAAGCAACATCATATATACATAAATCAAGAATGTGCAACTTAAGCACCAAACAACACAAATGATGGCATGAATGATCAATGCCTAGTGCACTCAGGGCACATTATTGGTGTACTGGATAATCCAGGGTCCCACTAATTGCCATCGTAGATAGTCATTGGTGCAATAGTACCCCAAACGGTGAGCTTAACGAGTCCTACCACCATCCTCAGTCCCAGACTGGACGACTCCACTTGAGCATTACTAGTCAGACATCAAGCCACGACTCTCTCCTATGCCAACAATAATTGTCATATACTTTAGGTCTATTTAGCCGAATGACATAGTGCGAGTACAGTTCAGCTTCTTCCTATTACTCAGATCGCCGTGGCAATTAACGACAACAATGTAGGTCAACATCCCCTTTCCCGTAAAGTCACATAACCAATGTTACGTTCTATGGCTGGCACTCACAGCCAAAAAGGCTGGGCACTCTAGGTACATAGCTTAATAAGCTATCCCTCGTTTCCCCAGGACACGGGCTTCACAATCACAACAAAAGCTCACACAGATCTGTTGCCAGCAGAACTCCAAAAATACATAATTTCCACGGAGTCCTTTACGAAACGCAAAACAAAACAACACATCACCAATCTAGATTAACTTGTTCGAATGGGCTTCAAGCAACATGCCTAATCCATTCTCTCGCTTCTGGATACTATATGAAGAGAATACTTGGGGGGTAAAACATATCAACCCACTGGAAATCACCTTTTCTCCACCAATCGGTTAGAGATTCCATATAAATATGTTGAATACTGACTTCACTTGTTTAAGGGGAAAAATTATTACTCTCATAGTTTGTTTTTACGGAGCTATGAACAAGGATCTTGCTCTCCTCTTCACAACCTAGGCTCGGCCTTAAGAATCTGATGACCACTTCTTTGGCAAAACACGCCCAAACAGCTTGAATAGTTTTCGGCCAAACTAATCTCCAGGGAGCTGCTCAGGTTGGAGAGAAAGGAGAAGAAAGGCTTGGTCTTTTTCCCTAAGCCGCCCTGACTTGAAGCTTTCGACTTTGGTCCCAAATTTCTTTGGTTTCGTACTCACCGGAGGGCATAGAGAGCCTCTAAAGGCTGCTCTTAGCTTTGATCCCGCCGGAAACCTCATACAGACTTCCACTTCTTCTTCCTTTGGCTCGGGAAAAGAGAAAGAGAATGACAGAAAAAATTACTTGAGTCTCACCGAGCCTTGCTTTAAAACTAGATGGGATGGAACCCTAGTTGTACAATCTAACCTAGTTAGAATGGGCGGCAAAGATCAACCCTAACTCTTAATTTAACGGTAAGGACCACCATAACTTAGCCGCTTAAGGGCCAGAAAATACGCATTCTTCTAGATCACTCGACGAATCCATTCAGAACACTCGACGAATTCGTTCAGACCACTTAACGAATTCATTTAGAGCACTCGATGAATTCGTTCAGAACACTCGACGAATTTGTTCAGACCACTCGGCGAATTGTTTGACCACTCGACAAATTCATTCAGAACACTCGACGAATTCGTTCAGACCACTTTACAAATTGTCATGACCACTCGACGAATTTGTTGTTACCACTCGATGAATTTGTCGTGACCACTCGACGAATTGACGTGACAACTTGACGAAATTTTCGTTACCACTCGACAATTTGTCGTGACCACTTGACGAATTTAGCTTAGTTATTTTAAGCTAGAAAACCATGGGTGTTACAAATCTCCCCTCCTTTAAGAAATTTCGTCCTAAAATTAATAGTAGAGGGACAAACAAAGAAGTACAACATATACAAAAATTCATACCTCAACAGAACAGTGTTGGAACCCTTATTTGGATTTGTGCTAGGTCTACTCTTAGGATTTCTTGACCCCCTGTATAGCAATGATCTTTGTCTAGTCTTAGTTAGGTCCTTTTAGGTCAGGTTTGTGCAGACCAGCATTGCAGTGGACTTAGAATTAGACTCAGAAAGATTCCATGGATTATCTATATCAGTTCAACTACAGTCGAACTCAGCTCGACGATCGTCGATCTCCCATCGACGATCTCAGAGTCTTCTACTCTGAACTGAGCTCGACGATCTACGAGCTCAGGTCGACGATTTGGTGTTTCTTAGCAGTGATCTCAGTTCTACGATAGTTGTTCTCAGATCGACGATCTTTTAACTCAGTTCGACGATATCTGAACTAAGTTCTACGATTTTATGCTGCTTTCAGTTATCAGTTTTTCAGAACGGTCAGAAGTATTTATTTTGGTTATGATAAATTATTTAATGTCAAATCTATTTTGATAATTAATGCTGATACTCTCAAGACTGATAGCCGTATTTCATGAAGCATTAATTATGGTATTCACAGAATATTTTATTAGCTTATTTTATAAAGATAGTTATGGAAGTGCATTTATGTTTCCAGCCATTCTAGCCGTTTGGACTCCTAAATTCTTGCAGAGAATTATGTACTGCCTTGGGAATTCAAATTGATGTCGTTTTACATTCTGATTGAATATATAACTCAGAAAATCAAAGAGAAGAAAAACAATAAGATAATCAGATAGTCAGTCAGGAATATAGAGAAAAACTTTCTTCAGATATACACAATTTTGTTCTTAAGGACTGTTGCATTGCTGCAAAAAGGAAGAAGAAGAACTTTTTCAAAAACAATTCTCTCGAGTCTTCTTCATTCCTCAGGCTTCAAAGATCTATAGAGAGCTCAAATCAATATCAGTCTACAGATCTAAGAAAGCTCTACAACAATACTTTGAAGACCTACACCCATGACTAAGTTTCCTCTTCCTGAATCAATACAACATCTCAGGGGGAGATTTAACTTTCTATCTCAATCCACATAGTCTTCTCACTTGATTGAGAAAGAGAATATTTCCATATACTTTTTTCTTTTACCTCCATCTGTACAGGTTTATCTCTCCCTTCAAAAGTGAACACTTGGTGATAGGGCACCTGATCAAAAACCTATTGGATTTTGGGCTCCTGATCAAAAGCTCAAAGGGTCTCTAGATCTACCTGAAAGAGATCTTATGGTGGCAGGGCACCTGAACAAAAACCTGTAGTGGATTCCTACCTGGGTGGTAGAAGAGTGGATGTACCCAGATTTGGGGAACCACTATAAAATTTCTTGTGTCATCTGGTTGCCATGTGTTTTCTTTTTGTGCTGTGCTGTGTTAGTTTAGTTTGTTTTTCTCTCTTTCATATAAGTATCAATATTTTAATTCCGCAATAAAGCTAAACAATTTTTTTTAATACTCTATTCACCCCCCTCTAGAGTAAATTCTATCTATCCCTCACTTTCAATTGGTATCAGAGGGAGGTTTTTAAGGTTGTACAGGCTAACACCTGAACCTAAGATCTCTGATAGATATTTTTTTACTCTACTATTTTTTATTATACCATGGCACAGTACAAGGACTTTGCAAGCACCAGACATCCAGTTCGTAACTTGCAAAAGTTTGGAATCTGGAAGGCAAGAATCAGGCTTTATATGAATTCTATTGATGAAGACATTTATGCTTCTATCTTAACAGGAGTACCTCCACCAGCTTCCCCACCAAGTACTTCCACAAACATGACTGCAGTACCTCCTCCAGACTTCAATGATGTATACAAGAAAGCAAAGATTGGTGATGCAAAATCCATGAACATACTGGCACAAACAATGTCTGATGATATATTTCAGAAAGTAGCTGAATGTGAATCAACTAAGGACATCTGGGATTCCTTAAACCAGATGGTTGCAGGATCAGCAAATGAAAGGAAGGAAAGGAGAGCTGATCTCATCTCCCAATATGATAACTTTAAAAAGTAAGAAACTGAGTAAGTTTCTGAGATGTACAATAGACTCAGCATCATTGTTAATGAGCTGAAAACTCTTGACAAAGACATCTCAGTTACAGAAATAAATGACAAGATTCTCATGTGCTTCCCCAGCTCATGGGACTCTAGAATCTGGCCTATCAAAGAGACCAGAAGCACACATGAGATGACTACAGAATCAGTCTTAGGAAAGCTGAAATCCTATGAACAGCTGCTGAAGACAAGAGAAGCTGAACAACAAAAGACTGCTACACCAACTAGGAAGGAGCAGAATATAGCTTTCAAAGCTTCAGAAGAATCAAAAACTTCTCCATCAAATGAAGAGTTGATAAGTCTTTTTGCAAAGAGATTCTTCATGATGGAGAGAAAAGAATTCAGAAGGAAATCATCAAGAAGTGATGATAAACCAAGGTATGACAAAACCCCTTCTAAAGAGATTATCTGCTTTGGTTGCAGGAAACCTGGACATATTCTTCCAGAATGTCCAAAAAATAAGCATACGGAAAGGAGAAAGGAGAAAGACTCCAAGAAGCACTCCAGCAAACCATCCTCCTACAAGCACAAGAAGAAGGAGAGAGGTTTGTTGCGGAAACATGGAGTGACACTAAAGAATCATCTTTTTCCAGTTCTAGTGAAGATGAAGAAGAAGCAAAGGACAAGGAAATTTGCTTAATGGCCATCAATGCTTCAGGGCATGTTTCAGAAGAAGGAGAATTTGAAGAATGTTCAGATTGTGATCAGGTATTGGAAGACTTTGACTTTACCTCTGAAGATTTTAAAAATGACTTTAAATCTATGTGTAGTGATCTGATTAGATCTGAGAAGGAAATCAAACTTCTCAGAGATAAACAATTTAATTATGATAGCTTAGTATCAGAAAACATTAAATTGAAAAATGAAATAGACATGTATAGTGAACAAATCACCTTTCTGAAAGTCGAATTAAGTAAAGCAAAACAACTAGAGGAATCACTGAATGGTGGAAGGAAACAACTAGTAGAAATTACCAGCACACTTAATGCTAGGCTTAATAGAAGTAAGTTAGGATTAGGTGCATCATCTAGTGAACCACCAATGATTCAGAAGAACCACCATTCACAACCTATAAAGTTCATTTCAGATAAGGGTAAGAAGAATGCAGAACAAATCAAAACAGTTAACAAAGTTTTAAAACAAGTTGAGATAAATAAAGAAAAACAAAAAGCTAAGTCTGAACAAAAATATTCGAACCAAGATCGATGATATCAATGCTGGTCGTCGAACGCAGATCGACGATCTCAACACAAATCGTCGAAACCAAAATAGATTCATCAAAACTATAATTTCAACAGAAATTTCAATAAGAACTTTAACTCTAAACATTTCCATCCCCTAACTAACTGGATAATCCCACCTAGGAGATTTCACCCCTTAGGTTATAAAAGTCAACCTGAATACTCTTATATTTCAAGTTTTAAATATGAAAAGAAGCTAGGACCCAAGGTTACCTGGGTCCAAAATATATGAGTTGTTATCTTGCAGGTGAAGACCTATCCTACCATATAGGATAAGTGGTATTTGGATAGTAGGTGCTCCAAGCACATGATAGGAAACAAGGCCAATCTAAGTAACTACAAGGCAAAGCTAGGTCCAAAGGATATATTTGGAGACTCAAGCTTTGGTCAGACAGAAGGTTATGGAGAATTTACACTTGGAGTTGTCACATTCAGAAAAGTGGCATATGTAAGTGGTCTGAAACATAACTTGATATCCATAGGTCAGCTATGTGATACAGGTTATGAGGTATTTTTTACTGAATCTAAATGCAATATTTCTTTAAATAACAATATTGTGTTATCAGGTATTAGGTTAGGCAATATCTATTTAGTTGATTTTAATTCTGCTTGTTCAGAAATCTGCTTGTTTAACCAGGTTAGCAATAATAATACATTGTGGCATAAAAGGCTAGGACATGTAAATCTTAGAAACATTGCTAGGTTATCTAGGGACAACCTTGTTAGAGGATTTCCCTCTTGCCTCTACAAGAGGGAAAGCCTTTGCAAGGCTTGTCAAGAAGGCAAGCAAACTAAAAATAGTTTTAAATCAGTTAATAAGAGTGATTCACCTAGGATTTTGTATCTGCTTCATTTGGATCTTTTTAGACCAATTGCTGTACAAAGCCTGGGAGGGAAGTTCTATACTTTAGTTATTGTAGATTACTTTTCTAGATTATCTTGGGTTTTCTTCTTGAGAAACAAGTCTGATAACTTAAAAGTTCTTACAGACTTTTTAAAATTCATAAAGATTGAGTACTCTACTGTAGTTGCATTGATCAGAAGTGATCATGGCATTAAGTTTGAATCTCTTCCTATGCAAGAATTCTATGAGAAGGAAGGTATCAAGCACTGCTTCTCTGCTCCCAAAACTCCTCAACAGAATTGGGTAGTTGAAAGGAAAAATAGAACACTCATTGAAACTGCAGGTACATTGCTTGCTGATGCTCACATGCCTCTATCCTACTGGGCAGAAGCCGTAAGCACAACAAATTATGTCCTGAATAGAAGTTTGATACACAAACTTAAAGGCAAGACTCCCTATGAATTACTCAAAGGGAAGAAACCAAAAATAGACTACTTTAGAATTTTTGGTTATATTTGTTATATACATAATAACAACAAAGATTATCTTAGAAAGTTTGAAGCCAAAGCTACAATGGGAATCTTTCTAGGATATTCCCAAGTCAGCAAGGCATATAGAGTTTTCAATAAATCATCCTTGAAAATTGAAGAATCTATACATGTTAAATTTGATGAAGCTAATATGTTTTACAGGGAGAAGAAAGATTCTACCGTAAATTGTCTATAGGTACCAAATCTATATAAAAAGTTGGATGACTTAAATCTCACCCAGAAGGTGATATCTCATCCCTCTCCACAGATTGATGAAGATAGTGAAGAAGAATCTCTTGAAATTACTGAAGCTTCTCCAACTGCAAATTTAATTCCATAAGAGGAATTGGTTCATAATGCTGTTGTTGTTGAACAAACTCCACCTCCTTACTATGTTACACTTAGAGATCATCCCATATCTCAAGTGATAAGAGACATGTCGTTGGTGTGCAGATAAGGCATCAACTTAACCATAATGTGATGCATGCCTGCTTCTTATCTCAAATTGAGCCCTCATCCATTAAAGATGCTGAGTAAGATCCACACTGGATTATTGCAATGTAAGAGGAGCTCAATCAGTTTGAAAGATGTAGAGTTTGGAACTTGGTTCCTAGACCCAAAGGACATCTAGTTATTGGAACTAAATGGGTCTTCAGAAACAAATTGGATGCTCAAGGTATAGTTGTCAGAAACAAAGCAAGACTAGTGGCACAAGGCTACAGGCAAGAAGAAGGTATTGACTATGACCAGACCTTTGCACTTGTTGAAAGGCTTGAAGCTATCAGAATTTTCTTGGCCTATGTTGCCCACAAGAGATTCAAGGTATATCAAATGGATGTCAAAAGTGCTTTTCTCAATGGGGAGTTTGGAACTATGACCAGACCTTTGCACCTGTTAAAAGGCTTGAAGCTATCAGAATTTTCTTGGCCTATATTGCCCACAAGAAATTCAAGGTATATCAAATGGATGTAGAGTTTGGAACTTGGTTCCTAGACCCAAAGGACATCTAGTTATTGGAACTAAATGGGTCTTCAGAAACAAATTGGATGCTCAAGGTATAGTTGTCAGAAACAAAGCAAGACTAGTGGCACAAGGCTACAGGCAAGAAGAAGGTATTGACTATGACCAGACCTTTGCACCTGTTGAAAGGCTTGAAGCTATCAGAATTTTCTTGGCCTATGTTGCCCACAAGAAATTCAAGGTATATCAAATGGATGTCAAAAGTGCTTTTCTCAATGGGGAACTCAAGGAAGAAGTATATGTGGAACAACCACCAGGTTTTATCTCTTCAACTCACCCCTCTAATGTTTTCAAACTGCATAAGGATCTCTATGGTCTAAAGCAAGCTCCAAGAGCTTGGTATGAAACCCTAACTAGCTTTCTTTTAGAGCATAAGTTTTCAAGAGGCATTGTAGATAGGACTTTATTTATAAGACATCATCATGATAGGATTTTGTTAGTTCAAGTATATGTTGATGATATTATATTTGGATCTACTAATTCTAAACTTTGCAAAAGGTTTTATGACCTTATGCATTACAAGTTTGAAATAAGTAGCATGGATGAACTCTCTTACTTCCTTGGTATTCAAGTGAAGCAAGCTCCTGATGGCATCTTCATATCTCAGTCCAAGTTTGCTAAGGAATCAGTAAAAATGTTTGGGATGGCTGATGCCTCAGCAATGAAAACACCCATGACTTCTAATGCAGTAATTGATTCTGATGAAAAGGGTAAACCTGTTGATTAGAAAAATTATAGGGCCATTATTGGGTCCCTACTATATCTTACTACAAGTGGACCTAATATACTGTTTACAACATGTCTTTGTACTAGATTTCAAGTCAACCCTAAAGAATCTCATTTAATTCTCCTCAAGAGAATTTTAAGATATTTAAAGGGCTGTCCTAATCAAGGACTTTGGTATCCTATAGAGTCAGAATTTGAATTAACTGGATATTCTGATGCTGACTATGTTGGATGCAGAGTTTGCAGAAAAAGCACTTCAGGAACTTGTCAGTTCCTGGGTGATAGATTAGTGTCCTAGTTTTGCAAGAAACAATCATCTGTGTCTACATCAACTGTAGAGACTGAATATATAGCAGCTGGTAGTTGCTGTTAACAAATCTTGTGGATTCAAAGTCAGCTATTGGATTATGGGTACTCTCTCACAAATACCACCATATTTTATGACAATACCAGTGCCATATCAATTGCACAAAATCCAGTCCTACATTCTAGGACCAAGTATATAGAAATAAGGCATCATTTTCTTAGAGATTGTGTTGACAAAAATAAGATTAATCTCAAGTTTATCCCCACTGATTTTCAAAGAGGATATATTTTTACCAAGCCTTTGGATGAGCAAAAAAATCCATTCTTTTTGAATCAACGTGGAATTATAAATGGCATAGATTAAAATTTAATTTTGTCTTTATGAAGATTTGTTCAACGATCGTCGAACAGAGATCAACGATCTTCGAACTCATCTTGAGCTCAATCGTCGACCTGAGCTTGACGACAGCTCTTTGTGAAGACAAAAATTGTCGACCGGAGTTCGACGACTTTGCTTCAGTAAATTAATCATCGACCTAAGCTTGACTATCAATTTACGATACTGAGATCAGAGACCAACGATATTATTTGTTTACAAATTAATCGTTGACCTAAGATCGACGTTTGTGATTTTGTCGTCGGACAGGGATCATCTTTTCATATTCCAAAAACCTATATGTAGGTTTCTCTTTGATCTCTGACCCACGCTTTAATATTTTTTCCCTTTGCACTTGATCTCTTCTCTTTGAGTCTACAGATCTTCCATGGCGATTTCTGCAGCGGTTCTTTCAGCGATGAAGTTCGACACTAGTTTCGACGTCGATTTCGAATTGATCAGTCACTGTGATCCTATTTTTAGAGATGTTGCAGTTATGTGATGACCAGGGCCTGAAGAAGTTCATGTCTACAAGGATCAAACTATCTGTTGCAGAGATCAAAGAATGGGTTTACTCTTCCTCAATTGATGAATCTTCAATGATCGGATTCATTTCAGGACAGCAGGTGATTCTAAACCCTGTAATTCTTACCGAATTTTTTGAGTTGAAAAATAGAATAGATGAGCTGGAAAGAGATAGTTCTGAGTACAACAGGATGTTAATAGAGATGGGTCATGCTGAGGGCATCCCATCTAAGCTCTTGAAAAAGAATTTATCTATTGGTTTTAAGTTTCTTGTTGATATTGTGGGTAAGGTACTATTGGGTAAGCATTCAAATCATGACAACATTAATAGACAACAGTTTGCCATTATGTCTGCTCTAGTTAACAAGAAGTCCATAGATTGGGCTAGTTTGTTCCTTGATTTCATTAAGAGAAAGAACAATAAGAAGGAAGTTTGCTTAGGAAGGATTTTGGGAATCTTCCTACAGAAGAAATCTCCAGAGCTACTGGTTTCTACAACCATAGCTATCAATGCAAGCAAGAGGTTGGACTCCTCTCCAGAGCTACTGGTTTCTACAACCATAGCCATGGTCTATTATACCAGATCCATGAGTCCCTTAGTTGTGAAACAGCTCGTGCAGATTCAGTCAGTTCCAATTTGTACAGATATTCAGTCAGTTCTAGTTTGTACAGATATGCCATCTCCTATGGCTGTTGAGCCTATGCCTATTATATAAGATAAGGATGAGCTTGATGCTCTCTTAATTGCTGATGAACTGATTTGTCTAGTGGCTTCAAGAAATCTAAATTCAGCCCTAGAGATAAGTTTAATAAACATTTATGAGCCAAGTGCTCCTCTTGCCGAACTATCTTCTATAGATATTGATCCAGTCCCAAGTCCCCTTGGACCTTCCTATCCCATAGATAATACTCCTCTTCCCTCTCTGGATGATCTTATTGCTCTTGATATTCAGGAAGAAGCTAAAGAGAAAGCTGCCAAGAAGATTGCTGACAAACAAATTAAGAAAATAAATGACTTGTATGACAATCCTCCTAATTCATCTGATGATGATGAGGATGATGATTCAGAGGATTCTAATTCTAAGAGAAAGAAAATGTCAAAGAAAATAAAGGTTGCTCCCAAAGCTGTACCCAAGCCAGGCAATACTAATGACACCCCTTACTAATTCTTGAAAGGGATTACTCCATAACTAGGCATGGAAAGCTGGATGTGGTTATCTAAAAATGAACAGAAAGCCAGGAAGAAGAGCAGGAGATACTCACCTCCTCCTCAGAAGTTCAGAAGAGGTCCTCCTCCTCCTGCTGCTGGTGCTTTAGGAGTTGTTCCTCAAGTTTCTGATGCATCTTCCAAGCCTACCTCTTTCACTAGAACATATCAAAGGCAGGATATAGAAATTCTGGATAGAGAAAGAAATCAGTCGAGTGGTTATGAGATCACTCGAGTGCTAGATATACTTCTCGAGAGGTAGACTTGAACTTCTCGAGAGCTTGGACTTTGGATAAAATTCTGGAGGAGATGTCGATCACTCGAGTACTGAAACTAGACTACTCGAGTACTAAATGATCTACTCAAGTACAAGGATGTGCCACTCGAGTGGTCTTAAAATTTTCTCGAGATCTATCTTCTATCACTAGAATTAGGCTACTCAACTACTCGAGTACTCAGGTAGACAACTCGAGTACTAAACTTAGAAAATTTCTGAGACTTAAACATTGATCACTCGAGAAGGAGAGCAGGTATACTCGAGTGTTGGACTTGGCTTCTCGAGTGCTAGATATAAGCTACTCGAGAACCACTTCCATACTCGAATTATATACTAGATCTACTTGAGTGCTTCTAAGCTTTCTACTCGAGTACTAGAGCTTCACTCGAGTAAAACACTTAGAATTTTTCTCAGTTATATGAAACTTGAGTTCTTCATTCCAAACAGCATCAAGTCTTCCTTCATTAGTCCAAGTGCTTGAAAATGAAGTGTATCCCAATAAAGATGCTACACATGAGTCAACACCATGGATCACACAATGAGGAATTACATTGTATGGTCATGTGTTTGATGACCCACTATAGACGGACATTAGTCTACACTTGGCAATAAGTCCTGTAAACACATAACTAGAACACGAAATCAAATACAACCTAATTCATCTTAGTTCAAGGGTGACTTCATACAAATCTAGGTTATTGTGGATACAATACCCAACAATCTCTTCCTATTTATAGAAGTCAAAACCCTCTACACTAAGGTGAATTATACCAAAATAAAAAGAACTAGATATTTGAAAAGTAAGCACAGAACAAAATGCATGAAATTTAGAAATAAAAGGATAATCATCAAAACTAAGGATTATATAATTTGAAATGTTTCAAGATTTTATCTCTACATAGATTCAATCCTCAATCTCATAACCATTCCTAGCTTTGATGTTGCTGTTGTTGTTGCTGATGCTGCCTATCTTGCTTTTCCTGTTGTCTCCTTTGATAACTGAAGGGCTTTGGATAGTACTTGGGAGGTCTTGGTGGTGCATTTGGATTATTCCTCCCATATTCTCTATCATAGATCCTTCTCTTAGTCATAGACTTCTCATACAATTCCCATTCAGAAGAGCAATAATGAAGGTTCCTGCTTTCATTATAATCCATAACAAGCTTCAGTGTATCAAGAATCAAGGATTTGGAAGTTGGGCTCCAGATTTCAGCAAACTCCTGAGCTTTCCTTTTCTCTGCCTCTGGATTTTTAAAAGATCTACTGATAGAAGCTCCATCTCCATATTTCCTTCTTTTAGGAATATGAATTTCTGGTAGATCTTGAGGAATGTAAGATTCCAATACCTGAGAGTAAGATTTTGGAGGTAGAGCTTCCCCTTCAGGCCTAGGAGAAAAGGTAGGCATATGAGCAGGCTGGCCTTCTGCAAGAGGATTTAGATGGTGAGGAATGATGTTAGGATCAACTTGGAATTCTGGGAATATTTGATTATGCATCCACACTGTAGTATCATAAGTATAAAACTTCACAAACTGAATCTGGGATTTAACATTAGTATGAATTTCTTTCACCTTCTCTTCCCAGAGAGTTTGCTTATTGGCATCTGATTTTTCAAAATATTCTTTTACAAGATCCTCCCCCTTTCTGACTTCTATACTTAGCTTGCTTATGACATCATCTTTGAAGGTACCCACCTCTTCAAAGATCTTCATGAGGTGCTATTGGGCCTTCTTTTCTAATTGAATTTGATTATTAGTCAAAGTGACTGATTGATCCATTACCTGTCCAACATTGGTAATAGTGTGATCTAATGCTTGTCCACCTATTTTGAAGAGATGCTTCAGTTGATCAGTATTATGTTGAATCTCAGCAAATTCTCGGGTCATTTCTGTTTCCAATGCTGTGGCTTTGTATTGGATAACTTTCAAAGAATCATCAAAATATTTCCTTTGATCTAGCAGCATCCGTTCAATCTTACCAAGTATATCAGATGTAATAGGTGTAGCAGTAACAAGAGGAGTAACAGAAGGTGGAGGAGGAGGGGCAGTCTAGGGTGTAATTTCTTCAACAACTACAGAGCTCTGAGCTCTTGTAGTATGAATCATGATATCTCCTTTTTCACCAAGAAAGGTGGGAAGAGTGAAATCTAACCTCCTCAAAGGAGCTTCAACTAGTTCTGGAGACTGTTCATTCTCATCTGAAATCAGTACAGTGTCTTCTTATTCTTTCTCTACAGCAGGGGTGTGATCAATAGGTGACTCTAGAGATAGTACATGAGATGGAGATGGTACAGGAGATGGAGATGGTGTAGGAGATGGAGATGGTACAGGAGTGGGTTTCTTGGATGGCTCTTCAGCATTTTCTTTATGGAGGGGAGGTAGAGGCTCATCTGAGCTAAGTTCTTCAATCATCTTGTTTATATCTTCAGTAGTGAAGAGGATTGTCTCTTGTACCTGGGAATCTGTCTGGAGATCTTATGAAGTGGAAGGATGGAAGGATGTATCTGGAGGTGGAGAAGGTACTCTGTCTTGCTGACCATAAGGAGCAGGAGGAGTAGGCATCCTAACTTGCTGCACAGAGGAGGCAGGCTACCCCTCATCTGCTGCACTAGATGTGCCAACAACATTATAGAGAGAGGGAGATGGGGTACTTTCCTCTACAACAGGTTGCTCATAGGCTTTAGCAGCTTGGGTAGGATTCTGCAATTTTAATTCCCACCTCTGAATGGAGGAAACAAATACTTTATTCATATGGTGGATGGTTGTGCCTTTGGATAAATCAAACACCTCTGGATTAATCTCATGCAACATCAATGAGATGATCCTTGCATAGTTTGGAGCCTTAATGCTCTCCCTTATCTTGTCCAAGATCATCATACCAAATTGAAATCTCTTCCTTGAAATAATAGTTGTTATCATATAGAAAAGGTCGGTAGAAATGAAACTAATAGAAGATATTTTGCATAGTAAAACCTTTCCCAAAATATCAACTATGAGTTTTCCTTCAGCATTCAGGTCTGGATGTCGGATATTCTTGATAACCTCAGATATTCCACAAAAGCTATATGCTCGATCATAATCTTCTTCTATTATATCATCTTCCTCATCAACCACGGGCATTTTAAGAAGTTGTGAAACAGAGGTTTTGGTAAGTTTAACCTTGATTCCCTTGACCTTGGACTTCAACACTTTCCCATTCCTCTTGACTTTAATGTTCTTGAAAAATTCTTCAACCTCTGGAAAGAGTATTTTGCACGGCTGCTAAAGGACAAATGTCAAACCTGCTGTGTCGAGTAAAATCATCAAGTTCTTGAAATCATTGGAAATCTCTGCTATGTCGGCGACAACCAACTCACTGCCAACTTCGATCTTCGACGGCGGCCCCATGTCATTCAGTGAACTATGAGTGATGGATTGGAAGACGACGGCGATGGCGGTGTGCTCTATGTGAGCGGCGGAAGGCGAAGAGTCTTTTCGAGAGAGAGAGGATTTGAACTCGAGTAGATTCTTGAAATCCGATATTTTCTATTTATATAACCCTAGTAATGATGATTAGGAGTTTAATAAAGCTTAAACATACCTTAGATTGTGGCAGAAAGGATGCGGGTTTCGAAAATGAAAAATTTGAAAGAATTCAGAATCTGACGGGTCATTTCTCGAGTGGAACTTCAGTACTCGAGTGATGGAATAGTTGTACTCGAGTGGCGGTATGACAGTACTCGAGTAGTATAATTCTACTTCTCGAGAAGAAGTTTAGTACTCGAGTGGTACAATTCTACTTCTCGAGAAGAAGTTTAGTACTTGAGTGATAGCACTTGAGTGACTTACTTAGTTCTCGAGAATTCAGAGAAGTACTCGAGTAGTCATATTCGAGTTCTCGAGTAGTCATTCCTTATCTCGAGAAATGAAGTCCACTTAGAGAAATTCTAAACTTTTTGACTTATACTTGATTTCTGAGCTGTGAAAAGAGTCCACATTGTCTATTACTCTTTATTGAGCATACTCAGTTTAGTTTTGAAGAAGCTGAACTTTGTCACGTCCAGCGGCTTCGTGAAAATGTCTGCAATTTGCCTATTAGTTGGAACATACTGCAGATCTATGTCCCCATGCTCCACATACTCCCGGATGAAATGGTATCTCAGCTCTATGTGCTTTGTCCGGCTATGAGAGACTGGGTTATTGGCTATTGCTATTGCACTAGAGGAGTCACAAAACAATGGGATGTCTTTGACCTTCAAGTTGTAATATTCCAGTTGATTCTTTATCCAAAGAAATTGTGCATAACAACTGCCAGCAAAAATGTATTCTGACTCGGCCGTTGAGATTGCGACACAATTTTGCTTTTTGCTGCTCCAAGAAATGAGTCTCCTTCCAAGGAATTGACAAGTCCCGAAAGTGCTCTTTCTGTCATCTTTACTACCTGCAAAGTCAGCGTCTGAAAAACCAATTAGCTCGCTATCATTACTTCTTGGGTACCATAAGCCAAGATTCGGTGTACCTTTAAGGTATCTCAAAATTCGCTTTGCAGCAGCATTGTGAGATTCCTTACAGTTCACTTGGAATTTAGTACAGACACATGTAGAGAACATTATGTATGGTCTACTGGTAGTAAGGTAGAGTAAGGATCCAAATATGCTTCTGTACTTAGTTTCATCAAAAGGTTTCCCTTTCTCATCCTTATCCAGAGACATAGTTGAACCCATTGGAGTTCTCATAGAGGTTACATTCTTCATTCCGAATTTCTTAATCAACTCTTTGGTGAACTTAGTCTGCGAGATGAAAATTCCATCTTCAGATTGTTTCACATAAAGTCCTAAGAAATACTTCAGCTTACCCATACTGCTCATTTCAACCTTCCCTTGCATAAGTTTAGAAAACTTCTTGCAGAGGTTGTCGTCTGTAGAGCCAAAAATAATATCATCGACATAGATTTGCACTAGAAAATCTTGCATTTAATTTACCTAAGAAATAATGTCTTATCTATTTTTCCCCTTGTGAACTTGTTCTCAAGAAGAAAGTTAGACAACGTCTCATACCAAGCTCGAGGAGCTTGTTTCAAACCATACAATACTTTAGATAAAAGATAAACGTAATCAGGAAGGTTAGAGTCAACGAAACCTGGAGGTTGTTCCACATACACCTCTTCCTTGATGTCACCATTAAGGAAGGCAGACTTCACGTCCATCTGATAAACAGTGAAGCCTTTAAGTGCAGTATACGCTAGGAACAACCTGATTGCCTCCAGCCTTGCCACTGGAGCATATGTCTGGTCAAAGTTGATTCCCTCTTCTTGCCTATAACCTTTGGCGACGAGTCTTGCCTTATTCTTTATGATGGTCCCATCCTCGTCCATTTTGTTCATGTAGACCCACTTTGTCCTGATGACGTTCTTGCCTTTAGGTCTTGGAACCAGCTTCCAGACTTTGAAACGCTTGAACTGATTTAGCTCTTCTTCCATAGCCATTATCCATGACATGTCTGAGTCGGCTTCCTCAAACTTCTTTGGTTAAACTTGTGAGAGAAAACTCAAAAATAAATTCTCATTAGCTGTACCTCTACGAGTTCTAATACCATCCCAGGGATCTCCGATGATTTGATCAATGGGATGATCCTTCAGATATCTGAGCTCTAGAGTTCTTGCATCAGGAGTGTCTTCAACCACATGAGTGACTTCATAAACTTTGGTAGCTTATTCATCTTGATCATCAACCTCTCCAATAGGGGTTGGAGTGGTGATCTTTATAATCTTTTCACCTTTTTATTCCATCGGCTCACTCAAGTTGAGTTCTTTCAGCTTTGAACCTGCATCTTCAAAAAACACACTAGAAGAGCTGCTTTGCAACAAGCTCATCACATCAAATACAATATGTATAGATTCTTCTACCACCAGGGTTTTCTTATTAAATACCCTATATGCCTTACTATGGATACTATACCCTACTAAAATACCTTCAAAAATCTTTTCACTAAATTTAGTAGTATGATAGTTACCATTGTTAAGAACGAAGCATTTGCAGCCAAAGATTCTAAAATATGAGACAATCGGCTCTTTGCCCTTTAGAAGTTCATAAGGCATCTTATTGTGGTTCTTATTTATGAGTGCTCATTTTGCACGTGGCATGAGTGTTGACGACTTCAGCCCAGAAGTACTCCGGTAGTGAGGCATCACTCAACATAGTTCTGTAGACCTCTATGAGCATTCTATTCCTTCTCTCATCTACTCAATTTTGCTGAGGAGTTCGAGGAGAGTAAAACTCATGAAAGATACCTAGGCTTTCACAAAATTTTGTCATGGCCCCAGACTTGAATTCAGTTCCATTGTCACTTCTGATTTTGACTACGGAACAGTTGTATTCATTCTGGATCTGCCTAACAAAATTTGTAAAGACATCGAAGGTATCTGACTTGTGTTTCAGAAAAAACACCCACGCAAAGCGCGAGTAGTCATCAACAATAACCAACGTATAATCCTTACCTCCTAAACTTCTAACTTGCAGTGGACCGAACAAGTCCATATGAAGTAGGTGTAAACACATATTAGAGTCTTTGCCTATGATGCTTTTAAAAGTAGCCCTTCTTTGCTTGCCTTTTACACAAGCATGACAAGGTCTATCCTTAGCGCACTTAACATTCGGGACATCACGTACTAAGTTCAGAGAAAATAATTTATTAATAGTTTTGAAATTAATATGTGCTAATCACTTGTGCCATTGGTCACCAAGAGACGCACTATCTTTTGCCAAAAGACACACTGGTGTAGAAGAGTCTATACAGATAAAATTTAAACAAAATATATTTTTACTATGATTGCCTAATAAAATTGTTTCCAAATTGTCAACCGATTTTATCAAACACTTATCATCATGAAATTCAACTATGTATCCTTTATCGCAGAGTTGGCTTATGCTTATGAGATTGTGTTCCAGTTATTCAACATAAGCCACATCCGAAAAGGATACACTACCGTTAGTAATCATACCATAGCCTTTCGTAATTCCTCAGTCAGAACCTCCAAACATGACCTTTGGTACGTTCACGACTGGTGAGTAATTCTGAAGTAGGTTTCTTGTCCCGGTCATATGCCGAGAGAATCCACTGTCCAAGTACCAGATTGGAGTTTTGGTGGTCTTTGGACATACCTGCAGTCAAAAATCAATTTGCCTTAGGAACCCAAACTTGCTTGGGTCCTTGGTATCTAGTTAGCTTGCTCCACCTACATGAATTAACAATGTGAGCGGTCTTTCTTACATGGTTAAACTGAGGGGTAACATAGTTTTTGGGATTAAACCAACAATCGATGGCAAAGTGACCAACTCTATCACAACACCAACAGTAAAACCTGTTGTATCTTTGCCTAATTCTCTCCTGCTTGACCTTTAGATATTGTAGTCTAGCAGGGGCATCAGACTTGGAGGTAGAAGCTTCATGGTGAAGACATTCGCAAGGATTCTTCTCCTTCATAGGCTTTTCAACAATAGGCATAACTTTTGGAGCCTTCTTAATGTTATGACCATGATTAAAAAGGGCCATAGATCTGAAGAGTGATCTCTTCATAAGGTGCCTTAAAGACACTTTCACCAAAATTTCGAGGACGAGTCCATCCTTGGTACCTCGACTTGGGCTCTACATAAGTAGGCCTAGTGAAGTGACCGTAGGAGGAGTCAAGATCAAACTTATTAGTAGGAAAAACAACCTTCTTAAATGTAGTCTGATCTTGTGGAGCTTTCCCCTTTTCCTTGGCCAAAGCCTTCTTGGCCACCTTTTTCTTTTTCTTTCGCTGAGCCTTATTTCTCCTAAAGGATTTACTAGGAGCCTCAACATGGCCTAAGCCAACACCCTTAGTTTGAGCTGAGAATTCAACAACTAATGGAGGACAGTCATGGGCTTTGAGAAGCTTTCAACAAGTTTCTTTTCAGCATTAAGTTGCTCTTCCAGTTCCTTGATGATCTTCTCTTTCAGATCAAGGTGCTCTAGAGCCTTACTGTACTCTTCAACTATTGTATTCAACTCTTCTCTGAGTGAGTCCATCTTAACAACTTCCTCTCTCAAAGAGCTGTCTATGGCCTTTAGAGACTTAATCTCTTTAGCTTGAGTTTTCACGACCTTTCGACATTTTTCGTAGGCCTTAATCAACTCCTTATACAAGGCCATGAGTTTAGACTCATCGTCAAGAGAGCTGTCCTCATGATCATGATCAGAGAAATCAGATTCAAAGAGGGGTGTATGATATTTTACCTCCCCAATGAACTGGGGCTCTTCTTCTTCGTCAGTATGTGCTATGAGCCCAAAGTAGGTTTCCTCTTCTTCACTTGACTCAGATGAGTCAGTGTCACTGAGAGTCTTGCCCTTTTTGGCTACCAGGCTTCTCTCTGTTCTCCTCTTATGGTAAGAGGATTTCTTCTCCTCTCTTTTGCCACCCTCCTTCTTCTTATGTCGGCATTCAGCAATTACATGACCCGGCTTATTACAATAGTAACAAACTATGTCAGTAGAAATATGTTTGTTCGGTTTAGACTTATACCTATCATGGATACATGAGCCCTTCTATCTTCGATCATCATCATGTCGTGATCTTCTGTATGAGGCATACTTGCCTCTCAATTTCTTTTTCTTATTCAAGAATTTCTTGAACTATCTTGAGAGCAGTAAGAACTCTCATTTAGATAGCTCTGAGTTTGAAGTGCTTGGCTCAGATGATTCTTCTTCACTTTCTACTTGAGCAGGGGTAGGTGAAGCAGCTTAGCCCTTCCTTAAGCTGTCTGCCTTCAGAGAGACAGACTACTCCTTGGGAGAGAATCGACTCTTCTCTTCTTCAGCTTTTCTAGAATTAATTTGAAGTTCATAGGACATCAGCTTTCCAAAGAGGTTTTGAGGATCAGTCTCAACTAACTTGCGAAATTCTCTAATGGCACAGAATTTGTTGTCCCACTCCTTGGTTAGGGACCTCAGAAACTTGTCATTCAACTCTTCATTTGTGATGACTTGACCATACACTCTTAGGCCGTTAACTATCTTGAAGAAGTTCTCAAAAGTGTCAGCAATGGTGTCCTTGGGTCCTTGCCGGAAGGCTTCATACTTCTGATTCAGAAGGGATCTTCTGTCATCCCTTACTTATTCTGTACCTTCCATCAAGGTAATGAGGGACTGTCACATCTCCTTTGCATATTAACAGTGTATCAAATTTTGTAACATTGAGTCATCGACTGCACTTGCTATGATGTTTTTGGCCTTTTTGTCTAATGAGACAAGTGCAATCTCATCCTTATCGAGATCCATTAATTTCTTGGGAACTTTTCTTATTGGATCTATAATGGAGGCAGTCATTGGTACATAATGACCTTCTTCAACTATCATGAAGATCCTTGGATCCACAGCTTCCATGAAGAACTTGATTCTTTCTTTCTATATGGGAAAGTTTGTCTTTTTACATAGAGGAAGCTTGGCAAAATCCTTGGCCTTGTCCATGCTAGGAAAATTCTAGAGAAAACTTAGGGCAGATCTGATCAAGGTGTTAACTTTCTAATGATCAACCTCCCTCTGATACCAATTGAAATAGAGTTCAAGTTGTCTACCTAAATCACCTAGAGGGGGGTGTATAGGTGAGTTGTGCGTCTTTTTACAGAATAAAAACTTTAACGAACTAATGCATAAGAAAACAACCAAGCATTTATAAAGGAAACCAAGAATTATAGTGGTTCCCCAATCTTGGGTACGTCTACTTTCCACTCATCGATCTAGCAATACGCTAAACTCGGCTACTCCACTAATCTCAGATTAAAAACAATCCTACCACTCGGAACAACGTTCCTACAATCTCGATCCAAAAAGGGATCTACACTCGGAAGATGAAAAATTCCTACAACTCGGAGAACAAAGCTCCTACACTCGGAGAATAATTTCTTATAAGATTAAAAAGAAATTTATACAATACAAACAGTAATCTTCTCAGATCTCAAAATCTCTCCCTAGGTCTTCTTTCTTGGACTTTGCGGCTTTATCAGAAATTACAGAAGAAGACGCTCGACTAAATCTGTTCTGAGAAACTTTGACTCACACGATCAAGGAGTAGATGTAGAATGATGAATCTCTTGATCTGCAAATCGATCTAGATCGAAAGTAGCCCTTGACATTCTTGAAGACGTGCAGCGACTTTCTGAAGAATAGGAAATCTGTCGGCCGATCTAGAATCTTAGAATAACACACTTAGGGTTAGTCATAACGACATGACATTTTATAATATCTCCCTAACGGTTATAATTGTCATTAATGATGGCTATGTGGACCAGTCATATAACGGAATTCAAAAATTTGATCTGACAGAAACTTTAAGAATTTTCTGAAAATGAGTCGGCATTTCTCGAGTAAGAAATATACTACTCGAGTGACTTAACTGGCTCTCGAGTGGATGACTATGACTACTCGAGAGGAGATATTTCTGGAAATTCTAGATAGAGAAAGAAATCACTCGAGTTGTTAAGAGATCACTAGAGTGCTAGATATACTTCTCGAGAGGTAGACTTGAACTTCTCGAGAGCTTTGAATTTAGAGAAAATTCTTGAGGGGATGTCGATCACTCGAGTACTGAAGCTGGACTACTCGAGTACTAAACGAACTACTCGAGTACAAGGATGTGCCACTCGAGTGGTCTTAGAATTTTCTCGAGATCTATCTTCTATCACTCGAATTAATCTACTCAACCACTCGAGTACTCAACTAGACTACTCGAGTACTAAACTTAGAAAATTTCCGAGACTTAAACATTGATCACTCGAGAAGGAGAGCAGGTCTACTCGAGTGCTGGACTTGGCTTCTCGAGTGCTAGATATAAGCTACTCGAGAACCACTTCCAAACTCAAATTATAGACTAGATCTACTCGAGTGCTTCTAAGATATCTACTCGAGTCCTAGAGCTTCACTCGAGTAAAACACTTAGAATTTTTCTCAGTTATATGAAACTTGAGTTCTTCATTCCAAACAGCATCAAGTCTTCCTTTATTAGTCCAAGTGCTTGAAAATGAAGTGTATCCCAATAGAGAGGCTACACATGAGTCAACACCATGGATCACACAATGAGGAATTATATTGTATGGTACTGTGTTTGATGACCCACTGTAGACTGACATTGGTCTACACTTGGCAATAAGTCCTGCAAGCACATAACTAGAACAGGAAATCAAATACAACCTAATTCATCTTAATTCAAGGGTGACTTCATACAAATCTAGGTTATTGTGGATACAATACCCAACACCTTTGGTCCTGAGATAGACGATCTTTAGATAACTGAATTGTAGGGCTTTATGCTCGACCTGTAAGTCTTCTAGGAGACTGAGTGGTCCCGCAGGATCGTGTTGTAAGCTCTTAGGAGCCGAGATTGGAGAAGTGCCTTGTCTAACAAGCTATTAGAAAGGCGGGAGGGAAAGTGGACGTACCCATAATCTGGGTAACCACTATAAACATTATGTGTTATGTTGTGTTCTTGAAAGCAAGCTAACTAAGCTAACTCAACACACCTAAAACACAAAGAAAACTAAAGATAGTCACAAGAGACTAAGAAACCTATTCACCCCCTCTAGGTGATTTAACTATCCTTGAAATTAAAGACTTTTAAGTGGTATTATAGGGAGGTTACTCAAAAAGGATATAACTGTCAGAGTAGATCCCCTAGGATAGCTAAAAGTTTTGCACTTACGGGTTCAGGAGTTAACCATAAGGAGTGGAGCTCAATGGAGCTTCAAGTATGCAGAAAGGAGAACTTTGGGATCTGGAAAGAGAGGGTCAGGCAGTTCATGGAAGCCTATGATCCTAGGATCTTTGTAACAGTTTAAGAAGGACCCTTCATCCCCATGAAGGTCTCTGTCTTAAATGCAGAAGTCCATACTCCAAAGATTTATACTAAAATGACTGGAGATGAAATCATCTTGGCAACTATGGACAAGAGAGCACAAAACATCATTATAAGTGCCATAGATGACTCTACCTTCCAAAACTAGGTCCACTACAAGACTACCAAAGAAATGTAGAACACTTTGATTGTTTACATGGAAGGCACAAAAGAGGATGATAAGGAAGAAGATGCCAATAACTATTATGGGTTGATGGCCATGTCAGATGAAGAATCCTGCCAGGATCAGCCTGGTCTAAAAAAGGTACATTCTCTATCTAGTTCTTATTATTTAGATTATGAGACCAATCTAGATTCTGAAGCATCTTCATCCAGTGATAAAGGTGACTCAGAATCTAAGGTAGATGTCAATCAATTGATTGACAAGTATGGTAAAATTCTGGATGCTTTGAGAAGAAGTAAGAATTTTGTCAAGAAGCAGGCTGAGGAGATTATCTCCCTACAGCTAGCTGCTGCCCAGCAGTGTGAAACATCCTTGCTGGATCAGAAGGCTAGGGAAGCCAGCCAACTAAAGGCCATCTTAATCACCCAAATTGAGACCATAATAAAGAAGAACACGATCATCTTAGATCTTGAAGAGAAACTCCTAAAGGATAAAAAGATTGTGGCTAGTTTTTTAAAGCCCAAAATAGTGTTCCACTGATTGAATCCTTTACCTCTCAAAAAGATGAGAGAGGCTTAGGGTCTAAGTGGAATTCCAGAGCTGGCCATTCCAAAGGAAGAGTCAAGGCTCCTGTAGTGCCTTAGGCCACCTTTCACAAGGTAATCCTCCCATCCAACAGGTATGGCCAAGACTGCATGCTTGGTCACTGGAAGAATGAGAATTCTCCTTGTAAGAGTATAAGTGTATCTTACAATGGAATAAAGAAGCGAATAGGTTTGAGTGCACAGAAGGCTCGCCATGAAGAAGTCCAAATGGCCCATCATGGACCAGTTTTATTTGGTACTCCAGCCCCTACACTCAAGGAGAAGGCAGTGGCCTATTCTCAGGCTCTTCCAGCAAAAACCAAGACTAAGTGTAAGTCATTCAGTAAGGCTGACTTGGATAACTCTAAGGCCATTAATAACATGTCAACTACAAAGAATATTGCTGTTAATAAAACTCAGAGTGAGCCAAGTACATCTACTGGAAGACTCACCTTTAATCAGATTCTTGCTGAGAGAAACAAGAAAAAGGCTACAACACTCTCCTCTGAACAAGCATCAAGTGATGGCTTGCACTCTTCAAAGACTATTTAGAAGAGGAGATATAACATCCATAAGTGTTGGTGCTGTGGTAAAGTGTGCAACTTTTCCATAGATTGTTGGCACAACCCTAGTGTGCCAAGGGCAAGGGTAAGTCTTCATGACAAAGCTAGTGTTAGTCTTCCTGTCAGAAAATCTACAGGAAGACATGTGAATTTTATGCTAATCAGAACCTAGGACCCAATAATTTTTGGGGTCCTAAGGTATGGTAAACTCTGTTTTGTAGGATAGTCCAAGTGCCCATACTCCCATGTGGTATTTGGATAGAGGTTGTTCCATGAATGAGGCTGGAACAAAGAGCCAACTGAAGGATCATACTCCAGTATAAGATGGACCCAAAGAAATCTTTGGTGTGTCAGGCAAAGGATGGTCCAGACTTAGGACTGGAATAATGAACCTAAGATATGTAGATATAAAGTTGGAGATGGATAGACATACCATCAAGATTACTCCTCCTACTGCCCAAAAAGAAGAGGATGGAATGATGTTGTGAGCATTCCTAAAGAGGGACAAACTACATAGGCAATGGATAAAGAACAGCTAGATCCATCCATTAAAGTTCAAGATGTCTGAGTGGTGGGACATAATACTGCTTCCATTTCAACAGAATAGTAAGGAGAAGAACAAGCTGGCTGCACGTATCACAGAATAAAGCACAGGAAGCAGCTCTTTTAAGAGAAGTAAGAAAGAGGCACTTGATTCTCAGCTAAAAAGGCTCACTATATAGACACACTATCAAGTGATATACAGAAATGACTTTCAAGTCAAGTGGTATCATAAGCTGAAATGATGACTGAAAATCACGAGGACAGAATCTGTGCAAATATTGAGGGGGAGATTGTCAAGCTAAGACGCTCCTATTGATGGGGATCATGCTCAGTCAAGGTTGTTGAACAAGCTTGAGTCTTACCTAGAGTACCTCCAACACAGAATAGGCCAGCAATATTGCTGAAGTTCAGCATGTCTCTATGGACTTTGTTGAGGCTGAGAGGAGTAGACTACCTAGATGGTTGCACCTTCTATGAGAGAGCAAGTACAATCAGGTTAAGAACAGCTGGATTGCTCCAGCTATAGTTGATATAAGTTAAACTTAGGTTGTTGGACAAGCTTGATTCTTACCAAGAGAATCTCCAGCATAGATTAGATCAGTAGAACTGCTGAAGACCTGAATTTCTCTATGGACAATGCCGAGATTTAGGGGGAGATTCCAACAAATCTCCCTACTTAAGATGATAAGAGTGTCATTGAAATGACTATAGATGCTTCAAAGGTGTAAGACCCCCATTTTTTTTCTTTTTTGACACCGGGGTCTTAGGCCCAGAACCGCCGCCTTGCGGTGATACCTTCTCACCCGGGAAGGTCGTCACTACAAGACGCCGATTCTGCCGGCCAAATCGATCTCTACTGTAGCATAAGTATAAAAGCAAGTCCACAGAAATCGCATATATAGAAAAATAAACTCCACGAAGGGAGTGTCCACAGATAGTACATATAATGAAAATCTCGGGCTTATGCCCGGTACATCAAGTCCTCACTACAAATCACTCATCGCGGAAGCAAACTAATACAACTACTGGTGTTCGGGACTCACAGTCCCTGCTGTCTGGACTCTAGTGCTAGACTGTCCGATTTCCAAGCGTGCCGACCTCCGGGGCTGCTCCTCCATGCTGGGCTCCGTGGTCCCCTAAATGATGTGGTTCGAAAACCGTTAGTCTAAAAGACTAAGTCCTATCGTCCCCCACCCCTTCCCCCATGGCTCCTAAGTACCGAGCGGGGAGAAGGAAAGGGAAGGACTTGAAGGTGGAGAATAGTCAAATTCCAGATGGCAGCGGAACTAAACTAACAGTGTACGCATGATAATGATTATACAAAATTAAATAAGTAACCTTAACTTATGTGGGTACACATAAGCTAAGGGATCTTTTGCAGGGCTCCTATCGTATAAAAAGTCCCATACCGATTTATACGATAGGGTGTCGGTTCTATTAGCAGGCTTATAATATTGAAAGAGAACCTTGACTTATAAGCACGCACGCACGAACTTATAGGCCAAGGGGTCGTTTTGCAAGGCCTAATGTATAGAGCTTCCCATACCGCTTATACATTAGGTGTCGGGTTTTATGCAATGGTTATGCTATGAAATACAATTATGTTATGATGTGAACATGCAAGTGCAACTCACCCACTCGACTCTGTGTACACAGACCTTTAGTTCCCCCTTTCGGAACCGTTACCTCCCAGGATACCTCCGTAGTGGCAGAAGGAAGCGGTGGGTTGGGCCTCGCCCACCTCAAAACCAGTATTTGCACTACCGGTCTGACCTATCATACGCCTCAACGCTTGGTGCACTAAGCGGACGCCTGCGTACTCTTGCTGGCTGGCGCACCGGACTTCTGTTGGCGAAGTGTAAAACCACACTTGCCGAGTCAACGATATTAGTGTCGATGCAACGAACTCCCCAATATCGAAGACCCACCACCTTATACCTTTTATGCACATGCAATAGTTATGAGTCCAACAAATAACCGAGCCGAAACTCCCCGGACTAACCCGTCCGTCATAATCTACAACCGAGCCGAAGCTCCCCGGACTAACCCGTCCGTCATAACCAACAACCGAGCCAAAGCTCACCGGACTATCTCGTCCGTCATAATCTACAACCGAGCCGAAGCTCCCCAGACTAACCCATCCGTCATAACCAACAACCGAGCCAAAGCTCACCGGACTACCATGCCCATTACCTTAACCACAGGGCTTATTGCCCGAGTAACCCAAACTATCTCTCGGGACACAGGGGTGTGAGAGTGTGAAATCCTAAGTTTACTACCTACTCCTCGATATACTTTATGCCTACAACTTAGGTTTCACCCATTTCATTTTCATATTACAGTAAACTATACCTAAGGTGATTTTGACCTTCTACTCTACGGGGAAGACGATCTTTCGTCGATCCCAATCACCACCTAACTTTTAGTCAAACCCATCCCTAGCTCATCCAACCGTGAGTGATGAACTCATTCCTATAATCACTAGTTTTTGACTTATGTGCCTAACTTGTACTCCAGATTATTTCTGTAGATTTACTATATGCAGACCACCAAGGTTTAATGTTATGTAAAATGGGAAGTATGTCATGTAATCATCCAATACTCCTATAATAATTAATGAAGGTCCACTATGACCTTTATTGCCCAAATCCAGAGTTTTACAATTTTACTATTTATCTAGGAATTTATTAAATTATTCTATTGGCTAAAATTTCCAATAATTAACATGAAGTACCATTTTCAGTCAAGATATCATTCTACAAATTTTATATATTATTTAAAATAAGGATATAACTCATCTTCCAAAATATCTAAATTTTTCAGTAAGGTTTTATCCCCAAATCATTATTTCATTTTAATCCTTAAAAATTCATTTAAAGGAATATAAAATACTATATTGCTTCCAAAAATTCAGAGAAAATTCAAGTATGAATCTAATGGCATTTAAATGGTTTGGGCCAAATTTCATAATTTATTTATCAGTATATGGACTAATTTAAATTATTGAATAATCCCATCATTTAACAAACTTGAGAAGTAAGTATCTCAAATATATATCCAAAAATTTTCATAAAATTTATATAAGCTTATGATGATTCAAAACATCCTCTGCCAAATTTTCATGACCTCCAAAGGGTCAGAGGGACCATAATAATTAGTTTATTAAATTGAGGCATCCCTTGTGCTTCAAATGAAGTACCCTAAATATTATTCCAAAATTCCCAAATAATTTACCAGAGACTAATGATATCCTTATAACCATTATACCAAAATTGCACCTTATTTAAAAGAGTTTAACAAGCCTAATCTAACCTTACAAAGTTTGTGCCCTAAACTAGGGTTAGGGTTTTGTGGGTCCCAAACTTTCCAAAACACCCTAATACTTTTACCAGAGGGTTATATTTACCATAAAACCATCTTTACAAAGTATCATAGTCATACAAGGTGTTATGGCCATAGGTCCTTCACAAGGTACAAAAGCCCTTCCTAAGGGTTTGACCTAGGCTCTTGGGCCAAACCAACTCCAATGCCACCAATTTTTCTTTGGAAGGTGTATAATGTCATGCCAAACCAGTGTACCAAATTTGAACCTCTGTTGAGGTGAATTGGACACTATAAGCCAAAATTACATTTTGGACCAAAATGCCCTTCTTAGGGCAAGGCTAGGGTTGCTTGATTCTCATTCAAATCAACTCAAAACTTAATGAAATTTTAACCAGAGGTCTATATTGACCTCATATACACCCCACCAAAATTTGGATGAGTTTTGAGATGTTTGTGACACCCAAATAATTTATTCATGGATTATTAAATTTTTCTAAAAACTATAGAAAAATGTTCTCCAAAAATTCTATTTTTTGGATATGTCCTAGATATAGTTAATAATAGCCCATACCCCAAATTTCAAGTCATTTGGAGGTTTGGTTTGGAATGGGCATCAAATTCATTCTCTGGTCAGCCCTATGTATAGATCTCACCAAAATGAGTGTTGTGATCTAACCGGGACTCCAAATTGACTCAAATCAATTTTAAAATAAAGTATACTCATAAATTTACAATTTTCATGTTAACAGTTTTTCCTGATCTAGCCTCTAAATATTTTTCCCAATTTATTTAATGTGACAGATAATTTCATTCAGAATTTTCTTTTAAAAAAATATAAACTAATCCTAATGGCACTGTTCATCTTCCTAAAAAGCCAGAAACCAGAGCTTTTAAAAAGTCATTTTCCTGTAGCTTTTCCAAGCTATTTCCCGGTCATCCAGCCATCTCCCCGGCCAGCCACCACCACCACCACCTCCGTTGAGGCGAGGGCTACCGTCGGGTGGCGGCACGGCCGCCGGAGTGGCGGTTTCCGGCGAACCCGACCACCATTTTTTTGGAAAAACCATGGAAAAACTTCACCCAATCCAGCTCTTTTGAGCCCAATTTTCTCTCTTAATAACTTCTAAGATCTATCCATATAAGAAGGAGTAGAGGAGGACCTTTTTGGCGACCTGAATTCGGGAGGATCGTCGGGATGCCATGGCGGTGGCTGGTGGTTGTCGGCCTCTTCAAAAACACCGGAAACTAGCTGGCTCCTTCAGGAAAGTGGTGGGAATTACTCCTTGGACCTCAGTGAAGCTTTTAAAGAGGGAAAGGAGGGGAGTTAGGTGGCTGAATGCACTTTGGCCATTTTTGGCCAAAGTCAAGCTTGGTGGCTTGGTAGGTAGGGTGGTGGAGCTTGCTCTAATCAGTCCACAATGGCTGCTGCACTCCCCCTTGTCCTTCTGAAATGAATGGGGAGGTTGGGGAGGGGGGAGGAGGAGCACAAAGTCCTCCTTCCTTCTTATTCCTTCTCTTTCTCTCTCCTCCATGGGTGACTTTCTCTCTCCTAGTCACCAAGCCTGAATTTTTGGCTCCTACATGTCCCATGGCAGCCCACAAGTCCATTTGGTCACTTAAGTCATGGTTAGCCCAATTGAAATGGGCTTGAGCTTGAGTTAGCCCATTTGGGCTAACTTGACCCAAAGTTGGACTAGGGCCCACCTAGGTCAAATTGGTCCTTGAGATTTCTTCAATGGGTCCTTGGTGACCCATTAGCCTCCCCTAGGGTCAAGGTGGGGTTGGATTGGCCCTTGGAGGTCACTTGGCCCTTAACTAGGGCACTTTGACCAGTTTAGGTCAAGGGTTGACTTTGGTCAACCTAGCCTTTATGATTGGTCCCAATGGGTCCTTGGTGACCTATTGGCCTCTCACTAGGGCTATGAGGGTATGGGTGGGGTCCACTGGGCTAAGGGACTGCAATTGACCCTTGTGTAGGTCAATTTGACCTACTTAGGGTTAGAGTTGACTTTGGTCAACTTAGCTCCCTTGACTACCCTCCATGGGTCCTTAGTGACCCATTGACCCCTGCCTAGGGTTATGGAGGTATGGGTGGGGTATATTTGGTTAAATAGACTGCAATGGACCCTTGTGTAGGTCAATTTGACCTAACTAGGGTTATAGTTGACTTTGGTCAACTTAGGTCCTTTGATTGCTCTCCATGGGTCCTTAGTGACCCATTGACCCCTTTTTAGGGTTATAAGGGTATGGGTGGGGTCTTGGGGTCTTGGTGAATCCCCATGATCACCTTTAACCAAGGTTTAGAAATCTGCTAAGTGCAGACCATAGTGGCCCTATCCACACCACCAGGTCCACTTGACTCTTTCTTGGGCTTCCTAGGGTTTTGTCATGGCAAAACCACTCTTATGGGTCTAGTTGGAAATGGGATGTTACAAATCCCAATAAACAAAACAAAGATTTCGTCCCCAAAATCAAGGTTAAGCCCACGGGGACTCCTATCGGGGAGAAGGAAACTTGTAACATCCCATGAGAACTGAAAGATTTACGTCACGACACCATGTTTGATCATATGAGGTGTTAGTCAAATTTAAAACCAAATTGCCCAAATTGGCAAAGTCTAGACCCCAATAAACAAAAGTTTAGCCCATATCCTTGAAATTTCAGTTTTACTTAAAATAGGAAGGTAAACTGAACATCTTGAGTGGTTGTGAGGAATACCTGACTGAAGAGTTCCGGGTATCTTTGTCGCATCAAGTCCCGGGTCTCCCATGTGTGCTCCTCTCTTCCGTGATTTCTCCACAGGACCTTGACTAACGGAACCTTCTTGTGGTGTAAAGCTCGTACCCCCTTGTCGTCAATCCGGACCGGTTCTAGGTGAACTGACCGATCAGATGCTATCGGCCAATCTGTGGTTGTAACTTGCTGCTCTGGGCGTAGTAGAGCTCTCCTAAGAGAGGATATATGGAATACGTCGTGCAGACTCACCATCTCTGGTGGCAGCTCCAGCCTGTATGCCAAGGGACCGATCCGCTCCTGGATCCTATAAGGCCCCATGTATCTTGGACTAAGCTTCTTCCTCTGTCCGCATACTTGAGTAACTCCATGCATTGGCCAGATCTTCAAGAACACCTGATCTCCTACCTGGAATTCCACCTAACGGTGCCGAGCATCGTAATACTTAGCCTGCCGGCTCTGTGCTTCTAGCATCCTGTCCCGTATCACTCTCACCTGAGCCTCGGTGTCCTCAACAAATTCCGAATCCAATGCCTTAGGGTCCTCGTCCTGTATCCATGATAGTGGAGTCCTGCACTTCCGTCCGTATAATGCCTCATAAGGAGCCATCTTTATACTAGACTGGTAGTTGTTATTATATGAGAACTCAATCAGCGGTAACAACTTCTCCCAAGGTTCACCGCGATCTAATATGCAGAGTCGTAGTAAATCCTCCAGAGTCCGGTTGGTTCGTTCCGTCTGTCCATCCGTCTGGGGATGAAAAGCCGTACTGAATGTTAGTCGAGTGCCCAAGTAAGTCTGCTCTGACCTCCACTCCCTGGACGTAAATCGTCCATCTCGGTCTGACACAATCGACTTGGGGACGCCATGATAGCGAACGAACTGCTCCACAAGCTTCCGGACTAGCACACTTACCGAGTCATCCTTCCTGATTGGAATAAACCTTGCTACCTTTGTCAGCCGGTCAACGATCACCCAGATCGAATCATTCCCTATACTTGATCGAGGAAGTCCGTGTATAAAGTCCATGGCGATATCATCGAACTTCCACTCTGGTACTGGGAGCGGCTGCAATAATCCTGCAGGGTTTCTGCACTCCGCTTTCACCAACTGGCATGCCTTGCAATGGGTCACGAAGTAGGTGATATCCTTCTTCATGCCAGGCCAGAACATAGTCTTCTTCAGATCTGCAATCATCTTTGTAATTCCCGGGTGTACCGAATATCGACTGCAATGAGCCTCCATCATGATATACTCCCGGACCTGGCCTCCCTCTGGTATGTAGATCCGTCTTCTAAAGCATACTAAGTCATCCCTCAGTGTGTAATCTCCCGCAGTGCCTGCTTCTAAGGCCCAGAATATCGGCTCTAGCTGGGTATCCTGCCTCTGCCCATCTTTGACCCGTTCTCGTATGTCATCCGTGGCGATTAATGACGACAGATATTCTCGGTATAACTCAGGGTGATCCTCAAATACCAGGGATATTTGCATCTCATCAAACATCTGTACCAACTCCAAGGCCATCAACTGTGTTCCTACCCCGGGGTTTGCGGTCTTTCGGCTCAGTGCATCTGCTACTACATTCGCCTTTCCCGGGTGATAATGCATCTCGTACTGGTAGTCTGCTAAAAACTCCACCCATCGTCTCTGTCTGACGTTCAGCTCTTTCTGCGTGTCCACATACCTCAAATTTTTATGGTCAGAGTATATGTCGCAGTGGACACCGTACAGATAGTGCCGCCAGACTTTCAGTGCAAAAATGACAGCTCCCATCTCTAAGTCATGAACTGGGTAGTTTTGCTCGTGCTTCTTCAGCTGCCGAGAAGCATAAGCTATCACATGACCATTCTGCATAAGTACTGCCCCCATGCCCTGGTAGGAGGCATCGGTGTAGACCTGGAATCCTTCTTTCCCTGAAGGAAGGGCAAGTATTGGAGCCGAAGTGAGTCGCCCCTTTAGCTCTTGAAAAGCCACCTCACACTGTGGGGTCCAGATAAAGGGCACATCTTTCCTTGTCAGAGATATGAGTGGAAGGGCGATACAAGAGAATCCCTCTACGAACTTCCGGTAGTAACCGGTGAGTCCTAGGAAACTCCATACATCTGTGGCCGTCTTCAACTGCGGCCAGTCCCGAACCGCTTGGATCTTGGCCGGGTCCACTGCCAACCCAGCACCACTGATGATATGGCCTAGGAAGGCCACCTCCTTCAACCAAAACTGGCATTTGCTGATCTTCGCATAGAGCTTGTGCTCCCATAGTCTCTCCAGAGTCAGTGTCAGATGCCGAGTGTGCTCCTCCTCTGTCCTTGAGTAAATGAGGATGTCATCGATAAACACGATGATAAACACATCTAAAAATTCTTCGAACACCTGATTCATAAGGCTCATAAATGCTGATGGCGCATTTGTGAGCCCGAAGGGCATCACTGTAAATTCATATAGCCCATATTTGCTACTGAAAGCAGTCTTCGGAATTTCCTCCTCCTGGATCCTTAGCTTGTAGTAACCAGACCTCAAATCCAATTTGGAAAAGAAATGCGCACCTTCTAGCTGGTCAAACAGCTCATCTATCCTTGGCAACGGATATGTGTTTCGGACTGTCAATCGGTTTAGTGCTCGGTAGTCGATGCACAGTCTCAGAGTTCCGTCCTTCTTTTTAACGAACAAGACCGGGGCTCCCCAAGGGGAAGAGCTCGGTCGGACAAATCCAGTCTCCACCAGTTCTTGGAGTTGGCTTCGAAACTCTGTCAATTCCTTCGGGGCCATCCGGTAAGGGGCCCTAGCTGCCGGCTTAGCCCCCGAAACCAACTGTATCCGGAAATCCTGCTCCCGGTGCGGGGGTAGCCCAGGCAGTTTCTCTGGGAATACGTCAGCAAAATCTCGCACCACTGGAATATTCGAGGTGGAGACCTTGGTCTCAGTCATCTCAAATATTACTTCATACACTTCTTCCCCCTGTAAGTGAGCCTTGACGGCTTGGACAGACGACAGTATGAGAGGGGAAATAGATTTAATACCTTCAATGACGAGGTAGGAATCCCCATGTCTTACGGTAACTCTTTTGGACGTGCAGTCAATTTGAGCATGATTCCAGTTCAACCACGTCATCCCTAGGATCAAATCAAAGATTGGCATCTTTATGATCGTCGCTGGAGCTTCAAATATCCTTCCGCTGATCTCCGCCTCCATGTTGCAGTGGGCAGAGGTGAACAACTCTGATCCGTCGGGTAGTCGTATCCTCATCATCAGACCCGTGAATCGTTCCACGCCTTCCAATCCTTCTATGAAGGACTCCGATACAAATGAGTGTGAAGCACCCGTATCAAATAGCGTATAAGCGGGTTTGCCGCTGATGAAAACTATTCCTGGGGTTTTGGGAAAAATTAAATGTCTCAGAATTCTAGCTATGGTTTTCTTTCCTAGATTGTCACTTCTATATAACATTTAAGTTCATGAGGAATAACTTATACCAAAATTTTCAGACGTACTAGTGATTACTTGCTCCGGGTTTCGGGGCTGAGCCAGATCCAGTGCATAAATTTGCTCCCTCTGCTGCCTGCGATCTGCACCCTGGAAACCACGTCCTTGACCATGTCCTCGTCCTCCAAACTGCTGGGCATGCGGGGCAACCTGTGGTGCTGGTAGAGGTGCTTCCCTCATGGGGCAGTTTCTCCGAATATGCCCTATTTGATGGCAGTTGTAGCACTCTGGTGGGGAAAATTCCATGCCCCCGGGTCTTGGTGCCTCCCTCATTTGAAGAGGCTAAGGAGCCATTACCACCGGCTCCCTCGGCTCTCGTCTTATTTCCTGACGAGGTTGGTCTTCTGTTCTTCTTCCTTCTCTCCCATCTGTGATGCGGCCCCGCCGCTGATCATTCCGAGCTCCTCGGCCCTAGTCCTCTGTTGGCCTCTTTCGGCCCCGAGTCGTGTGCCAGTCAGCCTCAATCCTTTTGGCCATTTCCAAGATCCGGGAGATAGGTCCGTTAGAAACGAACAGAAGGGCCTCCCTCAACTCCTCTCGTAGACCCTTATAAAACCTTTTTGTGTTGCCCGCCTCATCTAGTTGATACGAATCTGCATAGCGAGCCAAGTGGTCGAACTCCCGATGGTACTCTACCACCGTCCTGGTACCCTGCTTCAACTGTAAGAACCATTCCTCCAACTTATCCCTGGCTGATTGTGGAACAAAATGTTCCAGGAGAGCGGTCCTGAACTCTTCCCAGGAGATTTCTGTAACCTCCCTATCAGCAAATGTTGTATCCAGCAACGTCTTCCACCACCTCTTTGCATGGGACTCTAGGCAGGAGACAACCAAGGCCATCTTCTCCTCCCAGGGACATCGTATCCCAGTCAGCATTTCGTACATAATATCTAGCCATTCTTCTGTCCGTACAGTAGATTCTGTCCCCAAGTAAGATGGAGGAGAGAGTCCTCGAAAAATGCTTAGCCAATTGGCCCCCGGGTTCGGCTGCGGAGCCGGAACCTGCTGAGCCCTGAAAGCATCTAGAATGGCCGTCAGCGTTTGACCCATCTCCGAGTGTAAGAATGGAGTGGGGACCGGGGGAGGTGGTGCAACAGTCGGAGTCTGCTGAACTCCACCTTGTGGTGTTGGCTACGCTGGGGGCTGCGTAATAGAAGATAATTATAAGAAGGCGTGGAACGATTCACGGGTCTGATGATGAGGATACGACTACCCGACGGATCAGAGTTGTTCACCTCTGCCCACTGCAACATGGAGGCAGAGATCAGCGGAAGGATATTTGAAGCTCCAGCGACGATCATAAAGATGCCAATCTTTGATTTGATCCTAGGGATGACGTGGTTGAACTGGAATCATGCTCAAATTGACTGCACGTCCAAAAGAGTTACCGTAAGACATGGGGATTCCTACCTCGTCAAATATTACTTCATACACTTCTTCCCCCTGTAAGTGAACCTTGACGGCTTGGACAGACGACAGTATGAGAGGGGGAATAGATTTAATACCTTCAATGACGAGGTAGGAATCCCCATGTCTTACGGTAACTCTTTTGGACGTGCAGTCAATTTGAGCATGATTCCAGTTCAACCACATCATCCCTAGGATCAAATGAAAGATTGGCATCTTTATGATCGTCGCTGGAGCTTCAAATATCCTTCCGCCGATCTCCGCCTCCATATTGCAGTGGGCAGAGGTGAACAACTCTGATCCGTCGGGTAGTCGTATCCTCATCATCAGACCCGTGAATCGTTCCACGCCTTCCAATCCTTCTATGAAGGCCTCCGATACAAATGAGTGCGAAGCACCCATATCAAATAGCGTATAAGCGGGTTTGCCGCTGATGAAAACTATTCCTGGGGTTTTGGGAAAAATTAAATGTCTCAGAATTCTAGCTATGGTTTTCTTTCCTAGATTGTCACTTCTATATAAAATTTAAGTTCATGAGGAATAACTTAAACCAAAATTTTCAGACATACCAGTGATTACTTGCTCCGGGTTTCGGGGCTGAGCCAGATCCAGTGCATAAATTTACTCCCTCTGCTGCCTACGATCTGTACCCTAGAAACCACGTCCTCGACCATGTCCTCGTCCTCCAAACTGCTGGGCATGCGGGGCAACCTGTGGTGCTGGTAGAGGTGCTTCCCTCATGGGGCAGTTTCTCCGAATATGCCCTATTTGATGGCAGTTGTAGCACTCTGGTGGGGGAAATGCCATGCCCCCGGGTCTTGGTGCCTCCCTCATCTGAAGAGGCTGAGGAGCCATTACCACCGGCTCCCTCGGCTCTCGTCTTATTTCCTGACGAGGTTGGTCTTCTGATCTTCTTCCTTCTCTCCCATCTGTGATGCGGCCCCGCCGCTGATCATTCCGAGCTCCTCGGCCCTGGTCCTCTGTTGGCCTCTTTCGGCCCCGAGTCGTGTGCCAGTCAGCCTCAATACTTTTGGCCATTTCCAAGATCCGGGAGATAGGTCCGTCAGAAACGAACAGAAGGGCCTCCCTCAACTCCTCTCGTAGACCCTTATAAAACCTTTTTGTGTAGCCCGCCTCATCTAGTTGATACGAATCTGCATAGCGAGCCAAGTGGTCGAACTCCCGATGGTACTCTACCACCGTCCTGGTACCCTGCTTCAACTGTAAGAACCGTTCCTCCAACTCATCCCTGGCTGATTGTGGAACAAAATGTTCCAGGAGAGCGGTCCTGAACTCTTCCCAGGAGATTTCTGTAACCTCCCTATCAGCAAATGTTGTATCCAGCAGCGTCTTCCACCACCTCTTTGCATGGGACTCTAGGCAGGAGACAACCAAGGCCATCTTCTCCTCCCAGGGACATCGTATCCCAGTCAGCATTTCGTACATAATATCTAGCCATTCTTCTTTCCGTACAGCGGATTCTGTCCCCAAGTAATATGGAGGAGAGGGTCCTCGAAAAATGCTCAGCCAATTGGCCCCCGGGTTCGGCTGCGGAGCCGGAACCTGCTGAGCCCTGAAAGCATCTAGAATGGCCGTCAGCGTTTGACCCATCTCCGAGTGTAAGAATGGAGTGGGGACCGGGGGAGGTGGTGCAACAGTCGGAGTCTGCTGAACTCCGCCTTATGGTGTTGGCTGCGCTGGGGGCTGCGTAATAGAAGATAATTATAAGAAGGCGTGGAACGATTCACGGGTCTGATGATGAGGATACGACTACCCGACGGATCAGAGTTGTTCACCTCTGCCCACTGCAACATGGAGGCGGAGATCGGCGGAAGGATATTTGAAGCTCCAGCGACGATCATAAAGATGCCAATCTTTGATTTGATCGTAGGGATGACGTGGTTGAACTGGAATCATGCTCAAATTGACTGCACGTCCAAAAGAGTTACCGTAAGACATGGGGATTCCTACCTCGTCAAATATTACTTCATACACTTCTTCCCCCTGTAAGTGAACCTTGACGGCTTGGACAGACGACAATATGAGAGGGGGAATAGATTTAATACCTTCAATGACGAGGTAGGAATCCCCATGTCTTACGGTAACTCTTTTGGACGTGCAGTCAATTTGAGCATGATTCCAGTTCAACCACGTCATCCCTAGGATCAAATCAAAGATTGGCATCTTTATGATCGTCGCTGGAGCTTCAAATATCCTTCCGCCAATCTCCGCCTCCATATTGCAGTGGGCAGAGGTGAACAACTCTGATCCGTCGGGTAGTCGTATCCTCATCATCAAACCCGTGAATCGTTCCACGCCTTCCAATCCTTCTATGAAGGCCTCCGATACAAATGAGTGCGAAGCACCCATATCAAATAGCGTATAAGCGGGTTTGCCGCTGATGAAAACTATTCCTGGGGTTTTGGGAAAAATTAAATGTCTCAGAATTCTAGCTATGGTTTTCTTTCCTAGATTGTCACTTCTATATAAAATTTAAGTTCATGAGGAATAACTTAAACCAAAATTTTCAGACGTACCAGTGATTACTTGCTCCGGGTTTCGGGGCTGAGCCAGATCCAGTGCATAAATTTACTCCCTCTGCTGCCTACGATCTGTACCCTAGAAACCACGTCCTCGACCATGTCCTCGTCCTCCAAACTGCTGGGCATGCGGGGCAACCTGTGGTGCTGGTAGAGGTGCTTCCCTCATGGGGCAGTTTCTCCGAATATGCCCTATTTGATGGCAGTTGTAGCACTCTGGTGGGGGAAATGCCATGCCCCCGGGTCTTGGTGCCTCCCTCATCTGAAGAGGCTGAGGAGCCATTACCACCGGCTCCCTCGGCTCTCGTCTTATTTCCTAACGAGGTTGGTCTTCTGATCTTCTTCCTTCTCTCCCATCTGTGATGCGGCCCCGCCGCTGATCATTCCGAGCTCCTCGGCCCTGGTCCTCTGTTGGCCTCTTTCGGCCCCGAGTCGTGTGCCAGTCAGCCTCAATACTTTTGGCCATTTCCAAGATCCGGGAGATAGGTCCGTCAGAAACGAACAGAAGGGCCTCCCTCAACTCCTCTCGTAGACCCTTATAAAACCTTTTTGTGTAGCCCGCCTCATCTAGTTGATACGAATCTGCATAGCGAGCCAAGTGGTCGAACTCCCGATGGTACTCTACCACCGTCCTGGTACCCTGCTTCAACTGTAAGAACCGTTCCTCCAACTCATCCCTGGCTGATTGTGGAACAAAATGTTCCAGGAGAGCGGTCCTGAACTCTTCCCAGGAGATTTCTGTAACCTCCCTATCAGCAAATGTTGTATCCAGCAGCGTCTTCCACCACCTCTTTGCATGGGACTCTAGGCAGGAGATAACCAAGGCCATCTTCTCCTCCCAGGGACATCGTATCCGAGTCAGCATTTCGTACATAATATCTAGCCATTCTTCTGTCCGTACAACGGATTCTGTCCCCAAGTAATATGGAGGAGAGGGTCCTCGAAAAATGCTCAGCCAATTGGCCCCCGGGTTCGGCTGCGGAGCCGGAACCTGCTGAGCCCTGAAAGCATCTAGAATGGCCGTCAGCGTTTGACCCATCTCCGAGTGTAAGAATGGAGTGGGGACCGGGGGAGGTGGTGCAATAGTCGGAGTCTGCTGAACTCCGCCTTGTGGTGTTGGCTGCGCTGGGGGCTGCGTAATAGAAGATAATTATAAGAAGTCTCACAGATTTAACTAAAAGTGGACAATTTTCATGTGATTTCCCATATGGGCCCACCACTACTTCCGCTGCTTAGTTTGTCCCCAAACTAAACTCGAGCGGGGGTGTCCCAGGGTTAGTGGACTGCTACTTTTCTGATCAGGTTTCCTCTGATACCACTTGTAAGACCCCCATTTTTTTTTCCTTTTTCGACACCGGGGTCTTAGGCCCAGAACCGCCGCCTTGCGGTGATACCTTCTCACCCGGGAAGGTCGTCACTACAAGATGCCGATTCTGCCGGCCAAATCGATCTCTACTATAGCATAAGTATAAAAGCAAGTCCACAGAAATCACATATATAGAAAAATAAACTCCACAAAGGGAGTGTCCACAGATAGTACATATAATGAAAATCTCGGGCTTATGCCCGGTACATCAAGTCCTCACTACAAATCACTCATCGCGGAAGCAAACTAATACAACTACTGGTGTTCGGCACTCACAGTCCCTACTGTCTGGACTCCAGTGCTAGACTGTCCGATCTCCAAGCGTGCCGACCTCCGGGGCTGCTCCTCCATGCTGGGCTCCGTGGTCCCCTAAATGATGTGGTTCGAAAACCGTTAGTCTAAAAGACTAAGTCCTATCGTCCCCCACCCCTTCCCCCATGGCTCCTAAGTACCGAGCGGGGAGAAGGAAAGGGAAGGACTTGAAGGTGGAGAATAGTCAAATTCCAGATGGCAGCGGAACTAAACTAACAGTGTACGCATGATAATGATTATACAAAATTAAATAAGTAACCTTAACTTATGTGGGTACACATAAGCTAAGGGATCTTTTGCAGGGCTCCTATCGTATAAAAAGTCCCATACCGATTTATACGATAGGGTGTCGGTTCTATTAGCATGCTTATAATATTGAAAGAGAACCTTGACTTATAAGCACGCTCGCACGAACTTATAGGCCAAGGGGTCGTTTTGCAAGGCCTAATGTATAGAGCGTCCCATACCGCTTATACATTAGGTGTCGGGTTTTATGCAATGGTTATGCTATGAAATACAATTATGTTATGATGTGAACATGCAAGTGCAACTCACCCACTCGACTCTGTGTACACAGACCTTTAGTTCCCCCTTTCGGAGCCGTTACCTCCCAGGATACCTCCGTAGTGGCAGACCGAAGCGGTGGGTTGGGCCTCGCCCACCTCAAAACCAGTATTTGCACTACCGGTCTGACCTATCGTACGCCTCAACGCTTGGTGCACTAAGCGGACGCCTGCGTACTCTTGCCGGCTGGCGCACCGGACTTCTGTTGGCGAAGTGTAAAACCACACTTGCCGAGTCAACGATATTAGTGTCGGTGCAACGAACTCTCCAATATTGAAGACCCACCACCTTATACCTTTTATGCACATACAATAGTTATGAGTCCAACAAATAACCGAGCCGAAACTCCCCGGACTAACCCGTCCGTCATAATCTACAACCGAGCCGAAGCTCCCCGGACTAACCCGTCTGTCATAACCAACAACCGAGCCAAAGCTCACCGGACTATCCCGTCTGTCATAATCTACAACCGAGCCGAAGCTCCCCGGACTAACCCGTCCGTCATAACCAACAACCGAGCCAAAGCTCACCGGACTACCATGCCCATTACCTTAACCACAGGGCTTATTGCCCGAGTAACCCAAACTATCTCTCGGGAAACAGGGGTGTGAGAGTGTGAAATCCTAAGTTTACTACCTACTCCTCAATATACTTTATGCCTACAACTTAGGTTTCACCCATTTCATTTTCATATTACAGTAAACTATACCTAAGGTGATTTTGACCTTCTACTCTACGGGGAAGACGATCTTTCGTCGATCCCAATCACCACCTAACTTTTAGTCAAACCCATCCCTAGCTCATCCAACCCTGAGTGATGAACTCATTCCTATAATCACTAGTTTTTGACTTATGTGCCTAACTTGTACTCCAGATTATTTCTGTAGATTTACTATATGCAGACCACCAAGATTTAATGTTATGTAAAATGGGAAGTATATCATGTAATCATCCAATACTCCTATAATAATTAATGGAGGTCCATTATGACCTTTATTGCCCAAATCCAGAGTTTTACAATTTTCCTATTTATCTAGGAATTTATTAAATTATTCTATTGACTAAAATTTCCAATAATGAACATGAAGTACCATTTTTAGTCAAGATATCATTCTAAAAATTTTATATGTTATTCAAAATAAGGATATAACTCATCTTCCAAAATATCTAAATTTTTCAGTAAGGTTTTTTCCCCAAATCATTATTTCATTTTAATCCTTAAAAATTCATTTAAAGGAATATAAAATACTATATTGCTTCCAAAAATTCAGAGAAAATTCAAGTATGAATCTAATGGCATTTAAATGGTTTGGGCCAAATTTCATAATTTATTTATCAGTATATGGACTAATTTAAATTATTGAATAATCCCATCATTTAATAAGCTTGAGAAGTAAGTATCTCAAATATATATCCAAAATTTTTTATAAAATTTATATAAGCTTATGATGATTAAAAACATCCTCTGCCAAATTTTCATGACCTCCAAAGGGTCAGAGGGACCATAATAATTAGTTTATTAAATTGAGGCATCCCTTGTGCTTCAAATGAAGTACCCTAAATATTATTCCAAAATTCCCAAATAATTTACCAGAGACTAATGATATCCTTATTACCATTATACCAAAATTGCACCTTATTTGGAAGAGTTTAACTAGCCTAATCTAACCCTACAAATTTTGTGCCCTAAACTAGGGTTAGGGTTTTGTGGGTCCCAAACTTTCCAAAATTCCCTAATACTTTTACCAGAGGGTTATAGTTACCCTAAAACCATCCTTACAAAGTTTCATAGTCATACAAGGTGTTATGGCCATAAGTCCTTCACAAGGTACAAAAGCCCTTCCTTAGGGTTTGACCTAGGATCTTGGGCCAAACCAACTCCAATGCCCCCAATTTTTCTTTGGAAGGTGTATAATGTCATGCCAAACCATTGTACCAAATTTGAACCTCTGTTGAGGTGAATTGGACACTATAAGCCAAAATTACATTTTGGACCAAAATGCGCTTCTTAGGGCAAGGCTAGGGTTGCTTGATTCTAATTCAAATCAACTCCAAACTTAATGAAATTTTAACCAGAGGTCTATATTGACCTCATATACACCCCACCAAAATTTGGATGAGTTTTGAGATGTTTGTGACACCCAAATAATTTATTCATGGATTATTAAATTGTTCTAAAAACTATAGAAAAATGTTCTCCAAAAATTCTAATTTTTGGATATGTCCTAGATATAGATAATAATAGCCCATACCCCAAATTTTAAGTCATTTGGAGGTATGGATTGGAATGGGCATCAAATTCATTCTCTGGTCAGCCCTATGTATAGATCTCACCAAAATGAGTGCTGTGATCTAACCAGCACTCCAAATTGACTCAAATCAATTTTAAAATAAAGAAGACTCATAGATATACAATGTTCATGTTAACAGTTTTTCCTGATCTAGCCTCTAAGTATTTTTCCCAATTTATTTAATGTGACAGATAATTTCATTCAGAATTTTCTTTTAAAAAAATATAAACTAATCCTAATGGCACTGTTCATCTTCCTAAAAAGCCCGAAACCAGAGCTTTTAAAAAGTCATTTTCCTATAGCTTTTCCAAGCTATTTCCCGGTCATCCAGCCATCTCCCCGGCCAGCCACCACCACCACCACCTCCGTTGAGGCGAGTGCTACCGTCGGGTGGCGGCACGGCCGCCGGAGTGGCGGTTTCCGGCGAACCCGACCACCATTTTTTTGGAAAAACCATGGAAAAACTTCACCCAATCCAGCTCTTTTGAGCCCGATTTTCTCTCCTAATAACTTCTAAGATCTATCCATATAAGAAGGAGTAGAGGAGGACCTTTTTGGCGGCCTGAATTCGGGAGGATCGTCGGGATGCCATGGCGGTGGCTGGTGGTTGTCGGCCTCTTCAAAAACACCGGAAACTAGCTGGCTCCTTCAGGAAAGTGGTGGGAATTACTCCTTGGACCTCAGTGAAGCTTTTAAAGAGGGAAAGGAGGGGAGTTAGGTGGTTGAATGCACTTTGGCCATTTTTGGCCAAAGTCAAGCTTGGTGGCTTGGTAGGTAGGGTGGTGGAGCTTGCTCTAATCAGTCCACAATGGCTGCTGCACTCCCCCTTGTCCTTCTGAAATGAATGGGGAGGTTGGGGAGGGGGGAGGAGGAGCACAAAGTCCTCCTTCCTTCTTATTCCTTCTCTTTCTCTCTCCTCCATGGGTGACTTTCTCTCTCCTAGTCACCAAGCCTGAATTTTTGGCTCCTACATGTCCCATGGCAGCCCACAAGTCCATTTGGTCACTTAAGTCATGGTTAGCCCAATTGAAATGGGCTTGAGCTTGAGTTAGCCCATTTGGGCTAACTTGACCCAAAGTTGGACTAGGGCCCACCTAGGTCAAATTGGTCCTTGAGATTTCTTCAATGGGTCCTTGGTGACCCATTAGCCTCCCCTAGGGTCATGGTGGGGTTGGATTGGCCCTTGGAGGTCACTTGGCCCTTAACTAGGGCACTTTGACCAGTTTAGGTCAAGGGTTGACTTTTGTCAACCTAGCCTTTATGATTGGTCCCAATGGGTCCTTGGTGACCTATTGGCCTCTCACTAGGGCTATGAGGGTATGGGTGGGGTCCACTGGGCTAAGGGACTGCAATTGACCCTTGTGTAGGTCAATTTGACCTACTTAGGGTTAGAGTTGACTTTGGTCAACTTAGCTCCCTTGACTACCCTCCATGGGTCCTTAGTGACCCATTGACCCCTGCCTAGGGTTATGGAGGTATGGGTGGGGTATATTTGGTTAAATAGCCTGCAATGGACCCTTGTGTAGGTCAATTTGACCTAACTAGGGTTATAGTTGACTTTGGTCAACTTAGGTCCTTTGATTGCTCTCCATGGGTCCTTAGTGACCCATTGACCCCTTTTTAGGGTTATAAGGGTATGGGTGGGGTCTTGGGGTCTTGTTGAAGCCCCATGATCACCTTTAATAAGGGTTTAGAAATCTGCTAAGTGCAGACCATAGTGGCCCTATCCACACCACCAGGTCCACTTGACTCTTTCTTGGGCTTCCTAGGGTTTTGTCATGGCAAAACCACTCTTATGGGTCTAGTTGGAAATGGGATGTTACAAAAGGATAGTGATCTATCTGGATGAAGAGATAGTTCAGGCCAAGATCTCCCTATCCTATTTGAAGAGTCTCCCTTACTGAAGAAGTTATAAAGGGGGGAGAAGGAAATGGGAGATGGCCATGATCAAGTGGGAGTATGCTGTGCAAGTAGAGATTTTATACAAAATAGACAAAACAATCCAAGTGGTATATAACCAACTCAAACAGTCAGGTAGTATAAAGAAGAGACATGTGTCACTAGTGGTATACAGTACACATTGTCTATTTTCCTAGTCAGGCTTATGTGTGTATCAAGATAGCTAGAGCCAGATGCAAATCTGTTGCTGAAGAAGTTGAAGAGATCTTGCTCAGCAAGAAAAGACTTTCAAGTGGTTGGTCACTGGAAGAACTTTGACTCAGTAAGGAGAGGAAGCAGTGGAAGAACAAATCTTCCTCCTCCTGGTATCACAAGAAGGATCACAATAAATCTGGGAAGATGCTCTCCAAAGGAGACAGGTATAATCCTAAACCCAGAAAACATATTTCTTCTAACATAATATGTTATTATTGTAGCAAGGCTGGGCATGTCAGTGCTGACTGCCCAGTCAAATGAAAGGAGAATAAGTGAGAAGAAGCACCTCCACCATAGGGTGTAAGGAAGATAGGATAAGTAAGGATGGAACCTATCAAATCCTAAGAAAAAGACTGACTACTTGGAGTAGCAAGAAAGAAACCAGTCTTGTAATCTCAACTCCAGAATCAAATCAAATATCTGTTGGAAGCTGCTGTGCCCATCTATTGAGGATCCAGCATCAGCTCCATGGTATCAGGACCATAACCTCTAGATAAGTAGAACTCTTTTATATTGAGATTCTACTAGTGTAGTCTAAATTGCTATGAATCCTATCTCTCATAGCAGGACTATGCACATTAAGATTAAGTATCAGTTAGTTAGGGAGCATGTGGAAAAGGAAGACTTTTGTCTTGAGGTTGTCCCCACAGACATGCTAGTGGCTGATATCTTTAATATGACACTAGATGAAGTCAAGTTCAACACCTTCAAGTTGGGTATGTTGAACTTAATATAACTTCAGTTGCTACATGTAAATTTTTTGTTGCAGAACTCACCTCTTTTGCAGGTAGACAAGTCTCCAAAATGGTATTAAGACTGTCAAGTCTGACATTTGATATCAAGACTCTCAAGTGATATCAAGTGGTATCATGACTAAAATGGACTCAAGTGTCCAATAAAGGGAATGACATCAGATGCTCCTATTGAGGGGGAGGAAATTCAGAAGTTGCAGGAACTAGTTCAGCTTCCTGTTAAGTAGCAACCAACAGCTGCAGTGGATCAAAGATCATCACAGCTGATCAACAATTTCTCAGGACTATGCACAGTCTGAGGAGGAGATAAACCATAGTAAATGGATGTTGCTGTACAGTCACTACTGCTATTGCAAAGATATGCTACTGCAGGATGAGGAAAAGCCAGCACCTCCCTTACTATAGCTGTATTCTGCAGAAGCTTTAAGTGGTATATGGAGTGGCATTGGCTCAAGTGGAACAATATTGCAGCTAACTCAAGTGGCTACAGTGATGTGTTGTATCAATATATCAACACAAAAGGTATGACTCCTAGTCAAATAGTTTGTTCAGTAGGATAATTTATCAAGTGGTATCAATACTGGATTTTATCAAGTGGTAAACATTAAGAGTTAATCTCTCCCTTGATGCTATCACCTCCCTCATTAGGAAACTTCTTTTTTTTGAAGAAGTTAGAAAGGGGGAGAGGTAGGAAATACCTTAAACCCTAAATGGGAAGTGTAGATGATCTATTAAGATCATATAGGGAGAGGTAGGAAATACCCTAAGTAAGGGGGAGATACCCTAAGTAAGGGGAAGATGGTGTGCAGTACATGCCTAGGTGGAGATGTGGAGGCAGTACTTGACATGACTAGATCAATTTAAGTCAGTGCATGTTACTTGGAAACATTTAAGTAGAATTAAGAGGGCAATGTAGAGCCACTACATATTATGTTTTCACCCTCAAATGGTTTAAGGAAAAGTACTCCACTTAAATGTTAAGTTGTGAGGAGAGCTGTAAGCTACTTTGAAATTTTCAAGTGGTATGTGAAATCTTACAACTGATTCTAAATTTTTATGCCTTATGTGTAAATGCTTCTTAGTATTGCTGGGTGTTTGCCTTCTTCAAATAGGGGGAGATTATTGGGAAACTGCCCTCAATGTTCCTTAGACCTGATTTGAAGAGGCATCACCATCAACACTAAAAGCATAGTTGTATTTGATGTTGGTTAAGCTCATCATGTACAGGATTTTCTTTGGAACAATGTTAGACAGGTTGTCTAAGTGATGGTGACAAGTGGTCACAAGGTAGGTAGGTGGAGAGATAAAAAATCTGTCTAAATCCATAGGTGTTGAGTGAGGACAACTCACTCAACGCCAGATGCAAAGAAATGTGGCTAAGTCCATAGGCATTGAGTGAGGACAACTCACTCAATGCTAGATGAAAAGAAATGTGGTTAAGTCCAAAGGCATTGAGTGAAGCAAGCTCAATCAATGCCAGATACAAAGAAATGTGGTCAAGTCCACAAGTGTTGAGTGAAGCAAGCTCACTCAATGCCAGATGCCAAAAAGCGGATAGAGAATACAAGACAATCAAAGCCTGATAATTTGCAAGGCAGAAAAGTGGCTAAGTCAACAGGCATTGAGTGAAGGTAGTTCACTCAACGCCATACTGCAAAAAGCATTGAGTAAAGCTCAGATAGTCAAAGCTTTATCTTTGACAGTAAAGAAATTGGCTAAATCCAGAAGCGTCGAGTGATGAAGGCTCACTCGACACCTAAGAAGTTAAGAATACAAAAGTCTAGATGGCGTTGAGTGATGAAGAAATACTCAACGCATAAGCTGACAGAAACTTTGTCTTAGTACAGAAGCGTTGAGTGAAGACTATTCACTCAACGCCTCATCAAGATAATAGGCTAAAGCAGAAAGCATTGAGTGAAGATGCTACACTCAACGCTTTCATTCAGAAATGCGACTAAGGATTTTGGCGTTGAGTGATGAAAGCTCACTCAACGCCTAGTGACAGAAAACTGTCTAAGTACTTTGGCGTTGAGTGATAAAGGCTCACTCAATGCCTACTGGTACAGAAAGATTGGCTAAGGCCAAAAGCATTGAGTGAATCTTGTTCACTCAATGTTCTCAACGCTTGAGTAAGAAAGAAATCTGTCCAAGTGTTTTGTCATTGAGTGAAGCTTGTTCACTCAATGTTTATACTAAAGAGCTTGAATTTGACTAGGTCCACAGATGCTGACATCAGCAAAAGTCAACAAAATTAAAAATATGATGGGATGGCTACGGTACGCAACAAACGGCGCCGCAGGCCTACTGTATGACTTTTGGATGTTAAAGTAAAGTTGCAACTATCAATTTTAGTGGGGCCCACTAGTCAAAATAGCCGTTGATCTGCGAAATAAAAAAGGCGGAGATTAGATTGAAGAAATTAGCTTTCGGAAAATAGCTGGACTTCATCTTCTTCCTCGATCATTGTTACAGAGCTTTGAAGAACAAGTTCTAGCTATCGAATCTGAAAGTTCTAGAGTTAGCTGTTGACATCCTCATCATCAAAAACAAGTTTAGAGACATTTCTTTGAAGAAGAAGCAACAAGGTCTAACCTATCTGAAGCTGATCTAAAAGCTGATCCAAGTTGTTGTAGCCATCTTCACCTGCTATTGCAAGTTTAGAAGATATTTCTGAGGTAAAAGAAGGAGCAACAAGGTTTACCCTTACTGATGTAACTGGAAGCAAACAAGAGTTAGCTATTGACATCCTCACCATCAACAACAAGTTCAGGGACATTTATCTGAGAAAGAAGTAGAAAAAAGGGCTAACCCTAACTGTAGTTACTTCACAGTTCCAACAGGTAATTTCCTGAAGAACATTTTCTGGAAGTTATGAAGTAGAAGTCAAAACTAAGTTTGCTCAGGACAGAAGGAAGAAGAACCCGCTCTTAAGTGGTCTGTGATTCACAGACAGTTAGTTGGTTGAAGCAATAGATACTGCTTGTCTTCAACAACAAGATCAAAAAGTTCCCTTTCTGAGGAAGAAGTTAGAACTGAGTCTCTTTCTCAGTTCAGTAAGAAGCAGTTCACTGCAAGGTACTTCTAACACAAGCAACTATTCATTGAAGATCTATTCTTATTGCTGTGAAGAAGGTAGGGCTGAGTTCATCTCAGCTTAGGAAGGCAGGCTTAGAGAACATTTTCTCTTGAGTCAAATATTAACAACAAACTCTTTCTACTATGGGATCCTTTGGATCTGAGTTGTAAGCCTGAAATTATAAAGGTTGAGTGTAGGATCCTTGTGTGGATCTAAGAAGTAGGGCATTGGACTAAGTGGTAGGATTCTGTGGAGAATCTGATGTAGGGCTTTGTCCTGAGTGTAGGATCCTTTGGATCTGAGGTCGGGCTTTTGAGCCTGAGGTAGGCGAGTCATTATATCTGAGTTGTAGTGCAATTGTGCCTGAGTTGTTAGATCCTTTGGATCTGAGGTAGGGACTTTGTGACTAAGCTGTAGGAGATTCATTCTCTCTGAGGTAGGGCTATCCTCCCAGTCTGAGTTGTAGGGTCTTTGGGCCTAAGGTAGGTGATCTTTGGATCACTGAGTTATAGGGCTTTGTGCCTGATCTATAAGTCTTGGAGAAAACTGAGTGGTCTTGTGAGATCGTGTTGTATGCTCTTAGGAGCCGAGATTGGATAAGTGCCTTGTCTAACAAGCCGTTAGAAAGGTGGGAGGGAAAGTGGACGTACCCATAATCTAGGGAACCACTATAAACATTGTGTGTTGTGTTCTTGAAAGCAAGCTAACTAAGCTAACTTAACACACCTTAAACACAGAAAACTAAAGATAGTCACAAGAGACTAAGAAATCTATTCACCCCCCTCTAGATGATTTAGCTATCCTTAAAATTAAAGACTTTCAGTATTTTTTGCTACAACTCCTACACTCAAGGGTAAGACAGTCGCCTCTTCCCAAAATCATTTAGTAAAGAAGCAGGCAAATGGCAAGATTGCAATCGGTTCTCACTTGACCAATTCTGATGCCATCAAATCCATTTCAGCTGCAAAGTAGACACATGTTGTTGTCAAAAAGAATCAGTCAAGATAACCTGCTTGCCGTCTAACATTCAACCAGATTCTAGCTGAAAGAAACATGAAGAAGGCTGTTGTCTTCTCTGCTGAACATAAACATTTTAATGCTCCATCCACTTTTATGAATGTTCAGAAGAGAAGGTACAATACCCATGAATATTGGTGTTATGGCAATGTAAGGCACTTTGACATAGATTGTTGGTTTAATCCAACAACACCCTATACTGTGAAATCAAAACCAGCAAAGTTTATCCCTGTTGGTTTGAGTGCACCGAAGGCTAACAAGAACCAAGGAACTAAATTTCTTTGGGTGCATAAGGTAAACTAAATCTATTTTGTAGGTATGTCCAAGCACCAATCAGATGCCCATCTGGTACTTGGATAAGGGATGTTCTGGGCACATGATGGGAACAAGGAGCCATATGAAAGATTTCACTCAAATGAGGAATGAACCTAAAGTTATATTTGGTGGTTCAGACAGAGGGGTGACAAAAGGCTATGGTATGATCACCAATGACATAGTCACCATCACAAAAGTGGCTTCTATGGAAGGATTGCAACACAATCTTATTAGCATAAGCCAACTCTGTGATCTAAGCTATGCCATTATTTTCCATAAGGATAAGTGTCTGATCATTTTGGCTGGCATTAGGAGTTGATATATATATTGTATTAATTTATTTGTATAGATTCAAATTCTCCAATTTTCCTTGTAGTAAATGAGAAAGACTCTTATTATGTGCAATGAAACAAGAGACTTGCTTACTTGAACTACAAGTCTATCAACAAAGTCTTCAGTGAAGGGTTGGTCATAAATGGACCCAATTTGAAATGCAACAAAGATGGTACTTATTTTGCATGCTAAAAGGGCAAGCACACAAAGGCTTCCTTCAAAAGCATTGGATCCAAGAATTCTGAGAGGTGTCTCTAACTCCTTCATATGAACTTGTTTGGTACTATCTCAATTCATAGTCTATGTAGGAAAGTCTATACCTTTGTGATAGTTGATGACTATTCTAGATTTTCTTGGGTATTCTTTCTTAAGAGAAAGCCTGATACCTTAGATAGCTTCGTGACTTTTGTCAAGCAAATTCAGAATGAAAAGGGTCGCACTGTAGTCAAAATCAGAAGTGGCCATGACACATAATTTCAGTCTGAAAGCTTGATTTTTTTTTGCAAAGTGTAATGTATCTTTTAAGAATTCTCTTCTCCAAGAACACCCCAACAAAATGGTATTGCTGAGAGGAAAAATAAAACTCTCATTGAGGCTGGAAGAAAAAATGCTGGGTTACACTTCTCTCCCAGAATATTTCTAGGCTGAGGCAGTGAACACATCATGTCATGTCCAAAATAGGGCCTCTATCAACAATATCACAAGAAAACTCCCTATGAGCTAATGAAGGGTAGAAAACTAAATCTAGCCTAATTCAAAATTTTTGGAAGCAAGTGCTTTGTGCTGAGCAATGAGAAGTCTTACTTGAAAAAATTTGTTGAAAAATCCTATGAGGGTATTTTTGTTGGGTATAATAGCCACAACAAAGACTATAAGATCTACAACTGGAAAAACAGGTTATAGAAGAGTTTATAAATGTTATATTTGATGAAACTTCTATGATTCACAATGAGCTACTAAGCTCTTCTAATACTACAGGTGAAGAATTGAGAATAGACAAGCTGAGCATTGAAGACACACCTCCAGTTACATGAGAAAAAGATGATGGTGTGATCTTCCCAAAAGAAGGACCAACTGAAATGTAAATAGAAGAAGAACCCTAGACCACTAAAGCCGAAATTCAAGAAGTTGAAGAAAGGCTACCAGTAGCTATCAAACACTTAAGAGACCATCCTAGAGATCTGATAATTGGGGATGCAAGCCAAGGTGTGACAACAAGGAGCAAAAATCACAATTTTGCTATATACTCAAGCTTCCTGTCTCAGATAAGACCCAAGAAGTTTGAAGAAGCCAACATAGACTCATCTTGGATATTATCTATGCAAGACAAATTGAACTAATTCAAAAGGTGTAATGTCTGGAAGCTGGTTCCCAGACCTCAAGGATATAACATCATAAAAACCAAATGGATATACCAAAATAAGCTAGATAAAAATGGTGTTATAATCAAGAATAAAGCTAGACTAGTTGCTAAAGGGTATAAGCAAGAGGAAGGTATTGACTTTGATCAAACATTTGCACCAGTAGCTAGACTTGAAGCAATAAACTATTCCTAGCATATGCTACTTATAAAGGATTTAAGACCTACTAAATAGATGTGAAGTCAGATTTTCTTAATAATGACCTAAAAGAGGAGGTCTATGTTGAGCAGCCATCAGGTTTTATCAATTCTCCTTTTCCTGATCCTGTTTTTCATTTAAGAAAGGCTTTGTATGAGTTAAAATAAGACCCAAGGGCTTGGTATGAAACCCTGTCTAACTTTCTCATTGAGAACAAATTTTCAAGGAGAAATATAAACAAGATATTAATCCTAAGGGAAGTCAAGGGTAAGATTATCCTAGTCCAAATTTATGTTGATGACATAATTTTTGGGTCTACTGATGATGGTCTATACAAAAAAATTGCTAAACTTATGCAAGGGAAATTTGAGATGAGTAGTATGGGTGAACTCAAGGGGTTCATCAAGAAATTTGGAATGGAGAATGCCTCCACCATGAGAACTCCTATGGGGTCAAGTATGACACTAGACAGGGATGAGAATGGCAAGCCAATTGATGAAACCTTGTATAGAGGCATAATTGGCTCCCTCCTATATTTGAATGCTAGTAGACCAAACATTATGTTTGCTATATGTGTTTGTGCTAGGTACCAGACTTTCCCTAAAGAATCTCACAACCTTGATGCAAAGAGGATTATGAGATATCTTAAGAGCACAATAGATCTTGTCCTTTGGTACCCTAGGAATGATGATTTTGTACTAACAGGCTATTTAGATGCTGATTTTGCAGGTTGTAAAGAGGATAAGAAGAGTACTTCCGGTACTTGTCAATTTTTAGGGAGAAGGCTGATATCCTGGAGCAGTAAAAAGCAAACAAGTGTAGCAATCTCTAATGTAGAATTTGAATACATCTCAGTAGGGAGTAGCTGTGCAGAGCTCCTATGGATACAGAATCAACTTTAAGATTACAATGTCCAGCTAAGTAAAACTCTTATATTTTGTGATTCCTCTAGTGTTATTTCAATAACTAAAAATCCTATATCACACAACATGACCAAGCATATTGAAATTAGATATCACTTCATAAGAGAATATGTTGAAAAGAAGATATCAGCCTTGAGTTTGTCCGCATAGACATGTAAGTGGCTGACATTTTTACTAAGCCTCTTGATGAAGCCAAATTTAACTTCTTCAAATTTTAATTGAGAATGTTAAATTTGCAGTAGTTATTAAATTTCAATGTCTATTTGCTTTACTATCATATATGTGTATTTGGAGACTAACCTTTTGTAGGAGAACATAAGGAAGAAAAAGGTCAACTAACTTGACATTAAATAAAGTATCAAGCATTGAGTCAACAATAGGCATTGAGTGAGAGGTTCAGGAGTTGAATCAACATCATGCGTCAAGTGGATGTTCAGGCATTGAAGGCATCAAATGGACTTGACACATACACTCTAACAGGTCGAAAAGCATCAAATCTTTAAGGGTAAATCACAACCATCCATCTAAATTTTAAGTCATGACATGGTACATGCCTCTCCACCTTCTCGAATAGGGTAGGGTATAAATAGAAATCGTGCCTATAATAAACTCTATCATTCTATCGCCCTTCCGAATTTCTGTATCACATACCCTAGATTTCTCGCATTGTCTTCTCCTCCTTGCTCAATCTCTCAGATTCAATGGCTCCCAAGGGTACTGATTTCTTATTCGAGCGCTGTGAAGTTGTTCAAAATGGATTCAAAAATGCTCTAGAGGAAATTCTATCAATCATTCATCTCCTATCAGTCGCATAACTTGAATTTTTGCTGTCAGAGCTGTGTATTATCTGGAAAAGAGAAGTATTGGAACTATATGCTAATGCCAAGGTGGACTCTTCCTCCACAAAGATCAAGACAAGGATCAATAGATAAAAGGTTAAAATCACAATTAGAAAGATTTGCAAGGCACTGAAGCTCCCCAAGATCAACCCTAGTGAGAAAGAAGATGAGATATATCAAAAAGACATTAAGTCTGCCTTCAAATGGTATGGCTGTCCGAACATACCAGTGGATCTGTACTTAGGAAATACATGAACTTAAAGGGCAAGTTATTAGCAAACATCATTGGTAAAGCCTTAATATGCAAAACTAGATCTCATGATAAGATTTGAAGGAAGATGTTTGACCTAATGGATATAGTATTTCGGTTTAAGAAAATTGATTGGGGAAAAGTGGTATTTGACAAGATCATTGAGTGCATTCCTGAGCCCAATATTGGAAGAATTCTATCTCTATTTCTTCTCAACACTGCTCCTAGAATTCTGAACATGAGGTTAGGTGCTAAGATCCATCATATGAGGAATATGGACATCAAGATGTTTGACAGATGGGACAGGTTGCTGATCAATCACCCTAATCAGAATAAAAAGAAAAAGAAAATGGTGGCTAAATCAGTTGTAGTAGAAAGCTCAAGCAGTAGCTCTTTAGAAAGCAGGAGTGCTGAACCCCACAAGCCTCATTTGTCTAGTTCAAGTGATTTTGACAAAAGAAATGTGAGTGCATAATCCTCAATTACCTCTGAGCTTACTGCCAAGGATGCTCCCAGGAGAGTGTCACCTAGCTGTTGAAGGAGACACAGTTCTGGAGAATGCTGAAGATCTAATAACATATATTGTGGAAAAGATCTGTGCTGATACTGAGGGGAAATCCTAGAAAAGGATGATCATGTTGAGGGGGGGGGGGGGAGAACAACATCCTAAGTGTTGGTGTTGAGGGGGATATCAACACAGTTAGTGTTGTAATTGAGGGGGAGACTCATCTTGTGTCATAACCCGCATTTTCTCCGCAAAAAGGGGTATATATGAGTAAGGGTAAATGTGCGTCATATTGCCACGTCAGTAGGGGATAACTGCGGATGCTCAGGAAAAACTTTTATTAAACACAAAAAGAGAGATCTTTAAGTGATTTAGTAAAAATCCAATTTGACTTAAACATTTAATCGTATCCCTCGGCTTGGTGGCTCATCAAGTCCATGCAAGAAAAAATAGTTTATACGCTACGAAAAATACTTCATTTATGAGATTACACATCCTACTTGAGTACAAACGTCCCCGAAGGACAACTCATGCTATGCAAGACTCTAGATTTATAATAAGTATAGTAAAAAGTCTTTACACTAACCAGAAAGTAGTGACTTAATTTTGAAAGAGATGACATGTATGATATACTAATAATAGGGTTTTATAAGTTAAAAATATCTAACATTACTAGCATAAAACATCCCAGAGAGCAAGTAATCAGAAATAATCAGGAAGAAAACAACTAGTAGCTAGAAAGTATCCAAAATCAACAACCCTATGAGCGTCAACAATCTGACACGAACCCACATAAAACAAAAGTATGTCTGAACCAAGTAAAGTAAACTGAAACAACAAACTACCTCACAACGGCGAGGTGAAAAACAAAGCCAACACTGCTGCTCAGGAACTCCAAAACCAGCTCCACTACCTGCTAAAGCTCCGGACCCAAGGCATTCCAAAGATAGAACGCCTCAACAAGATGGTATGAGTGGTGGAAGAAAAAGTAAGCTAAAAAGTAAACAAGGTCAAAAGGGGTACCAACCCAAGACCAGAAGTACTGAAGTAAAGTACAGAATTAAAGTACAAAAGAATCAGTAAATAGAACTTACGTGAATTGTCAAGCACATCAAAATACACCAGATGCACAGGGCTAAAAAGTCTGAAAGCATGATTAAATCAAAAGCAAGAATATCACAACAACCCTATTAGCCACATGTGGTCAACTCTACCCAAAAACACGGGCGAGGTGGTCACTCATCTGGACACACCCTCACAGATATAATATCCGTTTAACTGCGGGGGAGAATCATACACTCCACCATTCACCGCAAACGCCCAAACACTTGGTAGAGTTCCACAAGGTACTAATAAGTCTCAAAACATTGTGGAGGTGGGTACGCCCACTAACTCCTGCTAATAAGAGAATCATGATATATCTCAATACTTGACACATCGGATCCTACTAGACAATTCTAGATTTAAGAAACGATTGATCAACCTTTAGGAAGGATTTACAATCCTAGATAAACTCTAACACGTCCTACATAATAGTTAAAGGACAGATAAAAGAGCAAGATTCAATCTCATCATCAAAACATAAACCACTATATAAGGTTAGATTAGCGAAATCAAGAACATGATTATACAAGTGTGTTTTGAACAAAGGATTTAAGACAACACTATAATCAGCAAGCTATTAATGATAACAACAAAAGAAGTTAGAAATTTTAGCAGATCGGGAGAAAGAAGGGAAGAGGGGAGTGAAACCACCACTTGCCTTGGTTTTGCCAAAAAAACTCTCCAAATCGCTCCTTGTCGCAGATCGGGGCTAAAGAAGACGAGGGAAGTCGAAATCTAACAAGGATAGCCAAAAGAAGAGGTTAGGGCCAAAAACCCTAACGAGAAAAACTCAAGAAATGGGGAAGATTTTACCACGATGACGAAGCTCTCGCTGACAGCTTTCAAGATCTATGATCGGTTCAAGATTTCGAGCACCGGAGCACCGTCGGCGGCCACAAGAATAATCACGGAAAAACTTTCTCTCTCACGCTCACGCCACTCTGGTTCGGGAGATGAACATGAGTTCGGTCTAAAAGAAGGAGAAAGAAGAAGTACATATATATATTTAAGGTATAATTTGTAATACTAAAAATATTTTTTTACCTATAACAGTTATTTTTCTAAGAAAGAACCGCGGAAGAGGGTTAGCTGGACCGGACCTCCCGAGAAGAAGAAGACTTCTCGGGAATAGGACAAGCACTACTCGAGAATGAAATGCCCTCCCGAGAAACAAAAGACTTCTCGAGAAAATCAGGTTTTCTCGAGTACTGAAATGAAATTCTCGAGAACAACAGGGCCATTCTCGAGTACTGAAAAGAACCTCTCGAGAACTAGAGGGGAAAAAAACCCCGCTCGATGAATTCTGGTCGGAGTTCGTTGAGCACAAAGGAAAACCCGATCGACGCATTGTCGAATGCCGATTGACGAATCGTTGAGCTCCGCTCGACGCTTTGTCGAGCTCCGCTCGATGATTCGTCGAGCTTCGCTCGACGAACGTCGAGCTCTGTTAGACGATTGTCGAGCTCCGCTCAACGCTAAGATAAAAACCAGACAGCGCCTTAAAAAAGTCATATCCCACCTCAGATCGACGAAATCCTACACTTAAGGAGGGCTTCTTTAGAATCAAAACAAGCATAAGGCTTTAATAATATAATAATAATAGTCATATTAAAAAAATTTGATCAAGGAAGTACGAGTTCAAAAAGGAGGCTCAAACGCGCTTCAAATTAAACGAATTAAACAACGAAAACAACCCTAGAATCCGACGCACCATTCCTTAGACACTATCATCAAATGCTTACACATGCAAAAATCATCACAAAGATCCAAACACGTGCCGAAACCCAAAATGCTCGGATCATAATAAAACTGGACAAGTCCAAACCTCAAGACTTCATCCTTTTCAATCAAGGAAAAACATTCAATCCAAATCAAAATCCCAAAAATCTGGTCAAAAAAATCCAACAGACGCAAAAACGCACTAACAGTGCAGCGCCGTCAACATAACGTAAAAAATAATGCCTTGACGTCATAAATATGACGATACCAAATCAAATAATATTATCAGAAAATTGGGGGTGTTACATCTTGAGCTCCCTGCTCAAGTTGATGAAGCTGAGGTGGAAGTATTTGTTCAGGAAAACAAAGGAGATTAAGTCATATATCTTACTGAGGAGCATGAAAATGAGGAGACCATCCCTACTGCTAACATTCCAAACACCTCCTCTGAATATGTAATTGCTGATTCTGAAATGGGAGGAGATATAAGGGAGATACATGAAGAGATTAACTATCCAACAACCACTCAGTTGAATGAGGAGATTCCCACCTCCTTTCTGTCTGACCTCAGAGAACTCTTAGATGAGCATAGAAGAAAGATTGAAATGTATGTGGATGATTCAGTCAAAGAACTGAGGAAGGATCTCGTAATTGAAATAACTTCCATCAGATTTGAGGTCAACCAACTGAGAGATAGCACAGTTAAATTCTTCATGAGACTTGCTCCAATTATTGATTTTACTGCACTTCAACTTCAATAAATTCAGCAAAGATAGAGTGATATAATTCAAAACCAGTGTACTACAAAAAAATTGTTGAAAGGAGAATGGATACCTGTACCCAAATCCTTGACGATCATATGTTGCAAGTTACGAACACTGTCACAGCTGGTTTCAACCACTTGGCTGACAAGATATCCTCCTCTAAGAACTCCTTGAGCAATCTAGTTGCTGAAGAAGTCTTAAAGGGGGAGAGGTCAATGATATGAGCCAGTGGAGACCATGCAATCTGGACCTTTAATATAGTCAGAGAAGCACTAGGCCTTGATCTCATCCAATATAATGAACCTACTGTCCCTAAAGATGGACTTGGAGCTGATGCTGAAGCTAATATTATAACTGCTGCTCCTGATGATGTAATTGCATTTACCCATTTCACTCAGCAAATATCAAAGGATAAGGGTAAAGAAGTTACAAATGAGGAAGAGGAAGTAAGGCTAAGGAAAAAGAGACACAAAGAAGAGTTTGAAACTAGACCATACTATGTGGAGTGGAGTCCACCATCCAGGATCATCATACTATCTGCTTGGAATCATATCAAGGAAAGCAAGATAGATAAAGCCAAGCTGTACAGTTCAATAGAATGGGCCAAGTATGAAAAGCAAGAAGTAAAGAAAAAGTTCAAAAAAGACAAGCTTGCTAGAACTATACCAGTTGATTCCCAAGAACCCTGCAAATAACATCCAAAGCCCAATGACTATTTTGAAAGGCAAATACAAAAAAGGAAAGTGGCTAAGGAAAAGTATGCAAAGAAATCAGGGGGGGGGGGCATTATAGTTCGGGAACCTAATCCTTAACAATGTTATAAATTTTAGATTCCTAAGGGCTACAAAATGTTGGATGTTTATTGTAGATATTAATCATCTTTTATTTTTAATGCTATTTGAAATATTCTATATCTCTAATCTGAGTGTTAGCTTATTTTGAGTTAATCCTTACTATCTGTTTAGTAGTGGTGTATATCATTGACTAGGATTTCGACTTCTTTAAATAAGGGGAGATTGTTGGGAACATTGACCACAATTTCCTAGAATTGAAGAAGCCTCATAAGTCAATAATATACAAAAATATGTATTTGACATTGTCTCTAAGTTATCATGTACAGGAAATCTATATTTGATTGTCTAATAGCTTGGGAATAAGTCATCACATTCCATAAGTGTAGAAAATATGCTAAATACAAATGCATTGAGTCATCTCAATTCACTCGATTCTCGAGGTTTATAAGCATTGACTCATTGTTATTCACTCAGTGCCTCAGAAGAGAAGCATATAATCTACCAAAGTATAAATGTGTCAAGTTATCTCACATCACTCGATGTTCAAGACTCTTATGCGCTGACTTGATAATACTCTCTCAACGCTTCAGTAAAAGAGTGCACAATTTCAGACTAAGCACAAATGTGTTGAGTGAAGTCCTTTCACTTAATGCTTCAGTAAAAGTGCAGAGTTACAAGCTAAGTGCAAATGCGCCGAGTGACGGTCTTTCACTCAACACTTCAGTAAAAGTGATGAGTTTCATTCCAAGTTCAAATGCGTCGAGTGAAGATCATTCACTCAATTCCTCAACAATGAAGCAGTAAAATTATCCAAGTACAAATGCGTCGAGTTATAAGACTTGACTCAACACTTAAGTAGAATACATTTGTTAACAGCAGTCACTCAACACCTCTCTAGAAAGCTTCACTCAATGCTCCAATAGAAAGGGAAAAGTTGACTAAGTACAAATTCATTGAGACTCAAGAGATCACTCAATGCCTAAGTAAAATGTGTTGAGTTAAGTACTGTCTCTTAATGCTTTATCTAAGATCAAGAATTTGACTAAGTCATGTTGCTTCCAATAATCAACGCCTGTACAAAAGATCAGAAATTATTCTAAGTCAAATGACGCCTTGTCTATTTAACTGACATAACATTAAACTCAAATCAATGTAGATTGCACGCTAAAAGACGAAAACTGCCGTATTTCTCTGACATGCTATCTTGGGAAGATTCCACCATTAAAGCCAGACATGTCGCTTACCTAAAGAGGATATAACCATCGTAGATTGCTAGAATATAAAAGAAAAGTGCTTGGGACTTTTGCATGGACTTCTGAAGAAATTATTGAAAAACTTTTCTGAAACCCTAAGTTGAAGATAATCTCCGCCAGTAGAGAGTGAAAAAATTTCCATTATCTTCAAGCTTAACAATCTATAGAACAATCTTTCTAAAAGTTTGAGGAAGAAGAAGAACTCTGTAAGTTTTCACACAGCACCACCCGGTACTAATAATGAAGATGTTATTGTGGTGAAGAAAATATTTTGGTAATCTAACAAAAGAAGAAGACTCCAAAACTTTAGTTCCTGAGTCATTGTAACTCTCATTAAATCTCTATTGTAAGATCTCGCTGAGATATGAGTGTAAGCTTGATTTATAAAGGCTGAGTGTAAGCGTGATTTATAAAGGCTGAGTGTAGGCCTAATTTATAAAGGCTGAGTGTATGAATTTTTCCAAAAGTCTGAAGGGCTTGCTTGTGAGCCTGAGGTAGGAGAATTATTGTTTTCTCTAAGGTAGGGCTGTGAGCAGTCTGAGTTATATGAGTGGAAGCACTCTGAGGTGTAGGATCCATGGAAGGATTTGAGGTGTAAGATCTTTTGATATGAGTTTTGGGGAAGTTGGCAGAATCTAGCTCATTGCTAGATAGGTAAAGGGGGGAAATAGATGTACCTTAGATAGAGGAACCACTATAAATTGCTTGTATGTTCTGTGTGTTCTTAAATGCAACTAACTTAATAACAACACATCAAGCATAACTTTAAAAAGGTTCAAAAGAATCAAAAGAAACCAATTCACCACCATCTAGGTGTTTAGTTACCCTTAAAGGAATTTAAAAACCTTATATAAAATTGACTCATCACTGAAGGTAGTTATTGTGAGTGTACAACCCAATGAAGGTATTTATTTTGAGCATGCTTCTCGATGAAGATCGTTAATATGAGGCGCTACCTTGTGTGGGTAGTTGTTGGGAGCACAATGCCAGGTGAAGGTACCAGAGGTTGCTGTAAAACTGAGAACCCAGTTACCACTCGATCATAGAGGGGGGAGTCCCTCTATGTCTATAGGGCGTAGTCTCATTGCTCGGTGAGGGTGGGGGGGGGGGGGATGACTCCTTTCTTACCATTGGTTGTGGACTTACCATTTAGAGATTCACTGGAGGAGGAACCTACTCCTACCTGATCGAAGAGGGGTCATACCCCCTGTGACCTAGGGGAATAGGCTCATTGCTCGGTGTGGGTAGATGACCCCTTTCTTATGGGAGGTTATGGACTTACTCTTTGGAGGTTTGTTTCTGATAAGAGTGGTACAAGTTTTCTGCATTGTAGGTATGGGAAAGAATAGTCCCACTTGGGATGATCATTCTCTAGGTTTCCCTCTATTGGGTCCATTGATCCCAATGTCCTAGATTTGTAAGAAGTCAAATAGGTCAATGATATACACATAAATGTATTTGATGTTTGTTTAAGTTCATGCATACATGTTGGTCTTTGTCACAATGATTGGACATATAGTTCAAGAGATAATGACAGGTGGACTCAAAGTGATAGGCTGTAAATTCAGAAAAATTCCTTGGTCCAGAAGCGTTGAGTGCAGTATGCTCACTCAATGTCATACAACTAATAACGCTGAGAGAAGGCTAGCAGTCAAAGCTTACAGTATTGAAAAGGCAGAAATATGGCTAAGTCCACAGGCGTTGAGTGAGCTTAACTCACTCAACGCCATATGGCAAGAATCATTGAGTGAAGCCAATTCACTCAACGCACTCAATGCCAAACTTCAGCAAGAAGGACAGATTGCAAAAAATCAGGCTAAGTATAAAAGCATTGAGTGAAGCTTATACACTCAACACTCTCAACACTTTTAAGCAGAAAGGGCAGAAGAATATGCCTAAGACAAAAAGCATTGAGTGAGGCATATACACTCAACGCTCTCAATAGAGCTGAAATATTTCTAAGTCCAAATACGTTGAGTATTGCCTATTCACTCAACGCCACTCAACGCCACTCAACGCCAATCAATGCCTAGTAGAGTAGAAGAAAATTGTAAGTCCAGAATCGTTGAGTATTGCTTATACACTTTTCATCGAGCCGAGCCCTGAGTTCGTCGAACAGAGTTTGGATTTCGTTGAACTCAGCCTTCACTTTTCGTCGAGCTGAGCTCTGCGTTCGTCGAATTGAGTTAAGAGTTCATCAAACTCAGCTTTCACTTTTCATCGAGCTGAAATCTGGGTTCGTCGAACTGAGCTTTGAGTTCATTGAATTGAGGATTTCTAGAATGATGCTTGATTTTGCTAAGTCCAGAATGATGCTTGATTTTGCTAAGTCCAGAATGATGCTGACGTCAGCAAAGTCAACAAGTCAACGAATTTCAGATTCATTATTTAAATGTTGTAAATCGACATTAACGTCACTGTCAGTCTACAGTGTATCTCAATTTGATTAAGCTAAGATTTTTACAGCCATTAAATCTGAGACACGTGTCAATCATCCCGCAAATCGATGGGATTATAAATAGCAGTTGAGATCAAGATCAAATTAACTTTCTGATTAACATCAATTCATTCTGAAAATGATAAGCGGAAGTTCGTCATCTTCATTCGCCATTGTTATAGAGCCAAGAACTTCAAATTGATAAATCTGAAGGGTTTCTGAGTTCATTGGTACAATCAACATCTGCTATAGCAAGTATAAAGGATATCTCTGAGGAAGACGAATCAGTCTAGGCAAGCCCTAGCTGAAATTGCTTCACGATTCAATCTGAGCCAAATATGAAGATCATTTTCTGAATTGAAGAAGGAATCAAGTTCAGTTTAAGAAGCAGTTACCCGTTTCTCTCTTGCTTGGTGACTAATTCTGAATTAATTTCTTTTTACCATTATTAATCTTGTAAGATCTACTTATAGATCTGAGTGTAGGGGAATTAATTTCTCTGAGTTGTAAGCCTATATTATAAAGGCTGAGGTAGGGAAGGAATTTCCTGAGGTAGGAGAAGTGGGTATTTCTCTGAGGTGTAGGAACTGATTGTTCTGAGTTATAGGGCAGGATTTGCCTGAGGTGTAGGAGTATGGATTCACTCTAAGGTAGAGTTATTGGGAAGAACTTGAGGGGTAGGATCTTCGTGATCTGAGTAGTAAGAGTTGTATAGTCTGAGTTGTTGAAGCCAGCTGACTCTGAGCTATAAGATCTGAGGATCTAAGTAAAGGAAGAAGAAGGAGTTTGGCCGAATCTAGTTCATTGCTAGATAGGGGAAGGGGGAAAGTGGATGTACCCATCAATTGGGGAACCACTATAAATCTATGTATACTATGCTGTGATTGATGTGCTATGATGGTTTTAATTGCTGAATAGTTTTCTTATTTTATCTGACTGGAGTAGTAAATAAGAAAAAAATAATTCTCAGGATCCAAAAAATAGCCTAGAATTAAATTGGACCTATTCACCCCTCTAGGTCACTCTCAATCTTAAAAGAAACATTTACAACTGGTATCAGAAGGAGGTTCACTGAGAAGGCATAACAGCCTAGTGAGAATCCGAAGGATTGTAGAGAAAGATAAATCATGGAACAGAGGGAAAATAATTCCAACAAGCTCCCAGCCTGCTCCAAAGAAATTTTTGGAATTTGGAAGGAGAGAGTAAGATTATTCATGGAGGCAGCGATCCAAGAATATACATTATAGTGGTTGAATGACCTTTCATTCCCATGAAAGTGTCAGTTCTTGATGCAAACATCATGACACCAAAAACCTACATGGAGATGGATAAGGATGAAATCATTCTGGCCTCTATGGATAAGAGGGCTCAGAATATTATAGTTAGTGCAATAGATGATTCCACTTTTCAAAACCTTATTCATTGTAAAACATCTAAAGAAATGTGGGAGTCACTAATTGTCTATATGGAAGGAATTGATGAGGTCAGAGATGATAGAAAATCTCTGCTAAACCAACAGTATGAAGCCTTTAGACATGATAAAAAAGACTCAGTGGCTGAATGTTTTGAAAAGTTCTTCAGAATTATAAACAACCTGAGGACTTATGGCAGGAGCTTTACAAACTATGAACTTAATGACAAGTTCTTGAGGTCTCTGAACAAGGAATGTTACATCAAGATCTATGCAATAAGAGAAATGGGTAATTTAGCCAACATAGACCCCCAGGATCTATTTGGCAAGTTGCTGTTCCATGATGATGGCGCACCCCCTCCACCTCTACTTGGAGACGATGCTGACAATGATGAGGTTGACCCGGTTGCTGAGGCGATTCAACTAAAGGACGTGAGGCGTCACGATGATGCTAGCGGAAGGCTACGTTACAACCTCCGCCCGCGGCGCGTAACATTCGTCGCACCGCATTAAAACATTTCCCTTTTCATGCTTTATTATTTCTATTTTAGGAATATAAAATTATCCAAGTTTGAAGTGATAATTTTATATTCAATATTGCACTTTTTATTTTTGCATTTGAACAATATTTTATTTGGTGTGCATTTAACCATTTGGATGGATGAGATTACATCTCCATCATGAATGGTTAAGGCTTGTTTGTAACTCCTATTTAAGGAGGCCTTGTTATAAGATAATTGGAGAAGAATTGAACCCTAAAATCCCCTTGAGGAATTTCGGCCAAGAGGAGGAAACCTCCTAGCCGCCGCCCCTTTCCCCCCTTTGCTTGTGGTGTGAAACCGCCGGCCTCCCTTACTCCCTCCATCCGTTCGGTGCGACTCCGGCGCGGCTTCCTTCGGTGCGACTCCGTGGAAGAAGGTTGCAAGCCCTTCGGTGGGATGCCGGTGGATCCGTGGAGAGAGTGATTCTTCCACAGTTATCTTGTGTGAACGTTCTCCGGTTGGGTAAAATATCTCATCCCTCCTTGTGTGATTTCTTCTAAATTAGTTGTGGTGGATCGCAAGTCATTTTATCCGCTTTGTTAAATCAATCGCTGCACTTTTCATTTCGAAATCGCCATTGCTAGGCTTTTTATTTCCGGATCGGGTGGATTCTATTTGCCAGAGCGGATCTTGGCCTATAGCCTTGGTTTTGCTCCCAAAAAGGTTGGCAATCTTTATGTTAATTTGGGGAACGATCCGACTCAAATTTCGATCGCTATTTTCGAGTCGACCAATCCTCCTTGTTATTTTTATGCGCTGCGTTTGTGACGAGGAAATATTGTGAGCGATAGGTGCTGTGTAGGTGCGGTAGATCTAAGGCGATATTGAGCGAGGAGTGAATTATTTCCGTAGAGATCTCCGATTCCGGACATCCCTACATCAATTTGGTATCAGAGGCGGTCGTTTCAACTCCCACGTTGCAAACATCCTCTCTGCGTTCGTCGTTGGTTGATCTGAATTTTCTAAGATCTGAAATTTCGGATTGGTCTGTGTTTAGTAAATCCGTCGAAATTTTAAACTTGTCAAAAAAATCTGAAAAAAAAACTGTAGCTTCCTGCACTTATTTCCAGCAACTTTAAAACAGAAATTTTTTTGATTCGGCCGCGTTAAGTCTGCCTGCAAATTAGAACATCATAATTCTATCTAGTTGGTCTGCAAATAGCGGGCTGAAATCTTCATTTTGCCGCAAAATTTCAAATTTTTTTTTTTAACGATCTACGTGTTTCTCACATCACGCTTGTCAAAAAAAATTTATTTTTATTCTAGCTACAGTCCTAGGAAAAATTATCTTTCATAATTTTCTGGGTCTTGCATGCGCACTAGGCTAGGCACGGAGTATTCGGCACCGTCTACGTCTAGGATGGCTGAGAACGAGCACGAAATTCGTAACGCTGAAGCGATAGCAGGTCTTCGTAACGATATGACGGAACTTAGGGCCACCTTAGCACAGATTTTACAAAATCAAGTTAGGCCACCCCCACCTCCCGCTAATGTTGAGTTGCCCCACCGGCGCCAACATATTTCCGATTCGGATTCGGATGGCGACTCCCCACGAGTGCCCCCTCGAGGCAATCGCCACGGGCGAGAGTTTGATATTACAAGGGCCATCAAAATTGATGCCCCCACTTTCGATGGTATGGGAGATCCACAAAATTTCCTCACATGGATAGTGGACATGGAATGCTATTATGATTGGCACCATCTTACGGACCCCCAAAAGGTCCAAGTTGCCAGGATGAAGCTAACCGGTCGCGCCAAAACTTATTGGCTGAATGAAGAGCGTAGACTAGGGACTGGGGATGGAGACCCGATTATTGGATGGACCGTCATGAAGAATTTGCTGACCGATCAGTACGTCCCCGCGTACCATCGGACACAAATGTTTGACGAGCTCGCCTCCCTGCGGCAAGGCTCCAATTCTGTATCAGAGTACATGGGAGAATTAAAGGACCGGTTGGTGCGTTGTAACCTGAGGGAGATCCCCGAAGTCACCCTTTCTAGGTTTCGTAAGGGGCTTCAACCCGATATTCAGCGGAAGCTCTTGCGTTATGGCCACACTGATTTGAACACCACATTCAATGCCGCCCTCGACATTGAAAAACACTTAGCCTCTAAGGCTCACTCCCGTTATTCTCATGCGAAAGGAAAATCCTCTACCGGAGCATCTTCCTCCACCTATCAAGATAAGGGGAAGTACCGGTCGGCCGAGTCCAAGTCTGTCGTGATCACGGCTAGGAACACCAAGAACCCCGCGAGTGAACGCATTCCAATCGGAAAGGTTAGCAAGACTAACGCCACATGCTATTCTTGCGGCATTCAAGGTCATTATGCCCAACGAAGACTAAAGCCATAGCCCTATTAGGGTCGACGACCGATCTTGCGGATTATGTTTATGAAGCTGCTGAGGAAAGCGACCCGGAAGGGGTCCCAAGTGACTTAGAGGACGATCACCCCCTTATGGTGATGCGTTGTATCTTGGCCACCCCTCGACCATTAGATGAATGGAAAAGGACGAGCATATTTTCCCTGATTTTTAAGAGTGGCGAGAAACTCTGCAAGCTGATTGTTGATAGTGGTAGCTGTGTGAACGTTGTATCTGAGAACGCCATAGCACGTATGTCCTTAACCACGGAACCACACCCGACCCCATATAAGGTCGCTTGGATCAACAAGATCTCCGTACCCGTTACCAAGCGATGCCTGGTCCCACTCTCATTCAAATCCTACGTTGATGAGGTGTGGTGTGATGTCCTTCTGATGGACGCTTGTCATGTGTTGTTAGGCCGCCCTTGGCTATATGACCGTGATGTTACTCATTTTGGTAGAGCCAACACATATGAATTCAAATTCAATGGCAAAACCGTCACCTTGAGACCGACCATCCCAAAGGAGCCCGTAGTCTTGGCTAAGGACACCACTATCCTGGTAGAATGGAAAGCATTGAATCTAGTTGGTAAGAACGAGTTTGAGAGAGATCCGTTCCTTGATGGAATTATGTATGCGCTAGTCCTCCTAAGTGCGAAGCCCGATTCTAGCGTTTTGGATGAGTTACCTAGTGAGTTACAGGTACTATTGGAAGAATATAGGGACGTGTACCCGGATGAGCTACCGTCCACGTTGCCCCCGCTTAGAAATATTCAGCATGCGATAGACCTCATCCCGGGGTCTTCCTTGCCAAATCAGCCCCATTATCGACTCCACCCCGCAGCTCACCTGGAGTTGCAGTCCCAGATAGAGGGCTTGCTAGAGAAAGGTTTCATTAGGACTAGTATGAGCCCATGCGCGGTGCCAGCCCTTCTTGCCCCCAAGAAGGATGGTACGTGGAGGATGTGCGTTGATAGACGGGCTATCAACAAGATCACCATCAAGTATAGGTTTCCCATTCCCCGCCTAGATGATTTGTTGGATGTCTTGTCTGGGGCCACCGTATTCTCCAAATTAGATCTTCAGAGTGGCTATCACCAGATTAGGATACGAGAGGGCGATGAGTGGAAGACAACATTTAAGTCGAAGGATGGACTATACGAATGGCTTGTGATGCCCTTTGGGTTATCCAATGCCCCTAGTACCTTCTCCCGGATGATGACACATGTCTTTCAGCCATTCATGGGGAAGTTCGTTGTCGTCTACTTTGACGATATACTGATTTATAGCACCTCTACTACCGAGCACATCTCCCACATGAGAGTGATCCTTTCCACCCTGCGGAAAGAGACCTTATTTCTCAATCTTAAGAAATGCACTTTCAATGCCTCGGAGGTAGAGTTCTTAGGTTATATAGTCAGTTCACAGGGTATTCGAGTTGATCCGGGCAAGGTTCAGGTCATTAAGGACTGGCCCGTGCCAACCACCCTATGTGAGGTACGTAGTTTCCATGGGTTAGCCACGTTTTATCGCCGTTTCATACGAGACTTCAGTAGTATTATGGCGCCTATCTCCGACTGTATGAAGAAGGGAGAGTTTACATGGACGAAGTCCGCCACCTATGCTTTTGAACGAATAAAGGAGCTTATGACAGAGGCACCTGTCTTACGTCTACTTGTCTTTTCTAAAGTCTTTGAGCTCACATGTGATGCGTCTGGAGTAGGGATTGGAGGTGTCCTGAGCCAGGAGGGCCATCCCGTTAGTTATTTCAGCGAGAAGTTGTCGGGCCCCAAGTTGAATTATTCCAATTACGATAGGGAGTTCTATGCTGTAGTCCGATATCTACACCATTGGAGGCACTATCTCCTCTCCAAGGAGTTCGTGATCCTCTCCGATCATGAGGCCTTGCGTTTCATTAACGGACAACATAAAATCAGCCCAAGACACGCTAAGTGGGTAGCATTCCTACAAGGTTATACATTTAACCTCAAACATCTTAAAGGAGCTGATAACCGAGTCGCTGACGCCCTTAGTCGTCTTACGCTTTTACTCACTTCTATGGAGGTACATGTTATAGGATTTGAGCGGGTTAAGGATGAGTATGCTACGTGTCCTGACTTCCAAGATGTCTATTTATCAGCCCAGGATAGTTCCCCCACGACGATATCTGTATACGTCATTAAGGACGGATACCTGTTTAGGAGCGGGAAGCTATGTATTCCACAGTCATCACTACGATTACATATCATTTGGGAATTGCATAGTGGAGGGTTGAGTGGTCACTTTGGTAGAGATAAGACGATTACATTAGTCGAAGAGAAGTTTTATTGGCCAAAACTTAAGGCTATGGTAGGAGGAGTAGTGAGTAGCTGCCGAACGTGTCAGGTTTCTAAGGGTGGTAAAACCAATGTAGGATTATATACACCCTTGCCTATTCCCTCCATGCCTTGGGTAGATGTTAGTATGGACTTTGTATTAGGCCTTCCCCCTACCCAACGCCGTCATGATTCCGTTTTTGTAGTTGTGGATAGGTTTTCCAAGATGGCTTATTTCATCCCGTGCAGTAGAACAAACGATGCGTCTCATGTCGCTAAACTATATTTTAAAGAAGTCGTTAGTCACCGCGGAGTGCCAAAGACCATAGTTTCGGATAGAGACGTAAAACTCACTAGTTATTTTTGGAAAACGTTATGGATATTAATGGGAACAAAGTTATTGTTTTCCTCCGCCTATCATCCCCAAACAGATGGGCAGACGGAAGTAGTTAATCGGAGTTTAGGGAATTTGTTAAGATGCCTCGTGAGCGATCATTTGGGCACTTGGGATCTTCTCTTACCCCACGCCCAATTAGCCTACAATAATTTCAAAAATAGGTCTACGGGTATGTCTCCGAATGAGATTGTCCATGGTTATAAAGCTCCTGTGCCGCTTGACTTGGTGCCGTTGCCTCCAACGTACAAAGCAAGTCAATTTGCACAATCCTTTGCCCAACACATCCATGATCTACATGCACGTATACGGGTCATTTTGACGTCACAATACGACTCTTATCAGGCGCACGCTAATTTACATAGGAGAGTATCAAACTTTAAAATTGGCGATCTGGTTTTAGTCCGTTTAGTTCCCGAACGCTTGCCAACTGGCACCGTTAAAAAGTTAGCACCAAAGCGCGCCGGCCCTTTTCGGATTATTAAGAAGTTAGGTGACAACGCTTTCGTTTTGGACTTGCCTGCTGATTGGGGTATCTCCCCCATTTTTAAAGTTTCGGATTTAACGATATTTGTGTCGCCACCACAAGAGTTGATTTCTTTGTCGTCTTCTTCTCCCACTTTAAATTCTCATGGGTTGGGGAGTGGTAGAACGGATGATCTCTCTCTTATGGTCCCCACAGGTATATCTCGGATGGTACGTTACCTTCTTTCTTGCCTACTGCTAATATGTTCCCCAGGTTCCCACGGACATTTTCCACTCCAGAGATGATACTTGCTGCTGAGCATGTTACCACTGCTGATGGTGACACCCGCCGCTTCCTCATCCGTTGGCGTGACCGCCCCCCTTCGGATGACTCTTGGGTGCTCGAGTTGGAGCTGCAAAGTTTGGATGCTGATCTTCTTCGCCGCTACCTCTTGGACCACGCAACAGAGATGCGTGATTTTGAGCGGGGGAGGATTGATGGCGCACCCCCTCCACCTCTACTTGGAGACGATGCTGACAATGATGAGGTTGACCCGGTTGCTGAGGTGATTCAACTAAAGGACGTGAGGCGTCACGATGATGCTAGCGGAAGGCTACGTTACAACCTCTGCCCGCGGCGCGCAACATTCGCCGCACCGCATTAAAACATTTCCCTTTTCATGCTTTATTATTTCTATTTTAGGAATATAAAATTATCCAAGTTTGAAGTGATAATTTTATATTCAATATTGCACTTTTTATTTTTGCATTTGAACAATATTTTATTTGGTGTGCATTTAACCATTTGGATGGATGAGATTACATCTCCATCATGAATGGTTAAGGCTTGTTTGTAACTCCTATTTAAGGAGGCCTTGTTATGAGATAATTGGAGAAGAATTGAACCCTAAAATCCCCTTGAGGAATTTCGGCCAAGAGGAGGAAACCTCCTAGCCGCCGCCCCTTTCCCCCCTTTGCTTGTGGTGTGAAACCGCCGGCCTCCCTTGCTCCCTCCATCCGTTCAGTGCGACTCCGGCGCAGCTTCCTTCGGTGCGACTCCGTGGAAGAAGGTTACAAGCCCTTCGGTGTGATGCCGGTGGATCCGTGGAGAGAGTGATTCTCCCACAGTTATCTTGTGTGAACGTTCTCCGGTTGGGTAAAATATCTCATCCCTCCTTGTGTGATTTCTTCTAAATTAGTTGTGGTGGATCGCAAGTCGTTTTATCCGCTTTGTTAAATCAATCGCTGCACTTTTCATTTCGAAATCACCGTTGCTAGGCTTTTTATTTCCGGATCGGGTGGATCCTATTTGCCGGAGCGGATCTTGGCCTATAGCCTTGGTTTTGCTCCCAAAAAGGTTGGCAATCTTTATGTTAATTTGGGGAACGATCTGACTCAAATTTCGATCGCTATTTTCGAGTCGACCAATCCTCCTTGTTATTTTTATGCGCTGCATTTGTGACGAGGAAATATTGTGGGCGATAGGTGCTGTGTAGGTGCGGTAGATCTAAGGCGATATTGGGCGAGGAGTGAATTATTTCCGTAGAGATCTCCGATTCCGGACATCCCTACATCACATGAGTTACAGTTCAATCTTAGAAAGTCTGAAGAAGATTCAGCTAGAGCACACAATAGAGAAAATTCCTTGGCCCTAAAGGCTAAGTCATCCAGGAAGGTTAGAGAGAAGTCAACACTCTCAAAAAGAAAAGAAATAGCTTCTGAGTGTACATAATCATCCTCTTCAGAAGGAGACCCGACTGAAGATGAACTGTCTCTCTTCTCTAGATAGTTCAAGAAGATGTTGAGAAGAAGAAAGCAGGGAAGCTGGAAGGGTCCAGCTGGAGATTCTTCTCTCAAGAAGACCAATCATCCAGAGAAACCCAGGAAGAAGAAATCTGGGGACATGTCTGGATCTTCATAGAAAAAATATATTAAGACTAACATTGTGTGTTATTGTGGAAATAGGAAAGGACATGTCATAGCTGATTGCCCAACAAAAAGGAAGGAGAAAAAGACAGAGAAATGGAAGGATAAACAGCAAAAGAAGGCTAACAAAAGCCTCTTGGCAAAGTGACAGTCTACATTGTCTGACAGTGAGTCTGATTCATCATAATCAAAAGAGGAGGAGGCTCTCATGGGCCTAATGGCTATTGAGGAGACCCAATTAGGAGAAGGAGATCAGGATGTTCAGATCCTGCTAAAGGTAAAACCAATCTCTCATAGTTTAGCCTCATATTCTTTTTCTGCATCAAAAACAAAATCATGTTCACACTCTCTTAACAACAGTGACCATGGTTCAGACTCTGAATCTGATTTCAACACCCTTATCAACAGATATGGGAAGTTATTAAATGCCTTGATTGCAAGCAAAGAGCTTGCTAAGGATCAGGTCAGAGAATTAGAATCTCTGAGGGGAGTATCTTGTCAGTTGTAGAGGGCCAACATAAAGTTGGACCTGCAAAAACTAAAGCTTATAGAACTAACCAATAAGATAGATAGCTATACAGAGGTAATAGTAGAACATGTTAAGACTGTTAAGGACCTAGAAGCAAAGCTTACCCAAGAAAGATGACTCCTGACTCATTTCTCAAAACCCAAGTCAGTGCTACCTATCATAGACACCTTCTATGCATCATTTAGAAGTTGTGTAGGGTATGTTAAGAAAAAAAAGTTCAAAAAGAAATTCGAATCTAGGTATAAAGCCCCAATGGACCAGTTAAGCAACCTTCCAAGTATTTGCCTTCTAACAGATGCTTGAGATCTTGTGTTCCTGGACACATGAGGTCTGAGTGCTCTACCAATAAGGTCAATAAAGATCCTTACTGGAAGGGATAGACAACTAATGATAATAAAGGCCAAAAACCACCACAGAGGGTGATCAATCCAAGAAGCCAAAGAATTCTTGGAGCTAGTCCCAGTGCACCACACCTAAATCTGAAAGGTAAGGGTGTGAATTTTGCACCACTACCTTGGAAGCTGGATGTCTAGTCTAAGATGCACAGAAGTACAACTTCAAATGTGCAGCCAAAGAGAAGATATAATCGATTTGAGTGTTGGTGCTATGGGAAGGTTGGGAATTTTGCCCTAGATTGTTTGTATAATCCAACATCACCTTCATATAAGACTCAAACTATTTTGTGTAGAAAGTCTGTTATGTTTCACACAGTAAAGCCTAACAGGAACCAATGCCCCAAAACTATTTGGGTGCCTAAGGTGAACTAATATGTGTTTGTAGGTGGACCCAAGTACCACATGAAGGGCAGTATGATACTAGGATAGTGGGTGTTCCAGGCACATGACTGGAAAAAGGAGTCTACTAAGGGATTACACTCTAGTTAGGAATGGACCAAAATTCATCTTTGGAGGGTCAGAGAAAGGACTCACCAAGGGATATGGTAACATTTCTAATGGCCTTGTTTCCATCATAAAGGTGGCTTATGCCGAAGGATTTAACCACAATCTGATAAGCATAAGTCAGCTTTGTGATATAGGTTATGAAATTGTTTTCCACAATGACAAGTGTCTGATAAGGAATTTGAGTGATCAAGAGATTATCTTGTCAGGCACTAGGAGTGGGAACATTTATTTTCTAAATTTCTTAAGTGTAAATTAGAAATCTCCTGTATGTTTAGTATCTAGTGAGAAAGACTCAATGTGTGTGCAATGACATAAGAGGCTGGCTCACTTAAACTATAAAGCTATGAGCAAGCTATTCTCTATAGACTTAGTTAGAAACAGTCCACAGCTCAAATGCTCTAAAGAAGACCTATGTCCTGCATGTCAAAAATGCAAACAGACAAAAGTATCTTTTAAGAGCATTCAGTCTAAAGACACTGATAAGTGTCTCTACTTGCTTCATGTTGATCTATTTTGTCCTATACAAGTTCTTAGTTTGGGTAGGAAGTCCTATACCCATGTGATTGTGGATGATCACTCTAGAATTGCTTGGGTATTCTTCCTAAGGAGAAAGTCTGAAACACTAGATATCCTTGCTGATTTTGTCAGACAAGTTCAGAATGAGATGAGATGTTCTGTAGCCAAACTTAGAAGCAACCATGGTACAAAATTTCAATCTGAAAAGATGACAAACTTCTGTAAGGAACTAGGGATATTTTTAGGAGTTCTCTTCTCCAAGAACACCACAATAAAATGGAGTTGCTTAGAGGAAGAATAGAACTCTCTTAGAGGCAGCTAGAACATTGTTGAGTGATACATCTCTCTAAGAATATTTCTGTACTGAGGCTATAAACACAACATGCTATGTTCAAAATAGGGCCTTTATCAACAAGAATCACAGAAAGACTCCCTATGAACTTATGAAAGGCAGAAAACCAAATCCGTTCTACTTCAAAATTTTTGGTAGTAAGTGCAATGTATTGGACAATGGGAAAACTTATCGAACTAAGTTTTTAGAGAAATCCTATGAAGGAATCATTATAGGGTATATTGCACACAACAAAGCATACATGATCTACAACTTGAAATATCAAGTTGTAGAAGAATATATTAATGTAGTTTTTGATGAAACATCTGTATTATATAATGAGATTTCTAACAACTCTAGTCTAGGTGATGTAGACTCTAGAATGGAGAAGTTAAATATAAGTGAATCACCTGATTTAGAGTTACACAGTAGAGATAATGTAGAAATTCCTATAGAAGATACAATAATATCCCAGGGGTAGGAAGAGAATCATCCTAATCCTCCTACAGAACTAGGTGATGGTAGGCAACTACCAGTAGCAGTTAGACACCTTAGAGATCATCCTATTGATCAGATAATATGTGATGCCAGATTTGGAGTGACTACAAGGAGTAGACATCACAATGAGGTTCTATACTCTAGCTTTCTCTCATAGGTAGAACCTAAAAAGTTTGAAGAAGCTAATTCAGACCCCAACTGAATTATTGCTATGCAAGAAGAGCTCAATGAATTTGAGAGATGTAAAGTCTAGAGTCTAGTTCCTAGACCTAGTGATCACAATATCATAGGCAATAAGTGGATTTATAGAAATAAACTAGATGAGTATGGGGTTATAGTTAAGAACAAAGCTAGACTAGTGGCTAAAGGATATAGATAAGAGTAAGGGATAGACTTTGACAAAACCTTTGCTCCTGTAGCTAGGCTAGAGGCCATAAGATTATTTTTAGCTCATGCATCATATAAAGGATACAAGGTATACCAGATGGATGTAAAGTCAGCATTCCTTAATGGTATACTGAAGGAGGAAGTCTATTTAAAGCAGCCACCAGGTTTTGTTAACCCTAAACTTAACTCCTATGTCCTCAGATTGCACAAAGCTTTGTATGAGTTAAAACAGGCACCTAGAGCCTGGTATGAGACCATGTCTACTTTTCTTATAGAGAACAAGTTCTCTAGAGGAAAGATAGACAAGACACTATTACTAAGGGACATCAAAAGTTCAAGCATCCTTGTCCAGATATATATATAGATGACATAAGTTTTGGGTCTACTAATGAGAAGCTATGTAGAAAATTTGCCAGGCTTATACAAGGCAAGTTTGAAATGAGCAGCATGGGTGAGCTAAAATTCTTCTTGGGATTCCAAGTTAGACAATCTGAGGATGGTATATCCATCTCTCAGTCTAAGTTCACTAAGGAGTTGATCAAGAGGTATGGTATGGAGAATTCTTCTACCATGAGAACTCCAATGGGTTCTTCTGTGTCACTACATAAGGATGAATCTGGGAAACCAGTTGATGAAACCTTGTATAGAGGAATCATTGGACCACTCCTGTATTTGACTGGTAGTAGGCCAGATATTATGTTCTCAACATGTGTTTGTTCTAGGTACCAAGCATGCCCCAAAGAGTCTCATTACACTGCTGTAAAGAGAATATTAAGATATCTTAAGGGCACACCCAACCTTGGGCTTTGATATCCTAGGGATAGTGATTTTGAACTCATAGGGTGCACAGATGCAGACTTTCCAGGGTGTAAAAAAGATAGAAAGAGTACTTCTGGAACTTGTCAGTTTCTAGGGAAAAGACTCAAAAGTTGGAGTAGCAAGAAGCAAACAAGTGTTGCAATTCTACAACAGAATCTGAGTACATATCTGCTGGAAGCTATTATGCACAGTTGATGTAGATTCAGCATCAACTATTGGACTACAGTGTATAACTACGTAAATTTTTTATGTTTTTTGATTCTACTAGTGCAATTTCTATTGACAATAATACAATATCACACAGTAGAACTAAACATATAAAGATTAGATATCATTTTATAAGAGAACATGTGGAATGTGAGGATATTAGTCTTGAGTTTGTCCCAACAAACAAGCAAGTGGCTGATATTTTCACTAAGCCACTAAATAAAGCAAAGTTCAACACCTTCAAATTTTAATTGGGTATATTGAATTTGGTATAGCTTCAGTTGCTCTTTATGATTGTTTGTAGCAGGAAAATTTAATCTTGCAGGTTGATATGGACTAAAGAAACTATCAAGAGGATTGATAGTAGTTGTTCTTATTGAGGGGGAGCATGTTAAGCTTTAGGTGTTTCTTTGATCTCAAATCAGGGGAGTAGATAGTATGCTGCTTCTAAACTATTTCACAGAAGTCAAAAAGGGGAGAAGTAATACAGGAAGAATAGTAGCAAAGGGGAGTAGCAGCAACAAAGAAGTAGCTATAGGAAAGGATTCACAGGTGAAGCAGCTTGTAGTAGCAGGATGCAGCAAAGCAGGGGGAGCACAAGGGAAAATATGGTAACAAGGGAAAATGTGGTAACTCTTGCTGCTCTTAGATTAATACAATATTAATATTTTTGCTGCTTATGTTAGTGTATATCATTGACAAAGATATCTCAAGTGGTGTTTTGACTTCTTTAAATAGGGGGAGATTGTTGGGTCCATTGATCCCAATGTCCTAGATTTGTAAAAAGTCAAACAGGTCCTTAGAAGAGTGTCATTGATGCAAATATTAAAAAGTACATTCGTCTGAGATGTGTTTAGAGGAGTGAAGCTCTAATGCTGAGGTCCCAGATCTTGATGGGGGTTGTCATGATGCTCATCATTACTTAAGAAATTTACGACAGTTCCTTCCCCCTCTTTCTCTTTGAGCCTCCATCAAACTACATTTGGTGAACTTCGATTGCGTTATCATATGCAATCTATGACTCAAATTGGTGAATGAGATTGGGGAAGCTAGGCTCGATATCCCTCATCAACACTAAGTACAAACATCTAGGTCTTAGTCAACCATGGAAAACATCGCGCAGAAGTTCATGATCGACTTTAAGAATCTATCATGACTCTATAATGAAGAAAAAAAAGAAATCTTTAAGCATTTCCCCCTCATTCTGGCAGATCCTAAAAATTTGGGAATGATGGCGCGCCCCCGCCACCTCTACTTGGAGACAATGCTGACAATGATGAGGTTGATCCGGTTGCTGAGGCGATTCAACTAAAGGACGTGAGGCGTCACGATGGTGCTAGCGGAAGGCTACGTTACAACCTCCGCCCGCGGCGCGCAACATTCGCCGCACCGCATTAAAACAATTCCCTTTTCATGCTTTATTATTTCTATTTTAGGAATATAAAATTATCCAAGTTTGAAGTGATAATTTTATATTCAATGTTTGCAAGTTTATTTTTTATTTGGACAATATTTTATTTTGGTGTGCATTTAACCATTTGGATGGATGAGATTACATCTCCATCATGAATGGTTAAGGCTTGTTTGTAACTCCTATTTAAGGAGGCATTATTATGAGATCATTAGAAAGTTTGAACCCTAATCCTCTTCTTTGAGAAATTCGGCCAAGGAGGTTTCCCCCTCATAGCCGCCGCCCCCCCTCTAGTGGTGTGAAGCCGCCGGCCCCCCCTTTGCTCCCTCCATCCGGTTCGGTGCGACTCCGGCGCGGCTTCCTTCGGTGCGACTCCGTGGAAGAAGGTTGCAAGCCCTTCGGTGTGACGCCGGTGGATCCGTGGAGAGAGTGATTCTCCCACAGTTATCGTGTGTGAACGTTCTCCGGTTGGGTAAAATCTCTCATCCCTCCTTGTGTGATTTCTTCTAAGTAGTTGTGGTGGATCGCAAATCGTTTTTTCCGCTTCGTTAAATTAATCGCTGCACTTTCATTTCGAAATCGCCGTTGCTAGGCTTTTTATTTTCCGGATCGGGTGGATCCTATTTGCCGGAGCGGATCTTGGCCTATAGCCTTGGTTTTGCTCCCAAAAAGGTTGGCAATCTTTATGTTAATTTGGGGAACGATCCGACTCAAATTTCGATCGCTATTTTCGAGTCGACCAATCCTCCTTGTTATTTTATGCGCTGCGTTTGTGACGAGGAAATATTGTGGGCGATAGGTGCTGTGTAGGTGCGGTAGATCTAAGACGAGATTGGGCGTAGATTGACTTTTACCGTAGAGATCTCCGATTCCGGACATCCCTACATCAATCTGAAAAAAAAACTGTAGCTTCCTGCACTTATTTCCAGCAACTTTAAAACTGAAATTTTTTTGATTCGGCCGCGTTAAGTCTGCCTGCAAATTAGAACATCGTAATTCTGTCCAGTTGGTCTGCAAATAGCGGGCTGAAATCTTCATTTTTCAGCAAAATTTCAAAATTTTTTTTTTTTTTTAACGAACTACGTGTTTCTCACATCACGCTTGTCAAAAAAAAAATATTTTCATTCTAGCTACAGCCCTAGGAAAAATTATCTTTCATAATTTTCTGGGTCTTGCATGCGCACTAGACTAGGCACGGAGTATTCGGCACCGTCTACGTCTAGGATGGCTGAGAACGAGCACGAGATTCGTAACGCTGAAGCGATAGCCGGTCTTCGTAACGATATGACGGAACTTAGGGCCACCTTAGCACAGATTTTACAAAATCAAGCTAGGCCACCCCCACCTCCCGCTAATGTTGAGTTGCCCCACCGGCGCCAACATATTTCCGATTCGGATTCGGATGGCGACTCCCCACGAGTGCCCCCTCGAGGCAATCGCCACGGGCGAGAGTTCGATATTACAAGGGCCATCAAAATTGATGCCCCCACTTTCGATGGTATGGGAGATCCACAGAATTTTCTCACATGGATAGTGGACATGGAATGCTATTATGATTGGCACCATCTTACGGACCCCCAAAAGGTCCAAGTTGCCAGGATGAAGCTAACCGGTCGCGCCAAAACTTATTGGCTGAATGAAGAGCGTAGGCTAGGTGCGGGAGACGGAAACCCAATTATTGGGTGGACCGTAATGAAGAATTTGTTGACCGATCAGTACGTTCCCGCGTACCATCGGACACAGATGTTTGACGAGCTTGCCACCCTGCGGCAAGGCTCGAATTCAGTAGCGGAGTATATGGGAGAACTGAAGGACCGAATGGTGCGTTGTGATCTGAAGGAAATCCCCGAGGTTACCCTTTCTAGGTTTCGTAAGGGCCTTCAACCCGATATTCAGCGGAAGCTCTTGCGTTATGGCCACACTGATTTGAACACCACATTCAATGCCGCCCTCGACATTGAAAAACACTTAGCCTCTAAGGCTCACTCCCGTTATTCTCATGCGAAAGGAAAATCCTCTACCGGAGCATCTTCCTCCACCTATCAAGATAAGGGGAAGTACCGGTCGGCCGAGTCCAAATCAGTCGTGATCACTGCTAGGAACACTAAGAATCCCGCGAGCGAACGTATACCTATCGGAAAGGTTAGCAAGACTAACGCCACATGTTACTCTTGCGGCATTCAAGGTCACTATGCCTTCGAATGCCCAACGAAGACTAAAGCCATAGCCCTATTAGAGTCGACGACCGATCTTGCGGACTATGTTTATGAGGCTGCTGAGGAGAGCGACCCGGAAGGGGTCCCAAGTGACTTAGAGGACGATCACCCCCTTATGGTGATGCGTTGTATCTTGGCCACCCCTCGTCCATTAGATGATTGGAAGAGGACGAGCATATTTTCTCTGATCTTTAAGAGTGGCGAAAAGCTTTGCAAGCTTATTATAGATAGTGGTAGCTGTGTGAACGTCGTATCCGAGAACGCCATAGCACGTATGTCCTTGACCACGGAACCACACCCGACCCCATATAAGGTCGCTTGGATCAACAAGATCTCCGTACCCGTTACCAAGCGATGCCTAGTCCCACTCTCATTCAAATCCTACGTTGATGAGGTGTGGTGTGATGTCCTTCCGATGGACGCCTGTCATGTGTTGTTGGGCCGCCCTTGGCTATACGACCGTGATGTCACACATTTTGGTAGAGCCAACTCCTATGAATTTAAATTCAATGGTAAAACCATCACTTTGAGGCCCACCATCCCAAAGGAGCCCATAGCCTTGGCTAAGGATACCACTATCCCTGTAGAGAGAAAGACGTTGAATCTAGTTGGTAAGAAAGAGTTTGAGAGAGATCCGTTCCTTGATGGAATTATGTATGCGCTAGTCCTCCTAAGTGCGAAGCCCGATTCTAGCATTTTGGATGAGTTACCTAGTGAGTTACGGGTACTATTGGAAGAGTATAGGGACGTGTACCCGGATGAGCTACCGTCCACGTTGCCCCCGCTTAGGAATATTCAGCATGCGATAGACCTCATCCCGGGGTCTTCCTTGCCAAATCAGCCCCATTATCGACTCCACCCCGCAGCTCACCTGGAGTTGCAGTCCCAGATAGAGGGCTTGCTAGAGAAAGGTTTTATTAGGACTAGTATGAGCCCATGCGCGGTGCCAGCCCTTCTAGCCCCCAAGAAGGATGGTACGTGGAGGATGTGCGTTGATAGCCGGGCTATCAACAAGATCACCATCAAGTACAGGTTTCCCATTCCCCGCCTAGATGATTTGTTGGATGTCTTGTCTGGGGCCACCGTATTCTCCAAATTAGATCTTCGGAGTGGCTATCACCAGATTAGGATACGAGAGGGCGATGAGTGGAAGACGGCATTTAAGTCGAAGGATGGACTGTACGAATGGCTTGTGATGCCCTTTGGGTTATCCAATGCCCCTAGTACCTTCTCCCGGATGATGACACATGTCTTTCAGCCATTCATGGGGAAGTTCGTTGTCGTCTACTTTGACGATATACTGATTTATAGCACCTCTACTACCGAGCACATCTCCCACATGAGAGTGATCCTTTCCACCCTGCGGAAAGAGACCTTATTTCTCAATCTGAAGAAATGCACTTTCAATGCCTCGGAGGTAGAGTTCTTGGGTTATATAGTCGGTTCACAGGGTATTCGAGTTGATCCGGGCAAGGTTCAGGTCATTAAGGACTGGCCTGTGCCAACCACCCTACGTGAGGTACGTAGTTTCCATGGGTTAGCCACGTTTTATCGTCGTTTCATACGAGACTTCAGTAGTATTATGGCGCCTATCACCGACTGTATGAAGAAGGGAGAGTTTACATGGACGAAGTCCGCCACCTATGCTTTTGAACGAATAAAGGAGCTTATGACTGAGGCACCTGTCTTACGTCTACCTGACTTTTCTAAAGTCTTTGAGCTCACCTGTGATGCGTCTGGTGTAGGGATTGGAGGTGTCCTGAGCCAGGAGGGCCATCCCGTTAGTTATTTCAGCGAGAAGTTGTCGGGCCCCAAGTTGAATTATTCCAATTACGATAGGGAGTTCTATGCTGTAGTCCGATGTCTACACCATTGGAGGCACTATCTCCTCTCCAAGGAGTTCGTGATCCTCTCCGATCATGAAGCCTTGCGTTTCATTAACGGACAGCATAAAATCAGCCCAAGACACGCTAAGTGGGTAGCATTCCTACAAGGTTATACCTTTAACCTCAAACATCTTAAGGGAGCTGATAACCGAGTCGCTGACGCCCTTAGTCGTCTTACGCTTTTACTCACTTCTATGGAAGTACATGTTATAGGATTTGAGCGGGTTAAGGATGAGTATGCTACGTGTCCTGACTTCCAAGACGTCTATTTATCAGCCCAGGATAGTTCCCCCACGACGATATCTGCGTACGTCATTAAGGACGGTTACCTGTTTAGGAACGGAAAACTATGTATTCCACAGTCATCGTTACGTCTACATATCATTTGGGAATTGCATAGTGGAGGGTTGAGTGGTCACTTCGGTAGGGATAAGACGATTACGTTAGTAGAGGAAAAGTTTTATTGGCCCAAACTTAAGGCTATGGTAGGAAGAGTAGTGAGTAGCTGCCGAACGTGTCAGGTTTCTAAGGGTGGTAAAACCAATGTAGGATTATATACACCCTTGCCTATTCCCTCCATGCCTTGGGTAGATGTTAGTATGGACTTTGTATTAGGCCTTCCCCCTACCCAACGCCGTCATGATTCCGTTTTTGTAGTTGTGGATAGATTTTCCAAGATGGCTTATTTCATCCCGTGCAGTAGAACAAACGATGCGTCTCATGTCGCTAAACTATATTTTAAAGAAGTCGTTAGTCACCGCGGAGTGCCAAAGACCATAGTTTCGGATAGAGACGTAAAATTCACTAGTTATTTTTGGAAAACGTTATGGATATTAATGGGAACAAAGTTATTGTTTTCCTCCGCCTATCATCCCCAAACGGATGGGCAGACGGAAGTAGTTAATCGGAGTTTAGGGAATTTGTTAAGATGCCTCGTGAGCGATCATTTAGGCACTTGGGATCTTCTCTTACCCCACGCCCAATTAGCCTACAATAATTCCAAAAATAGGTCTACGGGTATGTCTCCGAATGAGATTGTTCACGGTTATAAAGCTCCTGTGCCGCTTGACTTGGTGCCGTTGCCTCCAACGTACAAAGCAAGTCAATTTGCACAATCCTTTGCCCAACACATCCATGATCTACATGCACGTATACGGGCCACTTTGACGTCACAATACGACTCTTATCAGGCGCACGCTAATTCACATAGGAGAGTATCAAACTTTAAAATTGGCGATCTGGTTTTAGTCCGTTTAGTTCCCGAACGCTTGCCAACTGGCACCGTTAAAAAGTTAGCACCAAAGCGCGCCGGCCCTTTTCGGATTATTAAGAAGTTAGGTGACAACGCTTTCGTTTTGGACTTGCCTGCTGATTGGGGTATCTCCCCCATTTTTAACGTTTCGGATTTAACGATATTTGTGTCGCCACCACAAGAGTTGATTTCTTTGTCGTCTTCTTCTCCCACTTTAAATTCTCATGGGTTGGGGAGTGGTAGAACGGATGATCTCTCTCTTACGGTCCCCACAGGTATATCATCGGATGGTACGTTGCCTTCTTTCTTGCCTACTGCTAATATGTTCCCCAGGTTCCCACGGACATTTTCCACTCCAGAGATGATACTTGATGCTGAGCATGTTACCACCGCTGATGGCGACACCCGCCGCTTCCTCATCCGTTGGCGTGACCGCCCCCCTTCGGATGACTCTTGGGTGCTCGAGTTGGAGCTGCAAAGCTTGGATGCCGATCTTCTTCGTCGCTACCTCTTGGACCACGCAACAGAGATGCGTGATTTTGAGCGGGGGAGGATTGATGGCGCGCCCCCGCCACCTCTACTTGGAGACAATGCTGACAATGATGAGGTTGATCCGGTTGCTGAGGCGATTCAACTAAAGGACGTGAGGCGTCACGATGGTGCTAGCGGAAGGCTACGTTACAACCTCCGCCCGCGGCGCGCAACATTCGCCGCACCGCATTAAAACAATTCCCTTTTCATGCTTTATTATTTCTATTTTAGGAATATAAAATTATCCAAGTTTGAAGTGATAATTTTATATTCAATGTTTGCAAGTTTATTTTTTATTTGGACAATATTTTATTTTGGTGTGCATTTAACCATTTGGATGGATGAGATTACATCTCCATCATGAATGGTTAAGGCTTGTTTGTAACTCCTATTTAAGGAGGCATTATTATGAGATCATTAGAAAGTTTGAACCCTAATCCTCTTCTTTGAGAAATTCGGCCAAGGAGGTTTCCCCCTCATAGCCGCCGCCCCCCCTCTAGTGGTGTGAAGCCGCCGGCCCCCCCTTTGCTCCCTCCATCCGGTTCGGTGCGACTCCGGCGCGGCTTCCTTCGGTGCGACTCCGTGGAAGAAGGTTGCAAGCCCTTCGGTGTGACGCCGGTGGATCCGTGGAGAGAGTGATTCTCCCACAGTTATCGTGTGTGAACGTTCTCCGGTTGGGTAAAATCTCTCATCCCTCCTTGTGTGATTTCTTCTAAGTAGTTGTGGTGGATCGCAAATCGTTTTTTCCGCTTCGTTAAAATAATCGCTGCACTTTCATTTCGAAATCGCCGTTGCTAGGCTTTTTATTTTCCGGATCGGGTGGATCCTATTTGCCGGAGCGGATCTTGGCCTATAGCCTTGGTTTTGCTCCCAAAAAGGTTGGCAATCTTTATGTTAATTTGGGGAACGATCCGACTCAAATTTCGATCGCTATTTTCGAGTCGACCAATCCTCCTTGTTATTTTATGCGCTGCGTTTGTGACGAGGAAATATTGTGGGCGATAGGTGCTGTGTAGGTGCGGTAGATCTAAGACGAGATTGGGCGTAGATTGACTTTTACCGTAGAGATCTCCGATTCCGGACATCCCTACATCAGGGAAGGGTCTTGAAAGATGCGGTGTTGGTGATGAACTGATCGATGAATATCTAGGTTAACTCTATGAAGGTTTTGATTTCCCCATCTTTCATAGAATGAAACTAGGTGTAGGCCCACCCCTTTAGAGTTGCTGAAAACACATGGTATGAAAGTTAATCGAGAGAATTTTAGATTGGCATAATCATCACAAAGTGACTGACGCGCTTCAGGGGATAGTCCGTTTCATCAAAAGTCTTAAAATTGAGCAACATGGAGACATGTAGTTCATGATGTGCTAGGACTTGTAGAGCGAGCATAGAACAGTAGTAAGCAAGGCATTGTGTATCTATGATTATGCGTCTGTCATACTAGTGAATTGAATGACTATCAACCCGAACAGGCAAGTGTACCTATCGAATTGCAGTACCAAGGTCGTATTAAAAACTCGGGGTTGTCAATTACTATTACTCATGCTCCTACTATTATCCTACCGCACGATTGATGGGTGTTTTGAGGAATTTTGAATTAAACCAAAAATAATATTAAAACAAAAACTTCAGATTCAAAATATAGCTTTCGATTAATGATTCACCATGAAAAGAGATAAGAAGGATAAAAAATAAAGTTTTATAATTGCAAATCGTTCTCGACCGTGGAGGATCCGAAAATAAGAAATAATCTCGCTAGAGTATTAAATCTCCTAACTTCTAGACGTTTTGACCGAAATCTCTTTGCAAATCAAAAGGCCTAAAGTTGCATTATCGAAGTGAACCACACTATTTGATTTGACTCCAATTCGAAGGATTTACATCATCCTATCTCTAGGATTGCGTGCAACTCCTTCCTTCTTTGAGTGATCTTTCAAATTTACGAGTCTCTCGACTACTATGAAATGAGACCAAATTGCCTACTACCGTATACCGGAAATACGGAGTCGACATGAGGAAAATCATAGAAGGATCGAATTTTTTTTTAGCAAAAATAAAACTAAGAAGCAAAGAAAAATCTCATTTCATTTCAGGGATTCTCATGATCGAATGCTAAAGAAAATTAGCTCTGCATATTCAAGAAGGAAACCACAATAAGATAAAGAAATTTCATTTTCAATGAATGATAAAAAAGAGTACACAATAATAATAATAAAAGAGATAATATTATACTACCAACAAAAAGATTACACTAATAAAATGAACTTAACAACAAGACAAGAAAAGAAAAGAACTCTCTTGCACTAGAACTCTACTTGCTCTCCAATGCCCAACCTTCTCAAAGCTTAAGGCAAGTGCTCCTTATATAGATGTGGGGGAAGGTTCTGGAGGGAGGTGGAGAGGAAGGGGCATAAGGGGGGGCATGCATGGGTGGAGAAGTGCATGAATGAAATTAATGAGGGGGAGAGAGAAGGGGAGAGAGAGAGAACAAGGTTCAAGGCATGTTATTTAAATAAATAAAAATAGAAAAATAGAAAAAGAGGAATAGAAGAAGGGGGGGGTTTAATGAGTAATAAAAGAGGGGAGAAAATTTTTTAAAAGGGGGGAAGAGAGAGAAGGGAGGCCGACCATGCCTGGATTTAAATGGGCCTCATTATGTGGGCAACCATGTAAAGGTGGCGGGTGGACATGAAGAGGGCCGACCATGCATGTATGGGATTCATTATGGGCTCGGGTGGCTGCACTTGAGCTCACGGGCTGGACTTGTGCATGGGATGCTTCAAGGAGGGGCTCGGGTTGGCTGCACAAGGGGCTTGGGCTGCATGTGGAGGGCTGGCTGCTTCAAGGATTGCATCAAGGGCTCGGGTTGAACAAAGGAGGGGCTCGGGCTGCTTCAAGGATTGCATCAAGGGCTCGGGTTGAACCATCTAGGAGGCTTGAACCTACAAAAATAAAATAAAACATAATGTTAGTTACTAAACATAAAATATAACATAACAAACATAAAATACATAAAAACATAATTAAACCTAGGAATTTTTTATGCTAAACTAACCCAAAAACCGATGACTAAAACTAGTCATCAAATTCCCCCATGCTTAAGTATTTGCTTGCCCTGAAGCAAATGAAATTTAAAATTAGGGAATAGGAATAAAAACAAAGAAAGCAATTTTAAGTTTCATAATTAATAAAACCAAAATATGAAAAACTTCTTCCACGTCTCTTCTCTTAGGAGGGCTCTCCTATGGCCAGATCAACAGATTTCCACCACGGCTGGTCCAGTAGTATCTGACTGATCAGTCTGCTTGAAGCCAGTCAGGATAGATGATACAGAGGTACTAGTCCTGCGGTGAAAGAAGGTTCTGCTGGTCAAGGTCTTGTGGTTGAACCACGGATAGGAGGAGCACACTTAGGAGCCCCTAGACCTTATGCATCAGAAGTACCCGGAACTCTTCACGGCAGGTATAACAGTAACCACCCAAGAATTTCACATTCAGTAATTTTTAGTGCAAACTCCGTAGGCCTAACCTCAATTTTGGGGATAAAATTTGTATTTTTATGTATTGAGATTTGTAACATCCCACAAACAACCAGACCTCTGGGAATTTTTGTCATGACTAGGTCATGACAAAGCTCTAAGAAGACCAAGAGGACCATAAGTGCCTAGGCAAAATAAATGAAATCACATTGGTCTGCAAATAGCAATTTCTGGTCACCTAGCCTAGGGTTTGACTTTTAGGTCCCAACTTGACTATTTGAACCCACCATAACACTTTAAATCTTATAAGTGCCATTTTGAGCACTAACAACCCATTGGGGTCAACCAAAGGGGTGGAGTTGAACAGAGTCAATCCCTAACCCTAGTTAGTTCAAATTGCCTTAATTTGGCGTAAGTTGATTTCACCAAGTGACAAATAGACTTGAGTGGTGTCAAGGGACCCGTGAACCCTCACTTGGGTTAATCATATCATCTAGATTGACCTAAGGGTTGAGCCTAATTAACCAAGGTCAATTAAGCCCAAAATGGGGAAGAAGGTGAAAACCATCTTTAATCCAATTGGTCTAGGCCCAATTGTGATGACCCACTAATTACAACAAATGGAAATTACCTATAATGCCACTATAATTCTGGATGGGATGACAAGGAGAGAGAAAGTGGAAATTCTACCTAAGGGAGGAGAGATAAAGAGGAGCATTCATGGCTTTACGAGGCCATGGGGCATTCCACTCCCTCTTAAAGGCCTTATTCATTCCCCCTTGGTCAATTAGGAGGATATGGAGGGGTTTTTTCGGCCACTTAGGTCTGGAATTTCAAGAGTTTGGGAGGTGGCCAAAATATCCAATTCAAGGCCATTAATGGCCATTCATGGTTTGCCTATCCCACTCCTCAAAACAACCCCTCCATCAGCTTTAAAATCTTCTTAGCAATCAAAACGAACAGTTACATCATTGGTCGCATTGATCCTGTCCCTTGGCTCGTAGGGGATGATGACCCATGGCTGTTGGATCGGCGTGATCAGTTATTCGCATGGCGGTTTTAATTTATATATATATACATCTGTATTCTGCCACATTTTATCAGTTACTTGATTTAATTATTAAAAATATTAGAGGAATTGGTTGTGAATGTGTCCAATAAAGAAAACTTAGCCCCTGGAGTCTAGTTTAATTAAAAATTTAAATCAACCCATTTGGACCTCTGGATTTCCCTCAACACACTTTTTGGTGCAAGGTGTCCAAAGGCCAACCAGAAATTAAAATGAGTGCCCCCAGTGGCCCACTCAATTAAATGACTTGAACTTTGGACCATAGGCTGGTTTGACCATTACCCACAACTTATCTAAAAATCCGAATTTTTTGAGATGATTTTCCTATAGATTTTATAACAATTTAATAATTCATATATATGACTTAAATGGGTCTATGGACCGCAAATTTTCCCCAAACCCTGGTGGATGACCAGAGGGGATATCATAAGGCCAAGAAACAAATATCAATCCAATTGGTGCTGATTTGGTTGGGTAACTTGGTAAACAAGGTTGGCCACCTAGGGGAATATGCCTAGTTTTCCAGTGTGCACTGGTAACAAGCATCGAGTGCGTCGACAAATTCGATGAAGCATTGAATGTGTTGAACGGTGGGTAGGCGTCGAGTGATACTCGACGTATAGAAGAATTTGACTTGGAATAATCCTGGAATTTGGAAGCGTCGAGTGTATTGACTGGACTCGACGAGGCGTTGAGTGATCTCGAAGCCATTCGACGAGGCGTCGAGTGATACTCGACGCCATTCGACGAGGCGTCGAGTGATACTCGACGCATGTAATGCTTGAAATCAGAAAAATACTGGACATTGTAGGCGTTGAGCGAGCTCGGCGCCATTCGATGAGGCATCGAGTGTTACTCAATGCATGCGACACTTGACAAAAAATCCTGGACTCGACAGAGCGTTGAGTGATCTCGATGCCATTCGACGAGGCGTTGAGTGATCTCGACGCCATTCCTATCTAATGTAGAAACATGTCATAACAGTATTGGATGATCATGAAACTTGGGTGAAGGGCATATAGTGATGTTATAGAGGTCTGTAATTTTTATCATAATTTTTGGACGAAGAATTTTTGCACCTTCTTATAATTCTAGAAATTGATGATTAGGGAAATAATTGTTTCAAGATAAACTGAGTACTAGAAAATTAAGAAACTTGGCCAGTAAACATTTTAGACCACAATAGTGCCTTGTTAATTTTATTGTAATTTTTGGAAGTAAATAAATAGAGGTTCCTTCACGAGGTGCCCTAGGTGAAGTTTTATTCATTAATTTATTTATGTGGCAAAAAGAAGTTAGAAGATTATGAAATTTTGGCAGTGACATTTTTTGACCATTATTGTTTTAAGGTAATTTTATTATAATATTTGGATGATAAAATCTTGTAGCCCCTTTGTTAATTATCATTTTGATCAAAAAAATTATAATTTGTTTAATGATAGTAATAATTTCTGGAAAATTATGAAACTCATACCTTGTTATTATTTAATCAATAAGAGGCTATGTAAATTTTTGTGTGATCATTGCATGTCAAAAACTTATACTTCATGTTTAAGTCTTAGGATTCATGATTTAGGGAAATTTAAAGGCTGAATTAATTAGGAAAAAATACCAAAATCTGGATTTGGGCTAAACATATCATGGTAGACCCCTAGTAATAATCCTTAGGTTGTTGACATAGTAAATGGAGTATTCATCTTCACACACTTAAGCTAGTCAGTTGGTCTGCATACAGTGAATAGAAGTGGTCAAGGTAGAAAAGTAGGCCTCATATGGGGACAATATAGTGGGTGCACCTAATTTGGGTGGAGTCTTGATGAGTTCACCCTTATGGAAAATGTTAGGAAGAGTGCGTACCAAGGAGATGGAGTGGACTTGGGGCCGACGAAGTATCGTCTTCGCCCTGAGAGTAATAATTCACTTAGGATTAACTAAAGAGTAATGGGAGAAAAGGGGGTTTGTTAATAATATCAACCCATAAAAGTAAGTGCCTTGAGAAAGGGAGCTTTGAGATTCAGCCCATTGTAGTTTCTAGTGCCCTCGAGAGCCCTTCACCGGGCATGCCCTGGGCAGTCCAAGGTTAACCCTAAATTGTAAGAATAAGCAGACTAAAAGAGTAACCAAAAATAAATCACCATCACATATACTCACCCCGTCATTTCGAGAGAATAGTTGGTTTAAATTCATGAGCAATGGACTCAGTGTCTGGTAGAATTGATGGCTTAGATTGGTGAGTTGATTGCTAAGGAGGTCTTTATAATATGTGTGCATGTGCATTAAGTGGTGGGTCTTCATTATTGGACGATCGTTCACACCGGCGTCGAAATATTGACTCGACAAGTGTAAGTGTTCACTTAGCCCATTAAAGACTGGTGGATTGTCCAGTACTAGTACAAGAGACTCCATAGCACCTGACTGTGGGTGTACCGAGTAGTAAGCAGGGTCTAGGCTGTGTAGTGTGAATACAAACCAAGGAGTGGGGAGGCTCAACCCACTGCCTCTGTGTGCCACTATGGGAGGTATTTGAGAGTTTAGCTAACTCTAAAAGGGGGAACTAAAGGTCTATATGCATAGAGTCAGTGTGTGCGTTGCACTTGTGTGGAACTCATCATTTAGAATGCATGGCATTCCATGTCATACACAGCTTGCATAATACCCCTACCCCTAATATATAAATTATTATGGGATCTTTTATACATTAGGCCTTGCAAAACAATCACTTGACTTATAAGCCTGTATGGGCATTCCTATAAGTTAAGGTTACTTTCTCTGTGATGATAGATGACAGCTCTACCTTTACTTTAATTTGTTGTTTCTATTATACTTCTACTTTTACTTGATGTTCATATACCTATCATTACTGTGATAGATACTTCTAATATTTGATAGTTAGGGCCACTGTCACTTATTCTTGCTTACTCTCCACTTTCAGTTCCTTTCCTGTCATCCTCCCCCACACGGTGCCTAGGTATCTTAGGGGCGATCAAGACTTTGTTTTATCTAATGGCCTTATGGGAATAACACTAGGAACACTAATACCATGGGAACCAACACATCTAGGAGGAGGTGAACCAGCCTAGTCCAGGTGTGGCAGTAACAGTCATGGGATTAGTGAGTGACTAGTAGCTTTACTACCATGAGCGTTATGTGGTGAGGACTATATGTACTAGGCTGGAGCCCCCCTTTTATCTTCCCTTTCAGACTTATTATTTCATGTTGATTATCTTTTGAATTTGTGTGGACTTTCTTATGTTGCATTGTGATTATTTATATCTATATATGTTTACTTCTTTTCTTCTGTGATATATGGTTGAGTATTTGCTGGCAAAATCAGCAATTTATGTCGATGACCTTGTCGGGAGTTGGTGTCACCACAAAGCGGTGATTTTGGGCATAAGACCTGAAAAAATGGGTTCTTAAATAGTTAGTGGAGTTACTTATTGAGACCATAATCCAAAAACGCGTCCTAACTTAGAGTGAATTCTAGCGGAAGTAATTTAAGATTATAATTAGAACCCAACCAACTGAAAGTCCACTAACAGAAAATAGTAACAATAAGTAACTACACAAATAGTATTGACCTTAAAGCCTTACAATGTTTAACTCACAATAAATTGTCTTTCATACATTGGCACACAGGCCGGTCACACATGAAGGATAAAGTAAACGGGTAATTTTCTTTGGCCTTCAAGGGCCAGCTTAGCAATCCTGGTCTCCATCCCGCTATTTCCCGCTTGGCTCGGCTGCACCTGCATGAAACATTTCACTGCAACAGTGGCAAACAATAACAACAGTCATCATTAGCTGACCAAATTATAATGACTCACCCCTTACCCGAGGTGGCAGTGCTCCTTCCCTGCAGGCATTAGCTTATACAAATATTGACAATCAGAATGTGCAAATTTAACACCATTTGCCACAGACGTTGGCCCAATGCCCAACGCCTGTGCTCTCAGGGCACATTCTTGGTGCACAAGACCTCATGAGTCACACCTTCATTCTTTGCGATGGTCAGAAATGTTTGAGCTTTTAGTCTTTTGGAACCAAAGCTGAATACAATGCCCCTAATCTTTGATAAAGTCATGATGATCTCCAGATACACACGTTGACTCACTCCAAGTCGAACGACTAGGGTTGGGTATAGTTGAGTTATTTCTCGTGCTCAAATCTTCAGGAACGTCAACCACGATACGGGTCAACATCCCTTTTCCCATTCTGTATGATCCATAACCTCATTAAGATCCTAGGATAGCACTCACGACTGCCTAAGCTAGGCTACAAAGGCTCTCAACATCACAAATTGGCCCTCTAGTCTTCAAGAGATAGTCCTCAATAATCAATAGCCCTCAGGTCTCCCAGAGATAGGCTTTACAAATAATCATAGCTCACTGGGAGCTATTGTTGGCAGTAGCGCTACCGTCGCGCGGTAGAGGATAAACTATCGGGTCTCCCCCTTTTGGGTGTTTTCCTGGAGACCACCTCCAGTACTCTCACTGCAGCCATCTTAACACCCTGTGACTCCGAAATTTATGCGATTACTATGGAGTCTTCTCAGGCATATAAAACATATGGGGATACACATAGCATGCATATTCCATACTTCGATTTCGGATCTAAATGCAACCCTAATGGGGATACACGGATCTACCTGTTGGCAGAATCACTTCCATATGTTTGTGGAGCATCTATTCACATGTATAAGGAAGAGGAGCGTTACCCTAGAAGTCTGTTTTGGCGCTATAGGGGAGATTTCAGCTGTATAGAAATGACCGCTTCAGCTTTGCCTCCGTAGAACCGAACATGTCTCACAAATCCGGGCTATGAAACTCCAATGGCAGCGAGATATCTTTCGAACGAATCTCCTTCTTCCTTCTCCAGTCGCTCAACCCTAAAACTCCAAAAGAATGAAGTGAAAATGACACTTCCAAGGCTTTAAACCAAGCTACCACCGTGTGGTAACTAGCTACTGCCGCGCGGTACCATTAATCAACACCTCGGTTTGTGAGCCACCGCTTAGGACCTCTAATCACAGGCCGACACGTGCCCATGCTGTTATAGTTTTGCTATCGCTGTATGATAGGATACTACCGCCACGCGGTAACTAGCGTCGGTTACGACACGACCTCTACCGCTACCGCTGCGTGACAGCTGCTACCTCCATATTATAGCAACGTGAGAGCTTTGCTAACAAATTTACTAAGCTACCGCTAGTGTTATTTATACCACTGGGCGGTATCTTCTCGAGAGTCCTGCCACTATATTCACATTGCTACCCCCGACAATAACCCTATCACCGGGCGGTATCTCCTAGAAACCATTTTCCTACTTTGGGAAGGTTGGGGTGTTACATGCGTAGTCTTCATGTTTATCCTTATATGCCCCACCATAACCCAAATACCATCTTGAACCTAAAGTTCTATTGATTCGTGCATTGAACCAAACCAGTATCGTGGAGTGAGTGCAAATGGGTGAGCTTATGGTCATCGACATTGATGAATTTCTTTGGAGGTTATCCCGAGCCCCTATCTTTGGTAATGCACACCTCAGCAATCAGTTTACTTTCTCCCTATGCATGACCGAATGATTCACCGTGATTCCATTTTTGAGTGTCAATAATATATAGATACGCACATAGAAAATTATAAACTATTATGTATAATTAAAAATTCTTTCTGTTGTATTTCTACGTGCGTAAGTATGCAACTTTGCATGATACTCTACTTTCACAATTTCTAGGTTAGCTATTTGTTTTTGTCGTCCGCATGAGGGATGGTTTGCTCAGGATGAGAAAACTGTTAAGTCTGGGAGTAAGATGAGTTTAATTTATATAGCATTTTTTCGACTCATTTGGGCTTGATTTCACGCACTTGTACTTCACTTTTAGAACCTTATTGTTATTATTTTGTTTGTTTACACTTTATGAAAAGTGCATCTTTTTTTCCCGTTGTGGTGTGTAATTGCGCACTAATCTACTACGGGTAAGCACATGGTGCTCCCTATTTCTATTTTTAGCATTTCTAGTTGTTATGTGTTAAGGTGGACATTATGCTAGTGTATTATTTTGTTGTATAGGTGAGCAGATCCCCATTCATGCTGGAATACTTTCCTGTCTGAATTGCATGATCATGCGTTTCCATGATGCATGATCTATGTGACTGTGTTTCCAATAGTTCCCACTTTTGGTGATCTGCCCCAACTCGTGTGTTTTGTTCGTGCACGATCGGTTTCGACAGTGTGTGAGAAAAATTGCACAAACTCATCTTTTTTTCTAAATTTTTATGAATTAATTGCCCGTACATTTTCTTCATGCATGGTTGGATTCAACTGTGTGAGAAGAAAATTGCACGATCTTCTTTGTTTGGCCTAGTATTCAACAATCTATCGCAACTCTTGTGTTTTGTTCCCGCACTGGCTATTTTTCCCGTCTGTGAGTAAAATAGCACATGTTTTTTTTGTGCCTGGCCGAGTGTTTCCAACGTGATTATTATCGCATGATTCACACACGGTCATCTGTTCAATCATACATGCATACTTTTCTGATGTGTTTTCAATTTATGCCGTAGGTTTTGCCCTGATGCTCGCAAACCTCGACACTTATTTAATGGGCACACTGGAGTTGAATTTCGTGGATGATTTATGTCAAAACTAAGTATAACGAAAGGAGGCAAGTGCATCTATCGCGAGTAGTAAAAGATATTCGGGGGGAATATCGAGGTCGTATATTTCATGGGGTGTGTTGGTTATTTCTACTCCTCTAGGATGTACTATTATTTTACCGAAAATAAGATATCGGATTTTAACTAACTAGAGCGGATATATAAAAGCTGAAAAGAGACTTAGAAAATTCGATGAAGAAATAATGCTCGGTACCGAATCGAATTAGGACTAAAATAACTTTTAATAACTATAGAACCTAAATTTCAATTTAATTTAAGGGCAACATAGCCGTGGAGGTTCCACAAATATGAGCTCACCTATCTCTAGGGATATCGCTCACCTGAACATTAAGACTATTTGACTAAGCTCTCGTTCAGCAAAGGATTTCTCTTAATACCCGCTTTACGCTAAGAACCCTGTTATTGGGTGGGAAACCCAATCCGGTAAAATTCCGCTCCTCCTCTCTCGAGGTTTAATGCTCAAATCTCTTTACCCAAGGGTGATCGGTCCATATGCACAGCCTCTCAGCTAACTAGCATATGGACAACGAAAAATGAGCCCACACATCGATATGTGGTTCTACATGTCGTATTCCCGCGGTAAACCTTAAGTTCTTTAATTAAAGTGAGAAAAAGACCTTTAGTTATTATTAGTGATTTTTTATATTCCAACGCTCTTTGATACCGAGGGCTAAGAGTGATTAGCCACTCATCGGAATGGGGATGGTTTATGAATTTGATGTGGCGTGAGTTCAAAATGAAATGCTAAAGGATTGTAAATAAAAAACATGAAATAACAAAACATTTAGAAAAATGTAACACTTACTAAAAACAGAATTCACACACTCGGCAAAATCATAAAAGAAAAGCTAATTTACAAAAAAAGGTAACTAATTAACAAGTCCTACTCAAATGAGTAGGCGGGAAATTGCATAAATTGAAATAAAGCAAGTCCTAATCAAACAAGTAGGTGGGAAATGAAAGCAATAAAAAGAAGTCCTACTCAAACGAGTAGGCGGGAAATGAAAACAATAAAAAGCAAGTCCTACTCAAAGGAGTAGGCGGGAAATGAAAGCAATAAAAACAAGTCCAACTCAAACGAGTAGGCGGGAAATGAAAGCAATAAAAAGCTACCTCATACACACACACTCTACATAAAATAAAGAAAGCGATAAAAAGACAAAGCAAAATAAAACTTAACCTCATACACTCACACACACATTGAAGAGAAAAACAAAGTCATCAAGAAATTAATACAACCACATTTCTATTCTAAAAACTTGCCAAAAATGCATAACAAAAGATGAAATAAAAATTAAAGGAGCAGAAAGGGTTCAAAATAAAAGCAAAATCAAAGTCTTCCAAAAATTAAAACAACTTGATATTCATTCTTATAACTTCATAAAAGTGATTAAAAAGTGGAAATAAAAATTAAAGGAACAAAAAGTTTACAAAATGAAAAGAAAAAACTAATTTAAAGAAAAAATAAAAATTCTTTAAAACCACCTTTATAAATCCATAGGAATGAATAAAAAGCAAGTAAAAAGCTAAAAGCAAAACAAGGCTAAAATAAACGTTGAAAACATTAAGAATAAAATTATTCTCATACACCCACACACTCTACATAAAAGAAAAAAAAACAAGAGATGAAAAATCACTGAATTGTGGGGCACTCACAAGCAATTCATTACAACATAAAGATGAAAAAACAAACATATTTTATTTAGGAAAAAGTTGGATTACAAAAGCTAAAACAAACATTAAAGAGGGGGGAGAAATATCCTTATATAGAACGAAAATGCACCCAAGCAGCCTACAAACAACAAAATGGTCCCAAAAAAGTGAACCCTTGGATCTTACAACAAAGTTCTATTTATAGAAAAAAATTCAGATTACACGCCCTGGTCACGGGCTTTACCGGGGGGGGGGGTGTATAATGTTGGCGTGCTGGAGAAGTCAAAAATCTGGTGACTCGTAGAATTCTGGAAGCTTCTAGAAAATCTACATGGCAGTCACGGGCATGTTCGACAGTCACGGGCATGTAGGGGGAGTGACTGGACACCTGACAGTATTTTTATGTCGGCAGAAATTGATTTTGAAATGGATCAAAAACTCACTGAACGAACACAGGCGTGTTCCACCCTGATTTCTCCGATTTACAGTGGCAGCAACTTTTTTCGCTAGCATCAAAGTGACACGAACTGGTCACGGGCATTATTGAAGGGTCACGGGCATGTACTTTGAATTTTCAACTTTTTTCTGCAAAATTTTTAGGAAAGAAAATAGAGCTAAGTTAGAAGTAAATATTAAAAAAAAACGTTTTATTGAAAAGAAAAGCTAAAAAATAATGAAAATAACCTAAAATGACCTATATTAAGTACTATAAAATACGTATATTTATAACTCATCGAATACCCCCCATACTTAAGCTTTTGCTATTCTAGAGCAAAAGTTGGAGATAAACTTATAAGGAATTGAAATAATTCTAAATTTAGCTAAAATTTAAATTATTTGAAAGAGAGATCCAAATAAAAATCAGGGGTATCAAGAATTAAGTCTTAAATTGTGAAAATAATTTAAATAGAGAAATTTTTTTGCCAAAAAGACTTCTTGATGTAACCAAATAGCAAGCAAAAATTGTAATCATTAGTTAACAAAAATAGATTGGAATTATAGAAACTTTAGCTTATAAGAATTTAAAGAAAGTAATGCAATTTAAAATTTATGCTCTCAAAAGGATTTTATTAAGTCTAGAATCATCGAATATGGCTAAGGGAGTTGTTTTGGTTTATGAAGAGAGCTTTGATTTAAAGGTGAATTTTTTTTCCAATCCTCTAATGAATTTTTCCTTGTAGGTGGATGTTTAGAAAAATGAATTTCTTATTTTCCATGACATGTAATATTTTGGAACAACTTCATATTAACCCAATGTATATGTATAAGAGTAATGAATTTTATCCTCTTACTCCATACCATATATATATTTTTAATATTGGATGGCTATGTTTTCGGAATGAAATCTTATTCCCATTGACATAGGTTCTTTTAAGGATAAAAATTTAATCATGTCAAGTAAGACATGATAAATATGGGGAGATAGGTTTTTTTTTCCAGAAACAAAATTAGATTTTAATTAAAAAATTTGAGAGCAAACTTTAATAAATTGAACGTTCATGTGTTTCTAAAAGCTTGAAGTAAAAATAATTGAAGTCTAAGGTTATTATTTCTAACATAATACGCGTGCCTCTATTTTAGATATATTAGAAGTAGTGCTAAAAAAAGTCCTCTATCTTCAGTAAAGATACATAAGAAAATCATTAAAACTTAACCCCAAATAATTAAATCTATCTATCTCCAATTAATAAACGATTAGTAAATAAAGAATTAATAAAATTCGCTTATAAATGAACCCTAAACAAGATTTTTAGAGAGCAAAAAGGTTAAGAATGGTATATTTGATTTTATTTGTTTCATAATAAATATTTTTGGAATTTTTTTAAAGTTATTATCTTTTTTTATATTTTTGTGTTTAAATCTTTAATATATACATACTAAAGAAAGAAAAATGCGGAAAAGAATTTTATTGGAAATTTTAGAGTTTTCAAATTTTTTTAAAATTTTTTTTATCATACTATTTACAAGAAAGGAAAGAGAAAGAGAAGTTATTTACAAAGATGAGAGAGGGGAAAGAGAAAAGAATATTTACAAAAATTGTTTTACATAACTATTTACAAAGTAAAAAATATTTTTTGAATTTTTATTTTATAATTTCTTGATTTATTAAAAATTTTAATGATAAAACAAAAATATTTTTGGAGTTTTAATTTTTTGTATATTTTTTTATTTTTTTTAATGAGTGCAGAAAATAGAAGTGCAAATAAAGGAAAACATAAAAAGACCTCCATACTTAATTCCAACATTGTGCCCAATGTTGCAAGATAAGTTTGAGGAATGAAAAAAAATTAAAATGCATTTTGTACAAAAAATAAAAAAAGGAGGGTTGAAACTTCCATGGAATTTTGTTTGGGGAGGCCCATTTAAAAACCCTGCGTTATTAAGAACAAATACCAAAGAAAAAAATAAAGAAAGAGCAAAAAAAATAAACATGGGATGCCTCCCAGGAGCACTTTGTTTATAGTTGTGTAGCTTGACTATATTGGCGGGATTATTTTTCGGGGAGGGTTATGGTTTCATTTATACCGCTCACGGGATCGCCTGCTATATATAATTTTAAATGATGTCTGTTTACTTTAAATGAGCCACTTTCCGGGTGGGAGACGAGTACGGTCACACATGGACAAACCACTTCAGCTTTAAAGGCCGAACCATCAGGATTTTAATTTACCCAGAAAAAGTCTAAGACGCGAATTATAAAAAAGGACAAGATCGTCCGGCAAAAAAAAATTTGGGGTCTTGATTTTTCTATCGTGATAGAACTTAGAACTCTCCTTATAGAATTTATTGCTCTCATAAGTGTTTGCATGTCATTCATCGAGCTCATTTAGTTGCAGTTTTCTATTTTGGGAGGCTAAGTTAGTGTTGAGATTTAAGAGTTTTAAAGCCCAACGTGTGCGATGTTCTAGTTCTATGGGGAGATGACACGCTTTGTCATAGACTAATCGATATGGTGTACAACCAATTGTGGTTTTGTATGTCGTACGATATGCCCATAACGCTTCGTCAAGTTTGACGAACCAATCTTTCCTATTAATTGAAGCAGTTTTTCTAATATTCGCTTTATCTCTCGATTTACTACCTCAACTTGGCCACTTGTTTGTGGGTGGTAGGGGTGGCGAGTTTGTGTGTAACTCCGTATTTATCTAATGTCTTAATCATTTGGACGTTACATAAATGCGTTGCCCTATTGCTAATAATAGTGCGAGGTGTTTCGAAGCAAGAAAATAGTTTTTTAAGAAAGTTAACGATGACTCATGCATCATTGGTGGAGAGAGCTTGCGCTTCCGCCCACCTCGATACGTAGTTGACTGCCACTAAAATGTAATTATTATTAAAAGATGGAGGTAGGGGGCCAACAAAATCGATGCCCCACAAATTGAAGACTTTGCACTCTAAAATAAATTTGGGGCATCTCGTCGCGATGATAGATGTTCCCCGGCCGCTGGCAACTATCGCAGGAGCACACAAAAGTGCGAGCGTCTTTGAAGAGAGTGGGCAAAAAGAAGCCCGCCTATAGCGCCTTTCGTGTGGTCCGGTTAGCTTGATAATGGCCATCAACCGGTCCCTCATGGCAGTGCCTGAGTATTTGCATGCACCCCACACCCGCGACGCATCTTCGCACCACTTGATCCACGCAGATACGAAAAAGAAAATGGTCCTCCCAAAAGAAATTTTTCAAGTCAAAAAAAAATTTCTTCTTTTACTGACTCGAAAAGTCTTTTGGGAGCACCCGCGTAATTAAATAGTTGGCGAAATCTGCGAACCAAGGTGCAGAAGACGAAATTTTATTTATGGCTAGGAGGCATTCCTCGGGGAATCAGTCATTTATTTTAGATTCAAAGAGCGCTTCCGCACCCGGATTTTCTAAGCAGGAGAGGTGGTCGGCTGCCAAATTTTCCACGCCTTTCTTATCCCGGATCTCTAAATCAAACTCTTGTAGGAGGAGGATCCATCAAAGTAGGTGGGGTTTGGCGTCAGTTTTAGCTAATAAATATTTAAAGGCGGATTGTTCGGTAAAAATGATAACTTTAGATAGCGTTATATACGAGCGAAATTTATCAAATGCAAAAATGACGGCTAAGAGTTCCTTTTTCATTATCGTGTAATTTCCTTGTGTGGAAGTGAGCCTCTTTCTAGCGTAATAAAAGGGATGAAAGTATTTATTTATGCGTTGTCCAAGAATGACACCTATGGCAATACCACTAGCGTCGCACATTATTTCGAACGGAAAGGACCAATTAAGCGCCACTAAAATTGGTGAATTGATAAGTTTTTCTTATATAAAATTAAAAGTGGTCTCACATTTGCTACTAAAGACAAAAGGTGATTCCTTTTCCAAGAGGTTGGTAAGCGGTTTTTTTATTTTAGAAAAATCTTGAATAAAATGCCTATAAAAGCCGGCGTAGCCAAAGAAACTTCTAATAGATTTTATGTTAGTTGGTGGGGGAAGTTTTTCGATAATTTTGACTTTTTCCTTATCGACCTCCATCCCTATAAACGAAATCTTATGGTCGAGGACCAAACCATCTCGAACCATAAAGTTACATTTTCCCCAATTTATTAGGAGATTTGTGTCCTCACACCGTTGAAGGACACACTCGAATTTTTTAAGACAATTAGGGAACGAGCATCCGAATATGGAGAAGTTATCAATAAAGACTTCCATAATGTCATCTACCAGCTCCCCAAAGATCACCAGCATACATCTTTGGAATGTTGTTGTCGCGTTGCAGAGTCCAAATGGCATCCTTCGGTATGTGAAGGTGCTAAACGGGCAAGTAAAAGTTATTTTATCTTGGTCATCGGGGGAAATGGGGATTTAAAAAAACCCCAATAAACTATCGAGAAAACAATAGTATGGATGACCGGATAGACGCTCGAGAATTTGGTCTAAAAACGGTAGTAAATGGTCCTTACGGGTGGCATAATTTAGTTTTCTATAATAGATGCACACCCGCTAACTCTTAACAGTACGAGTTAGGACAAGTTCGTTATTCTCATTTGCCACTACAGTGAGACCGCCCTTTTTGGGCACGACATGAATGGGTCTAACCCATGCACTGTCTGAAATTGGGTAAATAATCCCCGCATCTAATAATTTTATTATTTCGGCTTTAACGACTTTTTTCATGTTTGTATTAAGACGTCGCTACAACTGAATTGTTTTGCGGCAATTATCATTTAAGAAAATTTTATGGGTGCAGAAAGAGGGGTTTATCCCCTTTAAATCAGAAATTTGCCTCGCAATTATGTGGCGATGTATAAGCAAAACTTCCAATAAATCGGAAGTCTCTGAATCGCTCAAATGTGAGGAAATGATAACGGGAAGTGTTTCACCTTTTCCCAAAAATGCGTATTTGAGTGATTCAGGTAGTGGTTTTAGTTCTAGGAAGGGCGGTTCTTCTAATGGGGTTTTAATTTTTATGTCTTTCGAACCAAATGGTTCGAAAGACAAATTTGTAGAATCATCCTCTACGCAATTAAAGTTTTTGAGAGCGAAAATATCATCGTTTAAAAAGATAGACTCAAAAACAGGAGAAGAACGGTCTTCGAAAAAAGTATCCAAATTATAGCAAAAGTCATCGCTCGATGACGAGTCTCCCATCAAGGGATTAATAAAGAAAGTAACCTCATCATCTCAAACCCAAAGGAGGAGATGACTGTTACTCATATCTATTAATTCGTGGGAAGTGGCGAGAAAAGGGCGAACGAGTATAATTGGTACTTTGACGTCCTCCTCGATGTCCAAGATGACAAAGTCTACCGGAAAGATAAACTTGTCAACTCGGACACGCATTTTAGTAGAGATTAGAGTGCCCAAACCTAATTTTTGGAACTACAACATCCTCGAATTAATGCTCGCTCCTAAATCTGCTAAAGCATATTTTACTAATATATCTCCAAAAAGGCACGGGATGGAAAACCTTCCCAGGTCATTTTGTTTTAGGGGCAATTTATTAGTAAGAGCCGCCGAGCACTCTGCGTTGAGGGATAGATGTGAAATGTCCTCTAATTTTTGTTTGTTAGAAAGAAGTTCTTTTAGATACTTCACATACTTAGGCATCTGAGATATTGCCTCGCGGAAGGGCACATTAATATGAATTTGTTTTAATAATAAAATAAACTTTTTGTATTTCTCGTCCTTACGCTCATTATTTAATTTATGCGAATATGGCAAGGGCGTATTTAAATTAATTTTATCGTTTGAAATCAATAAAGGTTGCATAATCGAACAAGAGGGAAGAGGGGTCAGGAGAAATGTATACCTGCGGATCAATCCGTTTTGGATCGACCACCTCCTTACTGCTATAGAGGGTTATAACATTGATATTTTTCCGAGGGTTGGGATATGTGTTCCCTAGTAGCACCCCGTGCGCACGTTCCGACATCATCCGCGCCAGCTGTCCAACCTGTAGTTCGAGGTTTTTTAGCGATCCGGTGATGTTTCAGATATTTGACTCGTTGGACGCGATATATCTATAGAAATTTCCCTCCATCGGAGAAGGTTTTGGAGGAGGAGGCAGAAATTTGGGCGCAATAGGTTTAGGCGGGCGCTGCATGTTATTCGCATTACTCCATGAGAAATTGGGGTGATTCCTCCAACTCGGATTATACTTGTTTCTATAAGGGTTGTTATATGGGTTTAAAGAAGGTCGACCCGAATTTCCCATGTTGTCGATAAACTCTTCGACTACGCTGACATTATTAATAATATTATTATTATTCGCCCAAAGCGAAGTGGAGGAGGAAGCAGACATCTCCGCCACCTTATTCATTAGCCTTTCAACTTAAAGGGCTAAGTGAGCAGTGGCTTCCACTTCGAAAAGGTCAGCCGCCTACTTTGGATGTCCTCGTAGGACATTCCACTAGTAGGCATTCATGTCCATCTCTTCAATAATAGCTTGGACAGCTTCGGGGGTTTTATTATTAAGAGTGCTCCCGCCCGCCGCGTCAATCATTTGAACCATTTGGTAATTTAGGCCATTGTAAAAAATTTGGACCTGTATCCATGTTGGCAGCGCATGGTGCAGGCACCTATGGAGGAATTCTTTAAATCACTTCCAAGTCTCATAGAGAGACTTGAGATCGTTCTGAATGAATGAAGAAATATTCGGCCGCAACTTTACAGTTTTTGTGGGCGGAAAGTTGACGAAGCACTCCACCAGTTGGGCCCAAGTGGTGATACATACTCGCAGGAGGGAATTCAACCATGCCTTAGATTTGGATTTTAAGGAAAAATGAAACAGGCGCAAGCAAATGGCGTCATCGGTGACACCATTAATTTTGAAAGTGTCGCAAATTTCCAAAACACTATATAAGAGTACATTCGGGTCCTCATCCGGCAATCCATCGAAATGCATGGCGTTTTGAACCATTTGAATAACACTAGATTCTATTTCAAAATTACTGTTCGCCACCATCGGGCGAACGATACTAGACCTAATATCATCCAAGTTGGGTCGGGTGTAGTAAGAAATTGTACACTCCGCGGCTTCGTTTGGGTTAAGATCGGCCATAGTTGCGGGCGCGGGTTCCCCGAAGGATTCTTCAGGGCCTAAAGAAAGATTCTGGTGTTGAGATCGAATGCGCCCAAGGGTGCGTTTAATTTCAGGATCGAAATCAAAATTTTCGGACTCCGAAAGCTGTCCACGGGTCATACACCCTTTTAAAATATATATTTACTATATAATTAATTTTTTTGGTTTTTTGGAATAAAAAAGTTAAGGCAAAGGGGGGAATTTTTTTTGGGCTGTTTTAAAGTAGTTTTTAACCTTTTTTTTTGTTTTTTGGTTGTTATATAAAAGAGGTAAAGTAATAGTTTCCTAAATTCAATATAATAACACCAGATTCCTCGACAATGGTGCCAAAAACATGATGGTCGCGAACCTCGAATCTTATTTTATGGGCATGCGGGAGTCGAATTTCGCGGATAATTTAAGTTAAAAACAAGTTTTAACGAAAGGAGGCAAGTGCACCTATCGCGAGAAGTACAGGATATTCGGGAGGGATATCGAGGTTGTATATTTCACAGGGCATGTTGGTTATTTCTACTCCTCTAGGAGGTACTATTATTTTACCAAAAATAAGATGTCAGATTTTAACTAACTAGAGCAGATATATAAAAGTTGAAAAGAGACTTAGAAAATTTGATGAAGGAATAACACTCGGTACCGAATCAAATTAGGACTAAAATAACTTTTAATAACTATAGAACCTAAATTTTAATTTAATTTAAGGGTAACTTGGTCGTGGAGGTTCCACAAATATGAGCTCGCCTATCTCTAGGGATATCACACACCTGAACATTAAGAGTATTCGACCGAGCTCTCGTTCGGCGAAGGATTCCTCTTAATGCCTGCTTTATGCTAAAAACCTAGCTATTAGATGGGGAACCTAATCCGGTAGAATTCCGCTCCTCCTCTCTCGAGGTTTAGTGCGCAATTCTCTTTACCTAAGGGTGATCGGTCCACACACACGACCTCTTGGCCCTCTAGCGTATGGATAACTAAAATAGAGCCCACACATCGATATATGGTTCAATGCATCATATATCCGGGGTAAACCTTAAGTTCTTTAATTAAAGTGAGAAAAAGACCTTTAGTTATTATTAGTGATTTTTTATGTCCCATTTCTCTTCGATACCGAGAGATAAGAGCGATTATCCACTCATCGGAATGGGGACGTCTTATGAATTTGAAGAGACATGAGCTCGAAATGAAATGCTAAAGGATTATAAACAAAAACATGAAATAACAAAACATTTAGAAAAATGTAACACTTACTAAAAAGAGAACTCACACACTCGGCAAAATCATAAAAGAAAAGCTAAGTTACAAAAAAAAAGGAAACTAAGTTAACAAGTCATACTCAAACGAGTAGGCGGGAAATTGCATAAATTGAATTAAAATAAGTCCTACTCAAACGAGTAGGCGAAAAATGAAAGCAATAAAAACAAGTCCTACTCAAACGAGTAGGCAGGAAATGAAAGCAATAAAAAGCAAGTCCTACTCAAACAAGTAGGCGGGAAATGAAAGCAATAAAAACAATTCCTACTCAAACGAGTAGGCGGGAAATGAAAGCAATAAAAAACTTCCTCATACACACACACACACTACATGAAATAAAGAAAGCAATAAAAAGACAAAGCAAAATAAAACTTAACCTCATATACTCACACACACATTGAAGAAAAAAACAAAGTCATCTAAAAATTAAAACAACTACATTTCTATTCTTAAGACATGCCAAAAATGCATAAAAAGATGAAATAAAAATTAAAGGAGCAAAAAGGGTTCAAAATAAAAGCAAAATCAAAGTCTTCCAAAAAGTAAAACAGCTTGATATTCATTCTTATAACTTCATAAAAGTGATTAAAAATTAAAGGAATAAAAAGTTTACAAAATGAAAAGAAAAAAAAGTTAAAGAAAAAAATAAAAACACTTTAAAACAACATTTATAAATCCGTAGGAATGAATAAAAAGCAAGTAAAAAGCTAAAAACAAAACAAGGCTAAAATAAATGTTGAAAACATTAAGAATAAAATTATTCTCATACATCCACACACTCTATATAAAAAAAACAAGAGATAAAAAATCACTGAATTGTGGGGCACTCACATGCAATTCATTACAACATAAAGATGAAAAAACAAAAATATTTTATTAAGGAAAAAGTTTGATTACAAAAGCTAAAATAAATATTAAAGAGGGGGAGAAATATCCTTATATAGAACAAAAATGCACCCAAGCAGCCCACAAACAGCAAAATGGTCCCAAAAAAGTGATCCCAAGGCTCTTATACCAAAGTTCTTTTTATATAAAAAATTTCAGATTACATGCCCTAGTCACGAGCGTGACCGGGGGGCGTGTAATGTTGGCGTGCTGGAGAAGTTGAAAATCTGGTGACTGGCAGAATTCTGGAAATTTCTGGAAAATCCATGTGGCGGTCACGGGCATGTTCGACGGTCACGAACATATAGGGGAAGCATGACTAGACACCTGGTAGCAATTTGTTGTCAGCAGAAATTTATTTTGAAACAGATCAAAAACTCGCTGACCGAACACGGGCGTGTCAGGAAGGTCACGGGCGTGTTCCACCCTGATTTCTTGGATTCACAGCGGCAATAATTTTTTTCGCTGGCGTCAAATTGACACGACCTGGTCACAAGCATGACTGAAGGGTCACAGGCGTGTACTTTGAATTTTCAACATTTTTCTGCAAAATTTTTAGGAAAGAAAAATAGAGCTAAGTTTGAAGAGAATATTCAAAAAAACATTTTATTGAAAAGAAAAGCTAAAAAAATAATGAAAATAACCAAAAACGACCTAAATTAAGTACTTTAAAGTACGTATATTTATAACTCATCGTGCCCTATTCGGAAAAATCTTCATTCCGCGAATTCTTTACGTCTCAAACCTTAGGGGGAGAGCTCCGGCTCCTTCCAAACCATAGGGTTTTTGCCCTAGGCCACCTCCATCATCAAAGAGCTTCAAAGGTGGAGATTATAACACTACCATCATTACCAAGAAGGGAGAGCTTCTCATCAGAGAAGTCCAGATCGTAAGATGGAGAAGGTGGGTATATTGGAATAAAGTGAGAGCTCTTCTGGACCATGTACGTAGTTGCAGACTGAGCTAGGGTGTGGATTGACAACTCGATGATTACTACCATGAATCTCAACGAGCCTTTGAAAATTTTTGTATCCATCACATCTCTCCTCTTATTTTGATGTTTGTGGTTTGTTTTCTCCTCTTATCTCCCTTTGAGTATAGAGCAATAAGATGATCCTAAACAACTTTAACGGTTATATTATATTAGATGATAGGTGGGCACTCAAAGAAATAGTTGGTGATTCATGTACGAATAAGAGCATCACTAGTATCATAGTTGACATACATTACAACTCCTTTAGTTTGAGGATCATCAGTTAAGTGATGGCGCTTGCATTGAGATCACAACAAAAGGCGATTGAGACATACTAACTGGAGTAGTTCAGTCTGGTTAACTTTGACACAGTGCCATAATTGTAGGAGGTATTAAAAATAAAAGTGACTCTTGGATTCACAATTGAGTTGCAGGATAATGTGCGGTCAAAGAAGCATAACTAAGCAATGATAGAAACATAAACAAACAAATTTTTATGTGCAAGGGGATAGGAAACTAGAGACCATGCAATCCTCTAAGAATAAATTATCAGGCAGTTAGAAAATCAAAGATTGCACAAGATGCATCAGGAAAGATTGTGCTAAGAATATGGACAAAAAAGGCGGGCAGTAAAGAAAACTGAAGTCCACAAAGAGGCTGCAACAATGAAGAAGCGAGTATAGAGTTCATAATTAAAGGACCAATGTTATCTCTGATACAATATGAGAAGATGAAAATAACTTCTTAAAATTCAATGGATGTCACTTCACCTAGAGGGGGGTTAATAGGTGATGTCGCTTTTTATCAATTTAATGCAAAATAATAAATATGAGAACAACAAGCACACAATCACAAAATAGTCACCGAACAGACACAAAGAGACTATAGTGGTTCCCAAAGTTGGGTATGTCCACTCCCCCCCCCCTCGCTTATTTAATAGTGTGTTAGCTTTGGAAAACTCCAACCCAATCTCATATTCGCCGATCCTACAACTCAGACACCAAGTCTCCTACCTCAGAGGAACTGCCTGACCTACAACCTCAGGTCACTAGGACCCTTCCTCAGATCCCATAGTAGGAATCCTACACTCAAATTTCTCAACAGAAATCCTATCTCAGATCCACAAAAGAACCTATAGCATAGAGATAAAGTCACCTACCTCAGAGGTACTGACTTGACCCCTACATCAGGTCACTAGGACCCTACAACTCGGATCTTAAATAGATTCTACAATAAATTTTATTATAAAACTTTTTATAGACTCAGTGGATGATTTTTAATAGTACTGGAGTCTTCTTGAAGTAGGTTGAGGAAGGGATTATACTGTGATCTTCTTGCAAAGAGATTTGATAGAATCTACTTCTTTTAAAATCTGCCTCCTTTGCACTTTTGAATATCCTTCTTTCTTGTTGATAGTTGATTTTGCTTTAATTAGATCTGCAAGTTGAATCGATTGTTCTTCTAGATAAGTAAAGATTTTATCTTGATTTCGTCTTCTCCAACCTTGAACTTTCTGATTGAATAGATCATTTCAAAATGATGATGGTAGAAAGCTCAAGCTCATTTCTAGTGATTATGGTTTACTGTTTATGTATTCTTTGCTGTATATGCTCAAGATTTATAGTGGACGAATATTGGAAGATTTGATGTCAGAAATCTTTTACCTTAAAGGAAAAAACTAATTGGCATTTTTTGTATCGGCATTAAATGAAAAAAAATGCCAAAAACGTGCTTCAATTTGAATGTTTGTTGTTTATTAAATTTGACTAGATGTTTAATCGAATCTCTGCGTGTTCAACTGAATTGCATCTTCATAACTTCTTCTACTTGAATGAGACATATCAGGTCGAATCTTCCTGCTCATTCTTCTAGACAAGGTGTTCTGGTTGAATCAGCTTCACATTTCGTCGAATGGCTTAACATCAGGTCTAATTCTTAATCAGTGCATATTAGCCCATATACTTGTAGTTGAATTATTCTATTAGTGCTTCTTCTAATGAACATTTGGCTAAATCTAGACTTAGAATAGTCTTAGGCTAGTACATTCCTACTCCCTTTCTGGTTGAATGGATTTAGTAGAATTACTAGATGTTCAGTCAAATTTGCTTAGACAGAAGCTTCTTCATTTAAGGCCTTAACATAGCTTTGAGCTTTAAAGAACTTTTGGTAGAATCACCTTGAGCTATCTACGCGATCGTGTAGATGATCTAAATGAACATTCACTTTGCAGTATTATGTAGACTTATCATCTACATGAATCATCATGATTCATCTGCATAAATGATTTGATGTTTAGTCAAATATTCACAGACTTTTCATTATAAGTGCATTAGCCTAAACCATCTTGATAGTTAAGCAAATTCAGTTCGATCTCTCATAGAATTTGTACTTCAGTAGAATTTTGTCTTCACGAGACTTATACACTAATGGTTTAGATTCTTTTGCACTAATGACCAAATCATCTAGTCGAATTTGCTTTTAGGCATTTCTTTTAAATCTTTCATATGATTCTTCTAGATCCTAATGCACATTCAGTTGACTATCCAATCGAATCAGTTCCTTAATAGAATTTTTATGCTTTACTGACATCTACATGATTCGACCTAATTTTTCGGTGCATTTGGTTAGATCATCTAACAATTTGACTTCATGTCTAGTTAAATTTTTACTTAGTTAATTCCTAACTTTTATAAATGACTCCTTTGCATTATCCAACCCTTCTAGACTTTGTTTATTTGACTTTAGAGAGTAAGTATCAAGTCCTGCATAGTCTAGAACTTAGGTTGACATTGTGTCTTACACAATGAGAGATTACATTGACAAGACTATGTTTAGTAACACTAAGTTTAGCCCTATTTTGGTCTTGTACTATCATGTTCTTGAAATCATCACTATAAAAGGCAAACACATCAAATACAAATGTATTCATCTATATTATGAGGACTTATTAAAATCAGGGGGCAATGTTCCTAACAATTTTAAGAAATTGACAAGCACTTGAGAGAAATTGAAAATAACAATAATTTTATTTCCAAAAAATTTGAATATTACAAGGGTGCACCCTCCTTTTTATAGAACGGAGGAGGTGAAAGAATTCAAAATTAGTAATGTGGGACAAATTACTGGAATCCTCTAAAATCTAGAATGTTCAGTTACAAGTGTGGTCAATGCGGTCATACAGTAGTTGACTATACTAGAATGTTCAGTTACAAAAGTGTAATATCCCATACCAATCAATATTAGTGAGCAGATACCAAGGATGAATTTGACGGTTTTCTTCAACAAGGCTTGCAGTAAACCCATCTTCACCACATCACCATAATGTGTGGTTAAACATGGTTAATCACCCATATATCAATATGTATAATTTGGGGTTAGCTAAACTAAACCGCGATGACTACAATGTGCGGTTAGACAAAGTTAGTTGCGTATATATCTGCTCTAACAATATATATTGCAAAGTGCCCACACTTATTATAGGACATTAGGGGCTCACGGGTAGAGGCAGAACTAATTATCCAATATGTATATTATTGATAACCCTAACCTTTGTTGCAACTCCAAGTGTTCAATAATTTATGACATGGACTTGACGTAAAGTTAGAAGACTCTAGAAGATCATTGTTATACTTAGTAACGTAAATAATATACTGGATTCATAGATTAAATTTATTCTATTATCCATATTTATCCAACTTAAAACAATTACTTGTGAGCCACCAGACTTTTTATAGACTATGTGCATGGAATGTGAGCTTCATTCCATTGTTGTTTTTTTTTTCTCTTCTTTTTTCAATTATGTTTCTATGATTTACAATATTATTGTTAGTCTTTCGCTAGTACTTCTTCTGCTACTTCTTATAGCTTAATCTACTTGTGGTGTGATGGTCACTTATCACTATCATTAATTCATAGCATTAGAAAAGAATAATGAGAAAGTTTGAGACATTCATACCTCCACTCTTTTGTTATTCTCTTCTTTATCACAGATTGACGGTGGTGTGCGATAAGATCCCCTCATCGATTCCTAATTCTGAGGGAGGGGTATCTTATAACCCATACTTTGAAATATAGTCGATGCCATCTCATCAAACTCGTGAACTCTAAAGGTATGTTGATATCAAATTTGATTTTTCAAGAATCCTCTGACATGGGTTATTTTCAAGTTTACTAAAGTTTGTTGAACCCAGATACCACAGTTCACGGAGTTTGGACCGGGGGTGGCAGTATGTGCTTACTTCTCCTAAGCTAGGACATTAGGTTGTACTCTTTGAGCAAAGAATCTCACTCAAAAATTGAAGACCATTAGAAATATACCCTGAGCTGCAACGTGGAGGTCCCGCCACACACCTGGAAGATCGAGGAGACATTTGTAACATCCCATGTTACTTCTAGGCCCCTTAACTTAGATTGGGTTAGGCATGGGGTGGGGGTTAGGGGAAATTAGCTAGGTTTGACCCTAGGTGGTGAGTTGTAACCATGTGGGGTCCACTATAGGGCCAAGTCAAACTAGGTCAAACTAGACTAAATGAGGACCCTAACCACACCATGACCCCCACCATACTGCCCTAACCCTAATTACAATCTAAGTGGACCCAAGGTCATGCCCTAGGTCAACACTTTGACCATAGTTGACCCAGGTCAACCTTGGATCTAAAGTGGTCAAACCCCACACTCATGAGCCCAATTGGATGAAGTGGGGCATAACCATGACCCAAGCCATGTTGGGTGATGATTTAGACCTCATGATCACTAGGTGGGGTCAACCCACTCACCCATTTGACCAAGTGAACCCTAAGGTCAAACTTGGTCAACCTTAAGCCTAATTAAGGGTAATTGAAGACCAAGCCCATTCCTAGTGGGCTAAGACCATCACCATGGCCCAATCCATGTTAGGTGATGACATGGAGTCCATGGCCATCATGTGGGGTCAGCCCACTCATCATGTTGACCAAGTCAACCTAAAAGTCAACAAGTCAACATTTTACCCTAAAGAAGGAAGATGTGAGTCCAAGTTATTTCCCATGGGCCAAGCCCACCAAATTTGGCCCATGACCAGCCAAATGGCCAATGACCAGCCCTACCCCCCTGGGGGTGGAGAGAGAAGACATGCACAAGGGTAAAAATGGAAATTTGGGTGAATGGAGGAGAGAGAAGTGGGGGAGAAGATGATATGAGCCATTTGGCCCTCTTCTCTCAGCCACAATGCTTGCTGGCTGACTCCAGGAACTCAATTCCAAAGGAATTACAGCAAGGTATGGCCAGGTGGAGGCAATGACGGAGATATCAAAGTGAGGCCAAGCTCACATAGGGAGTATCTCCAGGTATAAGCATTCCCAGGCCAAACCGACCCAGCCATTAGCTTCAGAAGGCTCTGGAGAGTTGAATTCGAGTGCTGGATCAAAGGAATTAGTGAAGAATCGAGAATTTGGGAAGGAGATCGCCGGAGCACCACTTCCATGGCAAACTGCCGCCACAGCCACCGTTAAGCCGCCATACAGGTCCGTTTCGCCACCCCTCTCCACGTACTAGCATCCTAGATCAATTAGGAGAGAAATCGGGCTCAATTGAGCCCGATGCCATGTGAGAAATTCTCAGATTTTCCGAGAATTTTACATCTCTCGGAATCGCCAGTGCCGCCGTCTCCCGCCGCCTTATTGCCGGCAAAATGTAGCCGCCACCACCGTGAAGGTGGTGGCACCGTTGGCCGGCCACGGCGCTGCCTTAGTCGGCCGGAAAACGCCCCGCAAGGTGGCCCAGGAAACAGCAATCCAAGCCGTCCATCCATCGGGGACGATGATGGGATGCCGCCCATTTTTCTTTAGGATTAGTGCTAAATCATATATATAAATACTGAGTTAAATAAATGAATAGTGTAAATATTATCACACTTATACAGCCATTTTCAAACTAAAAATTTGGGTACCTAGAATCATTTCTAGGTATGGCCTCTAAAGATAATTTGTAGCCTTAGGTATTAACTTTCAAATGCCACAAAAATCATAAGTTTTGACCCAGTGGACTGTCCTGTAGGTCATTTCTCCTAGGACTGGTCCTAGGCTAGGGCAGAAATCAAAAATGAAGCCCATGACAAACCAGATGTCCACATGACCTGAAATTTTGTGCATGTGCATGATTAGGGCATATCTAGCTCCTGCCAAAAATTAGGAATTTTCGGAATACTTTTTCCTATAGTTTTATTCAAAATGTCATAAATTAAATAAATGGAATAAATGGAGTGTTAGGCCTCCAAAAGGCCCCAAATTTTGGTGGCAAGTCCTATGGGATATGGTTAGGGTCTTACAAAAATTTCAGCCCATTTGAACCACTGCATGATGGGTTAACCCACTTGCAAGCGTAGGCTAGAATAAGCCTTGGTGTGCAAATAGCAAGTTTTGCTATAATGTGAATTTATTCATCTTAGGACTTCTGCAGACCTTGAAATTAAATCTAGAGGACATTTAGGTCAAATGTAGTCCCTCAAAATTATTATGGGACTTTTGAGAACAAAAATCCCATTATTTGGAATTTTTGAAAATTTATAGCTTTATTGGTAAATTAAAATGAAAAATAGAAGTAATTAGACAAAAATCTTCAAATTTGGCTCTGTTGAATAATTGATCATAATTGAATTGGGGTATTTTTATTTTCTCTGTTTAAGGTCTTTTGAGGTAACATAACATGAAATGACCATTTTACCCCTATTGCTTTTATTCATGATTTAATGAAAATATAGGTCAGAAGAATTTGGGAATATTTATAGAGGTGTATATAGGTATTAGTTAACTGACATATTTATTTCAGAATTTTTGGATGTGCATACAAATTTTAATTCATCATAATGGCATTTTGGTAAATACCCAAGAAATTGAATTGTAAGTCTATAACATTGTTAAAGTTGATGAAACTTTGTCAGTAGCATTATTTTGATGATTTAGATCCCCTATAATTTTCTTAGAATTTTTGTGATTAAATTTCTCATACTTACTTTGAAAAGTGGTAATTATGATGGTTTTGTAATAATTAGTAAATAAATACAAATGTTTGGTGAGAAATTATAAACCTTGGGAAATAGTGATATTTCATCATGTTAATGGTTAGGATAATTATTTTGTATCATTAGGGCTATGCAAAGACATACTTCATGTGTTAAATGACCTTGGGAATATTTGGAGAAAATAAATTAATTATAAAAATAATTGAGAAAATTATGAAAATTACCATACTCATTCTAGTAGATCATACCACCCTAGGATAAATATTTGGGGGTTGGAGTCCCAAGGATTTGAAAGTTCGATTTCAGGGTGGTACAAGGCCATGGGGTGCGCATAGTAAAGGTAGGCTACACTATAGGCCACTAGGGAACGAATCAACAACTGAGTTAGATTCTAAGATCGGGAGTATAACCCTGGGTGGCAGATGTATTCTAGAGACGAGAGTAATAGTGCAACCTTAGACTTATTTAGGAGGAGCCGACGGAAGACCGTCTTTCCCCAACCCATAGCTTAAGTCACTAGGTATAACAACCGGTAGACAAGAGTAGTATAATAGGTTAAGTGTAATGGACATGTGCTCACTCGTGCCGGGTTGGAGGGACTTGGAGTCTATTGACTACTCGCCCACCCGTGTAGAGTTGGAGGAAAGAGATTGACATATATATACTCACCCGGGCAGGGTTGGAGGTTTTGTAGTACATACTCACCCGTGACGGGTTGGAGAGATTTGGGACAGGATAGTCCTTCGAGCTGGAGGCTCAATATATTATACTTGCATGTGCATATACTAGTGGCGGGCCATGCGGTACTGGCCAGTCGTCACACCGACGGCAGTACGGTGGACCAGGCGGGTGCGAGGGTTAGAGGGACCAGTAGGTTGTTTATACTGAGGTCTGGAGGACTTTTCCCGATAACGCGCACCCGGCCCAACAAGACTGACAGGTAGTCAGCAAAGTGGTACGCAGAGACTCTAGAGCACACTTGTTTCATGTACAGAGGCGCACAAGAGAGGTTTAGGCCTAGTAGTGTGTATACCCGCCTAGAAAGCGGAGAAGCCCGATCCGCTGCTGCCGGAGCCACGACGGCGGTACCTGAGAGTGATGCTAGCTCTCGAAAAGTGGGAACTAAAGGTCTGTGATCACGGAGTCGTGTGTGTGTGTTGCACTGCATGTTCATATCATACCCACCATATAGATGCATATCATAAATGTACATAACAATCTATGACACCTAATGTATAAGTGGTATGGGACGCTTATACATTAGGACCTGCTAAATGATCCCTTAGCCTATAAGCTTGAGTGGGCAAGTTTATAGGTTGAGGTTACTTTCCTTTTTATACATATACTGCTTATGATACCTGACACCCCATCGTATAAAATGGTATGAGACATTTTATACGATGGGAGCCTTGTAGAAGACCCCTTGCTTATGCGTACTCGCATAAGTGAAGGTTACTTTTCATTACTTATATTTCTATATATTCTGCTTTAGTTCCTGTCACCTGCTTCCACCTTGTCACCCCTTGTTGTCCTCCGCTTCGTCCTTCCGCACGGTGCCTAGGAGTTACGGGGCGAGGTGTGGAGGAAATGACTTAGTCTTTTTGACTAATGGTCGGTGACCATACTATTTTTAGGAGCTCGAGGAGATGGACCAGCACGGCGAGGAGGCCGGGCTTGAGGGGCAGATACCGGCTACTACTACTGGAGCACATGTTCAAGTGTGATGATTTGAGATGATAGATTCTGCTGCTATTAGATTGAGAGAGAGAGTGATTTGATATTGATGTACTGGGCATAAGCCCGTTTTACTCTCATTATATTGTACTCATTGTGGACTGTACCTTGTACTTATCATCTGCTATATATATGTTTAGTACTGTGGCTGTGGACTTCTACATGTTTGCTCTGCTTTGTACTCTTTTATTCTCATATTGGCTGACAGGTTATGATCGTACTAGCCGGCAGAATCGGCGTCTTGCGGTGTCGACTAACCCGTGCGTTAGTGTCACCGTAAGGCGGCAGTTCTGGGCATAAGATCCGGGTTAGCCTCGGAATGGGGAGACAGGATCTTACAAACTGGTATCACTTGAACACACGATCATATGAGAATAAAAGTCCACAACACTGGAACACCCCGCTCAAGCATTAGTTTGCGGAAAAACTATGCAGCAGAAGCAATGGTGTGCCCATGTGTAAAAAGCCACATAAAACAGTCCATTGAACAATGAGTTAGGCTAATTTTGACATTACCTTACCCTTATGCAGCCTCCACAGGATGCGGTTCCTCCCCCTCCGGCTGCCATTCCGTTCATGCAGACAGAGATGGGGCAAACGCTGACGGCAATCATGGACGCATTCAGAGCCCAGCAAGCCCCGGTACAGCTGCCCAACCCAGGGTCGAACTGGTTGAGTGCGTTTAAAAGTCTGTCTCCGCCATTGTATCACGGGACAGAAGATGCTGTGAAGACAGAGGAGTGGTTGGAGACCATTCAGGAGTTACTGGCTGGAATTAGCTACCCAGTCAGCCAGGCGGTACCACTTACCACTTCCACACTAGAAGCCCATGCAAAGAGATGGTGGAAGTCTATTCGGGACTCAGTTTATGGGGATAGGGAACTAATAGACATATCCTGGGAAGAATTCAGCGACTTGTTCCTGGACCATTATGTTTCTGTCACAGACCGGGACACATTGGAGGCGAGGTTCCTGAACCTCCAGCAGGGGAGCCGATCAGTGATCGAATATCAGAGAGAGTTCTCCCACCTGGCTAGGTTTGCAGGCTTTCATGAATGGGATGATCGAAAGTATGCTAAAAGATTTTATCATGGCCTCCGGGATTCGTTGAGGCAGCCCCTGTTATTTATATCGCATGGTACCACTGCTCAAATCATAGAAATGGCGAAAAAGCTAGAGGCTGACCAGCTAATGGTACAGGGCAGAGGTAAAAGGCCGCTCGAAGGATCGTCTTCCGATGGTAGCAGGACATCCCAAAGGGGGAAGGTTATCGGATATAGGAGGGGTGGGGGACGTCGTTGTCCCAACTACAGGCAGGATTAGGGGCATCCTCCACCATTGGCTCCCCCACCTATACAGACTCCCGGGCCGATGAGATAGGATGATCGAGGTCAGAGGCAGATCACCTGCTATGGTTGCGGCCAACCTGGGCACATCAGGACGCAGTGCCCACTTCAGGTCCACCCTCTTCCTCCTCCTCCACCCCCAGTGGCCCCTCCAGTTCACCAGGGCCGAGGACGAGGATGAGGCCGAGGCCGAGGCCGAGGACATCACGGCCGAGGCCGAGATCGAGAACAGGCGTATGCGCTGGACCTCACGGAGCAGAGGAACCCCGAGGAAGTGATTACAGGTACTTTAATTATGCAAGATTCATAAGTTTAAACTTTAATCAGTGCCTTATAAACCTTAAGAATAATATTTATCTTTGGACTCAAACGAACTCAGGCATAGTGATGATTAGCGGCAAGCCCGCTCATACCCTCTTCGATACGGGTGCTTCACACTCCTTCGTGTCGAACACATTTATTGAAGGATTAGAGGGAGTAGAGAAGTTTTCCGGCTTGGAAAAAAGTGTGCGACTTCCTGATGGCTCAGAACTTCGAACCACAGATTGCTGCAATATGGAAGTCGAGATAGGGGGCAAGGCGTTCGAAGCTCCGGCAACGGTCTTGAGGCTACCAGACTTTGATCTGATTCTAGGCATGAACTGCCTCCATTGGAACTACGCGCAAATAGATTGTCCCTCGAAGAGGATCACACTCCGACATTGAGATTCTTACGTTACTATCGAAGGTATCCGACCTTTCCCCCTTCTTTCATTGTCTTCCATACAGGCTGTCAAGGCTTATGAGCAAGGGGAGGAAGTGTATCTTATTTGCTTTGAGATGGTAGCGGTAGAGAGTTCTATAGCTGATATCCCAGTGGTACGGGATTTCTACGATGTGTTTCTGGAGAAATTGCCCGGACTACCACCAGTTCGGGATTTGGACTTCAGGATCCAATTAGTGCCAGGGGCGAGGCCAGTGTCCCGGGCACCTTACAGAATGGCACCTAGAGAATTGGCAGAATTCAGGACTCAGCTGCAGGAACTTGTGGAGTCAAGATTTGTGCGGCCAAGTTCGTTGCCATGGGGAGCACCGGTTTTATTTGTGAAGAAGAAGGATGGATCCCTCCGACTGTGTATAGATTACAGGGAATTGAATAGGTTGACGGTTCGGAACACCTACCCATTGCCCCGGATAGATGAGTTATTTGATCAACTTCAGGGAGCCTTCTGGTTCTCTAAGCTCAATTTACGATCCGGCTATTATTAGTTACGCATTCGGGAGGAAGACATACCGAAGACAGCATTCAGCTCACGTTATGGCTTATACGAATTCACGGTCATGCCATTTGGGCTCACGAATGCCCCCTTCGCATTCATGACCCTAATGAACCGTGTATTCGAACCATATTTGGATCGCTTCGTCATTGTGTTCATCGACGATATTCTGGTCTATTCCCGGACGCAGGAAGAACACGCAGAACATCTGGCCCAAGTTTTACAGAGGTTGAGAGAGTTTCAGATGTATGCAAAGTTCTCTAAGTGCCAATTTTGGCTACAGGAGGTGGCTTTTCTGGGTCACGTTATTAGTGGAGCTGGAGTGGCGGTGGATCCAGCTAAGATAGAGGCGGTACGGGATTGGCCACGGCCAAAGACAGCAGCAGACATCCGCAGCTTTCTGGGATTGGCAGGATATTATCGTAAGTTTGTGGAGGGATTCTCAAGGATAGCCCTCCCCCTTACGTCATTGACGAAGAAGGATGCAAATTTTGTTTGGTCAGAACAATGTGATGCAGCTTTTCAGGAGTTGAAAGACCGACTGACCTCATCCCCTATCCTTGCGCTCCCATCTGGGAGTGAAGGATTCCAGATCTACACGGATGCCTCTTATCAGGGGATGGGCGCAGTCTTGATGCAGCATGGACACGTCATTGCTTATGTTTCGAGACAATTGAAGAAACATGAACATAATTATCCGGTACATGACCTAGAACTCGGGGCCGTGGTATTCGCCCTAAAGACCTGGAGGCATTACTTATATGGGATTCATTGTGATATCTACTCGGATCACAAGAATCTTAAATATATTAATACCCAGAAGGATCTAAATCTACGACAGAGGAGATGGTTAGAGTTTCTCTGCGATTATGATTATCAGATTCATTATCATCCAGGGAAGGCTAATACAGTAGCTGATGCACTGAGTAGAAGAGCTGACACTTCCGAATCGGAGCCTCGCTTGATGTCCTTAGAGCTGGTACGAATGTTGGAGGAGATGCACATTACCATGGTGTCTGAGTCAGAACCAGCAGTGTACCGAGAGTATTTAAATTCAGTGACCAGCGATGACACTATTCGGGAGCGCATCGTTACACATCAGAGACTGGATACTGATTTAGAGCCTATTTTTGGCACTTTGGAAGGAGGCAAGTATGAGGACTACACGCTGGAGGACGATCTTCTTCGATTTTGTGGTCGAGTATACATTCCAATAGGAGGTGGGATCCGGGATGACATCCTCAAAGAGGCACACAACTCCAGATATTCAGTGCATCCCGGCATCACCAAGATGTGGGCTGACTTACGACGGACCATGTACTGGCTAGGAATGAAGAGGGAGATCATATATCTTGTGACACACTGCGAGACTTACCAGCGAGTGAAGGCCGAGTGCAAGAGCCCAGGCGGTGTATTACAGCCACTTCCAGTCCCAGAATGGAAGTTCGAGGATATTTCCATGGATTTTGTACACGGACTCCCTCGCTCCCATTCTGGGCACGATTCCGTCTGGGTTATTGTGGACAGATTGACCAAGGTAGCACGGTTCATTCCGGTCAGAAAAGATGCCCCAGTTGCTGTGTTGGTGAGGTTGTTTGTAGAGCAGTTCATTCGGTACCACGGCGTTCCCAGGTCTATTGTTTCGGACAGAGACGGCCGCTTCACCTCCAGAGAATGGAGGGCAGTGCATGCTTATTTGGGTTCCAGACTTACCTTTAGCACTGCCTTCCATCCGCAGACCGACGGTCAGACGGAGCGGACGATACGGACTATGGAGGACCTGCTCAGGCTATGTGTATTGGATACTGGGAAGCCTTGGGAGAGGCTACTGCCACTGATCGAGTTTTCATACAACAACAGTCACCAGGCCAGCATCGGGATGGCTCCTTATGAGGCACTTTATGGGAGGAAGTGTCGGACACCACTATCTTGGGTCCAGGATGTGGATACTCGAGCCCTCGTGTTGGGGCTGCGGTCCGGAATCGCCCCCGCGTTGCGGCGCTATGCGGTAATGGCTTAACTAGCTGCCCCGTCCCCGGTCAAAATCTTTGATATAAAGATTAGTATGCGCCTTTGACCTTCAGGACGGTCTTTTGGTGCAGTTGGTAGCGCTAAGTCCTCTCAAGTGGTGGAGATGCGGGGTACGGGTTCGAAACCCCGGGGTCGTTTCCGGGGGGGGGGGGGGGGATTGTTGGGGCTGCGGTCCGAAATCGCCCCCGCGTTGCGGCGCTATGCGGTAATGGCTTAACTGGCTGCCCCGTCCCCGGTCAAAATCTTTGATATAAAGATTAGTATGCGCCTTTGACCTTCAGGCCGGTCTTTTGGTGCAGTTGGTAGCGCTAAGTCCTCTCACCTCGGCTCAGATTTTGTGGAAGATACGGAGGCCCAGATTCGCTTGATCAGGGATCGGCTTTTGGAGGCACAGAGCAGACAGGCAAAATATTATGATGCTCGGCACCGGAAAGTAGAGTTCCAGGTTGGAGACAGAGTTTTCCTGAAGATTCGACCGGTACACGGTGTCTCTCGGATACGGAGACACAAGAAGCTCAGTCCACGATACATGGGGCCCAACTTGATTTTGGAGCGTGTGGGCCCCTTGGCCTACCGACTGCAGCTACCTCCGGAGTTGAGCACCCTACATGATGTTTTCCATGTCTCTTCCTTGCGAAGAGCTCTCCTTCGACCTGAACAGCATATCACCACTACAGCTGGACCGGTAGAGCCTGACCGTTCAGTTAGATTGAAGCCGATCCAGATCGACGATACGGGTGTCCGAGTGTTGCGGAAAAAGAAGGTCCCGCTCGTGAAGGTGTTGTGGTCCAACCACGGACGGGAGGAGCACACCTGGGAGCCGAGGGACTTGATGATGGAGCAACACCCAGAGTTGTTTACAACAGGTACATATTTAATTTATGATTTAAGATTTCAAATTCTTGCAACTAGAACCCCGTAGACCCGAACTTGAATTTCGGGGACGAAATTATTTGTTTTATTTTTAGGATTTGTAACATCCCATGTTACTTTTAGGCCCCTTAACTTAGATTGGGTTAGGCATGGGGTGGGGGTTAGGGGAAATTAGCTAGGTTTGACCCTAGGTGGTGAGTTGTAACCATGTGGGGTCCACTATAGGGCCAAGTCAAACTAGGTCAAACTAGACTAAATGAGGACCCTAACCACACCATGACCCCCACCACACTGCCCTAACCCTAATTACAATCTAAGTGGACCCAAGGTCATGCCCTAGGTCAACACTTTGACCATAGTTGACCCAGGTCAACCTTGGATCTAAAGTGGTCAAACCCCACACTCATGAGCCCAATTGGATTAAGTGGGGCATAACCATGACCCAAGCCATGTTGGGTGATGATTTAGACCTCATGATCACTAGGTGGGGTCAACCCACTCACCCATTTGACCAAGTCAACCCTAAGGTCAAACTTGGTCAACCTTAAGCCTAATTAAGGGTAATTGAAGACCAAGCCCATTCCTAGTGGGCTAAGACCATCACCATGGCCCAATCCATATTAGGTGATGACATGGAGTCCATGGCCATCATGTGGGGTCAGCCCACTCATCATGTTGACCAAGTCAACCTAAAAGTCAACAAGTCAACATTTTACCCTAAAGAAGGAAGATGTGAGCCCAAGTCATTTCCCATGGGCCAAGCCCACCAAATTTGGCCCATGACCAGCCAAATGGCCAATGACCAGCCCTACCCCCCTAGTGGTGGAGAGAGAAGACATGCACAAGGGTAAAAATGGAAATTTGGGTGAATGGAGGAGAGAGAAGTGGGGGAGAAGATGATATGAGCCATTTGGCCCTCTTCTCTCAGCCACAATGCTTGCTGGCTGACTCCAGAAACTCAATTCCAAAGGAATTACAGCAAGGTATGGCCAGGTGGAGGCAATGGCGGAGATATCAAAGTGAGGCCGAGCTCACATAGGGAGTATCTCCAGGTATAAGCATTCCCAGGCCAAACCGACCCAGCCATTAGCTTCAGAAGGCTCTAGAGAGTTGAATTCGAGTGCTGGATCAAAGGAATTAGTGAAGAATCGAGAATTTGGGAAGGAGATCGCCGGAGCACCACTTCCATGGCAAACCGCCGCCACAGCCGCCGTCAAGCCGCCATACAGGTCCGTTTCGCCACCCCTCTCCACGTACTAGCATCCTAGATCAATTAGGAGAGAAATCGGGCTCAATTGAGCCCGATGCCATGTGAGAAATTCTCAGATTTTCCGAGAATTTTACATCTCTCGGAATCGCCAGCGCCGCCGTCTCCCGCCGCCTTATTGCCGGCAAAATGTAGCCGCCACCACCGTGAAGGTGGTGGCACCGTTGGCCGGCCACGGAGCCGCCTCAGTCGGCCGGAAAACGCCTCGCAAGGTGGCCCAGGAAACAGCAATCCAGGCCGTCCATCCATCGGGGATGATGATGGGATGCCGCCCATTTTGCTTTAGGATTAGTGCTAAATCATATATATAAATACTGAGTTAAATAAATGAATAGTGTAAATATTGTTACACTTATACAACCATTTTCAAACTAAAATTAGGGTACCTAGAATCATTTCTAGGTCATGGACCCTGAAGATAATTTGTAGCCCTAGGTCTTAACTTTCAAATGCCACAAAAATCATAAGTTTTGACCTAGTGGACTGTCCTCTAGGTCATTTCTCCTAGGACTGGTCCTAGGCTAGGGAAGAAATAAAAAATGAAGCCCATGCCAAACCAGATGTACAAATGACCTGAAATTTTGGGCATGTGCATGTTTAGGGAATATCTAGCCCCTGCCAAAAATTAGGAGTTTTTGGAATACTTTTTCCTATAGTTTTAGTCAAAATGTCATAAATTAAATAAATGGAATAAATGGAGTGTTAGGCCTCCAAAAGGCCCCAAATTTTGGTGACAAGTCCTCTGGGATATGGTTAGGGTCTTAAAAAAATTTCAGCCCATTTGAACCACTGCATGATGGGTTAACCCACTTGCAAGTGTAGGCTAGAATAATCCTTGGTGTGCAAATAGCAAGTTTTGCTATAATATGAATTTATTCATCTTAGGACTTCTGCAGACCTTGAAATTAAATCTAGAAGACATTTAGGTCAAATGTAGTCCCTCAAAATTATTATGGGACTTTTGGGAACAAAAATCCCATTATTTGGAATTTTTGAAAATTTATAGCTTTATTGGTAAATTAAAATGAAAAATGGAAGTAATTAGACAAAAATCTTCAAATTTGGCTCTGTTGAATAATTGATCATAATTGAATTGGGGTATTTTTATTTTCTCTATTTAAGGTCTTTTGAGGTAACATAACATGAAATGACCATTTTACCCCTATTGCTTTTATTCATGATTTAATGAAAATATAGGTCAGAAGAATTTGGGAATATTTATAGAGGTGTATATAGGTATTAGTTAACTAAAATATTTATTTCAGAATTTTTGGATGTGCATACAAATTTTAATTCATCATAATGGCATTTTGGTAAATATACAAGAAATTGAATTGCAAGTCTATAACATTGTTAAAGTTGATGAAACTTTGTCAGTAGCATTATTTTGATGATTTAGATCCCCTGTAATTTTCTTAGAATTTTTGTGATTAAATTTCTCATACTTACTTTGAAAAGTGATAATTATGATGGTTTTGTAATAATTAATAAATAAATACAAATGTTTGTTGAGAAATTATAAACCTTGGGAAATAGTGATATTTCATCATGTTAATGGTTAGGATAATTATTTTGTATCATTAGGGCTATGCAAAGACATACTTCATGTGTTAAATGACCTTGGGAGTATTTGGAGAAAATAAATTAATTATAAAAATAATTGAGAAAATTATGAAAATTACCATACTCATTCTAGTTGATCATACCACCCTAGGATAAATATTTGGGGGTTGGAGGCCCAAGGATTTGAAAGTTCGATTTCAGGGTGGTACAAGGCCATGGGGTGCGCATAGTAAAGGTAGACTACACTATAAGCCACCAGGGAACGAATCAACAACTGAGTTAGAGTCTAAGATCGGAAGTATAACCCTGGGTGGTAGATGTATTCTAGAGACGAGAGTAATAGTGCAACCTTAGACTTATTTAGGAGGAGCCGACGGAAGACCGTCTTTCCCCAACCCATAGCTTAAGTCACTAGGTATAACAACCGGTAGACAAGAGTAGTATAATAGGTTAAGTGTAATGGACATGTGCTCACTCGTGCCGGGTTGGAGGGACTTGGAGTCTATTGACTACTCGCTCACCCGTGCAGAGTTGGAGGAAAGAGATTGACATATATATACTCACCCGGGCAGGGTTGGAGGTTTTGTAGTACATACTCACCCGTGACGAGTTGGAGAGATTTGGGACAGGATAGTCCTTCGAGCTGGAGGCTCAATATATTATACTTGCATGTGCATATACTAGTGGCGGGCCATGCGGTACTGGCCAGTCGTCACACCGACGGCAGTACGGTGGACCAGGCGGGTGCGAGGGTTAGAGGGACCAGTAGGTTGTTTATACTGAGGTCTGGAGGACTTTTCCCGATAATGCGCACCCGGCCCAACAAGACTGACAGGTAGTCAGCAAAGTGGTACACAGAGACTCTAGAGTACACTTGTTTCATGTATAGAGGCGCACAAGAGAGGTCTAGGCCTGGTAGTGTGTATACCCGCCTAGAAAGCGGAGAAGCCCGATCCGTTGCTGCCGGAGCCATGACGGCGGTACCTGAGAGTGATGCTAGCTCTCGAAAAGTGGGAACTAAAGGTCTGTGATCACGAAGTCGTGTGTGTGTGTTGCACTGCATGTTCATATCATACCCACCATATAGATGCATATCATAAATATACATAACAACCTATGACACCTAATGTATAAGTGGTATGGGACGCTTATACATTAGGACCTGCTAAATGATCCCTTAGCCTATAAGCTTGAGTGGGCAAGTTTATAGGTTGAGGTTACTTTCCTTTTTATACATATACTGCTTATGATACCTGACACCCCATCGTATAAAATGGTATGAGACATTTTATACGATGGGAGCCTTGTAGAAGACCTCTTGCTTATGCGTACTCGCATAAGTGAAGGTTACTTTTCATTACTTATATTTCTATATATTCTGCTTTAGTTCCTGTCACCTGCTTCCACCTTGTCACCCCTTGTTATCCTCCGCTTCGTCCTTCCGCACGGTGCCTAGGAGTTGCGGGGCGAGGTGTGGAGGAAACGACTTAGTCTTTTTGACTAATGGTCGGTGACCATACTATTTTTAGGAGCTCGAGGAGATGGACCAGCACGGCGAGGAGGCAGGGCTTGAGGGGCAGATACCGGCTACTACTGGAGCACATGTTCAGGTGTGATGATTTGAGATGATAGATTCCGCTGCTATTAGATTGAGAGAGAGAGTGATTTGATATTGATGTACTGGGCATAAGCCCGTTTTACTCTCATTATATTGTACTCATTGTGGACTGTACCTTGTACTTATCATCTGTTATATATATGTTTAGTACTGTGGCTGTGGACTTCTACATGTTTGCTCTGCTTTGTACTCTTTTATTCTCATATTGGCTGACAGGTTATGATCGTACTAGCCGGCAGAATCGGCGTCTTGCGGTGTCGAATAACCCGTGCGTTAGTGTCACCGTAAGGCGGCGGTTCTGGGCATAAGATCCGGGTTAGCCTCGGAATGGGGAGATAGGATCTTACAACATTCCCCTCCCAAACCAATGTTGAATTGGGCTCCTTAAAGGGTACTTGAGAGCACTTGCCTTGTACACCTTGAAACTATAGTGATCAGGGAGCTGGTGCTATCAACCTGTCCACCCAAAAACTAAGATGAATAGGGAGTTGGAGTTATCAACCTGTCCACCAAGAAACTATGGTGAATATGGAGTTGAAGATCTCACTGACTAGAGCCAGCCTAAGGAGTAAGAAGTAAGAAAAGTAGACCCCCCCCAAAGGTGCCCACGGGGAGTCTATTTATAGTTTTTCAAGGACGGTCTACGGATAGCGGAATCCCACTTTTGGTTTACTAACTACAACCCAAATTGGTCTATCAACAACATAGTCCTGCTATTTGGAGTGGTTAGTGGTTGAACAAAAAAGGGTGTCCTGGGGGTGGCGAGTGCCTGGTGATGTTGGGTCTCACCACTCGCCCTGAGCCTAGGGCGAGTGCGGGTCAGCTTTACCCCTACTTGCACCTACCTAGAGCCTTGGGTGAGTGCGGGTTAGCTGGCCCTTTCTCCCCTACTTGCATGAAGCCTTTGAAGAGTGTGGGTCAGCTCACCCCACTTTCCCCCTACCTTACTAGATCCTTGGGAGAGTGCAGGACAGCTCGCCCCACTTTCCCCCTACTTGTCTGAAGCCTTGGGAGAGTACAGTTCAACTTGCCACACTCGCCTCCTACTCCCCTGGGCCTAGATCTTTCCCCTGAGAGGTGAATTCCCCTACACTTTACCTAGGTGGGCGAGACCCTCTAGGCTATCCTCAGTCATCTCTGATCTCGATGAATTACGGATTCTACATAATTAGAAATAGGGTTCCCAAATTATGGCTCAGTCGAGATAAAGATTTTTCTATCGTAACCTTAAGTGGGTTTCTAAGACAATTCAAGGAGACTCATCCTAGCATGATTCCAAGTCAGTTTGGTCCCAAAAAAAGTGCACCAGAATAAACAAGGACCATGATCACAAAAGATGAGTACGCGTACCCACAAAATAGTTATATAAGATGCGTGCTCATATGTGCACGTGTTAGCACATAGTATAAGCCACCATAATAGGTACATTGCATGTGGATGGGTCACCCACAGTACGTGTAGTGCACGCTAGTGCTCTACAAGCATAGCTCCTCATGCCCCTCCTTGTTCACCTCTCTCACCACCACTGACGTCGTCACTGGCATCTTGCTAGTAGGTCTGCCCAAGGCTCCGTAATTGACTAGGCCACCCTGAACATTGACATCAATTTTCAAAAATTGGCGATCCAGATGACTAAAATTATGCACTCTTATTCACCCATTAAGAATCCAGAAAGGTGCAATTAATGTGTGCCCAACAGAATAGAAAAAAACTTTAAAAGTCGTTCATGCCTTCGTTTTCAAGGGACAAAAAAAGAGAGGAGACAGAGCTCTGAGGATTTTTGGCAAAACTTGTCTTTCTACTTTCTCTCTTACTTCATGTTCGATATGGTTACAATAGTTATACTATAATGACATCTACAGTAACTATCGCAGAGATAGTTATGTTGGTGCTACCATAGTGATCTGGATGTGATCAAGCATGTATCCTTACTGCCAACTCAGTATGAGCCTATCAAGGTCGTACATAAGATTGTGGATAAATTGGGAGTTTTGATCTGTATGGTATAGCTCATATAATGAGCAAAATGGACTGAAATATTCTAAGGCAAAAAACAGTGAGTGCGTTGAGACCAGTCAATGCTTTCGTCGAGTTAAGTGTTAACTCGTCGAATGATGGTGTTGAGTGTGTTGAGTTGACTCACCGATTCGTTGTGTATCAAGAGTTGATTCGTCGATTGTCGCACTTAAGCGTTGAGTGTTGAGTCCACTCAGCGATTCGTTGACTAAAGGAGTTTGCTTGACGAGTCTGGGTCTTAGGCATTGAGTGCGTTGAGTGCACTCAATGCCTTCGTTGAGTAAAGGGTTTACTCTGCGAATCTAGTACTTAGGCATTGAGTGTATTGTATTCACTCAATGCCATTCGACGAATCTGGCCTTTGGCGCAGAAGTCGTGCGTTGTTCGACGAATGAGTTCGACGAATGTCGTTCGACAAATGCAGTTCGAAGAATGCCATTTGACGAATGCAGTTCGACAAATGTCGGTCGACAAATGTCATTCGACAAATGCAGTTCGACGAATGTCGTTCAATGAATGCAGTTTGATGAATGCCGTTCGACAAATCATGGCCTTTGGCACAGAAAGTGTTGAGAGCTTTGAGTTCATCGTATATGCTATAAGATACTCAACGATTCGTCGAGTATAAATTGATACTCGAAGATTCATCGTATATCCTGTAGATATTTGACGATTCGTCCAGACAAACTGTTGTCTGGCCGAAGGTCTATTTTGTCTAAGTCCTGTGTCTGGAATTAGTGACAGGCTGTTTTGTTTATTCCTTTTGGTTATAAATAGGAAACTTTAGGGCTTGAACAGTATGCAATTATTCCTTCTATCTAAGCACAAGAGTTGTCACTGTGCAAAAAGACCGATAGCCCTAAAAGCTGACGGAAGCATTCTGCCGATCCCATCACCGAGCCCGATCTCGATCCCGGCGAGTATCGCTGCCGCCTCTCCTTCAATAGACCTAGTAGTCTGTGGAGACGTTGAGTGTCCTATCCCGACCTATAAATTGTAAGATAAGTTGCTACGAGTTCTCCTGATCATGTGGATTTCCTGTAGAGACACGTACATACTTTCTGCGCTCAAGACTCAAGCCGCTAGTGACCGGTTGGAATTTTTCTAGAGCACCTAGGTTGAGTTTTGACTCAATCCCTCAAAGGTAATTTTATTACAACATGTTTTACTTCTTGATTCATGAATATTGCTAGATCCGAACTCGTTTGGGTTTTTCTTGTTCTTTTTTCCGCTGTGTGCACAAGTGTTGTGCCATCCCCAAAAACCCAACAGTAGTATCAGAGGGAGGTTACCGACAATATTCATTATTTAAGAAGTTGCTAAATCCATGGCGTGTAGATTTAGAGATTTAGAAGTGTTCTAAATGCCCAAGTCTAGTCTTGAATCTTCCCAAGAACGCATGCAATTTCTTTGTAGTTTACTCCTTAACAGTGACCATCACTTTGTTGGTTTGTGAAATTAAGCATGTGTTAGATTTTGAATCTCACATGAAGTCACGAGCTTGTCTACTGTGTAAGTGGAGTTTGTGTTGCTCATGTCATATGCATGTAAATCTGAAGATTTAGAAGTGTCTTGGATGTTCAGATTTAGCCTGGCTAATCAAGTGTTGATGATCTTATTGTGCATATCTGGGATGTATTTGGATTATGCCCGCTGATTTTATTTTGCTCAATGTGCACACTGGTTAAGTGATAACCATGATTAAAGAGTTAATCAAATATCAAAATGCCTTAAGCAATATTAAGTTTTCGGATGCCATCTGATGGATGACACTCTTCCTGCCTCGATCGATGAAGTGTGGGATTGCCAAAGCAAGGTGCATTAATCTATCTTGGTAAGGGTACGAACGGATAATTGTGATATCCCATTGTCAACATCGGCTCAAGCTTAACTGGGTGTCCTCAAAGGTTGAGTTCCCAGAGGCATGGGGTTGGCATGCACCATATGATGGATGCGAATAAAGAGTTATTCACCAGGCATACAAGAATTGCATAGCGATGTAATTGATAAGCATTACCTACCTTGGTAAGGGTGCGAGCGGATAATTATGATATCCTATTGTTAACATCGGCTCAAGCTTAACTGGGTGTCCTCAAAGGTTGAGTGCCCAGAGGCATGGGGTTGGCATGCACCAAATGATGGATGTGAATAAAGAGTTATTCACCAGGCATATAAGAATTGCTGATAACGATGTAATTAGCAAGCGTTACCTACCTAAATAGCTGCATTATGAGAGAAAAGCCAAACCTGACTCATAGTGTTAGTGAAATATGGATCTTGTCCACTCAGAGGGTTACTCGCTAAACTCTTTGAATTGATATTGAGGCTTATCAATTTGAAAAAAATAGTGGGAGTTATTTTGATTAAACTCCAAATTTAAAGAATAAAATTATATTTTTGAAATGTAGTACTAATTTGCTTTGTTTGTATCCTTGTAGAATTTCCATGGCAAGTGGTTCACACTCCACCTTGTCCCTCAGAGAGATCCTTTAGAAGGAAAAACTGAGTGGAACAAATTATTTGGACTGGTATAGGAACCTGAGAATCGTTCTCAGGCAAGAGCGCAAGCTCTATGTTTTGGAAGAGGTATCCCCTGATGAGTCTGTCGGGAATGCGTCCCGTGCTGATAAAGATGCTTACAAGAAGTATCTTGATGACTCCTTAGATATTGAATGTCTCATGCTTGCGACCATGAACTCTGAGCTACAAAATCAACATGAGAGCATGGGTTGCAAGGAAATTGACGAGCACCTCAAGAAAATGTTTCAAGGACAAGCTCGGCAAGAGAGATTCGATTTCACCAAGGCATTATTCCATTACAAGATGGGAGATCGAGACCTAGTAGGGACTCACGTACTCAAGATGATTGGGTATATCGAGAACCTTGAAAGACTAGGGTTCCCTCTAGGCCAAGAGTTGGCCACAGACCTGATCCTGCAATCGTTGTCGGATAGTTATGAGCAGTTTGTCTTAAATAATAACATCAATAATATAGACAAGACACTTCCCGAGCTTCTAGGTATGTTGCGAACTGCCGAGATAAACATGAAGAAGAACAAGCCTGCTAGCCCCATATTGATGGTGCATAAAGGCAAGGGCAAGGACAAGGGCTTCAAGAAGACAAAGGTAGGACCTAAGTATGGACTGGAGCCCAAGTCTTCTACACTGAAAAAGATAGGCTCAGGGAAAGAAGGAAAGTGCCACCACTGTGGCAAGGCTGGTCATTGGAGGAGGAATTTTCCTTCGTACATTAAGTGTCTATAAAATATGAGGGGAGGTATGACTTCCGCTTCATGTATATATGTTATAGAGATAAACCTTTCTACTCCTTCATCCTGGGTATTAGATACCGGATATGTTTCTCACATTTGTGTCAATGTGCAGGAATTGGGAAGGAGAAGATTGCTTAGTAAAGGAGAGGTGGACCTACATGTTGGTAATGGAGTAAGAGTTATTGCTGTTACCGTGGGGGTTTATCATCTTGCTTTGCCCAGTGGGCTTGTAATAGAATTAGATAATTGTAATTTTGTTCCTTCCATAACTAGAAACATTATATCCATTTTATGTTTGAACATGGTGGGTTTTTTTATTATTATTAAGAACAATTTTTGTTCAATATTTAAGAATGATGTTTTTTATGGTGTAGCCTAAATGTTTAATGGTCTGTATGTTTTGAACTTAGACCATCTGATCTATACAATTTAAAATACTAAAAGACTAAGAATGAATGACTCGAACCCTACGTATCTTTGGCATTGTCTTTTGGGCCATATAAATGAGAAGCGTATATCCAAGGTCCATAAAGATTGACTATTGGACTCATTTGATTATGAATCATTTGAGAGATGTGAATCTTGTTTGTTAGGCAAGATGACTAAAGTCCCTTTCACTGGCATCAATGAGAGGGCTGATGATCTCTTGGGTATAATACATAGTGCTGTTTGTGGACCCATGAGTTCTATGGCTAGAGGTAGGTACATCTACTTTGTTACATTTATTGATGATTTCAGAAGATACGGATTTGTGTATCTTATGAAGTGTAAATCCAAAACCTTTGAAAAGTTCAAAGAGTTTAAAAATGAAGTAGATAACCAATTGGGTAAGAAGGTTAAAGCACTCTAATCTGATCGAGGTGGCGAATACCTAAGTCATGAGTTCCGTGATCATCTTAAAGAGTGTGGTATTGTATCACAGCTCACTCAACCTAGAACACCACAACATAATGGTATGTCTGAGCGGAGGAATCGATCCTTATTATACATGGTGGGATCGATGATGAGTCATGCAGATCTGCCTGTTTCCTTTTGGGGTTTTGCTCTAGAAACTATTGCTTTAACACTTAATCATGCTCCAACGAAAGCAGTTCTAAAGAAACCATATGAGATATGATTGGGAAGCGTCCTAGTATGTCATTCATTAAGATTTGGGGATGTGAGGCATACGTGAGACGTCAAATGCCTGATAAGATGGAACCCAAATCAGATAAGTGTTATCTTGTGGGGTATCCTAGGGAAACCAAAGAGTAATACTTCTACCTACCGTCTGAGGGCAAAGTGTTTATGGCGAGGACTGATGTCTTTCTTGAGAAAGAGTTCTTAAGTAGAAAGACTGCTAAGGTAGAACTTGAAGAAGTTCAAGAACCATAAACAGTGAATGAACCAGAGTTAGAACCTGAGTCAGGACTATAAGTAGTTATAGCTGGAGAACCTACTCAGGAAACACAAGTTCCACGTAGATCTGGTAGACTAAGGTTTGCGCCTGAGAGATATGGATTTCTTGTATCTCAAATAGGTAATACCAAGAGGCTTGTGTGGATAAGAATCCAAGAGGTGGATTGAGGACCTAAAATATGAAATGGACTCCATGTATGAAAACCAAGTATGGAAATTTATGGAACAACCTGAAGGGGTAAGACCCATAGGGTGCAAGTGGGTCTTCAAGAAGAAGACCGACATGGATGGGAATGTACAGACATTCAAAGGGCGACTGGTGGCTAAGGGTTTCAAGCAAATTCATGGTATTGACTATGATGAGACTTTTTCCCCTATTGCCATGGTTAAGTCCATCAGAATTCTGCTCGCTATTGCCGCGTATTATGACTACGATATCTGGCAAATGGATGTCAAAACAGCTTTCCCTAATGGAAATCTCCTTGAGGAAGTGTATATGACATAACCCGAGGGTTTTGTATCTCCAGGTGAAGCCACTAAAATATGCAAGTTGTAGAGATCCATTTATGGGTTAAAACAAGCTTCTCGAAGTTGAAATCTTTGTTTTGATGAAAAGATCAAAGAGTTTGGTTTTATCAAGAACGAGGATGAACCGTGTGTTTATTAACGGATTAGTGGGAGCATAGTTTTCTTCCTGATTTTTTATGCAGATGACATACTATTGATCAGGAATAACAAACTGACCCTGCATGTTATTAAGAACAACCTAGGGGATTGCTTTGTGATGAAGGACTTAGGGGAAGTTACTTATATACTCGGTATTAAGATCTATAGTGATATATCGAAGAAGTTACTGGGTTTGACCCAAAGTACGTACATTGACAAGGTATTGAAATGGTTCAGTATACTTGAGTCCAAGAAAGGATTCTTGCCCATGTCTCATGGTGTGAGTCTCTCTAAGCACCAGTGTCCTAAATCTTGTGAAGATAAGGACCGCATGAAGTTGATTCCATATGCTTCGGCAATTGGGTCAATCATGTATGCAATGATATGCACTAGACCCGATGTCTCTTATGATTTGAGCAGGACTAGCAGGTATCAGTCTGATCCCGGTGAAGGTCACTTGATAGCCATCAAGAATATCCTCAAGTACTTGAGAAGGACTAAGGATACATTCTTGGTATTCGGCGGAGAGAAAGAGATCGTTTTAATTTGTTACATGGATGTAAGCTTCCAAACTGATAGGGATGATTCAAAGTCTCAGTCAGGTTTTGTGTTTTGCCTGAATGGAGGTGTTGTTAGCTGGAAGAGTTCCAGCAGGATACAGTTGCCGATTCTATATCTGAGGCCGAGTATATCGCCGCTGCAAATGCAGCGAAGGAGGCTATATGGATTAGAAAATTCATCGGTGAGTTAGATTTAGTTCCTGTCATTGTTTGTCCCGTAGTTCTCTACTGTGACAACAACGGTGCAATTACACTTACTTCGGAACCTAGATCTCATCAGCACACCAAGAACATACTCCGGTGGTTCCATCTAATTCGAGAGATTGTCGATCGAGGAGATGTGAGCATATGCAGAGTGCCGACTGAAGAAAACATTGCAGATCCACTGACAAAGCCTCTCGCACAGAGAAAGCATGATGGTCATGTTAGATATATGGGTATATTATACCTGAATGATCAACTATAGTTTGAGTCTTGTGGATTGTATGTTTGTTGGTGCTAGATGTTTCATTTGATTAATAAAAATACTGTATACATTTCATTTATATATTTTAGCAAGTTCTTTTATTATGTTATTATTTCTATTATGATAGAATAGTGAACTAAAATAAATGCCCTTAGAATGTTTACTTCCATAGGTCAAGTAGTGACTTGATGTGAGAACCTATGATCCTAGAAGCTTCATTCTTAAAGGTCCCTGGTCGTTGTATCATCATAGATACTAAGGGTGATGATGATACCTTTAAGACTAGCATGTGTGTTGACTGATGACCCGTACTCACATGTCATGATATTGTGATATCAAGTCATCACATGAGTACTTGTTATGAACAAGTTGTATTGGACATACCCACTGTGAGAATACTTTGTGGATTTTTATATGAACGTGTTACAAGTATGGCTCAAGTGGCAATGGTTCTTGTGGTCCTTTGACCTGAAGTCACAACACTCACTTAGTGAGGAAGAGCATGCTTTGATGCAATCAAAAGACCAATCTTGAGAAAGTTGGATGATAAAAGTGGTTATTGGGTACGTTACGAATCATTTGGGTGTTTGCATATGAGCAGAGATGGGATTTGTCCTCTTATATGACAGGAGTTGCATTTATGGGCCCCTTGATTGAATAGGACTGAGAAAATGCATGGCCATGCTTGCTTGAGTCAATATATGATATTGGACTCACCAATTTCTGAAAGTCCATTCTGGATCAGGATACTAGGATTGAACAATTATGAGGGTGACACGGTCTATACCTCTAGTTCTGTCCAGATGTAAGGGACGAAGGGACATGAAAACACTGTAACATTGGTCACAATGGCTTATGAGTTTATAAACTCTTACTGTTTGGGGAGCAATGATGAATTGCTAGATGCCGCTCATTGTTTGTGACGATTTTGTTTGATACTTTCTAGATCATGTGGGAGACTGTTGGAGCTACCATAGTGATCTGGAAGGGATCAAGCATATCACTAATAACTCATTATGAGCCTATCAGGGTCGCACATAAGATTGTGGAGAAATTGGGAGTTTGGATCTGTATGGTATAGCTCATATGATGAGAAAAAGGGACTAAAATATTCTAAGGCAAAAAGCGTTGAGTGCGTTGAAACCAGTCAACGCTTTCATTGAGTTAAGTGTTAACTCATCGAATGATGGTGTTGAGTGTGCTGAGTTGACTCACCGATTCATCGAGTATCAAGTGTCGATTCATTGACTGTCGCACTTAAGCATTGAGTGCGTTGAGTCCACTTAGCGATTCATCAAGTAAAGGAGTTTACTTGACGTGTCTGGGTCTTAGGAATTGAGTGTATCGAGTGAACTCAAGGCCTTCATCGAGTAAAGGGTTTACTTGGTGAATCTGGCACTTAGGTGTTGATTGTATTGTCTTCACTCAACGCCATTCGATGAATCTGGCCTTTGGCACAAAAGTCGTGCGTCGTTCAACGATTGAGTTCGACGAATGCCGTTCGACAAATGCAGTTCGACGAATGCAATTCAACGAATGCAGTTCGACGAATGCAGTTCGACGGATGTCGTTCGACGAATGCAGATCGACGAATGTCGTTCGACGAATGCAGTTCGACGAATGCCATTCGATGAATCTGGCCTTTGGCGTAGAAAGTGTTGAGAGCTTTGAGTTCATCGTATATGTTATAAGATACTCAATGATTCATCGAGTATAAATTATTAGTCAATGATTCGTCATATATCCTATAGATATTTGACGATTCGTCCAGACAAACTGTTGTTTGGACGAAGTTCTATTTTGTCTAAGTCCTGGGTCTGGAATTAGCGACGGGTTGTTTTGTTTATTCCCTTTGGGTATAAATAGGAAACTTTTGGGCTTGAACAGTATGCGATTATTTCTTCTGTCTAAGCACACGAGCTGGCACTGTGCGAAAATATCGATTGCCCTAAAAGCCGACGGAAGCGTTCCACCGATCCCCTAACCGAGCCTGATCTCGATTCCGGCAAGGGTCATCGCCGCCTCTCCTTCAAAAGACCTAGCAGTCTGTGGGGACGCTGAGTGTCCTCTCCCAACCTAAAACTTGTGTGACAAGTTGCTACGGGTTCTCCTGTTTGTGTGGATTTCCTATAGAGGCGCGGATATACTTTTTACGCTCAAGACTCAAGCCGCTAGTGACCGGTTGGAATTTTTCTGGAGCACCTAGGTTGAGTTTTGACTCAATCCCTAAAAGGTAATTTTATTACATTATGCTGTATTTCTTGATTCATGAATATTGCTAGATCCGAACTCGTTTGGATTTTTCTTGTTCTTACTTTCGCTGCGCGCACAAATGTTGTGATATCCCCAAAAACCCAATAGTGGTATCAGAGGGAAGTTGTCAACAAAATTTATTGTTTCAGAAGTTGTTAAATCCATGGCGTGTAGATTTAGAGATTTAGAAGTGTTCTAAATGCCCAAGTCTAGTCTTGGTTCTTCCCAAGAATGCATGTGATTTCTTTGTAGTTTACTCCTTAACAAGTTATAGTTACTGTTATAAATATAATTACTGAGACCGCTCCTGTGAGCGCTACTAAATACTTTGCTTCTTTACTCAAGATACTTGTAAAATGACCAGTGTCCTGTCAACCTCTTAAAAAGGCTAACTCTTGTAGTCTCCTACAACTAGTGGTTTTGTCAAAGATGGGTATCCTGCCATGTAGTTTTTCCCTTTCTAGTTTTTCCAAGTAAAATAACTTGTTGTTTTGTTGTTGGTTCTATTTTGACCTTTTGCATGCTTGTCTTACTCACGAGCTAAGACAATCTGATTCTCCTAGTCTATGGGAGTGCTAAGCAACCCACAATAATTTGGCGCGGTCTGTAGGAAGGTGGTGCCAAAGATCTGAAGAATGTTTGAAGACTGTGCTCGCTTCACTATGTATTTCTAATTATTAATAATGGAGAGAAGAAGTGCCTTCATAGTGTAAAATCCCCCTCCCAGAACACAAGACACAGCCGATGGGAGATTTATGCCCAGAACAGTCGCCTTGTGGTAGCATCAGCGCACTGGCTAATCTATATCATAAGCCACCTATCCTGCCAGCTAATCCAATATCCAAATGCCAACCCAACCAAAAGAAGAACACAGAAGTCATAATATCACGGTAAGTAAATGTCCAAAATTAGTACATCAATAATAAGGAACTACATTAGTTCCTTTAATATCAGAGTATAGCAAAATTACCCGAAGGATATATCATCATGCTCACAACTCATATCAGTCATTGAAGGAAGGGAGGGTATCCTCATATCAGGCCCTATCCCCCTGGACTGGCTGTCCTCTTGTACAAGGCTTTGCTACTGCTACAACTGCGGGGCATCCTCCTAAAATGGTTGGTATAGCAATTGTTAGTCATGAAGACTAAATGGCTTTCACATCCGATCACCCCAACGACTCTTAGATACCGGGCAGAGGAAAAGAAAAAGGGGCTCAATATAACAGTAGTATATAATCAAAAGGTGATAAGAGCGTTATAATCAGCAGTTTATATATATATAAGTATTAGCACATTTAAACTAAGAAAGTATCAACAGTAATCAGTAATAAGTAAGTGGCAATTTTCACTATCAGCATATTAAGCATAAGAACAGTATTTAATTTAATTTATAAAAATACCAATACAAATTTATAAGTTAAGGATCGGGTACATCAAAGGAACTCATCATATAAAAATGCTCATACAAATTTAAATGATGAGGATCTCATGCGATGCGATGCGATGTTATGATATGAATGCAATACAATGACTCACTCATGCACACACACATACACACTTACTACGTCGACATAGTCCTTTTGTTCCCACTTTTCGAGCAGGTAGCAAACATCTCAGGCATCATCTGTCGTGGCCAAATGGTGATAGTTGAGCAGGTGTTTCCACTATAAGGTAGGTATCCACACTACCAGGCCTAGGCCTCCATACACCATAATGCTAAGAACACAATAGCGGAGCCCCTACATAATATGGCTTAGATGGGGTCTTGGGGAGATGTGCACCAAGAGCCCAACCCAACTGGCATATAACTGGCACGAAAAGAGTCTTCGGGAGCATATCTCCAAAGAGGCAAGCCCAACTACCCACTAGCACGGAAGGATCCTTCGGGAGTGAGCATCAAAGGACCATGCCCAACCGCCCAAGGTCTAGCTGCCAACTCTTGTCGTTGTGATGACAGGCGAGCTCATAGACCTACCACCAAGTCCTCTTCACATGATCATGATGTGTGTGTCAAAACACTCCCAACCCATGCAATTCACATTTACATGCCATCATATAACCAATGGCTCCAACAAAGTCCCTTGATATCATATTCAACACTACACGGTCAAACACACACGCACCTTCAACCTTTTCATAATCCTGTGCTCCCAAGCACCCAAGGGTCCATATTTAATATAGGTGGTAAACCACCTTATATATACATTAGTACCTCATAGTTACCCGTATGGAGATAACAAAACTCTAAGCAGTGGACTATACCAATCATCCCTTCAATACTTGAGATCGAGGTTCAACACATCACATGGCCATGGGGATATTCCTCATCCAACCCCTTTCTCAAATAATCATATACATGCATGTTATGTTTTATTCAATCATATGTAACGAACATCGATTCACAACCTCCAAGTAATCTCATCGAGTACTCTTCCCCAAGCTTAGTAATCGAGCAAGGGGTGATCACATTATCATCGACCATTTACCATCCGATCTCCCGAGCAATCTATTCATACAACGAGGAATCCATAAAACATTAGTATGTCACATCTATGCACCACGGTCTACCCCAACTGTATTTCAAGAAGCTACACTCCACCAATAATCACAAGCTAGCCCAAATTGGAAAGATATTCTCAAAGGCTACAACTTTCATGTTGATCTTAGGGTCCAAATCAAAATCCATCACACCTGAAATCGGTTTCCGCTCGACCATGTATACTTAGACAAATCACAACCTGTACATAATTTATTACAGCACAGCCACTTCGACTGGATATTCCTGGGGATACAGAACTTCCCTAAACACATGTAACCATCCGTTGGAAAGGTCTTTCTGAGGGTTACAAATTTCAAGTTGAGCCCAAGACCTGAATCAGACCGGATCCTACCTAATAACGGTCTTGAAGTCTGCTGTACACAAAAAACAGATTTCTGTACAGCACTTTTGCACGAATCGTAAAGATGGATGAACGACATCGGTTTATCTTCTTCCTCCAACCATCACATAAAACAAAACCAACATCTCTCTATCCTTTTCTCCCACATTTGACCACGATTCTTCGTGAGATCAATTCCGCTATCTCGTAATGAAGAGAGGAGATGATTGAAGATTATCATACGATGATCGGCGCCCTAGAACGAAGTTCTAGCATAGTTCCTTCCTAGGAAATCTTTATTGAACTTCCAATAAAGCTCTCTTGAATCGATGTCTCTCCTACTCATTGGATCTAAAGATCTAGCACTAAGGGAGAGGGTAGGAAGCTCACCTCATTTCCAATCATGGACCGTGTCCTTCGTCTTGGTGGCATGGCGGCGTCAACCTTATCTTCTGCGATGAAGCTCGGCACCGAAAGAAGAATAAAGATACAGATAAGTCTCGGATAGTGTTTATAAAGGAGTGGTCAATTAGAATAAGGTTTTCCTGATCCGAGAGCTACCGCCGCACAGTAACTTCAAAAGTGACTTCTTTTGCAAGCCACCGTCCAAACCCACAACTCAGACGTCAAGACCTGGACTACTATGGCCACGCGATATTCTTCTACCGTTGTGCGGTAACTCACCACTATACTACCACCAGTGGTATTGCTACCGTCGGGCAGTTGCTCACTGAGCACTATGCCAATTACTCATCAGGACTACCTCCGCGTGGTAGTACTCAACAATTGGTGAGTGCACTCGGTGCTCGTCGACTCCACTTAACATTCATCGTGTGTACTCGACGTATGCTACCGCCACGCGATATCCTGCTACAGCCACACGGTAGCACTCGACGATCGAGCAGGGGAGTTTTATGCCCAAAATAGTCTCATTGTAGTAGCATCAGTGCATGGGATAATCTGTACCACAAGCTATAAGACCCCCCCTTTTTTTTTTCAAACACCGGGGTCTTAGCCCAGAACTGCCGCCTTGCGGTGGCACCGACTCACCGGAAAGCCGCCACTACAAAACGCCAATTCTGCTGTCCCTTTTCGATCGCAAGTAGAGAGAAGTGAGTATACATAAATGTAAACATGTCCACAAAATCACATAAATAAAAATCACATCCAGTCCATTAATAGATAATAATAGAAAGTACTGCAAAGATACAGTTCAGATAAAATATAGATAAACGGGCTCGAGCCCGGTACATCAGAGTCCTCACTACAAATCACTCATCGCAGAAGCTATAAATATACTAATCACTTACGGAGCTGGTCGCAGGTGCACCGGTGCTAGACTGACCCACCTCCATGCGCACTGTACTCCGCTGGTGCTGGTCCCTAGACTGCTGGTCCCTGTCTCCCATCCGGAGCTCCTATAATGTTGTGGTTCGAAAACCATTAGTCATAAAGACTAAGTCCTATCATCCCCTACCCCTCCCCCCACGGCTCCTAAGCACCGAGCGGAGAGGAGGAAAGGGAAGCTACAAAGGTGGAGAGTGTTCAAGCAGATGATAATGGAACTAATCTAACAACTATCATGGTGTGAAAATAACTATATAGAATAAAGTACATCTATCAATTCTACGGTGGTGAGTAATAAAGTAAAACATGTAGTAAGTAACAATTATATAAGAAGGTAGGTAGAGAACAACAAGTAAATAAATAAGTAACCTTAACTTATATGAATGCCCATACAAACTTATAAGTTAAGGGGACTTCTGCAAGGCTCCCATTGTATAAAAAGTCCCATACCGATTTATACGAGTGTAGTGATATGCAAATATGAGTGTAGTGATATACTATGCCATGATTCATGCAAGTGCAACTCACGCACATGACTCTATGCGCACAGACTTTTAGTTCCCCCTGTTCGGGAAGCTAGCTTCACTCCCAGGAACCTCCGTAGTGGCAAACGGAGACAGTGGGTCGGGCCCCCCACTCCTAGGCGGGTATCCACACTACCGGGCCTAGCCCTTCCGTACGCCCCTAGAAGAACACAACCTAGAGTATTCGCGTACTAGTGCTGGCTATATCCACCAGGCTTTCTTTGGCTAAGTGTCCCACACCGCCGAGTCAACGTACTAATGTCGGTGTGAACGACAATCAAATACCGAAGACCCACCACCTTTATTCTGTACTCAACCCTCGAGCCCTCGGCTCCCCGGACTGTCCCGTCCGTGCATCTACCTTCAGAGCTACCGTCTGAATGGCAACCAAACCAACTCATTCTACTTTCCTAGCTATCGAGGTGTGTGAAAGTGCAACCCTAGTTATACTAGTTGCTCTTTAATTTATTATTCCTACAGTTTACGTTAGCCCAGGACTGCCCCCGGTATTCCCCGTGAAGGGCTCTCAAAGGGCACTAAGAACAATGATGGTAGCTGAAGCCCACCATTCCCTTTCGCAAGGCACTTATTGTTATTGGTTGATACCCATTACCCGATCCCTTTTAAGTTACCTTAGACCTAGCTCTAGAGAATTAAGACTCTTCCTCTCCTACCCGGGGTGGACGATCTTTTGTCGTTCCCGAATGCCACTTAACACTGGCCAATCTCACACTCTACTTATCCTAACTTCCAATAATGAACTTAGACTTAACTTGCCCTATCCAAACCAGCAACTACCACAATTCCATCTCCCCAAGTTCATTATCCACTCTAGTTCCGTTTCCGTGGTTTTACTATGTGCAGACCATCCTAAGATACATGAGGTGCATAAGAGGAGGTACTCCAAATTGTCTTCCGAATCTCTTATAATATTTACTGGAGGTCTATCGTGACATAATGTAGCTATGTCCAAGATTTCCAAATTTTTCCTATTTATCGGGCATTTAATTTATTTATTCTAAACTTCAAAATACCCTTGTATGAACATGAAGTGCACTAATGAGCCAACAATAAATCATCATAAAATCAGTAAAAATCCTATGAGGCATTTCAGCAGTAATTCCAAGTTTTGAGTAATTTCAGAGGTGTTTAGGCATATATTTCCTAATTTACTATTTTAAGCCACTTATACCATATTATGAAGCAAGTACTGTAAATATGTACTCAAAAATCACAATAAAATTACAGAAGCTTTATGGTGACCTAAAACTATCAGAAACTAAGTCCCATGAATTTTCTCTAATATTTTGGACACTGAATTTATTTTAATGTAAAATACTAACTCTCCTAGCTTGGTGAAGGAGGTACTATTTTTAATCATCTAAAATTCCAGATAAAATTACAAGGTGACTATCACGATTTGAAACAACCGCTGACCAAATTTCATAATTTTTCAAAAAGTAATTGGGCATTAATTGTATTTCTGACTACATATCTTAAATGGTAAGTTAAAGAAGAAAGTACTCAAAATAATCAGATAAAACTCCCAATAAAAATACAAAAGGTACAACATGCTATGAGATGCCCTAATCCAAGATTTCATAATATTCCAGTGAACATAAATTCAAGAATCATCAAAATAAATATCTAGGGCACAACTAGAGTTGTAAACGAAGTACTGTATAATTTAACCCAAAAATCTCAAAAAAATTATATTATGGTCATTTGGACTAGAAAATCACCCTGCTTAAATTTTATTTGTTTTTTAGTTCATTTGACAGCATAATAGTTCAAGTTAAGATCGGTGCCCTAAACTAGGGTTAGGGTTTTAGATGGCCTAACTGTCTCCAAATGCCCTAAGATTTTGTCCAGAGAACTATAATGTCCCCGTGGTCCTCTCCATTAAATTTCAAGTCAGTCCAAGGTCATTTGACCCCATGACCTTCACAACCCTATAAATCCCCATTAAGGGATCTAACCTAGGGTTCTAGGGCCACCCTACACCAAACCACCCCAAACTACCTTAGAGGGTGTGTCATGCCCTAAAAGGTCAGTGATCAAAATACCAGCCTCTGTTGAGGTGATATGGCCACTCAAATTACCCAGGGGGTGTTTGATCCTAAATAATCTTATAAGGATCAACCTAGGGTTGGGTAAAAACCTATTCAAAACATCTCCAAATGAGATGAAATTTTTACCAGAACCTTATGATAAACCCATGGACCACTCACCAAAATTTGGGAGGGTTTAGAAGTCATTTAGCCATCTAATTAATTTATTCTAGTATTATTAAATTTTTCTAAAAACTATAGAAAAACTTTCTCCAAAAATTCTCATTTTTTGGATATGTCCTAGGTGTAGGTAAGATTAGGCCACACCCCAAATTTCAAGTCATTTTGATGACTGGATTTGAGTGGGGAATTTTTCTAAGGTCAGGACTGCCCTATGGGTAGACCTCACCAAAATGAGTTTTAAGGTCTATCCAGTAGTCCAAAACGCTTGAAACAAATTTTAAAATTTCATAGACTCATAGAGCTACAATATTATTGTTGATAACTTTTTATGTAGGGGCCTCTAAGTATTTTTACTAAATTTTCTAAAGTGACTGATATTCTAGTATAGAAATTCACATAAAAGCAAGAACTTAATTTAACAGCACAGATCTTAAAGGTTGATCCGTCGGCTGGGAGGTTGTCTTCAACCTCCAGCTGGGAGGTTGTCTTCAACCTCCAGCCGACGGTCCAGATAGCACGCGCCTGGGAACACTTCTCCCTCCCACAGCCGGCCGTCCAGCCTCCTCCCTGGCTGGCCACCGCCACCACCACCTCCGTTGAGGTGGCGGCCATCGCCGGGCGGAGGCGCAGCCGCCGGAGAGGCTTTTTCCGGCGAGCCCGAGCACGCGGATTTAATGGAAAATCAATAAAATTTAAAGCTCCAATCAGGCTCAGTTGAGCCCGATTCTCAATCCTATTGAATCCTAAGATCTATCCGCATAAGAAGAGGGAGGGGAGGACCTTCTTCGTGGTTTGGAGTCGAGCCGATCATCGTGATGCCATTTGCGCGGTGGTGGCGTCACTGAAAATTCTTCAACAGCAAGGGGAGGCTTGAAAACTTCAGGTAGAGGCCGAGAAAATTTCCTCTTCGGCCTCTGAGGGTGTTAAAAGGCTTTGTCAGGAAGGGGGAACGACCAAAAGCTGGTGGCCATTAATGGCCCATTATAGCTTTGCTCGGCCATGGTGGTGGGTGGGCTGAAACGGCTTTGTAACAGCTGGAGGAGGGCTGGAAACTCCTCCTCTCCCTGAGAGGAGTTGAATCCAGTCTTTTCAAGGGGAAGAGGGAAGGCCATGGCATCAAATGCCACTGATGGCCATGACAGCAAGCTTTCGGCCATGGCCGCAACCGTCCTTTTGCAAAGCTAACGGTCCACGTGGCACAGCCTGACCGGTCAACTTAAATTAAATAAGACTTATCAGGTCTTATTGGAGAAAATGGCCCACCCCCAGGTCGGCCCGGTTCAGCTGAACCAGCACCCAGCTAGAAATAAAAATGCCAGAAAATTCTAAGTATAATGGCGTTGAGTGAGCTCAGCTCACTCAACGCCATCCAAGCTACGCCGTTGAGTGAGCTCAGCTCACTCAATGCCATCCAAGCTACGGCGTTGAGTGAGCTCTGCTCACTCAACGCTATCCCAGATTATGGCGTTGAGTGAGCTCAGCTCACTGAACGCCATCCGGATTATGGCGTTGAGTGAGCTCAACTCACTCAACGCCATCCGGGTTACGACCTTTTAAACGATGGCGTTGAGTGAGCTTAGCTCACTCAAAGCCATTCAGATTATGGCGTTGAGTGAGCTATGCTCACTCAACGCCATCCAGACTACATCAAATGGCGTTGAGTGCGGTCAGTGCACTCAATGCCGTTCAACTCATAGCATTGAGTGCACTCAACGCACTCAACGCCATCCCGCCTGACAGATTACGGCATTGAGTGAGCTAAGCTCACTCAACGCCGTCCAGTCTACGGCATTGAGTGAGCTAAGCTCACTCAACGCCGTCTAGTCTACGGCATTGAGTGAGCTCAGCTCACTCAATGCCAACCTGCCGACACCAGATGACGTTGAGTGCAGTCAGTGCACTCAACGCCATTCAACTTATGGCGTTGAGTGCACTCAACGCACTCAACGCCATCCCGCTTATGGCTTTGAGTGAGCTAAGCTCACTCGACGCCATCCAGACTACGTCGTTGAGTTAGCTTAGCTCACTCAACGCCATTCCAGACCACGGCGTTGAGTGAGCTTAGCTCACTAAACGCCATTACAAGGTCAAGGGCGTGACGGGTCGGTCACGGGCGTGTCTGGCCTATATTGAAATTCTGAGCTCGACGATCGTCTTCCAGAGGTCGACGATCGTCAAAGGGGGTCACGCCCTAGGTCAGGGGCGTGACGGGTCGGTCACGTGCGTGACCACCCCTTGACTCAAAATCTTGGTCGACAAACTTCAATTCCTGGGCTTCCTAGGGTTCTGTTAAGACAAAACCACTCCCAGGGGTCTAGCTTGAAATGGGATGTTACATAAGCCTCTTATCCTGCACGCTAATCTGATAACACAAATGTCAACCACACCAAAATAATAACACAGAAGTCATAATATCATGGTAAGTAAATGTCTAAAAGTGGTACATCAATAATAAGGAACTACATTAGTTTCATTAATATCAGAGTAACGCAAAATTTCCCGAAGTCTACATCATTACGCTCACAACTCACGTCAGTCACCGAAGGAAGAGAGGATATCCTCCTAAAATGGTAGACGTAGCAACAGTTAGTCATTAAGACTAAGGGTCTGTTTGGGACAGCTCTGGCGGATTGAAAAGCTGCTGTCCGGATAGAGCTGTTTTAAAATAGATCTCTGGGGAGCAGTTTTGAAAAGCTGCAGACTGTTTGGGTGTTCTGTGCAGAAGTGCGCTCGGAATCGCCGGAGGAAGGACGTCGGGGGCTTGGAATTGCCGGAGGAAAGCCGTCCGGGGCTCGAAATCGCCGGAGGAAGGCCGTCCGGCCTCTGAGCATGTTCCAACTGAAGAAACCATTAGATTTCCAAAACATGTGAGAGAGAAAGCTATTTTGCGGGAGCAGAAGCTGGGGAGGGAGATTTCTGAAAAGCTGCAAAACAGCTCCAGATTTTTGAAAAGCTCTTCACAAGGTGCTGTCCCAAACAGACTGAAAGCAGCTCTGGCGGTTGGAATAGAGATTTTCCAACCGCCAGAGCTGCCCCAAACAGACCCTAAGTGGATATAATATCCGCTCACCCCAGCGAGTCTTAGGCACCAGACGGAGGAAAAGACGGAGGAGCTCAATATAATAGTAGTATATAATCAACATGTGGCAATAGCGTTATAATCAGCAGTTCATATATATGTATGTATTAACACATTTAAACTAAGAAAGTATCAACAGTAATCAACAATAAGTAAGTGGCAATTTACACTATCATCATATAAAGATAAAGAACAGTATTTAATTTAACTTATAAAAATGCTCATACAAATTTATAATTTAAGGATTGGGAACATCAAAGTAACTCATCATATAAAAATGCCCATACAAATTTATATGACGAGGATCTCATGCGTTGAGATGCAATGTTGTGATATGAATGCAATACAATGACTCATACGCACGCACACTTGATACATCCATATAGACCTTTAGTTCCCACTTTTTGAGCAGGAAGATAGCCTCTCAGGCGTCATCCATCATTGCCAAATGGTGACAGTTGAGTGGGCATCTCCACTACTAGGCGGGTATCCACACTACCAGGCTTAGGCCTCCGTATGCCTCAATGCTAAGAACACAACAGTGGAGCCCCTGTGTACTATGGCTCATAAGGGGTCATGGGTAGATGTGCACCAAAATCCTAGCCCAACTGGCCTATAACTGGAACGAAAGGAGTCTTTGAGAGTGTATCACCAAAGAACCAAGCCCAACCGCCCACTAGAACGGAAGGAGCCTTCAAGAGTGAGCATCAAAGGACCAAACCAAACCGCCCAAGGTCTAGCAACCAAGTCCCATCGGTGTGACGACTGGCAAGCTCATATACCTACCACCAAGTCCTCTTCATAGGATCATGTTATGTGTGTCAACACACACCCAACCCAAGCAATTCACATTTACATTCCATCATATAACCAAGGGCTCCAACCAAGTTACTTTATATCATATTCAACACCGTGCGGTCAAACACACACGCACCTTCAACCCTTTCATAATCCGGTGCTCCAAAGCACACAAGGGTCCACATTTACCATAGGTGGAAAACCACCTTATATACTACACTAGTCCCACACTGCTACCCATAGGGAGATAACATAACTCTAAGCACTGGACTACACCAATCATCCCTTCAATACTTGAGATCGAGGTTCAACACATCATATGTCCATGGAGGAATTCCTCATCCAACCCATTTCTCAAATTATCATGTACATACACGTTATGTTTTATTCAATCATCTGTACCAAACATTGATTCACAACCTCCATAAAATCTCATCAAGTACTCTTCCCCAAGCTTAGTAATCGAGTAAGGGGTGATCACATTATCATCGATCATTTACCATCCGATCTCCTGAGCAAAAAAATTGTAGAATGAGGAATCCATCAAACATTAGTAAGTCACGTCTACGCGCCACGGTCTACCCAAACTAGATTTCAAGATGCTATAATCCACCAATAATCACTAGCTAGCCCAAATCCGAAATATATTCTCAAGGGCTGCAACTTCTACTTTGAGCTTAGGGTCCAAATCTAATCCATCACACCTGAAATCGGGTTTCCGCTCAGCCATGTATACTTAGACAAATCACAACCTGTACATAGTTTATTACAACACAACCACTTCGACTGTACATTCTTGGGGATACAGAACTTCCCCCAAAAATGTGAAACCATCCGTTGGAAAGGTCTTTCTGAGGGCTACAACTTTCAGGTTGAGCCCAAGACCTGAATAGGATCAGATCCTAACTAAAAACGGCCTTGAAGTCTGCTGCGTACAGAAAAAAGATTTCTGTACAACACTTTTGCATGCATTGTAAAGATGGATGAATGACATCGGTTCATCTTCTCCCTCCAACCATCACATAAAACACAACCAACATCTCTCTACCCTTATCTCCCTCATTTGACCACGATTCTTTGCGAGATCAAGTCCGTCATATCGTAATGAAGAGAGGAGATGATTGAAGATTATCATATGACGATCAGCGCCCTAGAATGAAGTTCTAGCGTGGTTCCTTCCTAGTAAATCTCAATTAAACTTCCAATCAAGCTCTCTTTAGTCGATGTCTATCCTACTCATTTGATCTAAACATCTAGCACCAAGGGAGAGGGTAGGAAGCTCACCTCATTTCCGGCCATGGACCGTTTCCTTCATCTTTGCGGCATGGCGGTGTCAACCTTGTCTTCTGCGATGAAGTTCGGCACCGAGAGAAAAGAAAGTAACGGCTAAGTCTCAGACATCATTTATAAAGGAGTGGCCGATTAGACCTAGATTTTCCTGATCCGAGAGCTACCGCCGCGCGGTAACTCCAAAAGTGACTTCTTCTACAAGCCACCATCCAAACCCACAACTCAAACGTCAACACCTGGACTACTTTTGCGGTGCGATATTCTTCTACCACTGCGCGGTAGCTCACCACTATACTACCTCTAGTGATTTTAATACCTTTGGGATGTTTCTCACCGAGAACAATGCCAATTACTCAACAAGACTACCGCTGCACGGTATCCCGCTACATCCGCACGGTAGTACTCGACGATCGGCGAGTGCACTCGGTGCTCGTCGACTCCACTCAACATTTGTCATGTGTACTAGACAACGCTACCGCCATGCAGTATCATGTTATTACCACACAGTAGCACTCGACGATCGGCGAGACTTATTGTGAACAGTCATCGACTACTACGCCCGTACAGTATCCCACTACCGCCATACGACAACAACCTAACACTCAGTGTCGAGCCGACACTTCCCCGGCATAGGTGCAAGCCTGGACAGCAGTCCATAATGATCCCAAGTAACTCACTTGACTTGAAAATGCGCACAAGGGGTCTAGCATGAATATGGACATTACAAATCATATAACAACAAAAAGATTTCGTCCCGGAAATCAATCTAAGTCCACGGGAAAAACAAAGTACGAAGATTACAAGGTATGTGCATAGATTTACCTTGGTGAAACAACTCTGGGTAGCGCCTCCACATTAGGTCCATGGACTCCCAAGTGTACTCCTTTTTCCCATGGTTGGACCACAAGACCTTCACTAGCGGAACACTTTTTCTCCTCAGCCTTCGTACTTCAGAATCTACTATCTGCACCGGTTCTAGTGGAATGGATCTATCAGATGCCACAGGCCTAGATATAGTGGAGACAAACTGCTCAGGCCGAAGTAGTGCCTGAAAGTTCACCTAGTGTCAACTACCTTCACCTATGGGGGGGGGGGAATAGGTGACTTGCAGCGTATTTGCGGAATTAAATGTGTACCTGCAGAATCAAAACAAAACACACAGCACAGAGAATAACACAGGCAATTTATAGTGGTTCCCCGATTTGGGTACGTCCACTTTCCCCCTTCGACCTATCTCCCAATCCAAGGACGACTCGGTCACTTCACCAACAGGATTGAAATCCAATCCTTGCACTATCGGAAGGAACCCTTCCACACGTAGGAGTCAACACTCCCACAATACGGGTTGCACCCAACCTTACAACTAGAGACCAATCGGTCCTTTACAAAGAATTGAAAATAGCTTATAAGAAATACAAACAACATATGGAGACTAAGGTGTCCCTCTTCGTTCGACGACGTGTTCTTGAAGTCAACGAAGAGTCTACAACCCTAGATATCACTTGGAGAGAATCCCCCCGAGACCGGCGGCGGCGACGAGCGGCGGGAAGGCTCTCGGTGTTGGCGGCGGCAACTGAAGACAGCAGCAAAGCACTTGGAGATTCAATCTTCTTAGCGAAGTCGGCAAGGTCTTCCAACGGTCACACTAGGATCGATCGTCTCAATCGATTCGGACGGGGATGGATTTCCCTATCTCAAATCAAGAGACAAAAGATCTCTGGTTAGACACGTGAGACGCTATGCAAGACTTGGCTTCTATCACCGTGGATCTGGAGAAGATCGAGATCAACAATGGTGATCACTGTACGAGCGGCGGCGATGGAGAAGATTCGCGAGATTAGGGTTTGACGGCCGCTTCCTTTCGTATTCTGTATTCCGTGGTTTACTGTACACCAACACCTGTGTATTTATATACTAGGTCATAAAGATGACCGTTGTGGGCCCCACCAAAGCAAAGACCGGAGTCTGGTTCGAAATACCGCTTGAAACCTGGACCGGTCCAGGAAATGTTGGAAATTTGCCCAAGTCAAATTCGGCGAGAATCGTAAGTGATTCTCGACGAATCGGCGAGAATCACTTGCGATTCTCACCGAATTCTACTTGGCTAATTCTGGCATCACAGGTTATAGAGGCCGGGGAGAATCGGCGGGAATCACATTAGATTCTCACCGAATCATCGAGAATGCAAAGACATTCTAGATGAATCGGTGAGAATCACTTAGTGATTCTCGACGATTCTGCCTTTAGAGAATTTTCTGGCTACGTTGAGTCAGCTGGCCTCAACCAGCGAGAATCATCTAGTGATTCTCGATGACTCGTCGAGAATCATAAGTGATTCTCGACGAATCGGCGAGAATCACATAGTGATTCTCGACGATTTACACTTGGACGATTTCTCCTCTTTCAACCCGTGAGCTGGTCTTTGGCCCATCCTTGCTCCATGTCTGCTCTTGCTTTATCATAGCCCTGTACTTGAAATTAAGTACACCCCAATAGAGAGAGTACACGTAGGCCAACACACTGATCTGCTCAACGAGGGATTACGTCGCGCAGACCCGTGTATATTGACCCACTGTACCCTGACATTGGTGTGTACTTAGCGTGGAATAACTGCAAGCACAACTTAAAAGATTTCTTCAAACACATTGTCTATTTACCTTAGCTTGTTCAGGGGCTTCTTCAAATCAGGTACATTGTGGATACAATACCCAACAATCTCCCCCTATTTGAAGAAGCCTAAACCCTATAAGCTAAGGTGAATAGTGCAAATAGGAATGAAACTCATAAACTTAAAATTGAGTTGAGAGAGATATTCATTACCAATTACTTGAGAGCAGACTTGGAGCCACCTTAGCCTTAGCCGAGAGGGTAATCTCCCCCTTTTCGGCTTCTGTAAATCGGGTTCTGGTGCATATGACCCCATGCTCCCCCTCAGTTCTTGCACTTATGCTTACACTTGAGTGACTGGCAGATGCTTCCCCTAGATGCACGAGCCATGAGCTTCTGTAGTCTTCATTCCTCATAGTTGAGCATCCCCAATTCAGTTTTGAAGAGACTGAACTTGGCCTCGTCTAAGGGCTTAGTGAAAATATCTGTAATCTGCTTGTCCGTGGGGACATAGCAGAGAGAGATGTCTTTGTTCTCCACGTGCTCCCGAATGAAGTGGTAGCGTACTTCAATATGCTTCGTTCTGCTGTGCGATACGGGATTGTTGGCAATAGCAATTGCACTTGAGGAGTCGCAATATATTGGTACTTCCTTGAACTGGAGGTCATAGTCGGCTAACTGGTTTCTTATCCATAGGAGTTGTGCGCAACAGCTGCCAGCCGAGATGTACTCAGACTCTGCAGTGGAGGTTGCTACACAATTCTGCTTCTTGCTGTTCCATGAAATAAGCCTTCTTCCGAGGAATTGACACGTCTCGGAGGTGCTTTTCCTGTCATCCCTACTTCCTGCAAAATCAGCATCTAAAAACCCTATTAGCTCGACATCATTGCTTCTCGGGTACCATAAGCCAAGATTAGGGGTACCTTTAAGGTATCTGAGAATTCGCTTTGCAGCGACATAATGAGATTCCTTAGTGTTCACCTGATATCTGGCACAAACACATGTGGAGAACATGATATCCGGTCTACTCGCAGTAAGATAGAGCAGAAATCCAATGATGCTTCTGTATTTGGTTTCATCAAAAGGTTTCCATTTCTCATCCTTATCCAGAGACATGGTGGATCCCATTGGAGTCCTCATAGAGGTTACATTCTCCATTCTGAATTTCTTGAGGAGTACATTTGTGAACTTCGTCTGAGAAATGAAGATTCCTTCCTCAGACTGTTTCACTTGAAGTCCCAAGAAATACTTCAACTCTCCCATACTGCTCATTTCAAACTTTCCTTGCATAAGTTTGGAAAACTTTTTGCAAAGATTGTTGTCCATTGAGCCGAATATAATGTCATCAACATAGATTTGCACCAGCAAAATCTTGGCTTTGATTTCCCTGAGAAACAATATCTTATCTATTTTTCCTCTAGAGAACTTGTTCTCAAGAAGAAAACTAGACAATGTCTCATACCAAGCTCGAGGAGCTTGTTTTAGGCCATATAGCGCTTTATTAAGAAAATATACATGATTAGGATAAGTAGGATTGACAAAACCTGGAGGTTGAGCAACGTATACTTCCTCTTTCAAATCTCCATTCAAGAAAGCCGATTTCACGTCCATCTGATAGACTGTGATTCCTTTGTGAGAGGCATAGGCTAGGAATATCCGGATTGCCTCGAGCCGTGCAACTGGTGCAAACGTCTGGTCAAAGTCAATTCCCTTCTCCTGTCTGTATCCTTGAGCCACCAGTCTGGCTTTGTTCTTAATGATGACTCCATGTTCATCCAACTTATTTCTGAAGATCCACTTGGTGCCAATCACATTTTGCATCTTCGGTCTGGGAACCAGCGTCCAGACTTTGCATCTTTCGAATTGATGCAGCTCATCTTGCATGGCAAAAATCCATGATGCGTCTTTGTTCGCTTCGTCGAACTTCTTTGGCTCCACCTGCGACAGAAAGCTAAGATGCAAGATCTCGTTAAGAGTACCTCGGCGAGTTCTGACACCGTCTCGGGGATCTCCAATGATTTGATTTCTGGGGTGATCCCTCACGTGTCTGAGCTCTAGAAGTCTTGCATCAGGAGCTTCGACTACTTCCTGGGCATCTCCTTCTTCTAATGGATTTGCTTCATTTTGAACTTCAACTTCTCCGATCGGCGTTGATGTGGAGACCTTGACATATTTTGGAGTTGCATCTTTCTCGGGATCATCCAGTTGTAACTTTTCGAGTCTGGCACCTGCAGCTTCAGGAAGACAACTAGAAGTCTTGCAATTAAGCAAGCTTCCTTCATCAAATACAACATTTATTGATTCCTCTACCACTAGGGTTTTCTTGTTGAAAACTCTATAAGCCCGGCTGTGGCTACTATAGCCCATGAATATGCCTTCGAAGCATTTTTCACTAAACTTAGTACGAGGGTACTTCCCATTATTCAGTACATAACATTTGCAGCCAAAGATCCTCAGATAGGACATGGTTGGTTTCTTGCCTTTCAATAGCTCATAAGGAGTCTTACGATGGCTCTTGTTGATTAACGCCCGGTTTTGTACATGACAAGCCGTATTGACAGCCTCGGCCCAGAAGTATTCTGGAAGAGAAGCGTCATTCAACATTGTCGTGCACGCCTCAATGAGTGTTCTATTCCTCCTCTCTGCCACTCCATTTTGTTGAGGAGTGCGAGGGGAGGAGAACTCATGAAAGATACCAAGCTCTTCACAGAACTCTGTCATAGCCCCAGACTCAAACTCTGTTCCGTGGTCACTTCTGATTTTGACCACTGAGCAGTTAAGTTCGTTCTGTATCTGCTTAACAAACTAGTGAAGATGTCAAACGTATCAGACTTGCGCTTTAAAAAGAATACCCACGAAAACCGAGAGTGATCATCGACAATTACTAGCGTATACGACTTCCCTCCTAAGCTATGAACTTGCATTGGACCAAACAGGTCCATATGCAGAAGATAAAGACATCTGGAGGAGTCTTTGTCTGGGATGCCCTTAAAGGTAGCCCGAGTCTGCTTGCCCATCTGACATGCAGGACATGAACTATCTTTAATGCACTTAATAATGGGAGCATCCTTTACTAAGTCTTTGGAAAACAGCATATTAATTGTCTTGTAATTAATGTGTGCCAATCTCTTGTGCCATTGTTCACAAAGAGATGCACTGCCTTTAGCAACGAGGCATACTGGGGTAGAAGAATCTAAACTAAGAAAATCTAAACAGAAAATATTTCTGCTCCTAATGCTAGTTAATACAGTTTTCGAAGAATCACATGATATTATCAGGCATTTATCCTTGCAGAACTTAACGTCATACCCTTTATCACATAATTGGCTTACGTTGATCAGGTTATGATTTAATCCTTCAACATAAGCTATGTTAGTGATAGAGAGTATACCGTTGGAAATCGTACCGTAACCTATGGTGACTCCCCGATTAGACCCCCCAAATATGACTTTGGGTCCATTCTCGACTGGAGAGTACTCCCTCAGCAGGCTTCTTGTCCCAGTCATGTGATGGGAGCATCCACTGTCCAAATACCAAATAGGAGTTTTGTTGGCCTTTGGACATTCCTGCAAAACAGAATGAATTTTCCTTAGGAACCCAATCGAACTTGGGTCCTAGATTCCTTGTTAGCATACTCCCCCTCGATTGGTTAACTATACGAGTGGTTGGCCTCGCATTGCTAACGTAAGGAGTCTCATTATACCTTGGATTAAACCAACAATCCACGGCAAAGTGACCAATTTTGCCACAACACCAGCAGTCAAACCTGTTATACTTCCTCTTGGGCGCCTGCTTCACCCTTGAAACGTGGGGTTCAGCCGGGGCCGAAGACCTGGAGGTGGAGGCAACATGATGACCACAGTCACATGACTTCTTCACCTCTTGGCTTTTCAGTGTAATAGGCTTGGCCTTAGGTGCCTGCATCCTATTATGGCCGCTAGAGAATTGACCATAATTTCCGAAGTGGATTTACTCATAAGGTGCCTTGAAGAAACTCTCACTGAAGGTACGGGGAAAGGTCCACCCATCATACCGGCTCTTCGGCTTTGCAACCGAGGGCCTGAAGTGATGCCCATATGTTGACTCAAAGTCATGTTGGTTACAGGGAAAGCTAGGCTTTCTGAACTCAACAGGGCTGAGTGGGGCCTTTCCTTTCTCATCAGCAGAGGCTTTCTTGGCAGCCTTATTCTTCCTCTTGTTCCTGTTTCTCCTAGATGAGGAGCTAGATGCCCCCACATGCCCCAAGCCAGCTCCTTTGGCTTGAGCAGAGAAGGTATCAACTAATGGAAGAATAGTTTTTGGTATAGAGAAGCTCTTGACGATCTTCCTTTCTGCCGCAAGTATTTCTTCCAACTTGTCGACTTCCTCCTGCTTAAGATCAAGGAGCTTAAGAGACTCTGAATGCTTTGAAGTCAGGTCCAAGTGCTCCTGTCAGAGGGAGATCAAACTGGTGATCTCTTCCCTCAGGGATACACTCTCGCCTTTAAGGAATTTAACTTCCTTTTTCTCAACTTTCAGTTTCTTTCGACATTTCAGGAAAGTATTGAGCAGAAGCTCATACTTATCGAGGAGCTCAGCTTCAAGGGCAGAAGGGCTATCCTCAGGGTCATCATCCCGAGACTCAGGATCAGAGTCAGAGTCGGAGAGAGGGGAGTGAGCTTTTACCTTCCCAGTAAATGGGGGGCATTCTCCTTCTGAGTCAGAGCGACCCATTAGCCCAAAGTAGGCTTTCTCATCATCGCTGGTGTCTGACGTGTCAGATTCACTCAGCGTCTTTGGCTTCTTTGCGATGTAACTCCTCTCCTTCTTCTTGTCTTTTGAGGATCTGTGCTCCTCTTCCTTTCCCTTTTCCCTCTTGCCTTGATGGCAGTCGGCCACGATGTGTCCTGGCTTGTTGCAACCAAAGCATATAATGTCAGAAGAGCGGTGTTTGTTCGGTTTGGAAACATACCTGTCAGAAGAATAGTTCTTCTTCTGATTCCTTGAGGAGGAGCCATTTCTCTTTCTCTGATTCCTCAGCTTGAGGAACTTCTTGAATTCCCGTGTGATAAGGGATAAATCTTCCTCTGACAATTCTGAGCCGGAGGAGCTTGGCTCAGAGTCTTCCTCTTCATCCCTCTTCCACGCACGGGAAGAAGCGACACACTTGCCCTTTCTGGATTGAATGGCTTTCAGGGCCACCGTCTTTTCCTTGGCCGCGGCTTTCTCTGCTTCCTCTTCAGCCTTCCTTGTGTTCAACTGAAGCTCATAGGACATGAGCTTCCCGAATAGAATCTGTGGATCAGTTTCCGCAAGTTTGCCAAACTCGCGGATGGCGCAGATCTTTGTGTCCCATTCCTTAGTGAGGGACCTAAGGAACTTATCATTGAGTTCACCGTCAGTGAACACTCTTCCATATCCTTTGAGTGCATTGACGATCTTGAGGAATTTTTCGAAGGTAACTCCGATCTCCTCCTTTGGCCCTTGCCTGAAGGCCTCATATTTCTGATTGAAGAGGGATCTCCGATCGTCCCTCACTTCATCTGTGCCCTCCATTAGGACAATCAGACAGCTCTAGAGATCCCTGGCTGTCCTGCAGTTGCTGAAGTTCTGCATCATAGAGTCGTCAACTGCGCTTACCAGGATGTTCTGAGCTTTCTTGTCGAGTCCGAACAGCACCATTTCATCCTTGTCCATTTCCGAAAGTTTCTTGGGCACTTTCCTGGTTGGATCAATGGTGGAGGCCTTGGTGGGAATGTAAGGTCCCTCCTCCACTATCATGAAGAGTCGGGGGTCGACTGCTTCCATGTAGAATCTGATTCTTTCCTTCCAGATAGGAAAATTTAGTCTGGTGCATACTGGGATTTTGCCGGAGTGCTTGAGTCCGTCAATGGAAGATATCGGTCTCCTTCTTGACACTGGTGGCAGGATTCTACTCAAGGTGTGAACCTTTTTGATGAGCAACCTTCCTCTAATACCACTTGAAAGTTCACCTAGTGTCAACTACCTTCACCTATGGGGGGGGGGGAATAGGTGACTTGCAGCGTATTTGCGGAATTAAATGTGTACCTGCAGAATCAAAACAAAACACACAGCACAAAGAATAACACAGGCAATTTATAGTGGTTCCACGATTTGGGTACGTCCACTTTCCCCCTTCGACCTATCTCCCAATCCAGGGACGACTCGGTCACTTCACCAACAGGATTGAAATCCAATCCTTGCACTATCAGAAGGAACCCTTCCACACGTAGGAGTCAACACTCCCACAACACGGGTTGCACCCAACCCTACAACTAGAGACCAATCGGTCCTTTACAAAGAATTGAAAATAGCTTGTAAGAAATACAAACAACGTATGGAGACTAAGGTGTCCCTCTTCGTTCGACGACGTGTTCTTGAAGTCAACGAAGAGTCCACAACCCTAGATCTCACTTGGAGAGAATCTCCCCGAGACCGGCAGCGGCGACGAGCGGCGGCAAGGCTCTCGGTGTTGGCGGCGGCAACTGAAGACAACAGCAAAGCACTTGGAGATTCAATCTTCTTAGCGAAGTCGCCAAGGTCTTCCAACAGTCACACTAGGATCGATCGTCTCGATCGATACGGACGGGGATGGATTTCCCTATCTCAAATCAAGAGACAAAAGATCTCTGGTTAGACACGTGAGACGCTATGCAAGACTTGGCTTCTATCACCGTGGATCTGGAGAAGATCGAGATCAACAATGGTGATCACTGTACGAGCGGCGGCGATGGAGAAGATTCGCGAGATTAGGGTTTGACGGCCGCTTCCTTTCGTATTCTGTATTCCGTGGTTTACTGTACACCAACACCTGTGTATTTATATACTAGGTCATAAAGATGACCGTTGTGGGCCCCACCAAAGCAAAGACCGGAGTCCGGTTCGAAATACCGCTTGAAACCTGGACCGGTCCAGGAAATGTTGGAAATTTGCCCAAGTCAAATTCGGCGAGAATCGTAAGTGATTCTCGACGAATCGGCGAGAATCACTTGCGATTCTCACCGAATTCTACTTGGCTAATTCTGGCATCACAGGTTATAGAGGCCGGGGAGAATCGGCGGGAATCACATTAGATTCTCACCGAATCATCGAGAATGCAAAGACATTCTAGATGAATCGGTGAGAATCACTTAGTGATTCTCGACGATTCTGCCTTTAGAGAATTTTCTGGCTACGTTGAGTCAGCTGGCCTCAACCAGCGAGAATCATCTAGTGATTCTCGATGACTCGTCGAGAATCATAAGTGATTCTCGACGAATCGGCGAGAATCACATAGTGATTCTCGACGATTTACACTTGGACGATTTCTCCTCTTTCAACCCGTGAGCTGGTCTTTGGCCCATCCTTGCTCCATGTCTGCTCTTGCTTTATCATAGCCCTGTACTTGAAATTAAGTACACCCCAATAGAGAGAGTACACGTAGGCCAACACACTGATCTGCTCAACGAGGGATTACGTCGCGCAGACCCGTGTATATTGACCCACTGTACCCTGACATTGGTGTGTACTTAGCGTGGAATAACTGCAAGCACAACTTAAAAGATTTCATCAAACACATTGTCTATTTACCTTAGCTTGTTCAGGGGCTTCTTCAAATCAGGTACATTGTGGATACAATACCCAACAGTGCCTCCCTAATGGAAGACACATGGAAGACATTATGCAAGTTCTCCAACTCCTGGGTAAGCTCCAACCTATAAGCTAAGGGACCAATCTTCTCCAAAATGGTATACGGTCCCATGTATCGAGGGCTGAGCTTTTTCCTTCCATGAACACATGATACTCCATGCATCATCCTAATCTTTAGAAATACCTTGCCACCCACTTGAAATTCCACCAACCTGTGCTTTGCATCATAATACTTCGTCTGCCGGCTCTGAGCCTCTAGCATGTGGTCTTGAATCAATATAATCATAGCATTTGTGTCATCAATATACTCCACTCCCAATGCTGTAGGATCCTCATCTTGAACCCATGATAAAGGGGTCTTGCACCTTCTACTATAAAGTGCTTCATAAGGTGTCATTCCAATGCCCGCTTGGTGCCTATTATTATATGAAAACTCCACCAATGGTAAAAGTCTTTCCCACGACTCTCCCATATCCAAAACACATAACCTCAACAAGTCTTCCATAGTTCTGATTATTCTCTTAGACTGGCCATCAGTCTAAGGGTGAAAAGTCATGCTAAAAGTAAGGTGAGAACCCAAATATGCTTAAACTGCCTTCCATTCCTTGGAGGTGAAACGACCATCATGGTCCAAGACGATCGTCTTAGGCACCCCATGGTGCCATACAAACTGTTCCATAAAGAGTCATACCAACACATCTACATGCACCTCCTTCCTCATTTGAATAAACCTGGCAACCTTGGTCAAGCAATCCACAATCACCCAAATTGAATAATTCCCTGATCGTGACCGGGGAAGACCGTGAAAAAAATCCATGGAGATATCCTCAAACTTCCACTCTTGAATGGATAATTATTATAATAATCCACCAGGGCTCTTACATTCCACATTTACTTTTTGATAAGCCTCACAGTATGTAACATAGTATGTGATATCCCTCTTCATCCCTAGCCAAAACATGGTCCTCCGTAAATCAGTGTACATTTTAGCAATCCCAGGATGCACCGAATACTTGGTGCAAAGAGCCTCTCTCAAAATATCTCCCCGGATCCCACCACCTGCGAGAATGTAAAGTTTGCCATGGAAATGAATGAGGTTCTCATTAAGCATTTATCCTTCCGCTAATCCTCCCATAATCGCTTGAATCACCGGGGCCAAAGCAGTATCCTTCCCTTGCTCTGCCTGAATTCGATCTCGGATGTCACAAACTATGCTCATGGTAGACAAGTACTCTGTATAGGCCTCGGGACAAGCCTTAGTCATAGGTGTAATCTCTATTTCTTCAAGAACTCTTGCCAATTTCATAACCAATAATTAGGTCTTAGGGCTTGACACAGGTGCCTTCTGGCTTAAAGCATCCGCCACTGAGTTCGCCTTCCTGGGGGTGATAGTTGAGTGTAAATTCAAAATCATATAAAAATTCCAACCACCACTGTTTTCTCAAGTTCAAATCTTTCTAAGTGTGGATGTACTTTAAATTCTTATGGCCCAAAAAGATCTTGCAGTGGATGCTATATAAATAGTGTCTCCAAATCTTCAAGGCAGACATCACTGCTCCCAACTCCAAATCATGTATTGGATAATTTACTTTGTGCTTCTTAAGCTTTCGGGAAGCATGTGCAATCACATGCCCATGTTGCATCAGCAACCCCCATGCCCTGATAGGATGCATCGGTATATATCTAGAATCCTTCCTTTCCAGATGGTAGGGCAAGGATTGGTGCGGAGTTAAGACGATCCTTTAGCTCTTGAAATATGGCTTCACATTTGGGAGCCCACACAAAATGTACACCCTTCTTTGTCAATGCAGTGAGGGGAAGTGTGATCTTCAAAAATCCTTAAACAAACTTGGGATAGTGCCCAGCAAGTCCAAGAAAACTTCACACATTGGTCACAGACCTCAAGGGCGATCATTCCTTCACGACACGCACCTTGTCTAGATCCACCACTAATCCTGCCCCACTTATAATATGTCCCAAGAAAGCAACTTCTCGTAGCCAAAAATCACATTTGCTGACCTTAGCAAACAAGCAGTTCTCCTTTAGTTTCTTCAAAACTAAGGTCAAGTGCTCAACATCCTCCTCTTCTGTCTTTGAGTAAACCAAAATGTCATCAATAAATATGATGAAAACAATGTCTAGATATGGCTCAAACACCCTATTCATCAGACATATGAATGTAGAAGGGTGTTTGTGAGCCCAAACGGAATCACCGTGAACTCGTATAAACCATATCTCGAGCTAAACGTTGTTTTCTGAATATCTTCCTCTGGTATCCTCAACTGGTAGTGCCCCGAGCGCAAATCCATTTTGGAAAACCAATGTTCTTCCACCAACTTATTGAATAGATCGTCGATCCAGGGCAAAGGATAGGTGTTCCGTACCATTAATCGGTTGAGCTCCCGATAATCTATGCATAATTGTAATGATCAATCCTTCTTCTTAAAATACAAAATAGGGGCTCTCCAGGGTGATGAACTGGGATAAACAAACCCTGATTCCACTAACTCCTGCAATTGAACTCTAAACTCCGCCAGTTCCTTTGTAGCCATCCTGTAAGGGGTTCAAGAGATAGGTTTGGCGCCTGGCACTAGCTTAATGTGGAAGTCTACTTCCCTAGGCGAGGGTAATCCAGGTAGCTTTTCGGTAAAACCCTTAAGAAAATCCCACACCACAGGTACATCCTCCATTCTATTCACCATAACTTTTATCTCAAAACATAGAATGTACACCTCAATTCCTTGTCTATGGGCCTTAATGGCCTGAATTGAAGATAACATTATTCTGGGTGCGAGTCTAACACCTTGTATGATTATATCAGAGTCTCTATGCCTTAAGGTGATTTTATTTGCCACACAATCAATCCTGGCTTGGTACCAATCCAGCCATGACATGCCTAGAATAAGATCAAATTCTGGCATCCCCAACACTGTCACAGGGGTTTCAAAGAGTTATCTTCCAATATACACTTCCAAGTCACACTTGGCGGACAAAGTCATCTCAGAGCTGTTTGGGAGGCGTACTCTCCGAGTGATGCAGGTGAAATATTGCACACCATTTAGATCTTTTACAAAGTCTGTTGAGACGAATGAATGAGTGGAACTAGTATCAAATAGAGTGTGGGTCTGTCTACCACTAACAATCACGATGCCAAAATGTTAAAGTATAACAATTTCAAAGCTGGACTTCTAGTACAAACTTTGGCAAGCTAAGGAAGAATGCTTATAACATATTAATTTGACTACGAAATACCTGCATTCACATCCCGAGGGTTCCGCTCTTGAGTCATATCTAGAGTAAACATCTGCTCCTGAGTAGGTCCAGGATTCCTTCCTCGTGGTCCTCGTCCTCGACCACGGACTTGACCTTGTCCTTGCTGAGCTGCCAGAGGAACAATACGGGGGACATTTCCACCTAACTGTAGGCAACAATGTTGAATGTGTCCCGGTTGATTACACTGGAAACAAACTTTCCCGAACGGCCCTCCGGGTTATTGATAAGGTTCAAACTGCGGGGTTGGAGGTAATGTTAATTGCGGGGCTGGAAGCTCCATCCTAAAATTCAGGTGGAAACGTCTTCCACTTCTTAGGTTTCCTCCTCCACCTCTAGTATTCGGTCTCCTTCTGAAGCTAGGTCCTGCTTCCATCATGCTCTCAGCGAGTCTCTTACCGCTAGTCTAGAACCCAAGATGGTTTGCTTCCAATCTTTTTGTCATGTCTATTATCTGAGCAAGGCTCAAGTAAGCTATAAACAATAGAGCCTGCCTCAGGGGATCTCGCAAACCCTTGTAGAAATGCTTTGTGTACCCATGGTCATCCAAATCATAGGAGTTAGCAAACTTGGCAAGATGCTGAAACTCCTGTTGGTACTCCACTACTGACTTAGATCCTTGCTTTAATTGCAGAAACCTTTCTTCAAGTTCATCTCGAGCAGTAGAAGGAATAAAATGCTCCAAGAAGGCATCAACAAATTCATTCCAACTGATGTCAGTGTAAATTCATCCTTATAATGTGGAGCCCATAAGGGACTTCCACCACCTCTTTGTGTGTAACTCTAGGATGGACGTAGCTAGGGTAACAACCATACTAGCTGGACATCTGATTCCGACCATCAAATCCTGCATAGAATCCAACCACTCTTCTATGTGAACAGCTGAGTCCATCTTATGGTAAAATGGTGGAGAAAGAGCTCGGAAGATACTCAACCAATTGGAAACTAGGGCTTGATGTTGCACCAGAACCTGCTGAGACCTGAAGGAATCTAAAATAGTCATTAAGGTCTGCCCTATATCCAATTGCTGAAAGGTAGTAGGAATCGGGGGAACAGGAATGCCTTTCATTGGCTCCATATGTACTAAAATCTATGCAAAAAATACGGATTTAGGGTTAGGATGGATAAACGTAGGGTAATGGGTGGACATACTTAATGTGAATCAAAAATGGGCATACCACTACTTCTACTAATCCAGTTTGTCCGCAAGATGAATGATCGAGTGGGGTTAATGCCACATTAAATGACTTCTTTATCGTAAGATCGGTGCAAACAGATACCACTTATAAAAACCCCCTCCCAGAACACAAGACACGGTCGAGGGGAGTTTTATGCCCAAAACAGCCACATTGTAGTAACATTAGTACGTAGGCTAATCTGTACCACAAGCCTCCTATCCTGTACGCTAATCCGATAGCAAAAATGTAACCCCAACCAAAATAAGAACACATAAGTAATAATATCATGGTAAGTAAATGTCTAAAAGTGGTACATCAATAATAAGGAACTACATTAGTTCCATTAATATCAGAGTACTGCAAAATTTCTCGAAGGCTACATCATCACGCTCACAACTCACGTCAGTCACCGAAGGAAGGGAGGATATCCTCCTAAAATGGTAGACATAGCAACCATTAGTCATTAAGACTAAGTGGATATCATATCCGCTTACCCCAGTGACTCTTAGGCACCGGACGGAGGAAAAGACGGAGGAGCTCAATATAATAGTAGTATATAATCAACATGTGGCAATAGCGTTATAATCAGCAGTTCATATATATGTATGTATTAACACATTTAAACTAAGCAAGTATCAACAGTAATCAGCAATAAGTAAGTGGCAATTTACACTATCAGCATATAAAGCATAGGAACAATATTTAATTTAACTTATAAAAATGCTCATATAAATTTATAAGTTAAGGATTGGGTACATCAAAGTAACTCGTAATATAAAAATTCCCATACAAATTTATATAATGTGGATCTTATGCGGTGCGATGCAATGTTATGATATGAATGCAATATGAAGACTCATACATATGCACACTTGATACGTCGATATAGACCTTTAGTTTCCACTTTTCGAGCAGGTAGATAGCCTCTCAGGTGTCATCCTTCGTGGCCAAACGGTGATAGTAGAGCGGACGTCTCCGCTACTATGCGGGTATCCACACTACCAGGCCTAGACCTCCATATGCCTCAATGCTAAGAACACAATAGTGGAGCCCCTGTGTACTACGGCTCAGAAGGGGTCTTGGGTAGATGTGCACCAAGAGCCTAGCCCAACTGACCTATAACTGGAACGAAAGGAGTCTTCGAGAGCGTATTACCAAAGAACCAAGCCCAACCGCCCACTGGAATGGAAGGAGCCTTCGAGAGTGAACACCAAAGGACCAAGCCCAACTGCCCAAGGTCTAGCTACCAGCTCCCATCAGTGTGACGACTGGCGAGCTCATAGACCTACCACCAAGTCCTCTTCACAGGATCATGTTCTGTGTGTCAACATACACCCAACCCATGCAATTCACATTTACATGCCATCATACAACCAAGGGCTCCATCCAAGTCCCTTCATATCATATTCAACACCGTGCGGTCAAACACACACGAACCTTCAACCCATTCATAATCCTGTGCTCCAAAGAACACAAGGGTCCACATTTAATATAGGTGGCAAACAACCTTATATACTACACTAGTCCCACACTGCTACCCGTAGGGAGATAACATAACTCTAAGCAATTGACTACACCAATCATCCCTTCAATACTTGAGATCGAGGTTCAACACATCATATGTCCATAGAGGTATTCCTCATCCAACCCCTTTCTCAAATTATCATATACATACACGTTATGTTTTATTCAATCATCTGTACCAAACATCGATGCACAACTTCCATACAATCTCATCAAGTACCCTTCCCAAAGCTTAGTAATCGAGTAAGGGGTGATCACATTATCATCGACCATTTATTATCCGAACTCCCGAGCAATCAATTAGTAGAATTAGGAATCCATCAAACATTAGTATGTCACGTCTGCGTGCCATGGTCTACCCAAATTGGATTTCAAGAAGCTATAATCCACTAATAATCACTAGCTAGCCCAAATCAAAAATATATTCTCAAGGGCTACAACTTCGACGTTGAGCTTAGAGTCCAAATCCAATCCATCACACCTGAAATCGGGTTTCCGCCCGACCATGTATACTTACACAAATCACAACCTGTACAAAATTTATTACAGCACAGCCACTTCGACTAGACATTTTTGGGGATACAAACTTCCCCCAAAAATGTGTAACCATCCATTGGAAAGGTCTTTTTGAGGGATATAGCTTTCAGGTTGAGCCCAAGACCTGAATCGGACCGGATCCTAACTAAAAAGGGCCTTGAAGTATGCTGCGTACAGAAAATAGATTTCTGTACAACACTTTTGTACGCATCATCAAGATAGATGAACGTCATCGGTTCATCTTCTTTCTCCATCCATCACATAAAACACAACTAGCATCTCTCTACCCTTATCTCCCTCATTTGACCACGATTCTTCGCGAGATCAAGTCCTCCATATCGTAATGAAGAGAGGAGATGATTAAAGATTATTAAATGGCGATCAGTGCCCTAGAATGAATTTCTAGCGTGGTTCCTTCCTAGTAAATGTCCATTAAACTTCCAATCAAGCTCTCTTCAGTCGATGTTTATCCTACTCTTTTGATCTAAAGATCTAGCACCAAGGGAGAGGGTAGGAAGCTCACCTCATTTCCAGCCATGGACCGTGTCCTTCATCTTTACGGCATGGCGGCATCAACCTTGTCTTTTGCGATGAAGTTTGACACCGAGAGAAGAAGAAAGTGACGACTAAGTCTCAGATAGTGTTTATAAATGAGTGGCCGATTAGACCTAGGTTTTCCTGGTCCGAGTGCTACCGTCGTGCGGTAGCAAGCTACCGTCACGCGGTAACTCCAAAAGTGACTTCTTCTACAAGCCACCATCCAAACCCATAACTCAGACGTCAACACCTGGACTACTATCGCGGTGCGATATTCTTCTACCATTGCACGGTAGCTCACCAATATACTACCTCCAGTGATATCGCTATCATTGGGAGGTTGCTCACCAAGCACTATGCCAATTACTCAACAAGACTACCATCGCGTGGTATCCCGCTACCACCGCACGGTAGTACTCGATGATCGGCGAGTGAACTTGGCGCTTGTCCACTCCACTCAACATTCATCATATGTATTAGACAAACTCTACCGCCATACGGTATCATGCTATCGCCACGCGATAGCACTCGACGATCAGCGAGACTTATTGTGAACACTCATCGACTACTACCCCCGCACGGTATCCCACTACCGCCGCGCGGTAGCAACCAGACACTCAATATCGAGCCGGAACTTCCCCGGCTCAAGTGCAAGTCTGGCCACCAGTCCACAATGAGCCCAAGTAACTCACTTGACTTGAAAATACGCACAAGGGTTCTAGCATGAATCGAGATATTACACACAGCCAATGTGGTAGTTCTTGAGGAACGCACCGGTTTAGACCCCTCAAATTCTCCAGCTAGCAATATGTCACATATCATATAAATCACAGCAGCAACAATGTAGAAGCATGCGTGCGCCTGATGGAGGAGCGCTAGATTGAGGTACTTACCCTACTATAGGATATAGGTGTTGGTGTTTCCAAGGTAATCTGGAAGTAGTCAAGTACTTAGTCTCACAGCAAACGCGATTTGAGCCTATAAGGTCGCACATAAGAGTGTTTAGAGAAATGGGGGAAGGATTGTGTTGGCCTTACTTATATTAGATATGGGTGATGGACCAATCCTATGATATAAAGAAAATTGACGGGTTGCATAGAGTGCGTCGACGCATATTGAGTGCATTTCGACGCATGTGGACTTCTTTTTGACAAAGCCAAACTCGAAGTTATAGCGAGTCATAATCGATGCTATATTGGATATATATATTAACATAAGCCGAGTTCTATTTGATGCAATTGCGTCGAGTGCATGCTAATGCAAGTTATGTCGAGTGCTTTTCGACGTTGCGTCGATTTCTTATCGACACGCGTCGAGTGCAAGAACACGCCAGTTGACGTAAGTTGGGGTCTTAATAGAATGCAGAGGTTTGTCTGTTGGATACCCTTGTGTATAAATAGACATTGAAAGTGTTTCTTTAGTAAATGAAAAAGAAAAGAAAAAATGGTTTACCCTAGAACCTGTTGTGGCCTCTTATGTGTGATCTTGTTTAGTTGTCATCGTCTCTCCTGGAAACGAATCTAGTAATTCATGGAGATGCATAGGGCACTCATTCTCTCTGACCCAGTTATTGGGGGAAAAGACCTTGGGTTTCTGTGCCGCTCAAGTGCATACATGTAGAGTCACAGCTCGGCCACCAGCTGTTTAGACAAAGTTTTCTAAAACATGTCTTTGGAGCATCTTGGTTGAGTAAAGACTCAATCCCATATAGCTACTATGCACTTGCAATTTATATATATTTCTTAATTCATTGATATCACAAGATCTTTTACTGTTTAGGGATTTAATTGTAAATTTTTTTGTTGCACACATGTGATGTATTTTTCCACTCTTGTATAAAAAACCCAATAGTGGTATCAGAGCCAGGTTCGCGATCTAGTGCGCATAAATGAGGAGATTTAGAAATATTCTAAATGTCCAAATTTATTCCTAGAACATCAAATGTTAATATATTTGAGAGAAATATGGTGGTGGTTTCTTTAAATTAGTCAGGGATCTGCCCCAAACTTCGCTTGGGATCTACCCCTAAAACACAGCAAGGGGTGCAACCCCTTGGATCCCCGCAAGGAATGCCTTTGATTTCGCTATGATTTCCATGTTTCTAAAATGTTTTTCTCCATAGCAGTAATCGTCTTTCTCTTTGGTTTGTGAAACTTATAGGGTTTGTCCTGAATTTGGAATCTAATAATGAGAGATGAGTTGGAGTTTGCCCACTGCATAAGTGGAGTTGCTTGTGCTTATATCCAATACATATAAATTTGAAGATTTAGAAATGTTCTAATTGTTCAGATTTAGCCCTTTTCATCATGTGTAGATGGCTTTATTTTGTGCACATCTGGGATGTATTTGAAATGAGGATGATGTAATTTATTTCATGATTTGTAAATGTGTGCACTAAGATTAAGTGTTAATCACAATTAATTATTAATCTCCAATCATGAAAATCCCTTAACTTAATATTAAGTGTTTGGATGCCTTCCGATGGATGTCACTCTTCGTGCCTCGATCGATGAAGTGTGGGATTGCCAAAGCAAGGTACATTAATCTATTTTGGTAAGGGTAAGAGCGGATAATTATGATATCTCATTGTCAGCATCGAGTCCCACTTAACTAGGTGACCTTAAAGGTTGAGTTTCTAAACGCATAGGGTTGGCCTGCACCATATGATGGATGCGAATAAAGAGTTATTAATTAACCATACAAGAGTTGCATGATGATGTATTTGGGAAAGGTTGCTTATCTAAATAACCATATTATAGGTGATCATCCAAAGCAGACTTATGATGTTGGTGAAATACAGATCTTGTCCACTAGAGAGAAGCTTGCGTAAACTCTTCGAATTGATATTAAGGGTTATCAATTTGAATAAAATAGTTGGAGCTTTTAATAAAAGTCCATATTAAAATAATATGTATTTTGAAATATAATACAAAATTTATTTTACATAATTTCTATAGAATATCCATGGCAAGTTGTTTGCACTCCACCTTGTCCCTTCAAGACATCCTTGAAAAGGACAAGATCAATGGGACTGTTAGAAATTATGATATTGGCGGACTGGCAGTTTAAGCTTGGAAGTCTGGTGGTTTGGCAGACTGGCAGTCTGACAGCTTAAACTTGGCGTTCTGGCGGTTTGGCGGACAAGTGGACTGGCGAACTAGTCTAGGCAGTTTGCATTGTGGTTTTGCCATCTGGCAGACTGTCTTGTAGACATATGACCTTAGTGGTCTGGTACTCTTCCAACGGACTAGTTCTGAAGACTCGGTAGTCTATATCTAGTAGTTTGTATAGATGACCTTGGCAGACTGATTCCAACAATGTAGTGGTCTACATCTGGCGGACTAGTCTAATAGTCTAGTTGGAATGAAGATCACTGAGCCTATCTCCATAATAGGACAAGGACTATTCTATTGCAGTTGTGGGTTGACGATCAGGAAGCTGGAGCTATTGTGGATAAAGGAACTGTGATTGTCTAACCACTATTGTGGTTTGGAAGTTAGGAGGCTAGAGCTGCTGAAGTCTTGAGGATATAGACGGCTGACCTCTTATAGAGATTTTGGTGGTCAGCAATGGTCTAAAGAGTAGAGAGCGGCAGATTCTTGATATGTAGGGGATATCTTGTCTAACCGACTCAATTCTTGCATTCTGAAAATGTCTATCCGCTTTTTCTGTATATTGTAATTTAGTCCCACATCGTCTATTATCTTCTCTCTTTATCTCCTCTCCCCTATAAATAGGGGACATTCCCATATAAATTAACTTTTTGGTGAATGAATAATAAGTTATTTAGATTTTCTCACATGGTATCTGAGCAAACCCGATCCTTGCGGACTTAGGTTTTCTAACCACCCGCTTAGCACTTCTGCAGCTACTACGGACTCTGGTTTTCTAACTGCCTGCTAATCTCTTTTGTAGACTCCGATTTTCTAACCTACTGCTGAGTTATTTGCTCCTTTTTTCATCCACTTTTGCATCTTCTGTCTTGCTGCGCAATGTTCTTTTCTATCTTTCTTCTTTATGGAAAATACAGAGTGCTCTACTTATACTTTAACTGCATCATCTCCTCAAACTACCCATGTTATTTCCACTCCTTTCGGTAGTCTTGGAACTTCTTTCAAGCTGAATGGCCCAAACTATCCAGACTGGAGTGTTTCATTTGTGTTCTTGCTGAGGTCTCAATGCAAATGCCAACATCTCACTAATGACCCTCCCATTTGAGGGTCTGTTGCCTTAGATGACTGGGATGCCAGTGATTCTTTGGTCAGGATGTACAACCCCATATCCGACGAGTGGGATTGACAGGAGCAGGCCCCGTCAAGTGGCTAGGGGGTGCGAGTGCATTGGTGCAGTAGGGATCGCCCAAATTGGGGTAAGATGGGCATGAGGCGAGTGGGGCAGGCCAGGACTACACTCTCCCCAGGTCATCTAGAGGCGGCGAGTGCTTGCCCCATCGAGCATTCGCCGCCCCATGCGAGTGGAATCTTCAAGGACCACTTGCCTATTAACACGTGCAATCCATTGTTCGCCGAGCAAGCCGTGCGAGCCCGTCACTTGGCGTTGAGTGAGGCACGCTCTGTCGACACCTTTAGCTCGCTTGGTGTTAATTGAGGCACGCTCTATTGATGCCTTTTGCTCTCGATATTGAGTGAGGCGAGTTCTGTCAACGCCTTCAGTTTCTTGGCATTTAGTGAGGCTGGATCTATCAGCGCCTTCAGTTCCTTGGCGTTGAGTGAGGCGAGCTCTTTTAACGCCTTCAGTTCCTTGGAATTGAGTGAAGCGAGTGATATCGACGCCTTCTACTCTCTGCGTTGATTGAGGTGAGTGTTGTTGATGCCTTCTGCCCTTGGCGTTGAGTGAGGCGAGTGTTGTCAATGCCTTTAGTTCCTTGGCATTAAGTGAAGCCGGTTCTGTCAATGCCTTCAGTTCCTTGGCATTGAGTGAGGCTGGCTCTATCAATGCCTTCTGCACTTGGCATTGAGTAAGGCGAGTGTTGTTGAGGCTTTCAATTTCTTGGCATTGAGTGAGGCAAGTGGCCTTAGACATCGCATTTACCCATGATGGGGTGCTGCGGAGGAGAGTGTCTGGTTTACCTTAACACTTTCCCCTTTAGGCAAGTGGCGCCTTCATGGGGCACTCGCCTAGTAGGGTCCAAAGGTAAAATTACCTAGATGCCCTGGCAAGGCTGCAGATAGCCTTCCAGAAAAACCGAATTTTGTTGTTGGCAGACCGCTTTTGGCTGCATATAACCATTCAGAACAGCGGAGTCATGCTATTTGCAGACCAAGTTTTAAAACTATAAATATGCCCAAGGGGGTACCTCAGAAGGCCAGATTTCCAGTTCTATGACTATCTTGTCTTATAGCGCTTTCTGAGGCGCCCTTATCTCGGGCTAAGGAGTGGAAGCACTCTAAGATCTTTTGGGTGTGTGGTGGGACCTCTGTGGTAGAGCCTTGGGTCAGTTTCAAGTTCTAAGTCTTTGGTCAGCTAAGCTTGTTAGGCAAAGTAAGTGTGCGGTCACCCCTTCCCCAAGGGTTCAGACTCCATAAGAAGCCGTTTTCCGGTTTCAGCACAAGACGTGGCTTGTTAATAGTCTCTCTATAGAGTGCCTACCTATCATTCACCATGTTGAGACAGTTAAAGTTGTTTGTACTCATCTTGCTGCTTTATACTCTAAGGGCGCTCAAACTTCATGCATATACATGTTATATACTGGTCAATTTTCCCATTCTACTTTGACTTCTGATGCTGCTTACTAGGATGTGCAAGCTCTTGGAGCTGAAATTCTTCAACATCTCCCATTCTCTACTGATCTTGTTGAACAACACAAATACTTGCAGGAACTTCTGGTTGTGTGTTATCTTCTTCACCTTCCAGAGTATTATGACATGATAAGGCAACAAATTCTTGGCAAAGCTGACTCTCCAACCCTTGATGCAACTGTTGTTCATATTGTAGTTGCTACCACTCTTCTTCAGTGCCCTATGCTTGCCTCTCCACCCCATCCTAACACTTTTGCTCATTTGGTTCATTCCATCAATTCTAGTGGTCTTGGGGATCACTCTAGTGAGAGGGGTCTGTCTCACCATCTATGCTCTCATTGTGGCAAAACAGGACATCTTGTTGATTATTGTTGGGTCAAGTATCCTCACCTTAGCCCGTTTGCGGGTGATAACACAAGGAAGTCCATGTCCCTTGCCTCTTCTTCGGGAAGTGCTAATATGGTCTAAAAGAGAACTTAGGCAATTGATAATCCTCTGATACCAATTGAAAGATAACTTAGGCAATTGATAATCCTCTGATACCAATTGAAAGAGAATTTAGGCAATTGATAATCCTCTGATACCAATTGAAGCACAAGGGGATTGATCTTATTTACTCTAATTAAATATATATGTTATATAAAAGAGTAAGCACAACACAAAAATGAAGAAAAAAGAGCAAGCAACACAGAAGTCACAAGGATTATAGTGGTTCCCCAAAACTGGTACATCCACTCTTCTACCACCCTGGTAGGAATCCACTAGCAGGTTTTGCTCAGGTGACTGCCACAACAAGATCTATTTATAGGGAGATATCACAACCCTTTAGGCTTTTTATCAGGTGCCCAAAAACCAAACTAAGTCTTTTGATAGGGAGACTTAAGAACCAGGTGGTTAACATTTGAAGAGAGTTAAAACCCTGTGTACAGTGGGGTGAATAATGTGATGTTGTCTTCTCTTTCTCAAATAGTTGAGAAGACTTTAGTGGATTGCTTGATGTTATCAAAGCTCCCCTGAGATGTTGAATGGTTCAGGAAGACTGGAAGCTTATCTTCAGGATGTAGGCCTTCTGATTGATGTTAATCTCTAGCAAGCTTTTTAGACTGATATTGATTTGTGTCTCTTGAAAGCCTAGAGTAGATGAAGAACTTTGTGAAAATCATTATTGATGCAGAGTTCTTTCTTCTCTGTAAAAGGAAAGCCTTCTGAATCTTTTTATTCTTGTTTCTATCATTCTGTTGTATTCTTCTTCTTGAATTCAAACATTTGAATTCATTTATCTTTGACAATAGTTGAAGCATTCTCGAGAGAGTAGAAGATGCCTTGGGAATTAATTCTGAATTAACTTCTGAAACGGCCCACATTAATGTTGCCTTTGAATAATTATTTCCATTAAATATGAGAGAAATAATCGCCTTAATTAATTCTGCCAACTATAAAACATCTGCCAGAAAACTGCACAGAATTCGTCGATCTGGGCTCGCAGATCGTCGAGCTCAGCTTCCATTTCGTCGAGCTGAGAATCTTTCTTGAGTTCAACGATCGTCGACCTGAGCTCGGAGTTCGTCGAGCTCAGCTCAGAGAAGTGACTCTGAGTTCGTTGACCGGTGTTCGACTTTCGTCGTACTGAGTTCGACTATCATCGAACTTATTTTCTAACTGTGCAAAACTGATTGGCTGGAATTCTTTCAGTATTTCTGGAGAGTCCTTCTGAGACAAGCCTGGAAATAAACCTATGACCCTTACTATACAATGTGGGTCAATCTTAGCAATCCTAATAGTGATCCTTGCCAAAATCAGAACTAGGGTTCCAAAAATCTCCCCCTATTTGGGTGAGCACACTTTTTACACAAAAATAGATAAAATGCAAAGCAAAACAATCTGCCTGAATTATAAATTTTTCAGCAGATGTACAAGGGTGCTTGAGAAAATAGAATAAATAAAAAAATCTACCGCTGCAATCTCTTAAGAAAAATCTCTTTCTAAAATTAACAATCTCCCCCTATACAGCCACTATAGCTTTTGATTGCTATCAAATACCATTGTTCCTTTGTGGTAAGATAGGTCTTTTCCTGAAAAGAGATGTTAGGAGTTCTGGACCCAGATTACCTTGGGTCCTGGTTCTCTTTCATAATAATTAGATATAAAAGAATATTTAGGTTGATCCTTTTATCCAAGTGGATGATAATTCCTAGGAGGGAATATCCACTCAGTAAAAGGATTTCTAAGATGTTGAGATTGATTATGATTTTGAAATAAGTTAAAATTTCTACTCTGAAAGTTTGGGTTTGACAAAAAATAATTTCGTCGATCTGAGTTCGACGATTGGTATTGAGTTCGTCGACCTCTGTTCACAGAATGATAATAGTTGTTTTCTATGTTCCACGATCGTCGATCTCGGTTCGACGAAGTGTATTTATTTCATCGAGCATAAATTCCTGAATAGTTAAAAACAAAATCTTTATTCATATTTCGTCGATCTAAGTTCGATGAATAGATTTGTTTTCATCGAGCTTGGTTCGATGAATTACATTGAACACAAATTTTCTGAAGATTTTTAGTTTGATTTGGTAAAACTTCAGTTATTTTGTCTAAATCGATTAACTTTTCTTTGTCTTTAACTGATTCTAATGAGGCTATTCGTTCAAAAGTATTTTTTTAATCTTTTTTGAGTTTTATGTTTTCAGAAGATAAATTATTTACTTTCTCTCTGAGAAATTTTATTTCCTTCTCAGACTGAATTAAATCTTTACATATGATTTTAAAATCTTCTTTAAACTGGTATGAAGAAAAATCAAAAGAAGAGATTATCTGATCTTCTTCTGATTCATACTCTAATTCTTCATCAGAGTTGCTACAAGATGCATTTATTGCCATTAGGCAAAATTCTCTTGCTCTTGACTCTTCTTCATCTTCAGTTGTACAGGATGAAGATTCAGAGTCAGAGTCACTCCAAGTGTCAGCATCAAATATTCTCTTTTTAGCTTATCCAACAACCATTGCTGTGATGGATTCCCAAATATCCTTTATTGAAGAGCATTCAGCAACTTCTTGAAAAATGTCATCAGACATTGATTTGGCTAAGATGTTCATTGCTTGTGCATCAACAATTTTTAGCCTTTTATGGGCTTCTATCCCTTGAGGTGATGAAACAGAGTTGATGCTAGATGTTTCCACTGGTTGATAAGTACCTGTCAAAATGGAATTGTAAATAGCTTCATCAATAGAGTTCATAAAAAGCTCTATCCTTGCCTTCCATAGTGCAAGCTTATCTAGATTGCACATAGGAGGTCTGGTGCTTGAAAACTCTTCATTTTGTGCCATGATAAACTCTTAAGAAATATAAGATCTATTAGATCATTTTGGTTCAGGTGTTAGCCTGTACAACCAAAGAAACGACCCTCTGTTACCAATTGAAAGAGAACTTAGGCAATTGATAATCCTCTAATACCAATTGAAAGAGAACTTAGGCAATTGATAATCCTCTGATACCAATTGAAAGAGAACTTGGGCAATTGATAATCCTCTGATACCAATTGAATGATAAGGGGATTGATCTTATTTACTCTAATTAAATATATATGTTATATAAAAGAGTAAGCACAGCACAAAAATGAAGAAAAGAGAGCAAGCAACACAGAAAACACAAGGATTATAGTGGTTCCCCAAAATTGGGTACATCCACTCTTCTACCACCCTTATAGGAATCCACTAGCAGGTTTGGCTCAGGTGACTGCCACCATAAGATCTATTTATAGGGAGATCTCACAACCCTTTAGGCTTTTGATCAGGTGCCCCAAAACCAAGCTAAGTCTTTTGATAAGGAGACTTAAGAACCAGGTGGTTAACTTTTGAAGGGAGTTAAAACCCTGTGTACAGTTGGGTGAAGAAGGTGATGTTATCTTCTCATTCTCAAACAGTTGAGAAGACTTTAGTGGATTGCTTAATGTTATCAAAGCTCCCCCTGAGATGTTGAATGGTTCAGGAAGACTGGAAGCTTTGCTTCAGGGTGTAGGCCTTCAGATTAATGTTAATCTCCAGCCAGCTTTTTAGTCTGATATTGATTTGTGTCTCTTGAAAGCCTGGAGCAGATGAAGAACTACGTGAAAATCTTTATTGATGCAGAGTTCTTTCTTCTCTGTAAAAGGAAATCCTTCTGAATCTTTCTATTCTTTTTTCTGTCTTTCTGTTATATTCTTCTTCTCGAATTCAAACATTTGAATTCATTTATCTTTGACAATAGCTGAAGCATTCCCAAGAGAGTAGAAGATGCCTTGAGAATTAATTCTGAATTAACTTCTGAAATGACACACATTAATGTTGCCTTTGAACAGCTATTTCCATTAAATATGAGAGATATAATCGCCTTAATTAATTCTCCCAATTGTAAAACATTTGCCTGAAAACTGCACAGAATTCATCGATCTGGGCTCGCAGATCATCGAGCTCAGCTTCCATTTCGTCGAGCTGAGAATCTATCTTGAGTTCAACGATCGTCCACCTGAGCTCAGAGTTCGTCAAGCTCAGCTCAGAGAAGGGACTCTGAGTTCGTCGATCGGAGTTTGACTTTCATCGAACTGAGTTTGACTATTGTTAAACTGATTTTCTGACTGTACAAAACTGATTGGCTAGAATTCTTTCAGCATTTCTGGAGAGTCCTTCTGAGGCAAGCCTGTAAATAAACATATAACCCTTACTATACAATGTGGGTCAATCTAAGAAATCCTAATAGTGATCCTTGCCCAAATCAGAACTAGGGTTCCAACATGGCCACTTAGGGTAAGTGGCTTATTAATTCGAGAGCCATTAAACACATGACAGACAATCCCCATTTATTCTCTTATTTAGACAAGCATAACCGGTCTCCTCTGGTTTTTATGGCGGATGGTACTCCATCTCCAGTGTGCAGGACTAGTACAATCCATATAGCTTTAACTCTGTGGCTTGAGGGCATGCTCTATGTCCTATCATTTCCATGCAATTTACTATATGTTCATGCTCTTTTCAAACAATTAAACTGCACGGTTACCCTTTACATCCAATACTTGTTCTTATTAGGATCCTTATTCCAAGTAGAATATTGCGACTAGGAGCAATGGACTCTTCTTCCTCAATAATGTTGCTACTTTCTCTTCTTCTCTTCTACAGTGGTATCTTTTCCTTGGTCATCCTCCTCCTCGCCTCATCTACCAACTCCTACTAGATTTACCTTTCGAGGACTCATCTCTGAACTGTAAAGTCTGCCAACTTAGCAAGCATCATCGCTCTTCTTATCTAGCGAGACTAGGATGTGATTCTTCTCGTTCATTTGACCTTATACATTATGATATTTGGGATCCTTCTCCTACTAGGTCTATTGGTAGGGAAAGTTGATATTTTCTTACATTTACTGATGATTTTTCTTGGTGTACTTGGTTGTATCTGTTAAAAGAATGTTATGAACTTTTTTTCCTGCATTCACTACATTTTACAATGAGATATATACACAGTTTGATGTTTCTATTAAAATTCATCGTATAGATAATTGGTGCATGTGAAGCTAGACGCTCAGATTTATTTAATGGGCATGTTGGGTGCGGATTTCACGCAATGAAAGGGAGGCAAGTGCACCTATCGCGAGTAATACAGGATATTCGGGGAGAATATCGAGGTCGTATATTTCCCAGGGCGGGTTGATTATTTCTACTCCTCCTGGAGGGACTATTATCTTACCGAAAATAGAGTTGTCTTATTTTAGTTAACTAAAGCGGTTATAAAAGAGAGTTATAAAATGACTTAGAAAATTTTGATGAAGGATTAATGCTCGGCATCGAATAGGATTGAAACTAAAATAACTCTTAATAATTATAGAACTTAGGTTTCAAATTAATTAAAGGTAACTTGACCATGGAGGTTCCACAAACATTAGCTCATGATCTATCTCTAGGGATATCTCTCACATGAACATTAAGACTATTCGACCGAACTCTCTTTGGACAAAGGATTCCTCTTAATGCCCTCTTTACGCTAAGAACCCCTCTATTGGGTGGGAAACCCAATCCGGTAAAATTACGCTTCTCCTCTCTCAAGGGTATGCATGCAACTCTTTTTACTTAAGGGTGATCGTTCCATACGCACGGCCTCTCGTCTAGCTAGCGTATGGATAATGGAAATAGAGCCTACACATCGATATGTGGTTCTATGTGTCGTATAACCTAGGCAAACATTAATTCCTTTAATTAAATTGAGAAAAAGACCTTTAATTATTTTAAGTGATTTTATATGTCCCAATACTCTTCGATGCTGAGGGCTAAGAACGATTAGCCACTCATCAGAATGAGGATGGCTTATGATTTTATTGAGGCATGAGTTTGAAACTATGCGCTAAAGGATTATAAGAAAAGGACATAAAACAACGAAATGTTAGGAAATTGCACGACTAATAAAAAAGGGAACTCACACACTCTACAAAATCATAAATAAAAAAAACTAAGTTACAAAAAGAGAAATTGCAAGTCCTACTGAAACCATTAGGCGGGAAATAAATGTAAATAACAAGTCCTACTCGAATGAGTAGGTGGGAAATGACAAGTCCTACTCAAACGAGTAGGCAGGAAATGAAAGCAGTAAATTGATAAGTCATACTCAAACGAATAGGAGGGAAATTAAAGCGAGTCCTACTCGAATGAGTAGGCGGGAAATAAATGCACACACACACACACTCTATGTAATTGAAAGAAAGCAATAAACACTATCTCATACACACACACACTCTACGTAAGGAAAGTAATGAAAACCTAACTCATACACTAACACAAAACAACAAAAAGAGAAAAACAAGGTGATCGAAAAATTAAAACAACTACTTTTCTACTCCTAGAATTTGAAAAAAACGCATAAAAAGAAAAAAAAAATTAAAGAAGGAAATAAAGTTTTGAAATAAAGTAAAAATCAAAGTGTTATAAAAATTAAAATGATAACTTATTCATTCTTATAACTTTATAAAAATGCTTAAAAAGTGGAAATAAAGTTAAAAAGAATAAAAAGTTTTACAACCTAAAAAAACTAAGTTAAAGAAAGATCAAAACTACTTTGAAAAACATTTTTATAAAACCATAACAATGAATACAAAGTACTAAAAGCTAAACCTAAACAAAGAGAAAAGAAAATAAAAGTTATCTTAACAACTAATAACTATAATAGAAAACTTAGAACAAAAACTAAGCAAAACAAAACTATGAAAACATAAAAACATAAAACTAAACTCATACACACACACACACCCATTTTAAAGAAAGAACAACGATAAAACAAGGATAAAAAGAGAGAACAAGTGAGGCACCAGAATGAAATTCAGTACAAGGCAAGGAGACAAAAATCTACAAATTTTATTAAGATGAAAATGAGTTACAAAAAGCTAAAACAAACTAAAAGAGGGGGAGAAAGTCTCCTTGCATAGCATGGAAATCCACCTAGGCAACACTCCAACAGTAAAATGACTCAAAAATTTGAACCCTTGGTCCATACATATTTTTCCTATTTATTGACAAAAAAAGAGGTGACATGCTGGTGTGTAGGGGAAGCCAAAATTCTGATGACTGGCCTGGTTCTGGAAGTAGCGGGTACTAGACACATTGTGGTCACGGGTGTTGAGTGTCGACAGAAAGCATCGAGCGGCGAATGAAAGCGTCGAGCGGTGATCGACGAATGTCAAATGTAAAGTCACAGTGTTGAGCAGCGACCGACGAACGGCGAACGGCGATCGGCGATCGACGAACGGCGATCGGCGATCGATGAACGGCGATCGGCGATCGATGAACGGAGATCGGCGATCGACAAACGTCGAACGTAAAGTGTTGAGTCATGTTTGACGAATGTCAAGCGTTGAGTGTTGAGTCAAGTTCAACGAACGTCGAGCGTCGAGTGTTGAGTTAAGTTCGACGAACGTCGAGTCAGCTGGCGTGACACGGGCATGACTTCATCATTTATTTGCAAGCAGCTGATTTCTGCTGGAATCAAAGAAACACGCCTGGTCACGGGCGTGACCTAGGTGACACGGGGGTGTATTTTGAGAAATTTGGCTTTTTCTGAAAAATTTCTGAAAAACAAAATAAACTTAAGTTAGAAGAGTATAACGAAAAAGAAACATATTATTGAACAAAAATAACTAAAAACAACGAAAGTAAACTAAAATGACCTAATTAAAGTACTGAACAATATAATTATTTACAACTCATTAATAATGCTCGAGAATATCTTAGTCAATTTTTTTTATTTTTGCATGCAATATGGCATAATTCATCAAACTAGTTCTCCATATACTTCTTAACAAAATGATGTTGTTTAGGGAAAAAATCATCATCTCCTGGATGTTACTCACACCCTTCTCACACAGATGAATGTTCTGCGACCATATTGGGATCATGTTGTGCTTCTCTCTTATTATCTCATCAACCATTATCCCTCTTTGGTTCTTCAAGGCAAAACCCCGTTCTCCATCCTACATCCAGGAGCCCAACCAATTCTTTACCTCTCTGTATCTTTGGCTGCACAACGTTTGTGCACTCTTTTTCTCTTAGTCGTGACAAACTCTCACCTCGCTCAGTAAAGTGCATCTTTTTGGGCTACTGTCCGACCCAAAAGGGGTATCGATGCTTTGATCCCTTTCTCCGAAAACAGTATATTTATGCGAATGTTACCTTCTTTGAATTATTTTTATTTTTCTTGAACTTCAACTCTCTTGCCGCCTAATGATTCTTCTCCTTCTCTACCTATTATTTCTGCACCTTCACGTAAGCATACTCCTTCTCCTATGCCTCTTTCTCCTCTTCATATACCGTTTCCTCTATCTCCACCTCTGTCTTCTCATCCCTCCCCACCTTTGGAGTCATTGCTGACAGTCCCCATGCCAGTAATCTCTACGATAGATGGATCTACTACAGAAGATAAGTCAGATCATGGCCTTTATATTGTTCCATGGAAGGAGTTAGAATGTGAACTAAACATTCAATTCATGATGTTGTCACCTATACTCATCTTTCCCCAACTGGAATGATATTTGCTATTACACTCTCAACTACTATTGTCCTGGCTCCTATTAAGAAGCCCTTGTTATTCTGCATTGGAAAAAGGTCATGTATGAAGAAATGAAGATCTTGACCGAAAGGGGTACATGAACTCTTGTACCTACTCCTCTAGGAATGGATATGGTAGGTTACTGGTGGGCCTTTGTCATCGAGTTTCATACAGATGGAACTATTGACTACTATAAGTCTAGGCTGGTTGCCAAAGGTTTTACTCAGACATTTGATGTGGACTTCTTTGATACCTTCTCCCCGATAGCTCGCATTAGCACATTCTATGTTCTTTCTCAATGGCGGTTAATAGAGGATGGGAGATATCGTGAATGCCTTCTTGTATGGTGATCTGCAAGAGGTGGTATACATGGAGCAACCTCCTGGGTATGTTGCACAGGGGGAGTCTCAGGTGTACAAGCAATGCCTAAAGTAAAGTCCACGAGCCTAGTTTGATAAGTTTAGCAAAGTTGTCTCTCTTGTTGGCTTTACTCAGAGTCCTGCTGATCACTCTCTTTTCATACATAAGACTACAATAGGCCTTGTGGTTCTTGCTGTCTACGTAGATGACAATATCCTTACTTATGATGATAAGAAGGGAATTGATCTAGTGAAAAGACACATTCAAGAGCATTTTGTTACAAAGGATATGGGATCTCCTAGTACTTTCTGGGAATATAAATCTCACGAAAACACAATTCTGTGGTTCTCTTATAACGGAAATATGCATTGGATCTCTTGAAAGAAACTAGTCTTCTTGGGGCAAGACCGGTTTGTTGTCCGATGGTTGTTGGTGATGACAAATGTTAGACTGAGGATTCAACTCTTCTTCTATATAATTCTATGTATAGACAACTCATGGGAAACCTCATCTATTTGACTATTACTAGACCAGATATATTATGCAGTAGGGATGGTCAATCAGTTTCAGTAAGCTCCCAGAGAATGCCATCTTCATTCAGCCATGAAAATTCTGGAGTATGTGAAAGGGCATCGAGGAAAGGGGTTACTATTTCAAAAGCATAACCATCTAAAGATTGAAGTATATTTTGATGTCAGTTATGCTAATAATAAAGAAGATAGAAAGTCTACGTTTGGTTTTTGAACCTTTGTGGGAGAAAATCTTGTTAGGTGGAAAAGTAAGAAACAGTCTGTTGTATCTTAATCAAGTGCTGAAGCTGAATACAGAAGCATGGCCTCGACCAATTGCGAATTGACGTTGACTGCCACTTTATTAGAGAAGAAATATTGAAGAATTAAATATGTACTATATTCGTCACTTTTGACAAAGAACTTGTAGATAACTTTACCAAACAAGTTTTCGCTTCTCTTTCAGATATCTGTGACAAGCTGGGCATGATTGACATATATGCTCCATCATGAGGGGGAGTGTTATAATTTATGAAATTGGCAAACTAGCAGTTTAAGCTTGGCGGTGTAGTAGTTTGGCAGACTGGCGGACTAGCAGTCTGACATTTTGAACTTAGCGGTCTAGCGGTTTGGTGGATTGATTGGCTGGTTTAGGCAGTCTGCTATGTGGTTTTGCCATCTGGCGGACTGTCTTGTAGACAGATGACCTTGATGGTCTAGTAATCTTCCAACAGTCTGGCTATGAAGACTTGGCATTCTTCATTTGGCAATCTATATAGATTATCTTGGCGGATTGATTTCAGCAGTATGGCGGTCTACATCTGGTGAACTGGTCAGATAGTCTAGCTGGCCTGAAGATCATTGAGTCCACCTCCTTGATAGGACAAGGCATGTTTTATTCACTATTGTGGGTTTACGATCAGGAAGCTCAAGTCGTTGTAGATAGAGGAAGTATGATGGTCTAATTGCTGTTGAGTATTGGCGATAAAGAGGCTGAAGATGTTGAAGTCTGGCAGATATAGAAGACTTGACGCTTATAGAGCTTCTAATTGTCAGCAGTGGTCTGAATAGTAGAGACCGGCAGGTTCTTGATATGTAGCGAATAACATGTCTAACTGACTCAGTTCTTGTGGTCTGAAAATGTCTATCTGCCTAGTCTGCATGTTGTAATTTATCCTCACATCATCTATTATATTTCTCTTTATCTCCTCTCCCTTATAAATAGAGGGTCATTCTCTTGTAAATTAACTTTTTTGGTGAATTAAAAACCTGTTATTTAGATTTTCTCACAGGGACTAACTTTCTGGACTTGTATAGGAACCTGAGAATTATTCTCAGGAAAGAGCATAAACTCTATGTCTTAGAAGAAGATCCCCCCGAGGAGTCGCTACATCTGCCTCTCATGTAGATAAAGATGCTTATAAGAAGTATGGAGACAATTCCTTAAATGTTGAATGTCTCATGGTTGCTACCATAAACTCTAAGCTTCCTAGTTAACATAAGAACATGTTTGTTTATGAGATAATCAAGCACCTGAAGGAAATATTTCCAGGGAAAGCTTGACAAGAGAGGTTTGACATCTCTAAGGCATTGTTTCAGTGTAAGATGGTAGATCGAGACCTAGTAGGTCTCATGTACTCAAGATTATTGGGTACATTGAGAACCTTGAGAGACTGGGTTTTCTTTGGGATAAGAGTTGTCCACTAATCTGATCCTATAATCTTTATCAGACAGATATGAGCATTTTTTCTTAAACTACAATATGAATGAGTGTAATACCCCAGGTTTTCCATAATTAAAAAACAATAAAATGCATTGCTGGAGCTATCGCCCCACAATAATGAGATATCGCTCGACAATAGCATTAAATTGGAATTTTTGTTTGGAATCACGGTTGTCCAATTGTTTTGGCCTAAGGATCAAATGGCTAGGAGAATTACTGTGGATTGATAAGTGGCTGATGGGGTTTTATCCTACTCATTTTATCTTTTACTCTCTCTCTCTCACCAAAACTAAGAAAGAAGTGGAAGGAAAGGAGAGGATGAAGAAGAAGAGGGTTCTTAGTTCGGCCATTGGGAAATCTTTGGAGGAGCTTCCAAGCTTGGAATCACGGGCCGATTGAGGATTTATAGAAAGGAAAGCATTGCGATCCTTTCCATCTGACTCAATCTTGGATTCATGGCTCTAAAACGTGCTTCGAGGATAATGACTCTCCTTTTGAATACTAATACATGTTAGTCCTTTTGTTTGGCATTTTTACATGAAAGAATTTCCACTGATTAGTGGCAGGTGAAGCTTTCATCGGGTTGATTTGGTTGATTCTCGTTATGTTTTGCATATAGAGCTCGGATCGTTGTATGGGCATAAACATGCTATGTGAATCCCATTTAGACAGGTTGGTCTGGATTGGTGATGTTTGGTTTGCGTGTTGGATAAGACTTCATGGAAAAAGAGTAGATTTTGGAGTTATGGGGGTTTTATAGATTGTTGCATATGCACCGAAGAGTGTCTCCAAGAAATACCCAAGTTTGCATTAGAGAACGTGATTCTGTAGATATCGCATCTTGATTGGGATATCGCTGTCAATAGCTCCCAATGAGCATTGTTGTGATTGTGAAGCCCATTTCGTGGTGACCAGGTGCGAAGTTTGTTAAATTGAAGGCCAGTAGTGCCTAGTTTGGTGTCCTTATTGTTGGGTATTGTATCCACAATAACCCAGATTTGTATGAAGTCACCCTTAAACTAAGATGAATTAAGTTTTATTTTATGTCTTGTTTGAGTTATGTGTTTGCAAGACTTAATTGCCAAAGTGTAGACCAATGTCAGAGTACAATGAGTCACCAAACACAGAACCATACAATGTAATCCCTCATTATGTGATCCATGGTGTTGACTCATGTATAGACCCTCTATTGGGATACACTTCACTTTCAAGCACTAAACCTGTAGGAGAAAGACTGGTTGTAGATTTCCTTGAAGAAAGAAAATTTTCAGAAAGGAGAATTTTCCTAAGTGTTTCACTCGAGTAGTAACTTTAGAACTCAAGTAGAATTATAGTCAATTCTCGATAAAGCTAAGTCTAGCACTCGAGTAACTGAAGTAGTTCTCGAGATGATTTAACGTTAATTCTCGAGAAACTGCTTAGTACTCGAGTACATCTCTACTTGTTCTCGTGTTATCTAAAATATCTAACTCAGAAATTCTTCTAAGTCTAATACTTGAGTAGCTAAGGCTATTACTCGAGTAATGCAAGACTTTGTCTCAAGTAATAGAAGTCAAGTACTCGAGAAATACATCTAGTTCTCGAGTAGTGAAGCATTAGTACTCGAGAAGTCCAGCTACTTCCCGAGAAGTCAATTCTATTACTCGAGTAGCAAGAAGTTATTTCAAAAAAAAATTTCTCTAAGGATTGTTCTCGAGAACTTTACATGCTTTTCTCGAGAAGTCAAAGTGATTACTCGAGTAGTCATATTCCACTCGAGTAATGCAGACAATTTTTCTAAAATTTTGTTAAGTCTGATAGGACCCAATTGCAAGTTAATATCCATGATTATTGGTCCACGTGTTATGTCATTTATGATTAAGACTGTTAGACTATTCCTATAAAATGTCTTATTATATTTAACTAACCCTAACCGAGAGATAAAGTTGTCTGAATTGATATTCTTCATTCTAAATCTAGAAGCCGCCGCTACTCTTCATCGACGATCTCGTCGCCGCTCCTTCTCTGATTCCAGAGATTCAGAGCAAGATTAGATCAACAGATCAAGGCATTCATATTCTCACAGATCCTCATCTTGATCGTGCTGATCTAGGTTCTCAGATCTAGAATAGTTTCGGCTTGTCTTCTTCAACCTATTTCTGAGAAAGCTTCAAAGATTCAAGAAAGATGAAAGGCTGAAGATTCAGATCTGAGATATTCTATTTGTATAATATTATTTACCAAATATTTATTTTGTAGGAGATTTTGTCTTCGACTATTGTAGGAAGTATTTCTTTCGAGTGTAGATCTGTGTTGTGGATCGAGTTATAGGGCCGTTGCTCTGAGCTGTAGGATTGGTTTTCAATCCGAGGTAATAGTGAAGTAGCCGAGTCTAGCATGTTGCTAGATCGGTGAGGTGGAGAGTGGACGTACCCAAGATTGGGGAACCACTATAGTTCTGGTGTACTCTGTGTTGTGTGTGCTTATTTTCTGCGCTTCGTTCGTTCAATTTTTATTCCGTAAAAAGACACAGACCTCACCTATTCACCCCCTCTAGGTGATTTAGATAGACAACTAAAAACATCAATTGGTATCAGAGGCAGGTTGTTCATCAAAAAGGTTAACACCTTGAACAAATCTCCTCCTAGTTGTCTTTAGAGGATTCAAGCATGGACAGAGTTAAGGATTTTGCAAAGCTTCCTCTGTGCACAAAGAACAATTTTGCTATGTGGAAAGAAAGGATAAAGTTCTTCATAGAAGCTGTGGATCCTAGAATTTTTATGATAGTGGAAGAAGGACCTTATGTTCCTATGACCACCTCCACCATTGATCCAACAAAGCAAGATCCTAAGAAACTGATAGATCTTGATAAGGATGAGATTGCACTTATCTCTTTAGACAAGAAAGCAAAAAATATCATCCCAAGTGCAGTCGATGATTCTATGGTGCAGAATTTGATTCACTGCCAGCCTGCCAAGGAAATGTGGTAGTCTATTATCATCTTGATGGAAGGAACTGAAGAAATTAGCGATGATAGAAGATCTCTTCTAAATCAGAAATATGAAGCATTCCGACAAAGTTCCAAGGATTCTATTGCAGATACCTTTGAGAATTTCTTCAAGATTATCAATGGCCTAAGAGTCTCTAGCCGGGTCTTCACAAATGGGGAACTGAATGATAAGTTCCTGAGATCCTTGACTAAGGAATAGGATAATAAGGTTTGTGCTATCCGGGAATTTGGAAAGCTAGCAGAGACAGACCCTCAAAATCTCTTTGGAAAGCTGATGTCATATGAGCTACAAATAAATTCAAGAAAAGCTGAAGAAGAGAAGAACAGGTCTTCATCCAAGGACAAGTCTGTCGCTCTAAAGGCAGATACGTCAAGGAAGTCTAAGGCTGCTTATCCTGCCCCAGCATAATAAGAATGTGAAGAAGAATTTTCAGAGCCAAACACCTCAGGCTCAGAGTTATCTGAAGGAGAGTTATCTTTTCTATCAAGGCAGTTCATGAAATTCTTGAATAAGAAGAAATAATGGAAAGGCAAGGATGCCTCATTCAGAAGATCATGTCACGATGATGATTGTCACAAGAAGGGCTTAAGTAGCCAAGACAGGTATTACTCCAAACAGAACAAACATATTTCTACTAACATTATTTGTTATTGTTGTAATAAGCCAAGACACGTCATCGCTGTCTGCCCTCACAAAAAGGAGGGTGGAAGAAGAGAGGAAAAGAAAACTTCTTACAATAAGAAGAAGACCGAAAGAAGCCTGATAGCCAAGAAGGGCAAGACCCTCAGTGACACAGACTTATCTGAGTCTAATAATGAGGAGGAAGCCTACTTTGGGCTCATGGCACAGACAAATGAAGAAGAAGAACCCCAGTTCACTGGGAAGGTAAATTCACATACCCCTCTTTCTAAATCTGATGATTCTGACCATGATCATGAGGAATGTTCCTCTAACGAGGAGTCTGAACTAATGAATCAATATAAAGAGTTGATCAAAGCCTACAATAAATGTTGTAGAGTTGCAAGAGCTCAGGCTAAGGAGATCAAATCTCTTAAGACTGAAGAGAGCAATCTGAGGGAGGAAATTGTAATGATGGACTTAATCAGGAAATACTTCCATAATGTAATGTAAGAATATAATAAGGCTCTCGAGCACCTAGATCTGAAGGAGAAAATCATCAAGGAATTGGAAGAATAATTTGTAGTTGAAAAGAAACTTGTTGAAAGTTTCTTCAAGCCCAAGACAGTTCTTCTACTTGTTGCTAAATTCTCTGCTCAGGACAAAGGTACTAGATTAGGCCATGTGGCAACCCCTAGTAAATCTTCTAGGAGAAACAAGGCCAAAAGGAGAAATAAGGCCGCTAAGAAAGCTCTAGAACGGGAGAAGGGGAAAGCTCCTCAAGAGCAAACTTCGTTCAAAAAGGTTATCTTTCCAACGAACGCGTTTGACCTTGACTCGTCCTATGGTCACTTTGCTAGGCCTACTCATGTAGAGCCCAAGTCTCGGTACCAAGGATGGACTCGTCCTCGAAACTTTGGTGAGAGTATCTTCAAGGAACCTTATGAGGAGATCACTCTTCAGAGCTACGGACCTTATAATCATGGTCACAACATCAGGAAAGCACCAAAAGCTAAACCCGTTGTAAAAAATCCTACTAAGGAGAAGAAGTCATGTGAATGTCATCACCATGAAGCTTCTACTTCCAATTTTACTACTCATACTAGACCACAATCTCAAAAGGTCGACCAGGAGATCATTAGAAAAAGATACAACAGATTTGACTGTGGGTGTTATGGCAAGGTTGGTCACTTTGCCATAGATTGCTGGTGTAATCCCAGAAATTATGTAACTCCTCGAGTTAATAATGTGAGGAAGACCACTCACAATGTTAACACTCGTAGGGGGAGTGTGCTAACTAGAGACCAAGGACCCAAACAAGTTTGGGTTCCTAAGGCAACTTGGTTTTATTTTTGCAGGAATGTCCAGAGGCCACCAAAAATTCCATCTGGTATTTGGACAGTGGATGCTCTCGGCATATGACTAGGACAAGAAGCCTTCTCCAGGATTATTCTCTAGTCATGAATGGGCCAAAGGTCATCTTTGGAGGTTCTGACAGAGGGATTACAAAAGGCTACGGTATGATCACTAATGGTAGTGTATCCTTTTCCGATATGACTTATGTTGAAGAATTGGAACACAATCTCATAAGCATAAGCCAACTCTACGATAAAGGATATATCGTAGAATTTCATGTAGACAAGTGTTTGATAAAATCGGTTGATAATTTAGAAACGATTTTATCAGGCACTCGTAGTAGGAATATCTTTTGTTTAAATTTTATTTGCATAGACTCTTCTACACCAGTGTGCTTTTTGACAAAAGATAGTGCATCTCTTAGTGACCAATGCCACAAGAGATTAGCACATTTAAATTTCAAAACTATTAAATAAATTGTTGGTACCCTAGTTTGGATTTGAGTTAAGTCTTTCCTTTTAGTCTCTTGACCCAAGATTTATCTATGGTCAAAGTCTAGTTGTAGAATATTCTCTTTTCCAGTGAAATTCTGGTTAAGGAATTTCTGGTACGACTATAGTCGAACGTCGGTCGACTATCGTCGATCAGCCGGTCGACTATCGTCGATCAGCCGATCGACTATCGTCGATCAGCCGATCGATTATAGTCTGTCTCCTGTCAGCTCGACGTTCTGCTAGATCGTCGAGCTCTGGTCGACTATCTGTCTAGGTAGTTCGACCATCTGCTGTGTGATAGGTCGACTATCTATTGATAGTTCGACTATCCGCTCTTGCTTTGGTCTCCGGTCGACGCTTTAGCTTTGAGCTAAAGCTCGACGTTTTCTGTCAGCTAAGCTCGACGTTCTCTGTCAGCTTCGCTCGACGCTTTCTGAGTCGGTCGACTATCTGCCTGGATAGTTCGACTTTTTGAGTCGGTCGACTATCTGCCTAGATAGTTCGACTTTCTGAGTCGGTCGACTATCTGCCTGGATAGTTCGACTTTCTGAGTCGGTCGACTATCTATCTGATAGGTCGACGATCTCAGTGGGTCGGTCGACGATCTCCGAGGATCGTTTGACTATCTTTTTCCTGCTTTTATATATAATATTATATGCGTTTTATTCTGTGTTTCATTTCTTATTTTATCTAATATATTTACTATATATTATCTGGTAGATTTACTTCATTTATGCTTAAGTCTTTCCTATCAGATAAAGTGTTTTTGTCTTATTAGTTGACTTTCTGACTGCTTTATTAATGCAGCTGTCCTTTATAGCCGTTGGCTGTAAAGAGTTATCTGATGTAACTTTATCTAATATCCTTTGTCAGATTGCAGCTGCTGTAGCTTTATGCTTTATATAGAAATATATATCTGCAAGACATGTTTTGCCTTTGTGATATTTGCAGATTCCAGATGAAGACAAAAGCTCAATTCAAATATTAGAGCCGTTGCTGCTGCTCCTATTTAAAAGAGTTCTTTAGAAAGAACTAATAAGAATGGCTTGTTAGCAGCAGGAAGAAATACAATACAGCAAAGCCATCTCTCAACAATTATCCATCCATCTGAGAAGATATCTCTTCTGCTCTTCTTCAACCTGAGTGCTCCTGTTCCAGGAAGATACACTCAGAGATATTGAAGAAGAAGAAGAAGAAGGAAGTTGAAGAAGAACATTCTCTAGTCTTCTTCAAGCTTTTCCTTCAGAACTTCAAGACAGTATTCTGTCTTGAATTCTGAAGAGGCCTTGTGCTTCTCTAATCTATTGTAAAATAGAGAAGACATTCTAACCCTCTTCCCCCCTCCTGTAAAGGGTTGTTTACTCCCTTCAAAAGTAAAGTTTGGTTTTTAGACACCTGATCAAAAGTCTAAAGGGTCTCTAGATCTACCTGCAGCAGATCTTATTGGTGGCAGGGCACCTGATCAAAAACCTGAGTGGATTCCTATCGTGTGGGTAGAAGAGTGGATGTACCCAGTGTTTGGGGAACCACTATAATATCTTGTGTCGTCTGGTTGCTTGATTTATTATTTGCATTGTGGCTATGATTAGATATAACTAGGTTTGCTAGTTGCTGATTAGGATCTCCAAGCCTTAACTGTAATTACAGTTAGCTTGAGTTTGTGCACAACACTTGTGTTAGGCTTTTAGGGTTTTCTCCATATCTATAATCTTTAATTCCGCAATCGTATCTATCCCTTCTCTTTCAATTGGTATCAGAGGGAGGTTGACTGACTGTACAGGCTAACACCTGAGTCACAAGATCCTGATAGATACCAAAGTTTATAGATAATCACTATCACTATCATGGCCCAGTACAATGATTATTTTAGCACCAGACCTCCAGCTTGCAACTTAGCTGAGTTCAGCATCTGGAAGACAAGAGTCAAATTATATATGAACTCTTTTGATGAAGAAATATTTTCTTCTATTCTGACAGGTCTTCCAACATCGGCAACAACAACAAAAAGTGTCAGGCTAGCTGATGCCCGAGCAATGAACATCCTAGCTCAGTCATTATCTGATGACTTATTTCAGGATGTTGCTGAATGCTCAACAGCTAAGGAGATGTGGGAATCCCTTCACCAAATGGCTTCTGAACCCTTGGATGCAATATCAGAAGGAAGCCACATCATCTCATCTGAAGGAGAATCAACATCCCTAGATGTTATCTGGGATGTCTCAGATGATGACTCATCATTTGAAGATAAAGAGGAGGAAGCAAGGGCCAAAGCATTTTGCATCATGGCCATAAATGCCTCCTGCAGCAATTCAGAAGCTGAACAAACAGAGGACAAATCAAAACATGAAAAGGTTCAGGTAATATCAAAATCTATTTTTAGTTCAGTCAATTTAGATATTCAAAATTGCTGCCAAGTTTTAACTAAACCTGAGAAGGAACCAACACTTCTCAGAGAAATGTTTTCTTTATATTTTAATGAGTTCAGTTTTGAGAACTCAGTTTGCTTTTTCATAAATCCGCTTTATAAACAAAAGGATAAATTACTTAAAATATTTTCAAATCCTTTTATTATTTGGAACAGATTTATTAGGAAGCATTTTCTTTTCTTATAGCTGATTATATCTGATTGATATTGTGTTCAAATAGTTTGTTTGGATTTCTGTATGAGAATTCTTTGTCAGATAACTCTATTTCTTATAGATCCTTTTCTAATTTCATTTAGATTGAGTCCTCTACTCTTGTTGCATTTGTCAGCTGAGTTTGAATCTCGTCTAATGAAAAGAAATTCTATAGGAAGGAAGATATCTGATTTTGTTTTTCAGATACAGAATCCAAATTAAATTGGCTGGACAAAATATCACTTTTCTTTGCTGCTAACATACCCTTTTTCAAGGAGAGAGCAATCTCTACCATAGCTTTCTGCAGGTACTGTTTATAAGAGTTTGCTGGATGATTCAATCAAAACTCAAAGTCATCTCAGTCTTCTTCAATCACAAGTACTGCATCAACATAGGGGGAGATTGCAAATGCCAGCAAGCAGCCAACTAAGCAAAGTTTTTCTTTATATATTTTATGCTTTGCTTTATTTTGCTAATAGGATCCTCACCCAAATACGGGGAGATTGTTGGAATCCTTGTTCTGATTTGGGCTAGGATCTCTATTTAGTTATTCAGTTTGTTTTTAGTAGTTTTAGTTTTTGAAAGACTTAACCCAAATAGGGGGAGATTGTTGGTACCCTAGTTTGGATTTGAGTTAAGTCTTTCCTTTTAGTCTCTTGACCCAAGATTTATCTATGGTCAAAGTCTAGTTGTAGAATATTCTCTTTTCCAGTGAAATTCTGGTTAAGGAATTTCTGGTTCGACTATAGTCGAACGCCGGTCGACTATCGTCAATCAGCCGATCGACTATCGTCGATCAGCCGATCGATTATCATCTGTCTCCTGTCAGCTCGACGTTCTGCTAGATCGTCGAGCTCTGGTCGACTATCTATCTAGGTAGTTCGACCGTCTGCTGTATGATAGGTCGACTATCTATTGATAGTTCGACTATCCGCTCTTGCTTTGGGTTCCGGTCGACGCTTTAGCTTTGAGCTAAAGCTCGACGTTTTCTGTCAGCTAAGCTCGACGTTCTCTGTCAGCTTCACTCGACGCTTTCTGAGTCGGTCGACTATCTGCCTGGATAGTTCGACTTTCTGAGTCGGTCGACTATCTGCCTGGATAGTTCGACTTTCTGAGTCGGTCGACTATCTGCCTGGATAGTTCGACTTTCTGAGTCGGTCGACTATCTATCTGATAGGTCGACGATCTCAATGGGTCGGTCGACGATCTCCGAGGATCGTTCGACTATCTTTTTCCTGCTTTTATATATAATATTATATGCGTTTTATTCTGTGTTTCATTTCTTATTTTATCTAATATATTTACTATATATTATCTGGTAGATTTACTTCATTTATGCTTAAGTCTTTCCTATCAGATAAAGTGTTTTTGTCTTATTAGTTGACTTTCTGACTGCTTTATTAATGCAGCTGTCCTTTATAGCCGTTGGCTGTAAAGAGTTATCTGATGTAACTTTATCTAATATCCTTTGTCAGATTACAGCTGCTGTAGCTTTATGCTTTATATAGAAATATATATCTGCAAGACATGTTTTGCCTTTGTGATATTTGCAGATTCCAGATGAAGACAAAAGCTCAATTCAAATATTAGAGCCGTTGCTGCTGCTCCTATTTAAAAGAGTTCTTTAGAAAGAACTAATAAGAATGGCTTGTTAGCAGCAGGAAGAAATACAATACAGCAAAGCCAGCTCTCAGCAATTATCCATCCATCTGAGAAGATATCTCTTCTGCTCTTCTTCAACCTAAGTGCTCCTATTCCAGGAAGATACACTCAGAGATATTGAAGAAGAAGAAGAAGAAGGAAGTTGAAGAAGAACATTCTCTAGTCTTCTTCAAGCTTTTCCTTCAGAACTTCAAGACAGTATTCTGTCTTGAATTTTGAAGAGGCCTTGTGCTTCTCTAATCTATTGTAAAATAGAGAAGACATTCTAACCCTCTTCCCCCCTCTTGTAAAGGGTTGTTTACTCCCTTCAAAAGTAAAGTTTGGTTTTTAGACACCTGATCAAAAGTCTAAAGGGTCTCTAGATCTACCTGCAGCAGATCTTGTTGGTGGCAGGGCACTTGATCAAAAACCTGAGTGGATTCCTACCGTGTGGGTAGAAGAGTGGATGTACCCAGTGTTTGGGGAACCACTATAATATCTTGTGTCGTCTGGTTGCTTGATTTATTATTTGCATTGTGGCTGTGATTAGATATAACTAGGTTTGCTAGTTGCTGATTAGGATCTCCAAGCCTTAACTGTAATTACAGTTAGCTTGAGTTTGTGCACAACACTTGTGTTAGGATTTTAGGGTTTTCTCCATATCTATAATCTTTAATTCCGCAATCGTATCTATCCCTTCTCTTTCATAAATTATTTTCTCTTAATTGAGTGCGTGATGCCCTAAATGTCAAGTGCGTTAAAGATAGACCTTGTTACACATGTGTAAAAGGCAAGCAAATAAGGGCTTCTTTTAAAAGCATTATTGGCAAAAATTCTAATAGGTGTTTACACCTACTTCATATGGACTTGTTCGGTCCACTGCAAATTAGAAGTTTGGGAGGTAAGGATTATACCTTGGTTATTATTGATGATTACTCTCTCTTTGTTCGGGTGTTCTTTCTAAAACACAAGTCAGATACTTTTGATATCTTTACTAATTTTGTCAGGCAGATCCAGAATGAATAAAGCTTCTCCGTTGTCAAAATCAGAAGTGACAATGAAACAGAGTTCAAGTCTAGGGCCATGATAGAATTCTGTGAAAGCCTAGGTATCTTTCATGAGTTTTCCTCTCCTCATACTCCTCAACAGAATGGAGTAGCTGAGAGAAGGAATAGAACACTCATAGAGGCCTGCAAAACTATGTTGAGTGATGCCTCATTATCGGAATATTTCTGGGCTGAAGCTGTCAACACTGCATGCCACGTGCAAAATCGAGCACTCATAAACAAAAATCATAATAAGACACCTTATGAACTACTAAAGGGCAGGAAACCAACTATCTCATATTTTAGAATCTTTGGTAGTAAGTGCTTTGTACTTAACAATGGTAAGTACCACACCACTAAATTTAGTGAAAAGAGCTTTGAAGGTATTTTTGTAGGATATAGTAAGCATAGTAAGGCATATAGGATTTTTAATAAGAAAACCCTGGTTGTAGAAGAATCTATTGATGTTGTATTTGTTGAGACGAGCTTGCTGCAAAGCAGTTCTTCTAGTGTGTTCATTGAAGATGCAGGTTCATGACAGAAGGAATTAAGCTTGGATGAGCAAGTTAAGGAAAAAGATCAAGAGTTCATCACGATCACCACTCCAACCCCTATTGGAGAAGATGATCACCATGATGAAGATGTCATCCAACTTAATGAAGTCACTCAAGGATAGAAGAAGCTCCAGATGCAAGGAACCTAGAGCTCAGACACTTGAAGGATCACCCAATTGATCAAATCACCGGAGATCCCCGGGATGGTGTTAGAACTCATAGAGGTACAACTAATGAAAATTTATATTTGAGTTTTCTCTCACGGATTGAACCATAGAAGTTTGAGGAAGCAAACTCAAACGAATCTTGGATAATGGCAATGGAAGAAGAATTGAACCAATTCAAGCGTTGCTAAGTTTGGAAGCTTGTTCCAAGACCTAAAGGTAAGAACGTCATCAGAACCAAGTTGGTCTACAGGAACAAGATGGACGAAGATGGAACAATCATAAAGAATAAGGCCAGACTCGTTGCCAAAGGATACCGACAAGAAGAAGGAATCGACTTCGACTAGACATATGCTCTAATGGCAAGAATGGAGGCAATCAGGTTATTCCTAGCTTTTACTGCACTTAAGGGCTTCACTGTCTATCAGATGGACATGAAGTCGGCCTTCCTTAATGGTGACATAAAGGAAGAAGTGTATGTGGAACAACCTCCAGTTTTTGTTGATTCTACTTTCCTAATCATGTTTATCTTTTGTTTAAAGCTTTATATGGTTTGAAACAAGCTCCTCGAGCTTTATATCAGATGATGTCTAACTTTCTTTTTGAAAACAAGTTCACAATGGGAAATATAAATAAGACATTATTTCTTAGGGAAATAAAAGGCAAGATTTTGCTAGTGCAAATCTATGTCGATGATATTATATTTGGCTCTACTGATGACAACCTCTGCAAGAAGTTTTCAAAACTTATGCAAGGGAAGTTTGAAATGAGCAGTATGGGAGAGCTGAAGTACTTCTTAGGACTTCAGGTGAAACAATCTGAAGATGGAATTTTCATCTCTCAAATGAAGTTCACCAAGGAGTTAATTAAGAAATTCGGAATGGAGAACGCAACCTCTATGAGGACTCCAATGGGTTCAACTAAGTCTCTGAACAAGGATGAGAAAGGGAAACCTTTTGATGAAACCAATTACAGAAAAATAATTGGATCCGTGCTCTATCTTACTGCTAGTAGACTTGACATAATGTTTTCAACATGTGTGTGTGCTAGATTTCAAGTGAACTGTAAGGAATCTCACTACGTTGCTACAAAGCAGATTTTGAGATACCTTAAAGGTATACCAAATCTTGGCTTATGGTACCCAAGAAGTAATGATAGCGAACTAATTGGTTTTTCAAATGCAGATTTTTCAGGTAGAAAAGATGACAGGAAGAGCACTTATGGGACCTATCAATTCCTAGGAAGAAGGCTCATATCCTGGAGTAGCAAGAAGCAGAACGGTATCGCAATTTCAACTGTCGAGTCAGAGTATATCTCTGCACGCAGTTGTTGTGCACAATAGCTATGGATAAAGAATCAGTTTGAAGATTACAACATGAAGTTCCAAAATATTCCAATGTTTTGCGACTCTTCCAGTGCAATTGCAATCGCCAACAACCCAGTCTCTCACAGCAGGACAAAGCACATAGAGATGAGGTATCACTTCATCAAGGAGCATGTGGAGCATGAAGACATCAACCTCCAGTATGTCCCAACTGACAGCCAGGTTGCAAACATTTTCACGAAGCCACTGGACGAGGCCAAGTTCTTATTCTTTAAAACAGAACTTGGCATGCTCAACAAAGAAGAATAAAGGAGGACTCACAAAAAAGCTCAAGGATCAGGCAACACTTAAAAAATTAAGAAATTCCTAAGTCTGAACTTCATTTCTTGAGTAAGACCCTTACTACTCGAGTAATAATTTGGACCACTCGAGATACAAGTCTTCCTCTCGAGAAATGCTTCTCGAGTAATAAGATACTTCTTGAGAACTTCCAGTTATTACTTGAGAACTAGAGTCTATTCACTCGAGTAATGTTTGTCCACTCGAGAAATCTGAAGCAACTTTTATATTTCAAGTTCAAATTTTGATATTCGCACTCAGATGTTATGTCGTCATATTCTCAGGTATGTTACTTATATTATTTCCATAATTATCATAAATTAAGACTTATAAAAATAAAAAAGTCCAGAAATTCCAAATCACACAATCTCTAAACCTTGTCTCGAGAGAATAGAAGGAAACTTTTCACCTTCCTTCGCCATCGCAGAACTTACCGCTGATTCTCTCCCTGCAGTAATTTCTCGGCCTTCTCTGGATCGATGGCTCCTACTTACAAGATAGGGATTGGAAGCGAACTTTTTTCGACTGGGATTGCAGAGATTTCAAGAGACTTTAAGAATCTTCTTCTCCTTCTGGAAACCGTCGGATTATCTTTCATTTTAAAGCAACCATGCAAGATGTTATTTCCAGAGGTTGAAGAGTTCTTTCATAATGCAAAGGTAAGGAAAAATTGAAAGATTCTTAGGACAAGAGTTCGTGGAATCAAAATCAAACTCTCTAAGACAGTTGTTTCTAAGCTTTTTCGACTTCCTGTGATTGAAGAAGAAGACGAACTAACTACTGAGGACTATGACAGAGCCTATAGTTTCTGTGGAATTCCTGTTGTTATAAACAACATTCGTTGACCTGACCTAAATGTAGAGGGCAAACTTCTAGTTGACATTCTTGGTAAAGTACTTCTGTTCAAGACTACTTCTATAAGCTTCATCACTACCGACTTCTTTTATATGATGACAACAATTATATGTAGGAAGAAATTTCAGTTTGGGATGATGATTTTTGATAAGATAATAGAAAGCATCAAAACACCTAACTATGCAAGGATTATTTCTCTACTCCTGCACGAGTTCAAGCCAGAGATCTTTGACTTATCCAAAGGTACAACCCTTCACCACATGAAGAAAGTCTCTGTATCTTCTATACAAAGATGGGAGCTTAAACTCAAGAATCATGCCCAAGCTGCTAAGGCACAAGATCATCCAGAGTATGAGAAGTCTCCATCTCCAGAGCCATCTCAAGATCCATCTCCCTCCCACCATCATTCTGAACAAGAATCTCCTCATCAATCACCTGCTGCAGACATTCAAGAGGAAGAAATAGTTCTTATTTTTGATGAGAAAGAAGCCACCCCAGAACCAGCTGAGGCTCCTCTCAAGAGCTTAGATTTTTCTCTTCCCACCTTTCTTGGTGAGGAAGGTGACATTTTTATTTCAACTACAAGAGCCAAGAGCACAGTTGTCATTAAAGAAATTGCTCCATGGACTGCTCCTCCTCCTCCAGATCTTCAAGTTCAAAATTCTGTTGCTGATTATATTTTGGGTAAGATTGAATTAATGCTAGCACAACAGAGAAAGTATTTTGATGAATCTCTAAAGGTTGTGACTGATAAAGTAACTGCTATGGAAAAAGAGATGAGCAGAGTATTTGCAGAGATCCAGCATAACACTGATGAGCTGAAATATTTATTCCAAATAGGTGGGAAGCTCTGGACCACACCATAACTAGCATTGGTCAGGTGATGGACCAGTTAGTAACTCTTGCTAATAATCAAATCCAATTAGAAAAGAATGCCCAAGAACATAACTTCAAAACTTGAAGAAGTTGGTACCTTCAAAGAAGCTGCTATTACCACCCTATCTGTAGAAGTCAGAAAGGGGGAGAGCTTAGTAAAAGAATACTTTAAAAAATCAGATGCAAACATGAATACTCTCTGGGAAGAAAAGTTGAAGGAAATTCATGCTGATGTCCAAACTCAAATAGATGGTGTAAAGCTTCATACTTATGATACAATTGTGTGGATCCATAATCAATTATTCCCTGATTTCAAAGTTGATCCAAATGTTATCCCTCATCATCTTAACCCTCTTGCTCAGCATCCTCCAGTTCCTCAGCTAACATTTTATCCAAGACTTGAAGGCTCAGAAGCACCTCCTCCAGAGACTTATGCTCATGTTTGGGAAACTTATCAGGCAGATGTTCTTCATCAAGCACCTCTTGAAATTCAAATTCCTAAGAAAATAAAGTATGGTGATGGAGCATCTGCAAGCATGTCCATCCCTAATCCATAAGCTGAAAAGAGGAGAGTATAAGAATTTGCTGAAATTTGGAGCCCTACTTCTAAGTCTTTGATCCTTGATACTCTCAAATTTGGTATGGACTACAATGAAAGAAGGACTAATCATTATAGCTCATCTGAGTGGGAACTGTATGAGAAATCCTTAACTAAGAGAAGAATTTATGATATAGAGTATGGAAGGAATAATCCAAATTCTCCTCCTAGACCCCCAAAGTATTATCCTAAACCCTTCAGCTATCAGAGAAGACAGCAAGAGAAGAAGGAAAGACAACAACAATAGTAGAGCAAGGACATATGATATAGACTGTGTTATGAGATTGTGTTGAAATGGTTTTCATGGACAATTCTATATAAATATAAATCTTTAATTTTGATGATCTGATTTTCTTGTCATTACATAGCATGTTATTTTTTATTATCTCTGTGGTAGCTAGTCACTTTGTTTGTTTATCTTGATATAATTCACCTTAGTGTAGAGGGTTCTGACTTTTACAAATAGGGGGAGATTGTTGGGTATTGTATCCATAATAACCCAGATTTGTATGAAGTCACCCTTAAACTAAGATGAATTAAGTTGTATTTGATGTCTTGTTTGAGTTATGTGTTTGCAGGACTTAATTGCCAAAGTGTAGACCAATGTCAGCCTACAATGAGTCACCAAACACAGGACCATACAATATAATCCCTCATTGTGTGATCCATGATTTTGACTCATGTGTAGCCTCTCTATTGGGATACACTTTACTTTCAAGCACTAAACCTGTAGGAGAAAGACTGGTTGCAGATTTCCTTAAAGAAAGAAAATTTTCAGAAAGCAGAATTTTTTTAAGTGTTTCACTCGAGTAGTAACTTTAGTACTCGAGTAGAATTATTGTCAGTTCTTTAGTAAGCTAAGTCTAGCACTCGAGTAACTGAAGTAGTTCTCGAGATGATTTAAAGTTAGTTCTTGAGAAACTGCTTAGTACTCGAGTACATCTCTACTTGTTCTTGAGTTATCTGAAATATCTAACTCAGAAATTCTTCTAAGTCTAATACTCGAGTAGCTAAGGCTATTACTCGTGTAATGCAAGACTTTGTCTCGAGTAACAGAAGTCGAGTACTTGAGAAGTACATCTAGTTCTTGAGTAGTGAAGCATTAGTACTCGAGAAGTCCAGCTACTTCTCGAGAAGTAAATTCTATTACTCGAGTAGCCAGAAGTTATTTCCAGATTTTTTTTCTCTAAGGATTGTTCTCGAGAACTTTACATCCTTTTCTCAAGAATTCAAAGTGATTACTCGAGTAATGCAGACAATTTTTCTGAAATTTTGTTAAGTCTGACGGGACCCGATTTCAAATTAATATCCATGATTATTGGTCCACATGTTATGTCATTTATGATTAAGACCGTTAGACTATTCCTATAAAAGATCTTATCATATTTTACTAACCCTAACAGAGAGATAAAGTTTTCTGAATCGATATTCTTCATTCTAAATCGGGAAGCTGCCGCCTCTCTTCATCAATGATCTCGCTGCCGCTCCTTCTCCGATTCTAGAGATTCAGAGCAAGATTAGATCAACAGATCAAGGCATTCTTATTCTCACAGATCCTCATCTTGATCGTGCTGATCTAGGTTTTAAGATCCAGAATAGTTTTCGTCTTTTCTTCTTCAACCTATTTCTGAGAAAGCTTTAAAGATTCAAGAAAGAAGAAAGGCTTAAGAATCAGATCTGAGATATTCAATTTGTATAATTTTATTTACCAAATCTTTATCTTGTAGGAGATTTTGTCTCCGAGTGTTGTAGGAAGTATTTCTTCCGAGTGTAGATCTGTATTGTGGATCGAGTTGTAGGGGCGTTGCTCCGAGCTATAGGATTGGTTTTCAATCCAAGGTTATACTAAAGTAGCAGAGTCTAGCGTGTTGCTAGATCTATGAGGTGGAGAGTGGACGTACCCAAGATTGGGGAACCACTATAGATCTGGTGTATTCTCTGTTGTGTGTGCTTATTTTTTGAGCTTCGTTCGTTCAATTTTTATTCTGCTTTAAGATGCAAACCTCACCTATTCACCCCCTCTAGGTGATTTTGGTAGACAACTAAAAACATCACTTATGTGCCGACCAAAGGGATAAAATTTCTTATCATTTTAACGGGATATGGTGAGGCTGGCCTGCATAGTGCTGGTTGTTTGCAATGATTAAGTCGGGCAAAGCATATCTGAAACCATCTAGTAGGATTCGGTGAAGAGGTAGCTCCACGGTGCACCAGTCTTGGGGAAGTCTGGGAAGCGTAATAGCATGTGACCGGCAGTCGCTCAAACTTACCGTCCAAGTTATTGACACTAAGGACGGAGTGGGACTTGAAATACAGTACACTTATAATTGCCCTGAGTGCACGAGATGTGTGGTCAAGCGTGTCTATGTCTTTGATGGTTGAACAATTATATAATATGTCATACTGCTTGCTTGCAGGGAAGGAGTACCACCACCCCGAGAATGGGGTAGGGTCAATATAATTGTGGTCAGCTAATGTTGACTGTTGCCTTTTTTTTCACATCTTTGTGGGCTTGTCTTGTGTAGGTATTGGCGAGCTAAGCAGGAACTAATGGGATGATGCCCTTTTTGCTATGCAGGCCCTCAAAGGCTGAATTGCTCGTTTACTTCTTTCATGTAAGGCCGGCTTGTGTACCAATGTATGAAAACCACTCGTTATCATGTGTATAGTCATATAAGGCCTTAAGGCCGAATATTTGTGTAAAATTTCATTCCAAAGTTTTATATAGTGGACATTTAGTCTTGCAAGATATTGTTTCTCCTTTGCTTCTACTAGAATGCAACTCTGTATTAGGCTGCGATAATGTTTGGTATTTCAATTTAGTATCACCTTTATCTATTCGTGGAATATGGTGTGGGGCCCTGACAAGACCTTCTGTTATATTCTTTGTGACGGGCAGGGTGTTACAATTTGGTATCAGCTTATGATGACGATCTCTTCTTTTTCAAATTCGTGGTCAAATTCTTTTAAGGGGTGGTGAGCACATGTGTGCATTACCGTTTCAATGTCTAATGACCCATGAATGTCCACTTAGTAATGACAAATACACATGTTTGAGGAAACTGTGTGTTCCTATAATTGATGTTTGTAATGTTGATAGTCACTTAATTGTGTCTTTCATGCTTATTGGTGACTAAGAGTGTTACGGGACAATCTCAACCCTAGCACTCTACTAAGAGTAATGCACCAAATAATGTGTCTGCACCTCCTCCTTCTATTAAGACTGTTTGTTTAGTTTTGGAAGCTGTATTTGCGATGATCAATGCACAGCCAGGAATGCTTGTAAATCCTCCTACTCCTGTAGTAGCCCCGACACCGGTTCATTTAGTTGAGCCTATAATGGTGAGGCAAGTTGCTGAAGAGCCATTGTTAGCAAGACGAGCTATGGATAAGCAACTAAAGCACTATATGATCTTCAATCCTCCTATGTGTATTAGTACTGGAACCCCAACTCAAGCCGAAGATGAATCTCTCAGATAAAGAGAACATTGACGGCAACGGAGATGGAGGAAGGGCAGAAAGTCATCTTAGATACTTTCCTGTTGGATGAAGAGGCGATGCTTTGGTGGGATGAGTTATAGCTACATCAGTTTACAGGTAGACAACAAACTGATGTCTCAATGGATAAATTCTCGAGGTTGTTTCTAGAAAGGTATCTCCCTTTTACGTAGCGGATTGTGATCGAGAACCAGTTCCAGAGGTTTACTCAGGGTAATAATATTGTGGATGACTATCTGCACGAGTTTACCATAATTTATCGTTATGCAGGCTCCACTTTTGCTTATGAGGAGCGTAAGACCAACAAGCTTTAAGAAGGTCTGCGATATGATCTAAAGTTACTTCTATCAGGTCCAATTATACGGGTCTAACATAAAAGGTGTTGGGTTTTACTATACGTCACAACACTTGTGCGCAGCGGAAATGGAACAAGAAAACCAAAAATAGTTCGGATCTATCAATGAACATTGATCAAGAAGTAAAATGCAATTAATAAAATTATACCTTTGAGGGATTGAGTCAATACACAACTAAGGTGCTCCGAATGATTCCAACGAACGACAACGGCTAGAGTTCCTAGCGTAGAATAGTGTCCATGCCTCTATAGATATCCACACGAGCACGGAGAACCCTAGACTCTTGTCACACAAGACCTAGGTTGTAAGTAGGTTTGCTCTCAACGTCTCCACGAACTACTAGATCCGTTAAAGGAGAGGCGGCGGTGACTACGTCACAACCTGTATTTTCACCGCCTTTAAAGATATATCAAAGTAAGGGAAAATGTGTGTCATGATGTCACGTCAGCAAGGGATAACCGCGGACGCTCAGGCAAAACTCCTTCTTGACACATAAAGAAAGATCTTAAAGTTATTTAGAGAAAAATCCAATTTATGTTAAGCAGTTCGCGATATCCCTCGGCTTATTTGCTCATCTAGTCCACGAGAAAAATAGTTATACGCTGTAGAAAATATTTTTTTTACAAGATTAGACATCATACATGAGTATAAATGTAGGATAACTTATGGTATGCATGACTCTAGGCTTATAATAGTAGTAAGAAATATCTTTTACGATCGCTAAATATAATGATTTAGAATTTTAAAATGTGCAATGCATGAGGTAATAATAGTAGTTTTTATAATTGAAAATACCTATCATGTAATCCTAGCATAAAACATCCCAAAGAGCAAGTAATCCAAATAATCAGGAAGAAAGCAAAATAGCATCTAGCAAAGTGTCCAAAATCAACTACCTTGTGGGCGTCAATAATATGACACGAACCCACACAAATCAAAAGTATGTCTGAACTAGGTGAAGTAAACTAAAACAATAACCTACCTCGCAACGGCGAGGTGAAAGCCACAACAAACACTGCTGCTCAGGAACTCCAAAAACCAGCTCCACTACCTGCTAAAGCTCCAAACCTGAGGCATTCCAAAGACAGAACACCTCAGCAAGAGGGCACAAGCGGTGGCAGAAAAGTAAGCCAAAAGTAAACAAAGGTCAAAAGGGGGTACCAACCAAAGACCAAAATACTGAAGTAGAGTACAAAAGTAAAGTACAAGATCAGAAAATAACACTTACATGAATCATCACATACATCAAACTACACCAGATGCCCAGGGCTAAAAGGTGGAAAGCATGATTAAATCATAAGAAAGAATTCGCAAAACTTTATTAGCAACATGTGGTTAACTCTACCTCAAAAAAACACGGACGAGGTGGTCACTCATTCAGGCACACCCTCACAGATATAATATCTGTCTAACTATGGGGGAGACTCATATACTCCACCACTCACCGCAGATGCCCAATCACCCGATAGAGTTCCACAAAGTACTAATAAAGGGAACAAACATTGCGGCGGTGGTTTTGTCCACTAACACCCGCAACAAAAAAACCATGATATAAATCTCAAGACTTGGCACATCGGATTCTACTAAACGTCGCTAGATTTAGGGAATGGTTCATCAATCTCTAGGAAAGATATGACCTTAAATAAATTCTATCTCGTCCTACACAGTAGTTAAGAGACGATTAAAAGATAAAGATTCAACCGCATCAGTAAATCACTAACAACTCTACAAGGTAGGATTAGCATAATCATGAACATAATAATACAAGTGGATCTTAAGTAAAAGATGAAAACATTACCACTAATCAGCAAGTCAATCATGATATCAGCACTAAATAAAGGGGGTTAGAGATTCCATCAAGATCGTAAAAGGAAGGAAGAGGGGAAAAACCACCACTTGCCTTGGTTTGCTGGAAAAGACCTCCAAATCACACCTCGGCGTAGATCGGGACTAAGGAAGATAGGGGAAGTCGAAATCTGAACAAGAATGGACGAAATAGAAGTTAGGGCCAAAACCCTAACTGGAAAAACTCAACAAATGGGGAAAACTTTACCACGATGATGTAGCTCTCATTGAGAGCTTTCCGGATCTATATCTCGTTGAAGTTTTTGAGCACCGGAGCACCGTTGGCGGACACCGGACGAATTACGGAACAATTATCTCTCTCTCGCTCATGCCGCTCTAGTTCGGGAAAGGAACATGAGTTCGGTCTTTAGGATGAAGAAGGAGGGAAGATAAGTATGTATATATATAATAATAAATTTAATACTAAAATAATTATACCTTTAATAGTTATATACTTAAAAAAGGGAACCGGGGTCAGCTGAACCGGATTTTCTAAGATGAAGTATGGATTTCTCAGGTAGTATACATGGGTTTATCGAGATCAGAAGGAGACTTCTCAAGAAGTGATGAGTACTTCTCGAGAACTAAATAAGGTTTTTCTCGAGAATAGAAGAAGCATCACTTGGGATCTTAAGGACCTCTCGAGAACTATGGAAGGACTTCTCGAGAAAGAAGCAAAGATTCTTGAGAAAGAATAACACTTCTCGGGAACAACTTCTTGCTTCTCGAGAAATGAAGGGCAAAATACCGAGTACATTACACAAAGATTTCTCGAGAACAGATAAGGATTTCTCGAGAATAAGGAGAGGCTTCTCGAGATCGAGAGACGGCTTCTCGAGAACAAGCAATGGCTTCTCGAGAACTAGTCAAGGCTTCTCGAGAACTACACAAGGCCTTCTCGAGAATAGAGCAGATCATTAGTAGAATTTTAGATTTGTCTATTTATACAGCAATCAGTCAACGATACAGACTAAATTCCCTCTAATTGAATGAAATTTGCACTGTGGACAAATAACAGTGCTACGAATCTAACGGCGAAGACAAAAACTATAATCTGACGCACCATTCTTGAGAAACAAACATCAAATGCTTACTATAAGCATGCATGTCACAAATTTAATTCTTCCAAAAAGAAAACATTCAATCTCATCAAAAATCCCAAAATCTGGCCAAACAGACCCAACGGACGCGAAAAACGCACTAACGGTGCAGCGCCGTCAACATAACATAAAAAGGTAACGCCCTGACATCATAAATATGACGATACCAAATCAAATAGTATTATCAGAAAATCTGGGGCATTACAGACTAATACGATGCTCAGAAAACTTTTTCTGGCGATGTATAAGGATGGCGGACGGTCGGCGGCGAGATCGGTGTTCACAGCCTTGGTGGAACTGTTCCATCGGGAGGAAGAAGAAGAGGCTGACTCACTCAATTAGTTTGAAAGGGAATAATAACTTACTCGATTTATTATACATATTCTATATATACTGAATACCGAGCCAATTGATACCAATAGACCACGCCGAACCGGACTTAAAGGAAATAAACCGGATGAAATGTAATTCATCGAATATTCATGTCGATATTCGACAAATCAAAAGTTATTCGTCAAAATAACATGAGTATACTCAACAAATCGAGATAGGTCAACTCGTCCAAGTATTAAGGGAATATTCTATGAATCGGGGTCTAACTCGTCGAATTTATTATGACGATACTCTACGAACCAAGTCCAATTCATCGAGATAACACTACGATACTCGACGAATTCAAACAGACTCGTTGAGATGTCACGACTATACTCGACGAATTCAAGACTATTCGTCGAAACCTTACGACAATACTCAACGAATTTCCCATAGATTCTTCTGATCACTTACCTGATGACCCACATTCACAATATAGGTCCCGAAATGGAAATCCTTCAAATCCAGAACATCATAGCTTGGTACTTCACTCATATCACATATGAGTAAGGCCAACACAAACCTTTCCAATTTCTCCAATGCTCTTATGTGCGACCCCATAGGCTCATATTGCATTGGCAGTGAGACTACATGTTTGATCACTTCTAGATCATCATGGTAGCACCAACATTCTCCCACTTGATTTTGAAAGTATCAAACAAAAACTTCACAAATAATGAGCGGCATCTAGCAATGCATCATTGTTCCCCAAGAAATAAGAGTTTAAAACTCGAAAGCCATTGTGACCAATGCATCAGTGTTGTCATGTCCCTTCGTCCCTTACATCCGGATAGATCTAGAGGTATAGACCGTGTCACCCTCATAATTGTTCAATCCTAGTTTTCTGATCTAGAATGGACTTCCAAAAATTTGGTGATCCCAATATCATATATTGACTCAACCAAGCATGACCATGCATTTCTCAGTCTCATTCCATCAATGGGGCCATGGATGCAACTCCTATCATATAGGAGGACAAATCCTATTATTATCCACACGCAAACACCCAAATGATTCATAACATACCCAATAACCACCTTTATCATCCAACTTTCTCAAGACTGTACTTTTGATAGCATCAAAGCATGCTTTTCCTTACTCGATGAATGTTATAACTTCAGGTCAAAGGACCACAAACACCATTGCCACTTGAGTCATACTTGTGACACATTCATATAACTATCTTCTGAAACCAAAGACTGGTCTCTGTGAAGTTCACCCTTAGGGAAGGGGTGACCGCACACTTACTTCTCTCTCACGAGCCAAACAACTAAGGGAAAATAACAGGGAACAGACCCAAGGGCTCGGCATGGAGGTCCCACCACACACCCGGAAGATCTTAGAGTGCTTCCCCACCCTAGCCAAATGCCGAGCTAAGGGTATCTTAGAAACCGCAAGAAGACCTGGGCACCAGTAAGCATTCCTTCTGAGGTACCCCCTTGGGTCTATTTATAGATTTACGAAAATGGCCTGCAAATAACCAACCTTCATTATTCTGAACAGCTATATGTAGCCCAACTGGGTCTACCAATAGCATAAATCTGATGTTATAACAGGCTATAGACAGGCCAGCAGGTGTAAAACCATAAAAATACACCACAGGAAACTGGGCAAGCGGCCCTATGGAGCCTCCGCTCGCCGGGGGCGGCGAGTGCTCTTTTGAGCTAACACTCACCGCCTTTTCCTGCCTTGGGTGAGTGCGGGCCTATCCTGCCCCACTCGCCCGCTGCACGTAGAACCCCCAGGGCAAGTGTGAGCCGACCCGCTCCACTTGTCGGCTGCTTGCGAGGCCCCTAGGGTGAGTGCGAGCCGACCCGCTCCACTCACCCCTCCAACAATTTAGCCCTATTTGGGCGAGCCAGTCCACTAGTCTTTGGCCAATCTGGCCCCTATCGACCTGCTCCACTCGCCTGATATGGGGTTGTACACAATTCCCTCTCTTTGCTAGGTTAGTCTAAGCTCGGAAAGAAACATCCAACCCCGCAAAATGCAGCGAGTGCGATAGGGCTAGAGAATCTTTTGGTGGGATCCACCAGCGACTATATACATATAGGTCCGCGTACGTGGGCGACCTTTATCATTCCCTCTTACTTGAGCCTTGCCGAGATGCATCTCTCAAAAGAACTCCAAGAGAAGCTCAGCCACGCCCGCGAGCTCAACACCGCTCGCGCTGACGCATTAGTCGGCCTGCCTCCCATCATTATAGCACACGAGACGCCAAAATCCAATCCAAATAAGAAGGCCAAGTCCATTCCAAAGGATGTTGAGTCCATCTTTCGCGTGCTGGAGTCCACCTTGACTCTTGGGCTTGCCTCCCCCAAACCAACTGCCGACCTCGAAGGAAAAGTAGTTGTCAACATTCCCGCTGACCCTGAGGACCACCAATCCCTTGCTGAGACCTCCACACCACGATTCCACACCCCATACATCAATTCACGGACTCAGACTCCCCATGACACTCGCCTGCAAAGTAAATCCTCCCCATTGTTACCACGGGGCTGGATTCACTGAAAATTAGATTGCCAGCTCGCATTCCTCCTCAACAACCCACAAATACTCCTGCACTCGTGGGGGATAGAGTTGGGGGTATCTTAGTTCCCAGCTTCAATCTCATATCCCCGGGAGTTTATCCTCCAGGTTGCGGCAAGAACTTGGCCTTGCCTCCCCCGCACAACTTCCAAGAACTGCCGAGCTCGTCCCGTTAGCCTCGCTTTCTATGGAGTATTTTTCCTAGGTCTCTTTGTTACTCGCACTCTATTTTCCCCCGAGTTAATTATTTTTTGCAGGGCACCCTGCTCCGTCTAAGGTTGAAAAGTCTTTAGAACAGTCTCTCCACTCGCCACCCCCTAAGCATGGGATAAAGAGCTTCCTGGATGACTCGCTGGATCCTGCCGAGCTGAGGCGGCGAGTAGTGGAGGTGTTGAAGAAGAAAGACGCCGCCCTGTGCCAACTTTGAGCGGACAATGCATATAATGAGCAGAGGTTGCATATGTTGTAGCAGGACTACGTGTAGCTCGCTGACAGGATGGAGCAAGGATTGGCGAGCGAGATGATGTCCCCTACCCTAGTTATGGAAAGTGTTGATGAACACCTGCAAACTCTCGGCAGGGACTCGAACCTGGTCCGCGAGTTCCGGGGTAGATGGAAATGGCTCCCTAGCTGAGCATACCGGCCCTCACCCCTTAGCTATCCAGCTCGCGCGGGTTGGCTAGACTTTCCACTGCTTGCAATGAACTTTTTCGGGGCTGCGAATGTCCCTGTCTGTAACACCAATGAGCGCGAGCTCGCCACCTTCAAGACAGAATACCTGCCCCCTGAAAATGAGGCGCGCTGGTCTAGAGAGGGCAAGGACATCAACACCTTCTACTGGGATAAACTCGCCTTACCCATTTCGCATTTTGAGGTGGGGTTGCGCCTCTCCCTCTGGACGAAAATCTGCCAGATCCTCAAATACTTTGGCGCGGTGCCCGCACAGCTAAACCCAAATGCAATCGCTATGATGGTCGCGTTCGCTTGCCACCTCCGCCGTGAGCGGATTGAATTTAACCTTGCCATCTTTCACAAGCTCTTTACCTACCGCACGACCAATGATGGGGTCACCTACTTGATGGGCTCGCACATCAAGGTTCGCGAGACCGCAAACAAAAATCATAACTGGGTATCCAAGATCGTCTTCATCAAGGGCAACTTGGGCAACATACCCATGTCCCCCCAACAAAAGAGCGCGGAGGTATATCAGCCTCCAATGCTATCCGGCAATAACGCCGAGCTGCACCGGCTCTTCCTGGAGAAGGACTTCGATGCCGCCTTCCTTTAAAGGGGCCTCAACTCGCTTCACCTCGTCCTCCCTGACGAAGATATACTCTTTTTCCCTCCTGCCGGCTTGCTTACAACCATAAATTTTTTAACTCTAAGTCTTTCTTTGCAGGTGAGTGATCAATTCCCGAGCATCCGCCTCACGAGGAATCGGGAATCAGCCTGGACCCGCTTGCGCGCGAGCGAACAGCAGCGGCGGCCTGCCGAGGCGACCTAGGGTCTACGGACCCTCCTCTAGCCGGAAATGACCTAGCCTCTAAGAGTCAGGATCGCCTCACTGCCCCCTCTACCAAAGAAGTTGAAGGCGACGGTGGTTTCCTGGGGAGGACAACAACAACAACAACAAGTCTGGGTGAGACCACCACCACAACAACAAGTTTAAATCAGCTCATCGGAGACCACGCTAGAAGGGTCTCCGAAGAGCTCACTGAGTGGCTCGCTAGAGAAGGACTTGTAGGGTGGCGAGCCCTTCGCCTCCACTACTGCAGTGGTGACAGCGGCCCGTAGGTTAGGCCTGCCGAAGAGCTACCCCCTTTTCGGCTATAAGGGAAAGTTAAAGATCCGGCCGGAGAGCCGATGGTGCAGTGGGATGAGCAGACCTACAGGGTCTCCATCTCCTCACTCCATCCCTCCTGGTTGGGGGTAATCCCGCCTTCGGGCATGCCTATGCGCTAAGCTTCAGCCTATATAGGCGCGAGGATGTCGAGGCCTACAAGAGCTTGACTCTTCGTTAGCTCGGTAGAGATGGTCTATAGGCCCAGATGCGAGCCCTGGAGCTGCACCACATGGTGGTCCACTGAGGCTTCAACCTCAACCACCAGCTGCTGAAGATGTAGCAGGAGCGCGACCTCGCCAAGGAAAAGCCACTGACCTTGCATGGCGACTGCAAGTCACTGAGAACCTTCTCGTTAAAACTATCGGCGGGATGGTACGCGCCGGCTACCCCCTTCCTTTTTCCCTTGGGGGTTTTCAAGCATATTAATCTTACTTTGCCTTTCTCTCTAGGATGTCAAAGTCGCGGACAATCTGCGTGCTCGCACTGCCGAGCTAGAGGCTCGTGCCGCCAAGTAGGAGGCTCGCACCACCAAGCAGGAGGCTTGTGCCACCAGGCTGGAGAAGAAGGTCAGCGGCCTGAGGGAGGAGAACTGAGGACTCAAGGGTGAGTATATTTGGCAGACTAAAATCCTCCTCCCTCAGTCCAGCGGTGAAACGAGCATCCTCCTAAATGGCCAAGGGTCTACGGCGAGGCCGAGGTCGCCGAGAGGTTGCGGATTAACTCCATCAGCACTACCGACTACACAATCTAGATGATAAAAGACATGGGGGTGTTGTTGGAGGGATGCGAGGAGATCACAGCGGGGGACCTTGTGCCGAACTTGTTCCCGCCGGCTACCCCTCCCATCCAGAAGGAGGAAAGCTTCGAGTCACTATTCAAGGATATCAAGGACTATAAGGACGGTCGCGCATCCGGAGGGGAAGGCGAGGAGGATCACCCATCTGGTGGGGAGGGCAAGAGCTGACTCACATCCCCTTCCCATTTTGCTTTTCTTTCAGTGTAATTCCCCCCCCCCCCTTTGTAACATACATTATTCACTAACGAAAAGTACTTAGCTTGAATTTGTCTCTTTCCTTTCTTTTTTGAATCCACTATGTTGCATTCTCCTGCGAGCTGACCTCCTCATTGGGCGACCTCGCTAGGATAGAGCTTGCCGCTAGTATGTATCTGAGTTAGGATTTGTGCCCGCTTACCCTAGATAATTAGGAGGCATACCATCCGCTGAGCCAAGCTCTCGAGTGCTCAGCTCGCCCATGAGTTGCTTTTTTTTGTTTTCTCCAAGCTGCAATTGTTTATAGAATTCCCAAGTAAAATTTCAAGGGGGTGGAAATATATTGCAGAGGACCGCCTCGTATCGCCATCCTTTGTGGATGTCGAGATATTTGCTCGCCGAACTTTCATCTTGTCATGGGATGGTGCCACCCCCAAGGTAATAGGCTCGGAAGACTTGTTGAGCCGATCTTGCGAGTGCTCAGCTCGCCAACAGTAGTTCTTCCTCCTTGAAGCTGCCTGTAGCAGCCTCGGCTGGCTTGCCCAGGGGTGAATGGATCCAATCCTTAATCACCTTTGTGTTCTGCCTTTGTAGCCCGACTAGATGATTCCTGAATTTAGATGTAGCTTTGTTCACCGAGAATCTCAGCCTTGTCAACTAGGAGGGAGCCTGACAGTGGGTGTAGAGCATCAACCGGGCTCAGCCCTTCAGGGTCATAACGATGCAACTCGAGGATCCCATCCTTGCCAGCTAGGTGGAAGCCTAGCAGTGGGAGCATCTCAGGACCTAAATCCAGAGCGAGAAAACTTTCCATCACTTATCCTCTAGGCGCTACCATTGGCCCAATCAGCTAGGTGGGAGCCTGACGGAGGGTGTTGAGCATCAACTGGCTCAGCCCTTCAGGGTCATAATGACGTCACTCGAGGATCCCGGCCCTGCTAGCTAGGTGGAAGCCTAGCAGTGAGAGCATCTTGGGACCTAACCCTAGAGCGAGAAAACTTTACATCACTTATCCTCTGGGCACTACTACCGGCCCAATCAGCTAGGTGGGAGCCTGAGAGCGGGTGTTGAGCATCAACCGGATCAGCCCTCCAGGGTCATATTGATGTTACTCGAGGATCTCAGCCCTGTCAACTAGGTGGATGTCTGGATGTGGGAGCATCTCGGGACCTAACCCTAAAGCGAGAAAACTTTCCATCACTTATCCTCCGAGTTCTACCACCGGCCGAATCAGCTAGGTGGGAGCCCGACGGAGGGTGTTGAGAATCAACCGGGCTCAGCCCTCTAGGGTCATAATGACGTCACTCGAGGATCTCGGCCCTGCCAGCTAGGTGTGAGCCAAGTAGCGGGAGCATCTCGGGACCTAACCCCAAAGCGAGAAAAATATCCATCACTTATCCTTCGGGCGCTACACCGGCCTAATTAGCTAGGTGGGAGAGTGACAGCGGTTGTTGAGCAATAATCGGGCTTAGCCCTCCAGGGTAAAAATGATGTCACTTGAGGATCCGACCCTGCCAGCTAGGTGGAAGCCTGGCAGCAAGAGCATCTCGGGACCTAACCCCAGAGCGAGAAAATTGGTCATCACTTATCCAACCTTCGGCCCTCGCTAGCTAGGTGGGAGCCTGGCAACGGGGGAATTTTGGGGCATAGCTTGATAAATACAACTCACCATAACTTGATCTGCAAAAGAGTTGGAGCATCAAAAGATTTAATATTCATTGAAGGAATGGACGTACATATTTTCACGGATAGAAACGCTTCAAGTCATCACAACTCCATGTGTGACTTAGGGTCTCGCCCTCCACATTTCGGAGATAGTACCCCCTGACCTTAGAACTTCCTTGACAATATATGGGCCTTCCCAGTTGGGGTTGAGCTTCCCCACTACGGCCGACCACCCTGATGCATCCACCTTCTTCAGGACCAAGTCTCCTTCTGCGAACTATTTGACCCTGACGTGCTTGTCAAAGTACTTAACCATTCTTCGCTTTACCTCTTCCTTCCAGATGGCGGAGAGATCACACAACTCTTCCACCATGTCCAGGGAGAGCTGTAGCTTCTCCTCTTTTTCAGCCTGCCATTCTTCCCTTCCTTCCTCTACCTCAACCACCTATGGCATCCGGACCTCAAACTCTATTGGAAGCACGACCTCGTACCCATAAGAGAGATTGAAAGGGGTCTTCCTTGTGGCCGTATTGGGAGTGGTTCTAAGGGACCAGAGAACCGAAGGAAGCTACTCCACCCATCTACCCTTCAAATTCTCCACCTTCTTCTTGAGGAGGTTGACGATTATTTAGTTTGCCGCCTTCAACTGCCCGTTGCTCCTGGGATGGTGGACCGATGTGAACCTGAGGTCGATCCCGAGCAGTCCACAAAAATTGATGAACTTGGTGCTGGCAAACTGGGGCCCATTGTCCATGACAATAGTATGGGGCAGACCGTTTCGAAAGATGATCTCCCCCCCAAACGAAGTTCCTGATTATCTGGGAGGTCACCTTGGCTAGCGCCTATACTACCAACAACTTAAAAATAATCTATCATTATAATCAGTAACCTCCTTTACCCGCTGGCCTGGGGGAAAGGCCCTACTAAATTCATTCCATAGATGGCGAAGGCTCAGGGGGCTGTAATACTCTTGAGCTGTTGAGCTAGTTGGAGCTGGAGGGGGCAAACAGCTAGCACTTGTGGCATTTCTTTGCGAACTCCGCAGCGTCCTGACTAAGGGTCGGCCAAAAGTACCCCTTTCGGACTATTCTCTCTTCCAAGGTTCTGCTCCCCAAGTGGCTTCCACACTCCCTTGAATGCACTTCCTCTAGGATCCTCTAGACCTCCACCTCGCCTGCGCAACATGTCAACATCCCCGAGAGAGTCTTCCTATACAAATGCCCGTCGCGCATAAGATAATATGCTAACTTGTGTTTGAACTTCTTCTTATCTATCCCTTCGAGGAACTCCCCTGTGGACAGGAATGCTGCAAACGGGTCCATCCATGAGGGGTTTTGTCCACCTCAATCAGCTCCCCCTCTTGGATGGATGGACGGAACAGGTCAGTGATGGTACCCCCCACCCGGGGCCCATATTTGGCTAGCTGATCAACCTGCTCGTTTTCCTCCTGCGGCACATGTTGGATGGAGAAGGTATGGAATATGCTGATTACCCCCTTCACCTTTGTCAAATACAACTAGAGAGTATGCTCCCTTACCTCAAACTCACCATTGATCTAGGAGTCCACCACCATAGAGTTAGTGAGGACCTCCACATCATGAACCCCCCAACTCCCTGGCTAGGTGCAATCCTGCTATCACAGCCTTGTACTCGACCTGATTATTAGTGATGGGAAAATGCACCACCACCGTCTGCTCGATCCTCATTCCCTAGGGGCTCTCCAAGATCACCCCCACCACAGGGAATGCCTTCCTGAAGCGCCGCCCACTATCACCTTCCAAGGAATCGGGCGAGTGAGTTCTGCCTCCGCCACCTCGACCACATATTCAGCCAGAAAGTCAGTCATTGCTTGGGCCTTGATCGAGAGGCATGGGACAAAGGTGATGTCAAACTCGCTCTGCTCCACCGACCACTTGGCCAACCTGCCTGAATGCTCCACCCCCTCGAAGATGTTGTGAAGGGGATGGTCAGTCGCCACTCGGTCGGAGTGTGCCTTGAAATAGGGTCGAAGCCTCCAAGCCGAGATGACCAGAGCAAAGGCCAGCTTCTCCAAGATGGGATAACGGAGTTCCGCCTTCCTCAGAACCCTACTCACGTAGTATATGGGCAGCTACTTCCTTCCCTCTTCAAGAACCAGGACGGAGCTCAAGGCCTTGGCTCTGACCCTGAGATATAAAGATAGGTCCTCCCCCTCTTTCAGCCCTTAGAGCAGGGGGCCTAAGTTAACTGCCTCTTCAAGGCCTGGAATGCCTCCTCGCATTCCCCAGTCTATTCGAACTTCTTACCTCCCCTCAATGCTTTGAAGAAGGGAGTGCACTTATCCCTAGCCCGGGAAAGGAAACTGCTTAGCCCTGCCAACTTCCATGTTAACCGCTGCACCTCCTTAGCATTCTGAGGCGACCCCAACTCCATGATTTCCTTGACCTTGTCAATATTTGGCTCCACCCCTGCACGGATGATAAGATGGCCCAAGAACTTGCCCCTGCTGGCCCTAAAAACATATTTCAAGGGGTTCAGCCTCATCTTATATTTGCGCAAGGTGCCTAAGGTCTCTTTTAGATCCTTGAGGTAGGAGTCTACCCCTCGGCTCTTGATCATCAAGTCATCCACATACACCTTGAGATTCCTACCCTTCTATTCCAGGAAGACTCGATCCATCATCTTTTGATATGTTGCCCTTATATTTTTCAATACAAAGGGCATCATCTTGTAGCAGTAGCACCCACCCCCAGTGATGAAGGAGACATCTTTTACATCGGGGGGTGCATTTTGATCTGATGATAACCTGAAAAATCATCTAAGAAACTCATTACAGGAAAACTGATGACTGAGTCAACCAGCGCATCGATTCGAGGCAAGGGGTAACAATCTTTAGGACATGATTTATTAAGCAAAGAGAAATCGACACATTCTCCACCGGCCATCTCCTTTTTTACCATTACTACATTGGAGACCCAGCCGGGGTTTTGGATTTCGGATACAAATCCAGCTTTCAGGAGCTTGGCCACCTCTTCCCTGATAGGCTCAGCCAGCTTGTCCGCGATGGACCACTTCTTCTGTTGGGTGGGGCGAGCTTTTGGGTCCAGGTTGAGGAAGTGGCAGACGATATCTGCATCGATTCCTGACATCTCCGCGACGCTCCAAGCAAAGATATCCACGTTCTTCTAGATGCATGCAAGCATCCTCTCCTGGTCTATCGGGTTCAGCCCCCTGCTAATGTAACAACTCTTTCCGTCACATAGCATATAGCAGTAGGTCTGGCTGGGGCCCGACGCTATATACCACGGAAAGACCGGTGGGTTACTCAATGAGACCATTCAACCAATACACACGTCCTACACAGAGCATCTAGCGGAAGCAATTTATTAAGTTGCAGAAGTAAGAACCCAGCCATAGGCACGAATGTACACTAACAAAACCCAGTAGGAATGAACTACAAAATACACAAAAGTACTGGCCTTAAGGCCTTACAAGAGTTCACAATAATTAAACAGTGTCTTATTGTAAGACCCCCCTCCCGGAACACAACACACGGCACGAGGGGAGTCTTATGCCCGAAATAGCCGCCTTGCGGTAGCACTAACACACGGGTTAGCCTTTACCATAAGACGCCTATTCCGCCGGCTACAATCCATATCACATAAACAATGCCAACCCAACCATAACAGAAAAGTAAAGCAGTTCAATTCATAGCTAAGTTTAAGTCCAAAAGAGCGGAAGATAACAAGCACAACAGGCTTGTACAAAAGAACAAGAGTCTAGAAATGTTTTGCCAAACGGCTACATGAAAACACTCACGACTGTCACAGACGGTGCCGATGGCACCACCACCTCATGTCCTATCATCCGGGCCTGGCTGTCCTGCTGCATAGTCCGTTGTTGCTCTACCTGCGGGGTTTCCTCCTAAAAAGGAAGACGTAGCAACCGTTAGTCATAAGACTAAGTGGCTTCACATCCGCTCCCCCGGCGACTCCTCGGCACCGGGCGGAGAAAGGAACAAAGGTACAATATATATATATATAAGCAAGTAAACAAGCAGGTGACTGTAAATATGGTGGAGAATAAACTACGCTACACAACTAGCAGTTCTACAAATATCTATAATATATGACAGCAGGTATAATTAATCAGAATAGTAACTTAACTTATAAGAGTGCCCATACAAACTTATAAGTTAAGGATCGGCTTAACAGTAAAGTAACTCATCGTATAAGAGTGCCCATACAAACTTATACGATGAGGATCTTGTGTATGCAATGAATGACATGATATGAATGTTATGCTATGACCGAATCATGCGCACGCACATGCAAGTTGCTATGTCGACACAGACTTGAAGTTCCCATTTTTCGAGCAGGTAGCTAACCTCTCAGGCGTCGTCCGTCGTGGCCAGACGGCGACAGTGGAGCGGGCGTCTCCACTACTAGGTGGTATCACACTACCTATCCTAGGCCCCCGTACGCCTCAACGCTAAAAACACAACAGCGGAGCTCACATGCGTACTACGGCACAGAAGGGGTCTTGGGTAGATGTGCACCAAGAACACAGCCCAACCTGGCCTTTGATTTCGACCCGGATGGAACCTCGGAAACGCACGAGGTGCAAGCCCAACCGTTCTCATGGCGCGGAGGAGATCTCGGGTTATGGACACCAAGTATCTAACCCTACCGCCTAAGGTCTACTCATTGGCTCCCATCGGTGTGACGACTGGCAAACCCGTAGACCTGCCACAGTCATTATCCCAATATCGCGACACGATGAATCGTCGCACATCACATGCCCCAAAACAACTCACTCGATGCTACCCGTAGTGAGGCTACAACTCTAAGCATCGGTTGTTAATAAACCCCTTGGGCTCGGATTACGGTTACAAAATACTCTTCACATAGTGTCCATCATATTCATGCCCACCTATTCAATGAATTCACCCCAACACTACGCCTAATAGTTATGTTCAACACCCAACTATATAAATATATTCTACACCTATCTCAACCCTTAATTTCTAGCCTTCTCATCCACTCCATTTCCCCACCAATACATGGTTATTCCTTATTACACAACCAAATGAGTAACCATGCTAAATTATAGTAACAACAACATTATAGATATATGGGAGCAAGATAACAAATGAGCAAATCACAACCATTGCAAGAGTGCTAACATTATAAATTAACAAGTGCATTAACATAGGATAGCCCGATACTAAAACTGAGATTCCCGGAGCTACAGGAATCCGATCACAATGCTCAACCCCTCGTTGGAAAGGTAATCGCGAGGGCTATGACTTTTGTGTTGAGTCGATCGCCCAGATCTGGTCGCAACATACCAGAAATTCAACTCGAATACGTACAGGAAACAGTTTCCTGTACAGGATTTTCCCGAACGCAGCGGACTCGAACCCGCTTTCCCGTGGCTACAGGTATCGCATGGAAACGTGCAACCACTCGTTGGAAAGGTAATTTCAAGGGCTACGACTTTCGTGTTGAGTCGATCACCCAGATCTGGTCGCAACATACCAGAAATTCAACTCGAATACGTACAGGAAACAGTTTCCGGTACAGGATTTTCCCGAACGCAGCGGACTCGAACCCGCTTTCCCGTGGCTACAGGTATCGCATGGAAACGTGCAATCACTCGTTGGAAAGGTAATTTCAAGGGCTACGACTTTCGTGTTGAGTCGATCACCCAGATCTGGCCAGAATACCTCCGAAATTGGCCACGAAGGTCGCCGCGTGCAGAAATCAGATTTCTGCACGCATCTTAAGGCGAGATGAACGGCATCCGTTCATCTTCTTCCTTGCAACGACCTCGCATAAACTTCTCCAGAAATCACACCCAACCTTATTTCTCCTTTCAAAGCCAAACCCTCAACGAAAACCCCTCCCATCTCCACTTTGAATGATGAGAAGGTTGAGGGAGACTAAGCCTAGAAAACCTAGGCATGGCTTATCCTAAGAACTCTCCTCCTCACCATCAAGACTCTATGGAGTCGATGTCTCTCCTAAAATAACTATAGATCTAGCACCAAGGGAGAGGGGAGGAAGCTCACCTCAAGTCCAGCGGTACCACCATGGCCGGCCATGAGCCTCGCACTCCTTCGCGGCGGCATTGTTTTTCCCTTGACGGCGGCGGCGTTTCGATTCCTCCAAGGATGGCTCCGGCAAGCCTCTTCCTCCTCCAGCCAAGAGAACTCCCTCAGAAATTTCGGGGCTGAAGAAAGGGGATGAAATGCTAGGGTTTCACAACTTTTTCCTTTTTATACACCACAGACACGGGTAGGCACACGGCCGTGTTCCTACCCGTGTTCAGGTGACACGGCCGTGTCGCCTGCCGTGTTTAGGGCCGTGTTCATCCCAGAACATCTTTCTGCTGTGTCGGGGTTGCGGTACACGGTTAGAGACACGGCCGTGTCTCTACCCGTGTCCTCGGCACACGGGTAGGGACACGCCCGTGTCCCAATACCCGTGTACCTCTCTGACTGGAAGCCTAATATTGGCATGAGGCACACGGGTATGGACACGGCCGTGTCCATACCCGTGTCGGCCAAAATCACTGTTTTGCCTTGTTTTCCTCATCTCCCATACGTTCGCACCTGTTCACCCACACCCCCATTGGGCTCACCACAGCCCCCTTGACTCAAAAGCGCAATCAAGGGGCCTAGCGTGAATTGGGACGTTACAAATCCTATAAACAAAATAAAAGATTTCGTCCCCGAAATTAGGGTAAGGCTATGGGAGTGAAACACATAAAAGGGAACTATGCTTTCAAATAAAATTCTTACCTGGAGTAAATAATTCCGGGTAGCGCCCTTGCATCAAATCCTTTGGCTCCCATGTGAACTCCTCCTTCCCATGATTAGACCATAGCACTTTCACCAAGGGAACACTTTTGCGGCGCAAGGTTCGTGTCTCGTTATCAATGATCCGCACCGGCTTCAGTCGCACAGACCTATCAGACGCCATGGCACCATCCGTCGTGGGGATATACTGTTCAGGCCGCAACAAAGCCTTCTGAAGCGACGATACATGGAACACGTCGTGAAGGTTCTCCAGCTCCGCTGGTAACTCCAATCAATAGGCCAGAGGGCCAATCCTTTCCACTACGACATAGGGCCCGACATACCTTGGGCTGAGCTTCTTGACTCCACGTACCCGCGACACTCCGTGCATCGGTCGAATCTTCAGGAACACCTTATCACCCACTTGAAACTCCACCATACGGTGCCTTGCGTTGTAATATTTCGCCTGTCGACTTTGAGCCTCTAGCATTCGATCCCGGATCAACCTAACCACCGCGTTCGTGTCATCAATATACTCATTTCCCAATGTCTTCGGATCTTCGTCTTGCACCCAGGACAAGGGTGTTCTACACCTCCTTCCATACAAAGCTTCATGAGGTGCCATTCCAATACTGGCTTGATGACTGTTATTATAAGAGAACTCCACGAGAGGTAAGAGTCTCTCCCATGGTTCTCCTTTATCTAGCACACACAACCTCAGAAGGTCCTCCAATGTTCGGATGGTTCGTTCAGACTGCCCGTCCGTTTGTGGGTGAAAGGCTGTGCTAAAGGCGAGGCGCGAGCCCAAATAAGCCTGTACAGCCCTCCATTCTCTTGAAGTAAACCGACCATCCCAGTCGGAGACGATCGTCTTCGGCACACCATGGTACCGCACAAATTGCTCCACAAAGAGACGCACTAGGACGCCCACCTGCGCCTCCTTCTTCATTGGGATAAATCGGGCTACCTTGGTCAACCGGTCAACTATCACCCACACAGAATCATTCCCCGAGCGCGAGCGAGGTAACCCGTGGACGAAGTCCATGGAGATGTCCTTAAATTTCCATTCGGGGATGGGCAACGACTGTAGCATTCCACCGGGGCTTCTGCACTCCGCCTTCACCATTTGGCAGGCCACACAATGAGTAACAAAGTACTTGACATCCCTCTTCATGACCGGCCAACACATTGTCTTTCTCAAATCGGTGTACATCTTCGCGATCCCCGGGTGCACCGAGTACTTGGAGCAATGGGCCTCCTTTAGAATATCCTCCCGAATGTTGTCACCTTCGGGGATGTAAAGCCGGCCACGAAAATGGACGAGGCCGTCTTTTAGGGAGTATTCTTCCGTAGTCCCATCCTCCATTGACTTGAAAGCCGGGGTTAAAGCCGCATCCTTCTTTTGTTCCGTCCGGATCCGGTCTCGTATGTTGCAAACTATACTCATCGCGGCCAAATATTCTGTATACTCTTCCGATTGATTCTTAAAGACCAAAGTGATTTTCATCTCTTGCAGTGTCCGGATTAACTCCATCCTCATCAAGCGGGATTCCGTGCTCGTTCCCGGTGCTTTCCGGCTCAAGGCATCAGCTACAGAATTAACCTTCCCGGGGTGGTAGTTCAAGGTGAATTCATAGTCGCACAAGAACTCCAACCACCGCCGCTGTCTCATGTTTAACTCCTTTTGGGTGTTAACGTACTTCAGGTTTTTGTGATCCGAGTAGATCTCGCAGTGGACGCCATATAAATAATGCCTCCACATCTTCAAGGCGAATACCACCGCTCCCAACTCTAGATCATGCACCGGGTAGCTGGCTTCATGCTTCTTCAACTGTCTTGAAGCATAAGCGATCACATGCCCATTCTGCATCAACACAGCTCCCATCCCTTGATACGACGCATCCGTGTAAACTTGAAAGCCCTCCTTCCCAGATGGAAGAGCTAGGATGGGTGCAGTCGTCAATCTGTCCTTCAACTCTTGGAATGCAGCTTCGCACTGGGGTGTCCATTCAAACGGCACACCCTTCTTGGTCAGCGTAGTAAGGGGAAGGGCGATCTTCGAGAAGCCTTTCACGAACTTGCGATAGTACCCGGCAAGTCCAAGAAAGCTCCGTATGTCGGCCGCTGACTTCAATGGCGACCACTCCTTCACGGCCCGCACCTTGGCCGGATCTACTGCTAGCCCCGCCCCACTAATCACATGGCCCAAGAACGCGACCTCTTGAAGCCAAAACTCACATTTGCTGAACTTGGCGAACAATGTGTGCTCCTTTAGCTTCCTCAGCACTAAAGTTAGATGTTCGGCGTGTTCTGCTTCAGTCTTGGAGTAGACTAGGATATCATCGATGAACACGATGACAAAGATGTCCAAATAAGGGCTGAACACCATGTTCATCAAGCTCATAAAGGCGGAAGGGGCGTTTGTGAGCCCAAATGGCATCACGGTGAATTCATACAAACCATATCTCGAACTGAACGCCGTCTTCTGAATGTCATCTTCTTGTATCCTCAGCTGATAATATCCCGAACGCAGGTCTAACTTGGAGAACCAATACGATCCCACCAACTGATCAAATAATTCATCAATGCGCGGTAGGGGATAGGTGTTCCGCACCGTTAACCGGTTCAACTCTCGATAATCAATACATAACCGCAGGGTGCCATCCTTCTTTTTGATGAACAAAACGGGCGCTCCCCAAGGCGACGAGCTTGGGCGAACGAACCCTGCTTCCACCAATTCCTGAAGCTGGACTCTAAACTCTGCAAGTTCCTTCGGAGCCATTCGGTATGGAGCTCGCGAGACGGGCTTGGCACCCGGAATTAGCTTGATTTGGAAGTCCACTTCCCTATGCGGGGGTAGTCCCGGCAATTTCTCGGGAAATACCTCGGGAAATTCTCGCACCACCCGCACATCCTTGACCTCTAATGTCAATTTCTTCAACTCGAAGCAAATTACATAGACCTCGTCCCCTTCCATATGAGATTTCATAACTTGGATTGAAGATAATAATATACGGGGTGCGAATTTAATACCTTGGAAGATGACTTCCGAGTCTCCATGCCTCAACATAACTTGCTTCTCCGCACAATTGATCCTGGCGTGGTGCCAGTCCAACCACTTCATGCCCAGGATGAGGTCGAACTCCGGGATTCTTAACACTGTAGCCGGAGTTTCAAAGAACTTTCCTCCAATAAGGGTGTCGAAGTCGCAACTTGCTGACGACGTCATCTCAGAGCCGTCCGGAAGGCGCACCCTTTGAGTAATGCCCGGGAAGTGTTGCACTCCCTCCAAGTCCTTCACGAAGTCCGCCGAAATGAACGAGTGAGACGCACCCGTGTCAAATAACGTATAGGCGGGTCTCCCGCTAACCATGACAGTGCCTAGGTTCCAAAAGGGTAATCACTATCCAGAATTGCGCGTATCATGTGTATCGTAAATCTAACAAGTCATATAATATTAATAAATTTTGCACGTACCGGTGATGACTTCCTGCGGATTTCTCTCCTGAGTCATATCCAATGCGAATACATGCTCCCGTGCATGTCCTTGATTTCTCCCTGGTGGTCCTCTTCCTCGGCCACGCATGTGCCCTCGCCCCCGTGGAGCTACTGGAGGGAGAGCAATAAGAGCATCCCCGATCAGTCGCGGGCAAACTCGTCGGACATGCCCCGGTTGGTTGCACTCAAAACATATCACCTTACGTCGGCCCCCAGGTTGTTGATAATGTTGCTGCTGCGGTGGTGGAGGTAAAGCTAGTGGTTGCGGAGTTGGGTACTCCACCCGATAGTTCCGGTTGACCCACCGACCGCCTCTGTGGTTTCCCCTTCCTCTGCCATGATCATTCCGCCTTCTATTACTAGGGCCGACTTCAATTACTCCTTCTGCAGGTCTCTTGCCACATCCCATGTGGTCCGCCTCCAGTCTCTTTGCTATGTCGATGATTTCTGTCAGGCTTCCATCGGCTATAAACAAAAGGGCCTGCCTCAGGGGGTCCCTCAACCCTTTGTAGAAGCGCTTCGCGTAGCCTCTATCGTCCAAATCATAGGAATCGGCAAACCTAGCGAGGTGTTGGAACTCCCTCTGGTACTCCGTTACCGATTTCGATCCCTGCTTCAGCTGCAGAAATTTTTCTTCAAGTCCATCCCGAGCAGAAGAAGGGATGAAGTGATCCAGAAAAGCCTTGGTGAACTCGTTCCAACTGATGTCCGTGTACAACCGCCCTTGGAAGGTGGAGCCCATGAGGGACTTCCACCACCTTTTGGCGTGCAGCTCTAGCAGCGTCACTACCAATGTCACCGCCATGCTGTTCGGACATCTTATGCCAGCCATCAATTCCTGCACGGTATCAAGCCATTCCTCGGTGGGCACCGGCGATTCTGTCCCAAGATAGGCAGGAGGGGACAGGGCACGGAAGGTGCTCAACCAGTTGGAGCCTGGCGCTTGTTGTTGCACCGGAGCTTGCTGGGCTTTAAATGCATCCAATATGGCTGACAGCGTTTGTCCCAGTTCCGACTGCTGGAATTGTGAAGGAACGGAAGGGGTAGGAGTGCCCCCAACCGGCTCCACCTGCGCTGGGACCTGTACGCAAGGTACAAACTAGGGTCAGGTTGGCTAAAACTAATGTCAAAGTTGGACAACTTAGTGTGAATTACATATGGGCACACCACTGCTTCCGCTAAGTCGGTTTGTCCCCAAACCGACTAATCGAACGGGAGTGGCCCATTGTTACCTGACTGCTGTAGGTGAAGATCGGCTAAGTCTGATACCATTTGTAAGACCCCCCTCCCGGAACACAACACACGGCACGAGGGGAGTCTTATGCCCGAAATAGCCGCCTTGCGGTAGCACTAACATACGGGTTAGCCTTTACCATAAGACGCCTATTCCGCCGGCTACAATCCATATCACATAAACAATGCCAACCCAACCATAACAGAAAAGTAAAGCAGTTCAATTCATAGCTAAGTTTAAGTCCAAAAGAGCGGAAGATAACAAGCACAACAGGCTTGTACAAAAGAACAAGAGTCTAGAAATGTTTTGCCAAACGGCTACATGAAAACACTCACGACTGTCACAGACGGTGCCGATGACACCACCACCTCAGGTCCTATCATCCGGGCCTGGCTGTCCTGCTGCATAGTCCGTTGTTGCTCTACCTGCGGGGTTTCCTCCTAAAAAGGAAGACGTAGCAACCGTTAGTCATAAGACTAAGTGGCTTCACATCCGCTCCCCCGGCGACTCCTCGGCACCGGGCGGAGAAAGGAACAAAGGTACAATATATATATATATAAGCAAGTAAACAAGCAGGTGACTGTAAATATGGTGGAGAATAAACTACGCTACACAACTAGCAGTTCTACAAATATCTATAATATATGACAGCAGGTATAATTAATCAGAATAGTAACTTAACTTATAAGAGTGCCCATACAAACTTATAAGTTAAGGATCGGCTTAACAGTAAAGTAACTCATCGTATAAGAGTGCCCATACAAACTTATACGATGAGGATCTTGTGTATGCAATGAATGACATGATATGAATGTTATGCTATGACCGAATCATGCGCACGCACATGCAAGTTGCTATGTCGACACAGACTTGAAGTTCCCATTTTTCGAGCAGGTAGCTAACCTCTCAGGCGTCGTCCGTCGTGGCCAGACGGCGACAGTGGAGCGGGCGTCTCCACTACTAGGTGGTATCACACTACCTATCCTAGGCCCCCGTACGCCTCAACGCTAAAAACACAACAGCGGAGCTCACATGCGTACTACGGCTCAGAAGAGGTCTTGGGTAGATGTGCACCAAGAACACAGCCCAACCTGGCCTTTGATTTCGACCCGGATGGAACCTCAGAAACGCACGAGGTGCAAGCCCAACCGTTCTAATGGCGCGGAGGAGATCTCGGGTTATGGACACCAAGTATCTAACCCTACCGCCCAAGGTCTACCCATTGGCTCCCATCGGTGTGACGACTGGCGAACCCGTAGAACTGCCACAGTCATTATCCCAATATCGCGACACGATGAATCGTCGCACATCACATGCCCCAAAACAACTCACTCGATGCTACCCGTAGTGAGGCTACAACTCTAAGCATCGGTTGTTAATAAACCCCTTGGGCTCGGATTACGGTTACAAAATACTCTTCACATAGTGTCCATCATATTCACGCCCACCTATTCAATGAATTCACCCCAACACTACGCCTAATAGTTATGTTCAACACCCAACTATATAAATATATTCTACACCTATCTCAACCCTTAATTTCTAGCCTTCTCATCCACTCCATTTCCCCACCAATACATGGTTATTCCTTATTACACAACCAAATGAGTAACCATGCTAAATTATAGTAACAACAACATTATAGATATATGGGAGCAAGATAACAAATGAGCAAATCGCAACCATTGCAAGAGTGCTAACATTATAAATTAACAAGTGCATTAACATAGGATAGCCCGATACTAAAACTGAGATTCCCGGAGCTACAGGAATCCGATCACAATGCTCAACCCCTCGTTGGAAAGGTAATCGCGAGGGCTACGACTTTCGTGTTGAGTCGATCGCCCAGATCTGGTCGCAACATACCAGAAATTCAACTCGAATACGTACAGGAAACAGTTTCCTGTACAGGATTTTCCCGAACGCAGCGGACTCGAACCCGCTTTCCCGTGGCTACAGGTATCGCATGGAAACGTGCAACCACTCGTTGGAAAGGTAATTTCAAGGGCTACGACTTTCGTGTTGAGTTGATCACCCAGATCTAGTCGCAACATACCAGAAATTCAACTCGAATACGTACAGGAAACAGTTTCCTGTACAGGATTTTCCCGAACGTAGCGGACTCGAACCCGCTTTCCCGTGGCTACAGGTATCGCATGGAAACGTGCAACCACTCGTTGGAAAGGTAATTTCAAGGGCTACGACTTTCGTGTTGAGTCGATCACCCAGATCTGGCCAGAATACCTCCTAAATTGGCCACGAAGGTCGCCGCGTGCAGAAATCAGATTTCTGCACGCATCTTAAGGCGAGATGAACGGCATCCGTTCATCTTCTTCCTTGCAATGACCTCGCATAAACTTCTCCAGAAATCACACCCAACCTTATTTCTCCTTTCAAAGCCAAACCCTCAACGAAAACCCCTCTCATCTCCACTTTGAATGATGAGAAGGTTGAGGGAGACTAAGCCTAGAAAACCTAGGCATGGCTTATCCTAAGAACTCTTCTCCTCACCATCAAGACTCTATGGAGTCGATGTCTCTCCTAAAATAACTATAGATCTAGCACCAAGGGAGAGGGGAGGAAGCTCACCTCAAGTCCAGCGGTACCACCATGGCCGGCCATGAGCCTCGCACTCCTTCGCGGCGGCATTGTTTTTCCCTTGACGGCGGCGGCGTTTCGATTCCTCCAAGGATGGCTCCGGCAAGCCTATTCCTCCTCCAGCCAAGAGAACTCCCTCAGAAATTTCGGGGCTGAAGAAAGGGGATGAAATGCTAGGGTTTCACAACTTTTTCCTTTTTATACACCGCAGACACGGGTAGGCACACGGCCGTGTTCCTACCCGTGTTCAGGTGACACGGCCGTGTCGCCTGCCGTGTTTAGGGCCGTGTTCATCCCAGAACATCTTTCTGCTGTGTCGGGGTTGCGGCACACGGGTAGAGACACGGCCGTGTCTTTACCCGTTTCCTCGGCACACTGGTAGGGAAACGCCCGTGTCCCAATACCCGTGTACCTCTCTGACTGGAAGCCTAATATTGGCATGAGGCACACGGGTATGGACACGGCCGTGTCCATACCCGTGTCGGCCAAAATCACCGTTTTGCCTTGTTTTCCTCATCTCCCATACGTTCGCACCTGTTCACCCACACCCCCATTGGGCTCACCACAGCCCCCTTGACTCAAAAGCGCAATCAAGGGGCCTAGCGTGAATTGGGACGTTACACTTACAAACTTCGGCTCACAGGCCGGCCACACATGATTTAAATAAGTAAACAAACAAGGCCTTCGAGGACCGGCTAAGCAACTTGGGCTTTGGCCTGCTATTTGCAGCTCGGCTCCGCAGCACCTGTAAGCACAATTCACCACAACGGTGGAAAACAAGAATAACGGTTAGCTAAAGCTGACCAAATTATAACGATTCCGCCCCCGTTCTCGGGGAGGCAAAACTCATTCCCTGCACTTGTTAGCAAAACAAGCAATATAGTGAATAAACACAACATCACGAGTGCACACACACACGGCCAAACACCCCGTGCTCTCAGGGCACTTACTCGGTGAACTCGGTCCACCACCGCCCCCAGGACAGCAAACTCGTGAGCAATAAAGTCTTCATGGTTTGAGCTGAATACCCTCCCTCTATGCCATCGGTAGGCCTTGTAAAACCGAACCACATAGAGCAGGTACGGTTTCACTTAACTCGCTGCTCACATTGCCACGACACTAAAAATTATCGGCGCGAGCAAAGTTTCCCCGTAACCAGTAAATCGATCAACCAATGTACATAACCCGGTTATGTACAATGATGGCTCCCGGGCCACCAATAATGGCAGAATCACGCTTCTGCGCAGATTTTTGGGTGCGCCTTGTGGTTAATCCACAAGGATCCCTGCTGCAATCTACCACGTATAAACCCGAAAACAACCAAAGGCACGAAGTCTTCTCCGGCTAATCATGCATAACAAATCATCAACGATCCAGACAAACATGTCCGGGTAGGCTTCACACACCATGCCTATGTCCGTACTACGATTCCGGACTCTAAACAAGGGTACTTTACATATCTACCCCAAGGAACACCGCAACTCACCGCACACTCGCGGGAGAGGGTTTTCCCTATGCAAAAGAAGAAGAGCTTCACATGCTCAAGATGAGAATCGTTACCCTAGCATTTCTCCTCAGCGCCATGGAAAACTACGCGGATGAAAAGCACCGCGATGATCTTGCCTCCACAGATCTGAGCTCGGTTTGCGATTTGGTGCTCCGAATCTCCTCCGGTGATAGGATCTTCCCTCCTTCTTCCTCCTTGCTCTCTCTACTCTCTAAGATTTTGAAAGAGAAAGGCCCAAGAAAACTGAGGGTTTAAACCCCCAATCCCGGCCTTAACCCTAGCATGGAGAGGCCAGAGTCGTTAGATACTAAAGGAAACGAATGGCTGCGATTCAGCCCAAAAATAAACTTCCTGCGCCGAACACGTCTTGTGACACGCCAGTGTCCAAGGCCATGTAACTCATTCGCTGTCAAAACCGACGCACCCTGAAAAGAACACGAGAACTCGACACGCCTGTGTCAGGCTTGACACGCCTGTGTCATCTAGTACACGTCCGTGTAGATGAGCATGTTCCTCCATCGACACAGGTCAAAAACATCCAGAGCACGACACGGCTATGTGACACGCCTATGTCACATGCCATCTGCTAGACACACCCTGGGACACACCCGTGTCCTAGGCCATGTAGCTTCCTTAGCACGACTCGCCAAACGACCCGAGCAGGACACGGGTATTTAATATGCCTGTGTCAAATCTGACATGCCCGTGTCGGCTCCGAACACGCCTGTGCTCAGGCCATGCATCCTCACTCAATGATCATTGAGTGAAAGGCGTTAAGGGCTGACACGCCCTGGGACACGCCCTGGGACACGCCCATGTCCCAGGACGTGTTCACACCCCCCGATGATCGTTGACTGCAATTCCGTCGACCACGCGACCATCGCCAAACCCGAGCACGACACGCCCCTGGGACACGCCCGTATCCCAGGCCGTGTCACCTCTACCAAATCCCAGACTTGGCTCAAAACTCCACCCGTCACTCTTTTAAGTTTCAGGGCATTACAACTCTCTCCCTCTTAAAAGAATTTCGTACACGAAATTACCAAAGGAAAAGAAAATAGAAAACCAAAAACGGTACCTGAGTGATATAACTCTGGGTACTCCTCAAGCATGGTCTGCTCCTGTTCCCAAGAGAGCTCCTCACGGCCGCAATTGTCCCAACGGACCTTGACCATTCTAATCTCCTTGTTACGAAGTCGCTTGAATTTTGAGTCCTCAATAAGAACGGGCTTGACAATCGTCGTCAACCCTTCGTCCACCGGTACTTGATCAACTGTGATGACCTGCGAAGGCTCTTTCACTGCCTTTCGCAATACTGATATGTGGAATACATCGTGTAGACCACTAAACTTCACTGATATCTTTAGGTGATATGCCGCTTCACCGATCCGCTCCAGGACCTCAAATGGTCCAAGGTACCTCGGGCTCAGCTTCTTCAAGCGTCGTACCCGTGAAACACCCTTTAACCGCTTTATCTTCAAATACACCCAATCGCCAACCGCGAACTCCACGTTCCGGTACTTAGCATTATAGTATTTAGCTTGTCTATCCTGAGCGATCAGCAAACACTCCTGAATGGTTCGTACAAATGAAGTAGCGCTTTCCACCTCTTACTTTTTGTACAACCTTGCCTCACTCGTTTCTAGCCATGACAACGACATGCGACACTTTCTACCATATAGGGCCTCGAAGGGCGCCATTTGTATGCTCGCTTGATAGCTATTGTTGTACGCAAACTCCACCAAATATAGATGGTCTTCCCACTGCTTTCCGAAGTCCAGAACGCACATGCGAAGCATGTCCTCCAACATCCTATTGACCCTCTCGGTCTGCCTATCCGTCTGTGGATGAACGGATGTGCTGAATTTCAACTTAGTTTCAGCATTTGCTGCACTAACCTCCAGTCATTGGACGTAAAATGCCCATCTCTATCACTCACGATGCTGCGGGGTACACAGTGCAGTCTAACAATGTTATCCATGTACAGCTTCGCCAGTTTCTCCACTGAATCATCCTTCCTATGCGGAATGAAGTGCGACACTTTTGTTAACCGATCTACGATCACCCAGATGGCATCGTTTCCCTTCTGCAACCTTGGCAAGCCATGGACAAAGTCCATCGAAATGTCGTCGAACTTCCACTTCGGAACAGGCAAAGATTTCAAGAAACCCCCTGACTTTTGGCACTCTGCCTTCACTAAGGCGCAAGTCTGACACTTCGCCACATATAGTGCCACATCCTTCTTGAGTCCTGGCTACCAGAACAACTTTTTCAGATCTCGGTACATCTTCGTGCTCCCTGGGTGAATTGAGTACTTGGTATGATGAGCCTCGTACATCAACTTCACCCGTAGATTTCCCACGTTTGGGATGCACAAACGACTATCCTTCCTTAGTAGTCCATCTTCAACTATAATTGGGAATTTGACCCATCCGAAGCTACATCCATGATTCCCTTTATGCTGTTATCCAAATCCATAGCCTGCCGAATCCGATCAGCCAGATCATACTGAACTTCCATCCAGTTCAATAACGCTTCGGCGCTTGTCTTCTTGTCAACACAATAGATCTCTAACGCCTCCAAATCCCGAATCAACTGCTCATCATGAATTGACAACCAGTTGGCTTGGGCGGGAGCCCTGCAACTCAACGCATCCACAACTGCATTGCCTTTCCCGGGCACATAATGAATTTTGAACATATAGTCCCCCAGGAACTCCATCCACCTCCACTGCCTCATATTCAGATCCTTCGATCCAACAGGTATTTCAGGCTCTTGTGGTCGGTATAATATCGACCTTTACGCCGTACAAATAATGCCTCCACAGCTTTAGCGCAAAAATCACGGCTGCTAACTCCAAGTCATGGACCGGATAATTCCTTTCGTGCACTTTCAGCTAATGCGAGCCATACACAATAACACTACCATGTTGCAGCAGTACGCAGCCCAAACCACTGTCTGAGGTATCACTGTATATCTCAAAACCTTCGGTCCCACTCGACGAACTTAGCACTGGCGCCGTGGTCAACCGACTCTTCAACTCTTCGAATGCTTGCGCGCACTCCTGCGTCCACACAAACTTCTGATCTTTCCTTATCAATGTCGTGAGAGGTAACGCTATCTGCGAGAAGTTCTCCACGAAGCGCCTGTAATAGCCGACAAGACCCAGAAAACTCCGGACTTCCGCTACCGAAGACAACACAGGACACTCTCGTATCGCAACAATCTTCGCCAGATCTACCGAAATCCCTTCACCACTGACTATGTGACCAAGGAACGCCATTGAGGACAACCAGAACTCGCATTTGGAGAATTTTGCGTATAGTTCGTTCCTCCTCAGCGCCTCCAAAACCAAATGCAGATGCTTGAAGTGATCTTCTTTGCACTGCGAGTACACCAATATGTAGTCAATAAAGACGATCACAAAATGGTCTAAGTACTCCCTGAACGTCCTGTTCATCAGATCCATGAATACTGATGGTGCATTAGTCAGCCTGAACGGCATGGCCGTAAACTCGAAATGCCCATACCTTGTGTTGAACGCTATCTTTGGGATATCACTCTCCCTTATCCTCAGCTGATAGTAACCGGACTTCAGAACCAATTTTGAGTATACAGACAACCTGACTAATAGATCAAAAAGATCATCAATACTTGGGATCGGGTATTTGTTCTTTTCCGTTAACTTATTCAGTTCTCTGTAGTCAATACACAGCCGCAAACTTCCGCCCTTCTTCTAAACCAAGAGGACTGGTGCGCTCCAAGGCGACGAACTTGGACGCATATAACCTTGCTCCATCAACTCTTCCAGTTGAACCTTTAGTTCCGCCATCTCCTTTGGCGCCAATCTATAAGGAGAGTGTGACACAGGTTTGGCACCTGGCACTAGCTCGATCGTGAAATCGATATTTCACTGCGGTGGGGCTCTGGGAAGATTGTCCGGGAACACGTCGGGGTACTCGCATACCACTGGGATACTACCCAAAGTGGGTTTAGGATTTACAGCCTCCACTAGTGTTGGGTATTGCATCCACAATTACCCAGATTTGAAGAAGACTCCAGTCAAGCTAAGATGGATTCACAAGGTATTTGACATTCTTATGTCAAGTTGTGCTTGCAGCTATTACATGCTAAGTACACACCAATGTCAGAGTGCAGTGATTCAATATGCACGGGTCTGCGCAACGTAATCCCTCGTTGTGTAGATCAGTGTGTTGATCCACGTGTGCTCTCTCTATTGGAGTGTACTTATTTTCAAGTATAGGGTCAAGGTAGATCAAGAGCAGAAGAAGGAGCAAGGATGGGTCAAAGGCAAAGCTATCAAAAGAAGGAAGGAGGAAAATCCATCCAAGTAAGAATCGACGAGAATCATTAGTGATTCCTGTCGACTTCGACGGGAGTCGTTAGTAATTCCCGCCGACTTCGACGGGAATCACTAAGTGTCTCCTGCAGACTATTTCCGGCTGGCAAAAGTCAGAAATTCTGCCAAGGCAGAATCGACGGGAGTCGGGAGTGATTCCCGCTGACATCGACGGGAATCACCAACGACTCCCGCCGATTTTGCCTTAGGCAGATTTCGCTGCTTGCTGAACCGGTCCAGGTCGCCGTGCTCAGTTCGACCAGATCTCGGGATTTTCGAGGTGGGCCCAACAACGGTCTTCTAGGGTTTGCCTTTGGGTATAAATACGTACTTATTCCCATTGTCTACAATACAAAAACACGGGAATACGAAAACACGCCGTCGTGACCTAGCACATCGCGAGCTCCGCCCGCACGCACGTTGTCACAACCCGCATTTTCTCCGAATTTAGGAAATATCAGAGTATGAGAAAATACGCGCCATGATGCCATGTCAAGCAGGGGATAACTGCTGACGCTCAGGCAAAACCAACTACAATCCTTATGCAAGAAAATCATGTGCTTAATGAATAGAAATTCAGTTTTGTTTTAGAGACCGTATCCCTCGGCTCAGTGGATCACCTAGTCCACAAAAGAAAACTATATTCATACGCTGCGGAAAGAAAAATACCTTATTTAGGTTTGACGCCCTAAAGAGCGCATAAGGGTCCCAAGAGAACCACTCATGCTATGCAAGACCCTACATTTAATTTATATAACGTATAAGAAAACGGTCTTTATTCGTTGGTTGGAAAATAGTAATTAAGTTTTATAAAACGTGCTGATCATGAGCTTCATTTATAATAATATTTATAGTTTAAAAGTAACTAGCAACCTAGCATAATTCCTTCTCAGAGCAAGTAGACTATCTCCAGAAAACGGTAGCAGCATAAGTAAATATATCCAGTACAAAGGTAAAAACTACCAGTGGGCGCCAACAACCTGACACGAACCCACTGGCACATATGTATGTCTGTAAGAAAGTACTGAAAAACTACCTCACCAACAAGGCAAACAGAACACCAAGGTCCAAGAGACCACCAACACCACCACTGCAAACTAGCCACCCGACTGGCTACGGCTCAGAACCTGGGGTATTCCAAAAGAAAACAGAATACCTCAGCAAGCAACAAGGTGAAAACAACTGCATGTAAGAGTCAACCAAAAGGAAGAAGTAATTGAAAAATGTGCAGTAGAAAGAGTCACAACTGTCCAAAACAGGACAACAAGAAAAGCACAACGAGCAAAGAAAACAGCAACAACCCAACTCAGGAACAACATCCTGCCGGGCCTTCTAGGTTACCAAGAGCCCCAAGTGCTGCAAGCTACCAAGGAAGGAACTTCTAACACCCTAAACTGTGGAAAGTGGTAGTAGCAAAAACAACCAACGAGGAACCGGATCGGAGGCAAACTCAGTCCTCCATCCACCAGGTCCAAGTCAACATGCTCGAGGGTCTACACGTGAAAGCACAAGGGACCTTCCACCCACACATGCCCAGCCCGTACCTGGAGCACGAAAAACAAGAGTGGCCTTGGCTATGTCACACAACTCCACCCCCCCTGAAGAGCTATAAACCACCACTACTAACCACGACCCACGATTCGGCCTTTAAGAAGGTAAAGAAAACGGCCGACAAGGAAATACCAGAAATAAAACAAGAAAACCACTCGGTAACGAAAAACAAGGTAAAGGAAGAGTGTTGAAATGAATCAACACGACAAGGCACTGAGTGAGACCTACTCAGTGCCTACCCAAACCTTGGCGTTGAGTGAGCTAGCCTCACTTAGAGCCAAAACCAAACTCTAACCACGATCCCACTAAGGTAATACGGAGCTCGACGATTGTCGACCGGAGCTCGACGATTGTCGAACGGCCTAAGGCAGAAACCGAGATCGATGATCTCCATTCAGAGATCGACGATAGTCGAACGATTCTAAGACAAAAAGAGGTAGGGAACTTCCAGTACCCGAGTAGTTGCCTATTACTCGTGTACCTCATCCCTCTACTCGAGTAGTCGCCTACTACTCGAGTACCTCATCCCTCTACTCGAGTAGTCGCCTACTACTCGAGTATACAAACATATCCAGCACTCGAGTAGTTACCAACTACTCGAGTAACCCAACCCGCTACTCGAGTAGTTGCCTACTACTCGAGTATGCTAAAACCACTACTCGTGTATCTACAAACCTGCACTCGAGTAGATGCCTACTACTCGAGTAAACCAAACCACTTACTTGAGTATCTCGAGCCCACTACTCGAGTAACCCAAAACCCCTACTCGAGTAGTTACCTTCTACTCGAGTAAACAAAACCAAAACTCGAGTATCTCGAAACCACTACTCGAGTAACTCAGATCCCCTACTCGAGTAGTTACCTACTACTCGGGTACTCCAAGGCTAATACTCGAGTTAATGCCTTCTACTCGAGTATCTCAAAACCACCACTCAAGTATCTTAAACTACTACTCGAGTACTCCAAGGCAAATACTCGAGTTAATGCCTTCTACTCGAGTATCTCAAAACCACCACTCGAGTATCTTAAACTACTACTCGATTACTCCAAGGCAAATACTCGAGTTAATGCCTTCTACTCGAGTATCTCAAAACCACCACTCGAGTATCTTAAACTACTACTCGAGTACTCTAAGGAAAATACTCGAGCTAATGCCTTCTACTCGAGTATCTCAAAATCACCACTCGAGTATCTTAAACTACTACTCGAGTACTCCAAGGCAAATACTCGAGTTAATGCCTTCTACTCGAGTATCTCAAAACCACCACTCGAGTATCTTAAACTACTACTCGAGTACTCCAAGGCAAATACTCGAGTTAATGCCTTCTACTCGAGTATCTCAAAACCACCACTCGAGTATCTTAAACTACTACTCGAGTACTCCAAGGCAAATACTCGAGTTAATGCCTTCTACTCGAGTATCTCAAAACCACCACTCGAGTATCTTAAACTACTACTCGAGTAATACACTTAGCAAATTCGGAAAAAAAATCACCCCCCTCACCTAACACTTCCTCTCGGCTACACCCAAACCAGAACAAAGACCTGAGCAAAGATAAACGACATCACGCCGGCAAAGTTGGGTTCCAACGGCACAAGTAGGGGGGGGTTCAATAGGAAGAACTAAATCCTATAGTTAGCAAGAAAAAGAGAACAACAAGGCCTCTACCCTAGGGCTAACAGGGATTTCAAATACAGCAAGAATAATTCAAAAAAAAAGAAACTTGGCAAGGGCAAGAATACCACTTGCCTCAACTTTCAGCGAAGCTTGGACGGCTCTCCTCCTCTTCACACGGAACGAACAGCCGCAACACCTAGAATTAATCTCACGGCCATTAATGGCGGAAAACTCCAAAACCGAAAACCAAAATCTCATCAAAACTCCATGAAAATCAAATATCTTACCGTCGAAACGAAGATCTCGGAGAGAGCAAGCCAACGCCATTTTCGGAATCGAATTCCGTTCACGAACAAGCCCGGAATCGCTGACCGAAGGAGGTACAGGACGGGCGGTTTTCTCCTCTGTTCTTCCGAGAACAAGCCGACGGTTTCTCTCTCAGGAAAAGAAGAAGAAGTGGGTCGTCACTTCTTAAACAGAGCTTTTATACTAAAGCTAACCCGCCGGTTCAGCCTAAAAACCGAACCCTAAAAACGCCTAATCGCTTAATTACAATAAGCGAATACCAAAAAAAAGGGTAAGCCAATACACGGCCTCCACCTAGCAAGGAAAATAAATGCTCAATAAATTCTCCCTCAAGAATTTAATATTCAGCCAAATCAATTTAATTAATTGATCACAAATACTATTAACACACCAAACGACACGAAAACCGAATCACCTCGGAATTCGACGAAATTCGCACCGTAGCTAAATACCCACGCTACGAACACAACGACGAAGTCGAAATTAACTTTCGACGAACAGAACCCGAGTTATACTCAAATAAAGCCAAACTCAAACATCCCCCCGAGAGGCCACACCGGGTCACCCAAAACGACTCGGCTTGCTAGGGAGATCTTGCCAACAGGCTACCAAACAGGGCACTCAGTTCTAAGGAGCTAAACCATACTCCACACATGGCACAAGCCACGGAAACGCGTCATCGTAACGCCAACGAGAATACAAATAACCGCAGGAAAATCGGGGGCATTACAGTCACTCCCCCTAAAAGAAAGTTTCGTCCCGAAACTTTACGCACAATACTCCTACTAAAGAAGGAGAAACAACTAATAGGAGTTACAAGAAGGAAAACATACCGATTAAATCAACGAAACAGGTGAGGGTAAGTCCTCCTCATAGCCGACTCTAACTCCCAAGTCGCGCTTTCCAAATCCTGATTCTTCCATAGAACCTTAACCATCGGTATGGACTTCTTTCGCAGCACACGCTCCTGAGTATCCAAAATATGAACCGGCATCTCAACAAAAGAGAGGTTGGGCTCCAACTGGGGCACAACATCCAAGAGCTGCCCACTGCCGCGCACACACTTCCACAATTGGCTAACATGAAAAACATTATGCACACCTGGGAAGTTCGCTGGCAAATCCAATTTATAAGCTGACACACCAATCCGTTCCAAAATCTCAAAGGGGCCCACATACCTTGGGTCCAACTTCCGATTCTTACCAAATCTCTTAACACCTACCATCGGGGAAACTTTGAGGAATACAAGGTTCCCGACGGAAAACTCCAAAGCAAATCTACGCCGATTGGCATTCTTTTCATATCTCTCCTGGGCTATACGAAGCTTCTCCCGAATAAGCTTTACAGCGACTTCCATTTCCTCAAGCGCATCGGGACCCAACAAAGGCCTCTCACCAGCCTCAGCCCAAAACAACGGAGTCCTACAACGCCTCCCATACAAGGCTTCGAACGGAGCCATCTGCAAACTTTCCTGATAACTGTTGTTGTAGGCAAATTCCATGAGTCGCAATCGCTCATCCCACGCTCCACCGTGGTCTAAAATATAGCACCGGATCATATCCTCAACAATTTGGTTCACCCTCTCCGTCTGTCCATTGGTCTGTGGGTGGTAGGCAGTAGAATACCTCAGATCCGTACCCAAACCCTCCTGCAGACTCTGCCAAAAATGAGAAGTAAACCGGGAGTCTCGATCGGAAATGATGCTAACCGACACACCGTGGAGTCGGATGACTTCATTCATGTATAACTCCGCTATCTTCTTCATCGGGTAATCAATCTTATAAGGCACGAAGTGAGCACACTTCGTCAATCTATCCACTATAACCCAAACAGAATCAAATCCCCTCGGGGATTTCGGTAATCCCGTAATGAAATCCATAGATATACTTTCCCACTTCCAAGTCGGGATCTCTAGCGGAGTCAACTTACCACCAGGCCTTCCATGATCGGCCTTCACACGTTTGCAAGTGTGACACTCAGCAACAAATCGGGCTATATCTCCTTTCATGCCATACCACCAGGCAATTTGCCTTAAGTCACGGTACATCTTCGTAGATCCTGGATGGTAGGAAACGCTAGAACCATGAGCCTCTCTGCAAATCATCCTCCTAATATCCCCGACAGCGGGAATGCAAAACCTGCCGCGGTACTTCAAAGTACCCGCATCATCGATAGTAAAGTCGGGCAACTCTCCCTCCTCAGTCTTGGTGAAGAGGTGCACAAGATCAGGATCATCCTTCTGGTGCAGCCTAGTCAAAGAAATCCAGGACGGCTCCGCCACTGACAAGGTACTCTGCAAACTACAGCATCCCACTGAAATATCCATAAGGAGGAACTCCTCCACTAAACGATCAGCGGAGAGGTTAAAGATCTTTCCCGTCTTTCGGCTCAGGGCGTCGGCCACCACGTTGGCCTTGCCCGGATGATACTGGATATCTACATCATAATCAGCCACATACTCCAGCCACCGCCGCTGACGCAGATTCAACTCCTTCTGCGTGAACACGTACTTTAGGCTCTTATGGTCAGTGAAGATCTTGCATTGAGCCCCATAAAGTAGGTGCCTCCACAACTTCAAAGCATAAATAACCGCTACAAACTCGAGGTCATGCGTGGGATAATTCTTTTCATGAGTCTTCAGTTGCCTTGACCCATAGGCAATTACCTTTCCCTCTTGCATTAATACGCATCCCAGACCTACAAGCGAAGCATCCACATAAACATCATAATCTACTCCCTCGGTAGGCAGGGTCAGAACGGGAGCAGTGCACAATCTCTCCTTTAGCTCCAGAAAAGCCTCCTCGCACTTTTCGCTCCAAACAAATGCCACATTCTTCTGAGTCAACTTGGTCAAAGGTGCGGCTAGGGAAGAGAAACCCTCCACAAATCTTCTGTAATAGCCAGCCAACCCTAAGAAACTCCTGATCTCCTTAGGAGTATTCGGCCTATTCCAATCCATCACTGCTGCAATCTTTTCTGGATCGACCGAGATCCCATCCTTATTCACCATGTGGCCTAGAAAAGAAACCTGAGGCAACCAAAATTCGCACTTGCTCAATTTGGCGAATAACTTGTGATTCCTCAACTCTGATAGGACCAAACGCAAATGCTGCTCATGCTCCTCAGCACTGCGAGAATAAACTAACACATCATCAATGAAGACCACAACGAACTTGTCGAGGAAATCCTTGAACACCCGATTCATCATATCCATGAAGGCTGATGGTGCATTGGTCAGACCAAACGATATTACCAGAAACTCAAAGTGTCCATGCCTCGACCTAAACGCAGTCCGTGGAATGTCCGCCTCACGGATCCTGAGTTGATGATAACCAGAACGAAGATCGATCTTGGAGAACACCGTGCTACCACGCAACTGGTCAAATAAATCATCGATCCTCGGCAGAGGGTACCTGTTCTTGATAGTGACCTTGTTCAACTCTCTATAGTCGATGCAGAGCCGCATCGACCCATCTTTCTTCTTTACAAACAAAACAGGAGCACCCCAAGGCGACGAACTCTGCCTAATAAACCCCTTAGCTAACAGCTCATCCAACTGAACTCGCAACTCCTCTAACTCACGAGGGGCCATCCGGTACGGCGCCTTAGCAATAGGACGCGTACCCGGCTCTAAATCGATCACAAACTCAACATCCCAATCAGGAGGAAGACCAGGAAGATCATCAGGAAAAACATCGGCGAAACCACGAACAATAGGAATCTCTTCCAAGCGTGGCACGCTAACAGCGGCTCCAACCGCCGAGACTAAACAAACACAACAATCAGAAAGAAACAATCTCTGAGCACATACCACAGAGATGACAGGAAAGTCCTAGCACAGATCAGCATACACGCTGCCGGGCTGACCGTCGTCCCTGATGAAGTCCAAGCGCTTTCCTTTGCACTGAATGACCGCATCATACCGAGAGAGCCAGTCCATGCCCAAAATGACATCGAAGTCATCCAGATCAATCATTTTCAGGTCCGCCTTCGCAAGAAAGTCCCCCCAACAAAACCGGGCAATCCAAAATGCCCAAATCTGACAACACAGATTCACCAGAAGGAAACTTGACACGGAAGGAATCCCGAACACGATCTAGAGTCAACCGATGACGCTCTACAAAGGCTCTAGCCACGAACGAGTGGGTAGCGCCGGAGTCAAACAAAACACACGCCCAGCGGTTCTTCGCCTTAAACTTCCCTATAGGAACACATAAACTAAGGAACTACCACAGCAATACCGCAACATACAAGCAAATTAAACTACCAGGCTAGAAAAACAACAAACCGCTAACCTGAAATAACCTGGGTCGAAGTCTGAGCCTCCTCGGAAGAAATCACGTTCAGCTTCCCTTTTCTCTTGTCCACACGCGGAGGTGGAGGTAAAGCCTGCAACGGAACTGCAGGAAGAGCTGACTGAACCTGAGGACACCTCGACTTGATATGACCCTTCTGCCCACACTGAAAGCAGACTCTATCCTTGGTCCAACACTGGGCCGCATCATGCCCGGTGTAACGACCCCATCCGTTACATGACGTATAGTAGAAGGTCCGGCCGGGGCCCCACACTATATGCCATAAACAGACGGTGAGGTCACAGGATAATACCAAACCATACACGAATCCTAACTCAGAGCATGCTAGCGGAAGCTTTAAGTTGCAAATTGAACTCTAACCAGGAATGTCCAATATATATAAACCACGGAATGTACAACAAAGTTGCAGGTTTGGCCTTAAGGCCTTACAGTTCCTCTTTCCATACAACATGGATTACAAACATCGGCGCGCAGGCCGGCCATACATGAGGAAAAGCAAAACAAACAAAACCCTTTTCGCAGCCTTCAAGGGCTAGCCGCAACAGCAACAACAACAGCAGTAGGGCTCCAGCCCTTCATTTACCACTTGGCTCTCCAGCACCTGCATAGGGACAATCCACCCAAATGGTGGCAAACATGGCAACGGTCAGCATTCAGCTGACCCAATTATAACAATCCTACCCCTTTCTCGGGGCATTAGCATTCTTTCCCTGCACGGCATAGTATCATCATATAGCAACTATGTGCGCGCAGGCACATTCAAGCCATCACAACCATCGGCCACACGGCACGACAGTCCGTGCACTCAGGGCACATTCTTGGTGTACCGGAATACCAGGGTCAATACCACCGTCTACACGGTATTGAGCATTCTAGTCTTTTTGGCGCGCGGGCCTAAGACTCTCATTAGGCGCTCCAACAAAACCCATAACCAGGCTTCCAAGTCGGACGGACCTAACGCAGGTACGGATCAGCCACCCCCCGTTGCTCAAGTCGCTGTGCCACCTCGAATACGGAAGTATCCATGGCAATTTATAGGCGCGGGTCGGTTTCACCTTTCCTGTTCGGCAATCTGCCTTTTCATCGAGTTGCAGCCCAACGGCTCAACCGCACACAAAGTGGCAACGCACGGCCATAAGAGTTGCATCCAACCCTCTTCATTTCCTGGACTTCATCCAGTACTTCCTGCTGCAACAAGCCAACAGGTAGGCGCAAGGCAAACACGCCATAATCACGGAGCCTTCTCCGATATGCAAACAAGCATCACCAATCCAGACCAGCATGTCCAGATGGGCTTCACACAGCATGCCTAGATCCGTACTCCAATTCCGGACTCTAACAAGGGGGACTTCACATATCTACCCCAAGGGACATCACAACCCACCGCACACTCGTGGGTAAGGGTTTTCCCTATGCAATGCAGAAAAGAAGGACTTCACATGTCCAAGAAGGGAGATCGTTACCCTTGACGATCTCTTGGGAGCCATCGAAATCTAGTCGGTGAGAAAGAACCGTAGCAGCTTTGCCTTCACAACGCTGGCCTCGGATCTCGAATCGGACCACGGGAGCTCCGCCGGTGGCTTGATCTCCTCCTCCTTCTTCTTCCTCCTCTCTCTTTCTCTTTTCACTTAACCAAATGAATAATGAACTCTTCAGCAGCCTCTGGTGACTTAAGCCAGCAAGAAATCACCTGAGCCTTAGGATTCAAAGAGAGAAAAATGAACGGCCACGATTTCCCCAAAAATCACATTTTTTGCCTGACACGGCCTGTGACACGCCCGTATCACAGGCCGTGTACCCTTAAGCGGCACACGCGGTATTCGAACCGACTGAACTGTACCAGAACACGGGCATCGACATGCCCGTGTCGAACCTGACATGCCCGTGTCAGTCATGAGACACGCCCGTGTCACCCCTGCCTCACCGAGCTTGAAAAACAACAAGCAGTACACGGGTAGACACACGGCAGCGGACACGCCCGTGTCCAATCTGACACGGCCGTGTTCAAGGCTTGGTTCCGGGCCGTGTAATCTTCTGACTCAATCGGGCATTTTTTTGAGTGACACGCCCTGGGACACGCCCGTGTCAAAGGCCGTGTCCCAGGCTCGACTATAGTCGACCACCGATCGTCGACTATGCTGAACACGCCCTGGGACACACCCGTGTCCCAGGCCGTGTACCCCGACATGCCCTGGGACACGCCCGTGTCCCAGGCCGTGTCAAATAGCCTGCATCTCAAAACCCAGATTTGATAATTTTGGGGTGTTACAATCCTCCCCCCTTAACAAAATTTCGTCCCGAAATTTGACACGGTAAGGAAACAAGCAAAAACAATGCTATAACTTGATAACTCTGTTATAACAAAAGGTACACGGTCTACAGTTTATACAAACAACTCGGGAAATTCAGCTCGCATGGTCTGCTCTCGCTCCCATGTTAGCTCTTCACGGCCACAATTGTCCCATTAGACTTTGACCATCCCGATCACTTTGTTCCGCAACTGTTTCTCGGCTCGATCCTCGATCCGAATGGGTCGAACCCTCGTCGTTAGCCCATACTCGAATGGTACCCGATCATTCTCCACTACCTGAGCTGGATCCTTAACAGCCTTACGAAGTACTGAGATGTGAAATACATCATGTAATCCACCCAAGTCTACTGAAAGTGCTAGTCGATAAGCAGCTTCCCCAACTCGCTCCACCACCTCAAATGGACCAAGATACCTCGGACTTAGCTTTTTCAAACGCCGAATCCTGGACACGCCTTTGAAGGGTTTGATCTTCAAATATACCCAATCACCCACCGCGAACTCCACGTTCCGGTGTTTGGCATTGTAGTACTTTGCTTGACGATCTTGGGCTATCAATAGCCTCTCCCGAATAGAGCGTATAAGCGAGGTAGCTTCTTCGACTTCCTTTTTCCCACTCAGCTTAGATTCGCCTGCTTCTGCCCAAGCTAACGGTGTACGGCATTTACGACCATACAAAGCCTCAAATGGTGCCATACCGATGCTCGCTTGGTAGCTATTATTATAGGCAAATTCAACAAGAAATATATAATCTTCCCATTTCTTACCAAAGTCTAGGGCGCACATGCGGAGCATGTCCTCCATCGTCCTGTTGGTTCGTTCAGTCTGGCCATTCGTTTGGGGATGAAAGGCCGTACTAAACGCTAATTTTGTACCCAACATTTGATGAACTAGCCGCCAATCATTCGATGTGAATCGCCCATCACGGTCACTAACGATGCTCCGAGGAACACCGTGCAGTCGAACAATCTGCTCTACATAGAGCTTGGCCAAGGTTTCCACTGAATCGTCTCTTTTGTTTGGAAGGAAGTGCGCCACTTTTGTCAACCGGTCCACAATCACCCAGATTGAATCATGACCGCGTTGCGATATCGGCAACCCGTGCACGAAATCCATCGAAATGTCATCGAACTTCCACTCCGGAATGGGTAACGACTTCAGGAAACCGCCAGGCTTCTGGCATTCCGCTTTCACCAATGCACAAGTATGGCATTCCGCCACATAACGTGCTACATCTTTCTTTAGTCCGGGCCACCAGAATAGCTTTTTCAGATCTCTGTACATCTTTGTGCTTCCTGGGAGAACTGAGTACTTTGCAAAGTGAGCTTCGTACATCACCTCTTCCCTCAATTTACCCACATTCAGAACGCACACTCGACCATTTCTTCGTAACAAACCGCTATCCCAAGAAAATTGGTCATCCGGCCCATCTTTAGAATAGCGCTGGAGACTTTCATCAAGCTCCGTTGCTCGCCGAACTCTGTCCGCAAGGTCATATTGAACCTCCGTCCAGTTCAAGCATGCATCAGTCGACGAACCCTTGTCAACACAAGATATCTCCAATGCTTCCAATGGATTAAACGCTGATCATGCCTCTGCAACCAGCTTGCCCGTACCGGAGTCTTCCGACTCAAAGCATCAGCGACCACATTTCCCTTCCCGGGAGTATAGTGAATCTCGAAGGTGTAGTCCCCAAGGAACTCCATCCATCTTCGTTGTCGCATATTCAGATCCTTCTGATCCAACAAGTACTTTAGGCTTTTGTGATCTGTATAGATGTCCACTTTAACGCCATAAAGATAGTGCCGCCACAACTTGAGCGCAAAGATTACCGCCGCCAACTCCAAATCATGGACGGGGTAAGTCTGCTCATGCACTTTCAACTGGCGCGAGCCATAAACAATCACTTTACCAAACTGCAGAAGAACGCAGCCTAAGACGCTCCCGGAAGCATCACTATAGATCTCATAGCCATCTGTACCACATGGCGATGTCAACACAGGCGCCGTGGTCAAACGACTCTTCAAGTCTTCAAAAGCTCGTGTGCACTCCGGCGTCCAAATGAACTTTTGATCTTTTCTCGTCAGCGTGGTCAGAGGTAAAGCAATCCGTGAGAAGTTTTCCACAAACCGTCTATAGTAGCCCGCAAGCCCAAGGAAGCTCCTGACTTCGGCCACCAAAGACATCACTGGCCAATCTCGAATGGCACTTATCTTCAACGGATCCACCGCGATACCTTCTCCACTTACCACATGGCCTAAAAAGGCGACTGAAGAGAGCCAGAACTCACACTTTGAGAACTTGGCATAAAGCTTATTCCTTCGCAGGGTATGCAAGACCAACCGCAAATGGTTTGCATGATCCTCTTCCGACTGAGAGTATATTAAGATGTCATCGATAAACACAATCACGAACAAATCCAAGTACTCTCGGAACGTTCGATGCATTAGGTCCATAAATACCGAAGGCGCATTACATAGGCCAAACGGCATTACCGTGAACTCATAATGACCGTAGCGTGTTCCAAACGCCGTCTTGGGAATGTCACCTTCCCGAATCCTCAACTGATAATATCCCGATTTCAAATCCAACTTGGAATAGACCGTTGATCCTGCCAGCTGATCAAAGAGGTCATCAATCCGTGGAATTGGATATTTGTTTTTCTCCGTCAGCTTATTCAATTCGCGGTAGTCAATACATAACCGTAAACTACCGTCTTTCTTTTTCACAAATAGAACAGGCGCGCTCCAAGGTGACATGCTTGGGCGTATGTATCCCTGCTCCAACAACTCTTGCAATTGGACTTTCAATTCAGCCATCTCTTTTGGCGCGACGCGATATGGTGAGCGGGCCACAGGTTTCGCACCTGGCACCAACTCAATAGAGAAGTCAATCTCCCGTTGGGGTGGTAACCCAGGAAGATCTTTAGGAAACACATCGGCAAACTCTGACACAACCAGAACTTCACCGACACTAGCCTTTGGCTCAACAGCCTGAATTAGCGTGAAGAATAACTCCGCGCCCTTCCGAACAGCATTGACGACTTGGAGCGCAGACAACAATGTCCCGCCAACTCCTCGCATACCAGCGAACTTCGTCACAAGTCCGGTATTCTGGCCCAGTGTGATCTCCTTAGAGTTGCAATCAATACAGGCATGCTGCTCCGAGAGCCAGTCCATGCCAAAGATCACATCAAACTCCGATAACGGTAGCACAGCTGCACTCAAACCGAAATCCTGACTTCCTATTTGAACATCCACATCGCAAGCCCTATCCGCAAGCATCACACAGCCATTCGGCAATAGCACCCTTGTACTATCAACCGTCACATGACTCGGCACCCCAATTCGAGATACGAAGTCCTCAGATAGAAAAGAATGCGAAGCACCCGTATCAAACAGGGCTCTCGCAGGATTATTCCGAATCAGGTCAAAGCCTGCAGCACACACACACATGCACAAGCTATACATAACCAAAAGCAATAGCACTTAAGCAAGTAAGCTATATTCACTCGTACCTGTGATGACGTCACTTTGCTTAATCGCCTCCTGCTGGCCAAGGTGATAGATTCGGGGCTGTGCCTGGGACGCAGAGGAATCAACCACCGCTTTGCCCTTCTCAGCATAAGACGCACCAGTCTTCTTTTCCCCTTTGGGCTGAACAACCCGACAGTCATGGGCTATATGCCCCACCCGGCCAGAGTTATAGCATGTACGAGAATCCGGCCTTGATGTCGCCCCTGACACAACGGTCGTAGTCACTTGCCCAGACGGCTTGGACCTCTTGCCCCCTTTCTTCTGGTAGAACGATTTGCTAGGGCGAGGAGCTTGAACCTCGGGCTTTGACACAACCAAGCCCTTGTTCCCTTGCACCTGCCGCATGTCCTTCTCCAACGCACATGCAGTATCAACCAACGCCTGAAACCCTTGGTTCACTGAACTCGAAAGCAGGAACCTCAACTCATCCCGCAATCCTTCATAGAACCTATTCGTTTTCCTTTGGTCATCTGCGAAGATTGTTCCCGCATACCGCCCCAACCTGGTAAACTCATGCAAGTAGGTATCCACACTATCTTCTCCTTGCTTTAACCGTTGGAACTCATTCTCCATGGCAATGCGTTGCGCCGCTGGGACATGCTTCGCCAGAAATATTCGAGAGAACTCCTCAATCGATATTTGCGTTAATTGTCTGCCCGCCAAATGGTGTACCTCAACCTCGTCCCACCACAACCGCGCCTCTCCTTCGAGCATGAAGGTGGCCAAGGTGACCTTTAGAGTTTCCTCTGCCCTGATCGCTGTCATTATCCGCTTGACACGCGATAACCAATCCTCTGCCTGCGTTGGGGATCCTAGTCCCATAAACGTAGGCGGACTGAAGCTCATAAATTGCTTCAACTGTCGGTCAGCTGCTCGTAGATCTACAGCCTCAACCGGCTCGGGTTCAACACGAACTGGTACTACTGCCGGCTGCGCTTGCCCGGTCGGCTGAATCATGGCAAATAGCGCCTCAGCAACTAAGCGAACAGTTTCCGCAGATGGAGGAGGTGTTGGCACCTCAGCTGGTGTCGCACTCTCATCAGAGCGCTGGGGCTCAGACTGCCCAACACCACTACGCGTCACCTATAGGTGGACAAGACACACATTAGCGATCGTATGCAAGCAAAACAACAGAAAAGGAACGCGCAGATTCCTCAAACAAGATTTTGTACATTCCTTAGTGGACATTCCAGAGTTCATTTGTGTTGCAGCTCAATTGGTGATGAGAGTTGAAAGAACTCCATAGTTAAGCGTGCTCGGGCTGGAGTAGTACTGGGATGGGTGACCTCCTGGGAAGTCCCCGTGGTGCGCGCTTGACTATCGAGTTTACCTCATCAAAGGGAGGTTGTGGCCACCAACAACCCGCTAGTGGGCTGGAGAGGGGTTGGGGTGCTTGGGCTGCAGCCCGGTAGCGATGCCTGGAGAGCGGAGCCGTAACGCTATTATGTACGCGCCAGGGTCGTTACAATAAAAGTGCACTTTTATTGTAACGACCCGGGATTTGGCCCGAAGCCCCCCATGGCATCGCTATCGGGCTGCAGCCCAAGCACCCCAACCCCTCTCCCTCCACGGGCGGGTTGTTGGTGGCCACAACCTCCCTTTGATGAGCGAAATTCTCCGGTTAAGCGGACAGCACGGGGACTTCCCAGGAGGTCACCCATCCCAGTACTTCTCCGGCCCGAGCACGCTTAACTATGGAGTTCTTTCAACTCTCATCACCAATTGAGTTGCAGCTCAATTGGTGATGAGAGTTGAAAGAACTCCATAGTTAAGCGTGCTCGGGCCGGAGAAGTACTGGGATGGGTGACCTCCTGGGAAGTCCCCGTGCTGTCCGCTTAACCGGAGAATTTCGCTAATCAAAGGGAGGCTATGGCAACCAACAACCCGCCCGTGGAGGGAGAGGGGTTGGGGTGCTTGGGCTGCAGCCGGTAGCGATGCCATGGGGGGCTTCGTGCCAAATCCCGGGTCGTTACACCCGGACCGCTTGCAAACCGAACAGGAGACATCTCTCCTAGGAGCACCCTAGATCGCATGAACCTGCTCCTTCTTCTGAGCTGCTGACCTCTTAAAACATTTCTCGACAGGATGGCCTGACCGGCCACAGAAACTGCACACTACTCGGCTCCTCTTTCCCGGAACAGCATCGGGTACCAGGGGCTTCTTCCCCTCCACAGACTTTCTCTTGTCCTTTCTTATCTGCTGGCCTCTGCTCTTTGCCGTTTCAATAGCCTCAACCTTAAGAGCAGCCTCTACAACTCCAGCATAAGTCACAGACCCATAAGCACTGGTCAACTGTTGCACCTCGCTCCTCAAACCACCAAGAAATCTCTTAACTCGATCAGCCTCAACGCTGACCAAAGCAGGGGCAAAACGGCTCAACTTACTAAATTCTATTTTATACTCACCCACCGTGAGTTGCCTTTGCTTCAGATAGAGAAAGTCATTCATGAGGCGGTCACGCTCGACCGAAGGCAAGAACTTCCTCAACAATATCTCCTTAAACATTTGCCAAGAGCATCCAGCTACTAAGCTCTCCTTCTCTCTCAGCCACCAACTCTTAGCCAATCCTTTAAGCTGATAGGTGGCTAGCATCACCCTCTGGTCACCTGCAATCCCTGAATACGAAAACATCTCCTCCATGGAGATCAGCCAATCATCAATAACCATGAAATCTGCCTTCCCGTCATAAGTGGGAGGGTTCAGCCTCTGAAACTGCGAGATGAAGGCCATCTCCGCTAGCACCACTACCGGAGGTCTCACGAGTGCAGGGGGAGGAGGAACAGCTAACCCCCCAGCAGGAACTTGCGCACCCTGAGCCTGCCCTGCCACAACTGCCACCAAAGACTGAATCTGGGCTCGCACCTCCTCCAACTGTCTGCCCATAGCTTCGCTACTCTGACGCAGACTCTCGATCACCGCATCATTCTGAGCTCCGGACGACTCACCTTCAGACAGGGGAGTCGAACGAGTCGCAGGTCGCCTAGCCATCCTAAAATCATAACCACCCCAAATCAGATCCCCAATCAACGACTAGAACCCAAACACAAGTACAGACCATACATATATAGATATAGGCTTAAAGCTGCTAAACTTGCTCTGAGAGTTTATCTTTTTAACAAAAATCTAATGACATGCCCTAACCTAGGATGGTTAACCATCACCTTGTTAACTCTCGTGCCTAGATCGGGAATGCATGACTTTATTTTGTTTTGAAAACTTATGTGTGTACATATGTCATCCTACAAATCTTTAGCTTGGCACGTTGTGCTTATGCAATGATATGCTATGCCTGTTTGTGCTATGCATTCTAAAAAGGCCCTAATGCATGTTATGAGCGGCGTACGCATGAAAATGTTATGCATCCCATACTACATAACATTCCCATGCAACGAAAAAGAAACGTGCTAGTCGCAGTCATGTGGTGAGGTTATGCATCCCATACTACATAACCCTCACATATAGCCCCTATGGTGGAACCATATACGAACACATATTATGCATCCCATACTATATAATATGCCTCGTATACTTCATGTTATGCCATGAGTGTTGTAAGACCCCTTTTTTTTTTTTTTTTGAAAACCCGGGGTCTTATGCCCAGAACCGCCGCTTTGCGGTGACACCTTCGCACCCGGGAAGGTCGCCACTACAACGCGCCGATTCTGCCGGCCTTTTCGATCACAATAAGTAGCAAGCAAGAGAGAAGTAAGTCCACCAAAAGAGAATATCACATAAAATAAAACTCCACGAAGGGAGTGTCCACAGAAAATCATCAGAGTACAAATAGTCTGGAAATAAAAGGGCTCATGCCCGGTACATCAAGTCCTCACTACAAAACCACTCAATGCGGAAGCAAAACTAAATCTCTACTAAAGGGCCGGGACTCACAGTCCCCGTAGTCTGGACTCCCGTGCTAGACTGTCCCATCTCCAAGCGTACCGGCCTCCTGGGCTGCTCCTCCATGCTGGGCTCCGCGATCCCCTAAAATGTTATGGTTCGAAAACCGTTAGTCTAAAAGACTAAGCCCTATCATCCCCCACCCCTTCCCCCACGCTCTAAGGCACCGGGCGGAGAGGAAGAAAGGGGAGGACATGAAGGTGGAGATAAATTCCAAGGCAGATGACGGTGGACCTAACTAGCAAGTTATAACAGGGGAGCAATATAAATCTTAAGTGTTGTAATAGGTCAAACAAGAAGGAAAATAAGTAAGGTAATTTAAACCTTCACTTATGTGAGTACACATAAGCCAAGGGATCTTTTGCAAGGCTCCCATCGTATAAAGTGTCCCATACCACTTATACGTTGGGGTGTCGGCTATCAAACAGCAGCATATATATATTGAAATTAACCTTTGATTTATAAACTTGCCCACACAAGCTTATAGACCAAGGGGTCGTTTTGCAAGTCCTAAATTATAAGCGTCCCATTCCACTTATACTTTAGGTGTCAAGGTTGTTATGAATGATTATGGCATGCAGCTATATGGTGGGTATGATGATCAAGCAGTGCAACTCACACACCCAACTTTGTGTACACAAACCTTTAGTTCCCCCTTTCTGGAGATAACTCCCAGGATACTCCCGTAGTGGCAGACGGAAGCGGTGGGTTGGGCCTCGCCCACCTCAAAACCAGTAAAAGCACTACTGGTCTGACCTATCGTACGCCCTCAACGCCTGGTGCACGAGGCGGACTCCTGCGTACTCTTGCCGACTGGTCCGCCGGACTTAACCTTGGCTAAGTGCTAGTCACCTTGCCGAGTCAACGATATCGGTGTCGGTGCAATCGAACTCCCCGATATCGAAAACCCACCACCTTAATCTTTCCTATTTTTATGCACATGCATCCGTTTAATATATAACAATTTTAAAGTGTCAAACTCCCGGACTAAACCGTCCGTATAAACCACATCCGAGACCAACTTCCCCGGACTAAACCGTCCGGCTCATCCCCAGACTTCATCCCTTAGAGCACCACGGGACGGCGTCCCCTTGAACACCTCGGGACGACATAACCATTACCAACCCTAACTAATGAGTGTGTGCAATGTGAATCCCTATTAGGCTAATTACTCTTCCGTTTGTTTTAAGATTTACGTTAGCCCAGGACTGCCCCCGGCATACCCCGTGAAGGGCTCTCAAGGGGCACTAGGAACCAAGACGGTGCATTACGGCCCGAAGTTCCCTTTCGCAAGGCACTTATTATTGTTGGTTAATACCCCGTTCCCAAACCCTTAATGTTACTCTGGTTCTAACCCTAATGTGTTTTAACTCCTTCACCCGCTCCCAGGAAAGACGATGTTCCGTCGAACCCGAGCTCCACCCATCCTTAGTTAACCTAACCACTATCCCATACCCAATTTCATTGATAACCTCCGAATCATCTTGCCACGGCATTTACACATGATTTGTCGCCCTATGACCATGGTATTACAATTTCTATGATTTCACTATATGCAGACCAACTTGAGCTAACAACAAGTATGATAGGAAGTGCATCAATTTCTCATCCAAACACCCTAAGATAATTACTAAGGGCCTATCATGACTTTTATAATTTAAATCCAGCACTTCCAAATTTTTCCTAAATAATTTAATATTTATTTAATTATCCAGAAATTAAAGCCATGAGTGATTTTGAGCATGAGGTACTACATTCATTCATCATAAAATTATAAGAAAATTACCAGGGCTCTACAATGTCCATAAATGTTCACTGACCAAAAATTATAATTTTACAAGGCCAAAAAATATTATTTAAAAATCATTTATAAATTCTACAAATTGCAAGCCTTGTGAATCAACCCCTATGATTATAGATCCAAAAATTCTACAATAATTACCAGAGATGTAAGAGGTCATAAAAACTCATTTGCCTAAGTTACACCAGATTTCAGTGAGGGAACAACCCATAATAATTATTTGACTATCTTTAGAAAATCAATGGCTTGTGAATGAAGTACTTAAAATAATCAGTTAATAATTCCAGCAAAATTCAAGCATATGTATAAGAATCTAAAAAGCTCTCTGCCAAAATTTCATATCCATTAATCAACCAGAGAAATCAAATTAATTAAAATACCCAAAAGCCTATTTTTGTGAGATATGAAGGAACTATCATGTATTGAATTCCAAGGCTCTCAATATTACTTCCCAGAGACTTCCCTAAACCCAAGAAGTACACTACCCAAGTTTCATGGCCTTTAGGCAAGTTTTGGTGACCTATTTTACCTTAACAAAGGAGGTGTCCTAAACTAGGGTTAGGGTTTAAGGGAGGGTAACCCTCTCCAAATCTTCCAAGACTTTGGTCAGGGGGGGGTTCTAACCTCACTAGTCTCCTCTCCACCAAAAATCACTTCCATTCAAGGTCATTTGACCCCATGCCCTTCACAAGCCCCCAAAGTCCAACCTAGGGGTTTGGACTTGGGTCCTAGGGCATACTCACCCCAAACCACTCCATACACCATAAGGGAGTGTTAAAGCCCATTACAAACCAGTGGACCAAGTTTCAGCCTCTGGTGAGGGAGTTTGGTCAACTAAAATCACTAAGTGCACTTTTGACCTATTTGCCCCTTAATGGGCTAACCTAGGATTGGGTAATTACCCACCCAAAACATCTCCAAATTAAATGAAACTTTATACAGAGCTTCCCTAGGTCCCTAAGGACCTCCCACCAAAATTTTGGGGGATTTGGAGGTCATTAGACCCCTTAATCACTCTAAGATATGATTATTAAATTTTAACAAAAACTATAGAAAAATGTTATCCAAAAATTACCATTTTTGGATATGTCATAGGTGTAGGTAAGAATGACCCCTACATAAAATTTTAAGTCATTTGGAGGTCTGGTTTGATGTGTGCAACCAAAATGGTGTCTGACCTAGCCTAAGGACACCTTCCACCAAACTGAGTGCCGAGGTCAGCACAGTTATCCAAATTGGGTGAAATCAATTCTAAAATAAAGTAGACTCAAAGGGCTACAACTTTCATGTTCACTACTTTTTCTGTAGAGGGCTCTAGGTATTTTTAATAAATACAAACATTAAGAGGTAAAACTGTGACAGAAATACAAATAATATATCCAAACTATACTATCATGATTTTCACTATTTGCACGGATCTTGAAGCGATTTGGATGGCATCCATTCATCTCCTACCTCCAGCCAAGGGTGGGGATTGCCCGAACCTGGAGCCCCTTTATCTCATTGCCGCCGGCCATCCAGCCACCTCCCCGGCCGGCCACCGCCACCATCACCTCCGGTGAGGTGGTGGCTACCGCCAGGCGGCGGCACGGCCGCCGGAGAGGCTTTTTCCGGCGATCCCGCAAGCCATTTTTTTGGCAAAATCCGTGAAAACCAAAACTATGGATCGGGCTCAATTGAGCCCGATCCTCTCCCTAAATAATATCTAAGATCTATCCATGAGAGAAGGAGTAAGGGAGGACCTCTCTTGTGGCTTGGATGCGCGCCGATCGCCGGGATGCCATGTGGTGGAGGAGATCGCCGGAGTTCTGCGTTTACACTGTGAAGTTGAAGAAAATTGATGGGGGAAGATTGTAAACGGCTCCTCTGGACCTGGGGATGCTTTTTAATGGAAGAGAATGGGGAGGGGAGGGGTCTCTCTTCAAAGCCATTGGTGGCCATGAAGGGGGGGTTTTCGGCCATGCATGGGGAGGGGTGAAACTGACTTGGGAAGGCCGGGAAACGGCTGGAAACTCCTCCTCTTCCCCAGAGGAGTTGAATCCAGCCATTAGTGGAGGCCCTTGGCCTCCCTAGCCTTGAATGCCATTTCCTCCTCTTCTTTCTCTCTCCTCCATTAACCCATTTTGAGTTTTCTCTCTCCTAGTCACCCTGGCCGATTTTTATCAATTTGTTAACCCCATGTCAGCCCACTAATCTGATTAAGCATGGTCTAAGAGGTGGTTAGCCCAAATGGCTAATGGGTCCAAGCTTGAGTTAGCCCATTTGAGCTAGATTTGACCTAACCTAGCCTAGGGTTGACCTTGGTCAAATTGGCCTTTTGGGTCACCACCAATGGGTCCTTGGTGACCTATTAGCCTCCCCTAAAGTCTAGGTAGGGGTGGGTAGGGTTGTTAGGGCACCTTGTAGGTCATTTGACCCTTAATAAGGGCACTTTGACCATTTTGGGGTTAGAGTTGACTTGGGTCAACCTAGCTCCTAGGGTTGACTCCAATGGGTCTTAGGTGACCCATTGACCTCACTTTGGGTCCAGTGGGGCCTTGGTAGGGCCTACTTGACCTAGGTAGGGTCAATCAACCCTGAACAGGCCAATTTGACCTAATTAGGGTTAGGGTTGACCTTGGTCAACACAGGTTCTAGGATTCACCCTGATGAGTCCTAAAGTTCTTGTCAGGGGTTAGAGTGACCATAAGGAGGTCTTGGAGGTATGTTGAGGGCCCTAGGTCACTCTATCCTAACGTTTAGTAGTTTACTATTTGCAGACCATAATGGTTTAACCACACCACTAGGCCCACTTGGTCTCCTTGGGGCTTCTTAGGGTTTTGTCATGACCCAGTCATGACAAAACCACTCCTAGGGGTCTAGTTGGCTGAGGGATGTTACAAATCCCAATATATAAACAAAAATTTCGTCCCCGAAATTCTAGTTAAGCCTACGGGTTTTCAAGAAAGAAAGCTAAATTGTAACATCCCGAGAGGTGGAAAGAAGTACCTGACTGAAGAGCTCCGGGTACTTTTGCTGCATCAAGTCCTGTGGTTCCCAGGTGTGCTCCTCTTGTCCATGATTTCTCCACAAGACCTTGACCAGCGGAACCTTCTTGCGTCGTAAGACTCGCATCCCAGTATCGTCTATCCGGATCGGCTCTAGGTGCACCGATCGATCGGAAGCTATAGGCCCATCCGTAGTCGTAATCTGCTGCTCCGGCCGAAGTAGAGCTCTCCTGAGGGAGGAAACGTGGAAGACGTCGTGCAAACCCGCTAGCTCCGGTGGCAGCTCCAATCTATATGCCAAGGGACCGATCCGCTCCAGGATCTTGTAAGGCCCCATGTATCTCGGACTGAGCTTTTTCCGGCCACGCACCCGCGAGACTCCATGCATCGGTCGTATCTTCAAGAATACCCGGTCTCCTACCTGAAACTCTACTTGACGATGCCGAGCGTCATAATACTTCGCTTGCCTGCTCTGCGCCTCTAACATCCGGTCCCGGATCAGTCTCACCTGAGCCTCGGTGTCTTCCACAAACTCTGAGTCCAGAATCTTCGGATCCACGTCCTGCAGCCAAGATAACGGTGTCCTACACCTTCTCCCATACAGGGCCTCGTAAGGAGCCATCCGTATGCTGGACTGATAACTGTTGTTATACGAGAACTCCACCAATGGCAGCATCTTCTCCCAGGGCTCTCCGCGGTCTACAATACATAGTCTCAGAAGGTCTTCTAGCGTCCGATTGGTACGCTCCGTCTGCCCGTCAGTCTGGGGGTGGAAGGCCGTACTGAAAGTCAGTCGGGAGCCAAGGTACGCCTGCACCGATTTCCACTCTCTGGACGTAAACCGCCCATCTCGATCTGATACGATCGTCCTTGGCACGCCGTGATAACGAATATACTGCTCCACGAACTTCCGAACCAACACTCCAACAGAGTCGTCCTTCCTGATCGGGATGAACCTAGCCACCTTCGTTAGACGGTCCACGATCACCCAGATCGAATCGTTTCCCGTCCGTGATCGAGGTAGGCCGTGGATGAAGTCCATCGCGATGTCCTCAAATTTCCACTCCGGCACCGGGAGTGGCTGCAATAAACCAGCGGGATGCCTACACTCTGCCTTCACTAACTGGCATGTCTCGCAGTGGGTCACGAAGTACATAATGTCTTTCTTCATCCCTGGCCAAAACATCATCTTCTTCAAGTCTGCCGTCATCTTCGTGATCCCCGGGTGTATAGAATATCTACTACAATGCGCCTCCGCCATGATGTCCTCCCGAACCCGGCCTCCTGCGGGTATATAAACCCTGCCTCTGAAATGTAGCAATCCGTCTCTCAGAGAATAATCTCCTGTCGAACCCTCCTCCAAGGCTCGGAATATCGGCACTGCCCATGCATCTGTCCTTTGTTCGTCCCGGATGCGGTCCCGAATATCATCAATAGCCACCATCGATGCCAGATACTCCCTATATAGCTCTGGGTCATCCTCGGACACTAGGGATATCTGCATATCTCTGAAGGTCCGAACTAGCTCCATGGACATAACTTGGGGCCTGGCTTCGGAAGTGGCCGCTCTCCGACTCAACGCGTCGGCCACCACGTTTGCCCTCCCTGGGTGGTAGTGCATCTCATACTGATAATCTGCTAAGAACTCCACCCAGCGCCTCTGCCTGATATTCAGCTCCTTCTGCGTGTCCACATATTTCAAGTTCTTGTGATCGGAAAAGATATCGCAGTGGACTCCATAAAGATAATGGCGCCAGACCTTCAGAGCAAAAACGACCGCTCCCATCTCGAGGTCGTGCACCGGGTAGTTCCTCTCATGGGTCTTCAGCTGGCGGGAGGCATATGCTATGACATGTCCGTTCTGCATTAGCACCGCTCCCATCCCTTGGTATGATGCGTCGGTATACACCTGGAATCCTTCCTTTCCAGATGGAAGGGCTAGAATCGGGGCTGAGATGAGTCGGTCCTTTAGCTCCTGGAAGGCCGCCTGGCACTGTGCGGTCCAAACGAAAGGCGTCTCCTTCCTTGTCAAAGATGTGAGGGGGAGGGCAATTTGAGAGAACCCTTCCACGAACTTCCGGTAATAACCGGCAAGTCCCAAGAAACTTCGTACATCAGTGGCTGTCTTCAACGGCGGCCAATCTCGAACTGCCTGAATCTTTGCCGGATCCACTGCCAACCCGGCTCCGCTGATAATATGGCCTAGGAAAGCCACCTCCTTCAACCAAAACTGACACTTGCTGGATTTCGCATAAAGGTGATGCTCCCGCAACCTCTGTAGAGTCAGTGCCAGATGCCGAGTGTGCTCCTCCTCCGTCCTAGAGTAGATCAGGATGTCGTCTATGAATACTATAACGAACACATCCAAGTAGGCCTCAAAAACCCGGTTCATGAGGCTCATGAACGCCGACGGCGCATTTGTGAGCCCGAAGGGCATCACGGTGAACTCATACAAGCCATATCTGCTACTGAAGGCCGTCTTCGGAATATCCTCCTCCTGGATCCGCAGCTGGTAGTATCCTGACCTCAAGTCCAGCTTCGAGAAATAGTGGGCTCCCTCCAGCTGGTCGAACAACTCGTCTATCCGGGGGAGCGGATAGGCATTTCGGACGGTCAGCCTATTTAGTGCTCGATAATCGATGCACAGGCGAAGTGTCCCATCCTTCTTCTTCACGAATAAGACCGGAGCTCCCCATGGCGAAGAACTCGGTCTAACAAATCCCGCCTCCACCAACTCTCGCAACTGAGTCCGAAACTCCGCCAGCTCTTTCGGGGCCATCCGATAGGGAGCCCTGGATATCGGCTTAGCCCCTGGCACCAACTGAATCTGGAAATCCTTCTCCCTGTGCGGAGGCAATCCTGGCAGCTTCTCTGGAAACACATCGGCGTAATCACAAACCACCGGTATATTGGCAATCCGGTCCTTCTCCTCGGTCATCTCGAACAGTACCTGATATACCATGTCTCCCTGTAGGTGGGCCTTGACGGCCTGAATAGAGGATAAGAAAATATAGGACGCAGGTCTAATACCTTCCATCACGATGAGAGAATCCCCATATCTAAGGGTAACCTTCTTGGCCAAGCAGTCAATCTAGGCATGGTTCCAATGAAGCCATGACATACCCAGAATCAGATCATAATCTGGCAGTGGCAAGACCGTTGCTGACGCTTCGAAAGGTTTCCCGCCTATCCATGCCTCCATATTGCAACGGGACGAGGTGAACAGCTCCGACCCGTCAGGTAGCCGTATCTTCATCATCGACCCCGTGAATTTCTCCACGCCATCCAACCCTTGGATAAAAGTCTCCGACACAAACGAGTGCGAGGCACCCGTGTCGAAGAGAGTGTGTGCGGGTTTGCCGCAAATGAAGACAATGCCTGAGATTGTGACTTAACTTAGAGTTTTATTCTTGGTTTTTACTACCTAATGCTAAAAACAGTTAATTCCTAGGAAAGGATGGAAAAAGATTTAAGACAAAGCAAACAAACATAGTCGTACCTGTGATCACTTGCTCAGGTTGTCGGGGCTGGGCCAGGTCCAGTGCATATACCTGCTCCCTTTCTTGCCTACGGTCTCCGCCCTGGTATCCTTGTCCTTGACCGCGTCCTCGACCTCCATAGTGCTGAGCAGGTGGGGCAATCTGTGGCGCTAGTGGGGGCCCCCTTCTCATAGGGCAGTTCCTCTTGATATGCCCCACCTGACGGCAGTGAAAACACTCTGGTGGAGGGTAAGCCCTCCCTCCTGGTCTCTGCAAATCCTGCATCTGTGGTCTTGGTATCTCCCGCATCTGGAGGGGCTGGGGAGCTAGAGTCACCTGCTCCCTCGACTCCTGTCTCACCTCCTGACGAGGCTGATCCTCCATCCTGCCCACATCTGTAACACGACCTCGTCGCTGCTCATTTCTTGCTCCACGATTCTGATCCTCCATTGGCCGCTTCCGGCCCCGGGTAGCGTGCCAGTCTGCCTCGATCCTCTTGGCCATCTCTAGCATCCGAGGAATAGGCCCATCGGACACGAACAATAGGGCCTCCCTCAAATCCTCCTTCAAGCCCTTGTAAAACCTCTTGGTGTACTCGGCTTCGTCCAGCTGATAAGAATCTGCATATCGGGCTAGATGATCGAACTCCCGATGGTACTCCACCACCGACCTGGTGCCCTGCTTTAGCTGTAAGAACCGGTCCTCAAGCTCATCCCTGGCCGATTGCGGAACAAAATGTTCCAACAGCGCGACCCTGAATTCTCCCCAAGTGACCTCCGCAACCTCCCTGTCAGCATAAGTCTTGTCCAGGAGTGTCTTCCACCACCTCTTGGCATGGGACTCTAGGCAAGAGACCACCAACGCCACCCTCTCCTCCACCGGGCATCGTATCCCAGTCAGCATCTCATGCATGATGTCCAACCACTCCTCTGTCCGAACTGCCGTCTCTGTCCCCAAGTAGGACGGGGGAGAAAGTCCTCGGAATATACTCAGCCAGTTGGCTCCCGGAATCAACTGCGGAGCCGGAGCCTGTTGAGCCCTGAAGGCTTCTAGGATGGCTGTCAAAATCTGCCCCATGTCCGTCTGAAGGAAAGGAGCGGGAGCTGGTGGAGGTGGTGCAGCATCCGGAGTCTGCAAAACTTCACCCTGTGGAGTAGGCTGCGCTGAGGGCTGCGAAAAGAAAATTTTTATTATGAGAAAACGGTTCGAAAGGACTAAATGTGGACAATTATATGTGATTCCCCTTATGGGCACACCACTGCTTCCGCTGCTTAGTTTGTCCGCAAACTAAACTCGCGCGGGGGTGACCCAGGGATTTGTGGACTGCTACTAATCCGATCGATGTTTCCTCTGATACCACTTTGTAAGACCCCATTTTTTTTTTTTTTTTTGAAAACCCGGGGTCTTATGCCCAGAACCGCCGCTTTGCGGTGACACCTTCGCACCCGGGAAGGTCGCCACTACAACGCGCCTATTCTGCCGGCCTTTTCGATCACAATAAGTAGCAAGCAAGAGAGAAGTAAGTCCACCAAAAGAGAATATCACATAAAATAAAACTCCACGAAGGGAGTGTCCACAGAAAATCATCAGAGTACAAATAGTCTGGAAATAAAAGGGCTCATGCCCGGTACATCAAGTCCTCACTACAAAACCACTCAATGCGGAAGCAAAACTAAATCTCTACTAAAGGGCCGGGACTCACAGTCCCCGTAGTCTGGACTCCCGTGCTAGACTGTCCCATCTCCAAGCGTACCGGCCTCCTGGGCTGCTCCTCCATGCTGGGCTCCGCGATCCCCTAAAATGTTATGGTTCGAAAACCGTTAGTCTAAAAGACTAAGCCCTATCATCCCCCACCCCTTCCCCCACGCTCTAAGGCACCGGGCGGAGAGGAAGAAAGGGGAGGACATGAAGGTGGAGATAAATTCCAAGGCAGATGACGGTGGACCTAACTAGCAAGTTATAACAGGGGAGCAATATAAATCTTAAGTGTTGTAATAGGTCAAACAAGAAGGAAAATAAGTAAGGTAATTTAAACCTTCACTTATGTGAGTACACATAAGCCAAGGGATCTTTTGTAAGGCTCCCATCGTATAAAGTGTCCCATACCACTTATACGTTGGGGTGTCGGCTATCAAACAGCAGCATATATATATATTGAAATTAACCTTTGATTTATAAACTTGCCCACACAAGCTTATAGACCAAGGGGTCGTTTTGCAAGTCCTAAAGTATAAGCGTCCCATTCCACTTATACTTTAGGTGTCAAGGTTGTTATGAATGATTATGGCATGCAGCTATATGGTGGGTATGATGATCAAGCAGTGCAACTCACACACCCAACTTTGTGTACACAAACCTTTAGTTCCCCCTTTCTGGAGATAACTCCCAGGATACTCCCGTAGTGGCAGACGGAAGCGGTGGGTTGGGCCTCGCCCACCTCAAAACCAGTAAAAGCACTACTGGTCTGACCTATCGTACGCCCTCAACGCCTGGTGCACGAGGCGGACTCCTGCGTACTCTTGCCGACTGGTCCGCCGGACTTAACCTTGGCTAAGTGCTAGTCACCTTGCCGAGTCAACGATATCGGTGTCGGTGCAATCGAACTCCCCGATATCGAAAACCCACCACCTTAATCTTTCCTATTTTTATGCACATGCATCCGTTTAATATATAACAATTTTAAAGTGTCAAACTCCCGGACTAAACCGTCCGTATAAACCACATCCGAGACCAACTTCCCCGGACTAAACCGTCCGGCTCATCCCCAGACTTCATCCCTTAGAGCACCACGGGACGGCGTCCCCTTGAACACCTCGGGACGACTTAACCATTACCAACCCTAACTAATGAGTGTGTGCAATGTGAATCCCTATTAGGCTAATTACTCTTCCGTTTGTTTTAAGATTTACGTTAGCCCAGGACTGCCCCCGGCATACCCCGTGAAGGGCTCTCAAGGGGCACTAGGAACCAAGACGGTGCATTACGGCCCGAAGTTCCCTTTCGCAAGGCACTTATTATTGTTGGTTAATACCCCGTTCCCAAACCCTTAATGTTACTCTGGTTCTAACCCTAATGTGTTTTAACTCCTTCACCCGCTCCCAGGAAAGACGATGTTCCGTCGAACCCGAGCTCCACCCATCCTTAGTTAACCTAACCACTATCCCATACCCAATTTCATTGATAACCTCCGAATCATCTTGCCACGGCATTTACACATGATTTGTCGCCCTATGACCATGGTATTACAATTTCTATGATTTCACTATATGCAGACCAACTTGAGCTAACAACAAGTATGATAGGAAGTGCATCAATTTCTCATCCAAACACCCTAAGATAATTACTAAGGGCCTATCATGACTTTTATAATTTAAATCCAGCACTTCCAAATTTTTCCTAAATAATTTAATATTTATTTAATTATCCAGAAATTAAAGCCATGAGTGATTTTGAGCATGAGGTACTACATTCATTCATCATAAAATTATAAGAAAATTACCAGGGCTCTACAATGTCCATAAATGTTCACTGACCAAAAATTATAATTTTACAAGGCCTAAAAATATTATTTAAAAATCATTTATAAATTCTACAAATTGCAAGCCTTGTGAATCAACCCCTATGATTATAGATCCAAAAATTCTACAATAATTACCAGAGATGTAAGAGGTCATAAAAACTCATTTGCCTAAGTTACACCAGATTTCAGTGAGGGAACAACCCATAATAATTATTTGACTATCTTTAGAAAATCAATGGCTTGTGAATGAAGTACTTAAAATAATCAGTTAATAATTCCAGCAAAATTCAAGCATATGTATAAGAATCTAAAAAGCTCTCTGCCAAAATTTCATATCCATTAATCAACCAGAGAAATCAAATTAATTAAAATACCCAAAAGCCTATTTTTGTGAGATATGAAGGAACTATCATGTATTGAATTCCAAGGCTCTCAATATTACTTCCCAGAGACTTCCCTAAACCCAAGAAGTACACTACCCAAGTTTCATGGCCTTTAGGCAAGTTTTGGTGACCTATTTTACCTTAACAAAGGAGGTGTCCTAAACTAGGGTTAGGGTTTAAGGGAGGGTAACCCTCTCCAAATCTTCCATGACTTTGGTCAGGGGGGGGGTTCTAACCTCACTAGTCTCCTCTCCACCAAAAATCACTTCCATTCAAGGTCATTTGACCCCATGCCCTTCACAAGCCCCCAAAGTCCAACCTAGGGGTTTGGACTTGGGTCCTAGGGCATACTCACCCCAAACCACTCCATACACCATAAGGGAGTGTTAAAGCCCATTACAAACCAGTGGACCAAGTTTCAGCCTCTGGTGAGGGAGTTTGGTCAACTAAAATCACTAAGTGCACTTTTGACCTATTTGCCCCTTAATGGGCTAACCTAGGATTGGGTAATTACCCACCCAAAACATCTCCAAATTAAATGAAACTTTATACAGAGCTTCCCTAGGTCCCTAAGGACCTCCCACCAAAATTTTGGGGGATTTGGAGGTCATTAGACCCCTTAATCACTCTAAGATATGATTATTAAATTTTAACAAAAACTATAGAAAAATTTTATCCAAAAATTACCATTTTTGGATATGTCATAGGTGTAGGTAAGAATGACCACTACATAAAATTTTAAGTCATTTGGAGGTCTGGTTTGATGTGGGCAACCAAAATGGTGTCTGACCTAGCCTAAGGACACCTTCCACCAAACTGAGTGCCGAGGTCAGCACAGTTATCCAAATTGGGTGAAATCAATTCTAAAATAAAGTAGACTCAAAGGGCTACAACTTTCATGTTCACTACTTTTTCTGTAGAGGGCTCTAGGTATTTTTAATAAATACAAACATTAAGAGGTAAAACTGTGACAGAAATACAAATAATATATCCAAACTATACTATCATGATTTTCACTATTTGCACGGATCTTGAAGCGATTTGGATGGCATCCATTCATCTCCTACCTCCAGCCAAGGGTGGGGATTGCCCGAACCTGGAGCCCCTTTATCTCATTGCCGCCGGCCATCCAGCCACCTCCCCGGCCGGCCACCGCCACCATCACCTCCGGTGAGGTGGTGGCTACCGCCAGGCGGCGGCACGGCCGCCGGAGAGGCTTTTTCCGGCGATCCCGCAAGCCATTTTTTTGGCAAAATCCGTGAAAACCAAAACTATGGATCGGGCTCAATTGAGCCCGATCCTCTCCCTAAATAATATCTAAGATCTATCCATGAGAGAAGGAGTAAGGGAGGACCTCTCTTGTGGCTTGGATGCGCGCCGATCGCCGGGATGCCATGTGGTGGAGGAGATCGCCGGAGTTCTACGTTTACACTGTGAAGTTGAAGAAAATTGATGGGGGAAGATTGTAAACGGCTCCTCTGGACCTGGGGATGCTTTTTAATGGAAGAGAATGGGGAGGGGAGGGGTCTCTCTTCAAAGCCATTGGTGGCCATGAAGGGGGGGTTTTCGGCCATGCATGGGGAGGGGTGAAACTGACTTGGGAAGGCCGGGAAACGGCTGGAAACTCCTCCTCTTCCCCAGAGGAGTTGAATCCAGCCATTAGTGGAGGCCCTTGGCCTCCCTAGCCTTGAATGCCATTTCCTCCTCCTCTTTCTCTCTCCTCCATTAACCCATTTTGAGTTTTCTCTCTCCTAGTCACCCTGGCCGATTTTTATCAATTTGTTAACCCCATGTCAGCCCACTAATCTGATTAAGCATGGTCTAAGAGGTGGTTAGCCCAAATGGCTAATGGGTCCAAGCTTGAGTTAGCCCATTTGAGCTAGATTTGACCTAACCTAGCCTAGGGTTGACCTTGGTCAAATTGGCCTTTTGGGTCACCACCAATGGGTCCTTGGTGACCTATTAGCCTCCCCTAAAGTCTAGGTAGGGGTGGGTAGGGTTGTTAGGGCACCTTGTAGGTCATTTGACCCTTAATAAGGGCACTTTGACCATTTTGGGGTTAGAGTTGACTTGGGTCAACCTAGCTCCTAGGGTTGACTCCAATGGGTCTTAGGTGACCCATTGACCTCACTTTGGGTCCAGTGGGGCCTTGGTAGGGCCTACTTGACCTAGGTAGGGTCAATCAACCCTGAACAGGCCAATTTGACCTAATTAGGGTTAGGGTTGACCTTGGTCAACACAGGTTCTAGGATTCACCCTGATGAGTCCTAAAGTTCTTGTCAGGGGTTAGAGTGACCATAAGGAGGTCTTGGAGGTATGTTGAGGGCCCTAGGTCACTCTATCCTAAAGTTTAGTAGTTTACTATTTGTAGACCATAATGGTTTAACCACACCACTAGGCCCACTTGGTCTCCTTGGGGCTTCTTAGGGTTTTGTCATGACCCAGTCATGACAAAACCACTCCTAGGGGTCTAGTTGGCTGAGGGATGTTACAAGTGTAGTGTTTGTGCTTTTGCCAAGACGTGCTGATGACATATCGATGTGTGAATGACATGATGCTGAACTACTAAAGCACCCCAAGGAAGGTTGCTCAACTAACTTGTCAAGCAACCTCCCACTGATACCAACTGTCACAACCCGCATTTTCTCCGAATTTAGGAAATATCAGAGTATGAGAAAATACGCGCCATGATGTCACGTCAAGCAGGGGATAACTGCTGACGCTCAGGCAAAACCAACTACAATCCTTATGCAAGAAAATCATGTGCTTAATGAATAGAAATTCAGTTATGTTTTAGAGACCGTATCCCTCGGCTCAGTGGATCACCTAGTCCACAAAAAAAAACTATATTCATACGCTGCGGAAAGAAAAATACCTTATTTAGGTTTGACGCCCTAAAGAGCGCATAAGGGTCCCAAGAGAACCACTCATGCTATGCAAGACCCTACATTTAATTTATATAACGTATAAGAAAACAGTCTTTATTCGTTGGTTGGAAAATAGTAATTAAGTTTTATAAAACGTGCTGATCATGAGCTTCATTTATAATAATATTTATAGTTTAAAAGTAACTAGCAACCTAGCATAATTTCTTCTCAGAGCAAGTAGACTATCTCCAGAAAACGGTAGCAGCATAAGTAAATATATCCAGTACAAAGGTAAAAACTACCAGTGAGCGCCAACAACCTGACACGAACCCACTAGCACATATGTATGTCTGTAAGAAAGTACTGAAAAGGTCCAAGAGACCACCAACACCACCACTGCAAACTAGCCACCCGACTGGCTACGGCTCAGAACCTGGGGTATTCCAAAAGAAAACAGAATACCTCAGCAAGCAACAAGGTGAAAACAACTGCATGTAAGAGTCAACCAAAAGGAAGAAGTAATTGAAAAACATGCAGTAGAAAGAGTCACAACTGTCCAAAACAGGACAATAAGAAAAGCACAACGAGCAAAGAAAACAGCAACAACCCAACTCAGGAACAACATCCTGCCGGGCCTTCTAGGCTACCAAGAGCCCCAAGTGCTGCAAGCTACCAAGGAAGGAACTTCTAACACCCTAAACTATGGAAAGTGGTAGTAGCAAAAACAACAAACGAGGAACCGGATTGGAGGCAAACTCAGTACTCCATCCACCAGGTCCAAGTCAACAAGCTCGAGGGTCTACACGTGAAAGCACAAGGGACCTTCCACCCACACATGCCCAGCCCGTACCTGGAGCACGAAAAACAAGAGTGGCCTTGGCTATGTCACACAACTCCACCCCCCTGAAGATCTATAAACCACCACTACTAACCACAACCCACGATTCGGCCTTTAAGAAGGTAAAGAAAACGGCCGACAAGGAAATACCAGAAATAAAACAAGAAAACCACTCGGGAACGAAAAACAAGGTAAAGGAAGAGTGTTGAAATGAATCAACACGACAAGGCGCTGAGTGAGACCTACTCAGTGCCTACCCAAACCTTGACATTGAGTGAGCTAGCCTCACTTAGAGCCAAAACCAAACTCTAACCACGATCCCACTAAGGTAATACGGAGCTCGAAGATTGTCGACCGGAGTTCGACGATAGTCGAACGGCCTAAGGCAGAAACCGAGATCGATGATCTCCATTCAGAGATCGACGATAGTCGAATGATTCTAAGACAAAAAGAGGCAGGGAACTTCCAGTACCCGAGTAGTTGCCTATTACTCGTGTACCTCATCCCTCTACTCGAGTAGTCGCCTACTACTCGAGTACCTCATCCCTCTACTCGAGTAGTCGCCTACTACTCGAGTATACAAACATATCCAGCACTCGAGTAGTTACCAACTACTCGAGTACCCCAACCCGCTACTCGAGTAGTTGCCTACTACTCGAGTATGCTAAAACCACTACTCGCGTATCTACAAACCTGCACTCGAGTTGATGCCTACTACTCGAGTAAACCAAACCACTTACTCGAGTATCTCGAGCCCACTACTCGAGTAACCCAAAACCCCTACTCGAGTAGTTACCTTCTACTCGAGTAAACCAAACCAAAACTCGAGTATCTCGAAACCAGTACTCGAGTAACTCAGATCCCCTACTCGAGTAGTTACCTACTACTCGGGTACTCCAAGACTAATACTCGAGTTAATGCCTTCTACTCGAGTATCTCAAAACCACCACTCGAGTATCTTAAACTACTACTCGAGTACTCCAAGGCAAATACTCGAGTTAATGCCTTCTACTCGAGTATCTCAAAACCACCACTCGAGTATCTTAAACTACTACTCGAGTACTCCAAGGCAAATACTCGAGTTAATGCCTTCTACTCGAGTATCTCAAATCCACCACTCGAGTATCTTAAACTACTACTCGAGTACTCCAAGGCAAATACTCGAGTTAATGCCTTCTACTCGAGTATCTCAAGACCACCACTCGAGTATCTTAAACTACTACTCGAGTACTCCAAGGCAAATACTCGAGTTAATGCCTTCTACTCGAGTATCTCAAAACCACCACTCGAGTATCTTAAACTACTACTCGAGTACTCCAAGGCAAATACTCGAGTTAATGCCTTCTACTCGAGTATCTCAAAACCACCACTCGAGTATCTTAAACTACTACTCGAGTAATACACTTAGCAAATTCGGAAAAAAAATCACCCCCCTCACCTAACACTTCCTCTCGGCTACACCCAAACCAGAACAAAGACCTGAGCAAAGATAAACGGCATCACGCCGGCAAAGTTGGGTTCCAACGGCACAAGTAGGGGGGGTTCAATAGGAAGAACTAAATCCTATAGTTAGCAAGAAAAAGAGAACAACAAGGCCTCTACCCTAGGGCTAACAGGGATTTCAAATACAGCAAGAATAATTCAAAAAAAAAAGAAACTTGGCAATGGCAAGAATACCACTTGCCTCAACTTTCAGCGAAGCTTGGACGGCTCTCCTCCTCTTCACACGGAACGAACAGCCGCAGCACCTAGAATTAATCTCACGGCTATTAATGGCAGAAAACTCCAAAACCGAAAACCCAAATCTCATCAAAACTCCATGAAAATCAAATATCTTACCGTCGAAACGAAGATCTCGGAGAGAGCAAGCCAACGCCGTTTTCGGAATTGAATTCCGTTCACGAACAAGCCCGGAATCGCTGACCGAAGGAGGTACAGGACGGGCGGTTTTCTCCTCTGTTCTTCCGAGAACAAGCCGACGGTTTCTCTCTCAGGAAAAGAAGAAGAAGTGGGTCGTCACTTCTTAAACAGAGCTTTTATACTAAAGCTAACCCGCCGGTTCAGCCTAAAAACCGAACCCTAAAAACGCCTAATCGCTTAATTACAATAAGCGAATACCAAAAAAAAGGGTAAGCCAATACACGGCCTCCACCTAGCAAGGAAAATAAATGCTCAATAAATTCTCCCTCAAGAATTTAATATTCAGCCAAATCAATTTAATTAATTGATCACAAATACTATTAACACACCAAACGACACGAAAACCGAATCACCTCGGAATTCGACGAAATTCGCACCGTAGCTAAATACCCACGCTACGAACACAACGACGAAGTCGAAATTAACTTTCGACGAACAGAACCTGAGTTATACCCAAATAAGCCAAACACAAACATCCCCCCGAGAGGCCACACCGGGTCACCCAAAACGACTCGGCTTGCTAGGGAGATCTTGCCAACAGGCTACCAAATAGGGCACTCAGTTCTAAGGAGCTAAACCATACTCCACACATGGCACAAGCCACGGAAACGCGTCATCGTAATGCCAATGAGAATACAAATAACCGCAGGAAAATCGGGGGCGTTACACACGTCGCCGACCGGAAGTTGTCGCCGCCGCTGATCTCAGCTTGTCTCTGATCACTCTACGACAGTACCGAGGCAAGCACCCGGTCTCACGTGTCTCTCTCAAGATCTCTTGTCTTCCGATTCGTTGAACGAGACTTGTTCTCCCTTCCGAATCGGTTGAGACATTTGATCCGACATAGATCATTCGATGAACTAGCTTTCTTCGTCAATAAGTTTGGATTTGTAAAGCATCGCCGCCGCACTTGCTTGCCGCCATAAATCTTGACAAGATCCATTCCAAGTGAGAAATCCGTTTGTGGACTCTTCGTACTCTTCGTGCAAGCTTCAAAGAACGAAGAAGGACATCGGAATCTCCATAAAGCATTGTTTGTATTTTTATTTAAATTCAATTTTGTTGTAAAGGAATTTTCATTCCTATTTGTAAGGGTTGGTGCAACCCATTGTGGTGGAGTTGTGACTCTGTTGTTGGAAGGATTCCTTCCGTGGTTTGGGGAGCATTGATCCTAGTGTAAGGATTGGATTTCAATCCGTTTGGAGAAGTGACCGAGTCGTCCATTGGTGGGAGATAGGTCGAAGGGGGAAAGCGGACTTACCCAAATCGAGGAACCACTATAATTCTTTGTGTGTTTTCTGTGTCTGTTTGCTTACTTGTGCAGGTTAGTTTAATTCCACAAAAGACTGCACGATACCTATTCCCCCCCCCCCCGATAGGTGGATTAGGTTGACACTAGATACTTTCAAGTGGTATCAGAGGGAGGTTACTCATCAATAAGTTTAACACCTTGAGTAAGATCCAGTGTCTAGTGTCAAGAAGAAAACAATATTCAATTCTTACTAATTCTAAATTAGATACTACTAATTTTCATGCAACTTGCTGGGGAAACTGTTTTCAGACCCCCCACACCGAGTAGGAAGGGCAAACATCATTCCTTCAGGTATGACCATAAGAACAACTATGGTCACTGCAAGAATGGTCTTCCCTCATGTGGAAACACCCATAGTGCAAGTGCTGTTATGGCTACCCGTGAGAAAATACACACGACTCATCATGAACCGTTTGTATTTATGGCCTCAGCCCCCACACTTCATGATATTGCAGGAACTAGCTCTCACAGGATTTCTTCCCACCCTAGGACAAAGGGAAAGGGAGTTGGCAAACATGTAGCAAGCATCACCGGGGCCCCCAGATATGTGCTAGCTGAAAAGAAAGCACCACCTCCTAGGCCTCATGATACTCACCACATGTTCACCATCAGACCCACCTCGAGTCTCGGTGGAAAGGGAAAAATCTGAGAGCAGAACTAGCTCTGCCCCTTACAAACCTAGGATGGTGACCAACTCTGTTAGTAGATCCATTCAGAAAAGGATGTACAATATCCATGAGTGTTGGTGTTATGGCAGAGTGGGTCACTTTGTCATAGACTGTTGGCACAATCCTTCTATGCCAAGGGCAAGGGTATGTCCACATCCTCCGGTAAGAGACAGCCTTCCTGTCAGAGATCCTGTCGGAAGGCATGTTATAATTTATACTGACAAGAACCTAGGACCCAATACCTATTAGGTTCCTAAGGTAAGGTAATCTTATTTTGCAGGATAGTCTAAGTACCTATGAACATGATGGGACTTGGACAAGAGATGTTCCAGGCTTGTTCTGGAACAAGGAACATGGGAAAGGATATAATGCTAACTACATTTTCCTTCATGTACATGACACTCTTCATGCTCCAAATAGTGGATCCGAATGATCATCCTGGTACTCCCAGGTACGCGAATTCAAATTAGATAATTAAATCGCATTGCGTAGATATATATACAGATATATATTGATACACACATTGAACGGAAGGACACACAAGCAAATAACCATATGATCCTCATCTTGGAAACTGAAAAACTTTGATAATCTGTGAAAGTGGGTGTCACATGGTTCGGCAAATCTCAAAGGACTTGTACCAGTAGTTACAATTATAGCTATTACATTCTGAACTCTCTGAGAAAAAGTTAGTGGTTAATTCTAATGTTAAACATCCATCTAACTCTACTTAGGAATTATAATATGAAAATTATAATGCATCATTTAGAAGAAAAAGGAAATCAACTATACCCGTCGATGTTAGGTTTTCAAAAGTTCAAAAGCAGACCTTCCGCACCCGTCGACACAAGCCTCCCGTCGATCAAATTCTGAAAATCAGCCCTAATTTTCAAATTCTGAAAAAGCAAACCCTAAGTTTTCAAATTCTGAAAATCGGCCCCTTTATATATCCCGACCCTTCAGCTTCCCGCCGATCAAACCTTCCGCACCCGTCGACACAAGCCTTCCGCACCCGTCGATTCTAGCCTTCCGCACCTGTCGACACAAGCCTTCCGTACCCGTCGACTAGAACACTCCCGTCGACTCTAGCCTTCCGCACCTGCCGACGTCTGCTCGCCAGCTCTCCAGCCCCGATGCTTGTGTTTCGTCGTCATCAGCATCAATCGATGCCAACCCTAGGGCTACAACTACTCACCGTCTTCTACCATTACGTGTCTTCGCCCCTCCTAGAGAGAAAGGTAACCATCGAAGTTGATTCCTAGAAGTTTTCGAACTATAACTTTTCTCATAAGCTCTCCATCATCACTCCCAACTAGGATTGAACCTTCATTCCCTCGACAGCTCTATAGCAAGGTTGCTGTTGATTTGCTCTCTCTCAAAACCTCCTCACCTGTGCATCTGCAAGGGTGGCCTCCTCGTTGATCTCTAAGCTAAACTAAATTTGTAAGTTCTACTTTCACAGAGATCATCCCTCTAGCTAGTTCAATTCTTACTAATTCTGAATTTAGAAAGAGTTAACCCCTTGGGTTTAACTCGCTTAGGTTAAAAATGTCTCCTCGAACAACGATCGGGCTACTCACTGGAAGTGAATTAGTGAGGACAGGCTTTGATCATGCCTCAGACAAGTTCAAAAATATCATTCTGATGCTGGAATAAGCCGGACTCTCGTTCATTCTCGAGCACCCGTGCAAGATCCTCGACAAGGATGTACTAGAGTTTTTCGCCAACTCCAAGTTGCGTCATGAGGACACAATGATAAAGAGTAAGATAGCAGGCCTCAGGATAAAGATGACGGCTGTAAGACTGTCCCATCATCTCCAGCTCTCTATCTCTGAGCAAGAGGACTATCAAGATGAAGATGATCGTACAAGGACCTTGCAATTCTGTGGATTGACTCGAGGGACTAGGGCCATTAAACGCAAGGATATAAATGACAAAGGAAAACTTCTGTCAGATATCATAGGTAAAGTACTGATCTGCAAGCCAGGCTCCCATGATCACATCTCAGGTGACATGTTCAAGAGCCTGATAGTCATTGTGTGTAGAAAGAAGATGAACTGGGGGGCCATGCTGTTTGAAAAAAATAAAAGATACTCTACGCACCCCAAACTTCGGACAAATCATCAGTCTCTACCTAAACCAGATGGATGGAGATAAGTTTAATATGACTAGGGGAGTTCCCCTTCACTATCTGAAGAAGATGGACTCCAACGTCTTCGACAGGTGGGAAAGAAGAATCCTTGTCCCAGGGGGAGCTCCTGCAATATGTGTTGATGAGGATGACAGAGCTCCTGAGTTCACAAATCTTTCGGCTGAGCCCAATGAAGTTCCTGATCTGCTGAATGCAGGAACTGAGGGGGAGTCACTACCCAATCCTTCTATTTCCCTCATTACAGAAGCCTCAGTCCCAGAACAAGTAAATGTTGCTACTGATATTTCCCTCATCGCTAAGGATGCGGTGGAAACCCTTGCTACTGATGGGACTGAAGAGGAGGAAGAAGAGGATGATGTTGTAAATGTTGCTGATAGTGAAAATGATGTGAATTCCCCTGAAAAGCATGTTGCTGAGGATCTTGAGGATGAGCAGGCTGATAATGATGTGGCTGTACTGGAGGTTAATTCTGAACACCTTTTTGAGGAACAGATTCAGATAAAGGTTCCTGACATGATTGGCGCTACAGTTGAGGGGGAGACCTCAAGGCCTACTGTGACAATTGATACTCTGCTGGATGGGGAGATGAGAAAATATGGCAACATGCTAAACTCCATGGCAGATGCTGCTTCAATCCCTCTAAAGGAGACTGTAAGTTTATTGAGCTCCACAAGTGAATCTGAAGAGGAAAGTCATGACTCTCAGAACCCTATCACTCCAGGACATGACTAGGCTATACATCAAGAACATCAGTTAAGAACTAGCCTAGCCAATCACACTGTGAACGTCATTCAAGGTATAATAGACGAGCTGAAGATATCTTTTGAACATTCTCACAATAAAGTACTCAAACGAATAAAGCAATCAGAAGATCTGATGCTAAAGAACATAGTGGAGATAAATCACAAGATGGATAAGATGGAAGAAAGATTTGAAGCCAAGTATATTAAGGCTGGCAATGCCGTGACTCTTCTAATGCAAGGGCTAAAGAAGACCACAGATGACCTGGCGGTGGTCAATCAAAATGCTCATGTCGTAGCCAAATACATCAAACTTTTCGATGCCAACATGGTCGCCCTCAAAAAGAATCAACAAACCATGTTGGACGATTTCGCTAAGAATGTGAAGCATACAGATGAGTCACTGCACTCTTATGTAAACTAAATAGCACTAGAAGCCAAAAAGGGGGAGAAGGAGTATGTAGCTAAGATGGCAGGGCTCGAGAAAATCATAGTCAACAACTTCAAACTATCTAACGAATATGTATTTAAAAGTTGTCATTGGCTCGTTCAACAAGCGTTAGGTATTCCTATTCCTGTTGATCCTGTGGTAACCACAGCCACTGATAATGTTACTGTTGATGCTCCTGATGTTGATCCTGCTGCTGTTGTTGCTATTACTAAGGATGTTCCCTTAAGTGAAGCTGATGCCAAAAAGGCTGCTAAGCTGCTGCCAAAGCAACTAACATTGCATTCTTTGATCAAGACGCGATTGCGAAAGGGAAGAGAAAGCTTCAAGAAGGAACCTCTAAAGACAATCCAGCAGAGATGAAACTAAGAAAAAAGGAAAGTGAAGTCAAAAATGAATGATGGAGTCCCGTCTCTAGGAGAATTGATGAGTCCCCATTTCATACCGAATTCTGGACTCATCTAGGCTTCATTTCATGACTTTGCACTACCAATTGGATTGTGAGTATGCGGCGTGCGATTGCCAACTTTCGGCAAAATGATCAAGAAAGCCTAGCTGAGGTGTGGGAACGCTTCAACGAGTTGCTGAGGAAGTGTCCAAACCACGGATTCCAAACTTAGAATCTCGTTGAAAGCTTCTATTTCTCTATTGAACCACAACACCGAGCTATGATTGATGCCGCCTCTGGTGGAACGATAATGAATCTTACGCCTGATGATGCATTGAGAATTTTGCAGGATACCGCCATCCACAACGCATATTGGACCGCAGGAAGGAATATTCCACGAGGTACTAGTGAAGTTTTTGCTCTGGAAGAATCCAAGCCCGCCGCCATTGCTGCTCCAGTTATGGCAATCTCATGCCAGGGTTGTGGAGGTTCCGACCACCACAGCTTCGAATACCAAGCAGGCGAGGTACGTGATGAAACTACTTTCCTTAATGAATCAATTAATTTTATTGCAAATCAAAATAGGGGAGCACCTTATGGGAACACGTACAATCCGGGGGTGAGAAATCATCCAAATTTTTCTTGGAATCAAAACGCACTAGGCCAACGATGGCAGCCGGGGCAGCATCAAAATGATGCGTATACCTCCGGAAGCCAACCGCGGCCGCCTCAACAGAATTACCCCCAAGGGCCCCCTGCTATAAAAACAAATTCTTTAGCTGAAATGTTTGAAAAGTTTGTTGAGGTCTCCTTGACTAACATGACGAACCAAGCGGCCTCAATGCGTAAGCTAGAGGCACAATTGGGCCAACTGGCCCAAATGGTCTCTGAGAGGACCCAAGGCACTTTACCAAGCAACACTGAGAAAAACCCCTATGAGCAAGGAAAAATCCTTGGGGAATAAAATTTGAAAAAAAACTCACGAGCTCGTTGTAGCTTGTAAAATTAATAATATTGAAACTACTGCATTGTGCGATTTCGGAGCGTCTAGCAACATCCTCACCATGCAGGATGTTGCGAAGATGAACCTTCATGTTGATCCAGCAAACTGGAAGTTGCTAATTTTGGCAAATGGTATTTTGGCTGACACTGAGGGAGGTGTACGAGAAGTTGAAATCGAGGTTAATGGGAAGTGCTTAACCACTGATTTCCAAGTTTTGGGACCCAAGGAAAACAATTCTATTCCTATATTGGGGGTTCCATTCCTGACGACTAGCGGCGAATCTCTTGATTTCGCCAAAGGATGCGTAACTTGGCCGGTTGTTGCTTCAACCTTGGATATCACTTCTGTACATGACCCTCTTCTCCATAACAACAATTTCCAAAGTGCTGCAGATATCAAGATTGGTTTAGAACTCTCCTTGGTGAGGGATGCTCATACGGAAGAGATGATTAAGGAAGGACTTTCTAAGGAGATGATCGAGAATAATGAGAAAGAGTTCAAAGAAGAGACCGAGTGCACTGATGCAATGGCTACCTTCCTGTTTGCCGTCACATCAATTTTTGAGCATGACGAAACTAGTTCTATTCGGGAGAAATCCCTAGATAATTAATTGTGTAATATTGTTTCAAACTTTATCCAGCGATCAGTAGCTTGGGCTTATCCGGTTGCCATTTTGGTACCGAAAATGAAGCCGCCAACCGCAAAAATAGGACCCACCACGGACTGCAATCTTTGGAAATCTCCCACGGTGGAGAAGCTGAGGAAGGCCAAGCATGTACGCGATGAGCGTTATGCTGTCCTCCGGCGCGAGGAATTGCACATTCGGAGTAAAGGGAAAGCCCTTTCTCCCAATGTAAAACGACACTCTGTTGTTCCCTCGCGCCCCACCGGAGAGACTTATCACAAGTCCGCATTTTGCTGATTGCTCTCCCCTTTTCCGTAATTCCCTATGCTTTGTGCTTGCTTGTTTTGTTGGGAACTTTTCGTTGCTGTGCTTTATTTTTCTGCAATTCTTTAATTCCTGCAAGAACAATATATAAACTGCTAATACAGGTATTTGGTCCATTTTAAGGACGGTAAACAAAAGGGCTATTCGGGAGACAACCCAAGCTTGGACCTTTTTTGTCCCTCTTTTTTGTGCTTTTTACTTTGCTCTTCTATTATATTTTCTGTTATTTGTCTTTTCTTCTGTTCAACCTAATTCGCAGGTCCAGCATACTTTTGTGCGATGCAGCAACCTCCGCCTTCTGGTATGCTCATTCTTTGGAGCATAGGTACCCTTTCTCCTCAGCCCTCTTTTTATTTTAGATGTCTATTTTCATTTCTGCCTATGTTTTCATTCGAGTCTGGGGGGAAGAGCCGCTTATGCACTCCACGAGCACATTGATAGCATGCCAGTAGTTTTATTTTATGCTTCAGTATTGTAGAATCCTGCTGCACACACCTTGCCACCCACACGAGCGCGCACTTAACTACGTGCGCGGCTCGAGTTAATGTTGTCATTTTATTTCAATTTTAAAATGGCGGTGCTGACTTTGGATTTTAATTTAGAGTAGTTCGAAACTCATGCAATGCTCTTAATCGAGTACTCACGTGGTGTAGAAATTGTATAGGTTTAATTTTTCTTTATGCTTGTAAATTTATATTTTTTTCTGCACTCGTAAATCATGTTTGTCCTACTCAAAATTGTGAATCCGGAGCAATCTATCGATAGCGTAGGAATGTGTGTAGGCGTCTCTAGCTTTGTATTGCTTGAGTCGGGAGGACGTTTCATTTCTCTCAGTGGCTAAGAACTTGCCCCAAGCTACTTTCGAAGCATTGGTGCATGGTTAGTCTATCGTGAGAGTGATATAGGCCATCATGTTGTCCCAGTTGAGCTTTGTACCCTTTCCTAACGTCGCCCTCGCTAGCCCCTTTGTTCTTACCCTTCCTTTTGATTCAGCTCCACTATATTCGCCAAAGCCTCATAGCCGATCCTAGTCGCACGCCCAATTCGAGCATTAGTAGTTTACATTTTACGTTGGGTTTTGATGTGGTGATTCGTTTTTGTTATATGTGGATGTGCCCAAAAGAAAAATGTGTTGATTTTGTTAAATAAAAATATGAAAGCTTAAAAGAAAAATCTATAAAAAGAAAAGGAAAAAAAAAGAGGAAAAGAAAAGAAATAAGAAAAAGTTTAAATGAACAATCTTTTTGAGATGGGATTGTTGTTTGGAGTAGGCGGTGCACACACCCATTTGTAAAAGTAAGTTTGGGGGTGTGGTGCACCTGCGTTTATTTGGTGGTTAGCGGTTACTATTTTTTGTACGTTAGCTCATTTGGGTTTGATGCATTACCCATCTTGTTTATCCTTGTTTTCCTCACCGTAACCCAATCCCCATTATTACCCAAAGTCCTACGGACTAACTCTAGAGTCAAACTAGTGCCGTGGAGAGAGTGCGAACGGGCAAGCATATGGTCCCCGACATTGGTGGATTCCTTTGGAGGTGATCACGAGCCCCGATCTTTGGCAATGCTTAGCCAAGCGACTTGCAAATTTTCTTCCTACACATGACCGAGCGATTCTCCGTCATTCAATTTTTGAGTAGTGACAATATCTATTTACGTTTGTCGAAAGTTATAAATTTCATAGTATAATTAAAAATTTCTTCTATTATATTATCTATACACTTAGTTTTCGATTTCTCATTCTACTTTAAATTGAAGTTACTTCATCAGCAAGCTATTTTGGAGTTCACGAGATGATTATTTGCCCGGGACGTACAAATGGTTAAGTCTGGGGGTGTGATGAGTCCCCATTTCATACGAAATTCTGGACTCATCTAGGCTTCATTGCATGACTTTGCACTACCATTTAGCGCCATTAGCACTCCTTTTGGTTCGCTACGACATTCCACGTCTTGTGCACTTTATTAGCCTATTTCTGTGCGTGTGTGTATTTCCCTCTTGCTATGCATTTTATTAATATCTGTGACTGCCATGATCGACAACCCATCCAGTTTTCCTGCAGGTTCGGGGATCGTGTGGGCGTCCGGGATAGGGCTTTCGCCATTTTTGGGCAAAGGAGTCAATGGTCGTGCGTTTTTACCCACGCACGACCATCGACCTCTTTGGCGCACGATCATCAGTCGTGCGCAGTCTGGCTTCTCTTGTGAAAGTTCTGCCCCGCCATATCACACGATCACCAGCTATACCGCGCACGATCACTGCTTGTGCGTTGCAGGTCGTGCGCTGTCATGCCCTCTTTTGAAAAGTTCTGTCTCGCCATTTCGCACGATCACTGATCGTGTGCTACTGATCGTGCGCGAGCTTTGATTTCCTGGTGCAGGTTCTACAGGTTGTTATCGCACGGGCGATTACTTTGTTCGTGCACGACCACTGGTCGTGCGCCAGTGGTCATGCGCGCTATTTAACTCTGCTTCTAAAAATCGTCCTGTTCCGCGAATTAGGGTACGGACCCTGGATCGATCTTTGCCGCCACTTCGCCGTTCCGCATCCCAGGAGTTCCATCCATCTCCACCTTCATCCCTACCATCGGGAGGTCATTTTCTGGCGATTCTAAAGCATTCCGCATCCTCCGGGTATACTCCCGGCCATTAAAGACCTCTTCTCCGAGCTTTCCACCGAATAAGATGATGAAGACAACCTAGAGAACGGACATAAAGGCCCTCGAGGTGACAGCTCGTCGGTACCGGAAGCCTCCTCGGACTGCGCGTGGTAGCGGATTGACAACCCGCACCTCCGGCCAACAACCGCGGTGGATCTTCACTTTCTTGGTTTAGTCTTTCTCCATCTCTCTTGTTGTATGAAATGACTTAAGCTTGTAATGAACTTCGATTTCTAGTTGTTTTAATTAGATTATTGTTGTTTAATCTTGCTAGTGAGATTTGTGATTTGATGCGCCTCGCCCCATCTCACTTCACTCTGTTCCTTCGTTCCATTCGATTGCACTCCGCACTAAACACCTCACTCACTGGCTCACCGTCCATTCGCCTTACCGAAGTACGGCATCGCGGCCGTTACATCCATCTCACTTTGTGAAGCAGTGATTGCGACCCACATATTTCGCTTTAGTTTATTTGTTTGCAAAACCACCTTCAAAGCCCTATATTTTTCCTTTATTTAATTAACTCTCATAACGATAATTTCAGATCGTTCGTTGTTCTACGGTAATTGCATTCCTCAAGAGACCGACACTCGGGGATTCATTCCCAAAACTTTATTAATTGTACGACCGGTGCGCTTGCCGTATTTACACGCATCAAGCATCATACTTGATACGTTCACGCTACAAGATCGGGGAGAGCTTAACAGGAATGAAGTCTACAGTCAGTACGAATGGGAAATGCACAGAGAATTTGAGGAAAAAATAAATATATTCTTCAGGACAAATACAATTGAAAACAAAGCTCCTCCCCCCAGGTACTACCCAAAGCCAAAGGAATATTTTGAAAGGCAAAGCAAGAAGTTTCTTGCAAAACAGCAAAGAGAAGCTGAGGCAAAGGAGGGGAAAAACATGAAACCCAAATGATTAATTTTCATTATGCGTGTACTTCTGTTCTTAAATTTGAAAAACACTTTGGATATATATATATATATAATTATATGCTGATTCAATTTCTGTTTTGAATGCGTGAAACTTTATTATTATGATTTCTTGTCTCGCATACACTTATATATATCTTTCTATTTAGTGTAATTCATCTTAGCTAGTAGGATTTTGGCTTCTTCAAATAGGGGGAGATTGTTTGGTATTGCATCCACAATTACCCAGATTTGAAGAAGACTCCAGTCAAGCTAAGATGGATTGACAAGGTATTTGACATTCTTATGTTAAGTTGTGCTTGCAACTATTCCATGCTAAGTACACACCAATGTCAGAGTGCAGTGAGTCAATATACATGGGTCTGCGCAACGTAATTCCTCGTTGTGTAGATCAGTGTGTTGATCCACGTGTGCTCTCTCTATTAGAGTGTACTTATTTTCAAGTACAGGGTCAAGGTAGATCAAGAGTAGAAGAAGGAGCAAGGATGAGTCAAAGACAAAGCTATCAAAAGAAGGAAGGAGGAAAATCCTTCCAAGTAAGAATCGACGGGAATCGTTAGTGATTCCCGCCGACTTCGACGGGAGTCATTAGTAATTCCCGCCGACTTCGACGGGAATCACTAAGTGTCTCCCGCCGACTATTTTCGGCTGGCAAAAGTCAGAAATTCTGCCAAGGCAGAATCGATTGGAGTTGGGAGTGATTCCCTCCGACATCGACGGGAATCACCAACGACTCCCGCCGATTTTGCCTTAGGAAGATTTCGCCGCTCGCTGGACCGATCCAGGTCGTCGTGCTCAGTTCGGCCAGATCTCGAGATTTCCAAGGTGGGCCCCACAACGGTCTTCTAGGGTTTGCCTTTGGGTATAAATACATACTTATTCCCGTTATCTACAGTACAAAAACACCGGAATACAAAAACACGCCGCCGTGACCTAGCGCATCGTGAGCTCCGCCGACAGGCATGTCGCCGACCGAAAGTTGTCACCGCCGCTGATCTCAGCTTGTATCTGATCGCTCGACGACAGTACCGAGGCAACCACCCGGTCTCACGTGTCTCTCTCGAGATCTCTTATCTTCTGATTCGTTGAACGAGACTTGTTCTCCCTTCCGAATCAGTTGAGACGTTTGGTCCGACTGAGATCATTCGAATACCTAGCTTGCTTCGTCAAGAAGTTTGGATTTGCAAAGCATCGCCGCCGCACTTGCTTGCCGCCACCGATCTTGACAAGATCCATTCCAAGTGAGAAATCCGGTTGTGGACTCTTCGTACTTTTCGTGCAAGCTTCAACAAACGAAGAAGGACATCGGAATCTCCATAAATCATTGTTTGTATTTTTATTTACATTCAATTTTGTTGTAAAGGAATTTCATTCCTATTTGTAAGGGTTGGGTGCAACCCGTTGTGGTAGAGTTGTGACTCCGTTGTTGGAAGGGTTCCTTCCGTGGTTAGGGGAGCGTTGCTCCTAGTGTGAGGATTGGATTTCAATCCGTTTGGAGAAGTGACCGAGTCGTCCCTTGGTGGGAGATAGGTCGAAGGGGGAAAGTGGACGTACCCAAATCGGGGTACCACTATAATTCTTTGTGTGTTTTTGTATCTGTTTGCTTACTCTAGTTAAATTCCGCAAAAGATTGCATGAAACCTATTGCCCCCCCTATAGGTGGATTAGGTTGACACTAGATGCTTTCAACTAGCGTAAAGAACAGCTCTGCGCCAGCACGAACTGCCTTGATCACCTGAAGAGCAGACATCAACGTCTTGCTCGACCCCTTCAATCCCACAAACATTATCTCCCGACCAGCACCCAGCTTGACCTCTTTACAATTGCAATCTATAAATGCCTTCTTCTCCGAAAGCCAGTCCATACCAAAGATAACATCGAACTATACTAGCGGAAGCAACGACGCTAGCAAGTCGAACTCCTGACTTCCAAGATGAACCCTTACGACACATACTCTGTCCGCACGCATAGAACACCCATTCGGCAGCAACACGTCCAATTTGTCCTTCGCCATCGAAGAAGGGACTCCGATGCGCGATATAAAACTTTCGAACAAAAAGGAGTGCGACGCTCCCGTATCGAATAGTGCTTTTGCCGGACTATCGCAAATCAAGATAAAGTCTATACAAACAGTAATAAGCTAACAAGCACTAGGTAATAGTATTTTAAAGCTAACTTGCTATTAATTTAAACCGTACCTGTCACCACGTCTGTCTGTTTGATGGCCTCCTGCTGGACCAGATTATAGACTCTTGGTTGAGTCGGAGCATAATGGGATGCAGTTGACTCCACCGCTTTGCCCTTTTCTTCATAAGTTGCTCCCTGCTTTCCACAAGTATAACAAGAGCCCGGGGTTCGGTTGGTAGTTTCCCCCAAGGCACCTGAAGAAGGGGCTGGACCCGACGTCCTAGCCTTTTTATTCCATTTGCGGAACACCAATTTTGAGGAGTTCGGCCTTTTGAACTCCGACCCCTTCTCATTAGATTCTTTCTTAGCCTGAACGTTATTCATGTCTTTTTCCAAAGACCGGGTCGTATTGACCAAGGTCAGGAAGCCCTGCGTCATCGGCCCCGATAGTAGTAGTCTCAAGTCATCCCTTAGACCTTCGTAGAATTGGTTGGTCTTTCGCTCCTCATCAGCGAAGGTAGCGCTTGCATATCAACCTAATCGAGTAAACTCGTGGAGATAGTCATCCACGGTACTCTCTCCTTGAACCAACTTCTGGAACTCATTTTCCAAAGCAATCCTTAGCTGAGGGGAGGTATCGAGCCAACAACAGTCTCGAAAACTCCTCTATCGAGACGTTAGTAAGCTATCTACCCCTAAGATGGTGTAGCATCAAGCCTTCCCACCATAGTTTTGCATCACCATCTAGCAAGAACGTGGCAATTGTGGTCTTTTGCCACTCTTCAGTCTCAGTAGCTATTAGTACTCTCTTAATTCTGGAGAGCCAATCCTCTGCTTGAGTTTGGGTTCCCGTCCCCGAGAACACTGGAGGATTGAAGCCCATCACGTTCTTAAGCTGCTTCTTTGTTGCTCTCCTAGGAAACACTGGCTCCACTACCACCTGCTCCACTCTCCTTGGCTCCTCCGCTTGGAGCGGTACTTTCCCCCACAGCAGGGGCAGGCTGCTGCACCTGCCTCGCAGGCTGCACGTTGATCATCGCAAACATAGCCTCCGCTACCAACCGTATGGTCTCAGCCGAAGGAGGTGGTTCTGGAGCATCATTTGGTGCGCTGCTTGCCTCAGAAACTGGTCATTCTGACGACCCAGCACCACTCCTGGTCACCTATAATCATACAAAACACCGATAAGCGACCAAACAACATTGCAAAACACAATTATAGGAACACGCAGGTTCCTCAACCATGTGTATTTTCATTCCTAAGTGGACATTCATGGGTTCTTTACATGTTATAATGATGACGCACACACATATGCTCACCACCCCTTAAAGTGAATTTGTCCACGAATTCATTTAAGGCTGACCGGAACCGGTAGTCTGATACCAAATTGTAACACCCCTATCTGTCACATAGCATATAGCAGTAGGTACGACCGGGGCCCGACGCTATATACCACAGACAAATCGATGGGTTACTCAATGAGACCATTCAACCAATACACACGTCCTACACAGAGCATCTAGCGGAAGCAATTTATTAAGTTGCACAAGTAAGAACCCAGCCACATGCACGAATGTCCACTAACAAAACCTAATAGGAATGAACTACAAAATACACAAAAGTACTGGCCTTAAGGCCTTACAAGAGTTCACAATAAATAAATAGTGTCTTACAAACTTTGGCTCGCAGGCAGGCCACACATGATTTAAATAAGTAAACAAACAAGGCCTTCGAGGGTCGGCTCAGCAACTTGGGCTTTGACCCACTATTTGTCGCTCGGCTCCGCAGCACCTGCAAGCACAATTCACGGAAACGGTGGCAAACAAGAATAACGGTCAGCTAAAGCTAACCAAATTATAATGATTCCTCACCCGTTCTTGGGGCAGCAAAGCTCCTTCCCTACACTTGTTAGCAAAACAATAAATATAGTGAATAAACACAACATCACGGGTGCACTCACACACGGCCATACACCTCGTGCTCTCAGGGCACTTACTTGGTGAACTCGGTCCACCACTGCCCCCAGGACAGCAAACTCGTGAGCAATAAAGTCTTCATGGCTTGAGCTGAAGACCCTCCCTCTATGCCATCGGTAGGCCTTGTAAAACCGAACCACATAGAGCAGGTACAGTTTCACTCAACTCGCTGCTCACACTACCACGACACTAAAAATCATCAGCACGAGCTAAGTTTCCCCGTAACCCATAAATCGATCAACCAACATACATAACCCAGTTATGTACAATGATGGCTCCCGGGCCACCAACAATGGCAGAATCACGCTTCTACCCAGATTTCCGAATGCGCCTTGGGGTTAATCCCCAAGGATCCCTGCTGCAATCTACCACATAGAAACTCGAAAATAACCAAAGGCACGGAGTCTTCTCCGGCTAATCATGCATAGCAAATCATCACTGGTCCAGACCAATATGTCCAGTTAGGCTTCACACACCATGCTTATGTCTGTACTACGATTCTGGACTCTAAACAAGGGGAACTTTACATATCTACCCCCAAGGAACACCGCAACTCACCGCACACTCGCGAGAGAGGGTTTTCCCTATGCAAAAGAAGAAGAGCTTCACATGCTCAAGATGAGAATCTTTACCCTAGCGTTTATCCTCAGCGCCATGGAAAACTACGTGGATGAAAAGCACCACGATCATCTCGCCTCCGCAGATCTGGGTTCGGTTTGCGATTTGGCGCTCCGAATCTCCTCTGGCGACCGGATCTTCCCTCCTTCTTCCTCCTTGCTCTCCCTTCTCTCTAGGATTTTGAAAGAGAAAGGCCCAAGAAAAGTGAGGGTTTAAACCCCCAATCCCGGACTTAACCCTAACATGGAGAGGCCTGAGCCGTTAGATCCCAAAGTAAGGAAACGAACGGCTGCGATTCAGTCCGAAAATAAACTTCCTGGGCCGAACACGGCTTTCGACACGCTCGTGTCCAAGGCCGTGTAACTCATTCGCCGTCAAAACTGACGTACCCTGAAAAGAACACGGGCACTCGACATACTCGTATCAGGCTTTACATGCCTGTATCATCCTGTACACGTCCGTATAGATGGGCGTGTTCCTCCATCGACACAGGTCTAAAACGTCCAGAGCACGACACGACCATGTGATACGCCTGTGTCACATACCGTGTGCTAGACACACCCTGGGACACGCTAGTGTCCCAGGCCGTGTAGCTTCCTTAGCACGACTCGCCAAACGACCCGAGCAGGACATGGGTATTTGACACGCCCGTGTCAAATCTGACATGCCCGTGTAAGCTCCGAACACGTCTGTACTCAGGCCGTACGTCCTCACTCAACGATCGTTGAGTGAAAGGCGTTGAGTGGCTGACACGCCTTGGGACACGCCTGTGTCCCAGGCCGTGTTCATCCCCTGATGACCGTTGACTGCAATTCCATCAACCACGCGACCATCGTCAAACCCGAGCACGACACTCCCCTGGGACACGCCCGTGTCCCAGGCCGTGTCACCTCTACCAAATCCCAGACTTGGCTCAAAACGACACCTTCTCTACGTTGCCTCCCAATGTGAGGACCTCCATCTCCACCACCTCTTCTGCATCCTCCAGACAAGACTATTTTCCCCATTCTCCAATGTCCCCCTCTCCTAGGACAAGGACTCCTCCTCAGCCTCCTCCACGACCATTCCCTCAGCCAGCTCCTCCTATAATCCCTCTACCACCTCCACCTGGGTGTGGTTCTCCTCCACCTCCATCTCCACTCCACCTACTTCCTGCTCCACCTCCTCCATCCTCCACTCTATCTCCTAGACCCCCTCTTGCTAAGAAATTGAGTTTACCGCGATGACGTAGCACTCCCTTGCCACCTTGGGGTATCCTTAGACTCGGACCTGGATCCCCTCGGCGTTGAACTTCAAGCACTGGTAAAAGGATGAGGGGTCGCAATTGAAGGCGCTGATGAGAGGCCACCCGAAGATGGAGTTGTAACTACTAGGGGCATCCACGATGACAAACCTGTAGTTTCTGGACTCCCCCCCGAAGAGTGACACAGAGCCCCACTCTCCTTCTACCTAATTTCTCTCCCTAGAGAACCCAAATAGAGGTCCATCCAAGGCCAGCACCCTCTTGGCCTCCACCTTCATTGCGTCAAACACCTTCTTGAAGATGAAGTTGACCGAACTCCCGTTGTCGATGAGTATTCGGGAGACGGTGAAGTTCTCGACCACGGTATGGATGACCAATGCATCACAGAAGGGGTCCTCGTGATTTGGCATATCTTTCCTTGAGAAGGTGATCTTCTGTAAAGACTCCACCCGTTAAATAACATAGAATATAAGGTCCGACTGGGGCTCCACACTATATGCTACAAACTGACGGTGAGGTCACAGGATAATACCATCATCGCATCCTAACACAGAGCATGCTAGCAGAATAGATACACAAGTAGCTGAACTCATAGCAGGAATATCCACTAGATATATATAAACCAACGTTATATATAACCAATCAAACGAGGGCATAGCAAATACTACAGTTTGGCCTTAAGTCTTTACAGTTCCTCTTTAAACAGTATGGATTACAGACATCGGCGCGCAGGCCGGCCAAACATGAATAAAAGAAAATACAAAAGCTAGCCTTCAAGGGCTAGTAACAACAACAAGAGCGGCAATAGCAGCAGCAGGGGAATCAACCCTTCATTTTCAGATCGGCTCTCCAGCACCTGAATAGGGACAATCCACCCAGAAGGTGGCAAATAAGGCAATGGTCAGCATTCAACTGACCAATTTATAACAATCCTACTCCTTTCCCGGGGTAGAGGCATTCCTTCCCTGCAGAGCAATATAGCAATTGACAGATAATATACATATTGTTCTCTCACGCACAAGCAATCCATCACAATCGTCGGCCACCCGGCCCGACGATCTGTGCTCTCAGACACACTTTTGGGTACACCAGCGAACCGGGATCAACACCAATGAGCATTTAGTCTTAATGGCGCGCAGGCCTAAGACTCTCATTATGCTACTGACGAAAGACCAATGCCTTACCACTTCCTTGTACAGTCAACATAACGAAGGTACAGATCCACCACCACCCGTTTCTCATCTTGCCTTGCCCTCACTAAGAGAATCGTAATTGCGGCTATAATAAAAGGCGCGGGTCGGCTTCACCTTTCCTGTTCGGCACGAGGCCTTCTAGAGCTCGCAGCTCCCAATCGCTATAACGCCCGCCAAGAACTGGCGTCAAAATAGCCACACTGTCTAACTAGGACTTGCTTCCTCATCCATTAAGGACTGGCTACATCGTAGCCACAGCACAAACAACACAAGGGAATTTTCTTGGAGTTCCACATTCCATTCCTTCCTACTACTTCGCTTCACAGGCATAACCCAATGACCCCACTAACTACATGAGTATACGCGGAGTCTTCTCCGGTGCGCAATATGCAACATCACCAATCCAGGCCAACCTGTCCAGATGGGCTTCACACAGCATGCCTATCCCGTATTACACATTTCTAGGTCTAAATACAGACTCAAGCTGGGGATAGCAACTATCACCGATTGGAATCACTCACTTCTTCCACCTTTTTGTGGAGAGGATTCCTTACTCATGCATAAAGGAGGACTTCACATGTCCAAGAAGGAAGATCGTTACCCTTGACGACCTCTTGGGATCCATCGAAAATCTGGCCGGTTGGAAAGTACCGCAACAGCTTTGCCTCCACTAAACTAGCCTCGGATGGCGAATCGGACCACGAGAGCACCACCAAATCCTTGATCTTCTCCTCCTCCTCCTTCCTCCAAGCTCTCTCTCTTTTTCTCTCTTGATAAGAATGAGAGAAGAAGCTACTACTCAGCCTTAACACTGCAGGAAAAGACAAGGGCCATTGGATCCAAATAGAAATACTTGGATTGCCAAGATCTGCCCAAAATTATATTTTTGACTTGACACGGCCTGTGACACGCTTGTGTCCCAGGCCATGTCCCCCAAGCGGTGTACGAACTGACTCAAAATGAACCAGAACACGGGCCCCAATATGCACGTGTCACAGGGCAGATACGCCCGTGTCAACTTTGACACGGCCGTGTGACTGGTCGTGTCACCTATTGTAACACAAGCACAAATCACCCGAGTAGGATACGGCTAAGTCACACGCCCGTACCCCTGGTCGTGTTTCCAACATGCCCTTGTGACACGCCTGTGTCACAGGCCGTGTTCCACACTCAATGCCACTCAACACCATTTCTCTCAGCGCCACTCAACGCCATCGATTTTCTCCCGAGCAGGACACGCCCAGGTACACGCCCATGTCCCAGGCCGTGTTGTCTCTCGACGATCAGTTCTCGAGTACTCGAGTCGACATCTTGAGAGAAGGACACGCCCTGGGACACGCCAGTGTCTCAGGCCGTGTCACCCATCCTGACTCCAACTTAAGATTTTGGGGTGTTACATCTTCTCCTCTGTGGGTGGGGTCTGGGATATGAATCCAACGCTCTGGTGGTACATGGTGTTGAAACTTGCCATCCAAGAAGCCTCGACCCACACCCCCCCATGGATCACTCTAATCCCTCCTCGGGCCCCAACATTAGCCCGATCTTCAGACCTATCCTCCTCTGCTCGAGGCAGGACTTCTTCAATCTGCACCTCCCGGCGGTCCTACTGCTGTCATTGCTCCCTATTTCCTCTTATCTCAAGGAACTCCGGGCACGTGGCTGTAGTGTACCCCTCCTCTTGATGGAAGTCACAGTAGGGTAACTCCACCCTGACTTCCCTCCTCCTCCTATGCTGACCCCTCCACCTCTAGATGTTTATAGTCATAGCCTGATGCTGATTGGGGTGAGGGGGTCTCTGCCCCTGCCTCCATCCTGGGGGTGGAAGTGTCCCTGGCCTCCCTGGCGGGTGTCTCTTCCATGGAAACCTCTCTATTGGCACTGATCCTGCCATTCTGGCTGCCTCCAACCAAGACAATTATCCGACTCCTGATTCCCCCACCTTGGAGACTGTTGTTATACCTGCTATTACTATTCCTACTGTCAGGGTTCCACTCTCCACACCTCTAGAACTCGGCCCACTTGGCCAGCTTCCTCACGAACTCGAGTTTTAACGCCTCCCCCTCGACTTCCCTCGCTACCCTCTCCATCAGCTCCTTATAAGAGAGAGGCGGCACCCCCTTCAGTTCCATCCTAAAGAAACCTTGTTGCAACCACAAGGTGAAGGCCATCATCAGGGTGTGCCTTAGCATCTCCTGGACCTCGGTGACCTCCTCCTGGAACCGGTCAACATAGCTTCCAAAGGTCTCGTTCACCCCCTTCCTGATTTGGAATAGGGACTCTGACTCCTTCTTCCTCTTCTTAGAAGTGGTGAACCTCAACATAAACCCCCGGCGCAGGTCCTCGAAGTAGTAGAATTAGTTGGCCGGCAGCTATTGGAACCACTCCATCACCTTCTCCTTGAGGGTGATGGCGAAGAGTCTGCATTTGAAGGCATCCGACATCTGCCTTATCGACACCACATCCTTGAACCACTGTATGTGTTGGACTGGGTCATCCTTCCCAGTGTAGTAGGTCATCTCTGGCTCCCTGAACCCCTCTGGAACTGGGGCAGAAGAAACAAATTTGCTGAAGGGGCTGCCTCCTCCTTCTGGGCGAGCCGGGGGATCACGCACCCCCATCTTGTCGAACCAGCCTCCACTCGCCGACTTGGGGAAGATCACTCGCCCCTGAAAATCTCGCACACTACGTTACTCCGCTACCTCCTTCCCAGGTCGCTGAGCCGGGGCATCCTCTCCTAGATCCGGGGCGGCATCGACTGGGATAGCTAGTCTCGAGCACTCGATACACGCGCCGAGTGCAAACCTGACGAGGCCAATCACCTCCTGCCTGAACTCGTCGAACATCCCACCATGGCGAGAGGGGGAGGGGGTGGCGAGTCAGCCCTGTCCGAACCTCTCCCCTTCTCCTCCAGTCATCGAGCCTGCTAAAGAATTTATGTACTTACCACGATCCACGCTCACCGCACCAAAATGTTGAAACTGAAGACTCGGTCTCTGTAGAGTTCACCCTTGGGGAAGGTGTGATCGCACACTTACTTCTCTCTTACGAGCCAAACAACTAAGGGAAAAGAATGGGGAACATACCTAAGGGCTCGTCATGGAGGTCCCACCACACAACCGGAAGATCTTAGAGCGCTTCCCCTCCCTAGACAAAATTCAAGCTAAGGGTATCTCAGAAAGCTCAAGAATACCTGGGCACCAGTAAGCATGCCTTCTGAGGTACCCCCTTAGGTCTATTTATAGATTTCTGAAAATGGCCTGCAAATAGTCTGCCTCTGTTGTTCTGAACAGCTATGTGCAGCCCAACTGGGTCTGCCAATAGTGTAAATCCGCTGTTCCAACAGGATATAGACAAGCCCGGCCCTATGGAGCCTCCGCTCGCCGAGGGCGGCGAGTGCTTGATGGAGCTGGCACTCGCCACCTCTACCGGCCTTGGGCGAGTACAGGCCCGGCCTGTCCTACTCGTTCGGTGCTCGCCAAACCCCAGGGGAGAGTGCGAACCGACCCACTCCACTCGCCCACTTCTCGGGAGGCCCCTAGGGCGAGTGCGATCCAACCCTATCCACTCGCCGCTCCAATGATTCACCCCCATTTGGGTGAGTTGGGCTACTGGTCTTTGGCCGATCTGGCCCCTGTCGACCCGCTCCACTCGCCCGATATGGGGTTGTACACTATCCACAAAGTATTCTCATGGTGGGTCTATCCAGTACAACTTGTTCACTAACAAGTACCCATGTGATGACTTGATATCACAATATCATGACCTGTGAGAACCGGTCATCAGTCAACACACATGCTAGTCTTAATGTATCATCATTTCCCTTAGCTTCTAAGATGATACTAGACTAGGGACCATTTAAGAATGAAGCTTCTAAGAATATAGTCTCTCACATTCAAGTCTCCACTTGATTTTTATGGAAGCAAACATTCTAAGGACATTTATTACATTAAATTAATCAATCACAATAGAAATGAATTTTACATAACAAAAGAACTTGCCATAAATATAAAATGAAATGTATATACACTATTCCTCAAATGAATTATTACAACAACCAACAAATAGACAATTCACAAGACTCCCACTACGGCTGATCATTAAGGTATCGTATACCCATAGATCTAACATGACCATCATACTTTTTCTGCGATAGAGGCTCCGTCAGTGGATCTGTTATATTTTCTCTAGTTGGCACTCTACAAATGTTCATATCTCCTCTATCAACAATCTCTCGAATAAGATGGAGCCGGGAAAGTATGTGCTTGGATCACTGATGAGATATAGGTTCCAAAGCAAGTACAATTGCACCGTTGTTGTCACAATAGAGAACTATGGGATCAACAATGCTAGGAATGACATCTAACTTATCTATGAATTTCCTAATCCATACAGCCTCCTTCGTTGTATTTGTTGCAGTGATATACTCGGCCTCAGTTGTAGAATCGGCAATTGTTTCCTTCTCGGAACTCTTCCAGCTAACAACACCTCCATTTAAGAAAAATATAAATCCTGACTGAGACTTTGAGTCGTCTCTATCAATTTTGAATCTAGCATCTGTGTAACCCTTTACAACCAGCTCTTCCTCTCCACCAAATACCAAGAACAAATCCTTAGTCCTTCTCAAGTACTTTAGGATATTCTTGACGACATTCTAGTAACTTTCACCCGGATCAGGCTAATACCTGCTACACATGCTCAAGGAATAAGAGACATCGGGTCGAGTATATATCATTTCATACATGATTGATACAATCACCGAAGCAAATGGAATCAACTTCATGTGGTCCTTATCTTCACAAGATTTAGGACACTGGTCCTTAGAGAGACTCATACAATGTGATATGGGCAAGAATCCTTTCTTGGACTCAAGCATGTTGAACCGTTTCAACACCTTATCAATGTATGTACTTTGGGTCAAACCCAGCAACTTTTTCGATCTATCTCTATAGATCTTAATACCAGGTATATAAGTCTCTTCGCCGAAGTCGTTCATAGAAAAACAGTTCACTAGGTTGTTCTTAACAACTTGTAGGGTCGGTTTGTCATTCTCGATCAGCAGTATGTCTTCTACAAACAATATCAGAAAGACAACAATGCACTCACTAATTCATTTGCAAACACATGGTTCATCCTCATTCATGATAAAACCAAACTCTTTGATCTTTTCATCAAAATGAAGATTCCAACTTCGAGAAGCCTATTTTAATCAATAAATGGATCTCTGCAGCTTGCATATTTTAATGGCTTCACCTAGAGAAACAAAACCCTCAGGTTGTGTTATATACACTTCCTTAAGGAGGTTTCCATTTAGGAAAGTCATTTTGACATCCATCTGCCAGATCTCGTAGTCATAATACATAGCAATAGTAAGCAGAATTCTGATGAACTTAACCATGGCAACATGGGAAAAGGTCTCATCATAGTCAACACCATGACTTTGCTTGAAACTATTAGCTATTAATCGCCCTTTACATGTCTGTACATTCTCATCCATGTCAGTCTTCTTCTTGAAGACCCACTTGTACCTTATGGGTCGTACCCCTTTAGGTGGTTCCACCAAGGTCCAAACTTGGTTTGCATAGAAGGAGTCCATTTCAGATTTCATGGACTCAAGCCACTTCTCGGATTCCGGTCAACGCATAGCCTCTTTGTAGGTTGCAGGCCCATCATCATGATCCATAAGCAACAGATTACCTATTTGAGACACGAGAAATCCATATCTCTCGGGCTCAAACCATGGTCTACCAGATCTACGTGGAACTTGTGTTTCTTGAGCAGGCTCTCTAGCTACAACAACTTGTAGTCCCTGCTCAGGTTCTAATTCTGGTTCATTCACGATTTGTGGTTCTTGAACTTCTTCAAGTTCTACCCTGGTATTCTTTCTACTTAAGAACTTTTTCTTAAGAAAGACACCAGTCCTCGCAATAAATACCTTTCCCTCGGATGGTAGGTAGAAATAGTACCCTTTAGTTTCCTTAGGATACCCCACAAGATAACATTTATCTGACTTGGGATCTAGCTTGTCAGGAATCTTACGTCTCACGTAGGCCTAATAGCCCCAAATCTTAATGAATGACATACTAGGATGCTTCCCAATCCATCTCTCATATAGTGTCTTTAGAACTGCTTTCGTAGGAGCACGATTTAGTGTAAAAGAAGAAATTTTTAGAGAAAAACCCCAAAAGGAAGCAGGCACATCTGCATGACTCATCATCGACCGTACTATGTCTAACAGAGTATGATTCCTGTAAGACCCCCCTCCCGGAACACAAGACACGGCACGAGAGGGGTCTTATGCCCAAAACAGCCGCCTTGCGGTAACACTAGCACTCAGGCTAGCCTGTACCACAAGACGCCTATTCTGCCGGCTACCAATAATATCAACAGATAAATGCCAACCCAACCATAATAATATGAAAGTCAAATCCACACCAAGCATATGTCCATAATATCATAAACAAAGAAGCTACAACAAGCTTCTAATATCAGAGTACGTAAACAGAATTGCCCCGAAGGGCTACAACAAAATCTCTCTCTCACTCACATCGGTAACCGACGGTAGCGACGGTACCGTCCCTTCAGGCCCTGTCACCCTGGCCTGGCTGTCCGTCTGCATAGCCTGCTGCTCCACCTGCGGGGTTTCCTCCTAAAAAGGAAGACGTAGCAACCGTTAGTCAAAAAGACTAAGTGGTTTCACATCCGCTCCCCCGGCGACTTCTCGGCACCTGGCGAAAAAAGGAACATGTACAATATATAAATAACAGTAGTACAACAGGTGAAGTGAGTATACATATTATAAGCAGCAACATCAGCAGAGTATAATAAACAAGCTCTTATTTCAAATCTACGAACTACAGCAGCAAGAGAGTATATAACTAGAACAGTAAGTAACTCAACTTATATGGATGCCCATACAAGTATATAAGTTGAGGGTCGTTCAGCAGAAAGTAACTCATCGTATAGGAGTGCCCATACAAACTTATACGATGAGGGTCTTGTGTATATAATGAAGTGCAATGCTATGTATGCAATGCAATGACACACCCATGCTCAAGCACATGCAATCGCTATGTCGAGACAGACTTATAGTTCCCACTATTCGAGCAGGTAGCTAACCTCTCAGGCATCAACCGTCGTGGCCAAACGGTGACAGTGGAGCGGGCATCTCCACTACTAGGCTGGTCTCCACACTACCTGGCCTAGGCCTCCGTACGCCTCAACGCTAAGAACACAATAGCGGAGCTCACATGCGTACTACGGCTCAGCGGGTTCTCTCGGGTAAATATGCACCAAGATCCTAGCCCCTGACTGGCCTATGATATGATACAGAAGGAGCCTCGGAAATGAGCACGAGGACCAAGCCCAACCGTTCACTTGGCACGGAAGGAGCCTCGGGACGTAAACACCGAGGACCAAGCCCAACCGCCCAAGGTCTAACTGTCAACTCCCATCGGTGTGACGATTGGCGAGCCCGTAGACCTGCCACACTATCCTTAACCCGGGATTACGACACCGCTTGTCGACTCACACCACATGCAATTCCACAATTCCGTGGCATGGAAGGAGCCTCGGAGAAAGCACGAGGACCAAGCCCAACCATCCATCAAATACGGAAGGAGCCGCAGGACGTGAACACCGAGTACCAAGCCCAACCGTCCGATTTTATCCAACTTAACCTCATTCCCATTAGTGACGGTCAACACCGCATTTGTTAACTTTCACAATGCTACCCGTGGGGAGACGACACTCTAAGCATTGGACTATCCATTTCCTTCCATCCATCCATTACACATCCTGGCCATAGTTTTTAACCAATTACAAATCCTTCCAAATGAATTCAACATTTTATAGACAATGCGCATAATGGAGATCTACCAAATATAACAAGCCTTTCATTCACTTAGGCTTGACTCACATCTCGGCATAGGGATTCAAGTCCTCAAACATCAATCTTCACACTACCTCGGTGATTAACACAAAAGAATTCACCCAACCTCGAGATGAATTGCAGCATCTATTCCATCGAATCCAAGTTCATATTATAATCACCTAGAATTGTATGTAGTCTGGTAAGCCACTTTGACTGAGGATTCCTGTGGCTACAGGTATCGCCCGAAAACGTGCCACCACTCGTTGGAAAGGTAATTTCAAGGGCTACAACTTTCGTGTTTAGTTGAAAGCCCAGATCTGGTCACATCATACCAGAAATGCAACTCGAAATCTACTGCGTACAGGATACAGAATTCCTGGGCATTAACTTCCAACCGCAGCAGATTCAAACGGACTTTCCCGTGGCTATAGGTATTGCATGGAAACGTGCAACCACTCGTTGGAAAGGTAATTTCAAGGGCTACAACTTTCATGTTTAGTCGAAAGCCCAGATCCGCCCCCTTCTTGCTTAAAAATAGCCAAGAAGGTCGCTGCGTGCAGAATACAGATTCTGCACGCATCTTGAAGCGAAGTGAACGGCATCCGTTCATCTTCCTCCTTAAGCGATTTTCCCTAAATCGCATCCAGAAGTTCCTCCACCCTTATTCTCCCTCTTGTGGCCATTTCCTCTTCACGAGACCACCCCTATCATCACTTTGAAGCGAGGGGAGGTTGAAGATGACTAAGCTTTAGAGCACAAGCTCTAGCATGGCCTTCCTAGAAAGCTTCATCTCACAGATCAAGACTCGTTTGAGTCGATGTCTCGCCTAAGAACAACTATAGATCTAGCACCAAGGGAGAGGGGAGGAAACTCACTTCATTTCCAGCATTTCCTCCGTTGCCGGCCATGGATCGCGTTATTCTCCGTGGCGGCATCCTTGGCTTCGTTAGCAGTGTTCTTCCACGAAAGCGGCGGAGCTTTTCCTCCAGAATCCGGCTCCGGCGACTCGCGATATCTCCTCTTCCGCTCCCGTCGGTTTGCACGGTGACGGCTCGACAAGAACGATCGGGTGCGATGCCTAGGGTTTGGTTTACTCCCTTTTTATATTACATATTAGGTTAAATCCCTTCCGCCACGTGTCACTCTCCAATTGGACCGCCCAAATTAGGTTTCATTTGAAGTGACCGGTCCAACGATCATTCAGCACGAATCCCGAAGTCCGGTTCAGTCCGCATGTACAAGCTGGCGAACCTGCCTGGGCGAAGAAAATGCACAAGTAAAATTCGGCGGAAATCAGTCGTCATTCTCGCCGATCGGCGAGAATCGTCAGGTCATTCTCGACGATCGGTGAGAACCTGTTAGGTCATTCTCGACGAATTCGTCGGGAATCAACAATGATTCCCGACGATTTTCCCTTAGCCTTTTTACCGGACAACCTGCGTTGATTGCGTTGAGTATTCTCAGCGATACTCGACGATCGGTGAGTATAACAGGGGATTCTCGACGATCGGCGAGAATCGCCAAGCATTCTCGCCGAATTTCCCTTAGTCTACTTACAGCTCTGTGTCCGGCGGGTATCGACCACCGATACCCGTCGAATCGGCGAGAATCAGTCCTCCATTCTCGACGATCGACGAGCATCAACCTCCATTCTCGACGACTTTTACTTAGCCGAGTTCCCTCATCTCGGCTACTGGTTGGGGTAACCTTGAACGCAACCCTACACTTATTCTCTTCACCTGACACCTCGCATCGATGCACCCCGAGCCCGAGTTGAGTCTCTTGACTCAGAACACGTGCGAGGGGCCTAGCGCGAGTTGGGACGTTACAATTCCTCCTCTTAGACACACCATTATGCTGTGGTGTTCTGGGTGGAGTGAGCTATGATACAATACCACACTCTTTCAGATGATCACAAAACTCATGACTCAAGTATTTGCCACCTCGATCAGATCAGAGTGCTTTAACCCTTTTACCAAGCCGGTTCTCTACTTCGTTCTTAAACTCTTTAAACTTTTCAAAGGTTTCAGATTTACACTTCATAAGATACACGTATTCATATCTACTAAAATCATCAGTAAATGTTATAAAGTAGATGTACCCACCTCTATCCATATGACTCATGGGCCGCATACATCACTATGTACTATATCCAAGAGATCATCAGCCCTTTCACTGAAACCAGTGAAAGGGACTTTAGTCAACTTGCCTAATAAATAGGATTCACATCTCTTAAATGATTCATAATCAAATGAGTCCAGTAGTCCTTCTTTTTGGAGCTTGGATATGCGTTTCTCATTTATATGGCCCACACGACAATGCCAAAGGTACGTAGGGTTCGAGTCATTTGTTTTTAGTCATTTCGTATTTTCTATATTATAGATCTGATGGTCTAAGTTGAAAACATATAAACCATTAAACATCTGGTCTATACCATAATAAACATCATTCTTAAATATAGAACAACAATTGTTCTTAATAATAAAAGAAAATCCAATCATGTCCAAACATGAAATAGATATAATGTTTCTAGTTATTGAAGAAACATAATAATAATTATCTAATTCTATTATAAGCCCAATGGGCAAAGAAAGATGGTAAACTCCTACAGCGATAGCAGAAACTCTTGCTCCATTGCCAACATGCTGGTCCACCTCTCCTTTACTCAGCATTATTCTCCTTCCCAGTTCCTATACATTTATACAAATGTGAGAATCGGCCATATCCGGTATCTGATACCCCAAATGTAGGAGCAGAAAGGTTTATCTCTATAATATAGATACTTGAAGCACAAATCATGGATTTGCAGGGTATTTGCATATGGTGTGTCTCCCTTCATCTTCTACAGACCCTCAATATAAGAAAGAAAGTTCCTCCTCCAATGACCAACCTTTCCACAGTGGTGGCATTTCCCTTCTTTTGCCAAGTCTTTCTTTTTTAGTGCTGAAGTCTTGGGATCAAGAGATGACTTAGGTCCTACCTTTATATTCTTGAAACCCTTAGCCTTGCCCTTGCCTTTATGCACCATCAGTATGGGGCTAGCAGGCTGGACCTTCTTTATATTGATTTCAACAATTCTTAACATGCCTAGGAGCTCGGGTAGTTGATGGAGACGATGACCCCCGACATGTTGATGATGGTGTCAGCATGCTTGCGGAAGATCCCTCACCCTCTCCAACCAAGGACTTGCAGCACCGCAGATACATTTTTGATCGACGCTACAACCTCCACTCTCGGCGCAAGTCGTTCTCTTGGAAATTATCTTGCTTATGTTTTATTTAATTTCCTTGTTTATTTGCTTCAAAATCTGGACTGTATTTATCCAGATTCCTATTTTTAATTTTGGCCTGCGTTTAGCCATATGTTGTTAACAGTTTGACTGCATATAGCCTGGATTTTTGTTAGCCTTATACAAGGTTGTGTGTTGGATTATTGGGTATTGATGAATGAAAAGAAAACTTAAACCTAATTTGAGATCCCCTATCTTGCTCTCCTCCTCCTTGGTCGTCGACCTCTTTCCTTCTTCCCCTTGTGGTTCGGCCACACCTCCCCCTCTCCCCTCCTCTCTTCTCCACCATAACAACCCCTCTCTTCTCCAACTACTTACAAGAATGAAGGCTCCTTCTCCCTTGAGAGTTCGGCTACATCAAGGCTTCCCCACCTAGGGTTTGGCCAACCTAGTTCCCCCCTCCCCCCTTCTTGGTGGATTTCATCCAAGTACAACCACTCTTGTAATAACAAACCTTCTTCGGCGTGAAGCGAGGAAGGCGGACGTGTTTCTCTCTGTTCAGTGACTCCAGTGGAACCGTAGAAGTGCGAACCTTTTTTTCTTCAGAATCATCTTCCGATTGGGGTAACAAAAATCTCTACTCCTGTGTGTTCCCTCCTAGATAAAACATGTGGTGGTTAACTTTTGCATTATTTGTGAATCTTGATTCCATCATGGTTTTAATCCAATCGATTATTGTTATTTTCTCTTGATCTATTTAAGTTCGTGAGGATTGACAGACCTCGTTTTCTTTTTGTTGAGAGAGATCTACCATTTTCTGAATCATTATTTTTCGGTTGATCTCTTTTGGTGCAACACACGCTCGAACGAATAGGGTAGATCCTTTTTGCTTGAGAGAATATTGGCTTATAGCTTTTATTTGATCTCTAAGGGTGTGTCGAACCCGTACATTAACATTGGATTAATAATATCGCAAATCGGTTGTGCTGCGTTTTATGTGCGCAAACGTAGAATTGGAACGTGAGAGAGTAATTTGGTGTCGTTCATCCGTTTCGGTTCGTCGGGTGATGTAGCCTGCATCAATTTGGTATCAAAGCGAGGTTCGTGTCAATTTCCTAATTGACACCATCCTCATAATCATAGGACATCGACACGCACTTCTATAGCACGTTTCATTGTTCAAAATAACAAAATAAAATTCTAGTCTAAAAATAGCGGCCTAAAATTCTCAATTTTTTGCGAAATCCAAAAAATAAATTTCTGGAAAATCTTCATACTCCTCTTAGTGAGAAATTAAAAAAATATTTTATTTTTACCCAGTTATTATTAGGAAAAAAAATTATCTTTTATAAATTTTCATCGAGTCAGGGTCAAACTTCTTTCACTGTATGTGCACTAGACTAGGCACAGATTATACCACTTCTTCTTCCAATATGGAGGACGACCGGAAACGAGTCACAGTACAAAAACGATTGATGAATGCCGCCGGGAGATCACTGATCAGTTGACGGACATCAGGGAGATGCTTCACGAGATGAGATTAAACAAAGCGGCTCCTCCTAATCAGGCGGCCCGCCAACGTGATGAGGGAAACAACAATAACAATAATAATGATGTTTATGTCCCGCGTTCACTTAATCCTAACAACCAGGTACCATACGAGTTTTATTTTACTAGGGCTGTCTGGATCAAACCCCAATCGTATGACGGAGTAGGTGAATTCCAAGTGTTCTTGGAATGGGTTATGGAAATAGAGTGTTATTTCAAGTGGCACAACCTAACCGATGCGCTCATGGTGCGAGTTGCGAGGATGAAGTTGTTAGGCAGGGACAAAATATTTTGGATGAATAAGGAACGGCGTCTAGGTGCGGTGAACGGTTTACCACCTATTGGTTGGGTTTGCATGAAGGCCATGTTAACTGATCAGTACATTCCAGCGTACCATCGGACGCAAATGTTTGATGATTTAGCTACCCTGAGACAAGGGAATATGTCGGTCGCTGATTACATGAGTCTTCTTAAGGACATGATGGTCAGGTGCGATTTTAGGGATAAGTCAGAGATCACCCTCTCTAGATTTCATAAGGGGCTCAATCCCGACATTCAGGGTAAGCTCCTGCGGTATGGTCACACCGACTTGAACACCACCTTTAACGCCGCCCTGGATATTGATAAGCACAATGCTTCCAAGTCCACATCTCACTCTTTTCAGAAAGGAAAATCCATCATAGGACCACCCCCCTCCCCCCAATCCTCCCATAACAATAAGGGTAAATTCTAGTCCGTTGACTCAAACTCTATTGTCATTACGACTAGGAATCTGAGAATCCCGACCGGTGGGAGAGTGGTCGTCGGTAGGATTAGCAAGACAAATGCTACTTGTTTTTCTTGTGGTATTCAGGGGCATTACGCTAGCGAGAGTCCAACCAAGCCCAAACCCCTAGCCCTTTTAGATGCCTCATATGAATCCGCCGAGCTCATGTATGAGGCTGGTGAAGAATCTGAATTGGAAGGAGTCCCTAGCGACATAGATGATGATGTTAATATGATGGTGATTAAGTGTATTTTGGCTACTCTATGAGCGTTGGATGATTGGAATAGGATGAATATTTTCTCGTTAAATTTTAAGAGCAGAGAGAAGTGGTGTAAATTGATTATCTATAGTGGGAGATGTATGAATGTGATTTCGGAAAACGCGATGTCACGAATGTTATTTACCACTAAACCTCACCCTCACCCTTACAAGGTTTCTTGGGTTAACCAGACATCCCTTCCGGTTTTGAAGCATTGCTTGGTTCCCCTTACCATCAAAGCTTATACAGAGAAAATTTGGTGTGACGTCATCCCCATGGATGCTTGTCATGTTCTATTAGGATGTCCATGTCTTTACGACCATGATGTTACTCACCTAGGATGTGTGATGTGCTAAAACACGGCTCTCTTTATTTTATTTTAAGATGAAGATGAGTGGGATTTTATTTTGTAAAGAAAAAGAAGAGCGTTTTTGTTTTATTAGAAACCGAGTTTTAACGAGAGGTAGGCAAGCGCACCTATCGCGTGTAGTACAGGATATTCCGTGTGTGGAATATCGGGGTCGTATTGTTCTCGGGGCCGGCTTAGCTATTTCTACTCTTTCCCTGAAATACCTATTATTCTACCGATAATTTTTAGATTTTATAAAAAGGAAAATGGCAACAAAAATATAAAATGCATAATAATAATAATAATAACTGAAAATAAAGTGCGGAAATAAATGAAGTGCAGAAAGCCGATGACCAACTTAGCGCGACGCTATCAAAAAGAGAATTTGAACTAAAATAACTTTTAATAAAAAGAGATCCTAATTTTCAAATTAATTAAGGCGGAGACTCGGCCGTGGAGGTTCCATAAGAATGAACTCACTTATCTCTAGGACTATCGCTCACCTGAACGCTAAGACTATTCGACCGATCGTTAGACCGACGAAGGATTCCTCTTAACACCCGCATTACGCTGAGAACCCCGCTATTGGGTGGGGAACCCAATCCGGTAGAGTCACACGCCTCCTCTCTCGAGGGTTAGCGCGAAGCTCTCTTTACCCAAGGGCGATCGGTCCATACGTGCGGCCTCTCGGCGTTGCGTATGGATAACGGAAATAGGGCCCACACATCGATATGCGGTCCTACGCGTCGTTAACCCGGGGCAAACCTTAAGAATTTTAATTAAATAGAAAACAGGACCTTTAATTATTTAAAGCTGCTTTATCTGTCCCAATGCTCTTCGATATTGAGGGCTAAGGGCGGTTAGCCACTCATCGGAATGGAGACACTTACGCTAGAAAGCAATAAAGAAAGCAGTAAGAAAGCAGTAAAGAAAGCTGAAAATTGCAAGTCCTACTCAAACGAGTAGGACTGAAGAAAGCAGTAAATGCGAATCCCGGCTCAAATGAGTGGGCGGGGGTAAATTAATCTCATACACGCACACACTCTACAGGAAAGTAAAATCACACACACGCACTCTACAGAAATGAAAACACACACACTCGCACAAAGTTTTCCTACTCAAGTGAGTAGGAAGAAAATGAAAGCGATAAAATGACAAGTCCCACTCAAACGAGTGGGCGGAAAATGAAAGCAGAGCGCCATTTAACTCTTAACGAGTAGGCGGAAATAAATGCATACGCACACACTCTACAGAAATTGAAATAAAGCAATAAGGTCTAACTCATACACGCACGCACACTTGCAAAAATAAGAAAAACAAAGTGACTGAAAAATTAAAACAACTGCATTTCTACCGCTAGAATGCGGTAGAAATGCATAAAAAGTGCAAATAAAAATTAACCGGACAAAAAGTTTTGAAAATTAAAACGAAAAGCTAAGTGCTCGGAAAATTAAAACGACTGCATTTCTACCGCTAGAATGCGGTAGAAATGCATAAAAAGAGAAAATAAAAATTAAATGGAGCGAAAAGTTTTGCAAATAAATGCAAAATGGAAGTTAGCGAAAAATTAAAACCAGTGCATTTCTACCGCTAGAATGCGGTAGAAATGCATAAAAAGTGAAAATAAAAATAAACTAAAGCTAAACGGGTGCGAAAAATGAAAATAAAATGGACATTACAACGGCTAGAAAGTGCGGAAAATCCTAAACTAAGCTAAGTTATAAAAGCTATAATTAAAAACAAAGATAAAATGCACAAAAAGGAACGAAAAATCACTTAAGAAAGGCGCTTCCAAATGAACATTCATACTATGTAAAGAGAGAAAAACTAATATTTCATTTATGAAAAAGCTATTACATGAAAGCTAAAGCTAGAAAGCTAAAACAAACTAAGGGAGGGGGGAGAAAATTCTCTTACATAAGCATTTGGATTCATTTGGGCAGCACCTCCCCTAAGTGAAATGGTCAAAAAAGGAGACAGAAATCTCATACAGCAGCTGCCCTTTTATAGGCAAAATTTCGGGTCGGTCACGCCCTAGGTCACGGGCGTGACAGGGGGGCGTGTCGGTACTGTTCATGAGCTGATCGGGTGATTTGACTGGAGCTTTGACTTCGGCTGAAAACGTGGCGGTCACGCCCCAGGTCACGGGCGTGACAGGTGTCAGGCACGGGCGTGACTAGGGCGTGACGGGGAGCTGGCTCTGGGGATTTGACGCGCGCTTTGACTTCGGGGCGGTCCACGTGGCGGATACGGGCATGACAGGATTGTCACGGGCGTGACAGGGGGGCGTGACCCAGACTGCTGGCATCCTGATGTCGGCAACGTTGACTGTTTGACTAAGCGTTGCGTGTCGGCCTCGACACGGGCGTGACAGGCTTTGACACGGGCGTGACATGAAGGTGTCGAGCGAATAACAGTGAAATCGATTAGTGTCGACAACCCGCTAGCGTTGAGAACCTGACACGCCCGTGTCGGGGGGTGACACGGGCGTGACATGGCCGAAAAAATGTTTTTCCCTGGAAAAATTCAGAAAACAAAAAAAACTAAGTTAGAAATAAAAAATAAAAAATTACAAAAAAGAAACAATTTATTAAATAAAACAAACTAAAAAAGAAGAAAATAAAATAAAACAACAAAATAAATACACTATAAAATGGGTATATTTACAACTCATCAACGTGCTAAAACTTACGAGTTCAAATTTAATGGCAAGGCCATTACTTTGAAGCCCACTTCGCCTAAGGATCCTACTGTCCCTTCTAAAGACATGCTTATTTCGGTAGAGAAGAAAACATTAAGTCTGATAGATAAGGATTTTGCGCGTGATACTTTTCTTGATGGTGTCATGTATGCGTTAGTTTTCTTACAAATAATGGAAGATGTATCCTCTTTCGATAATTTACTGCCAGTGTTGAGGAAACTTTTAGAAGAATTTCAGGATGTGTATCTGGATGTGCTACCGCCCATGTTACCCCCCCCCCCCTATGCAGGACCTCCAACATGCGATAGATTTCATTCCGGGTTCCTCTTTACCCAACCTTCCTCACTACCGGCTAAACCCTTCCGCACACCTAGCGTTGCAAACCCAAATTTCTAATTTATTAAGAAAGGGATTCATTCGCCATAGTAAGAGTCGGTGTGCCATACCAGCCTTACTTGCCCCTAAGAAAGGAGGTTCTTGGAGGATGTGTGTGGATAGTCTGGCAATTAATAAAATTACTATTAAATATCGATTCCCTATCCCACGTTTGGATGATTTATTGGACATGTTAATCGGGGCCATGATCTTTTTGAAATTATACCTTAGGAGTAGCTACCACCAGATCCGGATTTGGGAGGGAAATGAATGGAAGACCGCTTTCAAGTCAAAAGATGGGCTTTACGAATGGTTAGTGATGCCCTTTGGGCTTTCCAATGCCCCGAGTACTTTCTCTAGGATGATGACTCATGTCTTCCAAACATTCATGGGAAAATTCATAGTGGGGTATTTTGATGATATCCTCATTTTTAGTACTTCTCTGATCGATCATGAATCACATTTGAGGACTATCCTTACCACGCTGAGGACGGAAGAATTATTTGTCAATATTAAGAAGTGTATATTTTATGTGACGTCCGTAGAATTCCTTGGGTATATTGTGAGTTCGGAAGGCATACATGTGGATCATAAGAGGGTCCAAGCCATTAAGTATTGGCCAGAATCAACCAACATTCGGGATGTTCGGAGTTTTCACGACAAGCTACCTTTTATCGTCGCTTCATGCGAGATTTTAGTAGTATCATGGCGCCGATAATGGAATTTTTAAAGAAAGGTGATTTTACCTGGACCAAATCGGCTACTAAAGAGTTCCAAACAATTACATCACGGATGTTAGAAGCTCCACTTTTGAGGTTGATGAATTTTAATAAGGTTTTTGAGTTGTCTTGTGATGCATCTGGGGTCGGCATAGGCAGTGTATTAAGTATGGAGGGTCATCCGATTGGGTATTTTAGTGAGAAACTCGCGGGTCCGAAGTTGAATTATTCTAATTATGATAGAGAGTTTTACGTTGTTATTTGTTGCCTCCAACATTGGCGGCACTATCTACTCCCAAAGGAGTTTGTTATCCAATTTTATCACGATACTTTGTGATTTATCAATTCTCAAAGCAAGGTCAGCCCCCGGCATGCCAAGCGGGTTTCCTATCTGCAGGAATACACATTTATAATAAAACACCTTAAGGGGACTCTTAATCGGGTGGTTGATGCCCTTAGTCGTGTTTCTTTATTATTTTCTATGCTAGAAGTGAAAGTCATTTGGTTCTATAGGATTAAGGATGATTATGTCCATTGTCCAGATTTCAAGGAAATCTCTTTTTCAGCTCAAAACGACTCTGCCACTACCATATCAGCCTATTATATTCGATACGGTTACCTATTTAAGAACTCGAAGCTATGTATCCCTCTTTCTTCCCTATGTCATTTCATCGTTTGGGAATTGCATAGCGGTGGTTTAGGTGGTTATTTTGGTCATGACAAGACCATTAGGTTAGTGGAGGACAAGTTTCATTGGCCCGGTCTCAAATCAACGGTACATAAAATTATGAAGATTTGTCGTGTGTGTCAATTAGCTAAGGGTAATAAGACAAATGTCAGTCTTTATACTCCTCTTCCATTCCTTGGGTGGACATTAGTATGGATTTCATTTTATGTCTACCCATCACTTTTAGACATCACAATTCCACCCTGGTTGTAGTAGATCAGTTTTCGAAGATGGCTTATTTTATCGCTTGTAATAAGACCAACGATGCGTCGCATATTGTGAAATTATATTTTAAGAAAGTCATTGTGCATCAGGGCATTCCCAAGACAATAGTAACTGATAGGGACATGAAAAATACTAGTTATTTTTGGAAGACCCTTTGGAAGCTTATGGTTACCAAACTCTTGTTTTATTCGGCCTACCATCCACAAATGGATGGGCAAATAGAAGTAGTAAACAGAAGATTGGGTATTTTACTTTGTTGTCTGGTGGGTGACCATAAGAGTACCTGGGACTTGATCCTTCCCCATGCTCAGCTTGGGTACAATAATTCAAAAAATAGAACCACGAGCTTATCCCCTAATGAAATCGTGCACGGTTATAAGGCACTAGTGCCCCTTTTTTTAGTTCTGTTACCTCCATCTTATAAATCAAGTTATTTTGCACAAGAGTTCGCTCTTCATGTTCACAATTTACATAAGAACATTCATGAAACGTTAACCACCCAATATGTGTCTTATCAATCTCATGCTAACGTACATAGGAGAGCATCTCACTTTAATGTTGATGATTTAGTCTTGGTGTGTCTCATCCCTAAACGAATGCCTTTGGGCTCCATAAAAAAGTTGGCGAATCGAAGAGCCGATCCTTCTCAAATTTTAAAGAAGTTAGGATAAAATGCATATCTTTTGGAGATACCCACTGATTGGGGTATATCCCATATTTCCAATGTTTCAGATTTAACTCCATATGTTTCTCCACCAATTGAATTATCTTCCTCCCCATTTATTTCGTCCAATGTGTCCTCTAATGGGTTAGGGGGTGAGCTTGTCCCTGGATCGCTCTCTCCTATAGTTTCCACTGGAGGTACGTTGAATGTTGATGTAGAAACTTTTTCTCCTTCTTTAACTAATGCTTTTCTAAGGTTCCCAATGACCTCCTTTTTTCCTGACAAGATAATCAAGGATGAAGTGCTCGCATCTCCAAGTGGTGACATTTGTCGCTACTTAATCCGGTGGCATGATCATCCGGCTTCAAATGACTCTTGTCTACTTGAATCGGAGGTGGCTCTTTTGGATGACACTCTTCTGCGCCAGTACATTTAAGCAAACTCATCTATGATGAGTACTTTTGAGTGGGAGAGGATTAATGAAGACGATGACCCCCCGACATGTTGATGATTGTGTCGGCATGCTTACGGAATATCCCTTGCCCTCTCCAACCAAGGACTTATGGCGCCGCAGAGACATTGTTGATCGACGATACAACCTCTGCCCTCAGGCAAGACTTTCTCTTGATAATTATCTTGCTTATGTTATATTTAATTTCCTTGTTTATTTGCTTTAAAATCTGGATTGTACTTATCCAGATTCCTGTTTTTTATTTTGGCCTGCGTGTAGCCATATATTGTTTTAAGTTGGGCTGCTATAGCCTGGATTTTTGTTAGCCTTATATAAGGCTATGTGTGCTGGATTATTGGGTATTAATGAATTAAAAGAAAACTTAAACCTAATTTGAGATCCCCTCTCCTTCTCTCCTCCACCATGGACGTCAGCCTCCTTCCTTCTTCCCCTTATGGTTCAGCCACACCTCCCCCTCTCCCCTCCTCTCTTCTCCACCATAACAACCCTGTTGGATCCCTAGTTGGATTTGGGCTAGGTTCACTAAGTTAGGCTTAGTCTAACCAACATTGTATAGCCATGGTCATGTCTAGTAGTCCTAGTGTTGTAGGCTAAGTCCATTTAGCTGTACCATCTTGTACTAGCCAGCAAAGGACCTCAGAGACTCAGACTTACCAGTTTTCAGAAAATAGTGATCAGTTCGAAATTCTTCAAACTCAGCTCGACGATCGTCGATCTCCAATCGACGAACTCAGAGTTAATTCCCTATGCTGAGCTCGACGATATTTGAGCTCAGGTCGACGTTTAGTTTTCTTCAGACAGATTCTCAGCTCGACGAACTCAGAGTGCAGAATTGGAAAGTATTTCTTAGTTAGCAGTTCGCAGAGCTCGGGTCGATAAACTGGAATTCTTTGGTCGACGATCTTGGATCTCAGGTCGACGAATTTTGTTCAGCGTTCGATGTTTTCTGTTCTGTTCGAGAATGAGTTTTTTCCTTCTTCTGTTCCTTATTTTCTCTATTTATTAGCAGTATTATTCTGAGTATTTAAAGAAAATATTCTTCTGAATGTAGTCGTTATTGGCTGCATTAAATATGTCATTCATCAAAATAATTATTTGCTTATTCTATCAAGGACATTTGGGGAAACTCCTTAATGCTTTTATTCCAGCCTTTTTCAATTCTCTAGGTCAGCCAACATTTATGGAAAGAATTCAAAATTCAAAGAGAATTTTTAATTGGCAGTAGAATAAAAGAGTTTCTCTCTTTTTTGAGACATACAATGTCACAAAGAGATAGAGAAGAAATCAGAAGCACTCACAGAGAACTTTGATCAAGCAGTCGACTCTTTCTTTCTATCTCAAAGCTTTTCTTACTCTGCCAATACTCAAGACTAAAGAAGAATAAAACATCAAAATCAAGAGTCTTCTTTAACTTTTGTTCCAGAAATCTATAGAAATCTTTTTCAATATCAGTCATTGGATTTCCTGGACCTTGGCAGATCAAGCTGAAGACCTACTCACCCTTAAGCAAAGCTCATTCTACCTGAAGCATTCAACTTCTCAGAAGGAGCTTTGACAACACAAGAATCCACATAGTCTTCTCAAGTTGTATTGAGAAAAGAGAAGACTTCCATCAAACTCTTTCCACCCCATTGTACATGGTTTTAACTCCCTTCAAAAGTTAGTCTGGTTGATAAGTCTCCCTCCAAAAGACTTGAAGTTTGTTTTTGTGCACCTGATCAAAAGCCTAAAGGGTTTCCTGATCTACCTGAATCAGATCTTGTGGTGGCAGTTACCTGATCAAAACCTACTAGTGGATTCCTACCAAGGGTGGTAGAAGAGTGGATGTACCCAAGTTTAGGGGAACCACTATAAACTTCTTGTGTCGTCTGGTTGCTCCTTTTCTATTTGGTTTGCTTTTTGCTGTGTTTGTGATTACTGGAATAGTTAGCCTAGTTTCTTATTCTTAACTGTTATATGGTATCACTATTTTACTCTGATATAAACATTAAAAAGAACCAAAGTTTTTAATACTCTATTACCCCCCCCCCCTCTAGAGTAATCATATCTAACCCCTCCTTTCAATTGGTATTAGAGGGTATGTTTGTTTGGTTGTACAAGTTAACACTTGAACTAAGATCCAGTTAGATCAGATTTTTCCTCTTCCCAATTATTCTCAATCACAATGGCACAAAACAAGGATTATGAAAGCACCGGACCTCTAGTTTGCAACCTAAATAGGTTTGCCATCTGGAAGGCAAGAATTAAGTTGTATATGAACTCTATTGATGAGGATATATTTAATTTTATCTTGACAGGAGCTCCTACTGTAGCAATTGCTTCAACTTCAACCTAAAACACTCATGTTATTCCACCACCTGAGTGGGCAGATGCCCAGAAGAAAGCCAAGATTGCAAATGCTAAAGTCATGAACATATTGGCTCAAACTATGTCAGATGACATTTTTGAAAAGGTGGCTGAATGCACCTCTGTAAAAGCAATCTGGGATTCTCTCAACTAAATGGTTGCTGGCTCAGTAGATGAGAGAAAGGACAGAAGATCAACTCTCATCTCACAGTATGAGAACTTCAAGAAATAGGAAGCTGAATTGTTAGTGATATGTACAATAGTCTAAGCTCTATCATCAGTGAGTTGAAGACACTGTACAAAGACATCTCTCTCACAGAGGTGAATGACAAGATCCTAATGTTCTTCCCAAGCTCATAGGACACCAGGATCTGGCCAATCAAAGAGGCCAAAAGCTTGAATGAGATTTCAACTGAATCTCTCCTGGGAAAGCTCAAATCTTATGAGCAGTTGTAAAATCCAGAGAAGCTGGTGAGCAAAGAACTCCTCCTCCAGCAAGAAAAGAACAAAACATTGCATTCAAAGCACTTGAAGAGACTGAAGCTCCAAATGAGGAGCTGATGAGTCTTCTTACAAAGAGATTCTATTAAATTGCAAGGAAGGACTTTAGGAGAAAGTCATCTAGAAATGATAGCAAGGCCAGGTATGACAAAACTCCCACTAAAGAAGTAGTGTGTTTTGGATGCAGGAAACCAGGACACTTCATGTCTGAATGTCCTGAGAATCAAAAGAAGGAGAGGAGAAGAGAAAAGGAATCCAGAAGCAAGAATTACTGCAAGCCCTCTTCCAGCAAGCATAAAAAGAAGGAAAAGGGATTTGTGGCTGAAACATGGAGTGCCACAGAAGATGAATCCACATCTTCTAGCTCTAGTGAAGAAGAAGAAGAGGCAAAGGCAAAGGAAATATGCCTCAGGGCTATTAATGCCTCTTGCAGCCCTTCAGATGCTAAAAATGAATCTGAAAATGAAGAGGTATCAGAATCAGAAGCTGATCGGGTATTTTCAACTTTTGATTATAGTTCTGATAATTTCAAAACTAAATTTAAAACAATGTACTTAGATTTAATTAATTCTGAAAAGGTTATTAAACAACTTAGAGAAAAATTAACTGAACAGAATAACTTAATGCTAGAAAATGATAAGTTAAAGAATGAAATAACACTAGCTAATGAACAAATCATAAAACTAAAGACTGAATTATGTGAGGCCAGGTAACTTGAGAAATCTCTCAATGGGAGAAGCCTTAAGCTGATGGACATTACAAGCATAGTCAATGCCAGATTGAATGGCAAGCTAGGCTTGGGTGCCTCATCAAGCCTACCCCCCCCCCCCTAATTCAGAAAAATATATTATCCACACTAGTTAAATTTGTTTCTGAAAAGGGAAAAGAAAAAGTAGAAAATAATAGTCCTAAACAAACTGACCTAAAACACAAAACAAAGAGAAAGAAAAGAAGTAATAAGAATAATAATAAAAACTATGTTCAGTAGATTTCGTTGAACTCAAATCGACAAAATTTATACAGTTCGTCGAACTCAAGTCGACGAACTCCGAACGCAAACATGTATTATAACTATTCTCTGAACTACGATCGATGAAACCAGTATGGTTCATCGACCAGAGATCAACATTTTTGGGGCCCAGAAAATGAATACTTTCATTCTCTGAATGGAGCTCAACGAACTCAACCCTGATCATCGAACTCAGCTCGACGAACTCACCTGAATTCGTCGAACGCAGATCAGTTGAACAGATCTTTTAATTCTTTTCAAACCTTTAATCCACCAAGAACTTTTAATAATAACTTTAATCAATGGATTATTCCACCTAGGAAGTATCATCCTTTAGGTTATAAAAGTTAACCAGAATACTCTTTCATTTCCAGTTTTAATTATGTGAAGAGAGAAGGACCCAAGGTAACCTGGGTCAAAAATGACTAATCTGTTTTACAGGAAAAAGTCTGTTCTACCACAGAGCAACAGTGGTATTTGGATAATGGTTGTTCTAAGCATATGACAGGAAATAAGGCCAACCAAACTCACTTCAAGGCAAAGCTAGGACCAAAAGTGATATTTGGTGACTCCAATTATGGCCAGACTGAGGGCTATGGAAAAGTTAAAGTTGGAGCTATCACCTTCAGGAATATAGCTTATGTAAGTGGACTAAAGCACAACCTCATCTCTATAATTCAGTTATGTAATGAAAGGTTTCAGGTATCATTTACTAAAACCTCATGTTTTATCACTTCTTTAGACAATAGTGTAGTATTGACTGGCACTAGGGTAGGAAACATTTACCTAGTTAATTTCAAATTAGCTAAATCAGAAATCTGCCTATTTAACTCAACTAGTAATAATAATGACCTTTGGCATAGGAGATTAGGGCATGTAAACCTAAAAAATATTACTAGGTTATCCAAAGACACCCTTGTTAGAGGATTGCCTTCTTACCCCCATAAGAAGGAAAGCCTTTGCAGGGCTTGTCAGTTAGGCAAACAAACTAAAAGTAGCTTTAAATCATTAACTAAAAGTGACTCACCTAGAATTCTGTACTTACTACATATGGACCTTTTTGGCCCTATAGCAGTACAAAGTCTAGGAGGGAAATCTTATACTTTAGTAATTGTATATGACTTCTCTAGATTCACTTAGGTTTTCTTTTTGAGATCAAAGTCTGATAACTTTAAGATTCTTACAGACTTTCTCAAGAACATATAGATTGAGTACTCTACTCCATTTGCATTGATCAGAAGCTATCATGATACTGAGTTTGAGTCTCTTCTTATGAAAGATTTCTGTAGGAAGGAAGGCATCAGACAATGCTTCTTAGCTCCTAGAACACCTCAACAAAATGGGGTTGCTGAAAGGAAGAATAGAACACTGATTGAATCAGTAGGTACATTACTTGTAGATGCTTATTTTCCCCTATCCTTTTGGGCAGAGGCTGTAAGCACAACAATTATATACTGAATATAAGTCTTATACACAAGCTTAAGAATAAGACTCCTTATGAGCTACTTAAAGGGAAGAAACCTAAAGTAGATTACTTAAAAAATTTTGGTTGCTTATGTTACATTCACAACAATAATAAGAAATACATTAGAAAGTTTGAAGCCAAATCTGAAATGGGAATTTTTCTTGGATACTCCCAAGTAAGCAAGGTTTATAGGGTTTATAATAAATCAACCTTAAAAATAGAAGAATCCATTCATACTTCTTTTGATGAGACTAACATGTTTAACAAGGAGAAGCAAGCTTCTACCAGCAATTCTTTACAGGTACCTAACATATGTGAAAAGCTGAATGAGTTGACCCTCACAGATGAGGCTGTTACTAACTCTCCTCCACATGATGCTGAAGAAAGTGATGATGAAGAAGCTAACATTTATGTTGAACCAAGAACAGCTAATCCAATTCCACCAGAGGAATTAACTCCCGAGGCTGTTGTTCCACCAACTCCACCAACTAAACTTGTCACACTTAGAGATCATCCCTCATCTTAAGTGATTGGAGACATATCAGCTGGTGTGCAGACAAGGCATCAACTCCACAAGGATATGATGCATGCCTGCTTCATATCTCAAATTGAGCCCCAATCCTTCGAAGATGCAGATCAAGATCCACACTAGATTATTTCCATGCAAGAGGAGCTCAATCAGTTTGAGAGATGCAGAGTTTGGGACTTAGTTCCAACACCCAAAGACTACCCAGTCTTTGGAACTAAGTGGGTTTTCAAGAATAAGCTTGATGCCCATGGATCAATCATAAGGAATAAAGCAAGGCTTGTTGCTCAAGGCTATAGGCAAGAGGAAGGCATTGATTATGATCAAACCTTTTCTCCTATTGCAAGGCTAGAAGAAATCAGAATCTTCCTTGCTTATGCTGCTTTCAAGAAATTCAAAGTCTACCAGTTTGATGTTAAGAGTGCTTTTCTGAATGGAGAACTAAAAGAAGAGGTTTCTGTTGAACAACCTCCAGGTTGTATCTCTTCATCTCATCCCTCTTATGTTTTTAGATAGCATAAAGCTCTCTATGGTCTAAAGCAAGCTCCAAGAGCTTGGTATGAAACCTTAGCAAGCTTTCTTTTAGAGCATAAGTTTTCTAGAGGCATGGTAGATAGGACTTTATTTTCCAATCATCATAATGATAAAACTCTTTTAGTACAAATATATGTAGATGACATTATATTTGGCTCTATAGATCCCAAACTATGCAAAAGGTTCTCCAACCTTATGCATTCCAAGTTTGAGATGAGTAGCACGGGTGAGCTCTCCTACTTCCTTGGTCTCCAAGTGAAGCAGACACCTGATGGCATTTTCTTATCCCAATCCAAATATGCTAAAGAGCTGATTAAAAGGTTTGGGATGGATGATGCCTCAGCTAAGAAAACACCTATGGCTACAAATGATGTGGTTGATTTTGATGAACAAGGGAAACCTGTTGATCAGAAATTGTATAGGGCCATTGTTGGGCCCCTTCTATATCTCATAGCAAGTAGGCCTGATATAATGTTTACTACTTGTCTTTGTGCTAGGTTCCAAGTGAACCCTAAAGAATCTCATCTAGTTTTATTAAAAAGAATTTTAAGATATATAACGAGTTGCCCAAATCTAGGACTCTTGTATCCAACTGAGTAAGAATTTGAGTTAACTGGATACTCAGATGTTGATTTTGCTGGATGTAGAGTGGATAGGAAAAGCACATCAGGAACATGCCAGTTCCTTGGTGATAGACTTGTCTCCTGGTTTTGTAAAAAGCAGACATCTGTGTCTATCAACAGCAGAAGCTAAATATATAGCAGCTGGCAGTTATTGTTCACAGATGCTATGGATACAAAATCAACTCTTGGATTATGGTTACAACTTAAATAATTCAACTCTATTTTATGATAGTACCAGTGCTATATCTATAGCACAGAATCCAGTACATCATTCTAGGACCAAGCATATAGATGTTAGACACCATTTCATTAGAGAGTGTGTGGACAAGAAGAAAATGAATATTACCTTCATCCCACTGATTTGCAAAGGGCAGATTTCTTCACCAAACCCTTGGATTAGAAGAAACATCTATCCTTTATGAATCAGCTAGGCATGATGAATAGTGATACCTTAATTTAATTTTGTCTGTGGTTGAAGAATTTGCCAAATTTCGTCGAACAGAGCTCAACGAACTAATGGAAGTTCTTGAGTTTTTTTCGTCAACCTGAGATCGACGATCTCTCTGTGGAAGTCATTTTTCGTCGACCTGAGATCGACGATCTGGCTTCAAAATAAATTTCGTCGACCTGAGAACGACAAAAAATTTTCCCCTTCTTTTGACTGAGATTAACGAACTCTTTTGACAATAAAATATTTCGTCGAACTCAGATCGAAGATTTCACTTATTTCACAGGACGGAGTTTGTCATTTCATATTCTGACAAAACCTTATATCTAGGTTTTCTTCGACCTCCATCCCGCGCTTTCTGTTTCCTTGCACTTGATCTTTCTGCTTTCTTGTTGCAGGCAACTAATGGTGATTCCAGCAGGCGCTCTTTATGCAATGAAATTCGACATGGGATTTGACATCGATTTCGATTCTTTTCAATAATCAGACCAGATCTTCATAGATATTCTGCAGCTATTTGAAGACCTCAATTTGAAGAACCTAATAACTACCAGAATGAGGTTTTCTGCTACTGAAATAAGAGAATGGGTTTATACTTCATCTACTCTAGATGCTGACACTATGGTTGGAACTATATCAGGTAACACCATTCTTTTAACCCCAGCTATTCTTACTGAAATTTTTGGACTAGTAAATGGGGAAGAAGATATTGAACTTGAATCTTCTGAATATGATGAAATGTTAATGTATATGTTGATGGGTTATTGTGGAGACAACCCAAATAAATTGCTGAAGAAGCACCTATCTGCCGAGTATAAGTTTCTCGCAGATGTAGTCGGTAAGGTGTTGTTGGGCAAGCATACAACCCATGATCACATTGCTAGACAGCAATTTTTAGTGATGTGTGTTGTGCTGAATAAGAAAGCTGTTAATTGGGCAAAGATTTTGTTTAATATGATTAGGAAGAAGAACAACAAGAAGGAAGTTGGTTTTGGAAGGATTCTTGGAATTTTCCTTCATGCCAAGACAGTTGAATCCCTGGTCGCCCCGACCATATTCATCAACGCCTCTAAGAGGCTGACCTGCGCCTTGTTTGGCAGGTGGGAGAGGAGAATACCAAAGCCTTCCAGGGCTTCCTCCTCAAAAACTTCTGAGAGTACTAGGGCAGTTACAGCCACTCCCCACCCTATAGAGGACAGCTCAATTCCTCCTCCTCCTCCCCTCGTTCCAACTCCTTCCACATACATCCAACAACCTTCTCCAGCCACAAAACATTAACCAGCTCCTACACCTACACCTCCTGCTAGCCCCATCCACCATTCTTCACCAATACATCATCCTACACCTCCTCAGTCCTCCATTTCATCCCCAGTTCATCAACAGCATCAACAACAACTTCTAAAACAACCTCTATCTCCAGATTCTGCTACCCACCTCTTACCCCCCTTCCATCTCATCTTGCAGACATAACTCTACTCCAAAATCTCACTTCACAACCTTCTTTCAATCTTATTTCCTCTCCAAGCAATTCTTTATCACCTTCAGATGAACCAATGACAGAGTGTCTGAAAGTGAGGGGATAAGTTGTAAACTACTCTAGAGGGGGGGTGAATAGAGTATTCAAATTTTATGAATAACTAGTCAGCTCCCTTGGAGTTGATTTACGGAATAAAATAATCTGATACTTGAACCCTAAGAGCCTAACACAGTGAAGTGCACAAGTGAGAGAGTTAACTGAAATTTCAGTTTAACTATAAGCCTATCACAGCAACTAGCAATCCTAGGTAGTTCTATCACAGCCACAGAATAAGATGAATAAGCAAGATAACCAGATGGACACAGGATATATAGTGGTTCCCTCTTAATAGGTACTCCACTCTTCTACCACCCTGGTAGGAATCCACTACAGGTTTTTGCTAAGGTGCCCTGCCACCAATGATCTTCTTCAGGTAGATCAAACAGACCCTTTGAGCTTTTGATAAGGATGCTCAACCACAGGTTATTGATAAGGTGCCCTGTCACCAACGTTCACTTTTGAAGAGGTGTGAACAAACTCTTTTTACAAAGTGGTTGAGAGGGTTAGATTATCTTCTCTGTTGTGAATACAGATTAGAGAAGACTTGTGGATTCTCTAAAGAATTAAAGTCTCCCCCTGGCTCAGTGAAAGTCCAGGGAAAGCCTTTGCTTCAGGATGAAGGAGTTTCAGATAAACTGAAACTAAATCCTCAGAGATCTGAAGACTGATTTTTATCAGGTCTTAAGATTCTGGAGCACTTGAAGCAGAACTAGAGCTCTTTCTGAAGTCTTGAAAACTCTAAGCAGATGCTCAGGAGACTTGAGAATGAAAGATGATTGCTCTGGGCTTTTGCTTCAGGAAAACTTTTCTTCTTCTTGTTGTGAGATTGTGAAGAGCTGCTCTGGTGATGCTTGAGCGAATGAATAATATTTCTCTGTGTCTGTAACTTCTCTTTTGCTGAGAGAAGAATCTCACTTAAATATGTCTTCATGTTTTTCCTTTGGAACGGCTCTATTGATTTGAATTCTCGAGCCCTGCAACAGATTATCTCAAAATAGAATATAGCAATAGGAATAGAATGGCCTATTAACTTTCTGTCAGTCCCAATAAGGAATAAAACAAGTGGGAAAAATATCTCAGCATAAAGACGTACCATTCTTGGAAATAGTACATAGTACCAACGGCTAGAAAACAAGCTGGAAAGATAAAGTCAACGCAATTTGTATAATAGGACAAAATGCTTTATCAAGAATACTGAATCCCGTGATTTATGCTTGACATATTTTGTAAATAATTCATTTGAATTTAAGCCATAAATTTAGCAACAAATAACTTCAGAAAATCTTTCTAACCACAAGCTAACACACTTGGAAATAAACCAAGGAATAGCATAAATACAAATAGATAAAAGCAGACAGAAATCGTCGAACAGGAGTTCGATGATCGTCGACCTGCAAACAGATCGTCGACTAATAGCAGGAATCTGTCGGAACAGAAATCGTCGACCAGAAATCGTCGACCAGCTAATAGATCGTCGACCGGCTAACAGATAGTCGACCAGCAAAGGCAAATATCTGTCGAGACAGAAATCGTGAAGCAAGAACACGATCGTCGATCTGTTGAAGACAAATCGTCGACCAACCTTCAGAGCGTAGTAAGCTTGCTCTGAGATCGTTGACCAACGGTCGACGATAATTGTCTTGACTTCAACGATTCAATAGCCCTGCTATCGTCGACCAATGATCGACGATCGCGAGGCCTCGTTCGACGATGGTCGAACGGAAAAGCCTTAACCACAAAAACATCTAGAACTTCTAACCTAAGCTCTAGGTCAGTTTATAAACTGCCCTAGGGAGACTAAACAGAGTCTAAACTTGATCATATATCTTTATATGGATCAAGAGGGGCTGGAAAGGGATTACATAAGCCAAATCACATCTAGGGTACCAACAATCTCCCCCTATTTGGGTTATGTTATCCAATCCAATCTAAAAACTAAAGCACACAGCAACAAAAATAGATATTAACCAAAATAAAACACAGGCAATCCACAGAAAAAAAACATAACTCAGCAGAACTATAAAGTATCAAGCAGATTTATCAGAGGTTTTAGCATCAGATGAGTTTTTAGGGGTTACAGCTGGTTTGAAAATAATCTCTCTGTTAGGATTTGCTGCTTGTCTTTTAGATAGCATTAGGTCATGTTCACCAATGATTTTCTTTTCAGCATAGCTTGGTAGAACTGCAGCAGGATGTAGCTTCATGTATTCTTCAGTATTAAAAGCTTCTGGATTGACTTGAAATTTGCTGAGTTCCTTTTCTCTGAATTCAGACATAGTTGTATATGCTGTAGGGTCTAGTCCTTGAGCTTTGGCTCTCTCCATCATGCTTAGAGCAATAGATTCCTTAAATCTTGCCATAGAGGCAATCCTTTCAGTTTCAGTTATATCTGATGGAGAGGGTGGTCTGTCAATATCAGCTTGAGCTGCAATCTCCATGTTTCTTTGAAGAGCTGTGACTATTTTCCTTGAATCAAGATAAATCTGTGCAGCCTTCTTAGGATCTGTTTCAGCATATAGAGATTTTGGAGGAGCAAGTTCAATGAACTTCTTATGGGATTTCTTTGAAAGGACCACTCTTTTTCCTTTTGATTCAGTTGTCTCAGCAGCAGCAGGTTTTCTTGAAGAAGAGGATGGACCTTTCCTGGGAGGAGAAGGTTTCCATTCTGAAATTTTCTTTTTAGGAGAGGGAGGAGGAGAGAAGGTAGGTTGCTGAAAAGTCATCTCCTTTATTTGTTCCACGAGAGCATTGTCATTTCTTTTTCTTCCCTGTCCTGATACATCTTGGCCTCCCTGGCTTTGGTTACTCCTTCTTTGGTAGGTCTGAGAAGTGTTAGAACTGACTGACCTTGCAGAGGGGGCAGAAGAGAGACTTCCAGAGGCTCCAGCACCAGGAGGTGGAGGAGGACCTCTGGGGGGGAATTTCTGAACAGGAGTGTCATATCTTTTTCTTCTCTTATTCTCTCTTGTCTGATTCTTTGAAAGTCTCATCCAAGGCTGAAATTCTTTGCTCTTGGGATCAATTCCCTTCAGAATAAAATAGGGAACATCCTTGTCTGGATTAGCGGCAGGAGGAGCAGATGCCTTTCTTTTCTGGGCTACAGCCTTTTTCTTCTTTTGGGAGCTATCAGAATTTTCAGGATCATCATCATCAGAGGAGGGGGATGAGGTTCTGCCAGCATAATCATCAAAGTTTTGTTCAGAAGGATCCTTGGCAGCAGGTTCAGCTTTGTCTTTCTTTTCTCTTTCTTCTTTCTCTTTAGCTTCCTCAATGGCATCTTGCCTAAGGAGGGCATCAAGATCCACATTTGGAGACCTCTTCCAGAGTTCTAATTCTGGATACAACTCAGGAACTGTCTTGGGGACCAGTTCTGCAATAGAAGGAATGGATAGAGGATAGGTAAGGATAGGTGGAGAAAAGATGACGATATCTGCAGGGGCAGATGCTTTCTCTAGAGAGAAGGCTAGGGAATCCAGATGATAATTAGCCATCCCTTCAATGTACTCAGAGGCAATATTTTCAGCCACAAAGGCTATATATTGGTCAATGTTTAGAGTACCTGAGCTTGAGTCCATTTCAGTCATCTTGGGAGCATTGTCTGCCCTATCTTGCACATCTTCAATTTCTTCAGCAGCAGCATCAGCAGGGATGTTGATGTCTTCAGCAGCAGCAGCATTTATGGTTGTGCCTGCATGCAAAGAAAGATAGGTTAACAACCAAGTGGGAATAAAATATTCCCCCCAAGGTGAACAAACAACAGGTAATAGATAGGATTACCTGAAGATCTACACAGGATACCACTTTGCATCTAGGAAGGAGGTTATAATTCCTTCTAGATGTTCAGTGACATCAGGGATAGACACCTCTGCAAGGCACAAGAGGAGTGCCATACAGGAAAAGAAAAGAGTATCTTTGACCAAGGGGTCATCAAGGTACTCAGGTCTATAAGGGACCACTATCTCTTGAGGAGGAAGAACAAAAGGAGTAGATGTGAGTGAGAACTCACAGTCTGAGTTAAGAAATGATTCCAAGTCTTTATCAGAATCAAAGGACTTAGCAGCATCAACTTGCAATACTGATGTAAGGTCATCAGCAGCTGTGATGGAAAGGAAGGGATAAGAAATTAACTCTAAGTTGGAGTTTGAATTAATTAGAATCTTAAATAAAGCTATACCATCAGGTTGAGCAGCATCATACTCACAGGTGTCCATGGGGACTTCCTCATTTTCTTTTTCAGGAACTTCTTCCTCAGAAGCTAGATTCACTAGGGAGTGAATGTCTTTGTTAGATACAAGTATCAAATTGAAGTCCTGATTATAACCTTTGGAGGAAGAATTTTAAGGTTTACCTTCTGGTTCTTTCTCTGGAATCTCTTGAGGTTCTTCTACAGTTCCTTGAAGGGGAAGAGAAGAATTGTCCTGAAGGGTCAGGGCATCACCTGAGACCACTTCAACAGACATCTCCCCCTGCATGACTTCAGTGGGGACTGGAGTCATGCATCTTACTGAAGAGGGCTCAGCAGAGGGATGAGATGATTTTATGGCTTGAGTAAGGGCATTGATGGATGCAATGAGAGGGGCATTGGCAGCCTCAATCATTTTTTGGATGGAGGGAGTAATGAGCTCGACAATATGTGCAAGCAATTCAGGAGTTATCTGAAATGCTGATGATGTGGAGGTGGATGGAATGGAAGCAGGATGATCTGTCACATGATCAAATGAGTCATGTGGAGATGGGTGAACATCAACATGAGTGTGGGATTCATGTTGAGAAAGATGCGTGAGGATGGTAGCAGTCACCATGTCAACACTGGCTGAAGATGCCAGATGTTGTGGTGTTGGTGACTGGTGTGGAGATGCAGGTGGAATGAAGGATGCATGTTGTGGTGGCACTGCAGGTGTTGTAGAGGAAAGTAATGCAGGAGAAGAGGATGCAGGGATAGAGAGGGAGGAAGGAGGGATTACTGAGCCTTCCCCAGTAAGCGGGAGAGCGGCCGAATCAGCCCTTGTGTCTGAAGGAGGGTTAGGATCAACCCTGGCTGACTTCTTGATAATCCTTTGGGATTTCTTGAATAGAGAGGGGTCCAACCTCTTGCTGGCGTTGACTGCGGAGGGTGCAGACACAAGCAGCAGGGGTGCTTTCACATATAGAAATACACCCAATACCCTGGCAAGATTTACTTCTTTCTGATTGTTCTTTCTCCTTATTAGTTCAAACAGAACTTTTCCCCAGGCAATCTGTGCCTTATTCACCAAAGCTGACATCAGGGCAAATTGTTGCCTGTTGATGTTGTCGTGAGCCGAGTGTTTTCCCAAAACAACCTTGCCCACCAGGTCTGCCAGAAACTTGTACTCTGGAGACAGGTTTATCTTTAGCAGCTTAGCTGGAACACCCTCAGCATGGCCCATCACAGATAGCATGCGGCCATATTCTTCTGCAGTTTGCTCATAGTCCTCAGTTCCTATTGGCAGTCCAAACAGCTCAGTCAATACTTCAGGAGTCAGAATGACCTCCTCGCCTTTTATCTTTCCTGTCATGGCGTCGTCGCTGGAGGACGAAGTATATACCCATTCACGAATCTCTGGTATATGAATCTTAGGAGAGAACGACATAAATTTCTTGAGGCCTTGATCTTCACACAGCTGCAGAATATCTTGGATTGGTTGATCACATCGGCTGAAAGAATCAAAGTCGACACAGAATCCAGTGTCGAACTTCATTCCGAAGAGAACAGCAGAAGGAATCGCCATAGGATTTGAGAGAAGATGGCGAATCGAGAAGCAAAACAGGGGAGAAGAGAATCGCGCGGGATTAGAGTTCGAGAGCGAATTCTAAGCCAGAAGAAGGAATATGAAAAGACAGAGCGGAAGGACGACGATCTTCAGACCTAAATCGACTATTTTATGTAAATCTGCGATCGTCGAACCCGGAATAAAATCGGTCGTCGAACACAGACCGACGATAGTCAATGTTTGACTAATCGGTAAACATCGACCGACTACACGCAATTACCACGATCGTCGATCAATAAATGTTTGGTCGACGATTTTCCACCCAGCACAGAAAACCTGTCGTCGACCATTGGTCGACGATAGATACCTAAGGAGAGATCGTTGACCAGTTGGTCGACGATTTCTGCCTTACTACAGAACGAGCTGTCGTCGACGGTTGGTCGACGATAGTTCTGACCTGGTCGAAGATCGTCGATCAGTCGTTCGATGATTTTAGACAGAAAACAAAACTAACCAAATTTTCACTACTCTGAACCATTAATCATGCCAAGCTGGTTCAGGAAGAACAAATGCTTTTGTTCATCAAGGGGCTTAGTGAAAATATCTCCTCTCTGCAGGTCTGTGGATATAAATTCCATTACTATCTTGTTCTTTTCCACATTATCTCTCAGAAAGTGATGTCTAATCTCAATGTGCTTGGTCCTGGAATGGTGCACAGGATTTTGAGCAATTGATATTGCACTGGTACTGTCACACAGAATTTTTGTGTTTGAGTGTGTGTACCCATAATCCACTAGCTGATTTTGAATCCACAGGATCTGTGAACAGCAACTAGCTGCTGCTATATATTCAGCCTCAGCAGTTGAAGTAGACACAGATGCCTGTTTCTTGCAAAACCAAGAGACAAGTCTCTCTCCCAGGAACTGACAAGTCCCTGAGGTGCTTTTCCTGTCAACTCTACAACCAGCATAATCAGCATCTGAATATCCAATTAATTCAAATCCTGACTCAGCTGGGTACCATAGTCCTAAGTTAGGGCATCCCTTAAGGTATCTCAAAATCCTCTTGAGAAGAGTTAAGTGAGATTCCTTTGGGTTGACCTGAAACCTAGCACATAGGCATGTAGCAAACATTATGTCAGGCCTACTTGCAGTCAAATACAGCAGGGAACCAACAATGGCTCTAAAGTTCTTTTGATCAACAGGCTTGCCATTAACATCAGAATCAATAACTGCATTTGAGGCCATAGGTGTGCTCATTGATGAAGCATCAGACATTCCAAATCTTTTAACCAGCTCTCTGGCATATTTTGATTGAGAAATGAAAATGCCATCAACACTCTGTTTCACTTGGAGACCAAGGAAATAGGATAACTCACCCATGCTGCTCATCTCAAACTTAGAGTGCATTAGTTCAGAGAACCTCTTGCATAGTTTGGGATCAGTAGAGCCAAATATAATGTCATCTACATAGATTTGAACTAACAGTTGTGAGTCCTTATGATGTCTAATGAACAGGGTTCTATCTACTACACCTCTCACAAACTTGTGTTCTAGAAGAAAATTTGCTAAGGTCTCATACCAAGCTCTAGGAGCTTGCTTGAGTCCATAGAGAGCCTTTTGGAGTTTGAACACATGAGTGGGTAAGGTTGATGAAACAAACCCTGGTGGTTGTTCAACAAACACTTCTTCCTTTAAATCTCCATTGAGGAAGGCACTCTTCACATCCATTTGGAAGACCTTAAATCTTTTATAGGCAGCATAGGCTAGGAAAATCCTAATGGCTTCTAGTCTAGCTACAGGGGCAAAAGTCTGATCATAGTCTATGCCTTCCTCCTGTCTATAGCCTTGAGCTACTAGCCTAGCCTTATTCCTAACTACTATGCCTTGGGCATCAAGCTTGTTTCTAAACACCCACTTGGTGCCTATGATCCGTTGGCCTCTTGGTCTTGGAACCAAGGTCCAAACTTTACATCTTTCAAACTGGTTAAGCTCCTCTTGCATTGCTATAATCCAGTGGGGATCAAGCTCAGCATCTTTAATGGTTAGGGGCTCAACCTAAGAAAGGAAACAAGCAAACATCACATTTTTGTTGAGTTGATGTCTTGTCTGGACTCCTGCTGAAATGTCTCCAATCACTTGAGATACAGGGTGATCTCTAAGTGTGACAAGATCAGTAGGTTCAACAATGATCTGATCTTCAACAGTTTCAAGATTTAATTCCTCATGTGGAATTTGATCAACTGTTGGAGCAGGTGCTTTAACTTCAAGAAGTTCTACATCAGATTCAGAATCTGAGGGAGCAACCTGAGGAGTTTGTTGGGGATGATTCTCCTGTGTGAGTCTCAAACCTTCCAAATCCTTACTTACTCCTAGGACTTGCACTGTACTATTAGAGGAAGAGTCCTTCTCCTTATAATACATGACTGTCTCATCAAAAGAGACATGTGCAGACTCTTCTATCTTAAGAGAGGATTTATTAAGGACCCTATAGGCTTTGCTTACTTGAGAGTATCCTAGAAAAACTCCCATTGATGCTTTTGCCTCAAATTTTCTAAGGTATTCTTTGTTATTGTTATGAACAAAAGCAACACAACCAAATACTCTAAAGTAGTCTATTTTAGGTTTCACTTGCTTAAGTAACTCATAGGGAGTCTTACCCTTAAGTTTATGTATCAGACTTCTGTTCAATACATAGTTAGCTGTGCTGACTGCTTCAGCCCAAAAGGACAGAGGCATGTTAGCATCGGCCAACAATGTACTTGCAGCTTCAATTAGGGTTCTGTTTTTCCTTTCAACTACTCCATTTTGTTGAGGAGTTCTAGGAGCAGAGAAGCTATGTTTGATACCTTCCTTCTCACAGAATTCTTGCATAAGAAGAGACTCAAACTCAGTACCATGATCACTTCTGATCAAGGCAATCTGAGTAGAATACTCACTCTATATACACTTTAGAAAATCTGTAAGAACCTTGAAGTTATCAGCCTTAGTTCTCAGGAAGAATACCCAAGTGAACCTAGAGAAGTCATCTACAATTACTAGAGTGTAAGACTTTCCTCCAAGACTCTGTACAGCAATAGGACCAAATAAATCCAAATGTAGCAAGTACAGAATCCTGGGAGAATCACTTTTATTAACTGATTTAAAGCTATTTCTTGTTTGCTTACCTAATTGACAAGCTTTGCAAAGGCCTTCCTTCTTGTAGGGGCAAGAAGGTAAACCTCGTACAAGATTGTATTTAGCCAACCTAGAAATGTTTTTCAAATTTACATGACTAAGTCTCTTATGCCAAAGGGTATTATTACTGGTTACTTCATTAAATAAGCATACTTCAGATTTGGATGAATTAAAGTCTACAACATAAACATTTCCAATTCTAATACCTGCTAACATAACAGTATTATTTAAAGAAATATTGCAAGCAGTGTCAGTAAACCATACCTTGTACCCAGCATCACACATTTGACTTACAGAGATTAGGTTGTGCTTTAGTCCTGAGACATAAGCTACTTTCTTGAAGGTTACAGCTCCTATGGTGAAGCTGCCATACCCTTCAGTCTGTCCACAGCTGGAATCCCCAAATACAACTTTTGGTCCCAGCTTAGCTTTGAAACCTGACAGGTTCTTCTTCTTTCCTGTCATATGCTTTGAGCATCCACTATCCAGATACCATTTGTCATGTATGACTGGATAGGTCTTCACCTGCAGAAAGAATAGTTATACATTGTGGACCCAGGTTACCTTGGGTCCAGTATTCTTCACAAAAGAAAAACTAGATATAAAAGATTTTGCAGGCTTAGATTTATATCCTAAAGGGTGTGATCTCCTAGGTGGGATAATCCATTCAGTTGAAGGATTAAACAACCTGGGGTGGTGATTAGGATTTGAAGTTCTGGAAGTTTGATTTTTATTTTCCAGCTTAAGTCCAGATCGTCGATCAATGGTCGACGATCGCAAGCCATATCGTCGATCATTTATGGTAGAACGATGTTCTGGATTCCACGATCGTCGATCACTGGTCGACGACTTTTGTAAAGCTAGAAATTTTTTCTTCCTATTCTCTTTCTTAATCTTATTCTGAATTTTCTTGCATTTTTCAATTTCTTCAGTATTCTTTATTCCTGATTCAGAAACAAATTTTACTGGAGTGCTAAATCTCTCCTTTGTGAGGAGGATGGGTTCACTAGGTGTAGCACCTAAGCCTAGTTTATCATTACCAACCCTAGTGTTTGCTATACAGGTTATTTCAGATAATTTAAGGCTTCTGCCATTTAATTGTTCTTCTAACCTCTTAGATTTAGCTAGTTCTAATTTTAGAACTGTTACTTCTTCTCTTAAGCTTTCTAATTCCTTTTCTAATCTGATTATTTCAATACCTTCCATGTCTAGTTCCATTATTTTTAATCTAAGTGACTTAATTTCTTTTTCAGATAATAGTAAATCTAAACATAGAGTTTTAAATTTTAGTTTGAACTCAGGAGATGAGAAGTCAAATGAGTCGATTACCTGGTCCTCCATAAAGGAATCTTCTTCATTGTCTCCTTCTTCTTCAGAATTCTCTGCAGCTGACAGAGAGCTGCAGGCATCAATGGCCATGAGGCAGACCTCTTTGGCTTTCTTCTCTTCTTCTTCTTCAGAATCACTGGAGCTAGAGGAGCAGGTATCCTCTTCTGTTTCACTCCAGGTAGCAGCCACAAATCCCTTGTCCTTCTTCTTGTATTTGTGTGATGAGGACTTGGAGTGGTGCTTCCTGTACTCTTTCTCATGTTTCTTCTCCTTGTACTTCTTCTCTGGACAATCTGGGGCAATGTGTCCAGGCTTGCTGCAAATATAACAAATGATTTCTTTAGATGGAGTCTTGTCATACCTTGGCTTGTCCTCATGCTTGGAGAACTTCTTTCTGAGGTCTCTTCTTCCCATGTTGAAGAACCTCTTGGCAATGAGTGCCAGTAACTCCTCATTTGATTGACTTCCTTCAGAAGTCTCAGCAGCCTTAAGAGCTAAAGAATGCTCTTTCTTTGTTGGTGTTGGAGTTTTTACTTCAATTGCAGCAGCTCTGCTCTTTAGAGTTTGCTCATATGACTTGAGCTTTCCCAACAGAGCTTCTGTGGAGAGTTCCACAGTGTTTCTTCCATCCTTGATGGGCCATATCCTTGAGTCCCAAGAGATGGGAAGGCACATCAGGATCTTGTCATTTACTTCTGACAAAGTTATCTCCTTGTCCAAAGACCTCAGTTCACTTATTATTGAACTGAGTCTTGTGTACATTGTGTCAATGTCTTCAGCATCATCCTTCTTGAAATTTTCATACTGAGAGGTGAGATTGGATCTCCTGTCCTTCCTCTCATCAGCTGAGCCAGCAACTATGTGGTTGAGGGAATCCCACATAGCTTTGGCTGAGGTGCATTCAGCCAGCTTCTGGAATATCTCATCAGACATTGTCTGAGCTAGGATATTCATTGCCTTAGCATCAGCTGCTTTTGCCTTCTTGTAAGTTTCATTGTAGTCAGGTGGTGGCACAGCACTGAGATCAACAGAAGTGGAAGCAGCAGCAGGCCTAGCAGGTGGTCCTGTCAAGATAGAAGAAAAGATATCTTCATCAATAGAATTCATGTATAGTCTTATCCTGGCCTTCCATATGCCAAACTTGGACAAGTTGCATACAGGAGGTCTGGTGCTTGAATAATCCTTAGACTGGGCCATGTGTGAAAGTGTTTGTGAATGGTATCAGGAAACAACTTATCACAGGATCTTTTAACTCAGGTGTTAGCCTGTATGAACAGCCAACCTCCCTCTGATACCAATTGAAAGTGAGGGGATAAGTTGTAAACTACTCTAGAGGGGGGGTGAATAGAGTATTCAAATTTTATGAATAACTAGTCAGCTCCCTTGGAGTTGATTTGCGGAATAAAATAATCTGATACTTGAACCCTAAGAGCCTAACACAGTGAAGTGCACAAGTGAGAGAGTTAACTGAAATTTCAGTTTAACTATAAGCCTATCACAGCAACTAGCAATCCTAGGTAGTTCTATCACAGCCACAGAATAAGATGAATAAGCAAGATAACCAGATGGACACAGGATATATAGTGGTTCCCTCTTAATAGGTACTCCACTCTTCTACCACCCTGGTAGGAATCCACTACAGGTTTTTGCTAAGGTGCCCTGCCACCAATGATCTTCTTCAGGTAGATCAAACAGACCCTTTGAGCTTTTGATAAGGATGCTCAACCACAGGTTGTTGATAAGGTGCCCTGTCACCAACGTTCACTTTTGAAGAGGTGTGAACAAACTCTTTTTACAAAGGGGTTGAGAGGGTTAGATTATCTTCTCTGTTGTGAATACAGATTAGAGAAGACTTGTGGATTCTCTAAAGAATCAAAGTCTCCCCCTGGCTCAGTGAAAGTCCAGGGAAAGCCTTTGCTTCAGGATGAAGGAGTTTCAGATAAACTGAAACTAAATCCTCAGAGATCTGAAGACTGATTTTTATCAGGTCTTAAGATTCTGGAGCACTTGAAGCAGAACTGGAGCTCTTTCTGAAGTCTTGAAAACTCTAAGCAGATGCTCAGGAGACTTGAGAATGAAAGATGATTGCTCTGGGCTTTTGCTTCAGGAAAACTTTTCTTCTTCTTGTTGTGAGATTGTGAAGAGCTGCTCTGATGATGCTTGAGCGAATGAATAATATTTCTCTGTGTCTGTAACTTCTCTTTTGCTGAGAGAAGAATCTCACTTAAATATGTCTTCACGTTTTTCCTTTGGAACGGCTCTATTGATTTGAATTCTCGAGCCCTGCAACAGATTATCTCAAAATAGAATATAGCAATAGGAATAGAATGGCCTATTAACTTTCTGTCAGTCCCAATAAGGAATAAAATAAGCGGGAAAAATATCTCAGCATAAAGACGTACCATTCTTGGAAATAGTACATAGTACCAACGGCTAGAAAACAAGCTGGAAAGATAAAGTCAACGCAATTTGTATAATAGGACAAAATGCTTTATCAAGAATACTGAATCCCGTGATTTATGCTTGACATATTTTGTAAATAATTCATTTGAATTTAAGCCATAAATTTAGCAACAAATAACTTCAGAAAATCTTTCTAACCACAAGCTAACACACTTGGAAATAAACCAAGGAATAGCATAAATACAAATAGATAAAAGCAGACAGAAATCGTCGAACAGGAGTTCGATGATCGTCGACCTGCAAACAGATCGTCGACTAATAGCAGGAATCTGTCGGAACAGAAATCGTCGACCAGAAATCATCGACCAGCTAATAGATCGTCGACCGGCTAACAGATAGTCGACCAGCAAAGGCAAATATCTGTCGAGACAGAAATCGTGAAGCAAGAACACGATCGTCGATCTGTTGAAGACAGATCGTCGACCAACCTTCAGAGCGTAGTAAGCTTGCTCTGAGATCGTCGACCAACGGTCGACGATAATTGTCTTGACTTCAACGATTCAATAGCCCTGCTATCGTCGACCAATGATCGACGATCGCGAGGCCTCGTTCGACGATGGTCGAACGGAAAAGCCTTAACCAAAAAAACATCTAGAACTTCTAACCTAAGCTCTAGGTCAGTTTATAAACTGCCCTAGGGAGACTAAACAGAGTCTAAACATGATCATATATCTTTATATGGATCAAGAGGGGCTGGAAAGGGATTACATAAGCCAAATCACATCTAGGGTACCAACAGTGTCATCCCTCATCATCTTCCATTATCAATCCATCCGTCTCTATCCAAACCCCACCAGAATTCTTAGAATTCCCTTCACCCACCATCTCTTCTATCTTGGAATCCATCACACCACTTCTGTAATAGCTGATAGCAGAGGCCATCTCACCTCTTGCTTCCTCTATCTCAACCCTTTCTGCTCAACTTGCTTTCTTCCTATCCCATCTTCTTCTATCAGGGGCCTGGCTCCTGTAGCCACTGAAACCAGACAGGGGGAGATACTCAGTGAAGAAGTTGCCCCAGCAGCTCCAACAGTAGAAGCTCTAGCAGCAGCAACAGTTGAAGATTTTGCAGCAGCAGTTTCAGATGTCGATATTGATATTCTTGATATAGAAGTTACAGATGCAGATCTTGTTGAATTCTTGGAAACTGATATTGAAACTCCTGAAGAACCCATGGAAATTCTTTATGGAGATTGCTTCTTTGCTCCAGACTTTGACCTGACATAAGTTCTAAATCATTTTGATCTTTTATTCAGAGACTGTCTTCCTTTTGTTTCTTTTCAATTATGTACAGATATTGTTTGTTATTCTGCCCCCATCACTTCAGAGACCTTGTAGCAGATTCAAAAGAGTTTTGAAGCTCCTAAGCCTGAACTCAATTTAGTTCTAGAGGCTGAGCTTATCCAAGTGGCTGAGGATGATCTCCCTGAGCCCACGGCTCTTTCTCCTTCCACTTTTGTCTTCTCTACATCACCTTTGCCTGACTTTGATAAAATCCTTGCTGAGGACATGGATCAGGAAATAGAAGTTCCTACTAAAGATATTCTTCCTCCAATTATCCCTCCTCCAGCTAAAAAGGAAATTCCAAAAGATGTTATTGCTGAGATTGATGCTATGTATGATAATCCTCATGGATCTTCTGATGATGTTCAAGATGATGACTCAGATTCTGATGACAGTAAAAAGAAAGTGTATAATAAAAAGAAAGCCCCACCTAAAGCTGTTCCAAAGCCTAATCCTCATAATGACACTCCATATTACATTTTGCAGAACATCACTCCCTATCCTGGAATGCGACAATGGATATGGATGTCAAGGAATGAGCAGAATGAAAGGAAGAAGAGGAGAAGGTACATGCCTCTTCCTAGACATTTCAGGAAAGACCCTCCTCCTCTTCCTCCTCCTTCTTCAGGCCCCTCAAGCAACATCTCTCAGAATTCTGCTTCTGTTACTAGGACCTATCAAAGACACAACCCAGGCAAAGCAGTCAATAACAGTCTTCTACAAGCAATCCACCTCCAGATTCTTCTAAGAAAGTGCCTGCTGAAGAACCAATGCAGGATTCCTATCCAAAAAGGCCAAAGTCTCCACCTATTCCTTTTGTTGATCCTGAACAGGAGACTTCTGCCAAGATGGCCAGATTCCATGAACTTATAGGACTTTCTCAAATCAACAAAGCTAAACCTAAAGGCAAAGACATATCTCAATATTCAACTATGTCAGCTTACATAAAAGAAGAATTAAAAAGGTATGTTAAGGCTAACAAGTTTTTCAATGTTGATGATTATATGAAACTGCACCCAGAAGCTATTGTACCCAGAACTTCATCCCAAACTATGATTGGAGCATCTGATATGTACATGTCAAAGAAAGAAGCTACCAATCCTAATAGGGAAATCAAATTCATACAACCTGCTGAAGGATCAGACAAAGATAAAGCCAAGAAGAGAAAATGATTCTATTTTCTGTGATTTTATTATTGACTTTTGAACTATAATTCTTGTTTATGTCATGAAGCACAATCTTGTAAATATCTGCTGAATATTTTGTTCTGTTAGATATATTTTCCTTATGCTTTATGATTGTTTGTTTTGGTTTTGTATTAGTGACCTCACCCAAATAAGGGGAGATTGTTGGATCCCTAGTTGGATTTGAGCTAGATTCACTAAGTTAGGCTGAGTCTGACCCATATTGTATAGCCAGGGTCATGTCTAGTAGTCCTAGTGTTGTAGGCTAAGTCCCTTTAGCTGTACCATCTTAGACCATCCAGCAAAGGACCTCAGAGACTCAAACTTACCAGTTTTCAGAAGACAGTGATCAGTTCAAAATTCTTCGAACTCAGCTCGACGATCGTCGATCTCCGATCGACGAACTCAGAGTTAATTCTCTGTGTTTAGCTTGACGATATTCGAGCTCAGGTCGACGTTTAGTTTTCTTCAGACAGATTCTCAGCTCGACGAACTCAGAGTGCAGAATTGGAAAGTATTTCTCAGTTAGCAGTTCGCAGAGCTCGGGTCGACGAACTGGAATTCTTTGGTCGACGATCTTGGATCTCAGGTCGACAAATTCCGTTCAGCGTTCGACAATTTCTGTTCTGTTCAAGAATGAGTTTTAACTTCTTCTGTTCCTTATTTTCTCTATTTATTAACAGTATTATTCTGAGTATTTAATGCAAATATTCTTCTGAATATAGCTGTTATTGGCTGCATTAAATATGGCATTCATCAGAATAATTATTTGCTTATTTTATCAAGGACAGTTGGGGAAACTCCTTAATGCTTTTATTCCAGCTATTTTCAATTCTCTAGGTCAGCCAACATTTATGGAAAGAATTCAAAATTCAAAGAGAATTTTTAATTGGCAGTAGAATAAAAGAGTTTCTCTCTTTTTCGAGACATATAGAGTCACAAAGAGAGAGAGAAGAAATCAGAAGCACTCACAGAGAACTTTGATCAAACAGTCGACTCTTTCTTTCTCTCTCAACGCTTTTCTTACTCTGCCAATCCTCAAGACTGAAGAAGAACAAAACATCAAAATCAAGAGTCTTATTCAACTTTTGTTCCAGAAATCTATAGACATTTTTTTCAACATCAGTCATTGGATTTCCTAGACCTTGGCAGATCAAGCTGAAGACCTACTCACCCTTAAGCAAAGCTCATTCTCCCTGAAGCATTCAACTTCTCAGAAGGAGCTTTGACAGCACAAGAATCCACATAGTCTTCTCAATTTGTATTGAGAAAAGAGAAGACTTCCATCAAACTCTTTCAACCCCATTGTATAGGGTTTTAACTCCCATCAAAAGTTAGTCTGGTTGACAAGTCTCCCTCCAAAAGACTTGAAGTTGGTTTTTGGGCACCTGATCAAAAGCCTAAAGGGTTTCCTGATCTACCTGAATCAGATCTTGTGGTGGCAGTCACCTGATCAAAACCTGCTAGTGGATTCCTACTAAGGGCGGTAGAAGATTGGATGTACCCAAGTTTAGGGGAACCACTATAAACTTCTTATATCGTATGGTTGCTCCTTTTCTATTTGTTTTGCTTTTTGCTATGTTTGTGATTGCTGGAATAGTTAGCCTAGTTTCTTATTCTTAACTGTTATATGGTATCACTATTTTGCTCTGATATAAACATTAAAAAAACCAAAGTTTTTAATACTCTATTCAACCCCCCCCCCCCCTCTAGAGTAATCAGATCTAACCCCTCCTTTCAAATCACTCTCCTCTCCAACTACTTATAAGAACGAAGGCTACTTCTCCCATGAGAGTTCGGCTACATCAAGGCTTCCCCACCTAGGGTTCGGCCAACCTAGTCCCCCCCCATTCTTGGTGGATTTCGGCCAAGGACAACCACTCTTGTAATGATGAACCTTCTCCAGCATGATGCTAGGTGTTCTCTCCGTTCCGTGACTCCGGCGGAACCATAGAAGAGCGAACCTTTTTTTCCTCGGAATCATCTTCCGATTGGGGTAACAAAAATCTCTACTCCTGTGTGTTCCCTCCTAGATAAAACTTGTGGTGGTTAACTTTTGCGTTATTTGTGAATCTTGATATCATCGTGGTTTTAATGCAATCGATAATTGTTATTTTTTCTTGATCTATTTAAGTTCGTGAGGATTGGCGGACCTTATTTATTTTTGTTGGGAGAGATCTACCATTTTCCGAATCGTTATTTTTCGGTGGATCTATTTTGGTACAACAAACGCTCGAACAGATCGGGTAGATCCTATTCTCTTGAGTGAATATTGGCTCAAAGCTTTTATTTGATCTCTAAGGGTGTGGCGAACCCTCACGTTAGCATTGGATTAATAATATTGCAAATCGTGTGTGCTGTATTTTATTTGTGCAAACATAGAATTAGAACGTGAGAGAGTAATTCAGTGTCGTTTGTCCGTTTCGGTTCATCGGGTGATGTAGCCTGCATCAGCAGTGTCTTGTCTATTTCTTTCATATTATAGTTCAAGATGAACTGCTCATAACTGTCTGACAATGATTGCAGGATCAGTTCTATAGCCAACTCTTTGCCCAGAAGAAATCCTAGCCTCTCAAGTTTCTCTATATACCCAATCATCTTGAGTACGTGAGTCCCAACTAGGTCTCGAGCTCCCATCTTATACTAAAACAACGTCTTGGTGATGTCAAACCTCAATTGGTGAGCCTTCCCTTGAAACATTTTTTTGAGATGCTCGTCAATTTATTTGCAACCTATGTTCTCATATTACTTCTAAAGCTCAGAATTCATGGTTGCCAGCATGAGGCATTGACATCTAAGGAGTCGTCTTGATGCATCTTATAAGAATCTTTGTCATATCGGGACGCATTCTCGACTGCCTCTTTAGGGGATTCCTCTTCTAAAACATAGAGCTTACGGTCTTGCCTGAGAATAATTCTCAAGTTCCTGTACCAGTCTAAATAGTTCGTCCCACTCAGTTTCTCCTTCTCAAGGATGGCTCTGAGGGACGGGGTGGAATGTGATCCACTTGCTGTGGAAATTCTACAAGAATTTAGCAAAGAAAAATTCAGTATTACATTTCAAAATACTTTTTTCATTTCAATTAGGACTTTAATTAAAATATACTTCCACTATTTTAATCAAACTGATAACCCTTGATATCAATTCAGAGAGTTAAAGCGAGCAACTCTCTTAGTGGACAAGATCCGTATTTAACCAACACTATGAGTCAACTTTGGTTTTTCTCTCACAATGCAGTTATTTATGTGGGTAACAATTGCCGATTGCATTATCATGCAACTCCTATATGGTTAGTGAACATCTCCTTATTCGCATCCATCATATGGTGCATGCCAACCCTATGCCTCTAGACACTCAACCTTTGAGGTAACCCAGTTATGTTTGACCCGATGTCGACAGTAGTATATCATAATTATCCGCTCGCACCCTTAACAAGATAGATTATTGCACCTTATTTTGGCAAGCCCGCACTTCATCGATCGAGGCAGGAAGAGTGTCATTCATTGGAAGGCATCTGAATACTTAAAATTACATAAGGGATTTAAGATACTTGATTAACACTTAATCATGGTTAACAATTAACCAATGTACACATCTACAAAATAAAACTTGCAGCAATCATAATCCAAATGCTCCCAGATATGCATAATAAAATCATCAACACTTGATGAACTGGGATAAATCTGAACATCCAGAACCTTTCTAAATCTTCAGATTTACATGCACTTAACATGAGCAATAACAACTACACTTATACACTAGATAAGCTCATCTCTCTATGTGAGATTAAAAATCTAACACACTTGGTTTCACAAACTAACAAGTGGGATTATTACTTTTAAGGACTAACAAAGATATCACAACGAAATTACATGCACTCCTAGCAAGGTTCCTGTAACGACCATATCCGTTAAATGACGTATAGTAGAAGGTCCGGCCGGGGCCCCACACTATATGCCACAAACAGACGGTGAGGTCACAGGATAATATCAAACCAAACGAGTCCTAACTCAAAGCATTCTAGCGGAAGCTTATTAAGTGCACGAACTCATAACACTGAATGTCCACTACTATATAAATATCCCATTTATATAAAAGACCAGGAACGTTAACAAGACCACACCGCACATGGCCTTAAGGCCTTACAAGTTACTCTGTACAATACATATAATTTCATACATCGGCACGCAGGCCGGCCACACATGAAATCCAACACTTCGCACGGCCTTCAAGGGCCTACCAGCAGCATGGGCTTTTGCCCGCTCAATCCAATCAGCCCGCAACACCTGCATATGGACGTCCACCCCATGGGTGATAAACAAAGCAACGGTCAGCATTCAGCTGACCAATTATAACGACCCCACCCCTTACCCGGGGTAGTGGTTCCTTCCCTGCATGTATAGCAATTTCAACATATATATAACATACACACAACATCACAAACGCCGGCCTCAATGCCAGGCGCTCCGTGCACTCAGGGCACCTTTATGGTTTGTACTTGGTAGGCGGGCATAAGCCTCCAAACCCCTGTGGAAGACCTCACGCACCCGTCTCACTCAGAGGTACGCACCACCCCAAAACCCGCGAGCACTACCAGTCGACCTACCCACGTAGTGTAACAAGCCTAGGGAATTCGCCCTGCTGCTTTGCTACCAATCGACCGCTCACCCGATCATAACATCGCCACTTGGTGGAGTGGGCATAAGCCTCCAAACCCCTGTTGAAGACCTCTCGCACCCACCCACTCAGAGGTGTCCGCACTCCATTATCCAGCTCTTAGCAAGCATGCAACCAAAGGAGCTATGCAAAGCATCCTATACACCAAGCACATCGTCCTCACCATCTCCGCAGGCTAAACGATGAATACACGGAGTCTTCTCCGGTTCGCAATACAAACATCACCAATCCCGACATACGTCTGGATGGGCTTCACACAGCATGCCTATGCCGTACTACATACTTCCGGCTCTAGATGCAGACTCACTGCTGGAATCACTTACGCGTTTCCATCTCTTGATGGAGGATCCCATGCACATGCAAAACAAAGGGCTTCACCTGCCCAAGGAAGAAAGATCGTTACCCTTGACGATCGCTTCGGCGCCATAGAAGAACTAGCCGGATGGAAATCACCGCAGCGGCCTTGCCTCCGCAACGCTGCACTCGGCTCTCTATTCGGCTCGACGAAGCTCCACCGGCGGCCGGAAAGCTCCTCCTCCTCCTCCAAGCTCTCCTCTCTTTCTTCTCTTTAGAGAGAGAAAGGCTAAGTGGAAATGAGATTTCATCTCAATCCACGGCCTTAAAGAAGCTGGAAATGCTTTGGACCACAAGATCCAAATAGAAGGAAACGAACGGCCGAGATCTGCCCAACAAACCCAATTTTTGGCTGACACGGCCTGTGACACGCCCGTGTCACAGGCCGTGTACCCTTAAACGGCACACGCGGTTTCGAACCGACTGAACAACACGGGCATCGACACGCCCGTGTCGACCCTGACACGCCCGTGTCATTCTTGAGACACGCCCGTGTCTCCTGCTACACGGCACTTACCGACTTCCAAAACCAGTACACGGGTCAAAACACGGCAGCCGACACGCCCGTGTCCAGCCTGACACGCCCGTGTTCAAGGCCGTGTTCAAGGCCGTGTACGGCTCTGACTCGAATAGGCCAAATTCGAAATTTAATTTGAACACGCCTTGGGACACGCCCGTGTCCCAGGCCGTGTACCCCCGACACGCCCTGGGACACGCCCGTGTCCCAGGCCGTGTCTAACAGCCTGCTACTCAAAACTGTGTACAAACATATTTTGAGATTCTGGGGTGTTACAACCCTCCCCTCCTTATAGAAATTTCATCCCGAAATTTAGCGCAACGCACAAGTATCAACACAACCACGCTGTTGCGATACAAACCAAAACGATCCAGGTTTAGAGGTCAGAGGCCACAACTTGTCTCGGCCCATGGAATCGTACCCCCACAACTGTTTGTCACAAACAGAAATACATACATACATACATACAATAGACAACAAAATAAAGTGCACACTCCACTTTATTTCGGCTTCTCCGCATCTCGCAGAATCCGTTTAGCGGCCTCCATTAAGTCCAAAGCACGGATTTGCTGTTCTGCTTGATTTGAGCTTTGCGGCTCCTGCATCTCAAGAGTGTATATTCACGGTTGCGCCCGCGATGCAGACGACTCTGCCACAGCTTTACCCTTCTCATCATAGGACGCACCTGCCTTTCTTTCACCCCTTGACGCACCATTCCAGCAAAATCGCGCGATATGCCCTGGCTTCCCACAAATGAAACATGTACGCGGCTCAACCCGTTCTTGCCCAAACGTTGCTCCTGACGCAACATCTGAAGAAGTTTGTTCAGCAGGCCTGAACCGCTTCTTATCACGTTTCCTGAAATCTGATTGCTCTGATGGCGGAACTTTGAAGTCGGACTTTTCCACCACTAAGTTCTTCTTTTCCCGTACCCGCTTCAAATCCTTCTCTAGCGCACTAGCGGTATGCACCAATGCTTGGAATCCTTGGTTCACTGAACTCGGGAGAGCCAACCGCAGCTCATCACGCAGCCCTTCATAGAACCTATTTGTCTTCCGCGCCTGGTCCGCAAACGTCGACCCCGCATAACGATCGAGCTTGGTAAACTCATGCAGGTAATCGTCCACGGTCTTATCACCCTGTACCAGACGTTGAAATTCATTTTCCATTGCAATTCTCTGCGCCATTGGCAAGTATTTTGCCCAAAATAATCTAGAGAATTCGTCCATCGATATGTCGCCCAGATCTCTACCTCCCAACTGGTGCAACTCGATCTCATCCCACCAAAGCCTCGCCTCTCCTTCCAGGAGGAAAGTGGCTAACGGGACTTTCTGCTCCTCACTAATCCTGAGCGCAGCCAGGATTCTTTTCACTCTAGAGAGCCTATCCTCGGCCTCTGTTGGAGACGTTGCTCCGACAAACGTAGGCAGATTAAACTCCATAAAGTGCTTAAGTTGCTCGTCCGCTGCTTGCACAGCAACCGGAACCTCAACATGCTCTTGCCTCGCACCAACCTCAACATGCTCTTGCCTTGCACCAACCTGCACTGGCGCCACAGCGGGCCTCGCTTGCCCAAAAGGTTGTGCCTGAAGCATAGCAAAGATCACCTCCGCAACTAAGCGCACCGTTTCCGCAGAAGGGGGAGGTGTAGGCACCTCAGGTGGTGCCGCACTCTCAACCGAACGCTGGGGCTCCGACTGCCCAGCTCCACTCCTCGTCACCTATAGGTGAACAAGATAGCATTACTTTCCATGGTAATACGGCAAACTCACCGAATAGACACACACACACATTCCTTAGTGGACATTCCAGAGTTCATTAGCATTACAGCAGGTCGCACAAACACGTGCTCGCCACCCCACAAAAGAATTCGACCACGAATTCGAAAGAGGAAGACCGACAAAAACCTCTGATACCAAATTGTAACGACCATATCCGTTAAATGACGTATAGTAGAAGGTCCGGCCGGGGCCCCACACTATATGCCACAAACAGACGGTGAGGTCACAGGATAATATCAAACCAAACGAGTCCTAACTCAAAGCATTCTAGCGGAAGCTTATTAAGTGCAAGAACTCATAACACTGAATGTCCACTACTATATAAATATCCCATTTATATAAAAGACTAGGAATGTTAACAAGACCACACCGCACACGGCCTTAAGGCCTTACAAGTTACTCTGTACAATACATATAATTTCATACATCGGCACGCAGGCCGGCCACACATGAAATCCAACACTTCGCACGGCCTTCAAGGGCCTACCAGCAGCATGGGCTTTTGCCCGCTCAATCCAATCAGCCCGCAACACCTGCATATGGACGTCCACCCCATGGGTGATAAACAAAGCAACGGTCAGCATTCAGCTGACCAATTATAACGACCCCACCCCTTACCCGGGGTAGTGGTTCCTTCCCTGCATATATAGCAATTTCAACATATATATAACATACACACAACATCACAAACGCCGGCCTCAATGCCAGGCGCTCCGTGCACTCAGGGCACCTTTATGGTTTGTACTTGGTAGGCGGGCATAAGCCTCCAAACCCCTGTGGAAGACCTCACGCACCCGTCTCACTCAGAGGTACGCACCACCCCAAAACCCGTGAGCACTACCAGTCGACCTACCCACGTAGTGTAACAAGCCTAGGGAATTCGCCCTGCTGCTTTGCTACCAATCGACCGCTCACCCGATCATAACATCGCCACTTGGTGGAGTGGGCATAAGCCTCCAAACCCCTGTTGAAGACCTCTCGCACCCACCCACTCAGAGGTGTCCGCACTCCATTATCCAGCTCTTAGCAAGCATGCAACCAAAGGAGCTATGCAAAGCATCCTATACACCAAGCACATCGTCCTCACCATCTCCGCAGGCTAAACGATGAATACACTGAGTCTTCTCCGGTTCGCAATACAAACATCACCAATCCCGACATACGTCTGGATGGGCTTCACACAGCATGCCTATGCCGTACTACATACTTCCGGCTCTAGATGCAGACTCACTGCTGGAATCACTTACGCGTTTCCATCTCTTGATGGAGGATCCCATGCACATGCAAAACAAAGGGCTTCACCTGCCCAAGGAAGAAAGATCGTTACCCTTGACGATCGCTTCGGCGCCATAGAAGAACTAGCCGGATGGAAATCACCGCAGCGGCCTTGCCTCCGCAACGCTGCACTCGGCTCTCTATTCGTCTCGACGAAGCTCCACCGGCGGCCGGAAAGCTCCTCCTCCTCCTCCTCCAAGCTCTCCTCTCTTTCTTCTCTTTAGAGAGAGAAAGGCTAAGTGGAAATGAGATTTCATCTCAATCCACGGCCTTAAAGAAGCTGGAAATGCTTTGGACCACAAGATCCAAATAGAAGGAAACGAACGGCCGAGATCTGCCCAACAAACCCAATTTTTGGCTGACACGGCCTGTGACACGCCCGTGTCACAGGCCGTGTACCCTTAAACGGCACACACGGTTTCAAACCGACTGAACAACACGGGCATCGACACGCCCGTGTCGACCCTGACACGCCCGTGTCATTCTTGAGACACGCCCGTGTCTCCTGCTACACGGCACTTACCGACTTCCAAAACCAGTACACGGGTCAAAACACGGCAGCCGACACGCCCGTGTCCAGCCTGACACGCCCGTGTTCAAGGCCGTGTTCAAGGCCGTGTACGGCTCTGACTCGAATAGGCCAAATTCGAAATTTAATTCGAACACGCCCTGGGACACGCCCGTGTCCCAGGCCGTGTACCCCCGACACGCCCTGGGACACGCCCGTGTCCCAGGCCGTGTCTAACAGCCTGCTACTCAAAACTGTGTACAAACATTTTTTGAGATTCTGGGGTGTTACAGTTCCAAGGGGTTGCGCTCCTGGCGGGGTCTTAGGGGCAGAGCCCCAAATGGGGTCCAAGGGGCAGCGCCCCTGGCGGTGGTGACTACATGCAATGGTGGTGGTGACTACCACCGAATCCACAGAAAATCCATTAACATTTGATGTTCCAGGAATAGATTTGGGCATTTAGAACACTTCTAAAATTTCCAGATCTACACGCAATGGATTTAACAACTTCTGAAACAATGATCATCGCATCAACCTGCCTTTGATACCACTGTTGGGTTTTGCTATACATCACAACACTTGTGCGTTGCGGAAATGGAACAAGAAAACCCAAAATAGTTCGGATCTAGCGATGAACATTGATCAAGAAGTAAAATGCAATTCATAAAATTATACCTTTGAGGGATTGAGTCAATACTAAACCAAGGTGCTCTGAATGATTCCAATGAACGACGTGGTTAGAGTTCTGAGCATAAAATAGTGTCCATGCCTCTATGGATATCCACATGAGCACAGAGAACCCTAGATACTTGTCACACAAGATCTAGGTTGGAAGTAGGTTTGCCCTAAATGTCTCCATGGTCTACTAGATCCGTTAAAGGATAGGAGGAGATGACTAATACGACACTCAAGAAACTTTTTCTGGTGAAGTACAAGGACGGCGGACGGTCAGGGCTGAGATCGGCGTTCACGACCTTGGAGGAACTGTTCCGTCGGGAGGAAGAAGAAGAGGTCAAATCGCTCGATTAGGTCGATGGGTAATAGTAACTTATTTGGTTTACTGTATATATCGTATATATACTTTATACCAAGCCAACCGATACGAGCAAACCACGCCGAACCGTATTTAAAGGAAATAAATTGGTTGAAACAGAATTCATCCAGTATTCACGTAGATATTAGACGAATCAAAAGTTATTCATCGAAATAACACTAGTATACTTGACGAATTGAGACAGGGAAACTCATCCAAGTATTAAGGCGATAATCGATGAATCGGGGTCTAACTCGTCGAATCTATCAAGACGATACTCTACGAACCAAGTCCAATTCGTCGAGATAACACTATGATACTCGACGAATTCAAACAGACTCGTTGATATGTCATGACTATACTCGAATAATTCATGACTATTCGCCAAAACCTTACAACTATACTCAACGAATTTCCCTTAGATTCTTCAGACCACTTACCTGATGACCCATATTCACAATATAGGTCCCAGAATGGAAATCCTTCACATCCAGAATGTCATAGGCTTGGTCCTTCACTCATATCACATATGAGTAATGCCAATACTAATATTTCCAACTTCCTTAATGCTCTTATATGCGGCCCCATAGGCTCATATTGCATTAGCAGTGAGACCTCATGTTTGATCACTTCAAGATCACCATAGTAATACAAACAAAAAGGACTTGGCGGTGAAGAAGCTGGAGTTCAAAGTGTCGAACTCTACAAAGTCTGGGCAGAACAGGTGGATAAAGAAGTCTAGGTTTCAGAGCCAAATTCTTCTATTGTTTCTGGAGCGACTTCTGGGCGAGGCCCAATTACTTGTTATACTTGTGGCAATCTAGGACACATTACTCGAGAATGTCGCAGTGGTCCTCCAAGGAAGAAGAAAAAAGAGGGTGTATCATATGCGGAGAAAGAGAAGGCAGCAGAGTTGATTGCATCTCATTATGGTCCAACGCAACCTAAAGATTACAATTTTGGCCAACATAGGGCCATTAAACAAGGCAATTGGTGAAAGATAGTATTTAGTATATAGCTTTTACTGTTTTATATATTATACGTGTGCATTGCTTGTTTAACTTGTTCATATTAGGCTTTGTCCTAATCTTGGACTATACGGCGAGAGCACTATTCGATATAGTGGCTTCTCATTCTGTTTGTATGAGGACTTCATATTACAAATCAGAGTGCCTTTATTTATGTCAACAGATAAATTGAATGTATTGTTGCCTAACGGATTATTGATGCGTAGGGAGAGAGTTTGTTGTGTTACGGTGCAGATAGGAAGTCATAAGTTTGGATTGGAAGCATCTGTACTACCGATATCAGAGTTTAATGTGATATTTGGCATGGACTGGCTTTTGGAGCAGCATGTATGCATTGATTACAACTCTAAGGAAGTCATATTGGGAAAAACAATAAACGTGAGACTAAGTTTGATGGTTTGCAAGGATCGAGTAAGATATTGATGCCTGCTCTCCAAGTGGTAAAGGCAATTCAGAAGAGAGCAGAGTTATTCTTCACGCTATTGGAGGCATCAGAGCTGAAGACCAGTTTGATTGGCATTCCTATTATGTCAGAGTTTGCGGATGTGTTCCCTAAAGATCTTCTTGCAGTTCCACCTCATCGAGAGATTTACTTCACTATTGAGTTGGTGCCATACGCGAAACCTATGTCATGCTCACCGTACTGGGTAGTACCAAAAGTGATTTTGGAGTTGAAGGTTTAGTTACAGAAGTTACTAGAGCAAGATTATATACATCCAAGTATGTCTCTTTGGAGTGCACCAGTCCTTTTTGTGACGAATAAAGATGGAAGCTTGAGTCTATGTACTGACTACCATAAACTGAATAAGCTAACGGAGAAGAACAAGTATCTGATTCCAAGAATCAATGATTTATTTGATCAGCCTGTTGGATCAACTGTCTATTCAATGCGGGATTTGAAGTATAGTTATTATCAGTTCAGTATTCGGGAAAGTGATAATCCCAGGACAGGGTTTAGTACACACTATAGGCATTATGAGTTCACTATGATGCTGTTTGGGCTAACAAATGTATCATCGGCATTCATGGATCTCATGAACAAAACTTTTCTAGAGTACCTAGACCGATTTGTTATCGTCTTTATTGATGATATATTGGTATTCTCTCAGTCTGAAAAAGATCATGTGAATCATTTGAGGCTTGTTTTGCATACCTTAAGGAGGAATCGACTTTATGTCAAGTTCTCTAAGTGTGAGTTTTGGATAGCCTTCGTGGCATTTCTTCGTCATGTGGTTAGTGGATAGGGTATTGATGTGGATCAGGCGAAGATAGTTGCGATACAAGAGTGGCCTATTTTGACTACTGTAGCGGGATTCAAGAGTTTTCTTGGACTTGTTGGCTACTATATGTGCTTCATAGAGAACTTTCCGTAGATATCCCTACCTCTCACTACGTTGGCAAGGAAGGATCAAATGTTCATTTGGATGCCAGAGTACGCATGAGCTTTCGAAGAGTTGAAGAATCATCTGACCACTATGCTTATTTTGTGCTCGCCATATGGTACAAATGGCTATAAGAACTATAGTGATGCCTTAGGGAGCGGATTAGGTTGCATTTTGCTGTAGTTTTGAGAGGTTATAGCTTATAGCTCTCGCCAACTTAAGGTGCATGATAGAAACTATCCATTCCACGGCTTGGAGTTGGCGGCTGTGATATTCGTCCTAAAGTTATGGAGGCATTACTTGTATGGCGTGAAGATTGACATCTTTACGGACCATAAGAGCCTAAAGAATTTATTGAATCAAAAGGATTTAAATATACGACAAAGGAGGCTGATGGAGTTCCTTGGGGACTACACTTTCAAGATACATTATACTCCTGGGAAGGGAAATATTGTCATAGATGCGTTGAGTCATGGGGCTCTAACATAGTCCAACTAATACAAATGCATGATGAGCATCTTATTCGTGACTTGGAGGCCTTGGAAATCTCGTGTGGATAGGAGAAATAGCACGAATGCATGTTTAAACTGGACAGAGGTGCAATATGACCTCACAGACAGGATTTGTCAGGCGTTGGAGTTTGATGACAACATGAAACACTACTTAGCAAAGACTGTGGATGGGGCAAATTCCTAGTTTTCTGTTGACAATGGTCTATTATGGAAAGATAGTTGGTTGTGCATCCTGAATGTGGGCGTGTTACGGGATAAATTAATGTACAGGGCATATTTCACAAAGTACTCTATCCACCTGGTGAGCACAAAGATGTTCAATGACATGAAAAAGTGGTTCAAGTGGACAGGTATGAAGAAAGACATAGATCTCTATGTGGTTAAGTGTCATACTTGCGCACTAGTGAAGGATGAATGTCAGAAACCTGTTGGATTCCTGAAGTCATTACAAATTCCCGAATAGAAGTTTGATAATATATCGATGGATTCCGTGCACGGTTTGTTGAGATCGCAATGCTAGAATAATATTGTATGGGTGATCGTAGACCGATTGACAAAGGTATCACACTTCATCCTGAATAGGTGTGATGATTCAGTGGAAACATCGGCAAAGTTCTATGTTGACAACATAGTACAATTACACAATGTGCCCCGTAGCATCTTCAATGACTGAGATGGGTAATTTATATCGAATGATTGGAGTCTAATCAACCAACTATTGGGTACCAAGCTAAAGTTTAGTGCGGCCTTTCATCATCAAACGGATGGTAAGACTGAGAGGGTAAACAGGACAATGAAGGATATGCTTTGAATGTCGCCTTGGATTTTGGAAAAAGGTGGGAGGACTATCTCTACATGATTGAGTTCACCTACAGCAACAGTTACCAAGCAAGAATTCAAATGACAACTTATGAGGCTTTATATGGCAGGAAGTGTCGTACTCCTTTAGCTTGGTCAGAAACGGGTGAAACAAAGTTGTTTAAGAGAAAAGTTGGCGGTGAGTAAAATTCAGTAATACGTTTGATCCAAGAGTGATTTCTTATTGTTTAGGATAGATAAGCTAAGTATTACAACACTAAGCACTGTGAGTTAAATTAATTATTCGCGACTAGGTGTATCTAAAAATCAAGCCTTTCAAGGGAGTATCAGGGATTTGACGCTTGAAAAATCTAAATCTGTGATACCTTGGACCATTTGAAATTGTGTAATGTGTTGGTGAGGCTGCCTATTATCTTGCTCTTTCATCGGAGTTGAGCGGGTTGCACGATGTATTCCACATATCATTGCTAAAAAAAGGTTATGCAAGAGACTACACGAGTGGTTGTTGCGGATCAAGTGTTGGTCGATAGTGGGTTGAAGACAAGAGTCAAGCCCATTCGAATCGAAGACACGAATGTCAAGTTGTTATGGAACAAAGTGATCAGGATGGTCAAGGTCTGCTGGGACAATTACGGCCACGAGGAACTTTCATGGTAGCGCAGTAAACCATGAGAGAGGAGTTCACTGAGTTGTTAGATTGAGGTAAATTTTATATGTAGTCGATTTGTAGCACCCCAGGTTTCCCACAATTGAAAAACAAAAAAATGTGATTCTTGAGCTATCACTGGCGATAGCGATATTGCCCGATGATTGTGTCCAGCACGATGCAGTCGATAAGTCGATGCACTTGATGCAGTCGATTTGCTATCGTGATGCGATAGTGATATAACTAGCGATAGTGATGTAGTCAATAATGCTCAAGTTAATGAAGTCGATTTTGTATCGCCTGGCGATAGCTGATATTGCTTGCGATAGTATGTTATGTGACAGGTTACTATGCATTAGTTGGCCGTGAAGCGGTTGTTAAGTGGCGTTGACCTAGTCAAGTAGCCACCATTGGAGCTATCACCCAGCGATAGCGAGATATCGACCAGTGATAGAATTTAATTGGAATTTTCTTCTGGAATCACGGCTGTCCAATTTTTTTGGCCTGAGGATCAAATGGCTAGGAGAATTCCTGTGGATTGATAAGTGGCTGAGGGCTTTTATCCTACTCATTTTCTCTTTTATTTTCTCTCACCAAAACTAAGAAAGAAGAGGAAGGAAAGGAGAGGAGGAAAAAGAAGAGGGTTGCTGGTCCAGCCATTCGAAGAGCTTTGGAGGAGCTTCCAAGCTTAGAATCATGAGCTGATTGAGGATTTGTAGAGATTAAAGCAAGGGGATCCTTTCCATCTGACTCAAGCTCTGATTCATGGCTCTAAAATGTGCTTCAAGGGTAACGACTCTCCTTCTGAATACTAGGACATGTCGTTCCTTTTGTTTGGTATGTTTTCATGAAAATGTCTCCACTAATTAGTGGGAGGTGAAGCTTTCACTGAGTTGATTTGGTATATCACTGTTATGTTTTGCATATAGAGCTCGGATCGTTGTACGGGTATAGGGATGTTGTGTTAAGCCCATCTGGACAAGTTGGACTGAATTAGTGACGTTTGATTTGCATATCGGAGAAGGATCCATGGAAAATGAGTTGATTTCGGAGTTTTGGGGGTACTGCAGGTTGTTGCAGATGCACTGGAGAGTGTCTCCAGGAAATACCCAAGTTCACAACAAAGAACGTGATTCTGTTAATATCGCTGGCAATAGCTTCCAGTGAGCATTATTGTGATTATGAAGCATGTGTCGTGGTGACTGGGTGCATAGCTTGTTAAGTTTAAGGACAACAGTGCCTAGCTTGGTGGCCTTGTGTTCCGACCGAAGGGATAATGTTGCTTATCATTTAAACTAGCTGAGGTAAGGCTGACTCGCATTATGCTGATTGTTCGCAATGATTGAGACGGGAAAAACTGATCTAAAACCATCCAGTAGGAGTCAGTGAAGAGGTATCTCCTCGATGCATCGGTCCTAGGGAAGTTTGGAAAGCGTAATAGCTTATGAACGATAGTCGCTCAAACATATCGTCTAAGTGGTTGATACTTAAGAGGGAGGTGGGACTTGAAATTCAATACATCTATAATGTACCTTGGGTGCATGGGATGTGTGGTAGTGTGTGCCTACGTCTGTGATGGTTGTGTAATTATATAATATGTCATACTATTTGCTTGCAGGGAAGGAGTACCACCGCCCCGAGAGCGGGGTAGGCTCGTTATAATTATTGTTGGGAATATTCCCTTTCAATGTTCCTTGGATTTGAAAAGGCATCACTTTCAATGCTAAGTACATAATGTATTTAATGTACCCTCTACTTTACTCATTATACAGGTTTAAGTTGTTCTAAAAACATGTTTAGAACAGATCTGGACATTGTCGTATTTATCTCAGCAGTTTTGGAGAAATTTGCTGAGAAGACTATTTGGTCTCAGCGGAACCACTGAGACTCAGCTAATAGCTGCTGAGATGATATCCCGTCCCATCCCTACTGAGAAAGCAGTATGGTCTCAGCAAAACTGCTGAGATGCAGTTAATCTGCGGCTGAGAGAGAAGCTAGTCTCAGCTAAACTGTTGAGACAATTTCAAATATAATCATTAAGACGGCACGACCCATTTTTGGCGGAAGGCTAGTAAAGCAAAATAGCTTTATCCATTCTTGGTCATGTAATGTCAAATCAATCCAAGAGTAGTTGCAGACTGGTGGAACATATATAGAGCATCTCCTAGGTCAAAAAAAAATCATCGAGGATCGTGTGCGTGCCAGTGCGAAGTTGTTGTTGCCACTACAAAGTCTACTACAAAGTACTAGAAGTGCTAAGAGTACCAACGGCCTTGTGCTTCCAAAAGTTGTTCTCGGATCTAAGGAGAATAGGTTGGGCCCATCAAGGATCAGTGGTTGATCTTCTTCTTTCTATAAGTAGACGGGAGATCAAGAAGGAGCTAAGGCACAAGCTAAAGAACAATATTTCAAGCCTTGCTCTAGGACAGTTCTCAGCTATTATATTTCAACAGAAGACCAAATATGAAGGTGTATATCTTTTATTGTCTTCTACTGTAATCTAAACAAACAATCTTGTAAGAACATTTTGTTCTGAGCTATAGGGCCTATGTGCCTGAGTGTAGGGCATGTATGCCTAAGTGTAGGGTTGTCCTCCAACCTGAGTTATAGTGCTTCTTGATAGGCCTTAGGTAGATAACCTGGAGGGTCACTGAGTTGTAGGAGTATATCTTACTCTGAGTTGTAGGGCAGTGGCTTGAGGTATGGTTTGGAGGAAACCTGAGAGATCCTGAGGGATCTGTGTTGTAAGCTCTTTGAGCAGAGTTTGGAGAAGGTTGTCTTGTCTAACACACTGTAAGAACAGTGGTGAGGGAAAGTGGATGTACCCAGACCTTGGGGAACCACTATAAAATTTATGTGTGCTTTCTGTAATGTTTATTTGAGACTAAATAGTAGAGTTAAAAGAAAAATAACACAAATAACATATTCACTCCCTCCCCCCCTCTCTAGGTGATTTATATTACTACCCGGTTGACTATCAAGTGGTATCAGAGGGAGGTTAGTCAAAAAGTACTTAATAGTCTGACCAGATCCTATAAGGGGTAGTCAAATAAAATTTCAAGATGTCTACTTTAGAGGCTCATAAGGAGATGAGCTCTATGAAGTTGTCTATATATAGAATGGAGACCTTTAGCATATGGAAGCAAAAGGTCAGGATATTTATGGAAACCTCTAACACTAGGAATTATATCATAGTTTAGGAGGGACCTTTTATCCTCCAAAAGGCCTCGACCATTAACCCAAACCTGAGAGTGCCCAAGACCTATACTGAAATGACCATGGATGAAGTAGCACTTGCTATTATGGACAAAAGAGCAAAAATATATCACAGTAAGTGTTATTCATTTTTCCACTTTCTAGAACTTGGTGCATTGTGATACTACCAAGGAGATGTGGGAGGTACTGATAGTATATATGGAGGGCACTGAAGAAGTTAGGGATGATGGGAAATCTCTACTCAATGAGGAGTATGAGACCTTTAGACAAAATAGCAAGGATAACATAGCTGAGTGCTATGAAAGATTTTTCAGGGTGGTAAATGAGTTGAGGACCTATGGAAGGGTCTTCAACAATTATGAGTTGAATGATAAGTTTCTAAGGTCTCTAACCAAAGATTGGGATACAAAGATATGTGTCATCAGGGAAGTGGCCAAGCTTGTTAAAACTCCTCCTCACACATTATTTGGAAAGCTGCTCTCCTATGAGATGCAGCTATTTGACAGGAAGGAGGAGGAGACCACCATCAGGTCCTATGCCAAGGAGAGGATAGTGGCTTTCAAAGCTGAGAGCTCTAAGATGAGCAAGGAGAGAATTTCCTCTCCCCCAAGAAGGCCAGCTGATTCAGAGACCACTGAGTCCAGCACATCTGACAACAACATGTCAGATGGAGAGTTTGCTGCCTTCTCAAAGCAATTCCATAAGATGATGAAGAGGAAGCAATGGAAGACCAAACCTTCCTCCTCTTCATATTACAAGAGAGATCATAGAAAATCTGGGAAGAAGTTCTCTAAAGGAGACATGTATGATTCTAAACATATTAAACATATTTCTACTAATGTAATATGTTATTGTTATAGCAAGCATAGGCATGTCATTGTTGACTTCCCAGTCAAGAGAAATGAAATAAGTGAGAAGAAAGGTGAGAAGAAGCACCACTAGCAAAAGGGCAATAAGGAAAAGACCTTCCTTATCAAGAATGAGAAGAGCTGGAGTCAAACTAACTCAGCATCTTCTGATTTTGAAGAAGAGGATGAAGCCTACATTGGTCAGTTTGTCGCTGCTGCTGAAGGAGATAAGGACTATCCAGCTGCAAGGATAGGGATCAGGGCCCCTCTATCACTTTCAAATTGTGAAAATGAGGTGGATGAATAAGTGGTGGCTGCTATGGACTTATGGCCATGATAGAAGGAGAATCCAACCAAGATCAATCTAATCCTTATTAGGTATTGATTCATTTAATCTCCTCCTATGAATCTGATTATGAAACGAGTCCTAATTCGGAAGCATCTTCATCTTATGATAAAGGTGGCTCAGAATTGGAGGAAGATGTCAATCAATTGATTGACAAGTATTGTTTGTTCTTGAAAGCTCTGAAGAAGAGCAAGTTGTTTGTCAAAAGGCAAGCCAAGGAGATTGTTTCCTTAAGAGAAGATATCTCCTTACACACTGAGTAAGCCTCACAGTTGAATCAAATGAGCAAGGAGATATCCCAACTTAAGACAATCACTATTATCCAAGTCACAACCATAAATAGTAAAAAAAATTAATTAAAGATTTGGAAGATAAGCTCCTCAAAGAAAGGATTCTAGTGGCTCAATACTCCAAACCCAAATATGTATTGCCACTCATTAATACCTTCACCTCCCAAACTAGTAAGAAGGGGTTGGGGTACATTGAGATGAATACTAGAAGAAGGAATAGGAGTAAGGGCAAAGTTTCAATCCAGCTTGTATTCTCTTTTGAAAAGGTCCTATTGCCATCCAACAAATATGATAAAGAAAGTATGTATGGTAATTGGTTGAATGGAAGATCCAATAGTGTGAACAAAAATGTTCACAACTATAGTGGAAGGGAGGGGATGGGCTTGAGTGCCTTTAAGGCCCCATATGAGGAAATACAGATGGCCCATCCTGTACAATTTGTATTTAGTGCCCCATCCCCCTCATTCAAGGAAAAGGAAGCATCAACTTCCAAGTCTCTTCCAGCTAGACAGTTGGCTGCTGTCCAGCCTTTAAGTCAATATCACAGGCAATTTCTGATGATATCAACTTGTGCTCAGCCAACAAACTGAGACCTGTTGATACCAATAAGGCATTGAATGCTAAGACTAACTACAGGAAGGCAAAATGCCAAGGCATTACTGAAAGAAACAAGAAGAATGTCGTTATCTTCCGTAAAATAGAAAACTGAAGTATCTACTTCAAAAGCTGTTTAGAAAAGAATATACAACATTCATGAGTGTTTGTGTTGTGGTAAAGTGGGACACTCTGCCATAGTTTGTTGGCATAACCCTAATGTGTGTAATGCAAAGAAAGGCATTCCAGCCAGATAAGGTTTTGTTAGAAATACTTATGCTGCTAACATGCACCTAGGACCCAAGATATATTGGGCTCCTAAGGATAAGTGATCTATATTTTGCAGGTTAGTTCAAGTACCTCTCTAAATCAGATATGGTACTTGGATAGTGGGTGTTCCAGACATATGAATGGGACAAGGAGCTTACTTAAAGACTATACTCCAATAATGAATGGACCTAAAGTCATCTTTGGTGGCTCTGATAGGGCATTACCAGAGGCTATGGTATGATTACCAATGGCATAGTCTCAATAACAAGGGTAGATTATGTGAAAGGGTTGCAATACAACCTTGTAAGCATAAGTCAACTATGTGACTTGGGCTATGTCATTGAATTCCACAATGATAAGTGCTTGATCAAGAAGTCAGTTGACTTAGAGGTCATCTTCTCGGGCATTAGGAGTGGAAATGTGTACTTCTTGGATTTCTTTTGCAATAATTCACTATCTCCTGTTTGTCTTGTAGCTAATGAGAGACAGACTATTTGTGTTCAATGGCATAAGAGACTTGCTCACATTAACTACAAGACAATGAGCAAATTATTTTCTAAAAATTTAATTAGAAATAGCCCTACTTTAAAATGTGTAAAAAGTGGTCTCTGTCATGCATGCCAAATGGGCAAGCAAACAAGGGCCGCCTTTAAAAGTATTGGCTCCAAGGACACTAAAAGATGTCTCTATCTATTACATATGGACTAATTTAGTACTTTACCCATTCAGATCCTAGGTGGGAAGTTGTATACCTTAGTGATAGTAGATGATCACTCTAGGTATACATGGGTATTCTTCCTTAAGAAGAAGTCAGATACCTTAAGTGTCTTTATTAACCATGTCAAGGCTATCCAGAATGAGTTACAATGTACTGTGGTCAAAACTAGAACTGACCATTGTATAGAGTTTTAATCTGGGGCTATGACAAAGTTTTATCAAGACCTTGGTATTACCCAAGAGTTTTCCTCTCCCAGAACTCCCCAACAAAATGGAGTGGCTGAGAGAAGAAATAGGACCTTAATAGAGGCTGACAGAACACTGCTTAGTGACTCCTCACTCCCAGAATACTTCTGGGTTGAGGCAGTCAACACGGCCTGTTATGTTCTGAATAGAGCCTCCATTAATAAGGCCCATGAGAAAAACTTCTATGAAATTCTGAATGGCAAACAACCAATCATTTTATATTTTAAGAACTTTGGTTGCAATTGCTATATTTTAAACAATGGGAAATCTCAACTTACAAAATTTGCTGAAAAATGCAATGTAGGTGTTCCTGTTAGATATATCTCACATAGTAGAGCCTATAGAGTATTCAACAAAAAGATCAATGTAGTTGAAGAGTCAATGCATGTTGTTTTTAATAAGACTAGCCTACTTTATAAGGGTTAGTCCAGTACATCTGTCATTGCAGGAAATGATCTGAAGATGAAAGTGCTCTTTATTAAAGGCACACCCTGCTCATGAAAGGTCTCTTTAGAAGTTGAAACACTCACAGATGAAGTTGTAGGTGATCAGATTCAAGGAGAAGCAAATGTTGTAGATTAAGTTCAGTAGGATGAAGACAGGTTATCTGCTGCAACCAGTCTTCTGAGAGATCACCCAAGAAATCTCATCATTGGGAATGTATAATAAGGTGTGATCATAAGAAGCAGAGTTCTCAATGAAGCATTGCTCCTGAGCTTCCTGTCCCAGATTAAGGCCAAAAGGTTTGAATAAGTAAACAAGGACAACTTTTGGATCAATTCCATGCAAGAAGAGTTACAGCAATTCAAGAGGTACAAGGTATATAAGTTGGTGTCAAAGCCACTTGTACATAACATAATTGGCACCAAGTGGGTTAATAAGAACAAGCTTGATGAGAATGGGATAGATATTAAGAATAAGGCAAGGCTGGTAGACAAAGGCTATAGGCAAGAAGAGGGAATATACTTTGACCAAACCTTTGCCCCAGTTTCAAGGTTAGAGGACATAAGGATGATCCTTTCCTATGCTGCACACAAGGGATTCAAAGCTATCGGATGGATGTCAAGTCAGCATTCTTGAATGGCAATCTCAGGGAAGAGGTATATGTGGACCAGCCTCAGGTTTTATACATCCCACTCTAGTAAATCATGTTTACAAATTAAAGAAAGCTTTATATGGTTTGAAGCAAACCCCTAAGGCTTGGTATGAAACCTTGTGTACCTTTCTCATCAAGAACAAATTCTTAAGGGGAAAGATAGATAGCACATTATTTCTTAGGGAAATAAAGGGCAAGTGTCTCCTAGTCCAAATTTATGTGGATGACATAATATTTGGGTCTACTAATGACAATCTTTGCAAAAGGTTTGCTAACCTTATGCAGGGGGAGTTTGAGATAAGCAGTACGGGGGAGCTCAAATACTTCTTAGGCCTCCAAGTGAAACAGTCTGATGAAGGAATTTTTATCTCTCAGACCAAGTACATTAGGAATCTTACTAATAAATTTGGGATAAAATCAGCTTCCACAATGAAAACCCCCATGGGGTCCAACATTTCCCTGGACAAGGATGAGAAGGGTAATCCCTTTGATGAATCCATGTACAGATGTATCATTGGATCCTTTTTGTACTTATCTGCTAGTAGGCTAGATATCCTGTATGTAACATGTGTTTGTGCTAGGTACCAAGCATGCCCTAAGGAATCTCACTACTCAGCTGTAAAGAGGATTTTGAGATATCTTAAGAGCAATCAACACCTTGACCTTTGGTGCCCTAGAAATAATGATTTTGAACTAATTGGCTATTCAGATGCAGACTTTGCAGGTTATAAGGAAGATAAGAAAAGCAAAAGTGGAACTTGTTAAATCTTAGGGATAAGACTGATCTTATAGAGTAGCAAGAAGCACACTAGTGTGGCTATATCCACTACTGAGTCTTAGTATATCTCTGCAGGAAGTCATTGTGCACAACTCTTATGGATACAACATCAACTAGATGACTACAACCTCAAGGTAAGTCATTCTCCTTTTTATTGTGACTCATCTAGTGCAATTTCTATTGCTAAGAATCTTGTCTCATATAGCAGGACTAAGTATATAGAAATTAGATATCACTTTATTAGATAACATGTAGAGACTGGAGATATTTGCCTTAATTTTGTCTCCACTAACAATCAAGTTGTTGATATCTTCACTAAGTCATTGGATGAGGCTAAGTTCAATTTCTTTAAAATTGAGTTAGGAATGCTTAATATTAAATGATTCATGTACATAAAGTGTTTCAGTTGTAGATTAAATTATCTACATGTCTACTTTACCTTCAAGCTTAAACAAGTGTGTTATGTTGGTAAATTGATAGCTATTAATTACCTTAACTAGCTAGTTCGCACAATTATTCTTATAAAATTTGTTAGCTACTAGCAAACCCTTAGTAGTATGTTAGGTTAACAACCTTTACCAAAATAAAAGTAACAAGATGGCTCAATCAACTATCAAATTTCAACTATCAATGAATGTCAAACTTGTTCTGACAATGATCACTGAAAAATAGTCAGATCAGCTGAAGCAGCTGAGAAAGGTTCAGCTAAACTGCTAGGACCGCTGAGACAGTCTCAATAGTTCACAAAGGAATATGAATTACCCCGTGTCAGCGGCTTATCAAACTATTTTAGCGCAACCGCTGAGATGCATTGATTAGAATTAAATCAACTCCTTTTAACTATCAAATCAGTAGAAATAATAATCTAGGTCGTCCTCTCAACTCCAAACACTATATATAAATAAAGGCTCAGTAAATTGAATGTCTTTAAACCCTAATCTCTTTCCAAGCCGTCGAGACCAAACTCGTCTCAGCATATCATCTTGTAACTTCAATGGCGTCAAAGTTTTCAAAAGATCTGTAGGAAGGCTATGAGAATATAAGGAATGGATTTATACAATCCTCACTGGAGATTAGAGAAGTAATCAAGATGTTGGATGACCTAGGTTTAGAATATATCCTCTCTGAACCTTCCCCAATCCTTAGAGATGAGCTATTGGAATTCTTCTCCAATGTAAAGCTTTCCCCAAATAAGACATTTATGATACTTATTTTAGTATAAATTACTCGGATAAATACATATATTTTCTTGTTATAAATTATATATTTTATGAATTTTGAGCAAATAAATAGTTAAAAATTTCCTAACTCAGTTTATTTTCTATTTTTCAGGATTTTGGCATATTTTGGAAATTTCCCACCTTACACGCCCTAGGTCATGGCCTTGTACCCACCGACACGGGTGTGTACTGGGGGCGTGTAACCCAACTGGAATGAAGCTACGGTCTGAAGTCAAAATCCAGGAAAATTTAGCTTACACGCCCTAGGTCACGCTCGTGTACCACCACCACGGGCGTGTACTAGGGGCGTGTACCGCAATTCAACAATTTTAGCGCCGTCGACGACTTTCCATAGTCCACCGACACACCGTAGCTGGCACGCCCTCTAACACAGGCGTGTACATGGAGCGTGTACACCAAAGTCTGCATTTTCGGCACCGTAACACAAATTTGTCGAGCCACCGACACATCGCAGCCGACACCCCCCATGGACATGGGTGTGTACTGGGGGCGTATAACCCAACATCCGTGCCAGTCACTTTCCAGCCAAAATTTCAGTAACTGAAGTCAATAGTACTAACACGCCCTCCCCCCCCCCCCCCCTAACACGGGCTTGTAAAAGGTGCATGTACTTTACAGAAAATTTTCTATAAATAGGAGCAAGCTCCAAGTGTTCATGAACAGATTCCAGCAGTTGAGAGCAGTTCAATAGGCAGAATTAGTGGAGTTTAGTTGAGCTTTTTAGAGCTACTACTTATTTTCTTTCATGTTTATGTTCTTATTTTCGCTCATTTTCTCTCACTCGTCTCAAGTTTTCCTATGCAACTTTTGTAATAAATTTGTAATGTCTTTTAATAGCAAGGAATTCACACGTAGCTAGTTTGCTTTTAGTTCATGTAATGGTATTTTTTTATTTCAACTCGCAACGCCTCTTTTCAGTAATAAAAGTCTCTCTTTCTTTTCCTTCTTATTTAGTTTTTCATGAATTTCTACTACTTCTCTCCCTATCACCCTTCCACCATGAGTAACTAAATCCTCATTAGTACTCGATCGCGATGATCTGAGGATGAGTTGATCAAGTTATGATTTCCTTTCTCTTTTTAAAGTATTGGCCTTTGATTTACTCTTAATTTAAATTTAGTGGTACTATATCATCGATATATATCCTCCACCTAGGTTTTAATCCTTAGCTAGCAAAGAGGCTCATAGTTTGAAGTTATCACCCAATAGTAAAGAGAGTTGCACACACCTATCGAGAGAAAATAACGTAAATCTCCCGGATTGGAGTCGAATACAATAACAAGGTTCACATTTAAAGCAAGCTTTAGGCATCCGAATACAGGACGAGAGTTTGGTCGGATCTTCCTAAACTCAGTTGGGCACTTCTCTGAGAGGAGCGTGTTCAAGCTTCGGGAACCTCTACGGTCAAGTTGCCCTTTAATTTATTAAAATTTAGTTTGTTATTACATTTTGATTAACTTACACCAAAGTGATTCAAAAATCGAGTACTAATCTTTCCCCTATAAGTTTTAACCTTTTTTCATAACGTGCAATTTAGCACTTTTCTCTTATCTAAGAAAATCAACCTAAACAATCATTTGATAAAATAAGAGTAACTCTCAAAGTAGAAGTAATCAATCCTCCCTGGGAAATACGACCTTGATATTCAACTTCAATATCCTATACTATAAACGATATGGTATACTTGCTTTTATCGGATATAGAATCAGAGAATACTTTCAACATCATCTTCATCTTCGTCTTATTCTCTCCACACACGCAGTTTCATAAACTCAATATCAAGTTTTTGGCATCATTGCCGGGAAATTGTTTTGATATTTTGAAATGAGAACAGCTTTTAATTTTATCGCTTCCTTTTCACTCTTTTTTTCTTCTTCTCTCTCCTCCCCACTTCTCTTTCTCTTTTTTTGTGTATGACCCGAGAAAGTTCTTCAAATATTCCTTTTGATCCTGAGATAGAGTGCACCTTTTTACTTCGCCTCCGTTCTCATGATCAGGAACCGCACTTAAGCATCGAAGAGTCAATCAAATACACTGCCACGGAATCTATGGATCCTAATCCGCCCAACTTAAATGCGGCCCCGCAATGGACTATATCCTATTACGCACAGCTGAACTTGGAAGATGTTATCGTTCACCCAACTGTGGCCAATAATAACTTCGAAATTAAATCCAGCATAATCCAAATGGTGCAGAACTCTGTATAATTTGATGGATTGTCGGACGAAGATCCGAATAATCACCTATCCAACTTTATAGAAATATGTGACATGTTCAAGATAAATGGCATCACTGATGATGCAATTCATCTTCGTTTATTTCCTTTCTCTCTTCGAACAAAACCTAAACAATGGTTGAGCTCCCTACCTAGGGGATGCGTCACCACTTGGGGTGAAATGATCGAAAAAATTTTGGTGAAGTATGTCCCTCCGGCTAAAACCACAAAATTGTGTGCCGATATTTAATCTTTTGTTCAAAATGATTTCGAGTCTCTTTATAACAGCCTCATCTGTCACATGGGATATAACAGAAGGTCCGGCCGGGGCCCCATGCCATATTCCACGGACAGTCAGCGGAGTTACATATTAATACAACAATACTATGAGATGATATCGAAACCTAACGCAGAGCATTCTAGCGGAAGCTTTTAAGTAAGTTAGAAGAACTCATCACAGCACATGAATGTCCACTATAACCCAAAGAAGGAATGAAAGTACAAATACACATAGAGTCTTGGCCTTATGACCTTACAACATTCAACTTGAATTAAACTGTTTTACATACTTCGGCACGCAGGCCGACCATACATGAAAATAGTAAAAGTAAACATTTTGCATTGGCCTTTAAGAGCCAGCACAACATCAAGGGCTTTATCCCGCTACTTGCCACTTGGCTCACATGTTCCTGCATAAGAACAATCCACCCAACGGTGGCAAAACAAGGCAATGGTCAACTAAAGCTAACCAAATTATAACGACCCCGCCCCTTACTCGGGGCGGCATAGCTCCTTCCCTGCAAAGTATTAGCAAAACCAAACATAATAATGAAAGTGCAATTTAAGCACACTTCACCACAGGCGTAGGCATGAACGGCCACACACCCCATGCACTCAGGTCACATTCTCGGTGTCTGGATAAAAGCCAGGGCCCACCACCATTTATAAGACGGCAACAAACATGAGCATTTTGGTAGTCTTTACGGACTGCGTAAGGCCTAAGACCCGTAACTATGTCTGTGACAGGCATCACTACCCACGGACGCACCACACAGCTACTGGGTAGGTCCAGCCCTTTCCCGTTGCTCACATCATCGGGAAAAACTATCATGATGTGAATCAGACTCCCCATTCCCACTCCTCTTGTCAAAACATAACCCTATTATGTTATATGGGTGGCTCGCAGGCCACCTGGCTGGGCTCCCAAAGCTCTCAACCCCACATCTCAAGCCCCAGGTCTCCACGACACATGACACAAAAAAAGCTCTCAAGGAGCTACCGCCTGTGGTAGCACTACCGCCGTGCGGTATCTGGCAGAAATGTGATTCTACCCAGTTTTTTGGGTGCTCCTTGGAGTTAGTCCCCAAGGTTCCCTGCTGCAATCTACCATGTAGAAACCCAAAAAATAAACATCACGGAGTCTTCTCCGTCCAATACAAAAAAAATGAAAACATCACCAATCCAGACTAACCTGTCCAGATGGGCTTCACACACCATGCCTATGTTCGTACTTCGATTCTGAACTCTATATGCAAAACTACGGGGATATAACGTATCTACCTGAAGTAAAAACCTCACTCTCACAGCACACTCGTGGGAGAGGGTTTCTTATGCAAAAGGAAGAGTACTTCACATGTCCAAGTTGAGAATCATTACCCTTTACGCTCTCTTCAGTGTCATTCCAATGATCTAGACGGATGAATGCGACTGCAATGATCTTACCTCCACAGATCCGGACTCGGCTTGCGAATCAGAACTCCAGAACTTTAACGGCGGTGAGATTTAACCTCCGGCGCCGAATCTCCTCCTCCAGGAAAACCAGGCCAACTCCAAAACTAGAAGAAATGAAGTGGAAATGGCCAAAATTAGGCATATAAATAAAGCTACCACTGTGCGGTAACTAGCTACCGCCGCGCGGTAGCTTAATACAACATCTCGTTTTGAGCGCAATCGCCCAAACCCTCCAATCACAGGCCAACACGTGGACAATTCCGTTACGGTTTCACTACCGTCGCGCGATAGGATGCTAACGTCGCACGGTAAAGGATGTCAGTTATGACACGACACCAACCGCTACTGTCGCGCACTAACTTCTACCGTCGTGAGTATGATCCCAAGAACTATGCCAATTAAATTGACCCAGCTTTCGCCAGTGGTAACCCTATTGCCGGGAAATAGCTTCCCAAGAGGTCTGGCAGATTAATTCCCCTGCTACCCCCACCTCGGTAACAACCTTCCGCCCTACAGTAACATATTTCTCGAGAACTCGACACTTTCTCAAGAACTTGACGCTCTCGACGTAAACCGTGGATCTACCACCGCGCGGTAACTAGCTATCGCCAAGCATGACCCCTAGAGAAGCATCTCCCTCCCTAAGAAATTTGGGGCGTTACAAATCTACCCCACTTATAGAAATTTCATCCCGAAATTTGACGTTACGGGAAAATATATAAAGTAAACAATGCATCTGATTACCTTAGAGTAATAGCTCAGGGAACACCTCCCTCATAGTTTGCTCGTGCTCCATAGACATCTCCTCTCTGCCACAGTTGTCCCAAAGGACCTTGACCATTATAATGGACTTGTTCCACAGCTGCTTGACCTCTACGTCCTCGATCTGAATGGGCTTGACCTTCATCATCAACCTACTATCGACCAGCACTTGACTCACAGTAATCACTTGAGTAGGCTCTTGAATGGCCTTTCACAACACTGAGATGTGAAGTACATCTTGCAAACCGCTCAACTCCTCCTAAAGAGCCAAACGATATGCGGCTTCACCAATCCGCTCCAAGATCTCAAAAGGCCTAACATACCTCAGACTAAGCTTCTTTATGCATCGAATTCTTGATACACCCTTAAATGGTTTTATCTTGAGGTATACCCAATCGCCCACCGCAAACTCCACATTTTGATGCTTGGCATTATAGTACTTGTCCTGCCTATCTTGAGCAATCAGTAGCCATTCTCAAATCAATCGTATCGTTGAAGTAGCATCTTTAACATCCCTTCGTTTGTACAACTTCGATTCTCTCATTTCTACCCAAGCCAGTAGTGTACGACACCTCCTTCCATAAAGAGCCTCAAAAGGCGTCATCTGAATGTTGGCTGGTAACTGTTATTATACGAGAACTCAATCATAAAAAGATGGTCCTCCCAAATTTTTCAGAAATCCAAAGCACACATACGAAGCATATCTTTCATCGTCCTATTCACCCTTTCAGTCTGACCATCTGTCTGTGGGTGAATGTTGTGCAGAAGTTTAACTTGGTACCCAACAACTGATGAATAAGCCTCTAATCGTTAGATGTAAAACGACCATCTCAGTCAATAATGATGCTCTGGGGTACGTCGTGCAAACGAACTATGTTGTCCACATAAAGCTTCGCTAGTTTCTCAACTAATTCATTCTTCCTATTGGTTATAAAGTGTGACACCTTTGTTAAACAATCAAAGATCACCCAAATGGCATCATTTCTCTTGTTCGATCTCAACAAACCGTGCACGAAATCCATAGAGATGACATCAAATTTCCACTCCGGTATAGGCAAGGACTTCAGGAATCCGCCAGGCTTCTGGCATTCGGCCTTTACCAAGGCACAGGTTTGACATTTTGCCACATACAATGCTATGTCTTTCTTCAGACCCGGCCACAAAACAATTTCTTCATTTCCTTGAACATCTTGGTGCTCCCGAGGTGAATCAAGTACTAAGTATGAGGAGGCTCGTACATCAACTCCTCCCATAGTTTGCCCATACTTGGGACGCACAAACGACTGTCCTTCCACGATAACCCATCACCGACGGTAAATTGGGCATTTAACCAATCCAAAGCCTCATCCATGAATCACTTCATGCTATCATCTAACTCCAAAGTCTGCCGAATCCGATCAACCAGGTCATACAACACTTCCGTCAAGTTCAACCGTGCTTTAGCACTAGACATCTAATCAACACAAGAGATCTCTAAGGCCTTTAAATTTCGAACGAGACGCTCAACATGCATCATTAACCAATTGGCCTGCGTGGGAGCTCGGTGGCTTAATGTATCCGCAACCGCATTACCTTTCACAGGTACATAGTGTATCTTGAAGGTATAATAACTAAGGAACTCCATACACCTTTGCTGACGCATATTCAAATCCTTTTGATCTGATAGGTACTTCAAGCTCTTATGGTCTGTGTAAATATCGACCTTCACACCATATAGGTAGTGCCTCCAAAGCTTCAGTGTGAATACCACAGCTGCCAACTCCAAATCATGGACCAGGTAATTCCTCTCATGCACATTCAACTGACACGATCCATAGGCTATCACCTTCCCGTGCTAGAGCAGAGCATAGCCTAAACCACTCCCCGAGGCATCACTGAAAATCTCAAAGCCCTCTAAACTACAAGGCGAACATAAGACAGACGCCGAAGTCAGACGACACTTTAGTTCTTTGAAATCTTGTACACACTCCAGTGACCAAACAAACTTCTGATTCTTCCTTGTCAAAGTAGTGAGGGGCAGTGCCATCCACGAGAAGTTTTCCACGAAGCGCCTGTAATAGCCGGCAAGCCCAAGAAAACTGTGGACTTCTGACACAGAAGACATCATAGGCCATTTCGTATCACAGCCACCTTCACCGGATTTATTGCAATTCCCTCACCACTAACCATGCGACCAAGGAACACTACAGAGGACAGCCAATACTCATATTTGGAGAACAACATATGCAAGTGCTCCACATGATCATCCTCAGATAGGGAGTACACTAGGATATCATCGATGAACACAGTCACGGACCGATCCAAATACTCCTTAAACATCCTATTCATTCGATCCATAATCACTGATGGTGTATTCGTCAACATGAAAGGCATGATAGTAAACTCATAATACCCATACCGTATACTGAACGCCATCTTGGGAATATCACTCTCCCTGATTTTTTGCTGAAAGTAACCAGACTTCAAATCCAGCTTCGAATACACAGTCGATCCAAACTAGCTGATCAAACAAATCATCGATCCTCGGAATCAGGTACTTATTCTCCTCCGTTAGCTTATCCAGTTCCTGTTAATCGATACAAAGCTGTAGACTTCCATCCTTCTTTACCATGAAGAGAATCAGGGTGTTCCAAGGTGACAAACTTGCATGCACAAACCCCTACTCTATTAATTCTTGAAGATACGCCTTTAATTCCGCCATCTCTCTCGATGCTAAGAGGTAAGGAGACCGCGACACCGGCTTGGCACCAGAATTCAACTCAATGGTAAACTCGATCTCTCTCCAGTGTGGGGATCCAGGGACACTTTCAGGGAAGATGTCGGCAAGCTCTGACCCTAACAAAACACCGACCAACCCAAGCTTGGGATTCGTAGTCTCTAGTAAAGAACAACTCCACCCCCCCCCCTCAAGAACTGCTAACTTAGTCTCGCTTTTGGTGTTTAGACCTAGTGTGACCACCTTAGGGTTACACCACCTACAATCTTTAACGACCATGTTTCTGTTTTGTTTTTATATCCATAATCGATACATTAGAAAGCAATAATACAGACCACAAGAAAACCTTGGATGCTAAGGAGCAATAAGTCCCACAACGAATAGTACTCTCCACCACCAAGAGTGGGACAAAGCCCACTTACACAAATCATAAGTCAATAATTAATCATGTTGTAGGTATAAAAGCTATAAGCTAAACCATAACTGTCATCTCATCCCTTTGCTTATGGCCTTCTGCCTTTTCCTTTGTCTTCGGAAACATACCCCAATAGTCACGAGCTATATGTCCCGGCTTGTCATAGTTATAACAAGTAAGTGAGACTCGCCCTACAGTTTCTCCTGACTTAGCTTTCTGTCTTTGGGACCTCAGCACGACAATCACGGGTAAGGTGTCCTGACTTGCCACAAGTATGGAAAGCATAAGGTGCTTGACCAGTAGAGGTTCTAGACCTCTTATGCCAACTCCTGTGGTGTTCAGACTTTGCAGAAACCGCGGAGTTCGGTACCCTGCACACTGGTGTCTGTTGGACTTTTCCCAAATCATCATGCAGACCGTTATAAAACCTGTTTACCATAGTCTGCTCGTCCTCCAACTCAAACTCTGAGTAGCACCTTATCGTGACAAACGCCTGCAAATACTCGTCAACAAAGTGCGTAACTTGCGTCAAAAGCATGTTCAACTGAAGATCTGATGATCTTCTAATTTCCACTTGCTCCAGAGCACCAATTGGTATTGAAGCCACCCCAGGGACAGAGGGTTGCATATGCCTTCCATGTTGGGCATTGATCATAGAGAGCAGTACTTCCGCTACCATTTGGATGGTTTCATCAGAAGGAGAGGTCGTAGGCATGTCATTAAGAGCACTTCTCTCCACAGAGTGCAAACATTGTGACTACACTGTACCACTCAAAATCACCTATAATCGGGAAACACTCAATTAGGTGACAAACAATTGCCAAAAAGCAATCATAGGAACACTCAGGTTCCTTAAGCATGAGTATTTTCATTCCTAAGTGGGCATTCATGGGTTCTTTTCATGTTATAACGATGACACACATGCATGTGCTCACCACACCTTAAAAAGAATTTGTCCACGAATTCTCCTAAGAAAGACCGACACCGTAGTCTGATACCAAATTATAACACCTCCATCCGTCATATAGGATATAACAGAAGGTCAGGCTGGGGCTGTAACGACCCGGGTTTAGGCTTGAAGCCGCCCCACGGCATCGCCCAGCCCACCAGGCAGCCTAAGGAGAGACCAAGGCAGCACCGGTGGTACAGCCGGAATATACAAGGCCTGCAAGCCGTACACCCCAAAGAATCTCGCACCTGTTTATCGGCCGCGCGCATTGTTGCCACTAGGTTTCGAACCCGAGACCTTGATAAGGAGCCTTTAATACCGCTCCTCATCACCAAATGAGCAGCACTTTTTTGTAATGACCTAGGTTTAGGCCTGAAGCCGCCCCCGGCATCGCCCGACCCACCAGGAAGCCCAAGGAGAGCCCAAGGCGCCACCGGTGGTACAGTCGGAATATACAAGTCCTGCAGGTCGTACACCCCAAAGCATCTCGTGCCTGTTTATTGGCCGCGCACATTGTTTCCACGGGGTTTCAAACTCGAAACCTTGATAAGGATCCTTTAATACCGCTCCTCATCACCAACTGAACTGCGGTATTGAAGGCTCCTTATCAAGGTCTCGGTTTCGAAACCCCGTGGCAACAATGCGCGTGGCCGATAAACAGGCGCGAGATGCTTTGGGGTGTATGGCCTGCAGGCCTTGTATATTCCGGCTATACCATCGATGGTGCCTTGGGCTCTCCTTAGGCTGCCTTGTGGGTCGAGTGATGTCGTGGGGCGGCTTCATGCCTAAACCCGGGTCGTTATAGGGGCCCCACATCATATTCCACAGAGAGTCAGCGGAGTTACATATTAATACCACAATACTATGAGATGATATCGAAACCTAACGCAAATGAAATGATATCCAAGCTTTTAAGCAAGTTATAAGAACCCATCACAGCACATGAATGTCCACTATAACCCAAAGCAGGAATGAAAGTACAAATACACATAGAGTCTTTGCCTTATGACCTTACAACATTCAACTTGAATTAAATTGTTTTACATACTTCGGTACGCAGGCCGGCCATACATGAAAACAGTAAAATTAAACACTTCACTTTGGCCTTCAAGGGATAGCACAGCATCAAGGGCTTTAGCCCGCTACTTGCCACTTGCCTCACATGTTCCTGCATAAGAACAATCCACAGAATGATGGCAAAACAAGGCAACGGTCAGCTAAAGCTGACAAAATTATAACGACTCTGCCCCTTACTCGAGGCGGCGGAGCTCCTTCCCTGCAATGTATTAGCAAAACCAAACATAATAATGAAAGTGCAATTTAAGCACACTTCACCACAGGCATAGGCATGAACAGCCACACACCCCGTGCACTCAGGGCACATTCTCGGTGTCTAGATAAAAGCTAGGACCCACCACCGTTCATAAGAGGGCAACAAACATGAGCATTTTGGTAGGATTTACTGCCTGCACAAGGCCTAAGATAATAACTATGTCTGCGACTGGCATCACTACCCAGGGACGCACCACACAGCTACTGGGTAGGTTCAGCCCTTTCCCATTGCTCACATCGCCAGACAAAACTACCGTAATGCGGGTCGGCCTCCCATTCCCACTTCTCTAGTCAAAACATAACCCTGTTATACTACATGGGTGGCTCGCAGGACACCTGGCTGGGCTCCAAGAGCTCTTAGCCCCACGTTTCAAGCCCCAAGTCTCCATGACACATGCCACAAACAAAGATCTCAAGGAGCTACCGCCTGCGGTAGCACTACCGTCACGCGGTATCTAGCAGAAATGCGATTCTACCTAGTTTTTCGGGTGCTCCTTGGAGTTAGTCCCCAAGGTTCCCTGCTACAATCTACCATGTAGAAACCCGAAAAACAAACATCACAGAGTCTTCTCCGGCCAATACAAGCATAATGAAAACATCACCAATCTATACCAACCTTTTCAGATGGGCTTCACACACATGTCTATGTTTGTTCTTCAATTTCGAACTCTATATGCAAAACTACAAGGATATACCGTATCTACCCGAAGGAAAAACCTCACGCTCACCGCACACTCGCTGAAGAGGGTTTCCTATGCAAAAGGAAGAGGAATTCACATGTCCAAGTTGAGAATCGTTACCCTTTGCGCTCTTTTTGATGACATGCTAAAGATCTAGATGGATGAATGTGATAACAACGATCTTTCCTCCATAGATCCGGACTCGGCATGTGAATCAGAACTCCGAAACTTCAACGGCGGCGAGATTTACCCTCTGACGCCGACGCTCGTCCTCCAGGAAAACCAGGACAACTCCAAATCGAGAAGAAATGAAGTTGAAACGACCAAAATTAGGCATATAAATAAAGCTACCGCTGCGCGGTAACAAGCTACCGCCGTGCGGTACCTTAATACAATGCCTCATTTCGAGAGCAACCGCCCAAACCCTCCAATCACAGGCTGACACGTGGCCAACACCGTTACGGTTTCACTACTGCCATGCGATATGATGCTAATGACGCACGGTAGAGGACGTCGGTTACGAAATGACAACAGCCGCTACCACTGCGCGCTAACTTCTACCGCCGTGCGGTATGATCCCGAGAACTATGCCAAATAATTTGACTCAGCTATCACCAGTGGTAAACCTATCGTCGGGGGATAACTTCCTGAGAGGTCTGGCAGATTAATTCCCTAGCTACCGCCACGCGGTAACAACCTTCCTGATGGAAGCGTTGCTGATGCGGCCATTGATCCCCATCATAGAGAGTTCGTGGATTGGGATGATCGTTGTCGCAAGCTCAAGGATGGGATTCTACCACGACGTCCTCGCCAACGCTGTTACATGTTTTGCACGACATCTGCCGTTACCATTAAATAAACAATATATAATTATAAATTAAATAATTATAATTATATATTGTTATGCATTTTTATTTTATTACATTTTATTATTGAATTTTATTTCATGTAAGATGGGTGCTTATAACCATCCAATGTTTCATTTCATGCATTTAATTATTTTATGTGTTATTTCATATTTATGATGGGTGCCTATAACCATCATATGTCATTTGAATTTTAATGGAGGAGATTGAGTGGTGTAGGCTATATATAATCATGCTTATGTTGAGTATTGTAATGAAGAATGAAAAGAAATTAAAACCCTAACTTTGAAAAAAGTTTTCCTCCCTCCACTTCCAAAATTTTGGCCCCTCCTCTCTCTTGACCACCGACCACCTATCCCTCCCTCCCTATCTCGGCCTCCTTCTCCTCCTCCTCTTTCAATCCTCAATATCTCTACGAACAATCCTCCCTCTCCTAGATTAATTCCGGCCAACCTCCTTCTCCTTCCCAAAAACTCGAGCCCCTCCCTATTTCCCTCTAGATTTCGGCCAACTTCCCCTATCCGCCACCCTCCTCCACCATCTAAGTCCATCCAGCCCTCTCCTTCACCAACCCGACCAGCCCACTCCATCACCACACCAAAACAGAGCACCCTTTCTCCACCAAAATCCAACCAAGCCCTTTTCTCCACTCCTTGGCAATCTTCCACCACCTTTCCTCTCTCCTCTTTCCATATAAATTGTGGTTCAAGGTTTCTCCCTCTCCTAGGGTTTGCAAACACAAAATGGCTCGTGTCTTTATCGTCCGACGCAGATCCGTTGATTTGCGTGGAGAATAGATTCAACCACCATCGTGTGCGCTTCCTCTACTCATTTTGTGGACGAATTTCTTGGGCTTGGGTAAAGAATTTCTAAACATCTCTTGTGTAATTTCTTCTAATATTATTTATGAGATTTGGTGGAATTAGAAGGCTAGTATTTTGTCCTGATTTTTATTGAAATAGTGCTTAATTTAAATCTAAATTTTAAGCGGTAATTATCGGGAAATTTTCGTAACAATTAGAGTGGGTAGATCTCGTGAACTCTAAAAGAAATCGAGTCTGTCACCCTTGATTTCCCCTTGAGTTCAAGTGATTTGGTATACCCTCATATTAATTAATTTTTGGGATTGGTTTGGACTTTATTTTAAATCGCTATTTTAGTCCGGATCTTCTCTTATTAGAATTGTGAATGTTTGCGTATAATTTTATTTTGAATTGCTAATTGTCCGGATCGGGTAGGTCCTATTCGCTTAAGCAAACATTGGCCTTTAGCCCTTATTCATTCTATAAAAGGGGTAGCATCCCTTTATGTTGTTTAATGTTGAAAATTGTGTCATTAATTGCTTGAGTAATCGATAGTGTTAATTAGAGATAACGATCGCTACGTATTTATTTTAATTATCGAACCTAAGAATGCATAATGTTAACCCATAGAAACCTTGGGCCTACATCAATTTGGTATCAGATGGAGGTTCACATCAATTTCCTAATGGGCACCCTCCCCCTTTTATTAGTACGTCGACACGCACTTGCACGTTTCATTGCCTAAATAATAAAATAAAATTTTAATTTTTGGTTTGCAAATAGCGGCCTATATTTTTATTTTTCTGCAAAAAAAATTATATAATAATCTTCATATTATTTCCAACAAGAAAATTACAATTTTATATTTATTACCCTTATTGCTAAGCGGGAACAAATCCGTCTATCTTAGATTATATGGGTCAGAATCCTTAATTCATTGCATGTGCACAAGAATCGGATCGAGTTTTCTCTCAGATTCTCACTATTATGGCCTATTATATTTACGCTTCCCATTTAGACTATTAGTATGATAAATCCATAGCTAAACACACCCCAGCCTTGCCTTCATACCATAGGAATTCCAATCGTCCCAGCACTTATCCTCACACTAAGAGTGAGATACCCACGTTTGATGGTTATGGGAATTCTTAAAATTTTAGGGACTGGCTTAAGGTATTAGAAAATTATTTTAATCGTCACTTATGGGACAACCACCAAAAGGTTAACATCGCCCGAGAGCAGTTAATAGTTCAAGCCCATGTATTTTGGTTAAACGAAGAGCGTCGTGTTGGTAGTTATAAACATGCTTGACCGGCAATGCGTAGCCTACTCTCGGATCAATTTGATCCCGCCTATATCCGCACTACTAACACCAAGCCTGTGAGTGAGTATCGTTATGGCGCAAGTCCCATACCTTCATATAGGAATGATTATTTACCTAACGCTAGATTAGTTCCCCCAAAAGGTCGGTTTGCCCATAGTGTACCTACTCACACCTTTAGGGAAGACATTCCTAATAGATTAAATGTCTTGGACTCGAAAGATGTTACTACTAGAGCTTTGTCTCCTTTAGCCTCGACGTTTAAACCCCTTGAGATAGTAACTGATACCTCTAAGGATTCCGATGTAGATGTGTTATCTCTTGATCCTAAGGATGACGAGCTAGGTGAGAGTATTCCCTCATATACTTTAGTGCTCGATAATTCTGATGATTCTGATAGTGAGGGAATCCCTAGTGATTTAGAAGATGATGTATGAGATGATTACATTCTGATCTTTGAGAGTATTCATTACCTATTACTTACAGTTCTAGTGTTGTGTCTGACCACCTAGTATTGAGTTCCCTCTCCAGGATTTGATCCCCATCATGATAGAGTATACGATCGCACCCACAGAGATTGTATCTGAGTTATCTGAGGAGCCTGAGAGTGAGGATGTCCCTAGTGTTATTGTGGATGATTTATGATCTGAGGGAAGGGTACCTTTGGACGATTATTTTGTTGTACATCCGGATGAGAGTTCTTTGATGATATCACCATTGTGTGAAATTTATACTGATTTGGATGTTATCTTGGGTTTGATTTTGCCGACCCTTCCTTATGATTATTTGCCCACATTTGTTGAATTAATAGGACGTGGAATCGGTAGTCCTAGTCTGAGTTTTTGTGACACGCCCACTCTATTAGTTCCTATATTGGCATTGTCTCGGCGCTTAGATGTTCGTAAGTTGAGCGAATTAGTATTTGGTTTGGGCACTACACCCTGTAGATCTGACTATGTGTCAAATTTGACTGTTCATTTATCTACGTGCCGGTCTACGGTTCTGTCCTCGACTGTGACCGATTCTGATTCCTTGGCCATTGTGCCACTAGATGTGGTGTCACTTAAACATACTTATATACCACACCCGGTTGCACGCATTTACCCACCGCCTTTTGATGACCCTCATTTCCACACATTAGTGACTATAGAAAGGCCCCTTGAGTTATATCGCTCACACATCCTTTCACATTCGGGAGCGTCCAACTCCATTATTTATGATGAGCGGTTCTCCTTGGCATATCTTCATGCCAAGCGTGAAAATATTAAAGTTAAAATTAAAACTACGGACTTGGAGCCCAATGAAATCATTTTTGATTATAAGGCTCCCGTGCCACCTGACTTAACCCCCTTATCCTCCGCATTTGGGTCAAGTCATGTAGCACATGGATTATCTCCTCATGTATCTAAAACATTAGCGTTTCATCTTAAGTTATGTCGCACGCACTTCCGCTCCCTTCCGAGACTGTCCGATGCTAGAGTTAGTGATTTAGGTTTAGTCTGGTCAGTCCCTGAGCGGATGCCTTCTGGCTCTGTTAATAAGTTAATACGTAGGAACGCCGACCCATCCATAATTATGAAGAACGTCATATTTCATGCTTTTATTTCAGATTTTTATATAGAATAGGGTATTTCACTTTATTTCAAGTTTCCGGACTTTTTATTGTACGTCTTTGTTCCACCTGAGTGGCTTTATCCTTTGTTTCTTCCTCCCACTAAATATTCTCTTGGGTTGGGGAGTGTTAGTTCTACCATGTCTATTTGCGACATAGACTCCTTGGTTCTTGAATTGGATGGTAAGATTCAAGGTTTATTTCTTTTGCTGGACACCCTTTCGAGTTTCCTCAGAAGTCTTGTTGTTTCTTTGCTAGATAGGTTCTAAGTGTTGATGGATGTTCATGCTACTACGACATGGATAGCGGGGACAGATTTGCCCCATGTTGCTCCTGCTGTTAACTATTCTTCCCTCACAGACCACTCATCAGTGAGTAAAAAAGGTTGGAGATTTTGAAAGACCCCGAGAGGATTCCGCTGTCCAGGTTTCTATTAGCTGGTAGGGCTGAAAGGCGCACTCGTCCCCGAGTAAACCCGCTGTCCAGGCTCTCATTAGCTGGCAGGGTCGTAGGCTCACTTCGAGGGTAAGGGAAGACCTCAAGAGGATCCCGCTGCCTAGGATTCTATTAGCTGACAGGGCTAGAAGGCGCACTCGATATCGAGTATACCCTCTATCTAGGCTCTCATTAGCTGGCAGGGTCGTAGACTCGCTTGGGGGTAAGGGAAGACCCTGAGAGGATCCTGCTGTTTAGGCTTCCATTAGTTGGCAGGGCTGGAAGGCGCACTCGAACCCGAGTATACCCGCTGTCTAGGCTCTCATTAGCTGGCAGGGTCATAGGCTCACTTGGGGGGTAAGGGAAGACCCCGAGAGGATTCCGCTGTCTAGGCTTCCATTAGCTGCCAGGGCTGGAAGGCGCACTAGGCCCGAGTAGACCCGTTGTCCAGGCTCTCATTAGCTGGCAGGGCCATAGGCTCGTTTGGGGGGGGGTAAGGGAAGAGCCCAAGAGAATCTTGTTGTCCGGGTTTCTATTATCTGGCGGGGATGGAAGGCGCACTGGGCCCCAAGTAGACCCGCTGACCAGGCTCTCACTAGCTGGCAGGGTTGTAGGCTCGCTTAGGGGGGAAGGAAAAAAAGGTTGGCAATTTTGAAAGACCCCGAGAAGATCCCACTATTCAGGCTTCCAATAGCTGGAAGGGCTGGAAGGCGCACTCGGCCCCGAGTAGACCCGTTGTCCAGGCCCTCATTAGCTGGAAGGGTCATAGGCTTGCTAGGGGGTAAGGGAAGACCCCGAGAGGATCTCGCTGTCCAGGCTTCCATTAGCTGGTAGGGCTGGAAGGCGTACTCGACCACGAGTAGACCAGCTATTCAGGCTCTCATTAAATGGAAGGGTCGTAGGCTCGCTTGGGGTAAGGAAAAAGGGTTTGCATATTTGAAGGCCTGCTCGGTGGCAAGACGCAAAATGCCTGAAATAATCAGATTTGGAGCTGCTTCGGTTGTCAGGCCCTCACCTAGCTGACGGGAAAGTTAGGCCCATGATGAGCATTACAAAGTGCTTTGCCAACAGGTTCTCAAACAGTTGGCACCTATCCTAAGTGGAGATGATGAGCGGTTCTCCTTGGCATATCTTCATGCCAAGCGTGAGTATATTAAATATAAAATTAAAACTTTGAATTCGGAACCCATTAAAATCATCTTTGATTATAAGGCTCCCATGCCACCAGACTTAACCCCCTTATCCTCCGTATTTGGGGTAATTCATGTAGCACATGGGTTCACTCCTCACGGTAGCAAGATACTTAGGCGTACTTTGAAAAAATTACTCAATCAAGTTGCGTCTTATTACTTCCATGCTAGTTTATCTCCGAATGAGATCGTGCACGGATATAAAGCACCAATGCCATTTGACTTGATTTTGTTACCGCTATATTAATTGTCAAGTCAATTCGCACCAGTTTTTGCCTCTCATGTTCATAATATATATAAGCACATTAGTGAAGCGCTAACCATACAATATACATCTTATCAATTTCTTGTTATCTTACATAAAAGTGTGTCTCACTATAAGGTTGGCGATTTACTTTTGGTGCATCTTATACCTGAACGGATGCCTTCGGGCACTTTAAAAAGTTGGCGAATCAGCAAGCTAGACCTTTTCGGATATTAAATAAATTAGGAGAAAACGCATATATTTTGAAGTTACCCACTGATTGGAAAATTTCCCCTATTTTTAATGTTTATGATTTAACGCCATATGTTTCTCCACCACTTGAATTATCTGCCTGTCTATTTAGTTCTACTGCATTTTCTAATGGGTTGGGGGTGAGCTTGTTTTTGGATCGCTCTCTCCATCGGTCTCTAATGGAGGTACGTTGATTGTTGTTGATAAAAAATTTTCTCCTTTATTGCCTAATGCTTTTCCAAGGTTCCCCAGGACCACCTTTTTGCATGACAGGATACTCCAAGATATAGTGCTCTCCTCTCCAAGTGGTGATGTTTGCCTCTACTTGATTCGATGGCATGATCGTCCGGCGTTCGATGCCTCTTGGCTTCTTGAATCGGAGGTGGCACTTTGGGATGTTGATCTCCCATGCTGGTACATTCAGACCAACTCATCGGTGATGAGTACTTTTGAGCGAGGGAGGATTGATAGAGATGATAGCCCCCAACATGTTGAAGATGATGACGGCAACCTCGCGGAAGATCCTTCTCCGTCTCCCACCAAAGATTTGTGGCGCAAGACGACCAATGAATGGAGACGCCCAATAATAGTTTATTTGAATTATTTTATTTCTTTTATTTGCAATGTTTATTTCATGCTCTTAAACGTTTCATTTAATGTGAGAGTGATGTATTTTTTTTGGGCTGCATGTAGCCAAACGATGATGTAAGCCTATATATAGACCATGCTATTATTTATTTTGATTAGAGAATGAATGAAATAAGAAACCCTACTCTTGATTAAGATTTTCCCTCCCTTCTCCCTCATCTTGGAATTCGGCTCCTCTCCTCCTCCCCTCTCTTGGCCGCCGTCCACTCTCTCCCTCCTCTCCCCTTGGCATCTCGGCCACCTTCCCCTTCTCCTCCTCCTCTAGAAAATATTCAGCCAAAGCCTCCATCTCCCTCTCCAAAACTGAGCTCTCCTATCTCTCCCTCATAAATATTCACCCAACCCTAGACAACCACACCCAAGGTCGGCCACCTCCACTCTCTTGGCCACCCACCTCCAACCCTCACCCGAGCCCTCACCTCCTTTGCACCCAAGAAATCCGACCACCCACAAGAAAACCGACCAGCCCCTTTCCTCCTTGTGGATCTCGGCCAAGGCACATAGTTTTCCCCTTGTAGTTCCAACTCTGGCGTGAAGCGAAGAAGGAGGACAAGTTTCTCTCCTATCTGCGTGACTCCGGCGGAGTCATTGAAGAGCGATTCAAAATAGTGAATCGGAATAATCCATTCTGATTGGGTAACGAAACCTTTCTACTTTTGTGTGTTTTCCCTCTAGACTAATTTTTGTGGTGGAATACTGTGGCGTTGAATCTTGATAGCATTATTTTCATCGTGGTTTTCTTCGATTATTATTGTTGATTTTCTTAATTTCATTTAAGTTTGAGAGGATTGGCGAGCCTCGTTTTCTTTTGTTGGGAGAGATCTACCATTTCCGAATCGTAACTTTTTTTTGGTAGATCTCTTTTTGTTCAACCATTGCTCGACCGGACCGGGTTGGTCCTTTTAGCCAAAAAGAATATTGGTCTATAGCCTTATTTCGAACTTAATCAGTTAGGCTACCCGTATGTTATCATCTAATAGATATAATTGTAGTACGTGTGTGCCGCATTGGAGTTTTGTGCAAGTGTAGAATTTTATAGTAGAGAGGCAATCGTGTTTAGTCCGTTGATTTTACAGTGTCAACGTGTGAGCATGCATCAGCTGTCTAGGCTCTCAATAGCTGGAAGGGTCGTAGGCTCGCTTGGGGGTAAGGGAAGACCCTGAGAGGATCCCGCTGTCCAGGCTTCTATTAGTTGGTAGGGCTGGAAAGTGCACTCGACCCCGAGGAGACCCGTTGTCCAAGCTCTCATTAGCTGGAAGCGTCGTAGGCTCTCTTGGGGGGAAAGGAAAAAGGGTTTGCAGATTTGAAGGCTTGCTCGGTGGCAAGACGCAAAATGCCTAAAATAATCAGATCTGGAGCTGCTTCAGTTGTCAGACCCTCACCTAACTGACAGGGGAGTTAGGCCCATGACGAGCATTATGAAGTGCTTCTCCTATAGGTTCTCAAGAAGTTGGCACCTATCCTAAGTTGAGATAATGAAGGGTAGACCCCTCTCGACATCTAACTCTCGGCAGAGGTTTCTTGGTGTGCCCATATCAGCATACCCGTCTCGGCGAAGTTTACTCAAATTATTCGACGAACGGCCTGCATTCATCACCTAAGTGCCTAAGGCGTAGGCAAAAGCTCAAAAATGAGTATGACTGATCAGCATAAAGAGAGGGCCTCACACAATAGCCTCTCGGTAATGTTAGGTATTGTATCCACAATAACCCAGATTTGTATGAAGTCACCTTTGAACTAAGATGAATTAATTTTGTATTTGATACTCTTTTAAGTTGAGTGCTTGCAGGTTATAGTCACCAAGTGTAGACCAATGTCAGTCTGCAATGAGTCACCAAATATAGGACCATACAATGTAATCCCTCATTGTATGATCCATGGTGTTAACTCATGTGTAGCCTCTCTATTGGGACACACTTCATTTTCAAGTACTAAAGTAATTGGAGAAAGAATAATTGATGTATATCTTGAAGAAAAATTTATTTTAAAAAGAATATTTTTTTCTAAGTCCATTACTCGAGAAGTACATCTTGTACTCGAGTAGCGCTGAAGTGATTTCTCGAGTTAAGCTTTGTATAGTATTCGAGTAGCAGAAGCTATTCTCGAGAAGGCCTTGTTTAGTCCTCGAGAAAGTCATGCAGTACTCGAGTACTACTCACCTTCCTCTCGAGTTATCTCAAAAATCATTTCAAAAATTTTTCTAAGTCTTGTACTCGAGTAACATAAGCCATTACTCGAGAAGTCCTAGCCCTGTCTCGAGAAAGCAGAAGACCAGTACTCGAGTAATCAAAAGTTAAGTTTCAAGAAGTCTGTTTGTTCTCAAGAAATGAAGTTAGTTCTCGAGAAGTCATTATATAGTTCTCGAGTAATATAAGCTATTTCTCGAGAAGCCAGAAATCATTTCCCGTGGACTTGTTCTCGAGAACCATACGTCCTCTTCTCGAGAAACGGATATTTGTTCTCGAGTAGTCTATTACTCACTCCATAAATGCAGTAAATTTTCCTAAATTTTCATTAAGTCCAGACGGAAATGTTTTCAAATCTAATCTCGATTCTTATTGGTCCACGTGTGCATTCATTTATGATTATGACCGTTAGGCTTGTCCTATAAAAGTTCTTATCAAATTTGACTAACCCTAACACACGAAATCAAGAATTCTGAATCGTATTATTCATTCTAAATCAGGAAATCCACCGCTCTTCATCGACATTCTCGTCGCTGCTCTTCTCTGATTCAAGTGATTTAGAGCAAGAAGAGATTAACAGATTAAGGCATTCAATTTCTACAGATCCATCTCTTGATCGTGCTGATCCCAAGTTTTCAGATCCAGAGATTTCGGCTTGTCTTCTTCAATCCATTTCTGACATAGCTTCAAAGTTCAAGAAATAAGAAAGGCTGAAGATTCAGATCTGAGATAATTTTGTTTGTATATTTTTGTTTACAATATCTTTAATCTTGTAGGATATTTTATCTCCGAGTTTTGTAAGAAGTTCTTTTTCTTCCGAGTGTAGATCCCGTTTTAAGGATTGAGTTGTAGGGGCGTTGCTCCGAGTTGTAGGATTGGTTTTCAATCCGAGATAATAGTGAAGTAGCCGAGTCTAGTGTAGTGCTAGATCGGTGAGGTGGAGAGTGGACGTACCCAAGGTTGGGGAACCACTATAAATCTTGTGTTCTTTGTGACTTGTTTGTTTATTTTTTTGCCTCCGTTCTTTCAAGTTTTTATTCCGCAAAAAGACGCAGACCTCACTTATTCACCCCCTCTAGGTGATTTAGGTAGACAACTAAAAACATCAATTGGTATCAGAGAGAGGTTGTTCATCAAAAAGGTTAACACCTTGAACAAATCTCCTCCTAGTTGTCATTAGATGATACAAGCATGGACAGAGCAAAGGATTTTGCTAAGCTTCCATTATGCACAAAGACTAACTTTGCTATGTGGAAAGAAAGAATAAAATTCTTCATGGAAGTTGTGGATCCAAGAATTTTTATGATAATGGAAGAAGTACCCCATGTTCCAATGATAGCCTCCACCATTGACCCAACAAAGCAAGTTCCAAAGAAGCTTATGGATCTTGACAAAGATGAGATTGCACTTGTCTCTTTAGACAAGAAAGCCAAGAATATCATCGCAAGTTTAGTCAATGATTCTATGTTGCATAATCTGATTCACTGCCAATCTGCCATGGAAATGTGGCAGTCTCTTATCGTCCTGATGGAAGGTACTGAAGAGGTAAGGGATGACAGAAGATCCCTTCTGAATCCGAAGTATAAAGCATTCAGATAAGGTCCCAAGGACTCTATTGCTGATACATTTGAGAGTTTATTCAAGATTGTAAACGAACTAAGAGTCTATGGTCGGGTCTTCACTAATAGAGAACTGAATGACAAATTTCTGAGATCCCTGACTAAGGAATGGGACAACAAAGTCTGTGCAATCTGGAAGTTTGGTAAGCTGGCAGAGACTGACCCTCAGAATCTCTTTGGAAAGCTTATGTCATATGAAATGCAAATAAACTCAAGAAAAGCTGAAGAAGAGAAAAATCGGTCTTCATCCAAGGAGAAGTCTGTCGCTCTAAAGGAAGATATCTCAAGGAAGTCAAAAGCTGCATCTCCTGCTCCTGCACAGGAAAAGAGTGAAGAAGAAGCTTTAGAGTCAAGTACCTCGTACTCAGAGCTATCTGAAGGAGAGTTTTCTCTTCTCTCAAGGCAGTTCAAGAAGTTCTTGAACAAGAAGAAACAGTGGAGAGGCAAAGATGCCTCGTTCAGAAGATATGGTCATGATGGTGATCGTCGCAATAAAGGCTCAAGTAGCCAATATATGTATCACTCTAAACATAACAAATATATTTCTTCTGACATTGTTTGTTATTGTTGCAATAAGCCAGGACACGTCATAGTTGATTTCCCTCACAAGAAGAAGGAGGGTGGAATAAGAGAGGAGAAGAAGTCTTCTAATAATAAGAAGAAGACTAAAAGAAGCCTGGTAGCCAAGAAGGCAAAGACCCTCAGTGACACAGACTCATCGGAGTCTAGTGATGATGTGGAAGCCTACTTTAGGCTCATGGCACATACAGATAAAGAAGAAGAAGAACCCCAGTTCACTGGGAAGGTAAACTCTCATACCCCTCTCTCGGAATCAGATGCTTCTGAACATGATCATGAGGACTGTTCGTCTGATGATGAATCTAAACTCATGACTCAATACAAAGATTTAATCAAGGCTTACGACAAATGTCAAAGAGTCGTAAGAACTCAAGCATAGGAGATTAAATATCTTAAGGCTGGGGAGAGATCTCTGAGGGAGGAAGTATAAGACCCCCCCCCCTCCCGAAACACAGAACACGGCACGAGAGGGGTCTTATGCCAAGAACAGACGCCTTGTGGTAGCACTAACACTCGGGTTAGCATGTACCACAAGACGCCTATTCTACCTGCCACAACTAATATCATACATTATCAACCCAACCAAAATATAAAATAGAAGTCAAATTCACACCAAGCATATAGTCCATAAAATACATATGATAAGAAACTACAACGAGCTTCTAATATTAGAGTACGTAAATAGTTTTCCCAAAAACAGTGTAACAAAAACCTCTCACACTCACATCAGTAACTGATGGTAGCGACGGTACCATCCTCTCATGCCCTGTCGTCATGTCCTGGCTGTCCGGCTGCATAACCAGCTGCTCCACCTGCGGGGTTTCCTCCTAAAAAGGAAGACATAGCAACTGTTAGTCATAAAGACTAAGTGGCTTCACATCCGCTCCCCCGGCGATTCCTCGGCACCGGGAGGAGAAAGGAACATGGTACAATATATATAAGCATAGGTACAAGCAGGTGGTATATCATTGTGTGTGTAAAGCAGTGTAATAAATGAGCAACAGCTTATTCTAGCAATTCTATCATCTACAGCAACATGAGAGTATAATATTATAACAGTAAGTAACTCAACTTATATGAATGCCAATACAAGCATATAAGTTGAGGATCGTTCAGCAGTAAGTAACCCATCGTATAGGAGTGCCCATACAAACTTATATGATGAGGATCTTTGTGTATGCAATGAAGTGTAATGACATGTATGTAATGCAATGACTCACTCATGATCACGCACATGCAATCGCTATGTCGACATAGACTTGAAGTTCCCACTTTTCGAGTAGGTAGCTAACCTCTCAGGCATCATCTGTCGTGGCCAGACGGTGATAGTAGAGCGGGCATCTCCACTACTAGGCTGGTCTCCACACTACCTGGCCTAGGCCTTCGTATGCCTTGATGCTAAGAATACAACAGCGGAGCTCACATGCATACTATAGCTCAGCGGGTGTCTCGGGTAGATGTGCACTGAGATCCTAGCCCCAAACTAGCCTAAGGTGTGATACGGAAGGAGCCTCGGAAATGAGCACGAGGACCAAGCCCAACTGACCACTTGGCACAGAAGGAGCCTCGAGACATGAACACCGAGGACCAAGCCCAACCGTCCATTTATGATTCTTCCCAACATTACCACCCAGTGCGATCAGATATCCTCACTCACCCTTTTTACAATCCAGTGCCCAAGGAACCTCAGGGGTTTACCTCAAACATAGGTGGCGAACCACCACATACAATGGACCATTTTAGACTCCTTTATATGACAAGCCTCAAGACCATGATTTCGTCAATGCTATGGTCACATAACTTTAACAACACCAAGATCCACCATTTGTGTACACATGAGTTAACCATCTATTTAACACCACACATGTTCATACAACCATCACCGAACAATTACCCAAGCTCTAGTAAATCTTGTTATTAAACGACTAATTACCCTTCGTTCATTAACCCCCACCAAGTTGTTTCGTTCAACCACATACCATTTCACCATTTGTTTACCCCCTATCCAATAATTTCATCATGCGTTGAATTATCACAATTAGGCATATTATGATTTGCCTACAACTTAACGTCAGATTGTTACAAAACCTCTTCCGAGTCTAAACCCAACTTTACACTTACCCAAGAATTTCAGGTGCAGAACACCTGCTGGATAGCAACATCAACCGGAGATTCCCATGGCTACAGGAATCCGGTGAGTGCGTGTAAACCCTCGATGGAATAGTCTTTCCATGGGCTATAACTTTCATGTTCAGTCTGCAACCCAGATCAGAGTGTATCATACATGAAATTGGCTCCAAATCCTGCTGCATACAGAATACAATTTCTGCACGCTTAGTCTTACAGCCCTCTACTTCGATCAGACATTCCTGTGGCTATCAACTTCACCTGAAGGCATGTAACCACTCGTCGGAAAGGTAATTCCAAGGGCTACGACTCTCGTGTTTAGTCGAAAGCCCATATCTTGTCATATCTTGCCTGAAAATAGCCAAGAAGGTCACTGTGTGCAGAACACAGATTTCTGCACGCATCTTGAGGCGAAATGAACGGCATCGGTTCATCTTCCTCCTCAAGACGATCCTCCCAAATCACAACCAGAAGTTCCTCCACCCTTATTCAACCTCTTAAGGCCATTCCTCTTCACAAAACCACCCCCATCATCACTTTGAAGGAAGGGGAGGTTGAAGATGACTAAACCTTAGAACACAAGTTCTAGCATGGCCCTCCTAGAAATCTTCATCTCACACATCAAGACTCTTTTGAGTCGATATCTCGCCTAAGGATAATGATAGATCTAGCACAGAGGGAGAGGGGAGGAAGCTCACCTCATTTCCAGCGGTTCCACCATTTCTGGCCATGGATCTTGTCATTCTCCTCGTCGGCATCCCTTTTTACATAGCAGCGGTGGCGATTCCTCACGGAGTTTGGTTGGCTCCAGCAAGTTCTCCTTCCTCTAGAAGTTTTTACAGAAAATGTGGCTTGGAAGAGGATGAAAAATGTCTAGGGTTTCATTTCCCCTTTTATTCAGAAGTGACACGGGTAGGGACACGCCTGTGTCCTTACCCGTGTTCTGCTCTGGCGAAATATCATCAACGGTTTGACTGCCATTTCGTGCTCATACACGGGTACTGACACGCCCGTGTTTGTACCCGTGTCCAGGTGATATGGTCATGGTTCTATCCATGTCAATACCCGTATCCTGCTCGGGACACGTCTCGTCGACGTTGCCTCGATGCACAAGGGTAGGGACACGCCCGTGTCTCTACTCGTGTCCTTCTCTGGACAAACTACTCAACTCCATGCCACTCAAAGCCATGCCACTCAAAGCCACGGCACGCGGGTAGGGATACACTCGTGTCTCTACCCGTGTCCTACACAGGCCCAAATTCATTTTTCCCCGCGCGTGCACATCTAATCGCCTGCACTCTCCGAGCCCAAATCAGCTCTCCTGACTCAAAAGCGCGCACCAGGTTCCTAGCCTGAATCGGGACGTTACAAATCCTATAAAAAAAATAAAAGATTTCGTCCCCAAAAACAGGTTAAGGCTATGGGGAGAGAAAAGCATAAAATAGACATGTCATGACATAAAATAAAATATGTTTTTAAAGGTTACCTTGATGGAATAGCTCCGGGTAGCGCTTTTGCATCAAGTCTACCGGCTCCCACGTACACTCCTCTTTCCCATAATTGGACCATAGTACTTTCACTAGAGGAACACTTTTGCGGCGCAAGGTCCTCGTTTCGCTGTCCACTATCCGCACAGGCTCCAGTCGCACCGACCTATCAGTCGCAACTGTTCCGTCAGTGGTTGAGACATATTATTTGGGCCACAACAATGCCTTTCGGAGTGACGACACATGGAACACATCGTGAACATTCTCCAGCTCCGGCGGTAACTCCAACCGATATGCCAACGGGCCAATCCTTTCTAATATGATGTAGGGCCCAACGTACCTTTGGCTGAGCTTCTTTGCACCACGTACCCGAGATACTCCATGTATCGGCCTGATCTTTAAAAATATCTTGTCGCCCACTTGAAATTCCACCATCTAGTGCTTTACATCATAGTATTTTGCTTGGCGACTTTGATCCTCGAGCATGCGGTCCCATATTAGTCTCGCAGCCGCATCAGTATCATCTATATATTCAACTCCCAAAGCCTTCGGATCTTCATCCTGCACCCAAGACAAGGGTGTTATATGTAACATCCCATTTCCGGCTAGACCCCTAGGAGTCGGTTGGTCGAGTCAGAACCCCAGGGAGCACAAAAAGTGAAAATAAAGCGATCAATTTTTCGGGTCACGGGTTGGTCACGCCCGTGACCGACCCGTCACGCCCGTGACCTGGGCGTGACTACTTCGACGATCGTCGATCTCCACGAGACGATCGCCGAACGTGCTGTCTGGGCATGTCACGCCCGTGACCAAGGTGTCACGCCCGTGACTATGGGCATTACCCCATCGACGATCGTCGATCGCCGTGAGACGATCGTCGACCTTGCAGCCCGGGCATGTCACGCCCGTGACTTAGCTGTCACGCCCGTGACCTAGGGCGTGACCAGCCTTCGACGATCGTCGATCTCAATTCGACGATCATCGACCTCGAAATACGCCATACGGGCCTGTCACGCCCGTGACCCAAGGTGTCACGCCCGTGACCATCATCGACGATCGTCGATCTCAGTTCGACGATCGTCGAACCCAGGATTGACTATTCGGACCTGTCACGCCCGTGACCTACGTGTCACGCCCGTGACATTGGCCGAAACGACGGTTCAGGCCCGAAATTATTCCGACACGCGTGGTAATAAATGCTGGTGTGGGAAGTTACACCAGGAGTAACTACCGGCCGTTTTCCTTCTGAAATCATATAATAAATGAGGAAAAGGTGGTCCAATAGAAAACCGCCAGCTGGACACACCTGTTCAGTTCCGCCGTTTCTTATCCCTTCACCGTAACCGAAACGTTAAGGGGGAAACTTCATGGCCATAATGGTTTTACCCATTCACCTTCCCACTTCCTGAGTTATAAAAGCCCACCTGGACAAGAGGAGAAGGTTACACGCTCAAGTAATCAGAACAGACCTTTGTTCTTGCTGTAGGAGAAGTTCAACAAACGCCACCACCGCGCCATGGCACCCCGACGCTCTTCTCGCCTTCAAACCGCGAACAAGGTCCTCCTCTACTCCTTCTCTTTCATGGGTAGATCTTAGGATTCTTAGAAAGGAGGTTCGCGCTCAACGGAGCCGGATCCATCTCTCGTTTTCATGGAAAAACCATGAAAAAGGTATTTTGAGTTCGCCGGAAACCGCCACCTCCGGCGGCCAAACCACCGCCGACCGCTAGCCATCGCCTCAACGGAGGTGGTGGTGGTGGTGGCTGGCCAGGGAAGTGACCGGACGGCCGGCAACGGATCACGGAAACGTTACAGGAAAAATGGCTTCCTGGTTCTGGTTTCGGGTTCTGAAGAAGATGAACAGTAGATTTAATATATAATACATAGATTATTATATAGTACATAATGGAAAATAGATTATTTGAATGTATTTTTGAGGCTGCAAAACGAGGCACTTAGAGGCCGAATAAAGAAAAATGACCAGACACAAAAGTTGTAGCCCTCGGGGTCTACTTTAATTTAAAATTGATTTTATTCAATTTGGGTGAGTGGTTTGAACACAGCACTCATTTTGGTGGGATCAAGACCTAGGTTAACCAGAAATTAAAATGGTTGCCCACGGTTCATAACATGTCCAAATGACTTGAAATTTGGACTGGAGGTCTATAATATGTATATCGAGAGGTTGTCCAAAAATGAGAATTTTTGGAGAACTTTTGTCTAAAGTTTTTGTAAAAATTTAATAATCAATATAAAATTAATTAGGAGATGAAATTAAGCCCAAACTCCCCCAAATTTTGGGTGGTGGTCCCTGGCATCAATATTAAGATCTGTACAAAATTTCAACTCGATTGGTCGAGTTTTGAATAGGGAATTATCAAGTCCTAGATAGGCCTTGGTGAGGGGTACTTTGGGGAAAAGTACAATTGGAGATGTAGTGGACAAATCTCCTCAAAGAAGGCTGAAGTTGTTGGCCACTGATTTGTTGAGTCTATGTCTACCCTCTTGGGAAACATGGTGTGGCTTAGGGTGGATTTTACCCTAAGAGATTGGCTCAACTCCAACGGGTGGGAGTTTGAGGTTTGTGAAGGACATAGGAGCAAAAGCTCTTGTATGCCCTTGAAATTTGGAGGAGAGGGGGAGGATATGATGAAAACCCTCTGGTCGAAATAGTGAAGGAATTGGAGGTAGTTAGGTACCTCGAAAGTTGAGATTTTGGAATAGGATAAACATGTAATATAATTATTTTAAGCACTAAATCTAATCCAAAAATTATGAAACTCGGGAGGAGGGAGTTTTAGGATGTATTAGACTTATGGTAATTTTTCTGGAATTTTATGATTAATATATATTATACTTCATGTGTTAAAGGATTATTAGCTCAATTTGTTGTTTCAACTATTTGGAGGCTTTACATTAATTATAATCAGTTAAAATTCTGGATTTAGATCTTGAATAGTAGAACATTGATCCCTGAATTTTTATAGAATTTTATGTTGAGTAAATCTAGTACTTTATTCACAAATGATAGAAAGGGCTTTTATGTTTAAAAAATTATTATGGATAGAACACTTGCTGGAAAATTATGAAACTTAGCCAGTGCAAATTTTAGGCCTTAATCTTCATGTCATAAATTATTTAGAATTTTTGAAAGAATATTTTCTGTACTTGATTCATAAACTATAGAAATTAGAGATTATTTCCAAATAGTTTTTCAGGTTATTTTGATGATAGAAAATTATGATACTTAGGATTTAGCCTTCTGAGATAGCCTACTAATTATCATAAATTTGCTGGACATCTTGCATGAATAATTAGGATAGTTCATGTTCAAACCGGTGGCCCTTGAGATTTTCGAGGAATTTAATTAAATGCCAAATAAATTAGGAAAATTTCCATTTTCTGGATTTAGGTTATTTATATCAAGATAAGTCTCCAGTAAATAGTTTAGGGCATTTGGATGAGTAATCGATCATTGCATAACCGGTTCGACATGTAGCCTAGGTTGGTCTGCATTTAGTAAATTGTGAAATGCAATAGAACATGATCTGATGAAGATATAAAGAGTAGTGAGTAGTGGTGATAGTTAGAGTTAAGAGGTGCTCGGGTTTGGCGAAAGATCGCTTTTCCTGAGGAGTGGAAGGTTTAAAAATCACCCTAGGATAGTCTATCGTAATATGAGAAGGGAATCGGGCTAAGGGAAAACAACCAATAACAATAAGTGCCTTGCGAAAGGGAACTTCGGGCCGTAATGCACCGTCTTGGTTCCTAGTGCCCCTTGAGAGCCCTTCACGGGGTATACCGGGGGCAGTCCTGGGCTAACGTAAACTGTAATAATAAACTGGCAAGAGTAACTTAGTAACTAGGATTGCACCTTTCACAAACACTGTTAGCACAGGAAGATTGATGAGAGCTTCGGCTCGGTTGTTCTGGAGACGGACGGGATGGTCCGGGGAGCTTCGGCTCGGTTGGTTGGAGACGGACGTTTGGTCCGGGGAGCTTCGGCTCGGTTGGTTGGAGACGGACGTTTGGTCCGGGGAGCTTCGGCTCGGTTCTGTTTGTTTTGCGATTAAACTTGCATGTGCATAAGATAGGAAAGTTAAGGTGGTGGTCTTTCGATATCGGGGAGTTCGATTGCACCGACACCGATATCGTTGACTCGGCGAGGTGGTTAGCACTTCGCCAACAGAAGTCCGGTGCGCCAGCCGGCAAGAGTACGCAGGCGTCCGCTTAGTGCACCAAGCGTTGAGGCGTACGATAGGTCAGACCAGTGGTGCTTTTACTGGTTTTGAGGTGGGCGAGGCCCAACCCACCGCTTCCGTTTGCCACTACGGAGGTATCCTGGGAGGTAACGGCTCCGAAAGGGGGAACTAAAGGTCTGTGTGCACAGAGTCGGGTGTGTGAGTTGCACTTGCATGTTTCATCATACCCACTAGCATGTCATAGCATAATCGATTCATTAAACCTTGACACCTAAAGTATAAGTGGTATGGGACGCTTATACATTAGGACCTGCAAAACGACCCCTTGGTCTATAAGCTTGTGTGGGCAAGTTTATAAATCAAAGGTTAATTTCAATATATAACAACCATTGCTGTTTGATAACCGACACCCCAACGTATAAGTGGTATGGGACACTCTATACGATGGGAGCCTTGCAAAAGATCTCTTTGCTTATGTGTTCTCGCATAAGCGAAGGTTTAAATTCATATATTGCTTTTCTTACTGCTAGACCTATTACAACAATCATATTAACTGCTCACCGAATACACCTTGCTAGATTAGTTTCCGCTGCCATCTGTTTCATGATTATCTCTACCATCATGTCCTTCCCTTTCTTCCTCTCCGCTCGGTACCTAGGAGCCATGGGGGAAGGGGTAGGGGATGATAGGGCTTAGTCTTTATGACTAACGGTTTTCGAACCGCATCATTTAGGGGATCGTGGAGCCCAGCATGGAGGAGCAGCCCCAGAGATCGGTGCGCCTGGAGATGGGGCAGTCTAGCTCCGGAGTTCATACAGCCGGGACCGTGAGTCTCGACCTCGAGTAGTTTACTGTTTCGCTTCCGCATGAGAGACTTGTAGTGAGGACATTTTGTACCGGGCATAAGCCCGTATTTATAGTACTCTGATGTTTCTGTGGACACTCCCTTCGTGGAGTCTTATTATATTTATGTGATTTTTATTATTGTGGACTGCATTGCTCTTACATCAATAATTGTGCTACTTTCTGTGATCGAAATTGGCCGGCAGAATCGGCGCCTTGTGGTGATGACCCTTCAGGACGTGAAGGTGTCGCCGCAAAGCGGCGGTTCTGGGCCTAAGACCCCGGTGGTTGAAAAGGAAAAAAAAAGGGGGTCTTACAAGTGGTATCAGAGCAAACATCGATCAGAAGGAAGTAGCAGTCCACAAACCCTAGGTCACCCCCCGCTCGAGGTTAGTTTGGGGACAAACTAAGCAGCGGAAGCAGTGGTGTGCCCATATGGGGATCACATATAATTTGTCCACCTTTATGTAGTATTTGAACGTTTTCTCAACGTGTGTTTTTGTCACGCAGCCTCCAGCACGGACTACGCCTCAAGGTGGAGTTCAACAGGCTCAGGATGTTGCACCACCCCCACCGGCCCCCACTCCTTTCCTTCAGTCAGACATGGGACAGACCCTGACTGCCATTCTGGAGGCCTTCAGGGCCCAGCAGGTTCCGGCCCCGCAGCCAAATCCGGGGGCCAACTGGCTAAGCATCTTCCGAGGACTGGCTCCCCCGTCCTATTTGGGGACAGAGTCGGCTGTTCGGACGGAAGAGTGGCTAGATATCATATATGAGATGCTGACCGGGATTCGGTGTCCATGGGAGGAGAAGGTGGCTCTGGTTGTCTCCTGCCTGGAGTCCCATGCAAAGAGGTGGTGGAAGACGCTGTTGGACACGACCTTTGCTGATAGGGAGGTTGCGGAGGTCACTTGGGAGGAGTTCAGGGCCGCACTGCTGGAGCATTTCGTTCCGCAGTCGGCTAGGGATGACTTGGAGGAGCGGTTCTTACAGCTGAAGCAGGGTACTCGGACCGTGGTGGAGTACCATCGAGAGTTTGACCACCTGGCTCGATACGCAGATTCCTACCAGCTGGACGAGGCAGGGTATATCAGGAGGTTCTACAAGGGCCTACGTGAGGACTTGAGGGAGGCCCTCTTGTTTGTATCTGACGGGCCCATCTCCCGGATTTTGGAGATGGCCAAAAGGATTGAGGCAGATTGGCACACCACCCGGGGCCGGAAACGGCCAGCAGAGGATCAGGGACGAAGAGGAAGGAATGACCAGCGGCGGGGTGCTGTACCAGAGGGGAGGAGGACAGAGGACCAGCCTCGTCAGGACGTGAGGCCGGAGCCGAGGGAACAGGTGGTATTGGCCCCTCCACCCCTTCGGATGCAGGAGATGCCGAGACCCGGGGGAATGGCGTATCCCCCAGAGTGCTACTTTTGTCATCAGATTGGGCACATTCGGAGGAACTGCCCCATGAGGGGGGCACCACCTCCAGCACATCAGGGCGGCCCACCAGCTCAGCATTACGGAGGCCGAGGACGCGGCCGCGGTCGAGGATACCAGGGGGAAGATCGTAGACAAGGAAGAGAGCAGGTATATGCCTTGGACCTTGCACAGCCGCGGAATCCGGAGCAGGTCATCGCAGGTACGCTGCAATATTTCTTTATTTTCATAGAATCTCCCTTTAAGTTGTTAAAAATCAGAACCGCACTAGATAGATTAACAAGGAAAGAAAATTCTTTATAGAACCCTAAGATGTTTAATCACCCCAGGTATAGTGTTCATCAGCGGCAAGCCTGCCCGCACGCTGTTCGATACTGGAGCCACTCACTCCTTTGTATCGGAGTCGTTCGTAGAAGGACTGGAAGGTGTGGAGCGGTTCACAGGCTCGAGGATGAGGGTGCGACTACCGGATGGATCTGAGCTCCTTACCACGGATCACTGCAATATGGAGGCGGAGATTGGTGGAAAAGCGTTCGAGGCTCCAGCGACGATTTTGAAGCTGACGGACTACGACCTGATCCTGGGCATGGTATGGCTGCACTGGAACTATGCCCAGATTGACTGCCAGGCAAAGAGGATCACCGTGAGACACGGGGACTCTTTCATTACCATCGAAGGTATAAGACCTGTCTCTCGTATACTCTTATCTTCGGTACAGGCCGTCAAGGCCCATCTACAGGGAGAGGAGGTCTATCAGATTCTTTTTGAGATGGCGGAGGTTAAGGAGTCGGTGACAGACATCCCGGTGGTGCGAGATTTCGCTGACATCTTTCCGGAGAAACTGCCAGGACTACCACCACACCGAGAGCAGGATTTTCAGATACAGCTTGTGCCGGGGGCCAAGCCGGCGTCTAGGGCCCCTTATCGGATGGCCCCAAAGGAGTTGGCAGAGTTTCGGACTCAGTTGCAGGAATTAGTTGAGGCAGGTTTTGTTAGACCGAGTTCCTCGCCATGGGGAGCTCCGGTTCTGTTCGTGAAGAAGAAGGATGGGACACTCCGCCTGTGCATCGATTATCGAGCACTAAACAGGCTGACCGTCCGGAATACCTATCCGCTCCCAGGGATAGACGAATTATTCGACCAGCTGGAGGGGGCCCATTATTTCTCGAAGCTGGACTTGTGATCAGGATACTACCAGCTGCGGATCCAGGAGGAGGATATCCCGAAGACGGCCTTTAGTAGCAGATATGGCCTGTATGAGTTCACCGTGATGCCCTTTGGGCTCACGAATGCTCCGTCGGCATTCATGAGTCTCATGAACAGGGTTTTCGAAGCCTACTTGGATGTGTTCGTCATAGTATTCATAGACGACATCCTGATCTACTCTAGGACGGAGGAGGAGCACACTCGGCATCTGGCACTGACTTTGGAGAGGTTACGGGAGCATCGCCTTTATGCAAAATTCAGCAAGTGTCAGTTCTGGTTGAAGGAGGTGGCCTTCCTAGGCCACATCATCAGCGGAGCCGGGTTATCAGTAGATCCAGCAAAGATTCGGGCAGTTCGCGATTGGCCGCAGCTGAGGACAGCCACTGATGTACGCAGTTTCTTGGGACTTGCCGGTTACTACCGGAAGTTCGTGGAGGGGTTCTCTCGGATTGCCCTCCCCCTCACATCTTTGACAAAGAAGGAGGCACCTTTTGTTTGGACCCCGCAGTGCCAGGCGGCTTTCCAGGAGCTGAAGGACCGACTCATCTCTGCCCCTATTCTGGCCCTTCCATCCGGAAAGGAGGGATTCCAGGTGTATACCGACGCATCATATCAAGGGATGGGAGCGGTGCTGATGCAGAACGGACATGTCATAGCATATGCCTCCCGCCAGCTGAAGATCCATGAGAGGAACTACCCGGTGCACGACCTCGAGATGGGAGCGGTCGTATTTGCTCTGAAGGTCTGGCGTCATTACCTTTATGGAGTCCACTGCGATATCTTCTCCGATCACAAGAACTTGAAATACGTGGACACTCAGAAGGAGCTGAATATCAGGCAGAGGCGTTGGGTGGAGTTCTTAGCAGATTATCAGTATGAGATGCACTACCACCCAGGGAAGGCAAACGTGGTGGCCGACGCGTTGAGCCGGAGAGCGGCCACTTCCGAAGCTGGGCCCCAGGTTATGTCTATGGAGCTGGTCCAGTCATTCAGAGACATGCAGATATCCCTAGTGTCCGAGGATGACCCAGATCTGTATAGGGAGTATCTGGCATCGATAGTGGCCATAGACGATATTCGGGATCGCATTCGGGACGGACAGAGGACAGATGCGTGGGCGGAGCCGATGTTCCGAGCTTTGGAGGAAGGTTCGACAGGAGATTATTCCCTGAGAGATGGTTTGCTCCACTTCAGAGGCAGAGTATATATACCCGCAGGAGGCCAGATCCGAGAGGATATTCTGACAGAGGCGCATTGCAGCCGGTACTCCGTGCACCCGGGGATCACAAAGATGACCGCTGATCTGAAGAGGACGATGTTTTGGCCGGGCATGAAGAAGGACATTACGTACTTCGTGACCCATTGCGAGGCGTGTCAGTTGGTGAAGGCGGAGTGCAGGAACCCCGCAGGATTGTTACAGCCACTCCCGGTGCCGGAGTGGAAGTTTGACGATATAGCGATGGATTTTATACATGGTCTTCCCCGGTCTCGGACAGGGAACGACTCAATTTGGGTGATTGTCGATCGGTTGACGAAGGTGGCCCGCTTCGTACCGATCAGGAAGGATGACTCGGTGGGAGTGCTGGTACGGAAGTTTGTGGAGCAGTATGTCCGATATCATGGCGTGCCCCGGACGATAGTATCGGACCGCGATGGACGGTTTACATCCAGGGAGTGGCGGTCAGTGCAGGCATATTTGGGCACCCGGTTGACTTTTAGCACGGCCTTCCACCCTCAGACGGACGGGCAGACAGAGCGCACCAACAGGACGTTGGAGGATCTTCTACGACTGTGTATACTGGACCGAGGGGAGCCGTGGGAGAAGATGTTACCGTTGGTCGAGTTCTCCTACAATAATAGCTACCAGTCCAGCATCAGGATGGCGCCTTATGAAGCCTTGTATGGACGAAAATGTAGGACCCCGCTTTCTTGGGTTCAAGACGAGGATCCGAAGCTGTTGGGATTGGATTTTGTGGAAGACACCGAGGCTCAGGTGAGACTGATCAGAGATAGGATGTTGGAGGCGCAGAGCAGACAGGCTAAATACTATGACGCCCGGCATCGTCAGGTGGAGTTTCGGGTAGGGGATCGAGTGTTCTTGAAGATCCGGCCCATGCACGGAGTCTCACGGGTGCGCGGTCGGAGGAAGAAACTCAGCCCTAGGTATATGGGCCCTTACCGGATCCTGGAGCGGATCGGACCCCTAGCCTACAGGCTAGAGTTGCCCCCGGAGCTGGCAGCTCTACACGACGTCTTCCACATCTCTTCGCTGAGAAGGGCTCTACTACGCCCGGAGCAGCGGATTTTGACCACCGAAGGGCCGGTAGCTTCAGACCGATCTGTTCACTTGGAGCCGGTTCGGATCGACGACAAAGGAGTGCGGATCTTGCGGCGCAAGAAGATCCCCTTAGTCAAGGTTCTGTGGAGAAATCACGGTCAGGAGGAGCACACCTGGGAACCGCAGGATCTGATGAGGCAAAGATACCCGGAGTTGTTCAGTCAGGTACATCTCACCACCTCTCGGTATATTATAGACTGCCTTTTTGTTTTGGAATGATAAGACTAGATAAGGAAAATCCAGGACCTAGGCATGCGCACTTAATCAGGAAGGTAGGGGCTAATCTTTTGTTTATTGGGGAGATTGTCTTAGTTATCAAACGAACAGTCGCCTGAACCCAATAGAAAGATCGTATGGGATGTTACAAGTTTAATTTATTCCGATAGAAATCCCCATAGGCTCAACCTCAATTTCGGGGACGAAATTTTTGTTTTGTTTATTGGGATTTGTAACATCCCATTTCCGGCTAGACCCCTAGGAGTCGGTTGGTCGAGTCAGAACCCCAGGGAGCACAAAAAGTGAAAATAAAGCGATCAATTTTTCGGGCCACGGGTTGGTCACGCCCGTGACCGACCCGTCACGCCCGTGACCTGGGCGTGACTACTTCGACGATCGTCGATCTCCACGAGACGATCGCCGAACGTGCTGTCTGGGCATGTCACGCCCGTGACCAAGGTGTCACGCCCGTGACTATGGGCGTGACCCCATCGACGATCGTCGATCGCCGTGAGACGATCGTCGACCTTGCAGCCCGGGCATGTCACGCCCGTGACTTAGCTGTCACGCCCGTGACCTAGGGCGTGACCAGCCTTCGACGATCGTCGATCTCAATTCGACGATCGTCGACCTCGAAATACGCCATACGGGCCTGTCACGCCCGTGACCCAAGGTGTCACGCCCGTGACCATCATCGACGATCGTCGATCTCAGTTCGACGATCGTTGAACCCAGGATTGACTATTCGGACCTGTCACGCCCGTGACCTACGTGTCACGCCCGTGACATTGGCCGAAACGACGGTTCAGGCCCGAAATTATTCCGACACGCGTGGTAATAAATGCTGGTGTGGGAAGTTACACCAGGAGTAACTACCGGCCGTTTTCCTTCTGAAATCATATAATAAATGAGGAAAAGGTGGTCCAATAGAAAACCGCCAGCTGGACACACCTGTTCAGTTCCGCCGTTTCTTATCCCTTCACCGTAACCGAAACGTTAAGGGGGAAACTTCATGGCCATAATGGTTTTACCCATTCACCTTCCCACTTCCTGAGTTATAAAAGCCCACCTGGACAAGAGAAGAAGGTTACACGCTCAAGTAATCAGAACAGACCTTTGTTCTTGCTGTAGGAGAAGTTCAGCAAACGCCACCACAGCGCCATGGCACCCCGACGCTCTTCTCGCCTTCAAACCGCGAACAAGGTCCTCCTCTACTCCTTCTCTTTCATGGGTAGATCTTAGGATTCTTAGAAAGGAGGTTCGCGCTCAACGGAGCCGGATCCATCTCTCGTTTTCATGGAAAAACCATGAAAAAGGTATTTTGAGTTCGCCGGAAACCGCCACCTCCGGCGGCCAAACCACCGCCGACCGCTAGCCATCGCCTCAACGGAGGTGGTGGTGGTGGTGGCTGGCCAGGGAAGTGACCGGATGGCCGGCAACGGATCACGGAAACGTTATAGGAAAAATGGCTTCCTGGTTCTGGTTTCGGGTTCTGAAGAAGATGAACAGTAGATTTAATATATAATACATAGATTATTATATAGTACATAATGGAAAATAGATTATTTGAATGTATTTTTGAGGCTACAAAACGAGGCACTTAGAGGCCGAATAAAGAAAAATGACCAGACACAAAAGTTGTAGCCCTCGGGGTCTACTTTAATTTAAAATTGATTTTATTCAATTTGGGTGAGTGGTTTGAACACAGCACTCATTTTGGTGGGATCAAGACCTAGGTTAACCAGAAATTAAAATGGTTGCCCACGGTTCATAACATGTCCAAATGACTTGAAATTTGGACTGGAGGTCTATAATATGTATATCGAGAGGCTGTCCAAAAATGAGAATTTTTGGAGAACTTTTGTCTAAAGTTTTTGTAAAAATTTAATAATCAATATAAAATTAATTAGGAGATGAAATTAAGCCCAAACTCCCCCAAATTTTGGGTGGTGGTCCCTGGCATCAATATTAAGATCTGTACAAAATTTCAACTCGATTGGTCGAGTTTTGAATAGGGAATTATCAAGTCCTAGATAGGCCTTGGTGAGGGGTACTTTGGGGAAAAGTACAATTGGAGATGTAGTGGACAAATCTCCTCAAAGAAGGCTGAAGTTGTTGGCCACTGATTTGTTGAGTCTATGTCTACCCTCTTGGGAAACATGGTGTGGCTTAGGGTGGATTTTACCCTAAGAGATTGGCTCAACTCCAACGGGTGGGAGTTTGAGGTTTGTGAAGGACATAGGAGCAAAAGCTCTTGTATGCCCTTGAAATTTGGAGGAGAGGGGGAGGATATGATGAAAACCCTCTGGTCGAAATAGTGAAGGAATTGGAGGTAGTTAGGTACTTCGAAAGTTGAGATTTTGGAATAGGATAAACATGTAATATAATTATTTTAAGCACTAAATCTAATCCAAAAATTATGAAACTCGGGAGGAGGGAGTTTTAGGATGTATTAGACTTATGGTAATTTTTCTGGAATTTTATGATTAATATATATTATACTTCATGTGTTAAAGGATTATTAGCCCAATTTGTTGTTTCAACTATTTGGAGGCTTTACATTAATTATAATCAGTTAAAATTCTGGATTTAGATCTTGAATAGTAGAACATTGATCCCTGAATTTTTATAGAATTTTATGTTGAGTAAATCTAGTACTTTATTCACAAATGATAGAAAGGGCTTTTATGTTTAAAAAATTATTATGGATAGAACACTTGCTGGAAAATTATGAAACTTAGCCAGTGCAAATTTTAGGCCTTAATCTTCATGTCATAAATTATTTAGAATTTTTGGAAGAATATTTTCTGTACTTGATTCATAAACTATAGAAATTAGAGATTATTTCCAAATAGTTTTTCAGGTTATTTTGATGATAGAAAATTATGATACTTAGGATTTAGCCTTCTGAGATAGCCTACTAATTATCATAAATTTTCTGGACATCTTGCATGAATAATTAGGATAGTTCATGTTCAAACCGGTGGCCCTTGAGATTTTCGAGGAATTTAATTAAATGCCAAATAAATTAGGAAAATTTCCATTTTCTGGATTTAGGTTATTTATATCAAGATAAGTCTCCAGTAAATAGTTTAGGGCATTTGGATGAGTAATCGATCATTGCATAACCGGTTCGACATGTAGCCTAGGTTGGTCTGCATTTAGTAAATTGTGAAATGCAATAGAACATGATCTGATGAAGATATAAAGAGTAGTGAGTAGTGGTGATAGTTAGAGTTAAGAGGTGCTCGGGTTTGGCGAAAGATCGCTTTTCCCGAGGAGTGGAAGGTTTAAAAATCACCCTAGGATAGTCTATCGTAATATGAGAAGGGAATCGGGCTAAGGGAAAACAACCAATAACAATAAGTGCCTTGCGAAAGGGAACTTCGGGCCGTAATGCACCGTCTTGGTTCCTAGTGCCCCTTGAGAGCCCTTCACGGGGTATACCGGGGGCAGTCCTGGGCTAACGTAAACTGTAATAATAAACTGGCAAGAGTAACTTAGTAACTAGGATTGCACCTTTCACAAACACTGTTAGCACAGGAAGATTGATGAGAGCTTCGGCTCGGTTGTTCTGGAGACGGACGGGATGGTCCGGGGAGCTTCGGCTCGGTTGGTTGGAGACGGACGTTTGGTCCGGGGAGCTTCGGCTCGGTTGGTTGGAGACGGACGTTTGGTCCGGGGAGCTTCGGCTCGGTTGGTTGGAGACGGACGTTTGGTCCGGGGAGCTTCGGCTCGGTTCTATTTGTTTTGCGATTAAACTTGCATGTGCATAAGATAGGAAAGTTAAGGTGGTGGTCTTTCGATATCGGGGAGTTCGATTGCACCGACACCGATATCGTTGACTCGGCGAGGTGGATAGCACTTCGCCAACAGAAGTCCGGTGCGCCAGCCGGCAAGAGTACGCAGGCGTCCGCTTAGTGCACCAAGCGTTGAGGCGTACGATAGGTCAGACCAGTGGTGCTTTTACTGGTTTTGAGGTGGGCGAGGCCCAACCCACCGCTTCCGTTTGCCACTACGGAGGTATCCTGGGAGGTAACGGCTCCGAAAGGGGGAACTAAAGGTCTGTGTGCACAGAGTCGGGTGTGTGAGTTGCACTTGCATGTTTCATCATACCCACTAGCATGTCATAGCATAATCGATTCATTAAACCTTGACACCTAAAGTATAAGTGGTATGGGACGCTTATACATTAGGACCTGCAAAACGACCCCTTGGTCTATAAGCTTGTGTGGGCAAGTTTATAAATCAAAGGTTAATTTCAATATATAACAACCATTGCTGTTTGATAACCGACACCCCAACGTATAAGTGGTATGGGACACTCTATACGATGGGAGCCTTGCAAAAGATCCCTTTGCTTATGTGTTCTCGCATAAGCGAAGGTTTAAATTCATATATTGCTTTTCTTACTTCTAGACCTATTACAACAATCATATTAACTGCTCACCGAATACACCTTGCTAGATTAGTTTCCGCTGCCATCTGTTTCATGATTATCTCTACCATCATGTCCTTCCCTTTCTTCCTCTCCGCTCGGTACCTAGGAGCCATGGGGGAAGGGGTAGGGGATGATAGGGCTTAGTCTTTATGACTAACGGTTTTCGAACCGCATCATTTAGGGGATCGTGGAGCCCAGCATGGAGGAGCAGCCCCAGAGATCGGTGCGCCTGGAGATGGGGCAGTCTAGCTCCGGAGTTCATACAGCCGGGACCGTGAGTCTCGACCTCGAGTAGTTTACTGTTTCGCTTCCGCATGAGAGACTTGTAGTGAGGACATTTTGTACCGGGCATAAGCCCGTATTTATAGTACTCTGATGTTTCTGTGGACACTCCCTTCGTGGAGTCTTATTATATTTATGTGATTTTTATTATTGTGGACTACATTGCTCTTACATCAATAATTGTGCTACTTTCTGTGATCGAAATTGGCCGGCAGAATCGGCGCCTTGTGGTGATGACCCTTCAGAACGTGAAGGTGTCGCCGCAAAGCGGCGGTTCTGGGCCTAAGACCCCGGTGGTTGAAAAGGAAAAAAAAAGGGGGTCTTACATTATACACCTTCTTCCGTAAATGGCTTCATGGGGTATCATCCTGATGCTAGCTTGATGGCTGTTGTTGTATGAGAATTCTACCAAGGGTAGGAGCCTTTCCCACGACTCTCCTCTATCCAACACACATAACCTCAATAAGTCTTCCAATGTCCGGATAGTCCTTTCAAATTGCCCGTCGGTCTGAGGGTGAAACGTTGTGCTGAAGGTAAGGCGCGAACCCAAGTATGCATGCACAGCCTTCTATTCGCTAGAGGTAAACCGACCATCCCGGTCAGAAATGATTGTCTTTGGCATGCCATGATACCGTACGAATTGTTCCACAAAAGGCGTACCAAAACATTCACGTGTGCTTCTTTCTTCATAGGTATGAACCGGGCTACCTTCGTCAAGCGATCAAAGATTACCCATATCGAATCATTCCCTGAGCGGGAGCGAGGCAAACCGTGAACGAAGTCCATGGAGACATCCTCGAACTTCCACTCGGGGATGGGCAATAACTGCAACAATCCACCAGGGCTCTTGCATTCTGCCTTCACTCTTTGACAGGCCTCACAATGCGTAACAAAATACCTGACGTATTTCTTCATCCCCGGCCAACACATGGTATTCTGTAAGTCGGCGTACATCTTAGCAATCCCAGGGTGCACAGAATACTAAGAGAAGTGTGCCTCTCTCAAGATATCTTCCCGAATTTTACCACCCATGGGAATGTAAAGCCGACCACGGAAATGAACAAGGCCATCCTTTAGAGAATACTCGCTAGTTGTCCCATCTTCAATTAACTTTATTGCCGGGGCCAGAGCCTCATCCCTTCCTTTCTCCGCCCGAATTCGGTCTCGAACATCGCAAACTATGCTCATAGTGGCCAAGTACTCTGCATACCCGTCCGGTTGATCCTTATACACCCAAGTGATCTCCATCTCCTCAAGCATTCGAGCTAACTCCATATGCATCAACCGGGACTCGGGACTTGTTTCTGGTACCTTCCTGCTCAAAGCATCGGCTATGGAATTTACTTTTCAAGGGTGATATTTTAGGGTGTATTCATAATCGCACAAAAACTCCAACCACCGCCGCTGTCTTAGATTCAATTCCTTCTGGGTATGGACGTACTTTAAGTTCTTATGATCCGAGAAGATTTCGCAGTGTACGTCGTATAGGTAGTGCCTCTAAATCTTCAAGGCAAACACTACTGCCCCCAACTCTAAATCACGTACTGGATAATTGATTTCATGCTTCTTTAGTTGTCTTGAAGCATATGTGATCACATGCCCGTGCTGCATCAATACCGCTCCCATTCCTTGATATGATGCGTTCATGTAAACTTGAAATCTTTCCTTCCCAGATGGAAGGGCTAGAATGAGTACAGATGTAAGTCTATCCTTTAGTTCTTGGAACACAGCTTCACATTGGGGTGTCCACTCATACGGCACACCTTTCTTTGTTAGGGAAGTAAGAGGAAGAGCAATCTTTGAAAATCCCTTTACGAACTTGCGGTAGTATCTGGCAAGTCTAAGGAATCTCCGCACATCGTTCGTTGACTTCAAAGGCGACCTCTCCTTTATGGCACACGCTTTGGCCGGATCCATAGCTAGCCCTGCCCCACTAATCACAAGACCCAAGAAAGCAACCTCCTTAAGCCAAAATTCACACTTGCTGAACTTGGCGAACAGGGCGTGCTCTTTTAACTTCTTCAGTACTAAGGCAAGATGCTTGTCATGTTCCTCCTCCGTCTTGGAGTAGACCAAGATGTCATCGATGAAAATAATGATGAATACATCTAGATAAGGCTCGAACACTTTGTTCATCAAGCTCATGAAAGCTGATGGGGCATTTGTGAGCCCAAACGGCATCACTGTGAACTCATACAAGCCGTACCTTGAGCTAAAAGCCATTTTATGAATATCATCCTCTTGTATTCTCAATTAATAATACCCCGAGCACAAATCTAGCTTGGAAAACCTATGTGCGCCCACCAGTTGATCGAACAACTCATCGATCTGAGGTAACGGATAGGTGTTCCGTACCATCAGTCGGATGAGCTCCCGATAGTCTATGCATAATCGCAGGGTTCCATATTTCTTCTTAACGAATATAACAGGGGCTCCCCAAGATGATGAGCTGGGGCAAACAAACCTTGATTCTACCAACTCTTGTAGCTGTACTCTAAACTCGTCGAGTTCCTTTGGGGCCATCCGGTAAGGAGTCCTGGAGACAGGCTTGGCACCCAGTACTAACTTGATTTGAAAATCTACTTCTCTGTGTGGGGGTAATCCTAGCAATTTTTCCGGAAATACTTCGGGGAAATCGCGCACCACTCGCACATCCTTGATATCCAATGCCAACTCCTTCAGCTCAAAATAGATCATGAAAACTTCATCCCCCTTCATGTGGGCTTTTAAAGCCTGGACTAAAGATAACATCATACGGGGCGCGAAGTTAATACCTTGAAAGATGACCTCCGAATATCCATGTCTCAACGAGATCCTCTTCTACGCACAGTAAATCTTCTCATAGTGCTGATCCAGCCAAACCATGCACAAAATGAGGTCGAACTCTGGCATTCCAAAGACTGTGGCAGGGGTGTCGAAGAGCTTTCCTTCAAGGAGAACCTCAAACTCGCACTTCGCAGTTGCCGTCATCTCCGATCCGTCTGGAAGGCGCACCCTTCGAGCAGTACCAGTGAAGTATTGCACTCCATCTACATCTTTGATGAAGTCTTCAGACAGAAATGAGTGCGAGGCACCGGTATCGAATAACGTATAGGCTGGTTTCCCGCCGACCATTACGGTGCCTAAGTGTCAATAATAATTATCAAGATAGGCGTCTAGTATATCTTAAGCAACTTGAGGGTATTAATGAAAATAAAATGACTAAGTGTAATCATACCTGCAATCACCTCCTGAGGGTTCCACTCTTGAGTCATGTCCAACGCATACATCTGATCCCGAGCGGGCCCGGGGTTTCCTCTTCGTGGTCCTCGTCCTCGACCACGCATGTGCCCCTGCCCACGAGGAGCTGCTGGAGGGAAAGCGAGAGGCGCATTTCCAAATAGTTGCGGGCAGTAGTGTCGAATGTGTCCCGGTTGGTTGCATTCGAAGCACACTCGCTCCTGCCGCCCACCGGGTTATTGAAATTGTTGAGGTGGAGAAAATGCTAGCGGTTGCGGAACCGGGCGCTCCATTCTAAAATTTTGGGGGAAACGTCCGCCACCTCTTCGATATCCTCTTCCTCCTCTATTATCAAATCTCCTTCTATTGTTGGGGCCAGCTTCCATCACGTCTTCAGCTGGCCTCTTACCACTTCCCAAGTGGTCCACTTCCAATCTCTTCGCCATGTCAATAATCTCGGCTAGATTGGAGTCCGCTATAAACAAAAGGGCTTGCCTCAGGGGGTCTTACAAGCCTTTGTAGGATCGTTTTGCATATCCTCTATCATCCAACTCATAAGAGTCAGCAAATCTAGACAAGTGCTGAAACTCCCGTTGGTATTCTGTCGCCGACTTGGACCCTTGCTTCAGTTGCAAAAATCTCTCTTCAAGATTATCCCGAGCGGCCGAGGGGATGAAATGCTCTAAAAAGGCTTCAGATAATTCGCTCCAATTGATATTCGTGTACACCCGTCCTTGAAAAGTGGAGCCCATGGGGGATTTCCACCACCTTTTGGTGTCCAGATCTAAGAGTGTCACAACAAGAGTCACCGTCATGTTGTTTGGGCACTTTATTCCTGCCAACAGTTCTTGTACAGTGTCGAGCCATTCTTCTGTACGCTCTGCCGACTCCGTCCCAAGGTAAGCAGGAGGGGAGAGAGCTCGGAAAGTGCTTAACTAAGTGGATCTCGGGCCCTACTATTATACAGGGGCTTACTGGGATTGGGACCTGAAGGTATCCAGGATAACTATGAGTGTCTGCCCCAGATCTGATTGTTGGAATTGTGTAGGTACGAACGGGGCAGGGGTGTCCCTCACCGGCTCAACATGTACTGGGATCTACACGTAAGGTACAAACTTAAGGTTAGGTCAGCTAATCTAAGGACAAAGATGGACAAACTTAGTGTGAATTACATATGGGCACACCACAGCTTCCGCTAAGTCAGTTTGTCCCCAAACTGACTAATTAAACGGAGGTGGCACCATTATTAAATGACTTCTTCAGTTTAGGATCGTAGCAAGCTGATACCATTTATAAGACCCCCCCCCCCTCCCGGAACACAGAACACGGCACAAGAGGTGTCTTATGCCCAGAACAGACGCCTTGCGGTAGCACTAACACTCAGGTTAGCTTGTACCACAAGACGCCTATTCTGCCCGCCACAACCAATATCACACATTGCCAACCCAACCAAAATATAACACAAAAGTTAAATCCACACAAAGCATATAGTCCATAAAGTACATATGTTAAGAAGCTACAACGAGCTTCTAATATCAGAGTACGTAAATAGTTTTCCCAAAAAGGGTACAACAAAAACCTCTCACACTCACATCAGTAACCGACAGTAGCAACGGTACCATCCCCTCAGGCCCTGTCGTGCTGGCCTGGCTGTCCGGCTGCATAACCAGCTGCTCCACCTGCAGGGTTTCCTCCTAAAAAGGAAGACGTAGCAACTGTTAGTCATAAAGACTAAGTGGCTTCACATCCGCTCCCCCGGTGACTCCTCAGCACCGGGCGGAGAAAGGAATTGGGTGCAATATATATAAATATAGGTACAAGCAGGTGGTATATCATTATGTGTGTAAAGTAGTGTAATAAATGAGCAACAACTTATTCTAGCAATTCTATCATCTACAGCAGCATGAGAGTATTATATTATAACAGTAAGTAACTCAACTTATATGAATGCTCATACAAGCATATAAGTTGAGGATCGTTCAGTAGTAAGTAACTAATCGTATAGGAGTGCCCATACAAACTTATATGATGAGGATCTTTGTGTATGCAATGAAGTGTAATGATATATATGTAATGCAATGACTCACTCATGATCACGCACATGCAATCTCTATGTCGACACAGACTTGAAGTTCCCACTTTTCGAGAAGATAGCTAACCTCTTAGGCATCATCCGTCGTGGACAGACGGTGATAGTAGAGCAGGCATCTCCACTACTAGGCTGGTCTCCACACTACCTGGCCTAGGCCTTCGTACGCCTCAACGCTAAAACACAACAATGGAGCTCACATGCATACTACAGCTCAGTGGGTGTCTCGGGTAGATGAGCACCGAGATCCTAGCCCCGAACTGGCCTAAGGTGTGATACGAAAGGAGCCTTGGAAATGAGCACGAGGACCAAGCCCAACCGACCACTTGGCACAAAAGGATCCTCGGGATATGAAGACCAAGGACCAAGCCCAACCGTCCATTTATGATTCTTCCCAACATTACCAACCAGTGCGATCAGATATCCGCACTCACCCTTTTTACAATCCGGTGCCCAAGGCACCTCAGGGGTTTAACTCAAACACGGGTGGAGAACCACCACATATAATGGACCATTTTAGACTCCCTTATATGACAAGCCTCAAGACCATCATTTCGTCAAAGCTATGGTCACATAACTTTAACATCACCAAGATACACTATTTGTGTACACATGAGTTAACCATCTATTTAACACCTCACATGTTCATACAACCATCACCAAACAATTACCCAAGCTCTAGTAAATCTTATTATTAAACGATTAATTACCCTTCGTTCATTAACCCCCACCAAGTTGTTTCGTTCAACCACATACCATTTCACCATTTGTTTACGTGGGGTCTATCCAGTAATTTCATCATGCGTTGAATTATCACAATTAGGAATATTATGATTCGCCTACAACTTAACGTCGGATTGTTACAAAACCTTTTCCGAGTCCAAATCCAACTTTACACTTACCCAGGAATTTCAGGTGCAGAACACCTGCTGGACAGCAACATCAACGGGATATTCCCGTGGCTACAGGAATTTGGTTAGTGCGTGTAACCCCTCGATGGAAAGGTATTTCCATGGGCTACAACTTTCATGTTCAGTCTGCAACCCAGATCATAGTGTATCATACATGAAATTTTCTCCAAAGCTTGCTGCGTACAGAATACAATTTTTGCACGCTTAGTCTTACAGCCCTCTAATTCGATCAGACATTCCCATGGATACTGACTTCACCTGAAGGCGTGTAAACACTCATCGGAAAGATAATTCCAAGGGCTACGACTCTCGTGTTTAGTTGGAAACCCAGATCTGGCCATATCTTGCCTGAAAATAGCCAAGAAGGTCGCTACGTGCAGAACACAGATTTCTGCACGCATCTTGAGGCGAAATGAACGGCATCGGTTCAACTTCCTCCTCAAGCCGATCCTCCCAAATCACAACCAGAAGTTCCTCCACCCTTATTCACCCTCTTAAGTCCATTCCTCTTCACGAAACTACCCCCATCATTACTTTGAAGGAAGGGGTGGTTGAAGATGACTAAACCTTAGAACACAAGCTCTAGCATGGCCCTCCTAGAAATCTTCATCTCACACATCAAGACTCTTTTGAGTCGATATCTCTCCTAAGGATAACTACAGATCTATCACCAAGGGAGAGGGGAGGAAGCTCACCTCATTTCCACCGGTTCCACCATTTCCGGCCATGGATCTTGTCATTCTCGTCGTCGACATCCCTTTTTCCTTGGCAGCGGTGGCGATTCCTCATAAGGTTTGGTTGTCTCCAGCAAGTTCTCCTTCCTCTAGAAGTTTCTCCAAAAAATATGGCTTGGAAGAGTATGAAAAACGTCTAGGGTTTCATTTCCCCTTTTCATTCAGAAGTGACACGCATAGGGACACGACCATGTCCTTACCCGTATTCTGCTCTGGCAAAACGTCATCAACGGTTTGGCTGTCGTTTCATGCTTATACACGGGTACTGACACGCCCGTGTCTGTACCCGTGTCCAGGTGACACGGACGTGGTTCTAGCCGTATTGATACTTGTGTCCTACTCAGGACATGTCTCGTCGACCTTGCCTCGACGCACATGGGTAGGGACACGCCCGTGTCTCAACCCGTATCCTTCTCTGGACAAACCACTCAATGCCATGCCACTCAAAGCCACGGCACACGGGTAGGGACACGTCCGTGTATCTACCCGTGTCCTACACAGGCCCAACTTCATTTTTCCCCATGCGTGCGCGTCTGATCGCCTGTACTCTCTTAGCCCAAATCAGCTCTCCTGACTCAAAAGCGCGCACCAGGGGCCTAGCGCGAATCGGGACGTTACAAGAAGTCGCAAAGATTAACTCACTCAGAGAGGAAGCCCATGTAGTAATCGAAATACACAAAAAGACTCTCGAACAACTAAACCTGAAAGAGCAAATCATCAAGGAGTTGGAAGAACAACTTATCGCTGAAAAGAAACTTGTTGAAAGTTTCTCCAAGACCAAGACAGTCCTTCCACTTGTTGCTGACTTCTCTGCTCAGGCTAAAGGAGATGGCTTAGGCCATGTGGTTGTCCCTAGTAAATCTTCTAGGATAAATAAAGCCCAAAGGAGAAATTAGGCTGCCAAGAAAGCTTTAGCCAAGGAGAAGGGGAAAGCTCCTCAAGACCAAACTTCGTTTAAGAAGGTTATCTTTCCAACAAATGAGTTTTATCTTGATTCGTCCTACTATCACTTTGTTAGGCCTACTTATGTAGAGCCCAAGTCTCGGTACCAATGATGGACTCGTCCCCATAACTTTGGTGAAAGTGTCTTCAAGGCACCTTATGAGGAGATCACTCTTCAGAGCTACGGCCCTTATAGTAATGGTCATAACATCAAGAAAGCTCCAAGAGTTGAAAAGCCTCTTAAGGAGAAGAAGACCTGTGATTGCCATCACCATGAAGCTTCTACCTCCAAGTCTCCTGCCCCTACTAGACCAAACTCCCAAAAGGTCAAGCAGGAGAACTTTAGGCAAAGATACAACAGGTTTGGCTGTTGGTGTTGTGGAAAAATTGGTCACTTTGCCATAGATTGTTGGTTTAACCCAGATATTATGAAACTTCTCAAGTTAATAATGTGAGAAATACCACTCACAATGTTAACACGCGTAGGGGGAGTATGCTAACTAGAGATCAAGGACCCAAACACGTTTGGGTTCCTAAGGCAACTTGATTCTACTTTTGCAGGAATGTCAAAAGGCCACCAAAAATACTATCTGGTATTTGGACAGTGGATGCTCTCAGCATATGACTAGGACTAGAAGCCTACTCCATAATTATTCGCTAGTCATGAACGGGCCAAAGGTCATCTTTGGAGGTTCTGACAGAGAGATTACAAAAGGCTACGGTATGATTACTAATGGTAGTGTATCCTTCTCAGATGTGGCTTATGTTGAAGGATAGGAACACAATCTTATAAGCATAAACCAGCTCTGCGACAAAGGATACGTAGTAGAATTTCATGCAGACAAGTGTTTGATAAAATCGATCGATAACATAGAGAGGATTCTATCAGGCACTCGTAGTAGAAATATATTTTGTTTAAATTTTATTTATATTGACTCTTCTACGCTAGTGTGCTTTTTGGCAAAAGATACTGCAACTCATGGTGACCAATGGCACAAGAGATTAGCACATATAAATTATAAAACTATTAATAAATTATTTTCCCTCAATTTAGTGCATGATGCACCCAACGTTAAGTGCATTAAAGATAGACCTTGTCACGCATGTGTAAAAGGCAAGCAAACAAGGGCTACCTTTAAAAGCATTATTGGTAAAGATTCTAATAGGTGTTTACACCTACTTCATATGGACTTGTCCGGTCTACTGTAAATTAGAAGTTAGGGAGGTAAGGATTATATATTGGTTATTGTTGATGATTACTCTCACTTTGCATGGGTGTTCTTTCTAAAACACAAGTCAGATACCTTTGATATCTTCACTAATTTTGTTAGACAAGTTCAGAATGAATACAGCTGCTCCATTGTCAAAATCAGAAGTGACAATGAAATAGAGTTCAAGTCTGGGGCCATGACAGAATTCTGTGAAAGCCTTGGTATCTTTCATGAGTTTTCCTCTCCTCGTACTCCTCAACAGAACGGAGTTGCTGAGAGAAAGAATAGAATACTCCTAGAGGCTTACAAAACCATGTTGAGTGATGCCTCACTACTTGAATATTTCTGGGCTGAAGCAATCAACACTGCTTGTCACGTGCAAAATTGAGCACTCATAAACAAGAACCATAATAAGACACCTTACGAACTACTAAAGGGCAGGTAACCGACTATTTCATATTTTAAAATCTTTGGTAGTAAATGCTTCGTACTTAACAATGAGAATTATCACACGACTAAATTTAGTGAAAAGAGTTTTGAAGGTATTTTTGTAGGTTATAGTAGTTATAGTAAGGCATATAGGATTTTTATTAAGAAAACCCTGGTTATAGAAGAATCTATCAATGTTGTATTTGATGAGACAAGCTTATTGCAAGGCAGTTCTTCTAGTATGTTTATTGAATATGTAGGTTCAAGACTGAAGAAGTTAAGCTTGGATGAGCCGACTGAAGAAAAAGCTCAAAAGTTTATCAAGATCACCACTCCAACCCCAATTGGAGAGGATGACCACCATGATGAAGATGTCATCCAAGTTGATGAAGTCACTCCAGTGATAGAGGAAGCTCTAGATGTAAGAACCCTAGAGCTTAGATACTTGAAGGATCACCCAATTAATTAAATCATAGGAGATCCCCGGGATGGTGTCAGAACTCGTAAAGGTACAATTAATGAAAATCTATATTTAAGTTTCCTCTCGCAGGTTGAACCAAAGAAGTTTGAGGAAGCAAACTCAGACGCATCTTAGATAATAATAATGGAATAAGAACTAAATTAATTCAAGCGTTGCAAATTCTGGAAGCTTGTTCAAAGACCTAAGGGTAAGAACATTATCAGAACAAAGTGGGTCTACAGGAACAAGATGGACGAAGATGGAACAATTATAAAGAACAAGGCCAGACTCATCGACAAAGGATACATACAAGAAGAAGGAATCGACTTCAATCAGACGTATGCTCCAGTGGCAAGGCTGGAGGAAATTTTGTTATTCCTAGCATATGCAGCACTCAAGGGCTTCACTTTCTATCAGATGGACATGAAGTCGACCTTTCTTAATGGTGACATAAAGGAAGAGGTATATGTGGAACAACCTCAAGGTTTCGTTGATTCTAACCATCCTGAGCACATTTATCTTTTATTTATAGCTTTATATGGTTTGAAACAAGCTCATCGAGCTTGGTATGAGACGTTGTCTAGCTTTATTCTTGAGAACAAGTTTACAAGAGGAAAGATAGATAAGACATTATTTCTTAGGTAAATAAAAGGCAAGATTTTGCTAGTACAAATCTATGTCGATGACATCATATTTGGCTCTACTGACGACAACCTTTCCAAAAAGTTTTCCAAACTTATGTAAGGGAAGTTTGAAATAAGTAGTATGGGAGAGCTGAAGTATTTTTTAGGACTTCAGGTGAAGCAATCTGAAGATGGAATTTTCATCTCTCAAACGAAATTCACCAAGAAGTTAATTAAGAAATTCGGAATGGAGAACGCAACCTCTATGAGGACTCAAATGGGTTCAGCTATGTCTCTGGAAAAGGATGAGAAAGGGAAACCTTTTGATGAAATCAAGTACAGAAGCATAATTGGATCCTTGCTCTATCTTTCTGCTAGTAGACTGGACATAAGGTTTTCAACATGTGTGTGTGCTAGATTCCAAGTGAACTCTAAGGAATCTCACTACGCTACTGCACAATGGATTTTGAGATACCTTAAAGGTACACCAAATCTTGGCTTATGGTACCCAAAAAGTAATGATAGCGAACTAATTGGTTTTTCAAATGCAGATTTTGCATGAAGCAAATATGATAGGAAAAACACTTCCGGGACTTGTCAATTCCAAGTAAGAAGGCTTATCTCCTGGAGCAGCAAGAAGCAGAATTATGTCGCAATTTCAATAGCCGAGTCAGAGTATATCTCTACAGGCAGTTGTTGTGCACAACTACTATGGATAAATAAAAAATTTGAAGACTACAATATGAAGTTCAACAGCATTCAAATGTTTTGTGACTCCTATAGTGCAATTGCAATCACCAACAACCCAGTCTCTCACAGTAGGACAAAGCACATAGAGGTGAGGTACCACTTTATCAGGGAGCATGTGGAGTATGGAGACATCAATCTCCAATATGTTCCAACTGACAAGCAAATTGCAGACATTTTCACAAAGCCGCTGGACGAGGCCAAATTCTCGTTCTTCAAAACAGAACTTGGCATGCTCAACAAAGAAGATTGAAGAATAAAAAGGTCTCACAATAGAGTTGAAGGATTGGGCTATACTTCAAAATTTCAAGAAAATTCTAAGTCTGGACTTCATTTCTCGAGAAGGATGTTCACTACTTGAGTACTACAGATTTCTACTCGAGAACTAGAGGAATACTTCTCGAGAACTAAATTGATTCTCGAGTGAAAGACTTTATTTCAAGAGCGTAAACACCTAGAGGGGGGTGAATAGGTTCTAATCCTTTTTAAATTCTTTTTAAGCAAACAGTTAGATGAATCTTCAGCACAGATTATTCAATACACAGAATATAAAATACATCACAGCATACACCAGATCTATAGTCGTTCCCCAAGATATGGGTACATCCACTTTTCCCCTTCGACTATCCAATAGATAACTGGATTCAGCCTAACTTCCTTCCACTAGCTCGGATCTGCAGATCTTACAATCTCAGAATCAAAATGATTCCTACAACTCAGACTTAACCAAGTCCTACCTCAGATTCTTCCCCAGAATCCTATCTCAGGCCTTAGCCCTACCTCAGCCTTTATAATTAGGCTTATAACTCAGACTTATCACAGTTCCTATACCTCAAGCTATTAGCCCTACCTCAGCCTTTATAATTTCAGGCTTACAACTCAGATCTAATAATAGATCTTATAAGAAATTGAATGTATTAAGAAATAAAAACATTCACCAGCTAGATTTCTCTGTTGGTGTACCCTTCTTGATCAGTTCTTGAATGAAATGACCCTTCTAATCCAACCTGACTTAGCTTTTCAAAGCTTCTTGATAGAACAAAAATAAGGTGGATCTTCTCTTGTTGTTGAAGTTGATCTTCAGTCAGCTTCTTCCTTAAATTCAGATTGAAATCTGAATCTTACTTGCAGACAACTCTGGATCTGCCTTCATAAGGGTTTCCCATGTTCTTGTTGAAGAAATTCTCTCATTTTTCCTTTTTCTTAATCGATCATCATCCGGTTGTTAAAGATCTGACTCTTATATAGAGATTTCTCCACGGTTACCGACTGATAAGGTTTATAACAAACTTCTGACAGTTCTGACAGAGGTGTCAGACCGGTTTGATATGACAGTTTTCAAGTCACCAGACATGTCAGTAGATTCTTCAAAGTTATTCTAACTCAGCAAAAATCACTCAACAGACTGCTTCATATGTGTCGACACATATAGGCTAAGTGTCGATACAAGTCTTCATGGTGTCGACACAATACTCCAAGTGTCGACACAGTCATACTTCTGATACTCGACACTTCTTTTGTTGTATGTGTCGACACAAGTCCTGTGTGTCGACACAGCAACTGCTTGTCTCGACATATCTATTGCAGACAGATAACATTGAGTGTTTGTCAAACGGCGTTGAGTGTGTGTCAAAACAAGTCCTGTGTGTCGACACAACTGCTTCAAGTGTCGACATAGCTCCTGAGTGTCGACACAGCTTCAACTTTAAATATCGACACAACTTCTGCTTCAGGTGTCGACACAATTTTGGGTGTCGACATAGGTCCTTCTTTAGGTGTCGACTTAGCTTTGAGTGTCGACACAACTTTATTCATTAGTGTCGACACAGCTTTTGGGTGTCGACACAACTTCTTCATAAGTGTCGACACAAGTTCTGGGTGTCGACACATCTTCTTCACAAGTGTCGATAGTTGTACTTAGAAAATTTCTTCAAATTCTTAAACCTGTACAATGTAACTCAAATATCTATCAAATACAAAATGATCCATATCATTGACTAAGATGAGACTTCTTCAAATCTGGTACACATTTTTCAATATAGCCAACAATCTCCCCCTATTTAGAGAAGTCATAACCCTTAGTCAAAGAAATACATCTCTCATAAAAAAATTGAAATAAATGTACAATCATTTCAGAGCAGGTTAACACATAATCATTGTAAACACCAAAAATTAATACTGAACTGATTTTATTTAATTTAGAACAGAAAATGATAAGTTTGCAAGATTTTCTTATAGAATAAACAAACAAAATATTGCATTGTTCTTTTTCATAAGCCTAGCTATCCTATCACTGGCTAGGTTCCTTAATTACAATTCATTTGCCTGACTTGATCTTTGTCTGCACAGAAGGTTCAGAATCCTCAGCAGGCTTCTTCCCTTTCAGATCTTTCTTCTTTATTTCTTCAGCCTTAATTTTCTACCTTTCAAAATAGTGGAATGGCTTTGGAAAGTACTTGCTTGGCTCCTGAGCATTAGCAGGTAGCTTCCCAGCCTTATCACTTCTTCTATGTTGAAGAATGGCTTCTTGTTCAGCTTGGTACTTTTTCCATTCCTGCTCTGAATACCACTTACCCCTATCATGGGTCTTATCCTTTACAGCCTTCCATGCAGTCAATATGATATTCCTGGATGTAGGGCTCCATTGCTCAAAGTCTGGCTTTAACTTAGCCTGCTCTCTGAACCTCTTCTTAGATAGCTAAGCTTCCAAGGAAGCTTCCAAGGCATCTTCTGACATTTCTACACTTTCCAGAATCATATTTTGTGCCTCTTGTGGAGGACTATACATTTTCTGCACTTCCTCTTGAATCATTTCAAAGTCTGCTGGGGGGTAGATCACCCGAGCAACTTCAGGCTGATCTCCTTCAAGATAGGCAGGTTGTATCCCAGATTCTAGAACATTATCATCATTACATAAAGGAGGATATCCAAGAGTGGCTCTGATGCTATTTGAAATCCATTTAGAATGGTCAGCGCTAGCTTTGACTATTAATCTCTCCCCCTTTATGACTTCTCTGGCAATATGATCTCTCAAATCATCTTTTTGAAACCTGACTTGATTAATCACATAGTTAGTTCCTTCCTTAAAGTAATCTATGAATTTTGTCCAGAAATCAGATATATTCTTTTGAGAGGCTTGAAAAGTGGCCAAAATAGCAGTTATATCTTCCTTGATTTGCTTTGAAACTTCATCTTTCACAGCAGTTGTTAAATCATTAATCTTTGTAAATATAGCATAGTGTGACTCTTGAAGATTGTCATTCATTCTTATCTGGTTTTCAAGTACATATCCTTGCTTTACCTCAATTTCATCCACTTTAACTTTGATATCTTGTTGTTGCTTGGCCAGGAATACCACAGCATTACCTCCTTTATGGAAGCAATCTGTCATCTCCTTCTTATTTTGATTAACTTCAAATCTAATTGACTTGATGTCCTGGGCCAATTGAAATTGTAACTCTTTATGAGTTTCATCTATATACTTTTTTGAAGCTTGCCTTTGCTCATCCAGTTTCACTTGCATTTGGACCAGTAGTGAGCTGAAGTCCATGCTTGGAGCTGATGGTGCTGTGCCTTTTTGCAATTGCTTTTTGTATCCAGAACTCTTTTTTCTCAAGGCAACCGGTTTTCTTTTCTTAGCCATTAAGGCTTCTTCATCTTCAGAAGAATCAGTTGTACTTTGAATATCAACTGTATCCTTACCAGCTGGGGCATCCTTAGATAACTCCCCCTCAGTCCTTGGAATATCTTTTTCTACTACAATCTGCTCCCCCTCAGTCCTTGCTGGAGGAAGATTAGGGAATAGTTCTTCCATGGTGACTTCCTGTTGTATCTATTTAGAAGGAACAAGATTAGCTTTTAAAATAAAACTTTCTCCCTGATCATTATTGAGGAGAATACTACCAGATACTACTAGACTGTTGAGGATATACTTACTGGCTCATGTTGAGCTTCTGTCTCAATAGTTTCTTGATCTGCATTGTTGATTTCTGATACTATATTCATTACAGTATCTGCAGCCAAGTCACTTTTTAAGGCAGCATCAGTAATGCCTCCCTGTTGGGCAGGCAACTCAGTTGCGTTAATGTTTTCTCCCCCTAGAGTGGAGTCCATCTGTTGTTCTTGGGGCTCACTACCCTTCACTTATTCTCAAGCTTCTTTTGGTTGTTGGTCTTCATCAGTGTTGAAGACAACTTCCTCCTCTAAATCACTGGAGGATTCATCTTGTTGAACTACTTTCTTCTTCTTTTTATCTTTCTTAATTTACTACTGAGGAGTAGTTACTTACTTGGTCAGAACCCTATCCCACCTTGACAGAATTCTTACATCCATTCTCCTCATATGATTGATTTTAGATCCAGCTACTTATTTCAGAACATCTGGTATTACAGAAGATAAACATAAACTCAGAATCCTTCCCAGGTTTGGTTTCTTAATTCCTTCTTGAATTTTGTCAAACACTACTGCTGCCCAGTCAGTTTTCACTTTGAAAATAATCCTTATCATCAGGTTAAACATATGGACTAAAATTATGTCATGTCCACCTATCTTACATAGTATGACCTTCCCAACTATTTCTGATAAGAATTTTCCTTGGGAATTCATCCCTTTCCTAGTTATGGATGATCCAAAATTGAAATTGGGGCTCAGTCCACACCAGCTTAATGCTTATGTAGTTAGGGATGGAGTTATTTCATCAATATCCTTCTCCAAGGGAAGCTGAAGAGATTTCCTGATTGTCTTCAATGTAAGCTTCACTCAAGATTCTTGAACAGTAGCTTTGATTGTGTTTCCTTCAGAATCCATGGTAGCTGACGAGTAGAACTCCAAAACCACCTTTTTCCAAATCTTGGTTGGTTCTGAGACCAAGTACTCCAAACCATTTTCTGAAATTAAGGCAATAACACCCTGAATTTCATCTGAAGCCGTCATGAACCCTTCATGAACCAGCTCATATCCTTCATTGACTTTGTCTTCTTGATGAGGTGCCATTGATGTAAGAGTTGGAAGAGAAGAGAAGAGAAGATTTTTGTCGATAGAAGGTGTAGAGACAAGAATTCTGAAAGCATAGTCGACCAGTTTTTGGCTTCACCTTATTTATAGTATAAGTGTAAGGACAAGTTAAAAGACGTGCCTAAGTCGACAAGTTTTCACACGTGTCGACAGAAATGACCTAGGTCTCGACAGAACTTAGGCTAAGTCGACACAGCTATGTGTCGACATTCTAAAGCCTGAGTCGACCATACTTATTTTAAGTCGACACATTTATGTGTCGACATACTTGTGTCAGTGTCGACACACTTGTGTCTGTGTCGACATACTTGTGTCAGTGTCGACACACTTGTGTTTGTGTCGACACAGGCTACTAAAGTCTCGACAGAGTTGTGTCGACACCAATTCTTATGTGTCGACATAAAAATTCTCTATGCATAAGGTCTCGACAAGGTTGTGTCGACACCAATTCTTCTGTCGACACAGATACTGTTTATGTGTCGACACATCCTTTTACTGAATCGACACAACATACTTAGTTTGTCGACACAACTTGCTTGTGTCGACACAAACTTTGTACTTAGACAAATTTCCAGAGAAATTTGGTGCTTACATATTCTCCTTAGGGAAGCTTGTACTAACCTATTCTAGGTTCAACATACCTAATTCAATTTTAAAATAATTGAATTTAGTTTCATCCAGAGGTTTTGTAAAAATATCAGCTATTTGATTATCTGTTTTCACAAATTCTAGGATAATATTTTCCTTCTCTACATGTTCTCTAATGAAATGAAACTTAATTTCTATATGATTAGTCCTACTGTGTGATACAGGATTCTTAGCAATAGAAATAGCACTTGTAGAATCACAAAATAGTGGAATTCTACTTACCTGGATGTCATAGTCTTCAAGTTGATGCTTTATCCACATCAATTGTGCACAGCAGCTACCTGCAGCTATATATTCTGATTTAGCTGTTGATATAGATACACTGGTTTGCTTCTTGCTGTTCCATGACACCAGCCTCCCACCAAGGAATTGACAAGTTCCTGTGGCACTCTTCATGTCTTCTTTGCATCCAGCAAAGTCTGCATCTGAGAAACTAGTCAGTAGGAAATCTCTATTCTTAGGGTACCAAAGGCCTAGATTAGGTGTGCCCTTAAGATATCTCAATATTCTCTTAACTGCAGTGTAATGAGATTCCTTTGGGCAAGCTTGATACCTAGCACAGACACATGTTGAATACATGATGTCAGGTCTACTAGTAGACAAATAGAGTAGGGAGCTAATTATCCCTCTATACAAATACTCATCAACAGGTTTCCCTGCCTCATCTTTGTCTATAGGCATACTTGCTCTCATTGGAGTTTTCATAGTAGAAGCTGAGTCCATATCATACTTATTAATCAACTCCTTGGTGAACCTAAACTGAGATATGGACAATCCACTATCAGTCTGTCTAACTTGAAGTCCTAAGAAGAACTTCAGCTCACCCATACTGCTTATCTCAAACTTCCATTGCATGAGTTTTGAAAACTTTATACAAAGGTTGTTTTTAGTATAATCAAAGATAATATAGTCCACAGATATCTGGACTAGTATTATCTTGCCTTTAGATTCCCTAGAGAATAGAGTTTTGTCTATTTTTCCTCTAGAGAATTTATTCTCTATAAGGAAAGCAGACAAGGTCTCATACCAAGCCCTTGGAGCTTGATTCAAACCATATAGAGCTTTCCTAAGACTATATACATAATCAGGAAAATGAGAATCTACAAAACCTGAGGGTTGTTCAACATAGACTTCCTCTTTTAGATCCCCATTCAGAAATGCTGATTTCACATCCATCTATTATACCTTGAACCCTTGATAGGTAGCATAGGCCAAGAACAGCCTTATAGCCTCCAGCATTGTCACTGGAGCAAAGGTTTGATCAAAGTCAATACCTTCCTCTTGCCTGTAGCCTTTTGCTACCAGTCTTGCCTTGTTCTTGACTATGGTGCCATTCTCATCAAGCTTGTTCCTATAGATCCACTTAGTTCTTATTATATTATGATCCTTAGGTTTAGGCACCAGTTCCCAGACTTTACACCTTTTGAACTGACTGAGCTCTTCTTGTATTGCATCAATCTAGTTGGAGTCTTGCATTGCTTCTTCAATCTTCCTGGGTTCTATCTGAGACAAGAAGCTAGAACAAATAACTGGGTTCATGCTCCTGCTCCTTGTTAGAACACCTTGACTTGCATCACCAATGATTTGGTGAACTGAATGATCCTTCAGGTGTCTCCTTGCTGGAGGAAATCTGTAAGCATTATGGCTTTCTTCAGTTTCCTCAACTTGATGCTCCACACTGTCTTCTTCATAAAGTGGGACTTGTTCTCCCCCTGGATAGCTGGTATCTTTATCTTCATCCATCCTAGCAGGAACATCTTCATTGATGGTCAGCTTGTTCAGCCTATCTGTTAGACCAGTAGAACAAATTGAAGAACTAGACAATTCACTGTTAATAAACTTTGACTCATCAAATACAACATGCACAGATTCTTCTACAACTTGGGTAGTCAAGTTATAGATTCAGTATGGTCTACTTTGGTTGTTATACCCAACAAATATCCCTTCTAGGGATTTGGCAGCAAACTTTGTTTGGTAGTGCTTACCATTGACTAGTACAAAACACTTGCTACTAAAGATTCTGAAATAAGATATGTTTGGTTTTCTACCTTTCAAAATCTGGTAGGGACTCATCTTGTGTTCCTTGTTGATGGAGAATCTATTGAGCACATGACATGAAGTATTTACTGCCTCAGCCTAGAAATATTCAGGGAGAGTAGTGTCATTTAGTAGTGTTCTACTAGCCTCAATTAGAGTCCTATTCTTTCTTTTAGCAATACAATTTTGCTGAGGAGTTCTAGGTGAAGAGAATTCCTGATGAATCCCAAGTTCTTCACAGAATTTTGTCATACATTCAGACTGAAATTCAGTTCCTTTGTCACTTCTGATTTTGACCACTGAACTGTTGTATTCATTCTGTATTTGTCTAACAAAAGTCTGAAAAACAGTTGGGGTTTCAGATTTCTGCTTCAAGAAGAAAACCCATGTATATCTAGAATAGTCATCCATAACAACTAGTGTGTATACTTTCCTACCAAGATTGTGAACTGGCATAGGACCAAACAAATCCATATGCATGAGATACAAACATCTCATTGAATCTTTGGTGTCAAGTGCTTGGAAAGAGGACTTAGTCTGCGTGCCCTTTTGGCAAGCTGAACACACACCCTCTTTGATACACTTAACTTGAGGACCATTCCTCACTAATCCCATGCTGAACAGCAGTCCTATAGACTTATAGTTCAGATATGCTAGCCTCTTGTGCCATTTGACACATAGAGAAGCTTTCTCTCCTGCAACCAGACAAATATGTGAGTTGTTAAACTCACAATCTAGGTTAAGGCAATACACATTTCCTTTCCTAGTGCCAGTCAAAATGATCTTTTGCTCACTTGACCTTCTTATTTGGTACTCCCCTTTGAGAAAAGAGATGTCATAACCTAGATCACTAAGTTGACTTATGCTAATCAGGTTATGTTTTAGACCCTTCACATAAGCCACTTTAGTGATTGTAATTGAATCACTAGAGATGTTACCAAATCCTTTGATGATTCTTTTTTCTGATCCACCAAAAATTACTTTGGGTCCATTCTCTATGGGTACATAGTCCTTCAACATTCTTTTTGTTCCAGTCATGTGTCTGGAACAGCCACTATCAAAGTACCATATAGGGGTTTGGTTACTTGGATTCACCTGTAATAAATAAAGAATTACTTACCCTTAGAACACAACTTGCTAGTGGGTCCTAGGTCCTTGTTAGTTTGAAATCCTCCAATTGTTCTAACAGGAAAATTACTCTTGGTTTTAACACTTGTGTTAAACCAGCAATCCATGGCAAGGTGGCCCACCTTGCCACAACACCAACACTCAAACCTATTATACCTTTTTTTAGGTACATACATTACTACTTTGTTGCCAGTAGTCTTGTTAGGTGTTGGTGTTGGAGCAGCAAACTTCAAGAATTCCTCTTGAATACGATGGGCATGCCTATAGAATGGCCTATTGGCATTTACACCCTTGCCCATATGATTTTCATACTCACAATGACCATGTTTAGTGTCATGATCATACCTATTAGTAGGATTCACCACCTTCTTAAAGAAAATAGGAGGCTTAGCAGCTAGAGGCTGAACTGGGGCCTTACCTTTTCTATGAGAATTGGTAGCCCTAGTTCTTCCCTTAAAGCCTAGACTAGTCTTCCCTTTATGTGGAATAAAATTATCTATCAAGGGTAAGACAGATTTTGGCTTGGAAAATTTAGCCACTAGCCCTCTCTCTCTCTTGATGAAGTTTTGCCTCCAATTTCTTGATATGATTTTCTTTGAAAGAGATTGTGCCCATCTAAATAATTGTAATGATCTTCAGTTTGGCAACCTCATTCAGTTTTAGATCTAACAGTTTTGTTGAATCTATTGCAGCCAGCTTAAGGGACTCAATTTCCTTGGCCTTCTCTTTAACAAGAAACTTGCTCTTCTTCAGAGCTTGCAACAACCCACCATACTCATCAATGAGTTGGTTTACATCCCCCTCAGACTTAGATCCATCCACAACTCTTGAAGCAGATACTTTTGATTCTGATCTAGTAAAGTAATTTGAAACTAAAGAAGAATTGTATACCTTACTTGGTCCAGGCATATCCTGGCACTGATCATCTTCAGATTGAGCCATCAGCCCTTTATAGTAGTGTTCTTCAACTCCATTTATGGATTCCAGCATCTGTAGGAATTCTAGTTCCCTAGAATCCTCTTCTATTGAGAATAGCCCAACATATGCTTTTACTTCTTCTTCTCCAGATTCTGAAGATGAAGAGTCTATCCAACTCTTCTCCTTCTGAGCAACTAGAGACTTCTCCTTCTTGCCTTTGACTTACTATTTCTTCTTGTCCTTTGACTCCTTTCTTTTATCAGGATAGTTAGCTATGACATGTCCAGGCCTGTTGCAGCAATAACACACAATCTTAGTATTAGATTATTTACCAGGTTTAGGGGCATACCTCTCCTCCTTTGGAGTCTTCTTCTTCCTGTAATATTCATCCTTGGAGTAGGATGTTGATGATGGCCTGGTTTTCCACTTCTTTTTCTTCATGAACCTTTGGAATTGCCATGTAAAGGCAGCAAATTCCTCATCAGAAGTATGACTATCTGATGTGTTGTTGTCAGAAATTCCTTCTTCTGCCTCAACACTCCTTCTGGGTAGATAAGGAGATTTTCTCTTTCCCTTTCTAGAGCCTTCAGCCATGAAGGCTACTGACTTTTCTTTAAACTCAGATCTGCTGCCATTCTCCTCTTCTTTCCTAGCAGTAAGTTGCATTTCATATGATAGTAGCTTTCCAAACAGAGTGGGTGGAGGTATATCAGCCAGCCTGGCCACTTCTCTGATGACACATATCTTAGTGTCCCAATCCTTTGTTAGGGACCTAAGAAACTTATCATTCAGTTCATAAGTGCTGAAGAACCTCTCATAGGTCATCAACTCATTCACTATTCTAAAGAACTTCTTATAGCATTCAGTTATACTGTCAGATTTAGCTTGTCTAAAGCTCTCATACTCCTAATTCAGCAGAGACTTCCTGTCCTCTTTGACTTCTTCTGTGCCCTCCATGTAGAAAATCAATGTGTCTCACATTTCTTTGGAGGTTTTACATTGGACTAGATTCTGAAATGTGGCATCATCTATGGCACTTATAATAATGTTTTGTGCTCTTTTGTCTAGTGTTGCCAGGATGATTTCATCCTTGGTCATTTCAGAATAACTCTTTAGAGTTTGAATGTTTGCATCAAGAACTGATACCTTCATTGGAATGAAGGGGTCTTTCTGTACTGTGATATAAATTCTTGGATCATATGCTTCCATAAACAACCTGACCCTTTCCTTCCAAATGCCAAAGGATTCTTTCCTGCAGATGAGTAATTTCATAGATCCATATTCCTTTTGATTCTCATTTGAACGCATTCTTGATATCTGTTATTTGCCTTGGAGAATAACTCTGACTGTTAAGTCAATCTTTGAGTAACCTCCCTCTGATACCACTTGAAAGACTTTATTTCAAGATCCTAAACACCTAGAGGGGGGGTGAATAGGTTTTAATCCTTTTTTAATTCTTTTTAGGCAAACAGTTAGATGAATCTTCAGCACAGACTATTCAATACACAGAATATAAAACACATCACAGCATACACCAGATCTATAGTGGTTCCCCAAGATATGGGTACATCCACTTTCCCCCTTCGCCTATCCAGTAGATAACTGGATTCAGCCTAACTTCCTTCCACTGGCTCGGATCCGCAGATCTTACAATCTCAGAACCAAAATGATTCCTACAGCTCAGACTTAACCAAGTCCTACCTCAGATTCTTCCTTAGAATCATACCTCGGGCCTTAGCCCTACCTCAGCCTTTATAACTAGGCTTACAACTCAGACTTATCACAAGTCCTACACCTCAGGCTATCAGCCCTACCTCAGCCTTTATAATTTCAGGCTTACAACTCAGATCTAATAATAGATCTTACAAGAAATTGAATGTATTAAGAAATAGAAACATTCACCAGCTAGATTTCTTTGTTGGTGTACCCTTCTTAATCAGTTCTTGAATGAACTGACCCTTCTGATCCAACCCGACTTAGCTTTTCAAAGCTTCTTGATAGAACCAAAATAAGGTGGATCTTCTCTTGTTGTTGAATTTGATCTTCAGTCAGCTTCTGTTGGATCCCTAGTTGGATTTGGGCTAGGTTCACTAAGTTAGGATATGACCCAACATGTATAGATCAGGGTCATGGTTGTGTCCTAGAGTCTAGGTCAAGTCCTTTGAGTCAACAGTACAAAGGACTAGCCTCCAACACTGTCAGAGACTCAAGACTTAGAGAATTCAAGACTTAAAAGAAAGGAGTTCTACGTTCGTCGATCTCCGGTCGACGAAAGTCTAGCTCAGCTAGACGAACTCAGGGACAATTCTCTGAGCTCAGCACGACGAACTCTAGACAAAGTAATAACTCCTCTAAGTCAAACCTCAGTCGACGAACTAAGAACATCAACTAGAAGAACTTTGTTCTCTGGTCGACTAATTCTGGATAAGGTGATTCAACACTCAACATCAGAAAATATTCTAAGTCCAGACTGCAGACTCAGCTCGATGATCTTGGACCCCAACTGGACTAACTCTATTCTCAGGGATCAGCTCAATGATCTTAGATTCAGCTCGACGAACTCGATGCACAGAAAAAGAAAGTTATCAAGCAGCATTCAGAGGTCGACGATCTTGGATCTCAGCTCGATGAACACCCGTTCTCAGCTCGACGAACTATGGAATCAGGTCGACGAATCCAGCCTTGGAAATTTCCCTCTTTTGTCCTTATTACGTGGCAATAATTCCTGAGTAATTAGTGCTCTAATATTCTCTGAATATTACTGTTATACAAGAGCATTAATTATGGTCTTCATTAGAATTATTGCCTGCCGTTTTTATAAGGGACAGTTGGGGAAACAAATCAATGCCAAAAATATTTCAAGGCCGTCAGCATTAATTGTAGAAGGATTTTAAAATTCAAATGGACTTTCTCACGGGAAATATATAAAACATATAGATTTTCCCTTCTAGATATACACAAGAGATAAAGACAACAACATTCTGTGAGACATACAGAATTCTTGAGATTGAAAATCGATCAGTCAAGAATCAACAGCAGCTAGACAAGAAGAAGAATAATTCTAAAGAAGAAGAACAACCATCCAAATCAAGTGCCTTCTTCTCAGGAACTCTCTGAAGGACAACAATACTGTATCTGTCAAAACAGTTCCTGAAGTTCTTCTTGTCAAAATTGAAAGCTTGAAGGCCTATCACCCTACAGCAAAGCTTCCATCATCCTGAACAAGCAACAACTTAGGGGTAGCTTTTGCTACCATCAAATCCACAAGTCTTCTCAGTTATTTGAATTGAGAAAGAGAAGACACAATCATTCTCTCACCACCCCCACCCCCCACCCCCCACTGTAAAAAGGGTTGTCATCTCCCTTCAAAAGTGATTCTTGGTTGCAAGTCTCCTGATCAAAAGACTTGAGGTTTGGTTTTTTGAGCATCTGATCAAAAGCTCATTAGTGTCAGGCACCTAATCATAACTCTGAGTGGATTCTTACCAGGGTGGTAGAAGAGTGGACGTACCCATGTTGGGGAACCACTATAAATTCTTGTGTCGTCTGGTTGCCCCTTTTTCTTTTTGTTCTTGTTGTAGCTGTGATATTTAAGTTTTTTTGTGTTTACACTTATTTCTCTTTAGTTTCTGTGATATAGTATCCAAGGTCAGGAGTACTTCTTATAGTTCAGAAAAAGATTTAAATTATACCTACATACTCTATTCACCCCCCCCCCCCCCTCTAGAGTATATCAGATCTAACCCTAACTTTCAATTGGTATCATAGGAGGTTCTTTTGGTTGTACAAGCTAACCCTTGAACCAAAGATCCTAAGTTAGAACTGTTCTTTTTTATCATTACTAGATTTATACATACAGCATGCCACAGAACAAAGAATATGCAAGCACCAGACCTCTAGTGTGTAACTTGTCCATGTTCATAATCTGGAAGGCAAGAATTAGGCTTTACATGAACTCTATTGATGAAGATATATTTAATTCTATCTTAACATGACCACCAGCTCCAGTGGCTTAAACCTCAACTACATCAACTGACCTGAGTGCAGTTCCACCCCCTGGATGGATAGATGCACAGAAGAAGTCTAAGATAGCTGATGCCAAAGCCATGAATATACTGGCTCAAACTATGTCTGATGAAATATTTCAAAAAGTTGCTGAGTGTCAATCAGCCAAGGAGATTTGGGATTCCCTGAACCAAATGGTGGCTGGATCAGCAGATGAGAGGAAAGACAGAAGTTCAAATCTCATCACTCAGTATAACAACTTTAAGAAGGATGAAGCAGAGACAGTATAAGTAATGTACAACAGACTTATCTCCATCATCAGTGAGCTAAGGACTCTAGATAAAGAATTCACTTTAACTGAAGTGAATGTCAAGATCCTAATGTGCTTTCCCAGCACATGTGACTCAAGAATCTGGCCCATCAGAGAAGCTAGAAGCATGACAGAGATTTCAACAGAATCTCTTCTAGGAAAATTAAAGTCCTATGAGCAGCTGATCAAAGCAAGAGAAGCAGCAGCTGAAGTGAAGACTCCTACACCAACAAGGAAGGAGCACAGCATAACTTTCAAATCTATAGAAGACTCTGAAGTCATTCCAGTAAATGAAGAGTTGATGAGTCTCTTTGCCAAGAGATTCTTCAAGATGGCTAGAAAGGACTTCAGAAGGAAACCTTCTAAATATGAAGATAAGTCAAGGTATGACAAAACACCCTCTAAAGAAATAATGTGTTTTGGTTGCAGGAAACCTGAGCACTTCATTTTTGCGTGTCCAGAAGCTCAGAAGAAGGACAGAATAAAGGAGAAGTACTCAAGGAAGAGTCACTACAATAAGCCTTCCTCAAGCAAGCAAAAGAGGAAAGACAAGGGCTTTGTTGCTGAGACATGGAGTGATACTGAAGAAGAATCTACATCCTCCAGCTCCAGTGAGGATGAAGAAGAGCAGAAAGCAAAGGAAGTATTCCTCATAGCTATTGAGGCAAGCAGTAGCAGATCTGATACAGATGAATCAGATAATGAAGAATCTCTATCAGCTGAAGATCAGGTAATAGCTTCTTATGATTTTGAGTCAGATGAATTTAAATTTGAATTTAAAAATTTATGCTTAGACTTAATAAGCTCTGAGAAGGAAATCAAACTTCTCAGATAAAATTTAAACACCCTAGACAACATCACTGTAGAAAATGCAAAACTAACCAATGAACTAATGTCTGCTAATAAACAAATATCTTTTCTGAAAAATGAACTAAGTAAGGCAAAACTATTAGAAGAATCGCTGAATGGAAGAAGTCTATAATTATTAGATATCACTAGTACTGTAAATGCTAGGACCAATAATAGCAAACTAGGACTAGGTGCCTCCTCTAGTGATCCACCCTTGATTAAGAAAAATAATCTTTCCAGACCAGTAAACTTCATATCTGACAAGGGAAAGAAGAATACTGATCAGGTAAATAAAGTTAATAAGATTCTTGAACAAATTGAAACCAAGAATAAACTCAATATCCAGAAGAATAACAAAAATAACAATGTTTAGCAGTTATCGTCGAACTCAGATCGACGATATATGAACAGATTATCGAACTCAGAACGACGATCTTTGAACGCAAACATTAGTAACAATCATTCTTCGATCTATGATCGACGATACCAGTATGGTTCGTCGACCAGAGATCGACGATTTTGGTGCCCAAAGAATGTATATTTTAATTCTTCGAGCAGAGATCGACGATCTCATCCAGCATCGTCGAGCTCAGGTCGACAATCCAACCAGATATTATCGAACCCAGATCTTAATAACAGGAACTTAAATTCTAATAACAACTTTAATCCCTTCACTAAATGGATAATTCCACCTAGGAGATACCATCCTAAAGGGTATAAAGATCAACCTGAATGTTCTTAAATTTCTAGTTATAGCTATGTAAATCAACAAGGATGCAAGGTTACCTGGGTCAAGAACAACTAATTGCTTTATTTGTAGATGAAGACCTGTCCAGCATACAATCAACATTGGTATCTGGATAGTTGTTGCTCCAAGCATATGATAGGCAGCAAGGTCAATCTGATTGATTACAAGTCAAATCTTGGACCAAAGGTCATCTTTGGTGACTCCAATTGTGGCCAAACAGAAGGCTATGGCAAGGTCAGAATTGTAGCAGTAACTTTCAAAAGAGTTGCATATGTAAGTGGACTGAAGCATAACCTCATCTCTATAAGCCAACTATGTGATGAAGGTTATCAGGTATCATTCAACTCTAGTTCATGTATTATTACTTCAAAAGAAAACCAACATGTTTTAATTAGAAGTAGACAAGGAAACATATACCTAGTAAATTTTCATTATGTTACTTCAGACATATGTCTGCTCAATATAGTTAGTAGTCAAAATGACTTATAGCATACAATAATAGGATATGTAAATCTTAAAAACATTGCAAGGCTATCTAAGGACAACCTTGTTAGAGGTTTACCTTCTGGCCCCTACAAGAAGGAAGGCCTCTGCAGGGCTTGTCAACTAGGCAAGCAAACTAAATCTAGCTTCAAATCCATTAATAAGAGTTATTCACCTAGGATATTGTACTTGCTACATATGGACCTTTTTGGCCCTGTGGTTGTACAAAGCGTAGGAGGAAAATCTTATACCTTAGTGATTGTAGATGACTTTTCCAAGTTCACTTGGGTATTCTTTCTGAGATCTAAGTCAGATACCTTCAAGGTTCTTACAGATTTTCTCAGGACCATACAGATTGAGTACTCTACTCATGTTGCATTGATCAGAAGTGATCATGGTATAGAGTTTGAGTCTCTTGTTATGCATGAGTTTTGTGAGAAGGAAGGTATTAGGCATTGTTTATCAGCTCCTAGAACTCCTCAACAAAATGGGGTAGCTGAAAGGAAAAATAGAACACTCAATGAAGCTGCAGACACATTACTTGCAGATGCTTACATGCCCCTATCCTATTGGGCAGAGGTAGTGAGCACAGCAAAATATGTCCTGTACAGAAGTTTGATACACAAACTAAAGCATAAGACTCCCTATGAATTACTCAAAGGGAAGAAACCAATAATCAACTATTTTAAAGTTTTTGGTTGTGTATGTTATATTTATAATAATGATAAAAAGTACATTAGAAAGTTTGAAGAAAAGGCTTTAGTGGGAATTTTTCTAGGATATTCCCAATTCAGCAAAGCTTATAGGTTATTTAATAAATCCACATTGAAAATAGAGGAATCTATGCATGTTACATTTGATGAGGCTAACATGCTTTATAAGGAGAAAGAGATTTCTACCAAATACTCCTTGCAGGTACACAACTTGTGTGAGGAATTGGATGGCTTACACTTTACCCCCCAAAGTTATATCTCATCCTTCTCAACAAGTTAGTGAAGAAAGTGATGAAGAAACTGTGGAAATAGCTGAACTTCCTACAACAACAGAGGCTATTCCACAAGAGGAACTCCTTCAAAATGTTGTGGCTGAACAAACTCCACCTACTGATCTTATCACACTAAGGGATCACCCCATATCCCAAGTAATTGGAGACATAACAGCAGGTGTACAGACAAGGCATCAACTCAACCAAGACTTGATGCATGCCTATTTCCTCTCTCCAATTGAGCCTCAATCCATAACTGATGTAGAGCAAGATCTACACTGGATCAATGTAATGCAAGAAGAGCTAAATCAGTTTGAGAGATGCAGAGTTTGGGTTTTGGTTCCAAGACCAAAAGACTACCCAGTCATTGGAACCAAATGGGTATTCAGAAATAAGCTTGATGCCCAAGGTGTGATTGTGAGGAACAAGGCTTTACTTATTGCTCAAGGATATATGCAGGAGGAAGGAATTGACTATGATCAAACCTTTGCACCAGTTGCCAGGCTAGAAGCTATAAGGATATTTCTGGCTTATGTTGCATTCAAAAAATTCAAATTTTATCAAATGGATGTGAAGAGTGCTTTCTTAAATAGGGAACTTAAAGAAGAAGTTTATGTTGAACAACCTCCAGGTTTTGTTTCTCCAACTCATACCTCTCATGTATTTAAATTGCATAAAGCTCTCTATGGTTTAAAGCAAGCTCCAAGAGCTTGGTATGAGACCTTAGCCAGCTTTCTCTTAGAGCATGGTTTTTTCAAGAGGCATAATATATAGGACTTAATTCACTAAAATGCATCATGATAAAATTTTGTTAGTACAAATTTATGTAGATGACATAATATTTGGGTCTACTGATCCCAAATTGTGCAAAAGATTCTCTGATCTAATCCATTCAAAATTTGAGATGAGTAGCATGAGTGAGCTCTCCTACTTCCTTGGTCTCTAAGTGAAGCAGTTTCCTGATGGCATCTTCATTTCCCAGGCTAAATATGCTAAAGAGCTTATCATGAAGTTTGGGATGGCTGATGCCTCAGCAAAGAAAACACCCATGGCTACAAATGTTGTAATAGACTCTGATGCATAAGGGAAACCTGTGGATCAGAAACTATATAGGGGCATTGTTGGGTCCCTACTATACCTTATAGCAAGCAGATCTAATATCATGTTTGTCACATGCCTTTGTGCTAGATTCCAGGTAAACCCTAAAAAATCTCATCTAGTTTTTCTAAAAATAATTTTGTGATATATAAAGGGTTGTCCTATTCTAGGTCTCTGGTATCCCACTGAGTCAGAGTTTGAGTTAACTGGATACTCAGATGCTGACTTTACTGGATGCAGAGTGGACAGAAAGAGTACCTCAGGAACTTGCCAGTTCCTTGGTATGAGATTAGTGTCCTGGTTCTGCAAGAAACAATCATCTGTATTCACATCAACTGCTGAAGCAGCATACATTATAGCTGGCAGTTGTTGTTCCCAGATGCTGTAGATTCAAAACCAACTCCTAGATTATGGTTTCAACTTAAATAATTCAACTCTACTATGTGATAACATAAGTGTTATAGCCATAGCACAAAATCCAGTTCATCACAGTAGGACTAAGCATATAGACATTAGGCATCATTTCATTAGAGAGTGTGTAGACAAAAAAATAGAACTTGTCTATATCTACACTGATTTACAAAAAGCTGATATTTTCACCAAACCCCTGGATGAAAAAAATCACTTATTCTTTGTAAATCAGCTTGGAATGATCAATGGAGAATACCTAGTTTAGTTTCTGTCTGCACTCGAAGAACTCTTCAAATTTCGTCGATCGGAGGTCGACAAACTACGAAAGGTTCTTGAGATTTTAGTCGACCAGGGATCGACGAACTCTCTGTGGTAAGTGATCTTCATCGACCTGCAATCGACGAACTTACTTCAGAAAACTTTTTTCGACCAGAGATCGACAAAATGTCTTCAACCCTTCAGACTGAGATCGACGAACTGTTTAACTCTAAATTATTTTGTCGACCTCAGAACGAAGATATTTTTATTTCTCGTGGACCGGAGTCTGTCGTTTCATATTCCGGAAAACCTTATATTTAGGTTTTCTTTGACCTCCGTCCCGCGCTTTCAGTTCCCTTTGCACTTGATCTTTGTTTTCTCTCTTGCAGATGCACTCATGGCGATTCCAGCAGGCACTCTTGTGGCAATGAGGTTTGATACCGGATTCGATGTGGATTTTGACTCCTTCCAACACTCCGATCCAATGTTCCTCCACATTCTGCAACTGCTGGAAGACAAGCAATTGAAAAATGTGTTGACCATCAAAATCAAATTACCCAGCACGGAAATCAGAGAATGGGTCTATACTGCGTCTACAACCGAGGACAACACAATGACCGGATCAATAGCGGGTACTGCCATCTCTCTCACTCCTGTTGTACTAACTGAAATCTTTGAATTAGATAATGGAGAAGAAGAATTAGAAATTGATAATGAGGAATATGATATGATGTTAAGTTTGATAGGTTACTCTGGAGATAACCCAAATAAACTACTAAAGAAACACCTATCTGCAGAGTTCAAGTTTCTCGCAGATATTGTTGGGAAAGTCTTACTGGGCAAGCACACTGCACACGATTATATAACCAGGCATGAATTTCTGGTTATGTGTGCAGAGGTAAACAAGAGGCAGGTGAACTGGGAACAGATCATCTTTGATCTTATCAAGAAAAGTAACAGTAAAAAGGAAGTAAACTTTGGAAGGATCATAGGGATCTTCTTGACAGAAAAGGCTGCTAAATCACTGGTCTCCCAGACCACATTCATCAATGCCAGCAAAACGCTCACATGTGCCTTTCTTGGCAGGTGGGAGAGGACAATCACAATGCCCTCTAAGGCTTCATCCTCTGCCACCCAAGCTTCTGAAAGTACAAAGGCTATTCCATCCACTTCCTACCCTTCTGAAGAGATCCCATCAAACATTATTCCATCCAACATTACTCCAGCCACTCCTAAATCTCCAGCTCTCTAACCTTCATCTCTATTAGCAACTCAACACACCCCAGCTTGAACTCATATTACAGTCTCTACTCCCCTACCTTCATCATCCCCAATTTCTCAATCTCCAACACATATTTCCTCCTCTACACCTTCTCCCCCAATAAGATACACCAATGCCAATACCACCTCAATCCCCTCTTCCATCTCATCTTGTTGATATCCCCCACATCAACATCTCCTCATTCCCATCCTTCGACTTATTATCATCTCCACTGCACACTCCCTCTCCTCAACATGACTCCCTCCTAGACACTCCCATTTCACCTCCACCTATCACCCCCTCAGCAACTGAAATCTCCACTCAACCAACTACTGCCCCACAATCCACTTCTCCAAACCTGGATCCATCTCTTGTCACCCCACTCATTACTCTCCTCACACCCCTACTCAAATCTCTTATAGCAGAGGCCATTTCTCCTCTAGCTGCCTCCATATCCTCTCTTGCTGCCCAGATCTCTGCTCTCACCACTACACCCTCTTAATTTGGGGGCCTGGCTTCAATTGTTACTGAACCCAAGAAGGGGGAGATACTTGATGATTAAGAATCAGCAATAGTTGAAGTAGAAGCAGTAGTAGCAATAGCAACAACAATAGAAGTGTATGAAGCAGGAACAGATATCACAATGTCAAATACTCAAGAGATCACTCTATCAGCAGTAGCAACAGCAGCAACAACAGAAGTGTCAGAATCAGGAACAGATATTATAATGTCAAATACTCAACAGATCACTCTGCCAGAGATTCTTCAAGGAAGGGTTTACTTCATTAAATCCAAAGTGAATCTAGCAGCTTTACTAAGAGTATTTGGGTCATACATTTATTTCTGCCTCCCCCCCCCATTCCATCATCTAAAGCAATGGTGTGTTATACCTCTCCTGCTAGCTCAGAGGTGTTAGACACTATAAAGAAAAGTTTGACAACACCTCCAGAAAATAAGTCTGATGATCAGAGATCTAGCCCTCCTGGGCCATCTTATATCATGAATGATAGCCCTCTCCCCAATCTAGATGACATAATAGCTCAAGACATTGCCATGGAAACTGAAGTAGCTCATGCTGAAGTTGTCCCCACTCCAGTCAATAAAGAAATCTCCAAGGATACAATAAGCCAAATTGATGTTATGTATGATAATCCTCAGTCTGATGATGATGAGGAGGACTCAAAGAGGAAGAAAATCTCTAAGAAAAGGAAGGCTCATCCTCCTCCTGCTCCCAAGCATGGAAATACAAATGACACTCCCTATAATATTTTACAAAACATAACCCCATATAAAGGGATGCCAACCTGGATGTGGCTTTCAAAGAATGAATAAAAGGCCAGAAAGAAAAGCAGAAGATACTCTCCTCCCCCAGCTCATAGATACTAAAAGGACCCTCCTCCTCCTCCTCCTCCTCCTCATGTTGTTGGTGCTTCAAGAACAACTCCTCAAAGTTCAGATGCTCCCTCCAAGTCTACATCTTTCACAAAAACTTATCAAAGGCAAGGAAGGCCATCTAGACATCAATCACATGGAAGCAATCAGCAAAGAAGTACTGGTTATACAGAGCAGATAAAGGAAGTAATCCATCAGAAGCTAGAGTTTTCTCCTCCCCAACAACAAGCTGAACAAAGAAGACATTCAGTATCACACAAAACTAAAGGAAAATATAGTAAAACTGCACCTCCAAAGTCACTATACATTCAGAGTGATGAAAGCCAGAAGGCAACAAACTTTCAAGCACAGTCAACTCAATTCAGGCCTACATCTCTACTACCCTCTCAAGATGATCAATCATCTGTCAGTCAGGATGATGATCCTAATTTCAGGATGGCTAGGCTTCAAGAATTGATTGGTCTATCTTAGATAAAGAAGGCTATAGAGATTGGTGAAGATCCATCAAAGTATACAACTATGTCATCATATAGAGAAAAAGAACTGGATAAGCTTTAAGTCAGCAAGAAAGTGTTTAATCCAGCAGAATACATGGTATTACATCCAGAGGCTATTGTACCCAGAGCTTCTGCCCAGACTGTGATTGGAGAAGCAAATCTATACATATCAAAGAAAGAATCTTCCAATCCCAACAGGAAAATCATTTTCACTCAGCCTAGGGATAAAAGCAAAGAAGAAAAGCCAAGGGAAAAGAAGCAAAAGAATTAAAAACTTGAATTGATGTGATTATGGTATCATTTTTAGAAAACTGCATTTTTATAATACAAAGCTTACTGTGTATAAATATATCTGTTGCATGCATTTTTTTTTTGCCAGATATATATCTTCTTACTTTGTTATTTCAATTTTGTTTGAGTCTGTAATTAGTGACCTCACCCAAATATGGGGAGATTGTTGGATCCCTGGTTGGATTTGGGCTAGGTTCACTAAGTTAGGATATGACCCAATATGTATATATCAGGGTCATGGTTATTTCTTAGAGTCTAGGTTAAGTCCTTTAAGTCAACGTACAAAGGACCAGCATCCAACACTGCCAGAGACTCAAGACTTAGAGAATTAAAGAATTAAAAGAAAGGAGTTCTATGTTCGTCAATCTTCGGTCGACGAAAGTCGAGCTCAGCTAGATGAACTCAGGGATAATTCTCTGAGCTCAGCACGACGAACTCTGGACAAAGTAATAACTCCTCTAAGTCAAACCTCAGTCGACGAACTAAGAACATCAGTTAGAAGAACTCTGTTCTCTGGTCGACTAATTCTGGATAAGGTGATTCAACACTCAACATCAGAAAATATTCTAAGTCCAGACTGTAGACTTAGCTCGATGATATTGGACCCCAACTGGACAAACTCTGTTCTCAGGGCTCAGCTCGACGATCTTAGATTCAGCTCGACGAACTTGATGCACAGAAAAAGAAAGTTATCAAGCAGCATTCAGAGGTCGACGATCTTGGATCTTAGCTCGACGAACAGCCATTCTCAGCTCGATGAACTGTGGACTCAGGTCGACGAATCCAGTCTTGGAAATTTCACTCTTTTGTCCTTATTACGTGGCAATAATTCCTGAGTAATTAGTGCTCTAATATTCTCTAAATATTACCGTTAGACAAGAGCATTAATTATGGTCTTCACCAGAATTGTTGCCTGTCATTTTTATAAGGGACAGTTGGGGAAACAAATCAATGCCAAAAATATTTCAAGGCCATCAGCATTAATTGCAGAAGGATTTCAAAATTCAAATGGACTTTCTCACGGGAAATATATAAAATATATAGATTTTCCCTTCCAGATATACACAAGAGATAAAGACAACAACATTCTGTGAGACATACAGAATTCTTGAGATTGAAAATCGATCAGTCAAGAATCAACAGCATTTAGACAAGAAGAAGAACAATTCTGAAGAAGAAGAACAACCATCCAAATCAAGTGTCTTCTTCTCAGGAACTCTCTGAAGGACAACAATACTGCATCTGTCAAAACAGTTCCTGAAGTTCTTCTTGTCAAAATTGAAAGCTTGAAGGCCTATCACCCTACAGCAAAGCTTCCATCATCCTGAACAAGCAACATCTCAGGGGGAGCTTTTGCTACCATCAAATCCACAAGTCTTCTCAATTTTTGAATTGAGAAAGAGAAGACATAATCATTCTCTCACCCCCCCCCCCACTGTAAAAAGGGTTGTCATCTCCCTTCAAAAGTGATTCTTAGTTGCAAGTCTCTATATCAAAAGACTTGAGGTTTGGTTGTTGAGCACCTGATCAAAAGCTCATTAGTGTCGGGCACCTGATCAAAACTCTGAGTGGATTCCTACCAGGGTGATAGAAGAGTGGATGTATCCAGGTTGGGGAACCACTATAAATTCTTGTGTCGTCTGGTTGCCCATTTTTCTTTTTTTCTTGTTGTGGCTGAGATATTTAGGTCTTTCTGTGTTTACACTTATTTCTCTTTAGTTTCTGTGATATAGTATCCAAGGTCAAGAGTACTTCTTATAGTTCAGAAAAAGATTTAAATTATACCTACAAACTCTATTCACCCCCCCCCCTCCCCATCTAGATTATATCAGATTTAACCCTAACTTTCAGCTTCTTCCTTAAATTCAGATTGAAATCTGAATCTTACTTGCAGACAACTCTGGATCTGCCTTCATAAGGGTTTCCCCTATTCTTGTTGAAGAAATTCTCTCGTTTTTCCTTTTTCTTAATCGATCATCATCTGGTTGTTACAGATCTGACTCTTATATAGAGATTTCTCCACGGTTACCGATTGATAAGGTTTATAACAAACTATGACAGTTCTGACAGAGGTGTCAGACCGGTTGGATATGACAGTTGTCAAGTCACCAGACATGTCAGTAGATTCTTAAAAGTTATTCCAACTCAGCAAAAATCACTCAGCAGACTGCTTCATATGTGTCGACACATATAGGCTAAGTGTCAACACAAGTCTTCATGGTGTCGACACAATACTCCAAGTGTCGACACAGTCATACTTCTGATACTCAACACTTCTTTTGTTGTATGTGTCGACACAAGTCCTATGTGTTGACACAGCAACTGCTTGTCTCGACATATCTGTTGCAGACAGATAACATTGAGTGTTTGTCAAACGACATTGAGTGTGTGTCGACACAAGTCCTGTGTGTCGACACAACTGCTTCAAGTGTCGACATAGCTCCTGAGTGTCGACACAGCTTCAACTTTAAATGTTGACACAACTTCTACTTCAGGTGTCGACACAATTTTGGGTGTCGACACAGGTCCTTCTTTAGGTGTCGACTTAGCTTTGAGTGTCGACACAACTTTATTCATTAGTGTCGACACAGCTTCTGGGTGTCGACACAACTTCTTCATAAGTTTCGACACAAGTTCTGGGTGTCGACACATCTTCTTCAAAAGTGTCGACAGTTGTACTTAGAAAATTTCTTCAAATTCTTAAACCTGCACAATGTAACTCAAACATCTATCAAATACAACATGATGCATATCATTGACTAAGATGAGACTTCTTCAAATCTGGTACACATTTTTCAATGTACCCAACATCGAGAACTTCAAATCTGCTTCTCGAGAACTTCAGAACTGCTTCTCGAGTAATACAGTTGACTACTGGAGAACTTCTTATATTCTCTCGAGAAATGACCTACCTCTCGAGAAGTCTGATGCAATTTTTCATTTTCAAGTTCAAATTTTTTATATTCGCACCCGGACACTACTACCGCCATATTTTCAGGTATTTTATTTTTATTTTCATGATTTAAGACTTATATAAATAGATTAAAGTCTGAAAAATCCAAAATCACAAATTTCAAAACCCTTCTCTCGAGAAAAACTTTTTGACTTCTCTGTCATCATCACCCTCTTATCGCCACTTCAGAATTTCTCTCAAAAAAAAGGATTTCTGTTCATCTCTCTAGATCATGGACCCTCCGTCGAAGATTGGAATCGGCAGTGAACTCGTTTCTGTTGGAATCGCCGACCTGTCAGATCATTTCAACAACCTTCTACTGTTATTGTAAGTCGCTGGACTCTCATTCGTTTTGGAACACCCGTGCAAATTTTTACCTCCGGATGTTGAAGAATTTTTCAAGAATGCCAAAGTTAAGAGAAATGGAAGGATTCTGAAATCCAAAGTTCGTGGAATCAAGGTTAAGCTAACTACTCCTGTTGTCTCTAAGCTTCTTCGGTTGCTAGTCATTGATGAAGAACATGACCTAACTAAGGAAGATCACAATCTGGCCTGTGGATTTTGTGGTGTCTCTATTGATGTGAGCATCATTCGCCTCCCTGATCTCAATCCAGAGAGCAAATTACTTGTGGATATACTTGGAAAAGTTCTTCTGTGTAGAACAAGTTCTATCAGTTTCATTACAAATGATTTTTTTGATATGATGACAGCAGTTATTTGCAGAAAGAAGTTTCAGTGGGGGATGATGATTTTTGATAAAATCAATGAAAGCATTAAGGCACCAAACTATGGCAGAATAAATTCTCTTATCCTTCATGAACTCAGGCCAGAAGTATTTGATCTTTCTAAAGGTACTACTCTACATCATATGAAGAAAGTTTCAATTTCCTCCATTCAAAGATAGGAGATCAAGCTTCAAAACCCTGCTCAAGCTGCAAAAGCCCATGATTTCCATAAGGATGAGGACAGGTCCCCATCTTCCCCTTTACATCAAGTGGCTGGCACTTCAGGTGCAGTTGCTGAGGGGGAGCCTGCTCCTACAGTCCCAGAGGCAAGCCATTTTGCTCTTCCTCCAGATGTTCCTTCAGATGTTGTTGCTAAGAACACTCCTACCCAACCAGATGATACAGGTATTCTTGTTGTTGATCTGCCTACTGAAGACATTCTTTCTGATGCATAAGTGAAAGAAAAAGTTCTAACTACATAAGATGATATCAATAGAATGATTGATGAACTCACATCAAAAGAACCTCTTCCCCCTCTACATGCAGACAAATATCCTCCTCCAGAACCATATCCATCAGACCATCATTATAAACTAGGATCCCCTCACCCTCAGTCTCCAGCTGCAGTTGTACATGAAGAAGAAACAGTTTTTATTTCTGATGAAGAATCCATTCCTGAACCAGTTGAAGCTCCCCTCAAGAGCCTAAACTTCTCCCTTCCTACTATACCTAGTGAGGAAGGAGATGTTTTCATTCATACCACCAGAGTCTAGAGCTCAGTTATCATAGAAGAAATACCTCCCTGGTCAGCTCCATTAGTAACTCCTCCTCCTCTACCTCCTCAAGATGAAGCACATTTTGTAGATACCATTCTAGGCAAAATTGAGTTAATACTAGCACAGCAAAGAACTTACTTTGAAGACTCTCTGAAAGTTATAACTGAAAAATTCACTGCTCTTGAAAATAAATGAGCAGAGGATTTGCTGAGATTCAGCACAATACTGATGAACTGAAACACCTGTTCAAAATAGGTGAGAAAGCTCTAGATCACACAATTACCATCATTGGTCATGTGATGGATCAATTAGTAACTCTAGCAAACAATCAAATTCAATTGGAAAAGAAGGCTCAAGAACATAATTTCAAAACATGTGAAGAAGGTTGCAAATTCAAAGAGGATGCCATAGCTACCCTATCCATAGAAGTCAAAAAGGGGAAGAGTTTAGTAAAGGAATACTTAGAAAAATATGATGTAAGAAAGTAGATAGAATGGGAAGCAAAGCTGAAAGAGATACATGCTGATATTCAGAAACAGATTAATGGTGTCAAGTTTCATACTTATGATACAACTATTTGGATGCACACCCAGATATTTCCAGATTTTCAAGTCAATTCAAATGTTATTCCACATTATCTTAATCCAACTGCTCAGCATCCTCCTATCCAACAGCCATCATTCTCTACAAGACCTGAAGGTTCTGATGATCCTCCTATAGAAAGCTATGCTCAAGTATTGGAATTTGAACAGACTGATGTACCTTCTCAAGCTCCTCCTGATGTGCATATCCCTAAGAGAAGAAAGTATGGTGATGGAGCCTCTACTAGTAGGTCCACTCCTAATCCTGAAGTATAAAGAAGGAAAGCTCAAGAGCTTGCTGAAATATAGAGCCCAACTTCCAAATCCCTAATCCTTGAGACTCTTAAACTTGTTGTTGATTATAATGAGAATAGGAATGATTATTGCAGCTCATATGAATGGGAGTTATATGAGAAATCTTTAACTAAGAGAAGGATATATTACAGAGAGTATGGAAAGAACAATCTTAAAGCTCCTCCTAAGCCTGCCAAATATTATCCTAAACCTTTCAGTTATCAGAAGAGGGAACAAGAGAAAAAGGAGAAGCAGCAACAACAGCAAAGCAAGCAATGATAGAAGAAGATCAAAAGTTTCCTTATAAGATTTTATGAAATTGGATTTTTCATTGGACATTATCTATAAATATAAATCTTTTAATTTTGATGATCTGATTTTTCATTTCTTAACATTTTTTCATTATTACTTTGTTTACTAGTCAGTTTGTTTTATTTATCTTGATGTAATTCACCTTAGTGTAGAGGATTCTGACTTCTATAAATAGGGGGAGATTGTAAGGTATTGTATCCATAATAACCCAGATTTGTATGAAGTCATCCTTGAACAAAGATAAATTAAGTTTGTATTTGATACTCTTTTAAGTTGAGTGCTTGCAGGTTATAGTTGCCAAGTATAGACCAATGTCAGTCTACAATGAGTCACCAAACACAGGACCATACAATATAATCCCTCATTGTGTGATCCATGATGTTGACTCATGTGTAGCCTCTATATTGGGACACACTTCTTTTTCAAGTACTAAAGTAATTGGAGAAAGAATAGTTGTTATATACCTTGAAGAAAAATTTATTTTAAAAGAAAAAAAAATTCTAACTCCACTACTCGAGAAGTGCATCTTGTACTCGAGTAGTGCTAAAGTGATTTCTCGAGTTAAGCTCTGTATAGTTTTCGAGTAGCAGAAGCTATTCTCGAGAAGTCCTTATTTAGTACTTAAGAAATTCATGCAGTACTCGAGCACTACTCACCTTCCTCTCGAGTTATCTCAAAAATCATTTCAGAAATTTTTCTAAGTCTTATACTCGAGTAACATAAGCCATTACTCGAGAAGGCCAAGCCCTGTATCGAGAAAGCAGAAGACCAGTACTCGAGTAATGAGAAGTTAAGTTTCGAGAAGTCTGTTTATTCTCGAGAAGTGAAGTTAGTTCTCGAGAAGTCATTATATAGTTCTCGAGTAATAGAAGCTATTTCTCGAGAAGCCAGAAATCATTTCCCGTGTACTTGTTCTCGACCATACGTACTCTTCTCGAGAAACAGATATTTGTTCTCGAGTAGTCTATTACTCACTCAAGAAGTGCAGTAAATTTTCCTGAATTTTCGTTAAGTCCAGACGAAAATGTTTTCAAATCTAATCTCGATTCTTATTGGTCCACGTGTGCAGTCATTTATGATTATGACCGTTAGGCTTGTCCTATAAAAGGTCTTATAAAATTCGACTAACCCTAACACACGAAATCAAGAATTCTGAATCGTACTATTCATTCTGAATCAGGAAAGCCGCCGCTCTTCATCGACATTCTCACCACTGCTCTTCTCCGATTCAAGTGATTCAGAGCAAGAAGAGATCAACAGATCAAGGCATTCAATTTCTACAGATCCATCTCTTGATCGTGCTGATCCCAAGTTTTCAGATCTAGAGATTTCTGCTTGTCTTCTTCAATCCATTTTTGATAAATCTTGAAAGTTCATGAAAGAAGAAAGGTTGAAGATTCAGATCTGAGATAATTTTGTAAGTATATTTTTGTTTACAAAATCTTTATTCTTGTAGGAGATTTTATCTCCGAGTTTTGTAAGAAGTTCTTTTTCTTCCGAGTGTAGATCCCGTTGTGAGGATTGAGTTATAGGGGCGTTACTCTGAGTTGTAGGATTGGTTTTCAATCCGAGATAATAGTGAAGTAGCCAAGTCTAATGTAGTGCTAGATCGGTGAGGTGGAGAGTGGGCGTACCCAAGGTTGGAGAACCACTATAAATCTTATGTTCTCTGTGGCTTGTTTGTTTATTTTCTGCGCTCCGTTCTTTCAAGTTTTTATTCCACAAAGAGAGGCAGACCTCACCAATGCACCCCCCCCCCCCCCCCTCTAGGTGATTTATGTCGACAACTAAAAACATCAGGTAAGACCATCCCAGCAAGATCCTCTCGGCAAAGAAACCTCTGGTAAGCTATGTTCAGCGAGTAGGGGTTCTGCGCGGTCATCCTCTAAGAACCTAAGGTTTGAGCGGAAGCTCGACAGCATTGGCGAATAATAATAGATAAGAAGCCAAAATTAACAACAAAAAGGCATTTCAGCAAAAGAGAGGATTTAACTTTACTATCTCAAAAATTTACAGCTCTAGGGGTTTCTCCCCTTGTATAGAAGATCAAAAAAAGATAAAAATTACAAGGCAAAAAAAAGAGATGGGAAGTCTTCAGGAAGATCCACCGGAGTTCTCGCTGGAGGTGGCTTCGCTCTCGCTGGAGGAGGAGCTTGATTCGCTTCCGCTTGAAGAGTCATCCTCTCCCTCAGGCTTTTGGATGGGATTATACATCCAGGGAAGGATCCCACGTGTCGTAAGCGTCTCGATGCTTTCGTTTAGGAACCCCGACTCCCGCAGCACTTGGATCACGGTTCTAGAGTCCATCTGGCCATTTTCCTGCGTCATCACCTCTATTTCATAGTTAGAGTATTGATGACGTAGGACCTTCATGGTGGGAGGCAGCATAACCTATACGTTGGCTTCCTGTGCTTTTTTGAGTTAATCCTTCAGCAGAGCAATCTTGCACCGGAGAGAAGCCTCCCGCGCACGCGACAACTGGGCCTGGGCAGAATCCTATGAGGAGTTTGGGGTTAGAGCTAACATAAAATTGTCGCAAGGTGAAAGACCTTTGAAAATTGTCATACCTCGACCGCCGGGCGAAGGGAGAGAAGCTTCAGGGAAGCTGCCTGATTGGCCTTCAGGGTGGCCGCCTCAGCAACGGTGAGATCACTTGATTTGATCGCCTCGACATGGTTGCGCTCGATGTTGATGTTGTGGCGCGTATTCATTTGCGCGAGCTCAAGCGCGTGCATTTGGGCCCAAACAGATTCATGGGCGAGAGCCCGAGTAGTCTCCCGGTCATATACACTAGCATCTACCCGGCTGTAAAGCCCGAAGCCAAGCGTGTAGGCTTCATCGTTGGTTGTGTCTTGGTCTATCAAGGAGGGGAGGAGCGATAAGATTGAGGCTCAGTTGGCTTCTCGGTCCCATCGGAGCAGGGGCTGTCCCTCTTCATCGAGGAACTTCTCACCGAGGCCAAAGTTCTGATGCCCTCTCGGCACTGGCTTGGCGGGAATAATCTCGGGAGGGGTGGCAGACTTCCCAGCGACAACCACTTTACCCACGGCAGATGGGGTCTCGATGGGGGTCTCGACGACGTACTTACCCTTGTCCTTCTGGGATGGTTTAGATTTCTTGGAAGGGGCCGAAGGAGCGTCTGGCTTCTACTTCCCAACACTTGGTTGGGAAGGAGCGCCCAGCTCATTCCAGCAGGCGAGAGCGGCGGACGTGGTGAGAGCCAGTGTGGCAGCAGAACCCCTAGCCTTGTCAAATGGTTAGTTGAGGGGGATCTCCCACTCACCTACGAAATTCATAAAAGGTTAATCTTAAAAGTTTGAAGTATAGATTAAATGGGTAAAGCGGAATGATACCTTTGTCGGCAGGAACTAGCGGGTGGAAATCGACATCCCACCGCAAGAACTTCATGTCGAAGTTCTTGATACAAAAGAAGTTGAGGAGGGAGATCTCGCACCCCCCCCCCTCCCAGTGCCGAAGGCCTATAGGTTGCCTCATCATACTAATCCGGCGAGAGGGGTATATTACCGAAGTTCCCTGCTACGAAGATAAACTTCTGGGGCCATTCGTGGTTTTTGTTGGCGAGACCGCTGGTCTTCACCGAATGGCTCGAGAAGAAGACGACCCCTCCCTTGGCACGGAAGTTGAATAACTTGCGGAATATGGAGAGGTTGAATTTGACCCTTTTCTCACACATCTAGCAGGTGAAATTTACCAGCAATGCCATGGAGTTAGGGTTGAGCTAGGCCAGCACCACCCCATAGTATCGAAGGGCCTGGCACATTTTTGTCTAGAGGGAGAGGCAGAACCACACCTTGAAGTGGTCCAGCAGAATGGTAAGCTCTCATTGCGGTAGGAAGTTGACCCTATCCTTATTCCTAGGGTTGCACGCGACAAACCCTGTCGGAATGTAGTCCGCCACTATGGAGGCAAATTAAGTCTCGGTCAGGCGGCAGGGGGGAAGTTATGCTCAAGGAAGCTTGCACGCATTTGGTGCGGCCCTCATTTTCGCCCGGCATTTGTGAGTTGGCGGAAAGGGGATAGAGAGAGTGATGTGTGAAGGTTCATGGCTGCAGAAGTAGCGAGAGCAAGTGGGATGGAAGACGAAGGCTTGGTATCAAGTGGAAGTAAATGTGGTTGGTGAGGCGGCCTATTTATAGAAAAATAACGGAAGTGCGGGTAGCAATTTTGTGCAATCCGACGTTTCGTCTTCCGTCCGGTCCTGCCAAAGCTTCATATACCTGTAGAGGGCGATAGCCTCTAGGAGGGGTCCCGGAGTAAGAGAAAAACAAATATACAGAGAAAGAATCGGGGCGAGAACTAGACACTCGACAAGATAGAAGGGAATGAAAAAATAAGAATAAAAAATAGTAGGCCTCTCACCGGGCGAGAGGCATAATAATAATAAAATAAAGTATCAAATGTTCATATTTATTACAAGCGCGAAAAGTTACAAGCAAGAAGGTAAGGCTGGGGGTAAGGGAAAAGAGGCGAGAATCCATAAAGCTCAGTATTGCTCCCACCGCCAGCGACCCCGACCCTGCCTCCCATTCCTCGGGGGCACTCACGGGTAATGATAAGTAGTCACAGTTGTGAGCTCCTGGTGTACAAGGCTCAGCTGGTCTTGGGCCTGTGCGATGTGCCTCCCAGGTGAAGTCTCCTCTCTCCCGCCTCTCAGGTGATCCGTCTCGCCGAGGAGATGGGCATAGTCCCGCTCAATCATGGCTAATCGCTGCTCCATCCTTGCCTGGAAGCCACTTGCCTGCAGGGAGTCTTCTCGCCGCATTCAGACAAGCTTGGATACGACTCCCGCCACCCTCTCCCTCTACTCCTTCGCAACTCTGGAGGCTTCAAGAAAGCTCAACATTTCGCTGGGGGGAGGCGGTGGCGAGATCACCTCTTCATCTGCACCAGACAATTCTTCAGTCTCCCTAGAACCTGGGGAGGGATGGTGTCAGCATCGTCAAGAAGGAAAAAAAAGAAGTCAAGTTTGGTCTTACTTGAAGTTCGGCGAGAGTTCTCAGGCCGCCCTTTGAAAGGCTTTCCAAAAAGCAGGAGGGGTGGTTTTCCCCATCCCGAGGGGCGTGGGGTCTGCTCCCACATATGTATCTCGGTTGGAGGCGGAATGTACAACCCCATATCCGGCGAGTAGTGGTCGATAGAAGCCAGATCGGCCAAAGTCCAGCAGTTGCCTCGCCCAAGTGGTGTGGATCGTTTGAGGGGTGAGTGGAGCGGGTCAGCTCACACTCACCCCAGGGGCTCAGCGAGTAGCGGGCAAGCGGAGCATATTGGCTCGCACTCGCCCCGGGGGTTCGGCATACAGCGGGCGAGCGGGGCAGCTCCGGCCCGCATTCTCCCAAGGCTGGCAGAGACGGCGAGTGCCAGCTCCATCGATCACTCGCCGCCCCCGGCAAGTGGAGGCTCTATAGGTTCGCTTTCCCAGTCCCCTATGATGTATTTTTTACTATTTTACCCCCGCTGGCCTGTCTATAGCCTGTTGGAACTACGGAGTTACGTTGTTGACAGACCCAGTTGGGCTGCACATAGCTGCTCAGAACAATGGAGGTTGGCTATTTGTAGGCTATTTTTAGAAATCTATAAACAGACCTAAGGGGGTACCTCAAAAGGCATGCTTACTGGTGCCCAGGTCTTCTTGCACTTTCTGAGATAACCTTAGCTCGGCAGTTGGCTAGGGAGGGGAAGCGCTCTAAGATCTTTTGGGAGTGTGGTGGGACCTCCACGCCGAGCCCTTGGGTCCTTTCCTTATTCTTTTTCCTTAATTGTTTGGCTCGCGAGAGAGAAGTAAGTGTGTAATCACCCCTTCCCCAAGGGTGAACTCCATAGAGACCTAGTTTTCAGTTTCAACATTTTTATGCGGTGAGCATGGATCGTGGTTAGCACAGAAAATCTTTAGCAGGCTCGATGATTGGATGAGAAGGGTAAGGTTTGGACAGGGCCGACTCGCCACACCCTCCCCCTCTCGCCACGGTGGGGATGTTTGAGGAATTTAGGTAGGAGGTGCCCGGCCTCATCAGGTTCGCACTCGCCGCGCGTGCCGAGTGCTCAACACAAGTTGTTCTAGTCGTTGCCGCCCTAGATCTAGGATGGGATGCCCCATCTCGGCGAGCTGGGAAGGAGGTTACTGAGGAGGGGAGGTAGCGCAATCTCCCCAGGTGAGTGCTCTTCCCCGGGTCGATGAGTGGAGGCCGGTTTGGTGAGATATGGGTGTGAGATCCTCCGGCTCGCCCAGCAAGGGGAGGCAGCCCCCTAGTGAGTTAGTTTATTTTTCCACAGTTCCAGAGGGGTTCAGGGAGCCAGAGATTTCCTACTACACCGGGAAGGATGACCCGGTACAGTACATCTAGTGGTTCGAGGATGTGGTATCGATAAGACAGATGTCGGATGCCTTTAAATGCAGGCTATTCGCAATCACCCTCAAGGAGAAGGCGAGGGAGTGGTTCCACCAGCTGCCGTCCAACTCCATCTACTGCTTCAAGGACCTGCACCGGGGGTTCATGTTGAGGTTCACCACATCCAAGAAGAGGAAGAAGGAGTCAGAGTCCTTGTTCCACATCAAGCAGGGGGTGACCGTAACCTTGGGGAGCTACGTGGACCGGTTTCAGGAGGAGGTCACCCAGATCAAGGAGATGTCATGTCACACCCTGATGATGGCCTTTACCTTGGGGCTGCAACAAGGTTTCTTTAGGATGGAGCTGAAGAGGGTGCCACCTCTCTCCTATAAGGAGTTGATGGAGAGGGCGGCAAGATAAGTCGAGGGGGAGGCGTCAAACCCCGAGTTTGCAAGGAAGCTGGACAGGTGGGCCACGGAGGAGGAGAAGGGGCCAGGAGGTGGCCGAGGTCAAGAGGTGAGGAGAGCTGAACCCCAATAGTAGGAATAGCTGCAGCAGGTGCAGCAGCAGCATCCAAGGTGGGGGCGTCAGGAGCTGAATAATCAGCTAGGCTAGAGGTAGCTGGGGTGGCAAGATCGGGGCTAGCAGAGAGGTTTCCATGGAGGAGACAACCGCTAGGGAGGACAGATCCACTTTCACCCTCCAGGCTAGAGGCAGGGTCAGAGGCCTCCCCTCCCTGATCAGCATCAGGCTATGATGATAGCCATGCAAAGGAGGAGGGTAAGTAGAGGAGGAGGAGGGAAGTTAGGGTGGAGTTACCCTATTGTGACTTCCACTAGGAAGAGGGGCACGCTACAGCTATGTGCCCAGAGTTCCTCGAGGTGAGAGGAAATAGGGAGCAACAACAGTAGAAGGACTGCTGGGAGGTGCGGATTGAAGAAGTTCTACCTCGGGCAGAGGAGGATCGCTGTGAGGACCGTGCCGATGTTGGGGCCCGAGGAGGGATTGGAGTGATTTATGGGATGGTGGGGGTCGAGGCTTCCCGGAAGGCAAGTCTCCATACCATGTACCGCCAGAGCATTTGCTCCACATCCTAGACCCCACCCCCAGAAGTGAAGATAACCTTCTCAAGGAAGGACATGTCGGATCACGAGGACCCCTTCTGCGCAGAGTTGGTCATCCAGACTGCAATCGGGATCTTCACCATCTCCCGGATCCTCATCAACAATGGGAGTTCGGTAAATGTCATCTTTAAGAAGGCATTTGACATGATAAAGTTGTAGGCCAAGAGAGTGCTAGCCTCGGACGGACTCCTGTTTGGGTTTTCTGGGGAGAGAAAGGAGGTGGAAGGAGGAGTGGGGCTCCATGTCACTCTGGGGAGGCAGTCCCACAACTACAGGTTCGTCATCATAGATTCCCCCAGTAGTTATAACGCCATCTTTGGGCGACCTCTCATCAGCGCCTTCCGCTGCGTCCCCTTATCCATTCACCAGTGCTTGAAGTTCAACGCCGAGGGGATCCAGGTCCGAGTCCGAGAAGACCCCAAGGTGGTGAGTGTTATGTTACCGCGGTGAACTCCATTTCTTGGTAAGAGGAACCGAGGAGATGGAGAGGAGGATGGAGGAGGCAGAGCAGGAAGTAAGTGGAGTAGAGATGGAGGTGGAGGAGAACCGCACCCAGGTGGAGGTAATGGAGGGAGTCTAGGTGCCGGCCGAGGTAATGGTCGTAGAAGAGGCTGAGGAGGAGACCCTTATCCCAGGAGAGGTGGATGTTGGAGAATGGGGGAGCAGTCCTGCTTGGTGGCTACAGAGGCGGTGGTGGATATAGAATTCCTCACCCTGGCAGGCAAGGTGGAGAAGGTGCGTATCAGCGGGGGGCTGACCCCGGCAGACCAGGTGAGGATGCTGGCATGTATCCAGAAGAACGTTGACATCTTCTCTTGGAGTGCGGAAGAGATGTCGGGGATTGATGCAGGCGTTGCCTGCCACCGCCTCAACTTGGACCCATAAGCTCGCCCCATCTAGTAGAAGAAGAGGTCCATCACGGACAAGCTGGCTGAGCCCATCAGGGAAGAGGTGGTCAAGCTCCTGAAGGCTGGCTTTGTATCCGAAATCCAATACCCTGGCTGGGTCTCCAATGTAGTAATGGTAAAAAAAGGAGATGGCCGGTGGAGAATGTATGTTGATTTCTCTTTTCTTAATAAATCATGTCCTAAAGATTGTTACCCCTTTCCTCGAATCGACACGCTCGTTGACTCAGCCGTAGGTTTTCCTGTAATGAGTTTCTTAGATGTTTTTTAGTTTATCATCAAATCAGGATGCACCCCCCCCCCCCCCCCCCCGTGATGTAAAATATGTCTCCTTCATCACTGGCGATGGGTGCTACTGCTACAAAATGATGCCCTTTGGGTTGAAAAATGTAGGGGAAATATATCAAAAGATGATGGATCAAGTCTTCCAGGAATAGAAGGGTAGGAATCTCGAGGTGTATGTGGATGACCTAATGATCAAGAGCCGAGGGGTGGACTCCCACCTCCAGGATCAAGAAAAGACCTTCAACACCTTGTGCAAATACGAGATGAGGCTCAACCCCTTGAAATATGTTTGCGGGGCAAGCAGAGGCAAGTTCTTGGGCCATCTTCTCACCCTCGCGAGAGTGGAGCCAAATCCTGACAAGGTTAAGGAAATCATGGAGTTGGGGTCGCCTCAGAATGCTAAGGAGGTGCAGCAGTTGACAGAGAAGTTTGAAGGGCTAAGCAGGTTCCTTTCCCGGGCTAGGGAGAAGTGCTCTCCCTTCTTCAAAGCAATGAGGGGAGGCAAGAATTTCGAAGGGACTGGGGAATGTTAGGAGGTGTTCCAGGCCTTGAAGAGGAAGTTAACTCGGGCCCTCCTGCTCCAAGGGTCGAAGGAGGAGGAGTACCAATCTCTGTATCTCGAGGTCGGAGTCGAGGCCTTGAGCTCCGTCCTAGTTTGGGAAGAGCAAAGGAAGCAGCTTCCCATATACTACGTGAGCAGGGTCCTGAGGAAGGCGGAACTCTGTTATCCCATCTTGGAGAAGTTGTCCTTCGCTCTGGTCATCTCGGCTTGAGGCTCTGACCATATTTTCAAGCACACTCCATCCGAGTGGTGACGGACCACCCCCTCTACAACATCTTCGAGGGGGTGGAGCATTCAGGCAGGTTGGCAAAGTGGTCGGTGGAGCTGAGTGAGTTCGATATCTCTTTCGTCTAGCACCTCTCGATCAAGGCCCAAGCAATGGACGACTTTCTGGATGATTATGTGGTCGAGGTGGCGGAGGCGGAACTCACTCGCCCAGTTCGCTGGATGGTTATGATAGACGGTGCGTCAGGAAGACATTCCCTGGTGGTGGGGGTGATCTTGGAGAGCCCCTAGGGAATGAGGATCGAGTATACGATGGTGGTACATTTTCCCATCACTAATAATCAGGTCGAGTACGAGGCTGTGATATCAGAGTTGCACCTAGACAGGGAGCTGGGGGTGCATGATGTGGAGGTCCTCACTGACTCTATGGTGGTGGCCTCCCAGATCAATGGGGAGTTTGAGGTAAGGGAACCAACTCTCCAATTTTACTTGGCAAAGGTGAAGTGGGTCATCGATACATTCCAATCCTTCTCCATCCAACATGTGTCGAGGGAAGAGAATGAGCAGGTTGATCACTAGCCAAGCATGGTCTCTGGGTAGGGGGCACCATCACTGACCTGTTCCGTTCGTCCATCCAAGAAGGGGAGATGATGGAGGTGGACCAACACCCCTCATGGATAGATCCATTCACAATATTCCTGTCCACAGGGGAGTTCCCAAAAGGGATAGATAAGAAGAAGTTTAAACACAAGTCGGCATATTATCTTATGTACAACGGGCAATTGTATAGGAAGAATCTCTCGGGGATGTTAGCACGTTGCATAGCTGAGGGGGAGGTCGAGAGGATTCTAGAGGAGGTGCATTTAGGGGAGTGTGGAAGCCACTCGAGGAGCAGAACCTTGGAAGGGAGGATAGTCCGACAGGGATACTTTTGGCCGACCCTGAGTCAGGATGCTGCGGAGTTCGCAAAGAAGTGACACAAGTGCCAGTTATTTGCCGCCCTCTAGCTCCAACCAGCTCAGCAGCTCAGGAGTATCACAGCCCACTGGCCCTTCTCCATTTGGGGAATGGATTTTGTAGGGCCTTTCCCCCAGGCTAGCGGGCAGTGGAGGTTCCTGCTAGTGATGATAGATTATTTTTCTAAATGGTCGGAAGTGAAGGTGCTAGCCAAGGTGACCTCCCAGGTAATCAGGAATTTCGTTTATGGGGAGATCGTCTGCCAGCACAGATTGCCCCAGTCCATTGTCACAGACAATGGGCCTCAGTTTGCCAGCACCGAGTTCATCAATTTCTATGGACTGCTCAGGATCAACCTCAGGTTCACGTGGGTCCACCATCCTAGGAGCAACAGGCAAGTGGAGGCGGCGAACAAAATCATCGTCAACCTCCTCAATAAGAAGGTGGAGAATTTAAAGGGTAGCTGGGTGGAGCAGCTTCATTCAATTCTTTGGGCCCTTAGAACCACTCCCAAAATAGCCACGGGGGAGACCCTCTTCAAGCTCTCCCATGGGTGCGAGGTCGTGTCATGCAGTGGTCCGGAGCCGCCCTGCTCTGGGCCCACCAAAGGAACACATCTGGTCCCACCACCGGGATGCAGCCAGAGCACCCAACCCATGACCGCACCTATTCTCAGCGTGGCGAGATGTTGAGGCGGAGTCTCGAACCCAGGCCCCTTGATAAAGAGCTTTCCTAACAGCTCTCATCACCAACTGAGCTGCAGCTCAGTTGGTGATGAGAGCTGTTAGTAAAGCTCTTTATCAAGGGGGCTGGGTTCGAGACTCCGCCTCAACATCCCGCCGTGTTGAGAATAGGTGCGTTCATGGGTGGGGTGCTTGGGCTGCAGCCCTGTGGTGGGACCAGACGTGTTCCTCTGGTGGACCCAGATCAGGGCAGCTCCGGACCACTACATCATTGAGGTCAGGGGCTACCGTCTCCGAAATGTGGAGGGCGAGGCCCTAAGTCACACCTGGAGTGGTGATGACTTGAAGCATTTCCATCTGTGAAAGTATGTACATCCCTTCCTTCAATAAATATGAAATCTTTGCCCCAACTCTTTTGCAGATCAAGTTATGACGAATTGTGTTTATCAAGCTAAGTCCCGAAATGCCCCATTACCAGGCTCCCACCAAGCTGGCATGGGGAGGAAGTTGAACGAGGACACATTTTCCCGCTCTGGGTTAGGTCCCGAGATGCTCCTACTGCAAGGCTCCCACCTAGCTTGAAGGGTCATGATACTCGAGTGACGTCATTATGAACCTAGAGGGTTGAGGCCGGTTGATGATCAACACCCGCCGTCAGGCTCCCACCTAACTGATTGGGCTGGTGGTAGCACCCAGAGGATAAGTGATGACAAGTTTTCTCGCTCTTGGGTTAGGTCCCGAGATGCTCCTACTGCCAGACTCACACCTAGCTGGCAGGGCCGGGATCCTCGAGTGACGTCGTTATGACCCTGGAGGGTTGAGGCTGGTTGAAGCTCAACACCCGTCATCAGGCTCCCACCTAGCTGATTGAACCGGTGGTAGCGCCCAGAGGATAAGTGATGGAAAATTTTCTCGCTCTGGGGTTAGGTCTCGAGATGCCCTTACTTTCATGCTCACACCTAGCTGGCAGGTCCGAGATCTTCGAGTGATGTCATTATGAACATAGAGGGATGAGGCAAATTGATTCTCAACACCCGTCGTCAGGCTCCTACCCAGCTGATTGGGCCAGTGGTAGCGCCCGGAGGATAAGTGATGACAAATTTTCTCGCTCTGGGGTTAGGTCTCAAGATGCTCCCGCTGCCCGGCTTCCACCTAGCTGGCAGGGTCGGGATCCTCAAGTGATGTCATTATGAACCTGGAGGGATAAGGCCGGTTGATGCTCAACACCCTCCATCAGGCTCCCACCTAGCTGATTGGGTCGGTGGTAGCACTCGGAGGATAAGTGATGACAAATTTTCCCGCTCTAGGGTTAGGTCCCGAGATGCTCCCGCTGCCAGACTCCCACCTAGCTGGCAGGGCCGGGATCCTCGAGTGATGTCGTTATAACCCTGGAGGGCTGAGGCCGGTTGATGCTTAACACCCTCCATCAGGCTCCCACCTAGCTGATTAGGTTGGTAGTAGCGCCTGGAGGATAAGTGATGACAAATTTTCCCGCTCTGGGGTTAGGTCTGGAGATGCTCCCGCTCCTAGGCTCCCACCTAACTGGTAGGGTCGGAATCCTTGTGTGATGTCATTATGACCGTGGATGGCTAATGTCAGTTGATGCTCAACACTCGCCGTTAGGCTCCCATCTAGCTGATTGGGCTTGTGGTAGCGCCCAGAGGATAAGTGATGATAGTTTTTCTCGCTCTATGGTTAGGTCCCGAGATGCTCCTGCTCCTAGGCTCCCACCTAGCTAGCAGGGTCAGGATCCTCGAGTGAAGTCATTATGACCCTAGATGTCTTAGGCCGGTTGATGATCAACACCCGCCGGCAGGCTCATACCTAGCTGATTGGGCCGGTGGTAGCGCCCGTAGGATAAGTGATGACAAATTTTCTCGATCTGGGGTTAGGTCCTGAGATGCTCCCGCTGTCAAGCTTCCACCTAGCTGGCAGGGCTAGAATCCTCGAGTGACGTTGTTATGACCCTGTATGGCTGAGGTCGGCTGATGCTCCACACCCATTGTCAGGCTCTCACCTAGCTGACAAGGCTGAGAATCTCGGTGGACAGGGCTACATCTAAATTCAGTAATCAGCTAGTTGGACTAAAGAGGGCAGAACGCAAAGGTGATTAAGGTTTGAATCCATTCACTCCTAGGCGAGCCAGCCGAGGTTGCTACAGGATGCTTCAAGGAGAAAGAACTGCCACAGGCGAGCTGAGCACTCGCGAGACCGGCTCGGCAAGTCGCATGGGCCTATTACCCTAGAGATAGCATCATCCCATGACAAGATGAGAGTGCGGCGAGTAGAGGTCTTGGCATCCACTAAGGATGGCGAGACGAGGTGGTCCTTAGTGGTACATTTCCACCCTCTTAAAATTTTACTTGGGATTTTTCTAACAATTTCAGCTTGACAAAAACAAAAGGGGCAACTCATGGGCGAGCTGAGTACTCGTGAGCTTGGTTTGGCAGAGGGTCCGCCTCCTAATTATCTAGGGTCGGCAAGCTCTCAAGGCCTCTCAGCGAGCACGAACCTAACTCAGATACATTCTAGCGGCAAGCTCTATCCTAGCAAGGTTGCCCAACGAGGAGGTCAGCTCGCAGGCGAGTACAGCATAGTAGATTAAAAAAAAGGAAAGAGACAAATTCAAGCTAAGTACTTTTTCATTAGTAAATAGTACATGTTACAAAAGGGGGTAGAATTACAATGAAAGAAAAGCAAAAATGGGAAGGGGATGCGAGTCAGCTCTCTCCCTCCCCTCCAGACGGGTGATCCTCCTCGCCTTCCCCTACGAATGCAAGGTCATCCTTGTAGCCCTTGACATCCTTGAACAGTGACTCAAAGCTTTCCTCCTTCTCGTTGGGAGGGGTGGTCGGCAGGAACAAGTTCGACAAAAGGTCCCTCGGTGTGATCTCCTCGCATCCCTCCACCAACACCTCCATGTCTTTCATCATTTGGAGGGTGTAGTCAGCAATACTGATGGAGTTGATCCATAGCCTCTCGGCGACCTCGGCCTCATTGTAGACCCTTGGCCATTTGGTAGGGATGCTGTGCTCGCTGCCAGACTAAGGGAGGAAAATTTCAGTCTACCGAATCATCTCGCCCTTAAGATCTTTGTTCTCCTCCCTCAGTCTGCTGACCTCCTTATCCAGCCCGGAGGCACGAGCCTCCTGCTCGGCAACATGAGGCTCCAGCTCGACAATGCGAGCACGCAGCTTGTCCGTGACTTCGGCATCCTGGAGAGAATGGCAAGGTAAGATTAGTATGCTTGAAGGATCCTAAGGGAAAAAGGAAGGGAGTATTCGGCGCTTACCATCCAGCTGACAGTTTTTGCGAGAAGGTTCTCAGCGACCTGCATTCGCCCCGCCATGTCGGTAGCTTTGTCCTTCGCGAGGTCTCAATCCTGCTCCACCTTCAGCAATAGGTGGTTGAGGTTGAAGCCTCGACAGACCACCATGTGGTGTAGCTTCAAGGCCCGCATCTGGGCCTGTAAACCTTCGCGGCCGAACTGACGAAGGGTCGGGCCCTTTTAGGCCTCGATGTCCTCGCAAACATATAGTCCGAAGCCAAGTTCATAGGCATTCCCGTAGATGGTCTGACCCCCCGACCAGAAGGGATGGAGTGATGAGATGGAGACCCTGTTGGTCTGCTCATCCCACCGCACTATCGGCTCGCCAACCAGATCTTTTGACATTCCCCCAAAGCCAAAGAGGGGGTGGTTATTCAACAGGCTCGGCTCGCGGGCCGCAGTCACTACTACAGTAGTGGAGGTGGAGAGCTCGCCACCCTCCAGGTCCTTCTCTGGCGAGCCCTTCAGAGAGCTCTTTGGAGACCCTTCTGGCGTGGTCTCTAGCGAGCTTATGTAAACTTATTGTTGTTGTGGTTTCCCCCTGACTTGTTGTTGTTGTAGTCCCCCCATGGAAACCACCATCTCCTTCAACTTCTTTGGCGGAGTGGGGAGGCGAGGCGAGTGGTGATCGCTTTCCACTTAAGAAAAAAGAGCCGAACTAGCAATCCAATTAGGCAAGTATACCTATCGAACTGTAGCTAGGGGACACAAGTGTCGTATTGAAATCCGGGAACTGTTGAGTACACTTACTCACACGAAGACTATTATTTTATCGACGAAAATATTTAGGGATAAAGAAAAAATTAAACGCACTTAATAAAAGGAAAATAGCACTAAAGGAGAGCTAATTGCAGTTAAATAGAAAGCATAAAAGAAGCGGTTACAACGAAGGATTAGAACGATGAAATAGAAATGCACTCGATCGAGAATCACCTCGGCTAAAGTCGATTAAAAATACGATAAGTAAACCTAAACTTAATAGGGTGAAAGGTCCTTGACCGTGGAGGTTCCTAAAGCTTAAACACTCTTCTCTCGAAGTCATGCCCAACTGAGTTTAGGAAGGTCCGACCGACTCTCGTCTAAATCGGAGGCCTAAAGCTCGTTTTACGCGGTGAACCCCACTATTGGATTTTACTCCAATTCGGGAGATTTGGATGTCTACCTCTCTCGAGGGGTGCGTACAACTCTCTTTACTCTTGAATGCTCACTTCAAACTATCAGCTTCTCGGCTAGCCAAGAATGAAAGCAAAATTGGAAATTATATATCGACAATATAATTCCAAACGAGAAAAATCAAGAGTAATCCAAGGTCTAAAACATAAAAAGAAAAGGTAAATTCAGAGCATCATAACTTAATCACTCGAACCTCAGATCATCAAGATTGAGTACAAGGAGGATTAGTTAATCATAGAGAAGTGGAGGAGGGGGGATGAGTAGTAAAGCATAGAACACAAGTATAAGAAAAGAGCACTTTTATATTAATATTAAAGAGAGCTACAACTTGAAAAAGGAAATTACAATTGCATGGAATTGAAAACCTATTCTAGCCCTACAATTAGAAACTAAAGCAAGTGCAAAGATTACAATAAAAGCTAATAAACCAAAAGCTCTAAGCTAGGGTTAAAAAAAGCTCAAAATGAGAAAGAGAGAGAGAGGGAAGAACACTAAAAAATACTAGTAAACAAAAGGTGTAACATCCCATGTTACTTCTAGACCCCTTAACTTAGATTGGGTTAGGCATGGGGTGGGTTTTAAGGAAATTAGCTAGGTTTGACCCTAGGTAGTGGGTTGTAGCCATGTGGGGCCCACTATAGGACCAAGTCAAACTAGGTCAAACTAGCCTAAATATGGACCCTAACCACACCATGACCCCACCACATTGCCCTAACCCTAAAAAGAATCTAAATGGACCCTAGGGCAGGTCACTAGGTCAACACTTTGACCTAAGTAGGGGTCAGCCCACTCATCATGTGCTAAGTAGGGGTCATGGTGTGGTTAGGGCAGGTCACTAGGGCAGGTCACTAGGGCAGGTCACTAGGTCCAATTGTTGCTAAGTAGGGGTCAGCCCAAGGACCAAAGTCAACCTTGGGCCTAAAGTGGTCAAAACCACACTCATAGGCCCAATTAGCCTAAGTAGGGCACCCCCTTGACCCAACTCAAGTTGGGTGGTGCTATTGGGTTCATGACCATCAAGTGGGGTCAGCCCACTCATCATGTTGACCAAGTCAACTCTCAACGTCAACAAAGTCAACAATTTGACCTAAAAGAAGAAAATTAGCCCAAGCCCTTTTTCCCTTGGGCCAAGCCCACCAAGTGAAGCCCACCAGCAGCCAAAGCACCAAATACCAGCCCTACCCCTCATAATCAGGAGAGAGAGTACATGCAAGGGGGTAAAAATGGAATTTTGGTGAATGGGAGGAGAGAGAAAGTGGAAGAGAAGAGAAATAAGCCATGTGGCCCTCCTTCCTCAGCTCCAAGGCCTGCTGGCTGATTCCAAAAGTTATTCCAGAGGATTTGTAGCTGGGGGTGGCCAATTGGAAGCAATGGTGATACAACCTATGCTCCAACCGAGCTCACCTCGGCCATATCTCCCTATACAATCACTCCAGGCCAAATCAAAGCCCACCAACAGTTTTAGAACGTCGAGAGGAGTGGAATTCGAGTGCTGGATCAGTGCATTTGCTGGAGAATCCAGGAAACGGGAAGGAGATAGCCGGAGCACCACCTCCATGCCAAACCGCCGCCAAGCTCGTCGTCGAGCCTCAATCCAGGTTCGTTTCGCCGCCTCTCTACTCGTGCTAGCCTCTTAGATCCTTTAGGGGAGATATCAGGCTCAATTGAGCCCGATGCCATGAGAGCAGTGAGCAATTTTCCGAGATTTATTTTCTTGCTCGGGTTTGCCGGAGGAGCCAACTCCGGCAGCCTCACCGCCGGGAAACGCTAGCCCCCACCTCAGTGAAGGTGGTGGCGACATCCGTCGGCGGCGGTGGTGGCTCAGCTGGCCGGAAATGGCCCCGAAATATTCCCCAGGTCGGCTCGATCTCGGCTGTTGAACCATTGGAGAAGATAACCAGATGCCATTCGTTTGGCTTTAATATTCGTGCTGTTATATAATAATATGATATAAATTAAATGAAATGAATAGTGTATTGTTGTCACAAATATACAGTCAATTTGCATGTGTTATTTAGGGTACTTAGAGACCTCTCCATAAGCTGAACCCTGAATTAAAAATGTAGCCCTATGTGTTACCTTTAAAATTCCACCCTAAACTTGGGTTTTGGTCCAGTGGTCTGTCCTGTAGGGCATTTTTACTAGGACTGGTCCTAGGCTAAGGCAGAAATTAAAAGTGAAGCCCAGGTCAAACCAGAAGTCCAAATAGGCTGGAATTTTGTTTAGGTGATTTATTTGGGCATATTTATCCCTTGCCAAAGTTTAGGAATTTTTGGAGACAAAATTCCTATAGTTTTGGTCATAAAATCAAAAATTAAATTAATGGTATAATTGAAGTGTTAAGCCTCCAAATGGCCCCAAATTTTGGTGTCAGGTCGTTGGGGACATCATCAGTGCATGATAGAAATTTCAGAACAATTGGGTCAATGCATGTTTGGTTAACCCACTTTCATGTGCAGGCTAGAGTTAGCCTTGGGGTGCAAATAGCAAAATTTACTATGTTGTGTATTCACCCTCTTTGAGGCTTCTAAAAATCTTTAAATTGAAGCCAGAGGATCATTAGGGCAAATTTAACCCCTCAATTTATTTATGGGATTTTTGGAATCAAAAATCCCATTATTTGGAATTTTGAAAATATAGTCCTTATTTGAAAATAAATTGAGAAAATAGTTTTGATCATGCAAAAATCCTCAAACTTTGCCAAGTTAAAAATAAGGTCATAGTTGACTTAGTAAAATTTGATATTTATGTTTGAGAACTTCTGGAGTAAAATACCTTGTAATGACCATTTTACCCTTATTACATTTATTAATGAATTGATGGAAATACAAATCAGAAAAATTTGGAAATATTCCTAGTGATGTATAATTGTATTAATAGTCTTGCATAAATATCTCAGAATTTATGGATGTACTGTTAATTTTAAAATTGACATAATGGCATTTTGGTAAATATTTAAGAATGGGAATTGTTAGGCCTTACACTATATAGGTTGATGAAACTCTGCCATTATTCTTAAATTAATGTCTTATATGCTCTGTAATTTTTATAGAATTTTGGTAGTTGAATTTCTTTTACTTCCTTTGTAAAATGATAATTATGATGATTTTGTATTAATTAAGGAATAAATAAAAATACTTAAAGTAAAATTATAAATCTTGGAATAAAGTGATATTTCACTATGTTATAGGTTAGTATAATTTACCACAATATTAGGATTATGATATGATATACTTCATGTGTTAAATGACTTGAAGAATTATTTGAAGAAATTAATTTAATGATATAAATAATTGGGAAAATTATGAAAATCATCATGGTCATCATATAAGTCCATACCACCCTAGGATAAATAATTTGAGACATATGGGCCAAGTATTTAGAAGTTGGATTCCGGGGTGGAGTTAGGTCAAAGGCTGCGCATAGTAAAAGTAGGTTGTACTATAGGCCCACCAGGGGATAGATCCACAATTGAACTAGAGAACATGATTGGAAGTATAACCCTGGTGGTTAGTATTGTCTTAGTGATGAGAGTAAAAGTTCAAGTCATTGGGTAACCACTGGAATGGAGGTCGGCGGAAGATCGTCGCCATCCCGATAATGCAGCATTGACACATTATCGCTTATGCTTCGCGATAGTTTAAGAAGCATGAGCATAACTATCCAGTACATGATCTCGAGTTCGGGGCTGTGGTATTCGCCCTCAAGACATGGAGACACTACTTATATGGTATCCATTGTGATATCTATTCAGATCAGAAGAATCTAGAGTACATTAACACGCATAAGGATCTAAACCTGCGCCAGAGGAGATGGCTTGAGTTCCTCTGCGATTATGACTATGAGATACATTATCACCCGGGGAAGGCGAACACTGTTGCGGATGCCTTGAGCTGGAGAGCCGGAACTTCTGGACCAGAGCCTCGGGTGATTTCTATAGAGCTGTTTCGCATGATGGAGGATATGCACATTACCAGGGTTTCGGAGGCCGAGCTAGTGGTGTACAAAGAGTACTTGAGCTCTTTGGTCGGCAATGACGATATCCGAAAGCTCATAGTTACACATCAGAGATTGGATGCTGATTTAGAACCTATTTTCGGTGCCCTGGAAGGGGGCAAGTATGAGGACTACACGCTGCAGGACGATCTTCTTCGATTTCGTGGTCGAGTATACATTCCAGCAGGAGATGGTATCCGGGATGACATCCTCAGAGAGGCACACTTCTCCAGATACTCAGTGCACCCCGGCATCACCAAGATGTGGGCTGACTTGCGACGGACCATGTACTGGCCAGGGATGAAGAGGGAGATCATCTATTTTGTGACACACTGTGAGACCTGCCAGCGAGTGAAGGCCGAGTGCAAGAGCCCGGGTGGTCTATTACAGCCACTGCCAGTCCCGGAGTGGAAGTTCGAGGACATTAGCATGGATTTTGTTCACGGATTGCCTCGCTCCCACTCTAGGCACGATTCCATCTGGGTTATTGTAGACAGACTGACCAAAGTAGCGCGGTTCATTCCGGTCAGAAAGGATGCCCCAGTTTCTGTATTGGTGAGAGTGTTTGTGGAGCAGTTCATCAGATACCATGGCGTCCCCGAGTCTACTGTTTCGGACCGAGACGATCGCTTCACCTCCAGGGAATGGAGGGCAGTGCATGCTTACTTGGGTTCCAGACTCACCTTTAGCACTGCCTTCCATCCGCAGACTGATGGCCAGACGGAGCGGACAAATAGGACTATGGAGGACCTGCTCAGGCTATGTATATTGGATACGGGGAAGCCTTGGGAGAGGCTACTGCCACTGATTGAGTTCTCGTACAACAAAAGCCACCAGGCCTGTATCGGGATGGCTCATTATGAGGCACTCTATGGGAGGAAGTGCCGGACACCGCTATCCTGGGTTCAGGATGTGGATACTCGAGCTCTCGGATCAGATTTCGTGAAAGATACGGAGGCCCAGATTCGTTTGATCAGGGATCGACTATTGGAGGCACAGAGCAGGCAGGCAAAGTACTATGATTCTCGGCACCGGAAGGTGGAGTTCCAGGTTGGGGACAGGGTTTTCCTGAAGATACGTCCAGTACATAGTGTCTCTCGGGTGCGGAGGCACAAGAAGCTCAGTCCGCGATATATGGGGCCTTACTTGATCCTGGAGCGGATCGGCCCCTTGGCTTACCGACTGCAGCTGCCACCGGAGTTGAGTACCTTACATGACGTCTTCCATTTCTCTTCCTTGTGAAGAGCTCTCCTTCGGCCGGAGCAGCACATTACTACTACAGCCGGACCGGTATAGCCTGACAGATAAGTTAGATTGGAGCCGATCCGGATTGACGATACGGCCGTTCGAGTGTTGCGGAAGAAGAAGGTCCCTCTCGTGAAGTTGTTGTGGTCCAACCATGGACGGGAAGAGCACACCTGGGAGCCGAGGGATCTGATGATGGAGCAACACCCGGAGATATATCAGGTACTTTTAATTATGTTTTAAAGTTGCTTAAAATTCTTGCAAGTAGAACCCCGTAGACCCGAACTTAAATTTCGCGGACGAAATTATTTTTTTTATTTATAGGATTTGTAACATCCCATGTTACTTCTAGACCCCTTAACTTAGATTGGGTTAGGCATGGGGTGGGTTTTAAGGAAATTAGTTAGGTTTGACCCTAGGTAGTGGGTTGTAGCCATGTGGGGCCCACTATAGGACCAAGTCAAACTAGGTCAAACTAGCCTAAATAAGGACCCTAACCACACCATGACCCCATCACATTGCCCTAACCCTAAAAACAATTTAATTGGACCCTAGGGCAGGTCACTAGGTCAACACTTTGACCCCAGTTGACCAAAGTCAACCTTGGACCTAAAGTGGTCAAAACCACACTCATAGGCCCAATTAGCCTAAGTAGGGCACCCCCTTGACCCAACTCAAGTTGGGTGGTGTCATTGGGTTTATGACCATCAAGTGGGGTCAGTCCACTCATCATGTTGACCAAGTCAACTCTCCAAGTCAACAAAGTCAGCAATTTGACCTAAAAGAAGAAAATTAGCCCAAGCCCTTTTCCCCTTGGGCCAAGACCACCAAGTGAAGCCCACCAGCAGACAAAGCACCAAAGACCAGCCCTACCCCTCATAATCAGGAGAGAGAGTACATGCAAGGGGGTAAAAATGGAATTTTGGTGAATGGGAGGAGAGAGAAAGTGAAAGAGAAGAGAAATAAGCCATATGGCCCTCCTTCCTCAGCTCCAAGGCCTGCTGGCTGATTCCAAGAGTTATTCCAGAGGATTTGTAGCTGGGGGTGGCCAAGTGGAAGCAATGGTGATACAACCTATGCTCCAACCGAGCTCACCTCGGCCATATCTCCCTATACAATCACTCCAGGCCAAATCCAAGCCCACCAACAGTTTTAGAACGTCGAGAGGAGTGGAATTCGAGTGCTGGATCAGTGCTTTTGCTGGAAAATCCAGGAAACGGGAAGGAGATCGCCGGAGCACCACCGCCATGCCAAACTGCCGCCAAGCTCGCCGTCGAGCCTCAATCCAGGTTCGTTTCGCCGCCTCTCTACTCGTGCTAGCCTCTTAGATCCTTTAGGGGAGATATCGGGCTCAATTGAGCCCGATGCCATGAGAGCAGTGAGCAATTTTCCGAGCTTTATTTTCTTGCTCGGGTTCGCCGGAGGAGCCAACTCCGGCAGCCTCACCGCCGGGAAACGCTAGCCCCCACCTCAGTGAAGGTGGTGGCGACATCTGCCGGCGGCAGTGGTGGCTCAGCTGGCCGGAAATGGCCCCGCAATATTCCCCAGGTCGGCTCGATCTCGGTCGTTGAACCATTGGAGAAGATAACCAGATGCCATTCGTTTGGCTTTAATATTCGTGTTGTTATATAATAATATGATATAAATTAAATGAAATGAATAGTGTATTGCTGTCACAAATATACAGTCAATTTGCATGTGCTATTTAGGGTGCTTAAAGACCTCTCCATAAGCTGAACCCTGAATGAAAAATGCAGCCCTGTGTGTTACCTTTAAAATGCCACCCCAAACTTGGGTTTTGATCTAGTGGTCTGTCCTGTAGGGCATTTTTACTAGGACTGGTCCTAGGCTAGGGCATAAATTAAAAGTGAAGCCCAGGTCAAACCAGAAGTCCAAATAGGCTGGAATTTTTGTTAGGTGATTTATTTGGGCATATTTAGCCCCTGCCAAAGTTTAGGAATTTGTGGAGACAACATTCCTATAGTTTTGGTCATAATATAAAAAATTAAATTAATGGTATAATTGAAGTGTTAAGCCTCCAAATGGCCCCAAGTTTTGGTGGCAGGTCCTTGGGGACATCATCAGTGCATGATAAAATTTCAGCACAATTGGGTAACTGCATGTTGGGTTAACCCACTTGCATGTGTAAGCTAGATTTAGCCTTGGCGTGCAAATAGCAAACTTTGATATGTTGTGTATTCACCCTCTTTGAGGCTTCTAAAAATCTTTAAATTGAAGCCAGAGGATCATTAGGGCAAATTTAACCCCTCAATTTATTTATGGTATTTTTGGAATCAAAAATCCCATTATTTGGAATTTTGAAAATATAGTCCTTATTTGAAAATAAATTGAGAAAATAGTTTTGAACATGAAAAAATCCACAAACTTTGCCAAGTTAAAAATAAGGTCATAGTTGACTTAGTAAAATTTGATCTTTCTGTTTAAGAACTTCTGGAGTAAAATACCTTGTAATGACCCTTTTACCCTTATTACATTTATTAATGAATTGATGGAAATACAAATCATAAAAATTTGGAAATATTCCTAGTGATGTATAATTGTATTAATAGTCTTGCATAAATATCTCAGAATTTATGGATGTACTGATAATTTTAAAATTAACATAATGGCATTTTGGTAAATATTTAAGAATGGGAATTGTTAGGCCTTACACTATATAGGTTGATGAAACTCTGCCATTATTCTTAAATTAATGTCTTATATGCTCTGTAATTTTTCTAGAATTTTCGTAGTTGAATTTCTTATACTTCCTTTGTAAAATGAAAATTATGATGATTTTGTATTAATTAAGGAATAAATAGAAATACTTAAAGAAAAATTATAAATCTTGGAATAAAGTGATATTTCACTATGTTATAGGTCAGTATAATTTCTCACAACATTAGGATTATGATATGATATACTTCATGTGTTAAATGACTTGAAGAATTATTTAAAGAAATTAATTTAATGATATAAATAATTGGGAAAATTATGAAAATCATCATGGTCATCATATAAGTCCATACCACCCTAGGATAAATAATTTGAGACATATGGGCCAAGTATTTAGAAGTTGGATTCCGGGGTGGAGTTAGGTCAAAGGCTACGCATAGTAAAAGTAGGTTGTACTATAGGCCCACCAGAGGATAGATCGACAATTGAACTAGAGAACATGATTGGAAGTATGACCCTGGTGGTTAGTATTGTCTTAGTGATGAGAGTAAAAGTTCAAGTCATTGGGTAACCACTGGAATGGAGGTCGGCGGAAGACCGTCGCCCTCCTGATAACAACTTAAGTCATTATGGTCAACTAAGAGTAACAATGAGAGTTGAGTGTGGATTATGGGTAGACATCAACTAAAAGTAATTATCCTTGCGAAAGGGAACTTTGGATTTGAATTCCATCTTGGTTCCTAGTGCCCCCGAGACCCCTTCATTGGGCATACCTTGGGCAGTCCTGGGATTAACCTTAATTCACGAAGTATAATAATCGGTAGGCAAGAGTAGCCTAATAGGCTCGGTAAACTGTACTTGTTCTCACTCGTGCCGGGTTGGAGGGACTTAGAGTCTATTGACTACTTGCTCACCCGTGCAGAGTTGGAGGGAATTGATGAGTTATATATTCACTCATGTCAGGTTGGAGGGACTTGGAGTCTGTTGACTACTTGCTCACCCGTGTAGAGTTGGAAGGAAGTGTTTGGTTTACTTGCTCACCCAGGCAGGGTTTGAGGAATCAGGACAGGTTAGTCCTACGAGCTGGAGGCTCGAGATGAAATACTTGCATGTGCATAAATGGTGGTGGGTCATGTGGTACTGGGCCAATCGTCACACCGATGGCAGTACGGTGACTCGGGTGAGGTGTACGGGTGGAAGGGCCAGTATGTTGTTTAATACTACGGTCAGGTAGACAATCCCTGAAGACGTATACCCGACCTAAAAGTCTAGCAGGTAGCTAGCAATAGTACGCAGAGACTCTAGAGTGCACTTGTCGGTGTACAGAGGCGTACAGGAGAGGTCTTGTCCTGGTAGTGTGTATACCCGCCTAGAAAGCGGAAGCGCCCGTTCCACTACTACCGTAGCCATAATGGCGGTACCTGAGAGTGATGCTAGCTCTCGAAAAGTGGGAACTAAAGGTCTGTGATCACGGAGTCGTTGTGTGTGAGTTGCACTTGCCTGCTGCATAATTTGCATCATAACATTCATTCATGTTAGAACATACGCTTCATAGATCCTTATCATATAAATTAGTATGGGCTCTTTTATTTGATAAGTTACAATTCCTGGAAACCTTAACTTATAAATTTGTATGGGAATTTTTATAAGTTAAGGTACGTCTGTGATGATAGATAGCTTTACATTTCAGCTTACTTTATTCCTGCTCTTACTTTCATTTCTTTTATTTTACTAGTACTGCTTTTACTTACCTGTACTGCATACTTAGAACTACTAGAGTAGGATAACCATACCTATTACAACTGCTAGTTAACTCTTGTCACCTACTTCCACTTTTGCTACCCCTTATTGTCCTCCGTTTCGTCCTCCCGCTCGGTGCTAGGAGTTGCGGGGGGAGGTGCGGAGGAAATGACTTAGTCTTTTTGACTAATGGTCGGTGACCATATCATTTTAGGAGCACGAGGAGATGGAGCAGCACGTCGAGGAGCCAGGACTTGAGGAACAGATGCCGATACCACCTACTACTACTATTGGAGCACATGTTCAGGTGTGATGAGTTGAGATGTTAGATTCCGCTGCTATTAGATTGAGAGAGAGTGATTTGATATTGATGTACTGGGCATAAGCCCTTATTCACTTTCATTTTCGTACTCATTTTGGACTATATTCATGTACTTTTCATTTGATATATATATAATTAGTATTGTGGCTGTGGATTGTGATATTTACTCTATTTTATACTTCTACTTCTCATATTGGCCGACAGGTTTATGATCGTACTAGCCGGCAGAATCGGCGACTTGCGGTGTCGACTAACCCATGTGTTAGTGTCACCGTAAGGCGGCGGTTCTGGGCATAAGATCCGGGTTAGCCCCGAAAAGGGGTAAACAGATCCTACAAATTGGTATCACTTGAACAAACGATTATGTGAGAAAGAAGTCCACAATACTGGAACACCCCGCTCAAGAATTAGTTTGCGGACAAACTATGTAGCGGAAGCAATGGTGTGCCCATGTGCAAAAAGTCACATAAAACAGTCCATTAAACAATGAGTTAGGCCAATTTTGACGTTTACCTTACCTTTATGCAACCTCCACAGGATGCGGTTCCTCCCCCTCCGGCTGCAATTCCCTTCATACAGACAGAGATGGGACAAACTCTGACGGCTATCCTAGAGGCCTTCAGAGCCCAGCAAGCCCCGGCACAACTGCCAAACCCCGGGTCGAACTGGTTGAATGCCTTTAAGAGTCTGTCTCCGCCAGTGTACCGCGGGACAGAAGATGTGGTGAAGACGGAGGAGTGGTTGGAGACCATTCAGGAGCTATTAGCTGGCATCAGCTGCCCCGTCAGACAAGCTGTCCCTCTTGCCACCTCAGTACTGGATGCTCATGTGAAGAGGTGGTGGAAGTCTATGCGAGACTCTACATACACTGATAGGGAGCTGATGGATATTACTTGGGAGGAATTCAGTGATGAGTTCTTGGAGCACTACGTATCCTCAACAGACCGAGATGCCTTGGAAACTAGATTTCTGAACCTCCAACAGGGAAGCCGATCCGTGATCGAGTATCAGAGAGAGTTCTCCCACTTGGCTAGGTTCGCGGGAATCCATGATTGGGATGACCGGAAGTATGCGAAGAGGTTCTACCATGGGCTCCGGGACACCTTGAGGCAGCCCTTGTTGTTCATATCACATGGCACCACTACACAGATCATTGAGATGGCAAAGAAGCTGGAGGCTGACCAGCTAATGGTACAAGGCAGAGGGAAGAGACCGCTAGAGCGGTCGTCATCCGGAGATGGTAGCAGGGCATCCCAGAGGGGCAAGGTTATCGGCTACATGAGGGGTGGGGTACGTCGTCGTCCCAACTACAGGCAGGAGCAGAGGCCTCCTATAGTGCTGGCTCCCCCACCTCTACAGACTCACGGGCCGATGAGACAGGAGGATCGTGGCCAGAGACAGCTCACGTGCTTTAGATGCGGCCAGCCTGGACACATCAGGTCGCAGTGCCCACATTAGATCCACCCACTCCCTCCTCCTCCTCCTCCACCTCCAGTGGCCCCTCCAGCTCACCAAGGCCGAGGACGAGGACGAGGTCGAGGCCGAGGCCGAGGACACTATGGCCGTGGCCGAGACCGGGAGCAGGTGTATGCGCTGGACCTCACAGAGCAGAGGAACCCCGAGGAAGTGATTACAGGTACTTTAATTATTATAAGATTTAGAAATTTCAACTTTAATAAGTACCTTGAGAACCTTAGAAATAATCTTTATCTTTGAACTCAAACAAAACCAAGGCATAGTTATAATCAGCGGCAAGCCCGCTCATACCCTCTTCGACACGGGTGCTTCGCACTCCTTTGTGTCAGACACCTTTATTGAAGGACTAGAGGGCGTGGAAAGGTTTCCTGGCATAGAGAGGAGGGTACGTCTTCCTGATGGCTCGGAGCTACGGACTACGGTTAGCTGCAACATGGAGGCCGAGATCGGAGGCAAGGCGTTCGAAGCTTCGGCAGCGGTCTTAAAGTTACCAGACTTCGATTTAATTTTGGGCATGACCTGGCACCATTGGAACCATGCCCAGATCGACTGCCCCGCGAAGAAGGTTACACTCAGACATGGAGATTCTTATGTCACCATCAAAGGTATCCGTCCCATCCCCTATCTATCTTTATCTTCTGTACAGGCTGTCAAGGCCTACGAGCAGGGGGAGGAGGTGTACCTCATATGCTTCGAGATGGCGACAGTCCAGAGTTCCATAGCCGATATCCCGGTGGTCCGGGATTTCTCCGACGTATTTCCAGAGAAATTGCCCGGACTACCACCGGCTCGAGATCTGGACTTCAGAATTCAGCTAGTGCCAGGAGCGAGACCAGTGTCCCGGGCACCTTATAGGATGGCTCCCAGGGAGCTGGCAGAGTTCAGGACGCAACTTCAGGAGTTAGTGGATTCGGGATTTGTGCGGCCGAGTTCGTCGCCGTGGGGAGCACCAGTTTTATTTGTTAAGAAGAAGGATGGATCCCTCCGACTGTGTATAGATTACAGGGAATTGAACAGGTTGACGGTTCGGAACACCTACCCATTGCCCCGGATAGATGAGTTGTTTGATCAGCTTCAGGGAGCCTTCTGGTTTTTTAAGCTAGATTTACGATCCGGTTATTATCAGTTGTGCATCCGGGAGGAAGATATACCGAAAAAAGCATTCAGCTCACGTTATGGATTATACGAATTCACGGTCATGCCATTTGGGCTCACAAATGCCCCCTCAGCATTTATGACGCTCATGAACCGTGTGTTCGAACCTTATTTGGATCGCTGTTGGGTACATTGGAAAATGTGTACCTGATTTGAAGAAGCCTAACTTAGCATAATGATATACATCAAGGTGTATTTGATGTTGTTTAAGTTGAATGTGTGCAGGTTAAAAGTATGGAAAAATTTCTAAGTCCATGTGTCGACACCAGAAGAAGATGTGTCGACACTTCAGGAAGATTGTGTCGACACTTGAAGAAGGCTGTGTCGACACAGAGATAATGAGTCGACATCAAATGTGTCGACACCGGGAGGCAGTGTCGACACACACAAGATTATAGTCGACATCAACTGTGTCGACACCAGGAGGCTGTGTCGACACACAGAGGCAGAAGTCAACAATAGCTAAGTCGACACTTAGAGACTGAGTCGACACTTGGCAGAATCAACAATAAGTCTGTGGCTGAAGTAATTGTGTCGACATACAACTATCTGTGTCGACACATTCTCAAAAAGTTGTGTCAAGAAGCTGTGTCGACATCAAGACATATGTGTCGACATCACAAAGGATTGTGTCGACACTTAATCAAATTGTGTCGACACATTTTAACAAGTGTCTCGACACATATTGACAGTTTGTCTCGACACTTTCTGGCAGAAATAAAGACTCCTTGGCATTTTGAAGAGTTGACAGCTGTGGGTCTCTACAGGTTAACTGACGTGATTGACATAGACAGAAGTTTGTTAGGAACCGGACCAGCCGGTTACCAGGAATTAAGGCTATAAATAGACGGATAGTGTCTGAAAGAAAAAAAACAACTGAAAACTGAACACTGAATAAGAAGTAACAATAAGAAGAAGATCTTTGCAGATCTAAGAAGATATTCTGATTGAACTATCAGAATCTGTCTAAGTAGAATTCAGTCAAGAATTCTGAAGTATCTTCAAGGGACTTGGATAGAGAGAGATCCAGTCAAAAGAAGGCAAGAAGAAAGTTGTCTCAGATTTCAAAAGAAACAGATTCTAAACTTATCTGTCAAGAAGATTCAGATTCAAATTCTGAAATCTAAGGTGAAAGTTGCTGATCAGTTTATGTCAAAGAAGATCAACTCAACAAAGTTCAGATTCAAGAAGCTTTGAAGAAAGCTAAGTTCCAGTTGATTTTATCCATCTGATTTATCAAGAAGCTGATCAAGAACATTGTCTTGTTCCACCTCTCTCTCCAGGAGCAAGTTAAAAACACATTTTACTCAAATCTTGAAGGATCTTTAATAGATCTGAGTTGTAAGCCTAATTTATAAAGGCTGAGTGTAGGAGAGATAATCTCTGAGTTGTAGGTCTTGAATAAAGACTGAGGTAGGGCTGGATTGCCTGAGTTATAGGAGTGTGGTATCACTCTGAGTTGTAGGAATCTATTTTGGATTCTGAGCTGTAGGATCTGAGTTAAGGAAGGGAGTTTGGCTGAATCTAGCACACTGCTAGATAGGCGAAGGGGGAAAGTGGATGTACCCAGATCTTGGGGAACCACTATAAATACTTATTGCAATCTGTGATGTGTAGTTCTAGATTGTGTGATTGTGATTGCTAAAGTAGCTGCAGAACTCATAGATAATAGTCTTTAATTACTTAATCATTCTGCCTTAAGTTTGAAAAGAAAATAAGAACCTATTCACCCCCCCCCCCCCTCTAGGTGTCTAGGTAATCTTGAAAGTAAAACTATCAAGTGGTATCAGAGGGAGGTTACTCAAAGTAAGACTTAACAGTCTGAGTTAGATCTAAAGGCAGAATTAAGAATAAAGAAAATGGGTTCAGGTGAGAATCACAAGGAGTTGAGATCTATGAAGCTTCCCATCTGCAGAAAAGAAATCTTTGAAATTTGGAAGGAAAGGGTTAGGATGTTTATGGAGGCCTCAGACCCAAGAATTTATATCATAGTGAAAGAAGGTCCATACATTCCAATGAAGATTTCTGTATTAGATGAAAATCAGGAAACTCCTAAGGATTTTTCAAAAATGACAAAGGAGGAAATCATCTTATCCACTATGGACAAGAGAGCTCAAAACATCATAGTAAGTGCAATAGATGATTCCACCTTCCAAAATCTGATACATTGCAAGACCTCCAAAGAGATGTGGGACACCTTGATTGTCTATATGGAAGGATCTGAAGAAGTAAGACAAGACAGAAAATCAATGCTCAACCAAGAATATGAGAGCTTCAGACAAGGAAAGTCTAATAGCATAACTGAGTGTTATAAGAAATTCTATAGGATTGTGAATGAACTAATGTCCTATGGAAGAGTCTTCAGTACATATGAGCTGAATGACAAGTTTCTCAGATCTTTAACAAAGGATTGGGATACCAAAATATATGTCATTAGAGAAGTGGCCAAGTTAGCTGATATTTCTCCTCCAACCTTGTTTGGAAAATTTCTTTCATATGAAATGCAATTGATGGCTAGGAAGGAGGAAGAAAGAAGTACAAAAGGTGAGCATAGATCTGTGGCTTTCAAAGTTGAAGCCACTAGAAAGAAAGGGAGGATGTCTTCATCTCCTCTCAAGGAAGCTACAGAAGAGATAACAGAAAATTCAGATAGTCAGAAATCAGGGAGCAGTGAATCAGATACTGACTTTGCTGCCTTTACAAGACAGTTTCAAAAGTTCTTGAAAAAGAAGCAGTGGAAGTCCAGACCCTCCACATCACAGCCAGTAGATGAGTACTATCAGAAGAGAAAATCCTCAAGAAATGAGAGAAACAGAACTAAGCCCAGCAAAGCCATAACTTCTAAGATTGTTTGTTATTGCTGCAATAAGACTGGACATATGGTAGCTGAATGTCCAGAAAAGAGAAAGGAGTCAGTAGACAGAAAAAGGACTCAACACAAGGGCAAGAAGGAGAAATCTTTTGTTGCAAAGAAGGATAAGAGTCTCTCAGATCAGTACTCATCAGAGTCAGAATCTGAAGCAGAAGCATACATAGGATTGTATGCAGCCAATGAAGAAGAGGAATTTCTGCAACTGATGGATTCCATTCATGATCAAGAAGACAAGGAATGCATGGGTCTGATGGCTGAGTTAGAAGATAACCAATGCCAGGATCAGCCTGGTCCTAGTAAGGAAAGTCCAACTTGTCATGCCCCTATATGGTACTTGGACAGTGGATGTTCCAGGCACATGACTGGAATAAAGGGGCTGCTGAAGGAGTACACATCTGTCAAAGATGGACCTAAAGTAATCTTTGGTGGATCTGAAAGAGGAATCATCAAAGGATTTGGTAACATTTCTTCAAACCAAATTACCATCACCCAAGTGGCTTATGTAAAAGGTTTGAAACATAATCTGATTAGCATAAGTCAGTTGAGTGATCTTGGATATGACATTTCATTTGTTAAGGATGGATGTCATATCAAAAGTTCAAGTGATCAAAAGATCATATTGACTGGGTATAGAAAGAGAAATGTTTATTATCTTAATTTTGTATGTGAGAACAAGGCTTCTCCCATCTGTCTTGTGGCTGATGATAATGCATCTCATTGTGTCAAGTGGCACAAGAGGTTGGCTCATCTTAACTACAAGACAATTGGCCAACTCTTCAGCAAAGAGTTAGTGAGGAATGGTCCTCAAGTTAAGTGTATAAAGGAAGGGATATGTTCAGCTTGTCAAAAGGGCAAACAGACAAAATCCTCCTTTTATAGTCTTGAAAACAAGGATTCTGTGAGGTGCTTATACCTCTTACATATGGATCTTTTTGGTCCTATGCCAGTTTATAGTCTAGGTAGGAAGGTCTACACTTTTGTGGTTATAGATGACTATTCTAGATATACATGGGTGTTCTTTCTGAGACAAAAATCAGAAACCCCAAGTGTCTTACTTAGTTTTGTGAAACAAATTCAGAATAAACTAAATAGTACAGTGGTCAAAATCAGAAGTGACCATGGCACTGAATTTCAATCTGAAAGTATGACAAGATTATGTGAAGACTTTGGGATTTTCCAAGAGTTCTCCTCACCTAGAACACCTCAGCAAAATGGTATTGCTAAAAGAAAGAATAGGACATTGATTGAAGCTAGTAGAACTTTATTGAGTGACACCTCTCTTCCAGAATATTTCTGGGCTGAGGCAGTAAACACTGCATGTCATGTGATCAATAGGGCTTCTATCACCAAGTGCCACAAAAAGACTCCCTATGAAATTATGAAAGGTAGAAAACCAAATCTATCCTACTTTAGGATCTTTGGTTGCAAGTGCTATATACTTAACAATAGCAAGTCACATCTAACTAAGTTTGCTGCCAAATCCTAAGATGAGATATTTGTTGGGTACAGCATAAATAGTAAGGCCTATAGAGTCTTCAACTTGACTACTCAAGTTGTAGAAGAATCTATACATGTTGTGTTTGATGAATCAAGATTAATCAACTATGAGTTGCCTTGTAGTTCATACAGTCTAACAGGTATAAGCAAAAGGATAGACAAGCTTTCCATTACAGAAGGTTCAACAGCAAATGAACAGATGGAAAATGTTGACTACAGTCCAGGGGGAGTACATGATTCTATAGAAGCTGATGACTCCCAGGAAGTGCAGCATAATGAAGGGACTGAAAATAATCAACCAGAAGGAAATCTACCTCCTGCTATCAGACATCTTAAAGACCATCCAGCAAATCAAATAATAGGTGATCCAAGTCAAGGAGTGCAGATTAGAAGCAGAAATCTGAGCACAGTCCTGCACTCAAGTTTCCTATCTCAAATGGAGCCTAAGAAATTTGAAAAAGCCATCCAAGACCAACATTGGATTAATGTTATGCAAGAGGAGCTTAATCAATTCAGAAGGTGCAAAGTCTGGGAGCTTGTTCCTAAACCAAAATACCACAACATCATTGGAACAAAGTGGATATTTAGGAACAAGTTGGATGAGAGTGGTGTAATTGTAAAGAACAAAGCAAGACTGGTTGCTAAAGGATATAGGCAGGAAGAGGAAATAGATTTTGATCAGACATTTGCCCCAGTAGCAAGACTGGAGGCAATCAGGATGTTTCTTGCCTATGCTGCATACCAAGGATTCAGGGTATACCAAATGGATGTGAAATCAGCATTTCTGAATGGAGATCTAAAAGAAGAAGTCTATGTGGAACAGCCATCAGATGTAGATTTTGCAGGCTGTAGAGAGGATAGAAAGAGTACTACAGGTACTTGCCAATTCTTGGGAGGAAGACTGATATCATGGAGCAGTAAGAAGCAGACCAGTGTGGCAATATCCACAGCTGAGTCTGAATATGTTGCTGCTGGAAGTTGTTGTGCACAGCTATTGTGGATTCAGCATCAGTTAAAGGACTATGGTATTCAAGTAAGTAGAACACCTTTATTGTGTGATTCTAAGAGTGCTATTTCTATTGCTAACAATCCTGTTTCTCATAGTAGAACTAAGCATATAGAAATAAAATACCATTTTCTTAGAGAGCATGTAGAAAGAGGAGACAACTCATTGGAATTTGTTAAAACAGATTATCAAATTGCAGATGTATTTACTAAGCCACTGGATGAAACAAAATTCAATAAATTTAAAATTGAATTAGGAATGCTGACCATTGATTAGTATATCAACAAATAGAAATTGGCTAAGTAAAATGGTGTCGATACTTTCAGTGATAAAGTGTCGACTCAGTATAGTTATGTCGACTTGTCAGAGAATTAGTGTCGACACAGAGAATTTGTGTCGACACTTAAGGGTCAAATAGTCGACTAATCCAGAAATGTAGTGTCGACTTCACCAGAATAATGGTGTCGACACTTACAGATTTTGTGTCGACACTTGTACTAAGAGTCGACACAGAATTTCTGATGCTCTACTATGTATCTCTTGTGTCGACATATCCTCAATTGGTGTCGACGCACAGTAGTCAACATTGATGTCGAGACAGTAGAAGTTTGTGTCGACACATTTCATCTGTGTCGACACATTTAGTCTATTTTTGCCCGACTTTTGACCTTCTTTCATTAGAGGGTATAAATAGGTCAAGAACGTATTCTGTCGACACGCTACCAAGGTTTTCGAGACTAAAACCCTGTGTTGACATTCTCTCTCTTCTCTTCTCTCCAGTTTTCTCATCTTTCCAATGGCGCCAAAGGTTGAGGATAATGTCAATGAGGGATATGAGCTGGTTAGGGCTGCGTTCAACAATGCCACGCCTTAAATAAAACAGGTGATATCTTATCTTGCTGATAATGGATTGGAATATCTGGTTTCTAAACCCACCAAAATCTGGAAGAAGGAGGTACTTGAATTTTACACTTCAGCATCAGTGGATTGTTCTGGACTCAAGATCAAATCCATAGTTCATGGAACCAAGGTGAAACTTACTCTATGGAGTTTAAGAAAGATTCTTCAATTACCAAGCATTGAGAATGTAGAAGAGGTCCCAGCCTCTAAGACAAGGGAGGCTCTATAATGGTGTGGATTGGATCCAACCGTCAAAATTGGAGCAGCCATCAACAGAAAAGGAATGAATCCACAAGGCAAATTTCTATCTGAAGTGGTTGGGAAGGTGATTTTGTGTAAACCTGGCGGCCATTATAGGATTTCGGCCTTAATGTTTAACCTCATGACAAGGATAATCTTTAGGGTTAACATAGACTGGTCAGCAGTTGTGTTTAATAAAATCAAGGAAGGACTTAAGAAGCCAAATCTGGCTAGGATTTTGAGTCTATATCTGGCTGGACTCATCCCAGAGGTCATGCAACAAATTCCTGGGACTAAGATCAATCACATGAGAAAAATGGACATGAGATTATTCTCAAGATGGGATAGAGTTCTGTCCAAAGAGGTGCCTGATGTGGACAAGCAGGACACACCAGAGAAATCCCCAGGTCATGATCAAAGTACTGAACAACTTCCAGGAGATCAAGTGAGAGAGCAAGCTGAAGACCAGCCTGAGTCTACTCAAGTCCAGGATGAATCTTTACCTGCACGGGTGCAGGGGGAACAAGTTTATTCTCCTGCCCAGGACATTCCTAACACTGAACAGGTGCAGGGGGAGCAGATTTCTGAACAAGTGCAAGAGGAAGAACAAATAGATTTATCAAAAGATTTGCACACTGTTGGCCTAGATGACTCATCTTCTGCTCAGGCACAAAAAGAATTCACTCTAGATGAGTTGTTTCCTGATGTTGAAATTGCTACTGATAGAGTTGAGGAGGAGCAAGAAATTGAGGGGGAGCAAGTGATTGTTGACAAAGATCAACATGTCACTGAGACAGATATTCCTCCTTCACCTCCTGAAAGAGTTCAAATTGAAAGCTCTTCAGAATCTGAGTCTGCAGAAGCTAGAGTGGCAAAGAAAAGGAAGCTCATGGTCTTCAAAAGAAGAAGCCATAGCTACAAGCAGGCTCTACAGACTTCAACTCACCAATCTCCATCTGATTTTAATTACAACAAGTTCATGGTAGATTTGCAGGTGAAGCTAGATAATCAGAGATTAGCCTTGGAGAAATATGTTGATGAAAGTCATAAAAATCTTCAGTTTAATTTGGCTCAAGATATAAAGTCTATAAGATTTGAAGTCAATCAACATAAAAGAGAAATGACTGATTGTTTTACAAAAGGGGCACATGTTGTTGTATATCTGGCCCAACAACAAGGGGAAATGAAGAAAGAAATAGATGCTCACTCTATTAATCAAGGATACATTCTTGAAAATCAGAAACGGCTAAATGATAATCTGACAACTGCCAACACAGATATTCTTGCTCAATTTCAAACAACCATGACTAAATTGACTAAAGCTAGGGCAGCTGAAATGCTAGCATATGATACTAAGTTCAAAACTGCTTTAGACTCAGTTCAGTCAGCCATAACCACTTCCCAGAAGGACATTACTGCAAAACTTAACAAGTTGAAACCCTTCTTCAAAGATGGCATTAATTATCTAGATGGTCAGATCAGGCTTTAGAAGGAAGATCTCAGAGATCATGTAGCAAGATAAGTCCTAAAGGGAGAGAGGGTACTTATTTCTGCTGGCTCAGAACATGCCAAGTGGGTCACTAACAGTGTCAGAGCCACATTGGGATATCCACCCCTTTGTGATGATGATAATATGGCAGAGTCAGGAGTACAGCCACAAGGTCTACTTGAAGGCAACCAACCAGAGGTTGCTCAAGTCATATACCCCCCTGTAGATTTTGATTTGATTCATCAGATGGTGTAAACTATGTATAGTCCTCCAGAGGAGGTTTCAAATATTATACTTGGAAAAGTAGACATGCCTGAAGCTACAATCAAGGCTCAGCAAGAGGCTCAACTGTCAAAGAAGAGATTTAGGGAGCAAGCTGAACTAAAACCTGATTTTGAACAGTGGAGCCCTACCTCTAGAAATATCATACTAACTGCCTGGAAAGCTGTAAAAGATCAATTCCATGAAAGGGGCAAGTGGTACAATGAATAAGAATGGTAGAAGCATGAAGCCAGATAGGAGGCTATTGTTCAGTATAGAAGAAAAGCTAAGATGGGAAAGCTACCTCCTAATGGTGTGGAGCCTAGCAAATACTTTCCCAAGCCGTATCACTACTTTGAGAGACAAAGACTGAAGACTGAGGCTCAGGAGAAGGCTGATCTTAAAGGCAAAAAGCCCATGGAAGAAACTAAACCTTCAGTGCAGGCTCAAGTACAACCAGGAAGAGGGATTGTTATTAAGGAGCCTGATCAGTCTTAGTCTAAGATGTCTTAGTTTTAGTTTAAAAAATGTATAATGTGAAACATTCAGTGTTAAACATTTTGTAAACAATCATTTTGACATAATACACAAAATCCTGCTCTTTAAGTAATTTTTGTGTATATGCTTTTATCTCTGTGATGAATCTGTGCAAATGTTTTGATTGTTAATATTTTCTGTAATATTAAGCTTACATACATCATCATCATTTTGTTTATTATTATCATAAGTGGTGTATATCATTAGCTAATATGGGTTATGACATCTCCAAATAGGGGGAGATTGTTGGGTACATTGGAAAATGTGTACCTAATTTGAAGAAGCCTAACTTAGCATAATGATATACATCAAGGTGTATTTGATGTTGTTTAAGTTGAATGTGTGCAGGTTAAAAGTATGGAAAAATTTCTAAGTCCATGTGTCGACACCAGAAGAAGATGTGTCGACACTTCAGGAAGATTGTGTCGACACTTGAAGAAGGCTGTGTCGACACAGAGATAATGAGTCGACATCAAATGTATCAACACCGGGAGGCAGTGTCGACACACACAAGATTATAGTCGACATCAACTGTGTCGACATCAGGAGGCTGTGTCGACACACATAGGCAGAAGTCAACAACAGCTAAGTCGACACTTAGAGACTGAGTCGACACCTGGCAGAATCAACAATAGTTCTGTGGCTGAAGTAATTGTGTCGACATACAACTATCTGTGTCGACACATTCTCAAAAAGTTGTATCAAGAAGCTGTGTCGACATCAAGACATATATGTCGACATCATAAAGGATTGTGTCGACACTTAATCAAATTGTGTCGACATATTTTAACAATTGTCTCGACACATATTGACAGTTTGTCTCGATACTTTCTGGCAGAAATAAAGACTCCTTGGCAGTTTGAAGAGTTGACACCTGTGGGTCTCTACAGGTTAACTGACGTGATTGACACAGACAGAAGTTTGTTAGGAACCGGACCAGCCGGTTACCAGGAATTAAGGCTATAAATAGACGGATAGTGTCTGAAAGAAAAAAACAACTGAAAACTGAACACTGAATAAGAAGTAACAATAAGAAGAAGATCTTTGCAGATCTAAGAAGATATTCTGATTGAACTATCAGAATCTGTCTAAGTAGAATTCAGTCAAGAATTCTGAAGTATCTTCAAGGGACTTGGATAGAGAGAGATCCAGTCAAAAGAAGGCAAGAAGAAAGCTGTCTCAGATTTCAAAAGAAACAGATTCTGAACTTATCTGTCAAGAAGATTTAAATTCAAATTCTGAAATCTAAGGTGAAAGCTGCTGATCAGTTTATGTCAAAGAAGATCAACTCAACAAAGTTCAGATTCAAGAAGCTTTGAAGAAAGCTAAGTTCCAGTTGATTTTATCCATCTAATTTATCAAGAAGCTGATCAAGAACACTGTCTTGTTCCACCTCTCTCTCCAGGAGCAAGTTAAAAACACATTTTACTCAAATCTTGTAGTATCTTTAATAGATCTGAGTTGTAAGCCTAATTTATAAAGGCTGAGTGTAGGAGAGATAATCTCTAAGTTGTAGGTCTTGAATAAAGACTGAGGTAGGGCTGGATTGCCTGAGTTGTAGGAGTGTGGTATCACTCTGAGTTGTAGGAATCCATTTTGTATTCTGAGCTGTAGGATCTGAGGATCTGAGTTAAGGAAGGGAGTTTGGCTGAATCTAGCACACTGCTAGATAGGCGAAGGGGGAAGTGGATGTACCCAAATCTTGGGGAACCACTATAAATACTTGTTGCAATCTGTGATGTGTAGTTCTAGATTGTGTGATTGTGATTGCTAAAGTAGCTGCAGAACTCATAGACAATAGTCTTTAATTACTTAATCATTCTGCCTTAAGTTTGAAAAGAAAATAAGAACCTATTCACCCCCCCCCCCTCTAGGTGTCTAGGTAATCTTGAAAGTAAAACTATCAATCGCTTTGTCATAGTATTCATCGACGACATCCTGATTTACTCCCGGACTCAGGAGGAGCATACCGGGCACTTGGCACAGGTTTTACAGAGACTGAGGGAGTTTCAAATGTATGCCAAGTTCTCGAAGTGCCAGTTTTGGATGCAGGAGGTCGGTTTCCTGGGGCATATTATCAGTGGGGCTGGATTAGCATTAGATCCAGCCAAAGTAGAGGTAGTGCGGGATTGGATACGGCCAAAGACAGCGTCAGACATCCGCAGTTTCTTGGGTTTAGCAGGTTATTATTGCAAGTTCGTAGAGGGGTTATCGAGGATAGCCCTCCCCCACACGTCCTTGACGAAGAAGGATGCGGTGTTTGATTGGACAGAGCAGTGCGAAGTGGATTTTCAGGAGTTGAAGGACCGACTCACTTCATCCCCCATCCTTGCACTCCCATCTGGAAGTGAAGGATTCCAGATTTATACAGATACCTCCTATCAGGGGATGGGTTCTGTCCTGATGCAGCATGGACATGTTATCGCTTATGCTTCGCGATAGTTGAAGAAGCATGAGTATAACTATCCAATACATGATCTCGAGTTCGGGGCTGTGTTATTCGCCCTCAAGACATGGAGACACTACTTATATGGGATCCATTGTGATATCTATTCAAATCACAAGAATCTCAAGTATATTGACACGCAGAAGGATCTAAACCTGCGCCAGAGGAGATGGCTTGAGTTCCTCTGCGATTATGACTATGAGATATATTATCACCCGGGGAAGGCGAACACTATTGCGGATGCCTTGAGCAGGAGAGCCGGCACTTCTGGACCAGAGCTTCAGGTGATATCTATAGAGCTGTTTCGCATGATGGAGGATATGCACATTACCATGGTTTCGGAGGCCGAGCCAGTGGTGTATAGAGAGTACTTGAGCTCTTTGGTCGGTGATGACGATATCCGGAAGCGCATAGTTACACATCAGAGATTGGATGCTGATTTAGAACCTATTTTCGGCGCCCTGAAAGGGGGCAAGTATGAGGACTACACGTTGTAGGACGATCTTCTTCGATTTCGTGGTCGAGTATACATTCCAGTAGGAGATGGTATCCGGGATGACATCCTCAGAGAGGCACACTTCTCCAGATACTCAGTGCACCCCGACATCACCATGATGTGGGCTGACTTGCGACGGACCATGTACTGGCCAGGGATGAAGAGGGAGATCATCTATTTTGTGACACACTGCGAGACCTGCCAGCGAGTGAAGGCCGAGTGCAAGAGCCTGGGTGGTCTATTACAGCCACTGCCAGTCCCAGAGTGGAAGTTCGAGGACATTAGCATGGATTTTGTTCACGGATTGCCTCGCTCCCACTCTGGGCACGATTCCATCTGGGTTATTGTAGACAGACTGACCAAAGTAGCGCGGTTCATTCCGGTCAGAAAGGGTGCCCCAGTTGCTGTGTTGGTGAGAGTGTTTATGGAGCAGTTCATCAGATACCATGGCATCCCCGAGTCTATTGTTTCGGACCGAGACGATCGCTTCACCTCCAGGGAATGGAGGGTAGTGCATGCTTACTTGGGTTCCAGACTCACCTTTAGCACTACCTTCCATCCGCAAACTGACGGCCAGACGGAGCGGACAAATAGGACTATTGAGGACCTGCTCAGGCTATGTATATTGGATACGGGGAAGCCTTGGGAGAGGCTACTGCCACTGATTGAGTTCTCGTACAACAATAGCCACCAGGCCAGTATCGGGATGGCTCCTTATGAGGCACTCTATGGGAGGAAGTGCCGGACACCGCTATCCTGGGTTCAGGATGTGGATACTCGAGCTCTCGGATCAGATTTCGTGGAAGATACAGAGGCCCAGATTCGTTTGATCAGGGATCGGCTATTGGAGGCACAGAGCAGGCAGGCAAAGTACTATGATTCTCGGCACCGGAAGGTGGAGTTCCAGGTTGGGGGCAGGGTTTTCCTGAAGATATGTCCAGTACATAATGTCTCTCGGGTGCGGAGGCACAAGAAGCTCAGTCCGCGATACATGGGGCCTTACTTGATCCTGGCGCGGATCGGCCCCTTGGCTTACCGACTGCAGCTGCCACCGGAGTTGAGTACCTTACATGACATCTTCCATTTCTCTTTCTTGCGAAGAGCTCTCCTTCGGCCGGAGCAGCACATTACTACTACAGCCGGACCGGTAGAGCCTGACAGATCAGTTAGATTGGAGCTGATCCGGATTGACGATACGGCCGTCCGAGTGTTGCGGAAGAAGAAGGTCCCTCTCGTGAAGGTGTTGTGGTCCAACCATGGACGGGAAGAGCACACCTGGGAGCCGAGGGATCTGATGATGGAGCAACACCCGGAGATATTTGTATCAGGTACTTTTAATTATGTTTTAAAGTTTCTTAAAATTCTTGCAAGTAGAACCCCGTAGACCCGAACTTAAATTTCGGGGACGAAATTATTTTTTTTTGTTTATAAGATTTGTAACATCTCATGTTACTTCTAGACCCCTTAACTTAGATTGGGTTAGGCATGGGGTGAGTTTTAAGGAAATTAGCTAGGTTTGACCCTAGGTAGTGGATTGTAGCCATGTGGGGCCCACTATAAGACCAAGTCAAACTAGGTCAAACTAGCCTAAATAAGTACCCTAACCACACCATAACCCCACCACATTGCCCTAACCCTAAAAACAATCTAAGTGGACCCTAGGGCAGGTCACTAGGTCAACACTTTGACCCCAGTTGACCAAAGTCAACCTTGTGCCTAAAGTGGTCAAAACCACACTCATAGGCCCAATTAGCCTAAGTAGGGCACCCCCTTGACCCAACTCAAGTTGGGTGGTGCCATTGGGTTCAAAACCATCAAGTGGGGTCAGCCCACTCATCATGTTGACCAAGTCAACTCTCCAAGTCAACAAAGTCAACAATTTGACCTAAAAGAAGAAAATTAGCCCAAGCCCTTTTCCCCTTGGGCCAAGCCCACCTGCAGCCAAAGCACCAAATACCAGCCCTACCCCACATAATCAGGAGAGAGAGTACATGCAAGGGTGTAAAAATGGAATTTTGGTGAATGGGAGGAGAGAGAAAGTGGAAGAGAAGAGAAATAAGCCATGTGGCCCTCTTTCCTCAGCTCCAAGGCTGCTGGCTGATTCCAGGAGTTATTCCAGAGGATTTGCAGCTGGGGGTGGCCAAGTGGAAGCAATGGTGATACAACCTATGCTCCAACCGAGCTCACCTCGGCCATATCTCCCTATACAATCACTCCAGGCCAAATCAAGGCCCACCAATAGTTTTAGAACGTCGAGAGGAGTGGAATTCGAGTGCTGGATCAGTGCTTTTGCTGGAGAATCCAGGAAACGGGAAGGAGATCGCCGGAGCACCACCGCCATGCCAAACCACCACCAAGCTCGTCGTCGAGCCTCAATCCAGGTTCGTTTCGCCGCCTCTCTACTCGTGCTAGCCTCTTAGATCCTTTAGGGGAGATATCGGGCTCAATTGAGCCCGATGCCATGAGAGCAGTAAGCAATTTTCCGAGCTTTATTTTCTTGCTCGGGTTCGCTGGAGGAGCCAACTACGGCGGCCTCACCACCGGGAAACGCTAGCCCCCACCTCAGTGAAGGTGGTGGCGACATCCGCCGGCGGCAGTGGTGGCTCAACTGGCCGGAAACAGCCCCGCAATATTCCCCAGGTCGGCTCGATCTCGGTCGTTGAACCATTGGAGAAGATAACCAGATGCCATTCGTTTAGCTTTAAGATTCGTGTTGTTATATAATAATATGATATAAATTAAATGAAATGAATAGTGTATTGCTGTCACAAATATGCAGTCAATTTGCATGTGCTATTTAGGGTACTTAGAGATCTCTCCATAAGCTGAACCCTGAATTAAAAATGTAGCCCTATGTGTTACCTTTAAAATTCCACCCTAAACTTGGGTTTTGGTCCAGTGGTCTGTCCTATAGGGAATTTTTACTAGGACTGGACCTAGGCTTGGGCAGAAATTAAAAGTAAAGCCCAGGTCAAACCAGAAGTACAAATAGGCTGTAATTTTGGTTAGGTGATTTATTTGAGCATATGAAGACCCTGCCAAGTTTAGGAATTTTTAGAGACAAAATTCCTATAGTTTTGGTAAAATATCAAAAATTAAATTAATTGTATAATTGAAGTGTTAAGCCTCCAAATGGCCCCAAATTTTGGTGGCAGGTCCTTGGGGACTTCATAAGTGCATGATAGAAATTTCAGCACAATTGGGTAACTGCATGTTGGGTTAACCCACTTGCATGTGTAGGCTAGATTTAGCCTTGGGGTGCAAATTGCAAACTTTGCTATGTTGTGTATTCACCCTCTTTGAGGCTTCTAAAAATCTTTACATTGGAGCCAGAGGATCATTAGGGAAAATTTAACCCCTTAATTTATTTATGGGATTTTTGGAATCAAAAATCCCATTATTTGGAATTTTGAAAATATAGTCCTTATTTGAAAATAAATTGAGAACATAGTTTTGTTCATGCAAAAATCCTCAAACTTTGCCAAGTTAAAAATAAGGTCATAGTTGACTTAGTAAAATTTTATCTTTCTGTTTAAGAACTTCTGGAGTAAAATACCTTGTAATGACCATTTTATCCTTATTACATTTATTAATGAATTGATGGAAATACAAATCAGAAAAATTTGGAAATATTCCTAGTGATGTATAATTGTATTAGCAGTCTTGCATAAATATCTCAGAATTTATGGATATACTGATAGTTTTAAAATTAACATAATGGCATTTTGGTAAATATTTAAGAATGGGAATTGTTAGGCCCTTACACTATATAGGTTGATGAAACTCTGCCATTATTCTTAAATTAATGTCTTATATGCTCTGTAATTTTCCTAGAATTGTGGTAGTTGAATTTCTTATACTTCCTTTGTAAAATGATAATTATGATGATTTTGTATTAATTAAGGAATAAATAGAAATACTTAAAGGAAAATTATAAATCTTGGAATACAGTGATATTTCACTATGTTATAGGTCAGGATAATTTATCACAACATTAGTATTATGATATGATATACTTCATGTGTTAAATGACTTGAAGAATTATTTGAAGAAATTAATTTAATGATATAAATAATTGGGAAAATTATGAAAATCATCATGGTCATCATATAAGTCCATACATCCCTAGGATAAATAATTTGAGACATATGGGCCAAGTATTTAGAAGTTGGATTCCGGGGTGGAGTTAGGTCAAAGGCTGCGCATAGTAAAAGTAGGTTGTACTATAGTCCCACCAGGGGATAGATCGACAATTGAACTAGAGAACATGATTGGAAGTATGACCCTGGTGGTTAGTATCATCTTAGTGATGAGAGTAAAAGTGCAAGTCATTGGGTAACCACTGGAATGGAGGTCGGCGGAAGACCGTCACCCTCCCGATAACAACTTAAGTCATTAGGGTCAACTAAGAGTAACAATGAGAGTTGAGTGTGGATTATGGGTAGACATCAACTAAAAGTAATTATCCTTGCGAAAGGGAACTTTGGATTTTAATTCCATCTTGGTTCCTAGTGCCCCCGAGACCCCTTCATTGGGCATACCCTGGGCAGTCCTGGGATTAACCTTAATTCACTAAGTATAATAACTGGTAGGCAAGAGTAGCCTAATAGGCTAGGTAAACTGTACTTATTCTCACTCGTGCCGGGTTGGAGGGACTTGGAGTCTATTGACTACTTGCTCACCCGTGCAGAGTTGGAGGGAATTGATGAGTTATATATTCACTCATGCCGGGTTAGAGGGACTTGGAGTCTATTGACTACTTGCTCACCCGTGTAGAGTTGGAAGGAAGTGTTTGGTTTACTTGCTCACCCAGGCATGGTTGGAGGAATCAGGACAGGTTGGTCCTACGAGCTGGAGGCTCGAGATGAAATACTTGCATGTACATAAATGGTGGTGGGTCATGCGGTACTGGGCCAATCGTCACACCGATGGCAGTACGGTGACTCGGGTGAGGTGTACGGGTGGAAGGGCCAGTATGTTGTTTAATACTACGGTCAGGCAGACAATCCTTGAAGACGTATACCCGACCTAAAAGTCTAGCAGGTTACTATCAATAGTATGTAGAGACTCTAGAGTGCACTTGTCGGTGTACAGAGGCGTACAGGAGAGGTCTTGGCCTGGTAGTGTGTATACCCGCCTAGAAAGTGGAAGCGCCCATTCCGCTGCTGCTGTAGCCACAACGGCGGTACCTGAGAGTGATGCTAGCTCTCGAAAAGTGGGAACTAAAGGTCTGTGATCACGGAGTCGTTGTGTGTGAGTTGCACTTGCCTGCTGCATAATTTGCATCATAACATTCATTCATGTTAGAACATACGCTTCATAGATCCTTATCATATAAATTAGTATGGGCTCTTTTATATGATAAGTTACAATTCCTGGAAACCTTAACTTATAAATATGTATGGGCATTTTTATAAGTTAAGGTACGTCTGTGATGATAGATAGCTTTACATTTCAGCTTACTTTATTCCTGCTCTTACTTTCAGTTCTTTTCTTTTACTAGTACTGCTTTTACTTACCTGTACTACATACTTAGAACTACTAGAGTAGGATAACCATACCTATTACAACTGCTAGTTAACTCTTGTCACCTGCTTCCACTTTTGCTACCCCTTGTTGTCCTCCGCTTCGTCCTCCCTCTCGGTGCCTAGGAGTTGCGGGGCGAGGTGCGGAGGAAACGACTTAGTCTTTTTGACTAATGGTCGGTGACCATATCATTTTAGGAGCACGAGGAGATGGAGCAGCACGTCGAGGAGCCAGGACTTGAGGAGCAGATGCTGATACCACCTACTACTACTACTGGAGCACATGTTCAGGTGTGATGAGTTGAGATGTTAGATTCCGCTGCTGTTAGATTGAGAGAGTGTGATTTGATATTGATGTACTGGGCATAAGCCCTTATTCACTTTCATTTTCGTACTCATTTTGGACTATATTCATGTACTTTTCATTTGATATATATATGATTATTAATGTGGCTGTGGACTGTGATATTTACTCTGTTTTATACTTCTACTTCTCATATTGGCCGACAGGTTTATGATCGTACTAGCCGGCAGAATCGGCGACTTGCGGTGTCGACTAACCCGTGTGTTAGTGTCATCGTAAGGCGGCGGTTCTGGGCATAAGATCTGTGTTTGCCCCGAAAAGGGGGAAACGGATCTTACAAAAGGGCAGCACCTCCCCTCTCAACCCAAGCTTGTCTGAAATGGAATGGGGGCCTTGAATTTATAGGAAAAATTCTCGGGTTGGTCACGCCCGGGGAGGGCATGTCCAGGAGCGTGACACGTACGGGGTTACCTCGGGTTCTGGATTCTGGCGGGAAGGATGATTTCTTCGGTACGATGGTTGACACGCCCTGGATCACGCGCGTATAGGGGGGGCATGACACGTACGTCAAGACTCAATCATTGTTCGGAAATCCATTAGTCTTGGAAAAGGGAGCGAACACGCCCTGGGTCACGCCCGTGATGGGGGGCTTGACAGTACTATTGGCGTGCTAAGGATAAAATGCATTTAATGCGGCGGTAGGCTTCGGGCAGAGGGCAACACGCCCCGTATCATTCCATGGGACACGCCCGGGGAGGGCGTGTCAAGGGGGCATGACAGCAGTTTTTCCTGTTATTTATTCTCTGTCAGCAAGCTTCCTTGGGATCGGGTGACACACCCTGTGACACGCCCAGGGAGGGCGTGACAGGGGGGCGTGTCAGGTCATTTTTGGCCAAAATTCTGGAAACCTACAAAAAGACAAGAAAATGTTAGAGGCAATCATATTTACATAAGAAAGATAAAAATTAAGCTTATAAGATAAGATTAGCTCCTTCAAAACTAGAAAATATGATAATAGTTTAGGCTACAAAACATATTATCAAATTCCCCCAAGCTTAAGCTTTGCTTGTCCCCAAACAAAAATATAAAAACTAGATAATCATAAAAAGTGACTAATCAAACGATTCTAATTATGCTAACACAAGTACTAGGCGAAATTCTAAGTAGGGAAAATGTGAAACATAAATCTAAAATAATTATTTAGGTATGGTTTAACTTTTATAAACTTTACTCAATGAAAATAAATCATCCAAAATTTTGACGAAATTCTTTAAATAGATTTAAGCAAAATGACGAAAATGAAAAAACGCATTGAGTTGTTACAAGATCCAAACAACGCATTATAATTATATAAATTAAATAACAAAAATCTAAGTTTAAATCCAAAACTAAAACTTATTTACTTCTCTGCTTTTCTAAGTTATTAAATAAAATTCAAAAGCATGAATCAAAAGGACTTAATTGGACCGAAACTTTTGGTTTAGGATTATGATTAGTAGTGGAATTCAAAGATAAATAGCGAGGCTTTAAATCACACTAAACCTAAACAAAGAGTTTCAAAATTATAAACAAAATATTTTTCTTCTTTTTTCTTTTCCACTTTTCTTCTTTTTCAAAACAAAGGCCATAAATATATTTTTTTTTCATTTTTAATTGGCCAAACAAAAGCAAACATTTCTTTTGAGCATATTTTTTTCAAAAACTTCTCCAAAAATATCATAAAATAACCTATCATAATCATGGATTTTTTTTTTAAAACTCAAAAAGGCTAGTGTGATTAGATAGGTTGGAAATTTTTGCTTTGGTGAAAATGATATGAAAAGAGGAGCTATCAAATGAAATTGGAAAAAGACTCAAAAGCGGCTAACTAGTGGTGAAAGTTTTTATGTTGGCAGGAAAGCTCAAACGAAAACAAAAATGGCCTAAATCATTTTCATGCTTTTAAATTTATTTAAAACATAGATTTGAAAAATTTCAAAAAGCAAGTCCTAGATAATAAAAGAAGATTGATGAAATTATTTTGAAAATAGAAATAATAGGTGACTTGGATCATTCACATCTACTACGCTATTCAAAAGTTGACCTTACAAAAATTATCCAAAAACAAAAAGGAAAATAATGGAAGATGAATTTTTGAGAAAGTAAAGAAAATAAAGAACGAAAACCATAATGGAAATACGAGTTTTAAAAAAACGTTTTTTGCTAACATGCTACCACGAATTAGAAACACAGCATGGCCAACATTTTACATGTGAAACATAATTAAAAAGGGCGATTAGAAATATTAGAATTAATTAAGTTGTTTATATGAGATTTTGAGAAAAACAAAACAAAAACAAGAGGTACTATTGAAATACCAAGATGTCTAAACTATTAAAGTAATAACAAAAAGCATATATAATTTTTTTAATTTTGAAATATTTTCTTTTTTTGAATTTTTAAGATATTCTTTTTTTTTTGAAAAATATTCACAAAAAGCAAAATATTCACACATAGCAAAAAGAAGGAGGAAGTCCTCCCCCAAGCTTAAAATGGGCATTGTCCTCAATGGAGAAAGGAGGTTAGAGAAGGAGAGAAAATGAAATTACAAAATTGAAAAACAGGTACTTCCCCGGATTTATTCGTTGTGCATGTTGATTGATGTCGCTCCCCCATGCTTGCGCTTTTGGATCTTCATGAAATGTCTTATTTGGACTTCGTGATGGATTCAGCAACATTGGAGCAGGCAATCGTAGAAGCTTCGGCTTGTCGGAGCCGTCCGGGGCAAAAATTATAAAATAAAGAAAACAGAAAAAGATAACTTGGGTTACCTCCCAAGAGCGCCCTTTGTTTAAAACGTCATTTGAGCTCGACGCAACAAAATAATAATGTACAAAAATATTTTTTCCAAAATAATAATAATTAAAGTTTTTAACAAAAAATAAAAGTTCGAAGTTAGAGTTTGTGCAGTAGAAATTTTATAATGTTTGGACTGACATCATCATCACCAGAGAAATAAAGTTTAAGACGCTGACCATTTACTTTGAAATTACCCTTATCAGGGTGTGAAATTAAAACAGCACCATAAGGAAAACTTCTAAAACAGAAAACAACCCAGACCATCGCGACTTTAATTTGCCCAGAAATAAACGTAAATGAGAGTTATATAAAAGAACTAGGACGCCCGGCTTAAAGGTTTTTGGGTGCCTTAAGTGTTTATCATGAAAATGTTTCGTATGCTCTTTATAAAATTTGTTATTGTCGTATGCATAAGAGCGCCACTCGTCGAGTTCGTTAAGTTGAAATTTTCTAAGGTCGCCGACAGAGTGGGGATCAAAATTTAAAAAACTTAGGGCCCAAAAAGCGCGGTGTTCGAGTTCTACGGGTAAATGGCATGATTTTCCATAAACCAACCGATATGGCGTACATCCTAGGGCGGTTTTGTATGCAGTTTGGTAGGCCCATAGAGCATCATCTAATTTGGCTGACCAGTCTTTTCTAGATGTTGAAACAGTCTTTTCTAAAATTCTTTTAATTTCTTTGTTCACTACTTCGACTTGTCCGTTAGTTTGGGGGTGGTAGGTTAGTTGAAAGCTTATGCGCAACGCTATATTTAGTAAGGATTTTAGAAAACTGTGTGTTACAGAAATGGGAACCCATATCACTAACGATGGCGCGCGGCGTACCGAATCGAGAAAATAATTTTTTTAAGAATATAACTACAACTCGGGCATCGTTCGTAGGAAGAGCTTGGGCTTCAGCCCAATGAGAAACATAATCGACAGCGACTAAAATATACTTATTCCCGAAGCTAGAAGGAAGGGGCCAACAAAATCAATTCCCTAGAGGTCGAAGACTTTGCACTCAAGGAAATAATTTTGCGGCATTTCATTTTTATTGGAAATATTGCCCGACCGTTGGCAACTATCACACCTACTCGCAAAAGCCTGGGCGTCTTTAAACAGGCTAGGCCAGTAAAAACCCGCGCTTAGCACTTTGTGAGCGGTGTGAGCAGCTTGATAGTGCCCACCTTTCGATCCTTCATGAAAATTTTCAATAATATCTAAACCTTCTTCATAAGAAATACATCTCCTTATCACTTGGTCCGCACAGAATCTGAAAAGATGCGGGTCCTCCCAAAAATAGTTCTTCAACTCAAAAAAGAATTTCTTCTTTAGGTAAGAGGAGAACTCTTTTGGGAGCACACGAGCCACTAAATAGTTGGCGATGTGTGCGAACCAAGGAGAAGTAGATGTGTTAATTGAAAATAGCTTCTCATCGGGAAAATAATTGTTAAAAGATTTTTCATCTAATTTTTCTATAAAGGGATTTTCTAATCGGGAGAGATGGTCGGCGGCCAAGTTCTCAGCTCCTCGCTTATCACGGTTCTCTAAGTCAAACTCCTGGAGGAGTAAGACCCAGCGAATCAAGCGCGGCTTGGCATCCGATTTAGAAAGAAGATATTTGAGGGTTGAGTGGTCCGTAAAAATAATAATTTTTGAATGTGTAATATAAGGACGGAATTTATCAAAAGCGAATACTACAGCTAGGAGCTCCTTGTAACACCTCTACCCGTCAAGAAGAACATAATAGAGGGTCCGGCCGGGGCCCCACACCATATTCCACAAACAAGCGGAGACGCTACGAAATAATATCACAACCACGTATCCTAACACAGAGCATTCTAGCGGAAGTTTCACGGTTGAATCTTTGAACTCAAGATAACAATAATTGTCCATTATAACATAGGAATGTACACAAATATCAAAAGAGTCTGGCCTTAAGGCCTTACATTATTTCTCTGAACAAGAGTGTGGATTACAGACATCGGCACGCAGGCCGGCAACACATGAACAAAAAGAAACAACAATGCCTTCGAGGGCAGCAACACAACTTTGGGCTTCAGCCCGCTAAGTCCCTCTCGGACCAGCACCTCCAGTACCTGTAAGAACCAATCCACCAAACGGTGGCAAACAGGGCAACGGTCAGCATTCAGCTGACCAATTATAACGACCCTGCCCCTGGCACGGGGCAGCGGAATTCCATCCCTACATAGCAATCTTCCAATATGATATATAGCAATTCAAGCAAGACGTGCACGCCCGCACAGTCACATATCACAAACGTCGGCCCGACGGCCCGACGCTCCGTGCACTCAGAACACATTATCGGTGTTCCGTAGTTCCACGGCCACACCACCGTTCAGAGGTCCCAGACATAACGGTCCAATATGAGCATTCTAGTCTGATCGGCACACAGGCCGTCGACTCTCGCTATGTGATCCTAACAGGGTCTTAAGCACCTAAGGTTAGACAACCATAACGCGGGTACAGATCCACCTTGCCCGTTGCTCAAATCGTCAGACTCAAGCCTGGACTGACGCGGGTACAGCTTCACCTTGCCCGTTCCACCACCAAGGCATTTGCCTAGTTGCAGCCCAACGGCTCAACCTCACACAAAGTAGCAACTCACGGCCACAAGAGAGTCCAACTCTCATAATTTCCTGGACTTCCTCCAGTACTTTATCCATCATGCCTACAAGCAATAATCACGGAGTCTTCTCCGATATGCAAACAAGCATCACCAATTCAGACCATGTCCAGATGGGCTTCACACAGTATGCCTAGATCCGTACTCCAATTCCGGACTCTAACAAGGGGGACTTCACATATCTACCCCAAGGGACGCCACAACCCACCGCACACTCGCGGGGAAGGGTTTTCCCTATGCAATGCAGGAATTAAGGACTTCACATGTCCAAGCAGGAAATCGTTACCCTAGGAACTCGCTTCGGAGCCATGGAGAGAAATTTGAGACGGATGAAAGCCTTCGCAGCAGCGTTGCCTTCGCAAATCCGAACTCGGCTCGCGATTTGGACCACCGTAGCACCACCGGTAGCCGGATTCCACTTCTTCTTCCTCCCCTTGCTCTCCCCTCTCTCTTAGATGTAGAAAGAGAAGATGAAACTCAAAAATGAGCTTTTCCTCCTTCTTTCCCGACCTTATCAGCCCACGAATGATCCTCAGCCACAGGATCCTCTTTAAGGAAAATGAACAGCCAAGATTTGCCTGAAAATATTATACTTTTGGCCGACACGGCCTGTGACACGGTCGTGTCACAGGCCATGTACCCTTAAGCGGCACACGCGGCACTCGCACCGACTAAAAATTACCAGAACACGGGCATCGATACGCCCGTGTCGAACCTGACACGCCCGTGTCGGTCATGTGACACGCCCGTGTCACCCCTGTTACACGGTACTCAACGAGCGCTAAATCAATCAGAGCAGTACACGGGTAGGCACACGCCCTTGGACACGCCCGTGTCAAATCTGACATGGCCGTGTTCAAGGCTTGGTTCCGGGCCGTGTACATTTCTGACTCAAACCGGCTATTTATTGAGTGACACGCCCTGGGACACGCCCGTGTCGAAGGCCGTGTCCCAGGCTCGACTATCGTCAACCTCCGATCGTCGACTATCCTGAACACGCCCTGGGACACGCCCGTGTCCCAGGCCGTGTACCCCCGACACGCCCTGGGACACGCCCGTGTCCCAGGCCGTGTTAAGCAACCTGCACCTCAAATCCAATTTTGAGCTTTTTGGGGTGTTACAATCCTCCCGTCCTTAATAAAATTTCGTCCCGAAATTTGAAGACAGTAGGGAGAAAATAACAAAACATTTATATGTTTCTATTACTTATATAACGAGCAAACAAGTTACGAAAATAACTCGGGAAACTCGGCTTGCATGGTCTGCTCGCGCTCCCATGTTAGCTCTTCTCGGCCACAATTGTCCCATCGGACTTTGACCATCCCGATCACTTTGTTCCGCAACTGTTTCTCGGCTCGATCCTCGATCCGCATAGGCGTCACCTCTGTCGTTAGCCCATACTCAACCGGCACTCGATCATTGTCAATTACTTGAGCTGGATCCTTGACCGCTTTGCGTAGCACCGAGATGTGAAACACATCATGCAATCCACTCAATTCCGATGAAAGAGCTAGTCGATAGGCAGCTTCCCCAACTCGCTCCACCACTTCAAACGGACCAAGGTATTGCGGACTTAGCTTTTTCAACCGCCGAATCCGAGATACGCCTTTGAAGGGCTTAATTTTTAAATAGACCCAGTCACCCACCGCGAACTCCACGTTCCGGTGCTTAGCATTGTAATACTTGGCTTGCCGATCCTGGGCTATTAAGAACCTCTCTCGAATAGAGCGTATTGTTGAGGTAGCATCCTCGACTTCCTTTTTGCCTAAAAGTTTAGACTCGCCAGTTTCTTCATGTCCTTGTAAATTTTTGTGCTCCCAGGGTGAATTGAGTACTTTATAAAGTGTGCTTCATATAGCAATCCTTCTCGCAATTTACCCGCACTAGGGACGCACAATCGGCCATCTTTCCATAACAAACCGTCATCCCAGGAGAATTGTTCACCAGACCCCTCCTTTGCATAGCGTTGGAGACTTTCATCCAACTCCGTTGCCCGCCGAACCCTGTCAGCAAGTTCATATCGAACCTCCAACCAGTTCACGCATGCATTAGTCGAAGAATCTCTTTCCACACAAGATATCTCCAAAGCTTCTAACTCCTGGACTAACCGCTCATCATGTATCCGCAACCAATTTTCCCGCACCGGAGTCCGACGACTCAAGGCATCAGCGACCACATTTCCCTTTCCGGGAACATAGTGAATGTCGAAGGTATAATCCCCAAGGAATTCCATCCACCTCCTTTGTCGCATATTCAATTCCTTTTGATCGAGCAGATACTTTAAGCTTTTATGATCTGTATAAATATCCACCTTCACTCCATAAAGATAATGCCGCCACAACTTTAGCGAAAAGATCACCGCCGCCAACTCCAAGTCATGGACGGGGTAATTACGCTCATGCACTTTCAATTGACGTGAACCATAAGAGATCACCTTGCCAAACTGCAGGAGAACGCAGCCTAAGCCGCTTCCTGACGCATCGCTGTATATCTCAAATCCATCTGTACCACATGGCGACGTCAAAACGGGCGCCGTGGTCAAACGATTCTTCAGCTCCACAAAAGCTCGTGCGCACTCCGGCGTCCAAACGAACTTCTGATCCTTTCTCATCAACGTAGTCAGAGGCAAAGCAATCCGGGAGAAGTTCTCCACGAACCGTCTATAGTAGCCCGCCAGTCCAAGGAAACTCCTAACCTCGGCCACCGAAGACAACACTGGCCAATCATGAATGGCACTTATCTTAGCCGGATCCACCGCTATGCCCTATCCACTTACCACATGGCCTAGAAAAGCCACCGACGGGAGCCAGAACTCACACTTCGAGAACTTGGCATACAGCTTATTCCTTCGCAAGGTATGCAATACTAATCGCAAGTGGTTTGCATGATCTTCCTCCGATTGTGAATATACAAGGATATCATCAATAAACACAATCACTAACAGATCCAGGTATTCGCAGAACATTCGATGCATGAGATCCATGAATACCGAAGGCGCATTACATAAGCCGAACGGCATCACTGTGAACACATAATGACCATAGCGTGTGCCAAATGCTGTCTTGGGGATGTCACCTTCCCTAATCCGCAACTGGTAATACCCGGACTTCAAATCCAACTTCGAATAGACGGTTGAGCCTGCTAGCTGATCGAACAAGTCATCGATCCGTGGAATTGGATACTTGTTTTTCTCCGTCAGCTTGTTCAGTTCGCGATAATCAATACATAGTCGCAAACCACCGTCTTTCTTTTTCACAAAAAGAACAGGCGTGCTCTAAGGTGACATACTTGGGCGTATGTATCCCTGCTCCAACAACTCTTGCAACTGAACTTTCAGTTCGGCCATTTCTTTTGGTGCTACCCGATACGGTGAACGGGCCACAGGTTTCGCACCCGGCACCAGCTCGATAGCGAAGTCGATTTCCCTTTGGGGAGGTAACCCCGGAAGGTCCTTTGGAAACACATCAGCATATTCCGACACAATCGGCACTTCACTCACACTAGCCTTCGGCGCCACCGCCTCTATGAGTGTGAAGAACAACTCCGCACCCTTCCGAACTGCCTTAACAACTTGGAGAGCGGATAACAACATCCCACTCATCCCTTGCATACCAATGAACTTGGTCTCTTGTTCGGTATTTTGCCCAAGTGTGACCTCTTTTGAAGTGCAATCTATACAGGCACGCTGCTCTGAAAGCCAGTCCATACCAAAGATTATATCAAACTCTTTGATCGGCAATACTAATGTTTCCACCTTGAACTCCCGACTTCCTATCTTGACCTCAAGACCGCAAGATCGATCCGCGCACATCAAACATCCGTTAGGCAACAACACCTTTACACTGTCTGTCGTGGTCCGGATAGGCACCCTGATACGAAAGACAAAGTCCTCAGACAGAAACGAATGTGAAGCACCTGTGTCGAACAGTGCTCACACCGGATACTCTCGTATAAGGACAAACCCTATAACATTACAATTAAAACAAGCACAACTCATCAAAAACAAGAACATTAAAACCTACGCGCACCTGTGACGACATCCGCCTGCTTAATGGCCTCCTGTTGTCCAAGGTTGAAGACCCTGGGCTGCGCGTGCGAGGCAGAAGACTCCACCACAGCCTTCCCCTTCTCCGCATAAGACGCTCCTGTCTTCTTATCACCCTTTGGAGGACCATATCGGCATTCACGTGCGAAGTGCCCAACCTTCCCGCACGTAAAACAAGCACGAGATCCATACCCAGATGTATCCGTCACAGTCGCAGAAGGAGCTTGTCCAGAAGACTTAGACTTCTTATTCCATCTCTTTCGGTAGCCAAACTTGTCCGGACGCGGCGGCTTAAACTCTGGCTTCACAACAGCCAAGTTGCCCTTTGCTTTCCCCCGTTTCATGTCCATCTCCAAAGAACGAGCCGTACAGACTAAGGCTTGGAATCCCTGACTCACAGAACTCGAGAGCAAATACCGCAGCTCATCTCGCAATCCCACATAAAACCGACTAGTCTTACGCTCTTCTTCGGCGAAGATCGTGCCAGCATATCTTCCCAAACGGGTGAACTCATGCAGGTAGTCATCCACACTTCGATCTCCCTGTGCTAACCGTTGAAATTCCATTTCCATCGATATCCTTTGCTGCATCGGCAGATGTTGTGCTAAGAACAATCGAGAAAATTCTTCCATTGTAATCTCTGCCAATTGCATGCCGGCCAAGTGATGCATTTCAATCTCATCCCACCACAACCGCGCCTCTCCTTCTAGTAGGAAAGTGGCTAACATGACTTTCTGTTCCTCCTCAACCTTGATAGCTCTCATAATGCTCTTGATTCTTGCAAGCCAATCCTCTACTTGGGCCGGTGTACCCGCCCCATGAAACTGCGGAGGGTTAAAGCTCAAGAATTGATTCCATTGTTGATCTGCTACCCGCGGATCAACTTCGGCTTCTACTGGTTCTTGTCGTACCCCAGCTTGCGTTGGCACCACTGCAGGACGTGCCTGCCCAGCCTGCTGAGCATTCATCACAACATGTACCGTTTCCATGATAAGACGGACTGTTTCAGCGGATGGAGGAGTTGTGGGCACCTCGGCTGGTTCCGCACTCTCAACAGAACGTTGTGGTTCGGATTGACCCGCAACACTTCTAGTCACCTAGATGTGTAAAATGCACAATTTAATGACCAATGAAAACGGCAACCATACAAAAAGAATACACAAGTTCAACAAACAAGTGTATTTGCATTCCTAAGTGGACAATCTTGAGTTCAAATAAAGTGTTATAACGACGGCACTAGCACGTGCTCGCCACCTCTCAAAAGAATTCATCCGCGAATTCGGAAGAGATCGACCAACAAGCTGATACCAAATTGTAACACCTCTACCCGTCAAGAAGAACATAATAAAGGGTCCGGCCGGGGCCCCACACCATATTCCACAAATAGGCGGAGACGCTACGAAATAATATCACAACCACGCATCCTAACACAGAGCATTCTAGAGGAAGTTTCACGGTTGAATCTTTGAACTCAAGATAACAATAATTGTCCATTATAACATAGGAATGTACACAAATATCAAAAGAGTCTGGCCTTAAGGCCTTACATTATTTCTCTGAACAAGAGTGTGGATTACAGACATCGGCACGCAGGCCGTCCACACATGAACAAAAAGAAACAACAATGCCTTCGAGGGCAGCAACGCAGCTTTGGGCTTCAGCCCGCTAAGTCCCGCTCGGACCAGCACCTCCAGTACCTGTAAGAACCAATCTACCAAATGGTGGCAAACAGGGCAACGGTCAGCATTCAGCTGACCAATTATAACGACCCTGCCCCTGGCACGGGGCAGCGGAATTCCATCCCTGTATAGCAATCTTCCAATATGATATATAGCAATTCAAGCAAGACGTGCACGCCCGCACAATCACATATCACAAACGTCGGCCCGACGGCCCGACGCTCCATGCACTCAAGGCACATTATCGGTGTTCCGTAGTTCCACGGCCACACCACCGTTCAGAGGTCCCAGACATAACGGTCCAATATGAGCATTCTAGTCTGATCGGCACACAGGTCGTCGACTCTCGCTATGTGATCCTAACAGGGTCTTAAGCACCCAAGGTTAGACAACCATAACGCGGGTACAGATCCACCTTGCCCGTTGCTCAAATCGTCAGACTCAAGCCTGGACTGATGTGGGTACAGCTTCACCTTGCCCGTTCCACCACCAAGGCATTTGCCTAGTTGCAGCCCAACGGCTCAACCTCACACAAAGTAGCAACTCACGGCCACAAGAGAGTCCAACTCTCAAAATTTCCTGGACTTCCTCCAGTACTTTATCCATCATGCCTACAAGCAATAATCACGGAGTCTTCTCCGATATGCAAACAAGCATCACCAATCCAGACCATGTCCAGATGGGCTTCACACAGCATGCCTAGATCCGTACTCCAATTCCGGACTCTAACAAGGGGGACTTCACATATCTACCCCAAGGGACGCCACAACCCACCGCACACTCACGGGGAAGGGTTTTCCCTATGCAATGCAGGAATTAAGGACTTCACATGTCCAAGCAGGAAATCGTTACCCTAGGAACTCGCTTCGGAGCCATGGAGAGAAATTTGAGACGGATGAAAGCCTTCGCAGCAGCGTTGCCTTCGCAAATCCGAACTCGGCTCGCGATTTGGACCACCGTAGCACCACCGGCAGCCGGATTCCACTTCTTCTTCCTCCCCTTGCTCTCCCCTCTCTCTTAGATGTAGAAAGAGAAGTTGAAACTCAAAATTGAGCTTTTCCTCCTTCTTTCCCGGCCTTATCAGCCCAGGAATGATCCCCAGCCATAGGATCCTCTTTAAGGAAAATGAACAGCCAAGATTTGCCTGAAAATATTATACTTTTGGCCGACACGGCCTGTGACACGGCCGTGTCACAGGCCGTGTACCCTTAAGCGACACACGCGGCACTCGCACCGATTGAAAATTACCAGAACACGGGCATCGACATGCCCGTGTCGAACCTGACACGCCCGTGTCGGTCATGTGACACGCCCGTGTCACCCTTATTACACGGTACTCAACGAGCGCTAAATCAATCAGAGCAGTACACGGGTAGGCACACGCCCTTGGACACGCCCGTGTCAAATCTGACACGGCCGTGTTCAAGGCTTGGTTCCGGGCCGTGTACATTTCTGACTCAAACCGGCTATTTATTGAGTGACATGCCCTGGGACACGCCCGTGTCGAAGGCCGTGTCCCAGGCTCGACTATCGTCGACCTCCGATCGTCGACTATCCTGAACACGCCCTGGGACACGCCCGTGTCCCAGGCCGTGTACCCCCGACACGCCCTGGGACACGCCCGTGTCCCAGGCCGTGTTAAGCAACCTGCACCTCAAATCCAATTTTGAGCTTTTTGGGGTGTTACACTCCTTCTCGGTTATGGTGTAATTTTCCTATGCAGATGTAAGCATTTTACTAGTATAATAGATGGGGTGAAAGTTTTTAGATATGTGTTAACCTAATACGGCTCCCACCGCAAAACTACTCGCATCGCACATTATTTCAAATGGAAGGTCCCACACCGGAGTTATCATAATCGGGGCATTAATTAATTTTTCTTTTATTAAATTAAAAGCAGCTAGACAAAGGTCATCAAAAATAAATTGGGCGTCTTTTTCTAAGAGATGGGTAAGGGGCTTGGTGATCTTGGAGAAGTCCTTTATGAAGAGGCGGTAGAAACCAGCGTGACCTAGGAAACTTCTTATAGCTTTTATGTTCGTAGGCGACGGCAGCTTCTCGATAACTTCTATCTTGGCAATATCTACCTCAATTCCTCTCGCAGAAATTTTATGACCCAAAACTAACCCTTCCCTCACCATAAAATGGCATTTTTCCAATTTAGGGCAAGGTTAGTTTCTTCTCATCATTCTAAGACTTTTTCGAGGTTTTCTAAACAACTATCAAAAGCGTCACCGAACACAGAGAAATCATCCATGAATACCTCCATAATGCTTTCTACGTACTTGTCAAAGATAGCGGCATACATCGCTGGAATGTAGCTGGCGCATTGCACAATCCAAACGGCATTCTTTGGTAGGCGAAGGTGCCGAAGGGACAAGTAAACGTAGTTTTCTCCTAGTCCTCGGGGGAGATGGGGATTTGAAAATACCCTGAGAGGCCATCGAGAAAACAATAAAAGCTATGACCGGATAATCGTTCTAAAATTTGATCGATGAACGGCAAGAGAAAGTGATCCTTGTGGGTGGCGTCATTTAACTTACAATAATCTATACACATTCTCCACCCGGTCACCTTCCGTGTCGGGATTAATTCATTATTCTCATTACTAACTACCGTTATCCCTCCCTTCTTCGGCACTACCTGGATAGGGCTAACCCTCTTACTATCAGATATAGGGTAGATAATTCATGCGTCTAAGAGTTTCATAACCTCGCCCTTAACAACTTCTTTCATGTTTGGTTTTATACGGCGCTGAGGTTGTATGGAGTTATGCGAATTATCTTCCATTAAGATTTTGTGAGTGCAGAAAGATGGGCTTATGCCCTTGATATCAGAAATTTGGCAGGCAATAGCTCGGCGATATTTACGTAAAACTAAAAGAAGTTTATCATTTTACGCATCTGTGAGGTAGGCCGAAACTATTACTGGCAACTTGGAATCTTTTTCTAAGAAAGCATTGTTGAAGCTGAGAAATATCTCAACCTCAGAAATCGGACTAGGCCACCTGAAGTTACTGGTCGAGCGGTAGGAAAGACGGTCTCTGGTCAGGAAACAGAAGCAAATTGCGCAAACAAGACCCCAGGTTGTTGCGGCAGGAAGGTCCCACCACGTACCCAGTTGCTTAGGAGAAGCAACCCCTTCTCAACCAGATTGGTCGAGCTAGGTACGAAGGAGGCGAGCTTGAGCAATAACGAGTCAAGGGCAGTTGTTGGAGCTCGCGAGGGCTCAGGCCGAGATTTTGCTTGTTCCTCCTTCGTACCCCTGGGGTCCTATTTATAGGGAAATCCTAGGGAGAAGGGGGGGTCTTACTTATACCCCCACCCTGGCGAGTTGGCGACTTCCCTGGGGAGCTCGCCTAGAAGAGGCGAGCATCTGGCCGTAGTCGCCACCTGGCGAGTTGGCCTGGGGAGCTCACCATACTCGCCCGAACCTTCCGCGGCCTGGGGTGCTGGTCTGGATCCCCACCTTGTCTTGTTGATTTTGACTTTTGATGACCTGGCGGTGGTAGGGCCCTCCCTCGTCGAATATGGGTTGTACACAATCCCTGCTCTTTTTGGGCGACGTAGGAGCCCGGAAAGAATCATCCAACACCTATTCGGCGAGCATCCCTGTCGGGTATATGGTCAGCTCGCATCGTCGTCTGCTGGTAGAGTAGTCTATAAATAGGGGGGCTTCGTTTTTGAGATGGTCCCTGGAGCTCGCCGAAGATGTCGGACGCTGAGCAGTTGTTGAGGGACAATCTCGCCGCCCTGTCTGGCCTCCTCGGCATAGCCAGGTCGAAAAGACCGCGCGAGGATGATCCTACTGCCTTGCCCCCGCCGAAGAAGAAGGCGAAAAAGGTCAAGCAGCCCGCCACTACGGTGGTCAGCTCGCCTCCACTGCCGAACCAGGTCGCCGCGGCGACTGAAAATCCCGTAGTGTCGTCCAGCACCCAGAGGATGTTGAATGACCTAGGGCTCGACGACCTCCCTGGGTCGACCCGGGGCAGCCCGCTGGAGAACCCGGGAGTGACCGAGGAGCTCGCGGCTGCGAAGGAGTCCGCGGCGTCTCAGGCCGAGGTCGTCACCGTGACAGGTCGCTACCTCGAACTCTTCCCTGATGGTTTGTCGCTGCTCCTTTGCTGACTTCTTTTCTTATGCAGATTCTCCGATTGCCGCGGACGCGGCACTTGATGTCGTCCCCCTCAGCTCGGCGCCCTTACTCGCCCTGGCGGCCGACAGGCCGTCCAAGACCGCCTACACGGTCAGGATAGGCCTCAGCTCGGGGAAGGCGTCTGGGGCGGCATTGGTGAAGGGCCCCCCGCCTGCGAGTAAGGAGCTGCCGGCGAAAGACACTCCTGTCGGGTCATCTGGGCCGGTGCGCGAGGTTCCTCCGGCGAGTACGGCGGCCTCTGTCGTTGCGAGCGGCGGGAAGATACCCCCGGTGAGCGCTCTATTGCCGCCGCCGCCGCCCGTGGTCACCACTCCTGGCCAGACGCCGAGCACGGGCTTGCCCCCTCCGCCGCCTCTGTCTGCTCTGCCGAAGTCGGACCATCCGCGACCTCCTCCACCTCCTGCGCCGAGGGCTCCGCACCACTCTGCGAGCTCATCTCAAGCTCCGCCGCCGATGAAGAAGCCGGAGAGGCCACGGCCGCCCTACTTCCCTCCGTGGGTTGGAGACCCCGACTACGTCGGCCGAGGGTCTGGAGAGCGCGGGCAGGGCAGGCCTGCCGATCTTCCGAGCAACTCTTCGGGGAGGCGAGATACCTCCGGGCGACCTCCTTCGCCGCGCCGATCCCGATCTCCTCGCCGTGGTGAGCCTCCCACTACTTTGACTACCGCTCTGCTTTTGCTGTCCTGACGATCCACCTTCCTGCCTTGTCAGATCGCCCGGTGACCTCTAGGGCGGCTTTCATCGACGCCATCGGGCTGTCCGGGAGCGAGTATCGCCAGGCTGCCATTCGCGCCCACATGGAGCTGGAGAGCAAGTTCGACCAGCTTGCTATCTGCGATCCTCACCGACGCATCTCGGCTCTGGAGGCGAGGATGGCCAAGGTCGAAGGGCTCCAGTCGACCTTGGAAAACTATGAAGCTCGCTTTCACGTGGTCAAAGAAAATGACCGCCAGCTGCAGTTGAACAACCACCGTCTGCAGCTGGTGCTTGACGAGCTGGCCGGCATCCGGGCGAGCATGGGGTCTGCTGGACGTCTGGCGAGGATGGAGGAGCAGCTCCGGCTTGGCGACGATGCGACAGCGCTGGCGACGGAGCATTACCGGCGTGCACGCGAGATCGGCTGGGCTGGGCGACATCCGCACCCTCCTGAGCGGCCGAGGGCGCCATAGTTTTTTTTCTTTTTGCTTTTCGAATGTAACTCGCCTCGCGCGACTTGTACTTCCGGACATCTATTTTTACTTTGATTAATTCATTTGTGTGCGAATATTCTTGCTTCTGTGTGCGCGCTTTATTTCTTGATGTGCTGAGCTTTAGTTCACCTGATAATGTCGCAGGTTTATCTTCATCGTGCAAGCTCGTTAGATACTCGCCGGGACGGCTGACCCCCCCCCCCCCCCCTTTGGGCTTGTCATATCTATAAATAGGAGGGGTAGGTGGGTCATAAAGCGTATGTTGTAGCGACCTTCTTTCCTCCTGGCGAGTATCTGAACAACCAACTCGTCGCTCTCGTTGCTTACGGATCTCGCAAACATGGTCGGCGACGACGCCAGCGCTCGCCGACAGGCCCACGCAATTAACTTCGCAGACGCGGCTTTCAAGAAGTCCATAACCACCGAGAAGGAACTGGCGACCTTCAAAGAACGCTTCCTGCCTGACGGGTACTCGGCGAGACTCCCCACTCGCAGCGAGCGCCTCAATACCCATATTGAGGGTTCGCTTGTAATGTCGCTGCGTCACTTCGACGTTGGCCTGCGGCTTCCTTTCTGGCCGGAGTTCTGCGAGGTACTGCGCTACTTCGGGATCGTCCCCGCGCAGATCAATCCCAACGGCGTGGCGATCATCATGGGGTTCCTATGCTTCCTTCGGGAAGAGAGGATCGCCTTCGACCTCTCCGTATTCCGCCGCATCTTCGCCTTTGCGGCGACCTCGGAGGGAGTCATCTTTTTTAGTAGCCACGTCTGCACCTTGGTCGGGACCGCGAATAAGGTCCACCGATGGAGCGAGCAGCTGGTGGTCGTCCATGGCGACTTCGGCGGTATTCTCGGCAGGCCGCACCAACCAGCCGACGTCGCCTTCCTTCCTCCCATCCTCGAAGGAGCTCGCGAGCAGCTCTTCGAATATTTCCGCGGTCGGTGCTTTGACGTCATTTTCTGGCGACTAAACGTCAACGTGCTCGAGGCAGTCCACCCTAATGAAAGTAAGCCGAGCTCGAAATGCGCCTTGGTTACTCACTCGCCCTTTTGCCGCTGAAACTAACTTTGTCGCGCGTTTTGCAGTTTCCAACGAGCTTCCGGAGAAGCCGCTTCCTTTGGCGAAGGAAGTCGCCGCCACGCAGTCGGATGCTCGCCCCCCTGCCGACGTCGGGGAGAAAAAGAGGCCGTCCAAAGGAAAGTCCCGGGTCAGCTCGCCAGGCCCTGCGAGGAAGAAGGCGAAGGCATTGTCGCCCCATTCCGTCGATCGCAGGTCGCCGACGGATGCCCAGTCGCCCCACTTCCACCCCAACTACGGCCTTGGGCAGGGGGTGGTGGATTCCTACGGTCGCCCGCTCGTGACCTGGTCGGCGAAGGACAACTCGGTGTCGCTGAGCACCAACCTCCCGTCCTGGTCGACTGACTGGGAGGACAAGGGGGAGGCGTTCGCCGTCCTCCACGCCATCTATGGTAGGGTCGACGCGGAGTCCGTCCTGGAGCTGACCCCGTCGAAACTCGCCCACCAGTCGGCCTGTGCGCTCGCTCGGTCTGCCGAGCTGGGTCACTACTCGGCGAGGAAGCTGTTGGAGACGACCGATGCCCTCAAGGTCGTCTCCAAGAAGGCCATCGACCTCGGCATGCAGTCAGTCCGCTGGAAGGACTTCGAGGTGAGCTGTCTTTGGGTGGGTTTGCTCGATTTTCTTCGTTGATAGATCCTGACGTCGATCATTTCGCAGGCTGCCGAGATAGAAGCGGCGAAGAAACTCTCCGAGTGCGAGGAGAAGCTTGCCGCCTCCCAGGCCGAGCTGGAGGCGGCCCAAACTCGCGCAGCGGTGATGGAGACGAGGCTGGTCACTGCTGAAGGACGGCCGAGCTCCTCAACCCCGCTACCCGAGGACCCGGCGCGAGTGGTGAAGCAATCACGCATCCTCTGGGAGGAGAGATCCTCTGTTCGCCGCGAGATTGCGCGGGCGGCGGGGAACGTCATACTCGCGCGCCTCAGGCTCAGGGGCCAGCTCGTCAAGGGGGAGAAGCCGCTCACTGTCGACGAGCTCATTCCCGAGCTGCTCGCCGAGGGGACTGTCCCGCCGTATAGCGCGTCGTCGCCGACCAGCTCCGGTGATTCTGACAGCAGCGATAGCGGAAGCAGCAGCGGCAGCGGAAGCAGTAGCGGCAGCGGAAGCAGCAGCGGCGAGAGCGCAAAGAGCGACGACTTTGCAGATATCGGCGATATCGGGGATGATGAATATCGGCCTGATACTGGCGACGACGAGTCCTAGTTGCTCGCCGATATTCTTTTTGTAAACCAAATTTTTGACTTAATGATTTATACAAAGTTTCGGTTTTTTTCCTTTCTGACTGGATGTTACTCGCTAGGCTCATAGGCTCGGAGAGGAACGCTCGCTAGGTCGCAGGGGGATAGTCCCGACATCGACCATCCGCTCGCCGGGACCTACTTGCCCCTGCACCCGAATACTCGTGAACCTGCTGAGATAACCGCGCGGGTGGCGTGTGGGACATACTCGCCTGCCCCCCGGGGCTCGCTTACTCGCGCGGTTCTAGCTCGCTTCCCCGCATGGGATCTGCTCGCCTACTCGCACGAGATCAGCTCGCCTGCTCGCGCGAGGTCTGCTCGCCTGCTCGCGTGAGGCCTGCTCGCCTGCTCGCGCGTGACGAAAATTGAACCGGGCTTAGTCGTCGAACATAGCCTGCGGGCCCCTCATTCTCGTCATCGAGGAGATCGGCCGATTCACGAGGAGAGGAGCTCGTGGGGATACCGGGCTTACGACGCTGCTCAACTCGAGGTCTTGGATTACAATCGAGGAGATCGGCCGATTCCCGAGGAGAGGAGCTCGTGGGGATACCGGGCTTACGACGCTGCTCAACTCGAGGTCTTGGGTTACAATCGAGGAGATCGGCCGATTCCCGAGGAGAGGAGCTCGTGGGGATACCGGGCTTACGACACTGCTCAACTCGAGGTCTTGGATTGCAATCGAGGAGTAGCTCAACTCGAGGTCTTGGACTGCAATCGAGGAGATCGGCCGATTCCCGAGGAGAGGAGCTCGTGGGGATACCGGGCTTACGACGCTGCTCAACTCGAAGTCTTGAATTACAATCGAGGAGATCGGCCGATTCCCGAGGAGAGGAGCTCGTGGGGATACCGGGCTTACGACGCTGCTCAACTCGAGGTCTTGGATTACAATCGAGGAGATCGGCCGATTCCCGAGGAGAGGAGCTCGTGGGGATACCGGGCTTACGACGCTGCTCAACTCGAGGTCTTGGATTACAGTCGAGGAGATCGGCCGATTCCCGAGGAGAGGAGCTCGTGGGGATACCGGTCTTACGACGCTGCTCAACTCGAGGTCTTGGATTACAATCGAGGAGATCGGCCTGAAGGATCAAGCGCATACCCAACTGCACCAAAAGCCCGGACTATTAGAGAGGGCGCTACTTAATTTTTTATATAAGTAGCAGAGCGCCACGGGTCAAGTGAAGGAACGCCGGACCCAACAATCCCCCCCCCCCACCCCCGGCGTCCAGCACAACCCGTCGGCTCAGAGGTGGGGTTACCACATGGCCCACACGGCTCAGAGGTGGGGTTACCACATGTCCACGGTTGCCTGACCCACCAGACCCACATAGGTAGAAGGGAAAAATCAGGATTTAATAGCGCCCCCCGGTCTTGAACCCGTGACCTCCTCTGATACCAATTGAAGGATCAAGCGCATACCCAACTGCACCAAAAGCCCGGACTATTGGAGAGGGCTCTACTTAATTTTTTATATAAGTAGCAGAGCGCCACGGGTCAAGTGAAGGAATGCCGGACCCAACACGGCCGATTCCCGAGGAGAGGAGCTCGTGGGGATACCGGGCTTACGACGCTGCTCAACTCGAGGTCTTGGATTACAGTCGAGGAGATCGGCCGATTCCCGAGGAGAGGAGCTCGTGGGGATACCGGGCTTACGACGCTGCTCAACTCGAGGTCTTGGATTATAATCGAGGAGATCGGCTGATTCCCGAGGAGAGGAGCTCGTGGGGATACCGGGCTTACGACGCTTCTCAACTCGAGGTCTTGGATTACAGTCGAGGAGATCGGCCGATTCTTGAGGAGAGGAGCTTGAAATTTGCCTCGGATGATCGGGTTCTGCCCAGACGAGAAAGAAGACCTACCTATTCCTAGCGAACTCTTTCTCGCGGGACTTCGCGGATACCGCTGCTGGTTGAAATCGCGTGAACAAGAAGCCCACCTCACCTAGTCCTTTGGAGAGATCGATGTCGGATAAGAAAAGCGATGGAAGAAGGAAGAGAATCGGTTGTGCAGGAATCTGCTGCTATTGAAAAAAGGTATGAAAACCCGCGGCTAGTGATTGAGCACTTCACTGACAAAATCTCTCACACCGGAAATTCTCACAGTCAGAGCCGATTGGGCAGGATGCCTCTTTGTCCACAGCTTAAAGGAAAGTCTTCGGATTCGACCAAAGGTTGTGGAATTTGGATAAGGTCTTAAGGCTGGCGGGGAAACTCCATGCGGATAGAAATGCCCGTCTAAGCTCATCAGTTGCTGTTGAGCTGTTTGACTCAAGAAATTTGTTTGCCTCTCTTTGGTTGATTGAAAATCCGGTTCGGTTACCGAGATCCTCTACTAGTTGTAGGTCACGAACGAGAAAGCGGTGAGTAGCGGGGGCAGTGTATGGAGTGATGTCCCCCCCCCCCCTGCGAGGGGGCCGCCGCTGAAGCCCAGCGATGAACTGTCAGAACCACCACACTGAGACGCACGCCCCTCCCTTACAACTATGGATTAGAATTAGTACTTCAACTTCAGCAATACGACAGAACCCACCATTGACATTATATGTCTGAGCCCCATCTATCTCTCGTTCAGGGCTTCTCCCTCGTGGGGATACCGGGCTTACGACGCTGCTCAACTCGAGGTCTTGGATTACAGTCGAGGAGATCGGCCGATTCCCGAGGAGAGGAGCTCGTGGGGATACCGGGCTTACGACGCTGCTCAACTCGAGGTCTTGGGTTACAATCGAGGAGATCGGCCGATTCCCGGGGAGAGGAGCTCGTGGGGATACCGGGCTTACGACGCTGCTCAACTCGAGGTCTTGGTTAATATCCTGCATCCTTATATAACTTGGAGATTAATCGCAGAGATACCTTGACAAGAAAGAAACTCTCCGGAGAGATGCTCTTGACCCTGCCGAATCGGGGGATTGGCGTCCAGACCCGTTCCTAAGAATTCCTCTAGTCGGAGGAGAGATGCACTCGGGGAGACCTAGGCCGGCCTGCAAGGGGGGGGGGGCTGACCTCGGCCAACAATGCAAAGGCTCGGTCTTACAAGAGCGCTTAAAATCCCGAAGCATCGTCCTATCATCCGAACTAGGCCATTCAGTGAGAACGGGTTGGAGTCCCGTGTCCCGATTTGACTGTGAAGGTCGCTTCCAGGTACGATTAGGGTGGGGGTGGTGTTCATCGTGGGTCCTTTTCGAACGCACTCGGAATCCACACACCTCCCTCCGGGCTCGTCCATACCCTTTCTTTGGCAGGTTATCCTGTCTTGTTGCTCGCTTGAGATCTTCTCCCTCTGGGTGTTTTACGAGGCCGGCCTCTCCTCGAGTCCGGGAGATCAGGGTGCAGATCTGTTCCTCACAGGTCCTCCAGACGGAAGAGAGATGCACTCGGGGAGACATAGGCCGACATGCAAGGGGGGAGCTGATCTCGGCCGACAATGCAGAGGCTCGGTCTTACAAGAGCGCTTAAAACCCTGAAGCATCGTCCCATCATCCGTACTGGGCTATGTATGAGGAACAAACCGACCGCTGCCTCCCGAGGTCGACTACGAGGCGGACCATGGAAACACTCAGAAGCCTCGAGGCACATTTAACACAAAAGAGATGAAATCCCGCATCCTTTGTATATTAAGTATGTTTACAGAAATAGATACATGAGTTACCGCTACGGGTAAAATCTTTTCAAATCATCCCCGCTCCAGGTCCCAGGCAGCTGCTCTCCCGCTTGGTCTTGTAGGTAATAGCCTCCTGTGGCCAAGGCTTCTTGGATGATGAAAGGTCCTTCCCAGTTGGGATGGAGCTTGCCTACGGAGGCTCCCCGCCCAGCGGCGTCCACCTTCTTCATGACCAAGTCCCCTGCGAGGAAGTTCTTCAAGCGGACGTTTTTGTCGAAGTGTCTCGCCATGCGCCTCTTGGTTTCTTCCTGGCGCATGGAGGCCAAGTCCCGAAGCTCTTCCACATAATCTAGGGAGAGCCTCTGAGCCTCTTCATTCTCTAGCCGCCATTCCTCGCTTCCGTCTTCGGCTGCGATGACCCGTGGACTATGCAACTCAAATTCGACCGGGATGAGCGCCTCGGACCCGTGTGACAGCTTGAAGGGTGTTTCCCCTGTGGCTGAGTTCGGGGTGGTCCTGAGGGCCCAGAGGACGGAAGGGAGCTGTTCGGCCCAATTCCCCTTGAGGTTGGTGATCTTCTTCTTCAGCAAGTTGATGATGAGCTTGTTCGCGGCTTCTACTTGCCCATTGCTCCGAGGGTGATGTACCGAGGCGAACCGAAGGTCGGTTCCCAACTGTTTACAAAAGTCCCCCAGTTCCAGGCTGGCGAACTGCGGCCCATTGTCGGTGATGATGGCCAGAGGGATCCCGAACCTGCATGCGATTTCCCCCCAGATGAAGTTCTTGACGATTTGAGATGTGGTCCTGGCCAGAGCCTTAGCCTCGATCCACTTTGTGAAGTAGTCGACCATTACCAGAACAAACTTCCTTTGCCCGCTAGCTTGAGGGAACGGGCCGATCAAATCCATTCCCCAAATTGCGAAGGGCCACGAAGCGGTAATCGAGCGAAGCTGCTGAGCCGGCTGGAGCGCGAGGGCGCGAAGAGTTGACATTGGGAGCACTTTCTGGAATGGGCCTCTGCGTCCTTTCGGATGGTCGGCCAGAAGTAACCGTGCCTCAGAATCCTTTGCTCCAGGGTGCGGGTCCCGGAGTGACTGCCGCACTCTCCCGAGTGAATCTCCTCGAGGACTCGGGGAATCTCGAGCTCTGACAAGCATCGGGCCAGAGGGCCTGAAATGGTCTTGCGATAGAGTTCGCCGTCCTGTAGCAAGTAGTACGCGGCCTTATACCGAAACTTTCTTTGATCTTGCCCGTCAGATGGTAGTCGGCCTGTCGCCAGGAATGCGATGAACGGATCTCTCCACGAGGCCCGCTGATCGATCTCCATCAACTCGCCTTCTTCGATGGATGGTCGAAACAACTCGATGGCGGTTCTCCCAGCCCGAGGGCCGTATTTCGCAAGATTGTCTGCCTCGGAGTTGCGTTCTCGGGGCACGTGCTCAACGTGAAAGGATCGGAACCCCCTGATCAGGCCTTTGACCTTAACCAGATATTGCTGCAAGATGGTATCTCGGACTTCGAACTCTCCCCGAATCTGAGATGCTGCCACCATGGAATCGGTAAAAGCCCTGATATCTCTGATTGCCAGCTCCTTGTCGAGTCGCAAGCCAGCCACCATGGTTTCGTACTCCGCCTGATTGTTAGTGACCGAAAAAAGGATCTTGACGACTTGCTCAATCCTGGTCCCCTGAGGACTAACCAGCACCACCCCGGCTCCCACGGAGCGTCTCCCTGACGCGCCATCTACGAACATCTTCCAGGGGACCGGCCGAGAGACATCCGTGTCTGCCTCGACCTCGGCCGAGAAGTCGGCCAAGAAATCCGCCACGGCTTGTGCTTTGATCGCGACCCTTGGGGGGTAGGAGATGTCGAACTCGCTCAGCTCCACAGCCCACTTGGCGAGCCTGCCGGAGTGCTCCACTCCGTCCAAGATACTCCTCAAGGGGTGGTCGGAGACTACCTTGATAGAGTGGGCTTGGAAATATGGACGGAGTCGCCTGGCCGAAACTACCAAGGCAAAGACTAACTTCTCCAGGATGGGGTACCGCGTTTCGGCTTGCCTTAGCACCCGGCTCACGTAGTAGATTGGAAGCTGCTTCTTTCCCTCCTCTCGGACCAACACCGAGCTGACTGCTTCAGCCCCTACCCCTAGGTAGAGCAAGAGGTCCTCACCGCCCAGCGGACCCTGAAGGAGAGGAGCTCGAGTCAGCTGTTGTTTGAGCTTTGTGAAGGCCTCCTCGCACTCCGGGGTCCACTCGAATTTCTGGTTCCCCCGAAGGGCTTTGAAGAATGAGGAACACTTCTCTCCGGCCCTGGAGAGAAACCGGCTAAGACCTGCCAGCCTTCCGGTCAACCTTTGAACTTCCTTGGAATCCCTCGGGGACGCCATCTCCACGATGGCTTTCACCTTGTCGGGGTTAGGCTCCACCCCTAGGGGAGTAAGGAGGTGCCCTAGAAACTTCCCCCTTCCCGCGCCGAAAACACACTTGGCCGGGTTGAGCCGCATCTTGTACCTCCTCAGGGTGGCGAAGGTCTCTGTCAGATCCGCTACGTGCTCTGTGGCGCTCTTACTCTTAACGAGCAGGTCATCCATGTAGACTTCCAGATTCCGCCCCTTTTGCTCTCTAAAGACGTGATCCATCATTCTTTGATATGTCGCGCCGGCGTTCTTGAGCCCGAAGGGCATCATCTTGTAGCTATAGCATCCGTCGCTGGTGATGAAGGAAACGTCACGGCAATCGGGGGGATGCATCCGGATCTAGTGATACCCTGAAAAGGCATCAAGGAAGCTCATTACGGGAAACCCGACGGCGGAATCAACCAGCGCGTCGATTTGAGGCAAGGGGTAACAATCCTTGGGGCAAGCTTTATTGAGCATAGAGAAATCAATACATAGCCTCCAGCCCCCTCCCGATTTCTTCACCATTACAACATTGGAGACCCAGCCTGGATACTGGATCTCCGAAACAAAACCTGCTTCTAGCAGCTTCCCTACTTCCTCCCGGATTGGTCCCGCCAGAGCGGTGGCGCTCTTCCTCTGCTTCTGACGGACTGGGGCCGTCGCTGGATCTAGGTTGAGGCGATGACAGGCAACATCAGCATCAATCCCTGGCATCTCGGCGGCGCTCCATGCGAAGACGTCCGCGTTTTCCTGCAGGCAGGCAGCTATCTCCACCTTCCCTTCCGGGGGCAAGGCTCCTCCGATCTTCAGCAGCTCCGGCTCTCCTCTCAGGGAGATCACCTTTACTTCCTCCAGCTCCTCAGCAGCTTGCAGGCCCTCCTCCTGCTCCATCATCCTTTCCAACCTTTCTGCGTCGCCCATCCAGCTGATGGTGCTGACCGCATTCAGGTAGCATTCCCTGGAGGCCCTGGGATCTCCCCTGATCCTGACTTGGACGTTGTCCCTGCAGTACTTCAGGCATTGATGATATGACGATGGGACGGCCTTGAAGTAGTTGATGAGGGGCCGTCCGAAGATGGCGTTGTAGCGGCTGGGTGCGTCGACGATGACGAAGCGGCATCGGATCGAAGTTCCCCCGAGGGTGACCAGCAACTCAACTCCTCCTTCCACCTCTTTCTTCTCCCCGGAGAAGCCGAAGAGAGGCCCATCCGCTGCCTGAACCCGGGACGCTTCCACCTGAAGACCGACGAAGGTTCTCTTGAAGATGACATTCATCGAGCTCCCGTTATCCGCGAGGATTCGGTCGACGGTGAAGTCCTCGATTGCTGCTTGAATCACCAGGGCGTCATGGAAGGGGTTCTCGTTCCAGAGCATGTCCTCCTCCGAGAAGGTGATCTCGTTCAAGGGAGGGGGGTCTGAGACGTCGAGGCGACGCTCCTTTTGTAGATTTGGTGGAGACTTCCCTTGCGGGAAGCTCCTAGCCCAGCCCCTCCGTTGATTACTCCGACGTGTCCACCTCCCGGACCGGGAATGACATTCCCCCTTCCTCCTTGGTCGATCCTGTCCTCGTTTCTCCTCCTCTGCGGTACCTGGTAAGCCACCTGCCCAACTTGGGCCTCCTGCTGCGGCTGCTCCCTCTCGGCCGCCATTGCTTCCATCCTCCTCCTTGCTTCCCAGAACTCAGGGCAAGCCAAGGTTCCGTGCCCCTCCACTCGATGGATATCGCAGTAGAGGGGAATCGCCGCTTCCTGCTGCCTTTCCTGCCTCCTCTCCTGCTGCCTCTCCTTCCGCCGGCGCTTAGCGGCTCGCTGCGTGATGGCCATGGTCTCCCTTCTTCCTCCTCCCTGCTCCCGAGGTTTGTAAGTCCTCCTCTCCTCCTGATGGGTGGGCCGCCTCTACTGGGGGCGATCCCTCGGGTACTGGAATCTTCTCTCCTCGCTCCTCTTCTCTCGACCTCCGACGGGCCTCCTATCCTCCTGCCTTCGAGGCCTCTCCCGCCTCTCCTGCCTCTCTGCCTTTCTGATCTCCCTTCCCCTTTCTCCCTTCTCCTCTTTCCCCTGCGGCCTCTCCTGCTTCCTGTCGTTGCGCCCCTCCGGCGCCCTCTCCCTCTCCAGCAGTCTTCCTCTGTCTTGCCCAAGCGGTCGGTCTCCATCGAGCCGTGCCAGGAACTCCTTGTTCCTCTCCTCTCCCTGGATGAACACATTGGCTCTCTCCACCATCTCCTCGAACGATTTGGGCGGCATGTGCCCCAACTCCATGTTGAACAAGCCCTGCTTCAGCCCGAACTTGAGGGCCACCATCAAGGTGAACCCGTCTACCTCTTCCACCTCCAGCACCTCCTCCTGGAATCGATCGATGTACCGGCCCAAACTCTCGTGCTGCCCCTGCACGATCTTGAAGAGGGCGGTTGCCTCCTTCTTCCTCCGTTTGGACGTCGCAAACCTTGCTAATAGACCCCTTCGAAGATCTGAGAAGCAGTAGACTGACCCGGCTGGCAGCTGGTGGAACCAATCTCTCGCGCTACCCATGAAGGTAATGGAGAAGAGCCGGCACTTGAGAGCATCGGACATGTTGCGAATTGAGACCACATCCTCAAACCACTGAAGATGTCCCACCGGGTCGTCCTTGCTGGAGTAGTACGAGAGGACCGGCTCTCTGAAGTTGTCGGGGACGAGGGCTGCGAGGATCTCGTCGCAAAAGGGGCTCCTCCCTTCCTGGCGGCGGCGAGTATCCTCCCCGCTCGAGCAGTCATACTCGCTCCATCGGCGAGCATCTCCATACCTCGCCGAGAGTTCCGGATCTCGAAACTGGATTCCTTGACTACTCGCCGGGTGATGTCGCGGCGGGATCACCTGTTCTCCACTCGCCCAAGCGGGCTCCTTCCCTGCTCGCCGAGTTGGTATCTCCTCGCCCGGGGGTGTCCGGCGGCGGGGAGAATTTGCCGTCACCTCAGGCGGATTGGACAACCCGTCGAGTATTGCCTTCTCCACTCTCCTCGCGAACTCTGCAAAAGCCGCCACTGTCACATACTCGCTACCTTGCCCCGGGATTCCAGCTCCCACCGAGTTACCTCCCAACTCGCCCCGGTCTCCACCATCGGTCATCTTCCAACCACGACTTTCTTCTTCGGTCGCTATCCACGCTCACCGCACCAAGTGTTGAAGCTGAGAAATATCTCAACCTCAGAAATCGGACTAGGCCACCTGAAGTTACTGGTCGAGCGGTCAGAAAGACGGTCTCTGGTCAGGAAACAGAAGCAAATTGCGCAAACAAGACCCCAAGTTGCTGCGGCAGGAAGGTCCCACCACGTACCCAGTTGCTTAGGAGAAGCAACCCCTTCTCAACTAGATTGGCCGAGCTAGGTACGAAGGAGGCGAGCTTGAGCAATAACGAGTCAAGGGCAGTTGTTGGAGCTTGCGAGGGCTCAGGCCGAGATTTTGCTTGTTCCTCCTTCGTACCCCTGGGGTCCTATTTATAGGGAAATCCTAGGGAGAAGGGGGGTCTTACTTATACCCCCACCCTGGCGAGTTGGCGACTTCCCTGGGGAGCTCGCCTAGAAGAGGCGAGCATCTGGCCGTAGTCGCCACCTGGCGAGTTGGCCTGGGGAGCTTGCCATACTCGCCCTCACCTTCCGCGGCCTGGGGTGCTGGTCTGGATCCCCACCTTGTCTTGTTGATTTTGACTTTTGATGACCTGGCGGTGGTAGGTCCCTCCCTCGTCGAATATGGGTTGTACAAGCATATCTAAGATGTTCGGGTAGTTCCTTCAATTCTAAGGTAGGGGGTCTTAATAAGAGGTTTTAGAAATCCGTTCTTTTTCAAAAACTATGTCCTTGTAGACTTTTTTAAACGAAAAATTAAAAGAGGTGGGGCTAGCGGCCACAGCGGCTTCTTGCAACGATTCAATTGGAAGAGTAGAAGAGGAACAAAAATAAGAAAATTATTTTTCAAATTTAGAGAGGTAATAGGAGGATTCTTCACATAGGTGCATCGATTCAGTTGGAAGAGTAAAGGAGGAACAAAAATCAGAAAATTCTTTTTCAAATTTAGAGAGGCAATAGGAGGATTCTTCACTTAGGGCATCTACGAAAAAAAAGGAGTCGTCATTTGCTAGGGTGTTCTTCATCGAGGGGGTGATAGAGAAAGTCACTTCATCGTCGCCTACTCGAAGGAAGAGCTTACCATTACTTATATCAATGATAGCTCGGGATGTGGCAAGGAAGGGTCGGCCAAGGATCAAGGGTACCTCGACATCTTCTTCGATGTCCAAAATGACAAAATCCACCGGAAAGATGAATTTGTCGACTTTAACTAAGACATCCTCCACGATTTCTAATGGGAATTTCACTGATCTATCGGCGAGCTAGATACTCATGCATGTGGGGTTGAGGCTACCAATTCCTAACTTCTTAAAAATGAGAGGGACATCAGGTTTATACTCGCACCTAAGTAGGCCAATATGTTCTTGACAAAAAGATCACCAAAGACACGTGAAATAGAAAAACTAACTGGGTCACTAATTTTCTTTAGTAAACCATTTGTCAAGACCGCAGTGCACTCGGCATTTAACGTGACATGCGAAAGGTTCCCTAACTTCTTTTTGTTAGTCAGGAGGTCCTTAAGGTACATAGCATACTTCGGCATCTGGGAGATCGCTTCGTGGAAGGGCAAATTTATGTGGATTTTCTTGAACATTTCTAAGAAGCGGGAGTACTGAACATCCTGATGTTGCTTATTAAGTTCGGAAGGGTATGGCAGAGTTGGATAATTTTTGAAAATGGGTGGTGGAGTGAGATCTTTTTCTAAAATGGGGGTGATTACTTCTTCAGCAGAGGGTGGAATTTTTAAAACGGGGGTGGAGCTTTGATTTTTAAAAACAGAGGCGGAGCTTGCCTCGGGCTCTTCACTAACCCTACCAGAAACTTGCTTCCCACTCTGAAGAGTTATAGTTTTAGCTTGCTCTCTCGGGTTGGGCTCGGTATTGGAAGGAAGAGACCCTGCAGGTCGCTCAAAAATTATTTGTACGAGCTATCCTACTTGATTTTCAAGACTTTTAACGCTTCCAGTTAAGGTTCTTATAGTAACATCATTAGTGGTTATATATTTAGAAAGTAACTCCTCCAAGCTTGGAGGTTTTGGATAGTTTTGAAGAGGAGGTGTTGGTGCCGAAAAATCATTTTGTTGTGGCGGGCGCATTGTATTCGAGGGATTACTCCACGAAAAATTCGGGTGATTTCTTAAAGCAAGATTATAACTATTCGGAAAAGTAAAACCGGGCACAGGAAAATTCGCAGCAGAAAAATTATTAAAAGAATTTCTAGGCATATTATTAACATAATCTAATTATTCGGGAGCAGGAGTTGCAGATTCCCATACCTGAGGGGCGGAGGTAGCAGCCATCTCCGTAATTTTTTGCTTAATATTTCAACTTGCAGAGCGAGCTGGGAGACGTTGTTCACTTCAAAGATACATGCAGGTTTGTTTGGGCGGTGTTGGAACCACTAGTTGAATTTGGGATAGGTTCACTGAGTTAGGATACGACCAAATATGTATAGATCAGGGTAATAGGTGTGTCTTAGAGTCTAGGGCAAGTCCTTCTAGTCAAACAGTACAAAGGACCAGCCTTCATCACTACCAAAGACTCAAGACTTAGAGAGATCAAGAATTAGAAAAAGAAATCTACATTCGTCGATCTCAAGTCGACGATAGTCGTGCTCAGCTCGACTAACTCAGAGCTAAAATCTCTGAGCTGAGCTTGACGAACTCCGTACTCAGATCGACTAACTCTTCAACACTCAGCGCCAAAATTCACTCAAATCCAAGACTGACTCAGAGACAAAGAACACTCAACGCCAGATGTGTTATTCACTCAACACCAATAGATTGACCAAGTTCTTAGGTCGACTAACTTCACAGTCTCAGGTCGACGAACATAGAGCGAAGAATTAGTCAGTTTATGCACAACAGTTGATTCACAGAGCTAAGGTCGACGAAAGCTGATCTCAGTTCGACGAAAGCTGATCATAGGTCGACAAAATATCAGGTCGACGAAAGCTGATTAGAGGTCGACGAAAGCTGATTAGAGGTCAATGAAAGCTAATCTCAGGTCGACGAAAACTGTAAGACATTTTGTTATTTATTCTTTCTCTTTCTATCTCATCATTTTAACTATTATAGGCTATTAATTCCCTTGTAAATCAATGCACTTATATTCTCTGAATAGAGCCATTACTGGAAGCATTGATTGCTTACATCCTCCATGGAATTAATTGCTTATATCTCGGGACAGACATGGAATAGAATAATTGACAGCATTCTTGCCATTTCTCGTTCCCAAGATTTCGGCTGAACATTTATTGCAAAATTTCTTCTGAATTCAACCAAGTTGTAGTGATCAAAGATACATATCCCTGCCAAGAAAAACAACATACACAGAAGAGCAGAGATTGATCATCACTTTGAGTCACAGCAAAGAAAATGTCCTGTAGTGCAGTGAAAAACAAATCTCAGAAAAATCAACTGCTCTCAAGAGAAGAAGAAAGAACAATCATCACCATCAAGAGTCTTTCTTTCTCTCCCTCTTTGTTTTCAGGGATCTCAAGTGACAGCAATATTCTAATCAGTCAAGGATCTCTGAAAAGTTTAAGGCCTACACCCTTGAACAAAGCTTCTACTCCTGAACCATTCAAGATCTCAGGGGGAGCTTTGACAACAAATAAGAATCCACACAGTCTTCTCATTTTGACTTGAGAAAAGAAGACTTACATCACTCTCTTTTTCCCACCTCTGTACAGGGTTTTAATTCCCTTAAAAATTATTCTGGTTGCAAGTCTCCTTCCAAAAGACTTGAGGTTTGGTTTTTGAGCACCTGATCAAAAACTCATTTGTGACAGTCACCTGATCAAAACCTGCAGTGGATTCCTACTAAGGGTGGTAGAAGAGTGGATGTACCCAGTTTGGGGAACCACTATAAATTTCTTATATTGTCTGGTTGCTCTTTCTTTTTTATTCTTATTGTGGTTGTGTTAGTTAGATATCCTGTGATTTTTGATTTACTTTAATCTGTGATAGTTAGATATAGTTGTTAAAGATAAAGATAGTATACTGTTAGAGAAGAAAGTTTTGAAAACACACAAACATACTCTATTCACCCCCCCCCCCCCCCCCCCCCCACCCCCCACCCCCTCTAGAGTATATCAGATCTAACCCTAACTTTCAATTGGTATCATAGGAGGTTCTTTTGGTTGTACAAGCTAACCCTTGAACCAAAGATCCTAAGTTAGATATATTCTCTTACTTCTTCTAGATCTATACAGCATGGCACAGAACACAGAGTATGTAAGCACCAGACCTCCAGTGTGTAACTTGTCCAAGTTCACACTTTGGAAGGCAAGAATTAGACTCTACATGAATTCTATTGATGAGGATATATTTAATTCCATCTTAACAGGACCACTAGCTCCAGTGGCTTCAACCCCATCAACTTCAACATACATGAGTGCAGTTCCACCCCCTGGATGGACAGATGCATAAAAAAATGCAAAGATAGCTGATGTTAGGGCCATGAACATATTGGCTCAAACAATGTCAGATGAGATATTTCAAAAGGTTGTTGAATGCTCATCAGCCAAGGCCATTTGGGACTCCCTGAACCAAATGGTGGTTGGATCAGCAGATGAGAGGAAGGATAGAAGATCCAACCTCATCACTCAATATGAAAACTTCAAAAAGGATGAAGCTGAAACAGTTGAAGTGATGTACAACAGACTCAGCTCCATTATAAGTGAGCTGAGGACTCTAGATAAGGAAATCAATTTGACTGAAGTGAATGACAAGATCCTCGTGTGCTTCCCCAGCACATGGGACTCAAGAATCTGGCCCATCAGAGAAGCAAGAAGCACAATAGAGATCTCAACTGAAGCTCTACTAGGAAAGCTAAAGTCCTATGAGCAGCTGATAAAATCAAGGGAAGCAGTAGCTGAATTCAAGACTCCTACCCCAACTAGGAAAGAACACAACATAGCTTTCAAAGCAGCAGAAGACTCTGAAGTCATTCCTATGAATGAAAAATTAATGAGTCTCTTTGCCAAGAGATTCTTTAAGATGGCTAGAAAAGATTTCAGAAGGAAACCATTCAAGTATGAAGACAAGCCAAGGTATGATAAAACACCATCTAAAGAAGTAGTATGCTTTGGCTGCAGAAAACCAGGGCATTTTATCTCTGAGTGCCCAGAAGTTCAGAAGAAGGATAGAAGAAAGGAGGGTGACTCAAGGAAGGGTCACTACAGCAAGCCTTCCTCAAGCAAGCACAAGAGGAAGGACAAGGGCTTTGTTGCTGAGTCATGGAGTGACATGAAGAAGATTCAACCTCTTCTAGCTCCAGTAAGGATGAAGAAGAGCAGAAGGCCAAAGAAGTTTGCCTCATGGCTATTGAGGTAGGCAGTAGCAGATTAGATGCTGATGAGTCTGAAGATGAAGAGCTCTTATCAGCTGAGGATCAGTTATTAGCCTCTTATGATTTTGAATCAGAGGAATTTAAATCTGAATTTAAACTATTATGTTTAGACCTAATAAGATCTGAGAAGGAAATCAAACTTCTCAGGTAAAAACTATTAGAACAAGAAAGAGTCATTGCTGATAATGAAAAATTAACTGAAGAATTAGACCTAGCTAATAACCAAATAATGTTCCTAAAATCTGAACTTAGCAAGGCCAAGATATTAGAAGAATCCTTAAATGGGAGAAGTCTACAATTATTAGATATCACTAGTACTGTAAATGCTAGGATCAATAATAGTAAACTAGGATTAGGTGCCTCCCCTAGTAATCCACCTATAATTCAGAAAAATAATCTTTCTAAACCAGTAAAGTTTATATCTGACAAAGGAAAGAAAAATACTGAACAGGTCAATAGGGTTAATAAAGTTCTTGAACTGATTGAAATTAAAAATAACAATGTTCAGCAATTATCATCGAACGCAGATTGACGATATATGAACAGATCGTCGAACTCAGAACGAAGATCTCTGAACGCAAACTTGAGTAATAATCATTCTTCGATCTATGATCGACGACATCAGTATGGTTCGTCGAACAGAGATCGACGATTTTGGTACTCCAAGAATGAATACTCTCATTCTTCAAGTAGAGATCGATGATCTCATCCAACATCGTCGAGCTCAGGTCGACGATCCAACCAGAAATCATCGATCCCAGATTTTAACAGCAGAAATCTAAATTCTAAGAGCAACTTTAATCCCTTTAGCACATGGATAATACCACCCAGAAGATATCATCCCAAAGGCTATAAAGATCAACCTGAATGCTCAGACATTTCCAGTTATTCCTATATAAATCAACAAGGACCCAAGGTCACCTGGGTCAAGAACAACTAAGTGTTATACTTGTAGATGAAGACCTATCCAGCATATAATCAGCACTGGTATCTGGATAGTGGCCGCTCCAAGCATATGACAGGCAGCAAGGACAATTTAATTGACTATAAGTCCAAGCTGGGACCAAAGGTCATCTTTAGTGATTCAAATTGTGGCCAAACAGAGGGCTATGGCAAAATCAGGATTTGAGCTGTAACTTTCAAGAAAGTTGCATATGTGCGTGGACTGAAGCACAATCTCATCTCCATAAGCCAACTCTGTGATGAAGGCTATCAGGTATCATTAAACTCTGAATCCTGTACTATTACCTCAAGAGAAAACAAACCAGTTTTTATTGGCAGTAGACAAGAAAATATATATTTAGTTAATTTCCAGTCCATTACTTCAGATATATGTCTGCTTAACTTAGTTAGTAGTCAAAATGACTTATGGCATAAGAGATAAGGACATGTAAATCTGAAAAACATTGCTAGGCTATCTAAGGACAACCTTGTGAGAGGTTTACCTTCTGGCCCCTATAAGAAGGAAGGCCTCTGCATGGCTTGTCAACTATGCAAGCAAACTAAATCTAGTTTTAAATCCATTAATAAGAGTGATTCACCTAGGATTTTGTACTTACTACATATGGACCTTTTTGTACCTATTGCTGTACAAAGCCGAAGAGGGAAGTCTTATACCTTAGTGGTTGTAGATGACTTCTCCAGATTCACTTGGGTTTTCTTTTTGAGAGCAAAGTCAGATACTTTTCAAGTTCTTACAGATTTTCTCAAGAACATACAGATTGAGTATTCTACTCAAGTTGCATTGATCAGAAGTGATCATGGCACTGAGTTTGAGTCTCTTCTTATGCTAGATTTCTGTAGGAAAGAAGGTATAAGACACTGCTTCTCCGCTACTAAAACTCCTCAACAAAATGGGGTAGCTGAAAGGAAAAATAGAACACTCATTGAAGCTGCAGACACATTACTTGCAGATGCTTACATGCCCCTATCCTACTAAGCAGAGGCAGTAAGCACAGCAAACTATGTCCTGAACAGAAGCTTGATACACAAACTAAAACATAAGACCCCCTATGAATTGCTCAAAGGTAAGAAACCAATAATTAACTATTTTAAAGGTTTTTGTTGTGTATGCTATATTCATAATAATGACAAAAAGCACATTAGAAAGTTTGAAGCAAAGGCTACAGTGGGAATTTTTCTAGGCTATTCCCAAGTCAGCAAAGCTTATAGGATTTTTAATAAATCCACATTAAAAATAGAATAATCCATGCATGTTATATTTGATGAGACTAACATGTTTTACAAGGAGAAAGAAATTTCTACCAGAAACCTCCTGCAGGTAAACAACTTGTGTGAGAAATTGGATGAATTGAAATTTACATCCCAGTCTCCTCAACAAGCCAATGAAGAAAGTGATGAAGAAAATCTTGATGCAGTTGAACCCTCCACAACAGCAGAAGTAATTCCACAAGAGGAATCCTTCCAAAATGTTGTTGCTGAACCAACCCCACCCACTGATCTTGTCACACTGAGGGATCATCCCAGATCCCAAGTGATAGGAGACATAACAGTAGGTGTACAGACAAGGCATCAACTTAACCAGGACTTGATGCATGCCTTTTTCCTCTCTCAAATTGAGCCTCAGTCCATATCTGATGCAGAGCAAGATCCCCACTGGATCATTGCAATGCAAGAAGAGCTCAATCAGTTTGAGAGATGCAGGGTTTGGGATTTGGTTCTAAGACCAAAAGACTACCCATTCATTGGAACCAAATGGGTATTCAGAAATAAGCTTGATGCCCAAGGTGTGATTGTGAGGAACAAGGCTAGGCTTATTGCTCAAGGATATAGACAAGAGGAAGGGATTGACTATGATCAAACCTTTGCTCCAGTTGTCAGGATAGAAGCAATAAGGATATTTCTGGCTTATGCTTCATTCAAAAAGTTCAAAGTCTATCAAATGGATATGAAGAGTGCCTTCTTGAATGGGGAACTTAAAGAAGAGGTTTATGCTGAACAGCCTCTAGGTTTTATTTCTCCAACTCACCCCTCTTTTGTGTTTAAGTTGCACAAATCTCTCTATGGTTTAAAGCAAGCTCTAAGAGCTTGGTATGAGACCTTAGCCAGCTTTCTATTAGAGCATGGTTTTTCAAGAGGCATAGTTGATAGTACTTTGTTTACCAAATTGCATCATGATAAAATACTGTTAGTACAAATATATGTAGATGATATGATATTTGGCTCTACTGATCCCAAATTATGCAAGAGATTTTCTGATCTAATGCATTCAAAATTTGAGATGAGTAGCATGGGTGAGCTTTCCTACTTCCTTGGTCTCCAAGTGAAACAGCTCCCTGATGGCATCTTTATTTCCCAGGCTAAATATTTCAAAGAGCTTATAAAGAAGTTTGGGATGGCTGATGCCTCAGCAAAGAAAACACCCATGCCTATAAATGTTGTACTAGACTCTGATGCACATGGGAAACCTGTGGATCAGAAACTATATATGGCCATTGTTGGATCCCTACTATACCTTATAACAAGCAGACCTGATATTATGTTTGTTACATGCCTTTGTGCTAGGTTCCAAGTGAACCCTAAAGAATCACATCTAGTTTTTCTAAAAAGAATTTTGAGATATATAAAGGGCTGTCCTAGTCTAGGTCTCTGGTATCCTACTGAGTCAGAGTTTGAGTTGACTAGATACTCAAATGCTGACTTTGCTGGATGCAGAGTGGACAGAAAAAGTACTTCAGGAACTTGTAAGTTCCTTGGTATGAGATTAGTGTCTTGGTTTTGCAAGAAGCTATCATCTGTGTCTACATCAACTGCTGAAGCAGAATATATTACAGCTGGCAGTTGCTGTTCCCAAATGCTGTGGATTCAAAATCAACTACTGGACTATGGTCTTAACTTAAATAATTCAACATTACTATGTGATAACACAAGTGCTATAGCCATAGCACAAAATCTAGTTCATCATAGCAGAACTAAGCATATAGACATTAGACATCATTTCATTAGAGAGTGTGTAGACAAAAATAAAATTAATCTTGTCTATATCTACACTGATTTACAAAGAGCTGATATCTTCACCAAACCTCTGGATGAAAGAAATCATATGTTCTTCATAAATCAGCTTGGAATGATAAATGGAGAAGAATTAGTTTAATTTCTGTCTGCACTCGACGAATTTTTCAAAGTTCGTCGAACGGAGATCGACGAACTGGGGGAAGTTTGTGAGATATTCGTCGAATGGAGATCGACAAACTCTCTGTGTGGAGTTAGTTTCATCGAACTAAGATCGACGAACCTACTTCAGAAAACTTTCGTCGAACGAAGATCGACGAAATGTCTTTAACCCTTCAGACTGAGATCGACGAATCATTTAAGTCCAAATTATTTCGTCGACCTCAGATCGAAGATCTATTCATTTTTCGTGGAACGGAGTCTGTCGGTTCATATTCAGGAAAACACTATATTTAGGTTTTCTTCGACCTCCGTCTCGCGCTTCTAGTTCTCTTGCACTTGATTTTTGTTTTCTCTCTTGCAGGTGCATTCATGGAGATTCCAGCAAGCGCTCTTGCGGCAATGAAATTTGACACACGATTCGACATGGATTTTGACTCATTCCAGCATTCAGATCCGATATTTCTTCCCATCCTACAACTACTGGAATAACAACAACTGAAACAACTACTGACCATGAGAATCAAACTACCCAACACAGAAATAAGAGAATGGGTGTATATGGCTACCGTCAATGAGAACAAGATGACCGGCAACATCGCGGGTAACGAAATCTCTCTTACCCCCGATATTCTTACTGAATTGTTTGGATTGAAAAATAGTGAGGAAGAGTTAGAAATTGATTCGGAAGAGTCTGATATAAAGCTATACACAATGGGGTACTCTGGGGATAACCATAATAAACTACTGAAGAAACACCTATCTGCCGAGTTCAAATTTCTCGCAGATATAGTTGGGAAAATCTTGCTGGGCAAGCACACTGCACATGATTATATAACCATGCATCAATTTCTAGTCATGTGTGCAGTGGTAAACAAAAGGCAGGTGGACTGGGCTCAGATCATTTTTGATCTTATTAGGAAAAGAAACAGTAAGAAGGAAGTGAACTTTGGAAGGATCCTAGGGATCTTCTTGACAACAAAGGCTACTGAATCACTGGTCTCCCTGACCACATTCATCAATGTCAGCAAGAGGCTCACATGTACCTTGTTTGGCAGGTGGGAGAGGACAATCACAAAGCCCCCTAAGGCTTCATCCTTTGCCACCCAAGCTTCAAGGAGTATAAGGGCTGCTACAGCCACTCCCCACCCCTCTGAAGGGCTCCTCTCCACTCCTCCACCTCCTCCTTATTCTCAAGCTCCATCTCAGCCTCAAGCTCAACAAATCCCAGCCTCCACTTCCATTCTAATACATACCCCTACACCACCAGCATCTCCAATTCCTTCTTCCCCTACACATATTCCATCCAACTCTCCCTCTCCTAGGGCTGATACATCCATCCCTACTCCTCCCCACTCTCCTCTTCCAGCTCATCTTGCTGATATCCCCTTCTCCACACTCTCCTCTATCACATCCTTCAATTTACTCTCAACTCCTCTGAACACTCCCTCTCCTCAACAATCCCCTTCTCCACTCTCTCCTCTATCCCATCCTTCAATTTACTCTCAACTCCTCTAAACACTCCCTCTCCTCAACAATCCCCTCTACAGGACCCCCTTCCAGAAACCTCCAATCAACCATCTCCTCCAGTAACTGTCATCACTACCTCTATACCTTCTCAACAACCTCCTGCCCACACATCTGACTCCACATCTTTGAATGCCTCTATCATCCAACCACTTCTTGAGCTCCTCAAGCCTATCCTCCAATCCATCATTGCAGAGGCTATTTCCCCTTTGGTTATATCCATATCATCTTTCTCTGCTCAAATCTCTACCCTCACCTCTACCCTCTCTTCATTCTGGGGCCTGGCTTCAGTTCATACTGAAACCAGGCAGGGGGAGATACTTAATGATGAAGTAGCAGCAGCAGAACCAGCAGCAGTAGCAGGAATAAATGTTGATATTACACTTAATGATGCAGTAGTAGCAGCAGAACCAGCAGCAGCAGCAGGAACTAATGTTGACATGAAATCAGATTTTCTACAATTTCTTGATACTGATATGGAATCAGCTGATATAGAGACAACTGACTCAGGAGCAGATGTAGATAATCAGTGTATAGATATTATAGTATCCAATGTTCAAGAGACCAGCTTGCCAGAAGTTCTGCCTGGAAGAGTCTACTTCATTAAATCTAAAGTAAATCTACATAATCTGCTGAAAATTTTTGGATCCTATATTCAGTTCGTCCTCTCCTATCCCACTCAATCATCCAGAGAAATAGTATGCTACACCTCCCCTGCTAGTTCAGAAAAGTTAGCCAGTATAAAGGAAAGTATGATAGCTCCTCAAGCAGAGACAACCAAAGCTGATTCAGTCAGAGCCTCCTCCCCTCCAGAAACATTTTCTGCTCCAACATTTATCATGGATGATTCTCCAATGCCTGATCTTGATGCCTTGATCATGGCTGATGTTGAAGAAGAGAATAAGGCAGCTGCTGAAAGCACTGTCACAAGCAACTCTCCAGGAAAAATTGACATTCCTCCTCAAGCTCCTGTCCAGCATGGAAAAACCTCCATTCCTGTTGAGTTCTTAAAAGAGATAGATGACCTGTATGACAATCCTCAATCCTCTAATGATGATGATGATGATGATGATTCTGATAAGGAATCTAAGAAAAGGAAGCTCTCAAAGAAAAGGAAGGCTCCACCTCCTCCTGCTCCCAAACCTGGAAATACCAATGATACTCCCTACTATATCCTTCAAAAAATAACCCCATACAAGGGAATGCCAGCCTGGATGTTGCTCTCAAAGAATGAACAGAAGGCCAGGAATAAAAGCAGAAGGTATTCTCCACCTCCAGCTCACAAATACAGTAAGGATCCTCCTCCTCCTCCTCCACCAGCTGCTGGTGCTTCTAGAATGAGTTCTCAAAAGTCAGATGCACCTTCTAAGCCTCCTACACAAGAACTTATCAGAGACAGGAAAGGCCATCCAGTCAGCATTCTCATAGAAGCAGTCACCAGAGAAGTGTTAGTGGTTCAGAACAAATAAAGGAAATTGTTTATCAAAAACCAGAATTCTCTCCTCCTCAACCTCAAACTAAACAAAGAAGGCATTCTGAATCATTCAAGCCTAAAGGAAAATACAGTGAAACTTCACCTCCCAAACCCTTATACACTCTAAGTACTGAAAGCCAAGCTGACACAAACTTTCAAGCACAGTCTACACATTTCAAGCCTGTTGCCCTGCTATCCTCACAGGAAGATCACTCTTCAGCCAGTCAGAATGATGATTCAAACTTCAGGATGGCAAGACTCCAAGAATTAATTGCTTTGTCACAAATGAAAAAGGCCAGAGAAGAAGGAAAAGATCCAACAAAATTCTCCACAATGTCCACATACAGAGAAAAAGAACTTGAAAGGCTTCAGATAAGCAAGAAACTATTTGATCCTATTGAATATATGGCTAGACATCCAGAAGCAATTGTTCCTAGAACATCAACTCAGACAGTGATTGGAGCAGCTGATTTATATATGTCAAAAAGAGAAGCTTAAAATCCTAACAAGGAAATTATATTTATAAAGCCAGGAGAAAAGAAGATGGAAGAAAAATCCAAGAAGTAGTAGCAGAGAATCCTGGAACAAAAATTGCTACTTGTGGTATACTCTGTTAAATTTATGTCTTTATTATCTGTTACAAAGCTATGTACTTATATCTACTGCACTTGTTAGTAAATTATCTGCCAGATATATGCTATGTTCTTGCTTTATGTATTGTCTTTATTGAGTCTGTAATCAGTGACCTCACCCAAATAGGGGGAGATTGTTGGAACCTCTAGTTGAATTTGGGCTAGGTTCACTAAGTTAGGATATGACCCAATATGTATAGATCAGGGTCATAGGTGTGTCTTAGAGTCTAGGGCAAGTCCTTCTAGTCAAACAGTACAAAGGACCAGCCTTCATCACTACCAAAGACTCAAGACTTAAAGAGATCAAGAATTAGAAAAAGAAATCTACATTCGTCGATCTCAGGTCGACGATAGTCGTGCTTAGCTCGACTAACTCAGAGCTAAAATCTCTAAGCTGAGCTCGACGAACTCCATACTCAGATCGACTAACTCTTCAACACTCAGCACCATAATTCACTCAAATCCAAGACTGACTCAGAGACAAAGAACACTCAACGCCAGATGTGTTATTCACTCAACACCAATAGATTGACCAAGTTCTTAGGTCGACTAACTTCACAGTCTCAGGTCGACGAACATAGAGCGCAGAATTAGTCAGTTTATGCACAGCAGTTGATTCACAGAGCTCAGGTCGACGAAAGCTGATCTCAGTTCGACGAAAGCTGATCAGAGGTCAACGAAATCTCAGGTCGACAAAAGCTGATTAGAGGTCGACGAAAGCTGATTAGAGGTCGACGAAAGCTGATCTCAGGTTGACAAAAACTGTAAGATATTTTGTTATTTATTCTTTCTCTTTCTTTCTCATCATTTTAACTATTATAGGCTATTAATTCCCTTGTAAATCAATGCACTTATTTTCTAAATAGAGCCATTACTGGCAGTATTGATTGCTAACATCCTCCATGGAATTAATTTCTTATATCTCGAGACAGACATGGAATAGAATAATTGACAGCATTCTTGCTGTTTCTCGTTCCCAAGATTTCGGCTGAACATTTATTGCAAAATTTCTTTTGAATTCGACCAAGTTGCAGTGATCAACGATACATCTCCCTGCCAAGAAAAAAAATATACACATAAGAGCAGAGATTGATCATCACTTTGAGTCACAGCAAATAAAATGTCCTGAAGTGCAGTGAAAAATAAATCTCAGAAAAATCAACTGCTCTCAAGAAAAGAAGAAAGAACAATCATCACCATCAAGAGTCTTTCTTTCTCTCCCTCTTTGTTTTCAAGGATCTCAAGTGACAGCAATATTCAAATCAGTCAAGGATCTCTGAAAAGCTGAAGGCCTACACCCTTGAACAAAGCTTCCACTCCTGAACCATTCAAGATCTCAGGGGGAGCTTTGACAACAAATAAGAATCCACACAGTCTTCTCATTTTGACTTGAGAAAAGAAGACTTACATCACTCTCTTTTTCCCACCTCTGTACAGGGTTTTAATTCCCTTCAAAATTATTCTAGTTGCAAGTCTCCTTCCAAAAGACTTGAGGTTTGGTTTTTGAGCACCTGATCAAAAGCTCATTGGTGACAGTCACCTGATCAAAACCTGCAGTGGATTCCTACCAAGGGTTGTAGAAGAGTGGATGTACCCAGTTTGGGGAACCACTATAAATTTCTTGTGTTGTCTGGTTGCTCTTTCTTTTCTGTTCTTATTGTGGCTGTGTTAGTTAGTTATCCTATGATCTTTGATTTACTTTAATCTGTGATAGTTAGATATAGTTGTTAAAGATAAATATTGTATACTGTTAGAGAAGAAAGTTTTGAAAACACACAGACATACTCTATTCACCCCCCCCCCCCTCTAGAGTATATCAGATCTAACCCTAACTTTGAGGCGGGACCTAGGCACATTCCACTGATAAGTGTTCATGGTCATGTCCTCGAAATGCTCAAGAGCTACTTCCGGGGTCTTATGGTTTAAAGTACCGCCAGAAGCTGTCTCTATCATTTTCTTTGTGTTTTGATTTAGCCCGTTATAAAACGTCTGCACTTGTAACCATACAGGCAGCGTGTGATGTGGGCATCGTCTTGATAATTCTTTAAATCTTTCCCAAGTTTTATATAAGGTTTCAGAGTCTATTTGTCCAAAAGCAGAAATATCGTTCCTAAGTTTTGCAGTTTTAGCTGGCAGAAAATACTTCGCCAAAAAAATTTCAGTTAATCAATCCCAGGTTGTGATGTTATTTTTAGGTAAAGTGTTCAGCCACTGCTTAGCCTTATTTCTTAGAGAGAACGGAAATAATCTTAGCCTAATAGCATCATTTGTAACACCATTTATCTTGAAGGTGTCACAAATCTCAAGAAAGCTTGTTATATGTGCGTTCGGATCTTTATCTTGAAGTCCGTCATATTGCACATACTGTTACATCATTTGAATTATGCTAGGCTTCAGTTCAAAGTTATTATTATCTATAGCAGGGCGCACTATACTAGATTTTGTTCCCTCTAGATTCGGTCGTGCATAATAGGACATAGGCCTATGCACGACCTCCTCCACATGGGGTTCTTCCATTCTTAAAGTAGAGAATGACTCGGAGTCCTCAACTAGTACTTGGAGAGTAGGGCCTTGAAATCGCGATCTTCTCTGAAGAGTACGCTCAATTTCGTGGTCCAAGTCCAAAATAACTGATGGACTCCCACGGGTCATGCACTAAAAGAAGATAAAATAAGAAAGAAAAATAAATAAACTAAAAAAAAGAAAAGAGAAACTAAAAAAATTTTGAAATAGATTTTTTTCATATTTTAACTCCCGAACTTCCCAAGGGCTACACAATGAAGGGTTCGCAAGGTAATAGACAAGATAGTGGCACTTAAAGCCATTTGCCCTTTTCGAGAGAGTTAGGTGGCGTAGAAAAATTGTGATGTGGGTTTCTATTAAGAGCAGTAATAAAATTTTTGAATTTTAAAATTTTTTAGAAAGAGGATGAGAAAGAGAAATGATAAAAGTAATAGTTTCGTGTTTTCGATATATCAACGAAAGTTAGTCCCCGGCAACGGCGCCAAAAACTTGGTGATCGCTTTCCGCTTAAGAAAAGAGAGCCAAACTAGCAATCCAATTAGGCAAGTATACCTATCGAACTGTATCTAGGGGACACAAGTGTCATATTGAAATCCAGAAACTGTTGAGTACACTTACTCACACGAAGACTATTATTTTATCGACAAAAATATTTAGTGATAAAGAGAAAATTAAACGCACTTAATGAAAGAAAAATAGCACTAAAGGAGAACTAATTACAGTTTAATAGAAAGCATAAAAGAAGCGATTACAATGAAGGATTAGAATGATGAAATGGAAATGCACACGATCGAGAATCACCTCGGCTAAAGTCGATTAAAAACACGATAAATAAACCTAAACTTAATAGGGTGAAAAGTCCTTGACCATGGAGGTTCCTAAAGCTTAAATACGCTTCTCTCAAAGTCATGCCGAATTGAGTTTAGGAAGGTCCGACCGACTCTCGTCTAAATCGGAGGCCTAAAGCTCGCTTTACGCGGTGAACCCCACTATTGGATTTTACTCCAATCCGGGAGATTTGGATGTCTGCCTCTCTCTCGAGGGGTGCATACAACTATCTTTACTATTGAATGCTCTCTTCAAACTATTGGCCTCTCGGCTAGCCAAGAAAGAAAGCTAAATTGGAAATTATATATCGACAATATAATTCCAAACGAGAAAAATCAAGAGTAATCCAAGGTCTAAAACCTAAAAAAGAAAAGGTAAATTCAAAGCATCATAACTTAATCACTCGAACCTCGGATCATCAAGATCGAGTACAAGGAGGATTAGTTAATCATAGCGAAGTGGAGGAGGGGGGATGAGTAGTAAAGCATAGAACACAAGTATAAGAAAGCACTTTTATATTAATATTAAAGAGAGCTACAACTTGAAAAAGGAAATTACAATTGCATGGAATTGAAAACCTATTCTAACCCTACAATTAGCAACTAAAGCAAGAGCAAAGATTACAACAAAAGCACTAAGCTAGGGTTAAAAAAACACAAAATTAGAAAGAAAGAGAGAGGGAAGAACACTAAAAAAACACAAGTAAACAAAAGGGCAGCACCTCCCCTCTCAACCACCACTTGTCTGAAATGGAAGGGGGCCTTGAATTTATAGGAAAAATTCTCGGGTTGGTCACGCCTTAGGTCACGCCCGGGGATGCGTGTCAGGGGGCGTTACACATTCGGGGTTGACCTCGGGTTCTGGATTCTGGCGGGAAGGATGATTATCTTTGTACGATGGTTGGCACGCCCTGGGTCACGCCCGTATAGGGGGGCGTGACACGTACATCAAGTCTCAATCATTGGTCGGAAATCCGTCAGTCTTGTAAAATGGGGCGAACACGCCCTGGGTCACGCCCGTGATGGGGCATGATAGTACTGTTGGCGTGCTGAGGATAAAATGCATTTAATGTGGCGGCAGGCTTCGGGCAGAGGGCGATACGCCCCGTGTCACGCTCTGGGACACGCCCGAGGAGGGCGTGTTAGGGGGTGTGACAGCAGTTTTTCCTGTTATTTGTTCTTGTCAGCAAGCTTCCTCGGGATCGGGTGACACGCCCCGTGACATGCCTAGGGAGGGCGTGACAGGGGGGCGTGTCAGGTCATTTTTGGCCAAAATTCTGGAAACCTGCAAAAAGAAAGGAAAATATTAGTGGCAGTCATATTTACATAAGAAAGATAAAAATTAAGCTTATAAGACAAGATTAGCTCCTTCAAAACTAGAAAATATGATAATAGTTTAGGCTACAAAACGTATTATCAGCAAGCCGGACCCTTTGAGGCCAGGTCGTTTCCAGCTGGAGGAGGGTCTGCCAGACCCTAAGTCACCTCAGCAAGCCATCGCTACTGCCCGCTCGCGCGCGTGAGGGTCCAAGCTGATTCCCGAGTCCTCATGAGGCGGATGCTCGAGAATTAATCGCTCCCAGCAAAGAAATACTTAGAGTTAAAAAATTAATGGTTGTAAGCGAGCTGGCAGGAAGGAAAAAAGAGTATACCTTCGTCAGGGAGGATTGGGGGAAGCGAGTCGAGGCCCCTTCTAAGAAAGGTGTCCTCGAAGTCGTTCTCCAGGAAGAACCTGTGCAGCTCGGCATCGTCGTCGGATAGCGTTGGAGGCTGATATTCCTCCTCGTTCTTTTATTGGGGGGAGAAGGGTATGTTGCCCAGGTCGCCCTTGATGAAGATGATCTTGGATACCCATTTGTGATTTTTGTTCACGGTCTTGCAAACCTTGATGTGTGAGCCCATCAGGTAGGCGAACCCATCGTTGGTCGCGCGGTAAGTGAAGAGCTTGCGGAAGACGGCAAGGTTGAAATCAATCCGCTCACGGTGGAGGTGACAGGCGAACGCGACCATCATAGCGATCGTGTTCGGGTTCAGCTGTGCGGGCACCGTGTCGAAGTATTTGAGGATCTGGCAGATTTTCGGCCAGAGGGGGAGGTGCAATCCCACATTGAAATGCGAGATAGGGAAGGTGAACTCATCCCAGTAAAAGGTGTTGATGGCCTCTCCCTCCCTTGGCTGGCGTGCCTCATAGTCAGGGGGCAGGTATTCAGTCTTGAAGGTGGCAAGCTCGTGGTCGCTAGTGTTTCCATCAAAAAATAGGTACTCGGTAAATTGTCGAGCACACTTGGAGTGCCCATCGGCGTCGAGTCATGTCTTGCCCATATCTGCTAGAGGTTGGAGTACGAGAGTAGGTTAGGGTTGGGATGCGAGAGCAGGTAGCGAGCCAAGCAGCAAAGGGGGTTATGAATGTAATTTAGGCAATAGCCAGGGGGTTGGTGAGGGGGCTTATTTATAAAAAACCGGATTTATGGCGTAGCTGACCAGTCAGTCTAGCTCGCCATCCCCAGCTCGTTGATCCCAGCTCGCCACTTGACGGTCTCTCCTATCCTAGTGCGAGCTAAACCTAGATAGCACATCCTGTTATTTCAAATAGAAATGAGATCTAAAAATGGTTTAAGTTAATACAGATAGGTACATTCGCAGCCCCGAAAAAGAAGTTCATTGCAAGAAAAGTTCAGCCAACCCGCGCGAGTTGGGGAGCTTGGGGGCGAGGTTCGGTAGGCAGCTAGGGAGCCATTTCCATCTACCCTGGCCTCATGTCCCCATCCCCGGAGGCCGACGCGGGTAGAGAAATTCACGGACCAGGCCCAGGTCCCTACCGAAGGTCTGCAGGCTCTCATCAATTCTCTCCATGATGGGGGTGGGAGACATCCTAGTGCTGTGCTCCACCTTATCCGCGAGCAGCACATAATCCCGCTCCATTGCTTGTAGCCTTTGCTCGTTGTATGTATTGTCCATTTGAAGTTGGCGAAGGGCGGCATCCTGCTTCTTTAGTACCTCTACTACTCATCGCCTCAACTCGGCAGGATCTAGCGAGTCATCAAGGAAGCTCTCCATCCCAGGATCAGGGGGTGGCGAGTGGAGAGCCTTTTCTGAAGACTCTTCAACCTCAGGAGGAGTAGGGAGCCCTGAAAAAAATAATCAACTCAGGGAGAAAGAGGGAACGAGCAGCAAAGAGACCTAGGCAAAATATTACAAAGAAACCAGAGCTAACTGGATGAGCTGGTAGTTCTTGGAAGGTGTACGGAGGAGGAAGGGCCAGGTTCTTGCCGTGACCCGGAGGGTGGACTCCCGAAGAGATAATATTGAAGCTGGGGATCGGGATGTTCTCGGCTCTTTTCCCCGTGAGTGCAGGAGTATCTGTAGGCTGCTAAGAAGAGATGTGATCTGGTGATCTGATTTTTAATAAATAAAGCCCCGTGGTCCTAAAGGGTGGATTTACTTTGAAGGTGAGTGTCGTGGGGAGTCTAAGGCCGCGAGCTATCATACGGGGTATGGACTCACGATGTGGAGGTCACGGCATTGGATTGGTGGTCCTCGGGGTCAGTGTGAATGTTGATGACTACTTTCCCCTTGAGTTTGGCAGCCGGCTTGGAGGAGGCGATCCCGGGAGCAAGGGTAGACTCCAGGTCACGGTAGATGGATTCAGTGTCCTTCGGAATGGACTTGGCCTTCTTGGTAGGATTGGATTTCGGCGGCTCGCGCTTTGCAGTGATAGGAGGCAAGCCGAATAATACGTCAGCATGAGCGGAGTTGAGCTTGTGGGCACGGCTTAGCTTCTTTTGGAGTTCTTTGGAGATAGGCATCTCGGTAAGGCTCAAGTAAGAGGGAATGGAAAAGGTCACCCAGGTACGTGGACCTATATATATAGCCACTGGTGGATCCCACCAAAAGATTCACTAGCTCCTGTCATACTCGCCGCATATTACGGGGTTGGATGTTTTTTTCAAGTTTGGACCAACCTCGCAAAGAGCGGGGATTGTGTACAACCCCATATACAGCGAGTAGTGGTCGACAGAAGCCAGATCGGCCAAAGTTTAGCAGTCCGGCTCACCCAAGTGGGGTTGATCGTTTGAGGGGCGAGTGGAGCGGGTCGGCTCGCACTCTCCCCAGGGGCTCGACGAGTAGTGGGCGAGAGAAGCGGGTCGGCTCGCAGTCTCCTCGGTGGTTCAGCGAGCAGCGGGCGAGCGAAATGTTTCGGATCGCACTCGCCCTGGGGGTTTAGCGTGCAGCGGGTGAGCGGGGCAGGCCGGGCCCGCACTCGCCCAAGGCTAGTAGAGGCGGCGAGTGCCAGCTCCAACAAGCACTCACTGCCTCCGGCGAGCGGATGCTAAGTAGGGTCGCTCGCCCAGTCCCCTATGGTGTATTTTACTATTTTACCCCCACTGGACTGTCTATAGCCTGTTGAAACAGCGGACTTACGTTGTTGGCAGACCCAACTGGGTTGTATATAGCTGCTCAGAACAGCGAAGAAGGAAATTTTTAGAAATCTACAAATTGACCTGAGGGGGTACCTCAGAAGACAAGCTTACTGGTGCCCGGGTCTTCTTGCGCTTTCTGAGATACCCTTAACTCGGCATTTGGCTAGGGAGGGGAAGCTCTCTAAGATCTTACGGGTATGTGGTGGGACCTCCACGTCGAGCCCTTGGGTCCTTTCCCTGTTCTTTTTTCCTTAGTTGTTTGGCCTGTAAGAGAGAATTAAGTGTGTGATTACACCTTCCCCAAGGGGGAACTCCACAGAGACCGAGTTTTCGGTTTCAACACAGAGGGATAGCTTCTTCCTCGGCAGAAGGGTGAGAACTTGATGCAAGAGAAGGATGTTTATCTGTGACCCTCTTGGGCGAGAGGGGAGGATCAGGCACTAGAATGGCAGGGCTCTCGGTAGCGGGAGTCCTGGGTCTCAGATGAATGACGCCTAGGGTCCTAAAGGTAGATCCTACGGAAAACCAAGTGAGAAGAGGAATGCAAAAGCCAGATAAAAGCAAAAAGCAAAACAAGAGTATTACATGGAGCAATCGAGGGCTTGGCCGGGAGTTCCGTAGGGACCGCCGCTGAGACCATCTGAAGATTTTTTTCATTGGACCGGATCGACTCGATATTTGTAGGAGGATTACGGGCAACGCCTTTCGGGATCATCTCCTATGAGAAGGATAGTAAACCAATTCGACGAGCCTGCTCTGGGGAATTTTCACGTCAAAAGTCGGAGGAATAAAAATACCTCCTCCAGAGGGGGGTTCTCATGGGTTGGGTCGGAGTCGGCGAAGCCAGTTCACCCTTGGAATGGTCCCACCAAACTGACTTGGACTTTTTTCAGCGGTAGGCAGAGTCAGCCAATCTCTTGCCCCAATCCAGGGTGCGAACCCAGCATAATCTACGAAGACCCTTTCCTGAGAGGCGGCAAGACGAGCATGGACCTCTTGTGAGAGCGACCTCTCGACCCATTTAGTGTACATCTTTGAAGTCATGCAGAAGCTCAAGCAGAAGGCACTGTCAATGACGATGACCTAAGGACAGCCCCAGTGACATGTATATATAAGGCTGTGATAGGGCCCACAAAAGATTCTCCTCCAAGTCAGCAGGCACTCACCGAATATTAGGGGTTGGACGTTTCTTTCTGAATGTTGAACTAGCTCGCAAAGAGCGGGGATTGTGTACAACCTCATATTCTCCGAGTGGGATCTAAGGGCCTGGGATATAGGTTTGAGTGGGCTTTAAGCTAATAGGGCAAGGCAAGAAGAATAGGCGGAAGGGTTCCCGCCCGGGGCATGCGAGAAGGCTTGCACCCGGGTAAGCGGGAGGCCCTCAGAGTTGGCATTCAGTGAAGTCTTTCCATTCGACGCTCTCAATGCTTTTGGGCTTGGTTGTGTCTCTTATTAAAGCAGGTGAGTGGGATAGACAAACTCGCACTCAGCCAGATTTTGGCCTTTCGACAGAACCTGCGGAAGGGTTTCCGCCTGGATGAACGGGAAGCCCACGGGGATCAGCAGAAGGGCTTCTACCCAGTAGGGTCCATAGGTAAAATTACCTGGATACCCATGTAGTTATGCATTTAACTCCTCAAATCAGTGGAGTTTGGCTGTTAGCCGAGCATTTTGGGCTGCATATAGCCTTTTTGAGCAGCGGAATTACGCTATTGGCAAACCAGATACTAAAAATCTATAAATAGACCCACAGGATCCTCAGAAGGGAAGCTTTCTCATTTTCTGAAGTCTTGCAGCGCTTTCTGAGGTGTACTTAGCTCAACACTTGGCTAAGGAGGGGAAGCGCTCTGAGATCTTCCGGGTTAGTGGAGGGACCTCCGTGCTGTAGCCTAGGATCAGTTTCTTTATTCCTTGTATCTGGTCAGGGGTCTGGGCTTGGGAGAAGTAGGTGTTAGCTACACTTCAGGGTCCGAACTCTCGTTGGGGCTAGTTTTTGGTTCCAACATTCCTACCCATGTCTTATACTATGAGTATCTCTAAGGGCCAATGTCCTAAATCTTATGAATATAAGGACTGCATGAAGTTTATTCCATATGCTTTGACAATTAGATCAATCATGTATGTGTTGTTGTGTACACAACGCAATGTCTCATATGTTTAGAGCATGACTAATAGATATCAGACTAATCCTAGTGATGGTAACAAAATAGTAGTTAAGAATATCTTGAAGTATTTAAGAAGGACTAAAGATATATTCATGATATTTTGTGGAGAGAAAGAGCTCGTTGTAAAGGGTTACACGGATGCTTGCTTTGAAACTGATAAGAATGACTCAAAGCCTCAGTAAGGTTTTATGTTTTGCCTGAATGGAAAAGCTGCAAGCTGCAAGATTTCCAAGCAAGAGACAATTACTGATTCTACAACTAAGGCCGAGTTTATCGCCACTACAAATATGTTGAAGTAGGCTGTGTGGATTAGGAAATTCATCAGCAAGCTTGATATAGTTCCTAGCATTGTTGATCACATAATTATTTACTGTGATAACAACGATGTTATTACATAGGCTAAGGAACCTAAATCTCATTAGCACTCCAAGAAAAAACTTCTGTGATTCCATCTTATTTGAGAGGTTGTCAATCGAGGAGATGTGATAATATGCAGAGTACTGACTGAAGAAAATATTGTGGATCCATTGACGAATCCTCTTGCATAGAAAATGCATTAGTGTCATACTAAATCAATGAGTATTAGATACTTGAATGATCAACTCTAGTGGGAGACTTGTGGATTGTATATATGTCAGTTGTTATTCATGTGATGAATAGAGTATTGTATATTTCCTTTTACCTTTTTCACAAGTTCTTTTGTTATGTGAATTTGTTTTTATATGATAGATTAATTAACATAATAAATGCCCTGAGAGTTTTTGTTTCCATAAGAATTCAAGTACGTGACTTGAATGTAAGGGCATTTGTTCATAAGAAGCATCATTATTAAATGGTCCTCGGTCGACGTATCATCTTAGAAAATAGGGTGAGGATGATATATTAAGACTAGTATGTGCATTGACTGATGACCGGTTCTCAAAGGTCATGATATTATGATATCAAGTCATCATGTAGGTACTTGTTAGTGAACAAGTTGTACTGGACAAACACACTCTAAGGCTACTTTGTCGATTGTTATATGAATGTGTCACAAGTAGATCTCAAGTAGCAATGGTATTTGTGGTACTTTGACCTGAATTCACAGCATTCATCAAGTGAGGAAGAGCATACTTTTATGTCATCTAAAGTCTTCCTTGAGAAAAGTAGATAATAATCGTAGTTATTAGGTATGTTATGAATCATTTGTGTGTTTGGGTGTGGATAGAAATATGATTTTTCCTCCTACATGACATGAGTTGCATCCATGGGGCCCCTTGATGGAATGAGACTGAGAAATGCATGGTCATGCTTGGTTGAGGTAATATATGATATTGGGCTCACTCATTTCTAAAAGTCCATTTTAGATTAAGAAATTGGGATTTGATAATTATGATGGTGTCACTGTCATACCTATAGTCCAATCTGGATGTAAGGGACATGACTACACTAATACATTGTAACAAAAGGCTTGTTGAGTTGTGAACTCTTATTGCTTGGGTAGCAGTAATGTATTGTTAGATGATGCTCATTGTATGTGAGACTTTTGTTGATACGTTCTAGATCAAGTGGGAGATTGCTGGTGTTTCCATGATGATCTGGAAGTAGTCAAGCACTTAGCCTCACTACCAACGTGAAATAAGTCACTACCAACGTGATATAATCCTATAAGGTCGCATATAAGTGTGTTTGGAGAAATTAAAGGAAGAATTGTGTTGGCCTTACTCTTATTAGATATGGGTGAAGGACCAATCCTATGACAAAAATAAAATCAAGTGGTTGCATAGAGTGCATATTGATGTACATCGAGTGCGTATCAACGTACGTCGAGTGTGTTCCGATGCACGTGGACTTCTTTTCGATGCAGTCGAACTCGAAGTTATAGCAGGTCATAGTCAACGCTACGCTGAAAAGATATTGACATAACTCGAGTTTTATTCGACACAATTACTTTGAGTGTGTGTCGGCGTAAGTTATGTTGAGTGTTGTTGAGTGCTTCTCGACATTGCGTCGATTTCTTATTTATGCACGTTGAGTTTAAGTTGACGCAAGTCGGGGTCTTAACAGATTGTGGGGGTTTGTCTGTTTGATACCCTTGGGTATAAATGGACATAGAAAGTATTTCTTGAGTGAATGGAAAAGAAAAAAGGTGAACCCTAGAATCCATTATGACCTCTTATGCATGATCCCGTTCAGTTGTTGCCGCCTCTCCTGTAAATGAATATAGTAATTCGTGGAGATGTAGAGGGCACTCCTTCTCTCCGACCCGATTCTTATGGGACAAATACTTGGGGTTCTCTATCGCTCGTGTGGATACCTGTAAAGTCGCAGATCTATTTTTGCATGGACTTGGTCGCTAGTTGTTTAGACAAAGTTTTCTAGAACATATCTTTGGAGCATCTTGGTAGAGTAAAGACTCAATCCCACATAAGTACTATGCATTTTTTGTTTCTATATATTTATTGATTCCTGTACATCAATACCTTTTACTATTTAGGATTTTTCTTGTAAATTTATTCTGCAACACACAAGTGATGTGTCGTTCATCTCTAGTATAAAAACCCCATTAATTATGAAACTTAAAATTGCTTTCTTTGTTTTTATTCCTGTTCCCTAATTTTAAATTTCATTTGCTTGAGGGCAAGCAAATACTTAAGCATGGGGGAATTTGATGACTAGTTTTAGTCATCGGTTTTTGGGTTAGTTTAGCATAAAAAATTCCTAGGTTTAATTATGTTTTTATGTATTTTATGTTTGTTATGTTATATTTTCTGTTTGGTAACTAACATTATGTTTTATTTTATTTTTGTAGGTTCAAGCCTCCAAGATGGTTCAACCCGAGCCCTTGATGCAATCCTTGATGCATCCAGCCCTCCACATGTAGCCTGAGCCCTTGGTACAGCCAACCCGAGCCCCTCCTTGAAGCATCCCAAGCATAAGTCCAACCTGTGAGCTCAAGTGCAGCCACCCGAGCCCATAATGAATCCCATACATGCATGGTCGGCCCTCTTCAAGTCCACCCGCCACCTTTGCATGGCTGCCCACATAATGAGCCCATTTTAATCCATGCATGGTCGGCCTCCCTTCCCTCTCTTCCCCCCTTTTTTTATATTTTTCTCCCCTCTTTTATTACTCATTCATCTCCCTTCTCCTATTCCTATTTTTTCTATTTTTATTTATTTAAATAACATGCCTTGAACCTTGTTCTCTCTCTCTCCTTCTCTCTCCCCCTCATTAATTTCATTCATGCAATTCTCCACCCATGCATGCCCCGCCCCCCCCCCCCCTCCCCCTTATGCCCCTTCATCTCCACCTCCCTCTAGAACCTTCCCCCTCATCTATATAAGGAGCACTTGCCTCAAGCTTTGAGAAGGTTGGACATTGGAGAGCAAGTAGAGTGTTAGTGCAAGAGAGTTCTTTTCTTTTCTTGTCTTGTTGTTAAGTTCTTTTTATTAGTGTAATCTTTTTCTTGGTAGTATAATATTATCTCTTTTATTATTATTGTGTACTCTTTTCATTATCAATCAATGAAAATGAAATTTATCTTATTGTGGTTTCCTACTTGAATATGCGTAGCTAATTTTCTTTAGCATTCGATCATGAGGATCCATGAAATAAGATGAAATTTTTCTTTGCTTCTTAGTTTTACTTTTGCTAAAAAATTTCTCGATCCTTCTTTGATTTTTCTCGTGTCGACTTCGTATTTCCGGTATACGGTAGTAGGCAGTTTGGTCTCATTTCATAGTAGTCGAGAGACTCGTTGATTTGAAAGATCACTCAAAGAAGGAAGAAGTTACACGTAATCCTAGAGATAGGATGACGTAAATCCTCCGGATTTGAGTCAAATCGAATAGTGCGGTTCACTTCGATAATGCAACTTTAGGCCTTTTGATTTGCAAAGAGATTTCAGTCAAAACGACTAGAAGTTAGGAGATTTAATGCTCTTACGAGATTATTTCTTATTTTTTGATCTTCCACGGTCGAGAACGATTTGCAATTATAAAACTTTATTTTTTATCCTTCTTATCTCTTTTCATGGTGAATCATTGATCGAATGCTATCTTTTGAAACTGAAGTTTTTGTTTTAATATTATTTTTTGTTTAATTCAAAATTTCTCAAAACACTCATCAATCGTACGGTAGGATAATAGTAGGAGCATGAGTAATAGTAATTGACAATCCCGAGTTTTTAATATGACCTTGGTACTGCAATTCGATAGGTACACTTGCCTGCTAGGGTTGATAGTCATTCAATTCACCAAGTTTTTGGAGCCGTGGAAAACGCTTTTGCTATTACTTCTGCAAAAAAACAAAAAAAAAATTAATCGTTATCTTTTTCTTCTTCAAGTTTCTATTTTCGTTCTTCTCTTTTCAATTCTCCTTCTATTTTGTTTTCTAGTGCATGACCCGCACTAATCCGTCGCTACTTATTGACTTGGACCCAGAAATCGAGAGCTCCTTTCGGAGAAACTTGCGATTCGGGGGTTCCACTTCTCAAACAGCGGTTGAGGATTCTGACGGTGATTGTAATTTCAACTCTGAAATGGGAGAACCCAACCAAGAAATGGTCCAGCATAGGACCATGTTCGATTATGCTCGACCCAACCTGGAGGGTACAGAAACAAGTATTGTTGACCTGCAATTACGAACAATAAATTTGAGCTTAAGCCTAGCATCATACAAATGGTGCAGCAATATGTACAGTTCGACGGATTACAAGATGAAGATCCGAACTTGCATATTGCTAGTTTTCTCGAGATCTGTGATACCTTCAAAATCAATGGTGTCTTAGACGATGCAATTATGCTAAGACTCTTTCCCTTCTCCTTAAGAACAAAAGCCAAACAGTGGTTGAGTTCTCTTCCAAGAAGATCAATCACCACTTGGAATATTTTAACAGATAAATTCTCGCTAGATATTTCCCTCCCGCTAAAACTGTAAAACTTCAAAATGATATTACTTCTTTTTCTCAAATTGCTTCTGAGACCCTCTATGACACTTGGGAGAGGTTCAAAGAACTTTTGAGATGATACCCTCATCATGCTCTGCCTGTATGGTTACAGGTCCAGACATTCTATAATGGGATAAATCAAGAGACCAAGCAGATGATAGATGTCGCTTCCGGTGGGTCTTTGGACCGTAAAACTCCGGAGGCCGCTCTTGAGCTTATTGAGGACATAGCGATGAACACCTATCAGTGGAACTCGCCTAGGACTCGCCTAAATAAACCTGTAGGTATCTACGAAGTGGACTATATGTCCCAACTGGTGCTTCAAGTGGAGATGCTGAGCAAGAAAGTAATGGAGATGACTGCTGCCTCCGCCCCTCAGGTATATGAAAGTACAAATGCTGCTGTCGAGCAGGTGGATTATCTGGGGAACATACCCAGGCCTGCTCAAAATAATTTTTCTAATTTTTCTGCACCTCCTGGTTTTAATAATACTTCAAACTCATATCACCCTGGATGGCGTAACCATCCAAATTTTTTGTGGAGTAACCCCGCAAATGCCACACGTCCACCACACGATTCCACTCCACCACCACCACCACATCAAAATCAAAATCAAAACCAAAATTTTCAAAAACCTCCATCTTTGGAGGAAATGTTTTCTAGATATATAAGAGTGAATGAGGCGACCATTGGAAATTAAACAGGGTCGATGAAAAATCTAGAAAACACGGTCGGGCAACTCGCTAAGGTTATCTCCGAGAGGCCACCTAGGACTCTTCCCTCAAATACTGAACCCAACCCAAGGGAGCACGCGAAAGCGATTTCCCTTCGGAGTGGTAAAGTAATCCATGATCCCACCACCAGGGAAGAGCCAGAGGTGATTACCTCTCCTGCTGCTGAACAAACCATCGTTACGGAAATGAATGATAACAATTTTGATAAAGAAAAAGAAAATTTTGTTTTTGAAAAAGAAAACGATAATTTCCAAAATGATGCTCCGGAGATTATAAAAGAATTTCCATCACTCCCTATCTCGCTAAGGTTAGGAAAGACAAATAAGATGATCAGTACCAACGCTTTCTTGAGATGTTCAAACAAATCCATATTAATCTGCCGTTTCACGAAGCTATTAGTCAAATGCCTAAGTACGCTAAATATCTTAAGGATTTGTTGACAAATAAAAAGAAACTGGAAAATCTATCTAATGTAACATTGAATGAAGAGTGCATAGCAGTCATTAATAATTCTAATCTTCCTAAAAAGATAAATGATCCGGGTAGCTTTTTTATTCCTTATGTTTTTGGTAATCTTTTCGTAAAGCACGCGTTAGCGGATCTAGGTGCGAGCATCAACTTGATGTTGTTTTCCTTATTTAAGAAACTAGGATTGGGCACTCTCAACACTATGCGTATGAGTATCCAGTTAGCTGATCAATCAATCCAGTATTTGTTAGGTATTGTAGAGGATGTGCTAGTGAAGGTCGACAAATTCATCTTCCTGGTGGATTTTGTTATTCTTGATATTGAAGAGGACGTCGAGGTCCCTCTTATCCTTGGTCGTCCCTTTTTAGCCACTTCTCAGCGGTCATCGATGTGAGTAATGGGAATCTCTTTATTCGTGTGGGAGATGACGAGGTTACTTTTTCTATAAATCAATCTATGAAAAACTCTTTGAAAAATGATGATTCTTGTTTTTTTCTTGATGTGTTAAATGAAGATTCCTCTCTTTCTCTTTCTAATATTTCTTCAAATGATTTTTCCTCTTCTTTTTCTGAAATTTCTTCAAATATTTTTGAAGACACGGTTATGTCCGTGCAAGGCAATTTTGAAAATGAACCTGTTTTTAGACAAAAAAATTTTGAAAATCTTACTTTTGAAAAAAAAAACTTTTTGAAAAACTTTTATGATGAACCACCCAACCTTGAATTAAAACCACTCCCCGAACATCTTAAATATGCTTTTCTTGAAAAAAATTCTAAATTACCCGTTATAATTTCGGCATTTCTTTCTCAATCTAAGAACGATCAATTGATCGAAATGCTACAAAGGCATCGCCGAGCTATAGCGTGGCAAATATCTGATATTTCTGGCATAAGCCCCTCTTTTTGCACCCATAAAATATTTTTCGAAAATAATTCTAAAATCGTAGTCCAACCTCAACGTCGTCTTAATCCGAACATGAAAGAGGTCGTGAAGGGAGAGGTGCTTAAATTATTAGATGCGGGGATAATTTACCCAATTTCTGAAGTAAGTGGGTAAGTCCGGTCCAGGTTGTACCTAAGAACGGTGGGATCACGGTAGTGATGAATGAGAACAATGATTTAATTCCAACTAGGATGGTAACGGGATGGAGGATGTGCATCGACTACCGTAAGCTAAATGATGCCACTCGTAAAGATCACTTCCACCTCCCCTTTATCGATCAGATTTTAAAACGGTTATCCGGGCATAGTTTCTATTGCTTTCTTGACGGTCTCTCGGGATATTTCCAAATCCCTATCGCACCCGAGGACCAAGAGAAGACAACATTCACTAGCCCCTTCGGAACTTTCGCCTACCGTAGGATGCCTTTCGGTCTTTGCAACGCACCAGCTACCTTTCAGTGGTGCATGTTAGCAATTTTCGATAAATATGTTGGGAGTATAATGGAAGTCTTTATGGACGACTTTTCTGTTTTCGGTGACTCTTTCTCTTTATGTTTGAAAAATCTAGCTAAGGTCTTAGAACGATGCGAGGAAACGAACCTGGTTTTAAACTGGGAAAAATGCCACTTTATGGCGAGAGAAGGTCTAGTTTTAGGACATAAAATCTCTGCTAAGGGAATCAAGGTCGATCGAGCTAAGATCGAGGTGATTGAGAAGCTGACGGCGCCTATAAATATTAAAGCGATTAGGAGTTTTCTAGGCCATGCAGGGTTTTATAGGCGCTTCATTAAAGACTTTTCTAAAATCACCAAGCCTCTAACCCAACTTATGGAAAAAGACACCCCATATAATTTTGACGAATCATGTCTAGCTGCTTTTGAATTGATTAAATCTAAACTTATTAATGCTCCAATTATGATCGCCCCAGTTTGGGATTTGCCTTTCGAAACAATGTGCGATGCAAGTAGTTTTGTGGTCGGTGCGGTGCTAGGACAACGAATAGCTAAGAATTTCCACCCAATTTATTACGCGAGAAAAATGCTTAATTCGGCGTAGGAAAACTATACCACAACTGAAAAGGAACTCTTAGCTGTTATTTTCGCATTCGATAAATTCCGACCGTACATTACTCTTTCTAAGGTTATCGTTTTTACGGATCATTCCGCTTTGAAGTACATCCTTTCTAAACCAGATGCCAAGCCGCGTCTTATTCGTTGGATCCTCTTACTTCAAGAATTCGACTTGGAGATCCGGGATAAGAAAGGAGCGAAAAACCTAGCGGCTGATCATCTTTCTCGCCTCGACAATCTTGAAATGGGTGTTTTAAATGAAAATTTTATTAATGATTCTTTTCCGGATGAACAAATTTTAAACTTTTCTTCTTCTACCCCCTGGTTTGCCGATCTGGCAAATTATCTCGTGGTCTGGGTCCTTCCAAAAGAGTACTCTTCTCAGCAAAAGAAGAAATTCTTTTCTAAGTTGAAGTATTATTTTTGGGAGGACCACTTTCTATTCCGCATTTGTGCGGACCAGGTGGTAAGAAGATGTGTTTCCTGGGAAGAAGGTCAACAGATTTTGAAGCATGTTCATGAAGGTCTGACTGACAGGCATTTTCAAGCAAACCGCACCGCCCACAAAGTGCTTAGTGCTGGATTTTATTGGGCAAGCATATTTAAAGATGCACAAATCTTTGTGAGCGGGTGTGATCGGTGCAAGCGGACTGGAAACATATCCAATAAAAATGAAATGGAACAAAATTATTTTCTTGAGTGTGAAGTTTTCGATTTGTGGGGCATCGACTTTATAGGCCCGTTTCCCTCAAGCTTAGGTAATAAATATATTTTAGTCGTCGTAGATTATGTTTCTAGGTGGGCGGAGGCCCAAGCTTTACCCAGTAACGATGCTCGAGTCGTAGTTTCTTTTATAAAAAAATTATTTTCACGTTTTGGTTTTCCTCGAGCGATCGTAAGTGATAGGGGAAGTCATTTCTGCAATGCTCAGCTCGCTAAAGCTTTAACTAAATACGACGTTATGAATAAACTATCCACCGCTTATCACCCCCAAACGAACAGGCAAGTCAAGGTAGTCAATCGTGAACTTAAACAAATTTTGGAAAAAACCGTTTCTACTTCTCGTAAAGATTGGTCATTAAAGTTAGACGATGCTCTTTGGGCATATCAGACAGTATACAAGACCACTATTGGTTGTACTCCTTTCCAATTGGTCTATGGAAAATCATGTCATCTCCTGGTAGAAGTAGAACACCCTGAGTACTGGGCGCTAAAGTTTTTTAATTTCGACCCTCACTCGGTCGGTGAGCACAGAAAAAATCAATTAAATGAACTCGACGAGTGGCGAGCGAACGGTTATGAGAACAACAAAATCTATAAAGAACGCACGAAATTTTATCATGATAAGAACTTGCGCCACCCTAAAATGTTTAATCAAGGTGATCAGGTTCTTCTTTTTAATTCGCGCTTACGTCTTTTCCCTAGAAAGCTTAAATCTCGATGGTCTGGACCGTTTACGGTCAAGCAAGTTTTTTCGTATAGAACTGTGTTGCTCTCACACCCGGACAAGGGTGACTTCAAAGTTAATGGTCATAGACTGAAGTTGTATTTTTCAAATGATTCAGTATCTCCTTCAAAGGAGCATCTTATTTTTGTCTCTTAATGTTTATTTTCTTTTGAAACTCTTTCTTATTTTGGACTTCTTATTATTATCAAACTTATATTATTATTCGAACTTTATATGTTAAATAAAGAACACTCTTGGGAGCCTGCCCAAGGATTTTTTCTGCTTTTATTTTTGTATTTTGCTATTCCTCCCGGTGGCCAAACAAGTGCAAGTTCGTGATTGTCGCTCCAATGTTGCTGATTTCAAGAAGGATCAAGTCACGCCTGCTGGTGATCAAGTGAATTAAAGCGCAAGCATGGGGGAGCGACATCCGCTTTCGGCCTCACAAACCTGGGGAAGTCCTGTTCTTTTTTTTTCTTATTTTTACTTTACTGCATTTTCTATCCCCCATCTTCTCCTTCTCTTTCTCATTTCTTTTTTTTCATTGAGGGAAATGAAAAATCTAAGTATGGGGAGTGTTTCGTTATTTTCTTTCTTTTTCTTTCCTTTCTACAAAAACAACAAAAAACAAAAAAAATTATATTAAGCCTCTTAGGAGTACTACTTTTTCTTTAACTTTATGAAAGATAAAAAAAATAGAAAATACAAAAACCCAAAAAAATCAAAAAAATTCAAAAATCCAAAAATTTTCTAAAATCTATTTGAAAATCAGAATCCAAAATTTTCTTTATTTTTTATGTTTCTTCAAGCGGTATGTATACCTCTGCGGTTCTTTAGTTCTAAGTAGAAATTCATTGAATCGGATTTCTAAATCTATTATTTTAACATAGCTTAGTTTTACTATTTTCTAGTTCTTAAATATAGGCATCTGTTTTATACATTGTAAGTTAGCAAATTGTAGTTTTTTCTTTTTATTCGGTTTAATTTTGTATGAACAGTTGCTAGATAACGTTATCACTTTTTCATTTTGCGGTAATTCTTTCTTGGTGTCTAGAACTTGTCTCTAGCGACTCTCGAAGCATTTGCGCCATTTTTCACGAACTTTAGAAATGATTTAGGCCCTCTTTGATCCGTTTGAGCCTTTTTGCCCACCCAAATATTTCACCTTTGTTAAAACAACTTTGGACCATTTTCCATTTTTCTTTGTTTATCTCCACCTTTCATTTTTCACCAAAGCCAATATACTCTTCCTATTATCACACTAAATTTGAGCTTTACTTAAATATTATTTTTGTGATGGGTTATCATCTTTGAAAAATGAAAAGGAAATTATAAGCGTACATTTGGAGCTCTCCTATGAAAAGAAAAAAAATTATTATTATCCAAAAATGTTAAATCAAAAATAAGAAAAAGAAGAAGTTTATTTTTGGCCAATTATGTGAAAATAAAAATACATGACCTTGTTCTTTTCTTTAGTTTGGGTTGGAGAAAATGACGTACTTGTTATTTCTCTTTTTTGTGTTTTTATGTTTATTTAAAGCTCATCTTTGGTTTAGTGTGTTTTAACCATCGTTTTTATCCTTGATTTTCTATTCCAAATCATTTACCTAAGCCAAGTCTTTACACCTACAAAAGTCTTTTTGATCTTTAGAACGTGACACAAATCTGCAGTGGAGAGAGTGTGAAAAGTCAAGCCTATGGCCACCATCATTGATGGATTTCTTTGGAGGTTATCTTGAGGTGATTTAGGGGTAATTGTTATTCTAGCAACCTAATAGTTTGTTCAATGCGCCGATTATTTAAAGTCTCTACTTTTATTTTTCTTAATTTCCTAAATATTGGATGCCTTGTTTTATGAATTTAGAAATGTGTAATTATTCCTTATGTTACAATGATATTTTTTGGTCTCCATTTTTCTAGTTTTCTATTGTGGACTTCTCACCCCACTAGTTTTTAACATAGAAATTAGGACAACTAACTCTAAAACTTTCAGATTCGATGGCTAGAACTTGTTTTTCAAAGCACTGCTACAATGACCGAGGAAGAAGATGAAGTCAGCTCTTTCTCGAAAGCTAATTTCTTCAATCTAATCTCCCCCTTTTTTATTCTGCCGATCAACGACTATTTTGACCAGTGGGCCCCACTGAAATTGACAGCTGCAACTTTACTTTAACAGCCAAAAGTCATACAGTATGCCTGCGATGCCATTTATCGCATACCGTGGCCATTCCATCACATTTTGAATTTGTTTGACTTTTGCTGACGTCAGCATCTGTAGACTTAGTCAAATTCAAGCTCTTTAGTATAGGCGTTGAGTGAACTAGCTTCACTTAATGCCAAAAACACTTAGACAGATTTCTGTCTTACTCAGGCATTGAGAGCGTTGAGTTAACAAGCTTCACTCAATGCTTTTGTCCTTAGCCAATCTTTCTATACCAATAGGCGTTGATTGAGCCTTCATCACTCAATACAAAAGTACTTAGACAGTTTTTTGTCACTAGGCATTAAGTGAGACTTCATCACTCAACACCAAAACCATTTGTCACATTTTTGAATGAAAGCGTTGAGTGTAGCATCTTCACTCAATGCTTTCTGCTTTAGCCTATTATCTTGATGAGGCGTTGAGTGAATAGCCTTCACTCAACGCTTCTGTACTTAGATAGAGTTTCTGTCAGCTTAGGCGTTGAGTGCGTTAAGTGTGTCTTCATCACTCAACGCAATCTAGATTTTTGTACTCTTAATTGCTTAGGTGTTGAGTGAGCCTTCATCACTCGACGCTTCTGGACTTAGCCAGATTTCTTTACTATCAAAGATAAAGCTTTGACTATCTGAGCTTTACTCAACGATTTTTGCAGTATGGCGTTGAGTGAACTGCCTTCATTCAACGCCTGTGGACTTAGCCACTTTTTTGCCTTACAAATAATCAAGCTTTGACTGACTTGTCTTCTCTCAGCGCTTTTTGGCATCTGGCGTTGAGTGAGCTTACTTCACTCAATGCATGTAGACTTGACCACATTTCTTTGCATCTAGCGTTGAGTGAGCTTTCTTCACTCAATACTTGTGGACTTAACCATATTTATTTGCATCTGGTGTTGAGTGAGCTATCCTCACTCAATGCATGTAGACTTAGCCACATTTCTTTGCATCTGGTGTTGAGTGAGCTGTCCTCACTTAACGCCTTTGTACTTAGACAGATTTTCTGTCTCTCCACCTGCCTACCTTGTGACCACCTGTCACCTCACTTAGACAACCTGTCAAACCTTGTTCCAAAGAGCATCTGCACATGATGAGCTTAACCAACATTAAATACAACTATGCTCTTAGTGTTGATAGTGATGCATCTTCAAATCAAGTCTAGGGAACATTGAGGGCAATATTCCCAACAAATACAAATGGTCCCTGATGTGCCATTTGAATTTATTCATGATGGGATTTCAAAGCACTCTACCCCATGTCCTTTCTCCCCCCATTATAAGGTGCATTATTGCCCTTACTTTAGGACCTTCTTTTCTTCCAGTGACCATACATGTTATCATGGTCATACCTATTAAAAGAGAACACTACCTTATGAAAGGTGGTTTTAGGCACAATTGGAGTCTTGCCTTTCCTTTTGGAATGAGCTGCTCCAGTATTATACTTGAATCCCGAACCCCTTCTATTATTTTCGAAGGAGAAGGTATCAATGAGTGGCAACACTGTCTTGGGCTTAGAGAATATCTACACTAGCTTCGTCTCTTTGAGGAGCTTCTCTTCAAGATCCTTAATGTTCTTGCTCTTCTAGCTAATGGTGCTCACTTGGATAATGGTGATTGTTTTCATCTGACTTATCTCTTTACTCAATTGAGCTAGCTGGGAAGCTGACTCAAATTGCATAGATTTTGTCTACTATGGAGATGAAATCTTTTCAGCTTGCCTCTTGATAATCTTTTGATATTCTTCAGGTCTTCCAGAAGAATACAATATTTTTCAATCAGTTGATTAACATCCTCTTTAGGTTTTAATTCATTCTCCTCATTGGATGAAGAGATGCCTCAGATTCTGGGCCAATTTCATAATCAGATTTTGAATAAGACATAGTTAAAATGATTACCTCATCAGGATCAGTTTTATCCTGATTTTCATTAGTCATGGACATGAGGTTTTAGTCTTCCTCATCTTCATAATCACTATCAGTAGAGGACAGTGGTGCCCTTATGCCCACCTTGGCAACTGGGTGATCTGTATCCTCTTCTATAAAGAATAGACCAATGTAGGCATTTTCATCTTCAAATTTTGAAGTCTCAGAATCACTGTCAGATAGGCTAGACTTCTTCTTAGCCAAGAAGCTCTTATCCACCTTTATGTCCTTATGATATTTCTTATCATTATACCTCCTTCTCTCTTTCCTTTTAACATGATAGTCAGCAATGCCATGTCCTAACATGTTGCAACAGTAGCAAACAACATTAATTTTAAATTGTTTTTCCTGTTTAGATGCATAACTTTCCCCATTGGGCTCTTTTTCTGGATCTATTTTGGTTAGCTTGGGGCTTCCTTGAGCTGGAGCCAGTAGTGGCCTTGTTCTTCCACTGTCTTCTTTTGCTCAACATCTTTTTGAACTGTATGGAGAATAAGGTAAGTTCTCCATCAGACATCTCATCTTCTAATGAGTTGGGTGCAAAGCTTTTTGACTCAACGGTCCTTCTTAGGGGAGAAGGAGTCTTCTCTCTGCTCCTTCTTGAGGTTTCAGCTTTGAAGGCCATGGACTTCTCTCTACTGAAAGACTTGGCAAATTTATCTTTAGCCTTTCTAGAGTTCAGTTGAAGCTCATGTGACAGCAACTTGCCAAACATATTTTGTGGCAATATGTTGGCTAAGTTGCCTATCTCTCTTATGGCATAGATCTTGATGTCCTACTCTTTATTGAGATACCTCGGGAATTTTTCATTCAGTTCATAGTTAGAGAACTATCTTCTATAATTCTTCAGATCATTCACAATTCTAAAGAACTTCTCATAGCACACAACTATGGAATCCTTCTTGTTCTATCTGAAAGCCACATACAGTTGATTTAGTAGGTATTTTCTGTCATCCCTCACTTCCTCAGTCCCCTCCATGTAGACTATTAGAGAGCCCCACATTTCCTTTATAGTTGAGAAGTTAACAAGGTTCTGAAATGTTGAGTCATCTATAGCACTAACAAAAATGTTCTTGGCTCTCTTGTCCATAGTAGCCAGAACCACTTCATCCTTTGTCATTTTGGAGTATTTCTTTGGTGTCTTGATGTTGGCATCTATAGAGGAGACCTTCATGGGAATGAAGGGTCCCTCTTCCACTATAATAAAGATCCTAGGGTCTGAGGCTTCCGTGAACAGCCTCACTCTTTCCTTCTATATTCCAAAGTTTTCCTTCCTAAAGATTGGAAGCTTCATAGAGCCTTGTGGCTCTCACCAAAACTCGTGATGAAACGCTTTTACTACCCTTGGAGATCTTTTTCAGACTATTAGGACTTTATTAAATAACCTACCTCTGATACCACTCGAAAGTATTTTAAGGGTAGTTAAACACCTAGAGGGGGTGAATAGATTTCTTTTGAGTCTTTTGAAACTTTTTAAAGTTATGCTTGATGTGTTGTTATTAAGTTAGTTGCTTTCAAGAACACACAGAACACACAAGTAATTTATAGAAGTTTCCCTATCTAAGGTATATCCACTTTTCCCCTTCACTTATCTAGCAGTGAGCTAGATTCAGCCAACTTCCCCAAAACTCATATCAAAAGATCTTACACCTCAGATCCTTCCTTGGATCCTACACATCAGAGTGTTTTCACTCTTATAACTCAGACTACTCACAATCTTACCTCAGAGACAACAATAAGTCTCCTACCTCAGGATCATAAGCAAGCCCTACCTCAGTATTTTGGAAAAATTCCTATACTCGGCCTTTATAAATCAAGCCTACACTCAGCTTTTATAAATCAGGCTTACACTCAGCCTTTATAAATTAGGCTTACACTCAAATCTCTGTGAGATCTTACAATAAATATTTAATGAGAGTTATAATGACTCAGGAACTAAAGTTCTATAGTCTTCTTCTTTTGATTGATTACCAGCCAGCTTTTCTTCACCACAGCAATATGAAATGATTTTAGTATTAGTATCAGTCTGTGTTGTGTGAAAAGTTGTAGAGATCTTCTTCTTCCTCAAGCTTTTAGAAAGATTGTTCTGTAGATTGTTAAGCTTAAAGATAATGGAAATTGTTTCTCTCTCTGTTGGCGACGACTATTTGCAACTTAGGGTTTCAGAAAAAATTTTCAATAATTTCTGCAAAAGTCCCACACGCTTTTCTTTTATATTCAAGCAATCTACAACAGTTATATCCTCTTTAGGTAAGCGACATGGCCAACTTTAATGGTTGAATCTTCCCAAGATAGCATGTCAGAGAAATACGGTGGTTTCCTTCTTTTAGTGCGCAATCTATGTCGATTTGAATTTAATGTGACGTCAGCTAAATAGACAATGTGCCATTTGACTTAGAATAATTTTTGATCTTCTGTACAGACGTTGAGTGTTGGAAGCAACATGACTTAGTCAAATTCTTGATCTTAGATGAAGCGTTGAGAGATAGTACTTAACTCAATGCATTTTACTTAGGCATTGAGTGATCTCTTGAGTCTCAAAAAATTTGTACTTAGTTAACTTTTCTTTTTCTGTTGGAGTGTTGAGTGAAGATTTTTGAAGAGGCGTCGAGTGACTGTTGTTAACTCAGTGCATTCTACTTAAGCGTTAAGTCAAGTCTTATAACTCGACGCATTTGTACTTGGTTAATTTTACTGCTTCACTGCTGAGGCATTAAGTGAATGATCTTCACTGGACGTAATTGAACTTGGAATGAAACTCAACTCTTTTACTGAAGTGTTGAGTGAAAGTCCTTCACTCGACGCATTTGTACCTAGCATGTAACTCTGCACTTTTACTGAAGCGTTGAGTGAAAGGTCTTCACTCGATGCATTTGTACTTGGTCTGAAATTTGGCGCTCTTTTACTGAAGCGTTCAAAGAGTATCATCCAATCAGTGTATATGAGTCTTGAGCGTCGAGTGATGTGAGATGACTCGACACATTTAAACTTAGGCAGATTCTCTGTTTCTCTTCTGAAGCGCTAAGTGAATAGCAATGAGTCAACGCTTATAGACCTCAAACGTCGAGTGAATTGAGATGACTCGACACATTTGTACCTAGCAGATTTTCTTCACTTATGGAATGTGCTGACTTATTCATAAGCTGTTGGACAATCAAATATAGATTTCCTGCACATGATAACTTAGAAACAATGTCAAATACATATTTGTGTATATTATTGACTTATGAGGCTTCTTCAAATCTAGGACATTGTAATCAATGTTCCCAATAGTTTTTTAGACTCATCTAGGCTCATTTTCACGCACTTGCACTTCACTTTCAGTTAATAAATGCTTAAATTCCACTTGATCTACACTTTCACTTGAAGTGAACTCTTCGCCCATTTTGGTGCACAATTATGCATTCCCTTACTGGTGGTAACCACATGGTGCTCCCCACTGGTTTATTTTGGTTGTACTGCACTGTTGGACATGCTGGGGTAGAGCCCAATCCATTGGTGGGATTATGTGACTTCGTATGGTCGTGCATTTTTCCTTCACGCACGGGCGCTCCACCTGCGTGTTACCTTTTATCGGTTTAATTGTCTTGACTTCCTATCGCACGACCGTGTGATTTCCCTTCGTACACTTGTTGTTTTGCATGCACGAGACTAATGTACTGAAATTTAGAGTTCTTCCTCCGCTCGTGCATTTTGGTCACGCACAATTGATTCCAACCGTGTGAGAATAAATCACACGAGTGACTTGCTTTGTCTACTTTTTTATGTTTTTATTGGTTGTGTGTTTCCTTCAAGCACGGTTGGATTCAACTGTGTGAGAAGAAAATTGCACGAGGTCCTGCTTGGCCTAAAAATCATAGTTTTCTCTCTGCCCATGCGTTTTTTCTAGCGCACGGTTGTTGCAACCATGCATGAGGAGAAATCGCACGGGCGGACCCTTAGCCTGTATTGGAACTTTTGTCATAAATATAGCATGGGGTCATGCATTCGATCGTGCGAATTCATTTTTGACGAATCGTGGTATTTAAGTGCAGGTTCAAACCTAATTTCAGAATCCTTCGGAGCCATCTCCTATTCCGTGCCTTTTCCGTTTTGTTTCGCCCTCCATCAAAGCCCACCTTTGGGAGGAGTTCTAACCTTCCTACCTCCACCAATCTTCCACTAGGGCTTTGCCCTAGGCCACCTCCATCATCCAGAGCCTCCAAGGAGCAATTTAAAGTACTTCTCTTTGCATCAAGTAGAGTTCTTTGATATGGATGTGTCCAAGCAGTATTCCACCAAAGAAGACGGGTAAATTGAGTAGTAGTGGAATCCCTCTTCTACCGTGGACGCCAGTTGTAGACCAGGCAAGAATAGGAGTGATGATCCTTCGATTCCTTCCATGAATTCGTGATGAGCCATCGGTCTTTGTTGTATCTCATGCACCTCTTCTCCTTGTAGTGATTTTTGCTTCATATTCTCATGTATTGGATGATGCACTTTAAACCCATGTTATTAATGATGAATTTCTTGTCTTTGAAAGTTTGTTTGGTTTATATATGTTGAGGTGCGCTCACATTTCCATCTATCATCACATCATTATATTATTTGAATTATCGCACTGGCAATTACTAGTGACGTGTATTACGAGAAGGTGTTTACAACTAACAATTTCGCTCGTGCTTCCACCCCATTCACTTACCTTCTCGTCCATCCGCCACACAAAGCAGTGCATAGCAACATGCATAGTTTCCATCCACTCTACGATGTGATGCTTGTGACCTACACTAGTTTAGTTTGGATTCTTTTAATTTTGCAATCGCTAAACCAAAACCCAAGCTCCATTTCTAAAATCTTTATAAATAAATTTTAAGCAATAGAATTACGTACCCCAACTTGCGTTCCTTCGAGATTAATACTCAGGAATTTTTCCTTATTTTATATTACTCGTACGATCAGTACACTTGCCATAATCGCATCAGCAAGCTCGTGGACAGAGCACAACCTCTGAACATGTTCACATGTGCACAACTCTGTAACACATTTACATTCACCAAACTGCTTAACATGTTCATATATGTGTAGGTATCAACACGTTCATGTGCGCTCAGCTCTGCAAAATGTTCACATTTGCCCAACCGCTTAGCATGTGCACATGCACACAGCTCTCAATACATTCAAGTGTGTGCAGCTCTACAACTCATGTTGGCCCAACCACTCATCACATCCATATATGCACATCTCTCACCACATTCACGTGTGCACAGCTCTACAACACATTCTCGTTCACCCAACTGCTCATCACATCCATATGTGCGCAGCTCTTAGCACATTCACATGTGCGCAACTTTGCAACACATTCACATTCGTCCAACCGCTCAACACATCTATATGTGTGCATTTATCAGCACGTCCACATGTGCATAGCTTTGCAACACATTCACGTTCACCCAACTGCTTAACATGCCCATATGTGCACAACTCTCAGCATGTACACGTACGTGCAACTTTGCAACACATTCACATTCGCCCGGTCGCTCTTCACTTCCATATGTTTATAGCTCTCTGCACATGCATATGTGCATAGCTTTACAACACTTTCATGTTCACCAGCCTGCTCAACACGTACATATGTGCATAGCTCTCAAGATGTTGATGCGCAGCTCCGCGGGATGTTTGCACACACACAACTTCCCAATCAATGCTCTGCCACTCAAGTTAGAAAGAAGCACCACACTCCAAACAAAGCTCATGCTACTTTTTAAATGACGAGCATCCCTAAATCAAAGAGAGTGTTCTCCCCTCCGCGGGCATGCATGAATATCATTTCTCCCCCCCCCCCCCCCCCCCCCCCGCATATCTTAAATAGACCTATTATCCTCCGATTAAAGCCACATGCACATGACATGAATTCACACACATGTATATCTGTGGCCACACATTCCTAAGAACACCTCAGAGTAACAGAGCGACAACTTCTGATAAAAATAGGTTCACACCCTTATGCCTAGCAGCAGCTCACAAACTTGAGCACCAATATCCCGAGCTAACGCCGACCAGCGAGCTCATAACCAAGCATCGACCTCCTGTGTGTACACCAAGGAACGAGCTTAAGACTCAAGCACTGGTTTCCGACATTTACATAAAGTGTCAAGCTCATAATCGCATGAGGTGCGATGATTTGCCTGAACAAACTCACAAAGCGACATGCATGAAAGAACAATTTCAATGCATAGAGCGAACAAATATATCCACACGTCCAAAAATATACAGCCATCGTGGAAAAATTTATGTGCTCATTTTCTACGAACAACGACCTCTGAAAAAATTGGGTTCATTTGATAGAGTTCTCCAAAAATGGGTTAGTCGAGTCAACGATTTGTTACTGGGACTGATGCATATTCCACAAGTGCACTGATCGCACAAGTAATATAAAATGGGAGAATATCTCCAAGTATCAGTCTCTTGACGAATGTGGTAAGGTGGAGTTATCTTTTGAGGAAAAACTTGAGATTGAAGTCCTTAGGTCAGGGTTATGAGGAGTTGATTTGGTTTGTAAAAAAAACTACACTAAATTAATTACTCTTATGCAGGCCGCTATGCACTGCTTTGCTCGGCGGGATGGAAACTACATAGCCCGCTATGCACTGCTTTGCAAGGCAGATGGATGAGTAGGCAAGAGAATTGAATGGCTTGCACCGGCAGAATGAGGGTCGTAAGCACCTCTTCACTATGCATGCCACTAGTAATTGCTAATGTGGCAACACTCACGATGGCGGGATGGAAAATGGTGGCGCACCTCAAGCAACTCAAACATAAAAAATTTCATATAGAAATGAAATATAACTATCATAACAAAGATTTGAGTGCAACATCATGAAATAATGTAGAATACTAACTACATACAACCATCAAACAAAAGGAGAGAGCAAAGAATTGACCAAATTCGAAGCCTTGTTGGGTGTTAGAGTTTGGCGGTTTGGCGGACCGGTCATGGCGGCTAGTTGTTCGGGCGGTCTGGCGGTTTGTCCCTGCAATCTGGTTGTGTGTGTTGGGTTTTTCTATACGTCAAAACACTTGTGGGCAACGGAAATTATGAACAAGAAAAACCCAAAAGAGTTCGGATCTAGCGATGAACATTAATCAAGAAGTAAAGTGTGGTAAATAAAATTTTATCTTTAAGGGATTGAGTCAATACTCAACCAAGGTGCTCCGATATATTCCAACGAACGTCAACGACTTGAATTCCGAGTGTAGAATAATGTCCACGCCTCTACGGATATCCACACGAATGGGAGAACCCTTAGACTCTTGTCACACAAGATCTAGGTTGGAAGAGGATTTGCCCCCAATGTCTCCACAGACTGTTAGATCCGTTCAAGGAGAGGCGGCAGAGACAAGTACGACGCTTAAGAAATAATTTCTGGCGATGTACATGAATGTCATATGGTCGGCGACGAGATCGGCATAATCAGCCTTGGTGGAACAGTTACGTTGGGAGGGAAGAAGAGCCGACTCGCGATTAGGTCTAAATGTATCGTCACTTGCTCAGTTTACTGTACATAACATTTATATACTAAGTACCGAGCCAACCCATACCAGTAGACCGCGCCAACTGAACATAAAGGAAATAAACCAGACGAAACTTAATTCGTCTAGTATCACGCCGATATTCGACGAATCAACACTTGACTTGACGAATTGTTGAGTATAAACGTTGATATTCGATGAATCAACACTTGACTCGATGAATCGTTGAGTGCACTCAATGCACTCAACACCTCAATGCTAGACTCGTCGAATCAACACTTGACTCGACAAATCATTGAATGATCTCAACGCACTCAACGTCATCATTCAACGAGTCAACATTTAACTCAACGAAGGCGTCGAATGATCTCGACGCTCTCAGCGCCTAATTCGACAAGTCAACATTTGACTTTACGAAGGCGTCGAGTGGTCTCAACGCTCTCAACGCCTAATCAACAAGTCAATATTTGACTTGACAAAAGCATTGAGGGGTCTCGACACACTCAACGCCTGGCTGAGTAGACTTGATACACTCAACGCCATCATTCGACGAATCAACGCTTGACTCGATGAATCGTCGAGTGGTCTCAACACACTCAACGCTAACTCTACGAATCAACACTTGACTCGACGAAAGCTTTGAGTGGTCTCAACGCACTCAACCCATGGCTAAGTCCAGCCCTTTGCTCATCTCATGCTAGTGCTTAGTCCTTCACTCATCACATGAGCAAGACCAACATAATCCAATCTTCCAAATTATCCAAATGTCCTTATGTGCGACACTGATAGGCTCATACTGCGTTGGTTATGATACTAAATGCTTGATCACTTCCAGATCACCATGGTAGCACTAACAGTGTGGTGGCTTAATAGGAGGCAGTGGTTAGGTCTAGCGGCTTGTCTTGGCAGATTGGCAGTCTAGCTGTTTAGTAGGGCTTGGCAGTTTAGTAGTCGGCTTCTCGCAGAGCTTTCCAGTCTCGAAGGATTTCTGGCAGATACGGTCTGAGGGCTACTCGCAAACGCTGTCTAATGAATGTCCGCAGTAGTGGTCTGGTGGAAACCCATAGCTGCGGTCTGGTGGCAACCCGCAGTTGCGGTCAGGCGACCTGTAGTGGCGGTCTGATGGCCTTTAGTAGTAGTTTGGGTGGAGTCCACAACTGTGGTCTAGGGGCAACCTGCAGTTGCGGTCTGGTGGCCTGCAACGACGGTCTAGCGGTCTACAATGTCAGTGTGGCGGCTTACCTCTATTACTATTGAGTGATCTTCTTCAGTTGTTCTTTGTATAGTGTTGCGGTTTGACGACATCAAACCGCATAGGCCGTGCGGATTGTATTTAGTCACACATCTCTTATTGTATTCTCTCATCTCCCCCTTTTTCTATAAATAAGGGGCATACCTTTGTATTATTTACCTTTTTGGGAGCAATAAAATTTGCCTTTAATTTAGCTCTTTTTATATGGTATCTGAGCTAGCCGATCCTTTGGTCTAATTTTCTTGTGGTTTGTTTTTCTAACCGCGTCTGGACTTCTTCCCACCCTACCCTCCCTTACTTATCATTTCTCCTTAGACTTCTTTATGTGTTCTATTCTGTTTGCGCGACTTTGCTGGTGTTCGCGCTTCCTTCTTTCCCCTCTTGTTCTCTTGCGGGATGTTTTCTCCTCTCACGTGGTTTGTTCTCTACTCTCGCGGTCTCTTCCTCTTTCTCGCGACCTGTTCTTTCTTGGTCACGTTCTTTCTGCGACCTGTTCTTTATTGGTCGCATTCTTCTCTTAACTGCTTGATCATGCAGTTTATTTGTTTGCACGGTCTCTTTGCCTCTTTTGTCGGGTTGTGTCTAACCATGCTATTAGTTTTTTTTCTCTATCTTGTTTCTTTCTCCATGAGGTCAATTTCTCTTGTATCCTCTACAACACATACTCTTTTGGTCTCTTCTAATAAGTGGCTTATTGACTCTAGTGCCACTTATCACATGATCGGTAATTCTTGTTTGTTCTCCTGCTTGAAAAAGCAGAAATTGGTATATCCTATCGTTATTGTAGATGCAACTTATTCTCCTGTGCATTGTGTTGGCACTGTGCACTTCACTCCATCTTTGCAGCTTGAGGACACTCTTTATGTTCCCACTTTTCCGTGCAATTTACTGTATGTTCATGCTCTCTGCGCACAGATGTACTGCACGGTTACTTTTACATCCACTACTTGTTCTTTCTGGGATTCTGTCTCAAAGGCTGCGATTGCTACTGGGACTGCGAGTGGTGGCCTATTCTTTCTTGACAATGTCATTGCTCTTTCTGCTTCTTCTTCCCTTCAACAATGGAACCATCGTCTTGGTCATCCTCCTTCTCGCCTCATCTACCAACTTCTCCCATATCTTCCTCAAGATGATTCTCCTTTGAATTGTGAAGCACGCCAGCTTAGTAAACATCATCGCTTTTCTATCCTAGCGCGAACGGGACGTAGTTCTTCACATCCTTTTGAACTAGTTCACTCTGACATTTGGGGTCCCTCTCTTACTGCCACTGTTGGTAGAGGTAGCTTGTGCATTTTTACCTTCTTTGATGATTTATTCAGGTGTACTTGGTTGTATTTCTTGCAAGAGCATTCTGACCTTTACTCTGTGTTTGCCACCTTTTATAATGAGATCTTCACACAGTTTAATGTGCCTATTCAGTATCTTCATACTAATAAAGTCAAGGAATATGTCAGCCTTCAATTTTCCTATTTTTGTGCGAGCTACGGTTTGATTCATCAAAGTACTTGCCCATAGACCTCTCAATATAATGGCGTTGCTGAACGCAAGAATCGTCATCTCCTAGATGTTGCTCGCAGCCTTCTCTTACAAATGAATGTTTCTCGGTCTTATTGGGGTCATGCTGTTCTTCTCTCCTGCTATCTCATATATCGTATTCCCTCATCTATTATTCAGGGAAAGACTCCATTCTCCATTTTGTATCCCGAGGCCAAGCCGTTTCCTTTACCTCTTAGAGTTTTTGGATGTACGATATTTGTTCACATACCTTCTCCTGGTCGTGACAAACTTTCTCCCCATTTTGTTAAATGCATATTCCTTGGTTATTGTTCGACTCAGAAGAGATATCGTTGTATTGATCCTCTTCTTTGTAAACAGTATGTCTCTACTGATGTCACTTTTTTTGAGGATACACTGTATTTTTCTCAAGTTTCTTCTCTCTTGTCATCTGATACTTCCTCTTCAATGCCTATTATCTTGGCACCTCTGTGATGCGATGGCGGTAAGATTACCGTTCACGGCCAAGTAATAAAAGGGAGGAGTAGCTTCCCCAAGTATCGATCTCCCGTGGAGTGCAAGTAGGGAGCATGGATTTCTCTTTCAGAGAAATGAATTAAAGTGCTAAGTAAAAACGAGGGGTTTGATTTTGGGTTTACCTCACTAAGCAGCATTAATCTAGTGCGGGTCGCCGTCACCGCGTCGCTAGGGTGAATTACTCCAAAGAGTAATAGCGGAGACGAACAAACTATCGAGGGTCGTAAACACCTCTTCGCAACGCGCGCTTCTAGCAGTCGTCAGAACGACTCAAACACAACTTTTTCTAACAAAGATGAAGCTCATCAACTCACATCATGATCAAGAAATCACCAAACAAAACCAAAGCAAGACCTTGAGCAAAATATGGTTATTAAACCTCAAGCATACTAGCACAAATTCAAGTTAAAGCAAATCTAAGAAAAGAGGGGTAGAAAACACAACCAAGCACTCGAAGGCTCTCCAAGATTCACGGCCGGAAGCGAGGGTTGTCGAGCCTTGTCCTAGCTCGGTCTTTGGAAGGTATCCGGGATCCCGAAGGGCTGTCACTTCCTTCTTCACACCTGTCTTCTTCGTGTTGTGGTCGCTGATTCGGATCAGAGCGAAATGCTTCCCAAGTTCTGCAACTAAGAACTCAAACAGTAGCTTGGAGGTCGGCAATGGCGATGGCGGTCAGAGACAAAGCTTTAGCAAGCTCTTTGGTGGAGAATGGGTGGTCGGATCAACCCTCCAAGGAGGAGAGAGAAAATGACGGCTGGAGGGACGAGTTCCCTCTCAAAGGGGCGGAAATGGCGGGGGAAAATGGAGATATCCCGGTCTAGAAGAAATCTACGGCTTAAATAGTAAAAGTCAGAAAAAATGGTCATGCACGGTCTGGCGCACGACCGTGCGTGAACCGTACAATATTAATATCCAGAAAACGCCTGAGGAAGAAGAAGCATTGACCCGTGCATTTTACTCACGCACGGGCGATTTCGCCGGTGCGCTAAGTAAATCGCATGGGTAACGACAGAAAGCACAAAACGCAAGCAATAGGGTGGAATCATGCGTTTATCTCGCGCACAAGCGCTTCCGCCCGTGCGTGAAGGAAAATGCACGATTAACCACAGAACGGCCTAAAAACGAAAGCTACAGGAAAACCGTGCGTTTCCTTCTCGCACGGTCCCGAAGAAACCGTGCGTGAAGGAATCGCACGGGCCGGTCAACCCTTCTAGAATAACTTGCAGAAAACGCACGACCATAAGTAACCGTGCACTAAGAAAACGCACGACCGTGCATTTTCCACAAATCAAAATTCTGAAGTGGGGAAAACTGACCACCTGCACACAATAAAAACGCACAAAGGAGGACCCTCCAGCAATCAACAAAAAGCAATAAAAACTACTGGAACAAGCCCTGGAGAGCACCAAGTGCATACTCCCAGTAATCGAATGCGCAATTGCGCACCCATGGGCTAAAAAAGTGCACTAAACGTGAAACGTAGTAGGAACGAAATATCAATGAAAACAACCGAAAAGTGAAGTGCAAAGTCATGAAAACCAGCCCAGATGAGTCCGCAAAACCCTATATACACGGGACTCATCACTCTGCCGACACCAGTTCTTTCTACATATGTTCCTATTGCACTGTATCTTTCTCTCGAGACTAATTCTTTGCCCTTGGAGCCTTCTGTGCCTATTCCCGGGCCTCTTCTCTATTCTGATAGTGGATCTGCACCTCCAGATAAGAGTGATCTTGATCTTCCCATTGCCCTGCGGAAGGGCGTCTGACAATGCACTAAGCATCCTATTGATGTTGTTGTCTCATATGCTCAGATTTCCCCTATTGGCAAGTGTTTTGCTCTTGATATATCTTCTATTGTCATCCCGACTATGTATCAAGAGGCTCTTGTCATTCTATAGTGGAAAGCCGCTATGGATGAAGAAATGAAAACATTAACTGAGAGAGGTACTTGGACACTTATTCCCACACCTCTGGGCATAGATATGGTTGGTTATCGATGGGTCTTTGTTGTCAAGTATCTTCCAGATGGTTCTGCTGACTGTTATAAGGTGAGGCTTATTGTCAAAGGATTTCCTCAAACATATGGTATAGACTTCTTTGATACTTTTTCCCCCCGTTGCTCGCATCAGCAGTATACGTGTTCTATTCGCTGTTGCGGTTAATAAAGACTGAGAGATGTCTAAAAGTGAAGAATGCCTTCCTCTATGGTGATTTGCAGGAGGTAGTTTACATGGATCAACCTTCTAGGTATGTTACTCAGGGCGAGTCTCAAGTATGCAAGCTTCGGAAGGCGATTTATGGTTTAAAGTCGAGTCCACGAGCTTGGTTTGACAAGTTTAGTAGCATTGTTTCACTTATTGGGTTCAATCAAAGTTCTACTGATCATTCTCTATTTATACGCAAGACTACTAAATGCCTTCTTGTTCTTGCTATCTATGTTGATGATATCCTTCTTACTGGTAATGATAAGGAGAACTTTGATATAGACTTCTTTGATACTCCCCCCGTTGCTCGCATCAGCACTATATGTGTTCTATTCGCTGTTGTGGTTAATAAAGACTGGGAGATGTCTAGATGTGAAGAATGCCTTCCTCTATGGTGATTTGCATGAGGTGGTTTACATGGATCAATCTTCTGGGTGTGTTGCTCAGGGAGAGTCTCAGGTATGCAGGCTTCGGAAGGCGATTTATGGTTTAAAGAAGAGTCCACGAGCTTGGTTTGACAAGTGTTGAAACTCTGTTCGGGCGGTTAGCCGAACAAGCCGCTGCGGCCTATCTAGCCAGTTCGTCGCGGCCTGACCAGCCAGTATTCTAGCGAGTAGCCGCATCGGGCTGTTGATTCAGATTGTCAGACCGCAGCGGGTTTGTGAAGTTGTGGAGCTCGGGTCCAAGGTTTATCCTCATCGGTCTGATGGCAACCCGCGGTATGCGGTCTAGTGTCTTATCACAGCTTCAGCGAATTGGTGAGTAGCGTTGCAGGTTACTAGCTATCTGCAGGAGCGGCTTAGCGACTTATTTGGAGGCCTTACTCTTGTGTCCGGAGGTTGTAATATTGCGGCTGGTATAGTGAGCGGTTTGTGTATGTCAAACCGCTCAGGCCGCCCGACTTGTATTTAGTCCCACATCGTGGGTTGTATTCTCTCACCTCCCCCGTTTTCTATAAATAAGGGGGCATACCTATGTATTACTTACTTTTTTGGAGCAATAAAATTTATTGTTATTTACCTCTTATTCGTCTTTTTTCCTCATTTTTAACTTGGTATCAGAGGGAAACCGGTTCTATTGCTCCAGAATTGTTTTGCTACTGTAGCGGTTTATTTCTTGAAACCACGCGAGTTGTTCTTTTTCTTCTGTCCCTCCCTTCTTTCGGCTTTCTCCGGCTTCTTCCCTCCCATTTTTTCTCTCTCTTGTCGCACGGTTTTTCCCTTTCTCACGCGGTTTAGTGCTCTTTCCTCCTTGAGCGTCTTCTCTGCCCTTAGGTCGCAGTTTCTCCCTTGCTGCTGGTGTGTGATCACCGAGATCAGGCAGTTTCTGCTTCTGTTCGCGCGATTTCTTCCCTAGTTGCCTGTTGCGATTTCTACTTTGTCCGCACGGCTTGCTTCTCTTCATGGATACTCCGCCGTCTTCTGCTACTTTCCCTGCTCCTTTCTCTCATTCCTCTCCCTCTGTCTCTTCTTCGGGTAATTTGGGTACGTTGTCCAAACTTACAGACCCAAATTATCCAGACTGGAGTGTGTCATTTGTCTTCCTGTTACGTTCTCAACATAAGCGCTCCCACTTGACTGACGACCCTCCTCCTGTTGACTCTGTTGTTTATGATGATTGGGATGCTTCGGATGCCTTGGTTCGAACTTGGCTGGCCAATAGTTTGTCTGATGAGTGTCTTCCTGTCATTCACCATGATCATACAGTAAAAGCCGCGTGGGCTTATCTTGCTGCTTTATATTATAAAGGGGCTCAGACTTACCATATCTACACTATGTATGCTAATCTATTTGCTCGTCCTATTATGACACCTGCTGCAGCTTATCAACAGGTGCAGAGTCTTGGGGCTGAACTTCTTCAACATCGTCCCTTCTCTGCTGATCTTGCTGAGTAACACAAACATTTTCAGGACCTCCTGGTGGTTTGTTATTTACTTCGTCTTCCTGTCTTATGATCTGATTCGTCAACAGATTCTCGGCGAAGCAGACACTCCGACTCTTAATGTTACTACTGCTCGGATTTCTACTGTAACTACTCTTCTTCAGCGCCCTTTACTTCCTTCTCCCTCTCCTGATCTTTGTTGCTCATTCTGCCCGACATGATCATTCAAGTAGTCGAGGTGGTCGCACTGGTGGTCGTGGTTACTCAAAACATCTCTGTTCTCATTGTGGCAAGACTGGCCACCTGATTGATCGATGTTGGGTCAAACACCCTCATCTTCATCTTGCTTTTGTTGATTCTGCTAAGAAGTCTACTGCATCTCTTGCCACTTCGGGTGCTGCTCAGTTAGCTACCACGGGTAGGTGGCTTATTGACTATGGTGCTACTACTCATATGACCGGGAATTCTCAGCTTTTCTCTTCTCTTACAATAAGTAACCACTTACCTCCTGTTCTTATTGTTGATGGTTCACCATCTCCGGTTCATGGGTCTGGAACTGTGCATGTTACTTCTTCTCTTCAGCTTCAGGACACTCTCTATGTTCCGAATTTTCCTTGCAATCTTCTTTCTGTTACTGCTCTTTGTAAGCAGTTTGACTGTGAAGCGATTTTTACTGCTTCAACTTGTGCCTTTCAGGTTCCTCAGTCCAAGGAGATGATAGCTATTGGGACTGAGAGTGGCAGCTTGTTTTATCTTGATACTTCTTCTGCTTTTTCTGTCTCATCTTCTCTACTTCAGTGGCATCTTCGACTTGGCCATCCTCCTCCTCGGATCCTCTATCAGCTTCTGCCTGATTTACCTCAGGGCGAGTCCTCTCTTCAATGTGAAGCTTGTCAGTTTTGGAAACATCATCGTTCTACTTTTACTGCCAGCAAAGGACGTAGTTCTTCTCGAACATTCTGATATATGGGGTCCTGCACCTACTAAAACTGTTGGTAGGGGTATTTTATATTTTGTGATATTTATTGATGATTTTTCCCGCTGTACGTGGCTATATTTGTTGCGTGAACGCTCTGAACTTTTTTCTGTTTTCACTGCTTTTTATAATGAAATTCATACTCAGTTTGCTACTTCTGTTAAAATTCTTCGGTCTGATAATGCTAAGGAGTACCTTAGTCATCAGTTTACGTTCTTTTGTATTGATCATGATATTGTTCATCAAATCACTTGCCCGTATACGTCGCAATAAAATGGTGTTGCTGAACGGAAGAATCGTCATCTTCTTGACGTCGCTCAGAGTCTGCTTACCCAGATGCATGTTCCCAAGTCTTATTGGGAGCACGCAGTTCTTCTCTCTTACTTTCTTATTAATCGTGTTCCCTCCTCTGTTGTCGGTGGGAAAACTCCATTTTCTATTCTGCACCCTGATGCGAATCCTTTTCCTTTACCTTTTCGTATCTTTGGATGCACTGCCTTTGTTCATTCTCCTTCTTCTACTCGTGATAATCCTGCTATAGTGACAGCTACAATTACCGTTATAGATATTGCAATATTCACTATTACAGAGTCTGCTACAGAGACTGCTCCTGCGAGCGCTGCCGAAGAATTAATTTTTTTCTCAAGATACTTGTAAAATGAGCAGTTACCTGTCACCCTCCCAAAAACTATAACTCTTGTAATCGCTTGCAAATAGTGAATTTTGTCAAAAGTTGGGCATCCCGCCCCGAGGTTTTTCGCTTTCCGTGTTTTCCACGTGAAATGCTTGTTGTTCTGTTGTTGCTTTTACTTTGACTGTTTGCGTTCTTGACTCACTCTTGGACTAAGATGGTCCGATTAGCCCAATCTGCGGGAGCGCTTAGCGACCCACAACATACGAGTCTGCCAAAATGATACATCTCTTAACTGCTGATTTCAAGAAATACATTAACAAGTGTAAGTTGATACATTTATTAACATTTGAAAAACATAATTTTACAACATGCACTCACAAAATAAGACACTATGAGTTTATCATGTGGACACGAGTTGATATTGTACATTGTCGCACGATGAGATTACTATAAATTTAAACAAGATTTCATATTGGTGTGCACTGTGCACATATAATTTTGGTTGGAAATAAATTTTTTAACATGCATATAACATTTGGTATATAACATTTGTGCTTGTATATCTAGAATTAATGTGCACATAAACTTGCTATTTAAATATTTGTATGAATTAGCTAGGGGAAGCAACACGTAGATTAAGGAAAAAATAATTAAAAAAACACTACGTAGCAGAAATGTGACCGTTATGGGCCTATGGCGCACTTCCAGCTATGTAGTTTATAGCGGTGAGCTGGCTTTAAGCGGAGAAAAATTAATGTCCTAAATCCAAATAGTTACCGCTCCTGCCCTCCACTTATTTCTTTTCCCTCATGTCATCATCCTTCCAGCACACGATGTCAAAGAAAGATAAATTTCCCCTCTGTCACAATTAGATCTTCAATGCCGCTTAATTAGCACTAAGAATTGGATTCTTTCATTTTTGGTGATATTCTTCAAAAGCTTCTTTTCATATCATCTTTTTATCATCGCTCCTTTTCCTTTCTGAAAAGCCTTCCCAAACAGACCCTTGTTTCTTTCATTCTTGGTGGCTCAATCATAAGCGAATCCAGCTAACGCTACTCTTTCACCGGCCCCGCGTCTTCTGGGCGCGTTACCGACAGTCTGCTTCCCGTTTCAGCTCACAACCATTTCATTTCTAACCGCTTTAGTTTCTCCTCTCCGCCATTCTTTGATCCGTTTTAAAATTGAGCAAAATTTTCTTGGAAATAAAATGCCACTGGTTGATAGCCAACTTTGAATAATCCCACATTTTTTCGAATTTTCTTCTTCTTCCTTTGTCCCGAGTTGTTAAAATTGGGTAGGGTTTCTCAATTGGGTGGGAAAAGTATTGTTCTTTACTTGGCTTTTGAGTTTCGAGGGGTTCTTTTTTATTTTATGAAAAGTTAGCAAAAGGGGAGTACTGCGTTTTCTGTAGACAGGGATTAGGGATGGGTTTTGTGGGCGCTTTGCTTGGTGTCTTCGGATTTGGATTTGGAGTTTCTGCTGGGGTTGTGATCGGTTATTACCTCTTCATTTTCTTCCAGCCAACAGATGTTAAGGTATGTTCATCTGTTGCTTTTGATCTTCTACTTTCCTTGTTTACAAAATGCAATCGGTTTTATGATTTACTGCAGGATATTTGGGACAAGTGTTTGCTGGGGCATGATTATGGGGAAAATGGGGGGGGGGGGGTGTTTTTTTTATATTTACTGCAGGATATTTGGGACAAGTTTTTGCCCCTGGATGATTTTGCACACTTTGAGAGAAGAAAGGGGCTTATTTCTTAAGTTTAAGTGAAACATTATGATGGAGGACATGCATCACACTTGCCTATCGCCCTGTAATCACCACCAGGGGATCGAGCCCCAGCCTCAATAACCTGCCGCATGGTGTGATTCCATGGCGGAGAGCTCTTTGGGGTGTACGGGCCGCGGCCTTGATGAAAGTCGCTTAGTGGTGATGCCGGGTGGGCCCCCTGATGGTGATGCCACGGTGGCAGACAGGTGTGACGTATGTCCTCCATCACATTATAATCTGCATTCTCTGTGATTTTTATGACTGACTTTCTTTGTTGGTATAATAAAGAATTCTAGTTTACTGGTTTTGAGTAGGCATCCACAAAATACATAGAATTGTCTCCTTCAAAATGGTTATTGATGATCTTTTATTGACCTACCGTCTAATTCTTTTGGAACACTATCATAATAGTTCGTGGAGAGTGAATCACTATATTGAGCCTCGTTGGGTTGTATATTATTTAATTCACCTGAGAATATTTTAGGGATAATCACACATTATGTAGATGAAAAATTGATGTAGACTCGGATTAGGGTTTCCAAAATAATTAATTTTTAAACAAAATAATATTTATTTTGTTATAAAATAGAATGATGGATTTGAAAATAAATAATTATTTTAAAATTTTTAAAGGGACCGAACGGGCCAAATCGAGATGTTCGCGCGTAAAACTGCTCTTAACGACAAATGTCAACAAATTCGTTATTCAGAGAATTTCGGCAGTGCCAAACGGATCGAGTCGTAGCGGGGTTTGTATGATCACAAGCATAGTCCACAAGCAACGATTTATGGAATAACGTAAATTAAGCGGTCAGAACGTTCGGGGCAAGCTCTTGATTATTTAAACGATTGCATAAATTTAAAACTAAAAAAATTAGAGTAGCGAAGGGTATCGATACCGCAGGAGAGCAAGCCGTTTCCAAATCCGTCGCAGAGATTGGCCGCTGTCGCCGCTGTTGCTGGAAGAATGACCGCTGAAACCCACTGTTGCTGGAAGGATGTGTTGCAGTCGACAACAACAACAAAGGAAGTGGAGCCAGACGGTCACCTAAGAGGGAAGCTTGGGACACGCGGCTGGTGTGGATTGGAAGAGGTTGCCGACGCGTGGAGGGAAAATTCCCGGCGGGCGTTGACTGTAGGAGACCGCCGATTCGTCTGGATGGCGCTGGTTTGCTGGAGTGTCGGGTTTCCGTCGGTGAGATCAGGAACACGCGCGGCACTCGGCTGGAGCGTTGTCTAATGGTAAGGGCGGCGACAGTTGAGCGGAGGTGTTATCGGCGTTGAGCAGGATGGAGCGGCGGTTCGAAAGGTGCGCTCGTACGGGGTACCCGACAAGTAGAGAAACGAATACAGTGTGAAAGCTGTATGTTGTTATGATTTATATATTATACTTGGTAAAATGTAAAGCGAGAAGTAATCTATAAATATACGAGGCAATAGATAACCTACCTATATATTTCTTTTAAGTAATCTTAAAAATGTACAGTAATGATTTGGAGTTAGAACTACAAAATATATTATACTTGGTAAAATGTAAAACGAGAAGTAATCTATAAATATACGAGGCAATAGATAACACATCTATATATTACTTTTAAGTAATCTTAAAAATGTACAGTAATGATTTGGAGTTAGAACTACAAAATATGTATACAAATAAAGCCTTAGGTTCATATGAGATATTTATGGTGATTTGAAAAGTTATAAGTGATATGAAGTGATTTCATTACTAGATTTTCTTAATAATATTTTGAAGAGCTATAGGTTGCCAAGTGATTGGATATTGAATTTGTTTGATTAAATATTTCAAAGATTATTTTGAAGACTGAATGTCAAAAAGGAAGTATTAAACTAGGTGTTCTAGTTGGTAAATTATAGGGGAATCTAGCATATGAATTATACAATGAAGCTACTTAAGAGAGAAATGGAATATAGGCTTAGATAAATTATATTGTTATTAAAAAATCAGTTTGGTTTATGAAAGAGATACCATAGATGAGTTTATGTTATACTCATAAAGAGCAAGTAAAGAGTTTTCATATGATGCAGTGAACTTGAGAAGGCATATGAGAAGTATTGATTTGGTGTTCGCTAAGGAAAAGTGTGTCAAATGCATGCTGAAGTTCTTAAAAATATGTGAGATGGAGCATTATTAAGTGTTAGAATTGTTTGTTGTGTGTCAAACGAGTATGGAACCATTATGTTTATAAGTTATTTTAAATTTTTTATCCTTGTGTATCATGGAGATGCTTTCAAATGTTATCTAATATGAGGTATCTTATTATATTTCTTAAAATTAGTTCAATGATAGAACATTGGGGAATATTTTATGCTGTATCGTGGGCCAATGAGTTCCTTTAGAACCAATTTGTTGTAGGCAAATCCAAAAAGTTACAAGCAACAAAATAGTTCATCAGATTGGGTTTCAGGCATTTTTGACATTATTCATTTAGATACAATTTCATTAATTTGGTAATAATGATATGGATTGTTTCTCAATTAGGCATTGGTTTATTCTATGAATATGACTATATGTGTCGACTTTCAGAATTGTTATGCTAATTTTAGGCAACTCTTTCCTTGTTTCCCAATATTTTTCTCTTGAGGATTTGACAACCTGTAGGTCTTTATTGTTGCTATACATAAAAAACTTGATTCAATGCTTTGTATCATTTTATTTTTCTTTCTATTTTCACTTTTGTTTACTATTCTACTACGGCCTGCGTAAAATTCTTAGGGATTTACTCTTATTTTGATCAAATGTGTATATATATTTTAATCAATATGGTATATGAGTAAAACTCGCCGTTTGTCTCCATAGATTTGCATGAGGTGCACACATGTCATGGAAGAGTTCGCGGACTCAAACTCTCCACTCCCTTCTGATTTCTCCTACCCTCCGTGCTTCTCAGCTTCCGTCCAACACTCGCCGCACCTCCCTTCCCGAACTCCTTGCCGTTTCTTGCTGTTCGCTCCATCCTTCTCTTGCTTCCCTTGGGTTCCTGTTCCCTTTGGTCACATGCCTCTTGAGCTTCCTGCAGCATCATGACAATACTCGTCGACCCCCTTGCAGGCTGCTTCCTCCCTTCCCTACAACTATTGACACTTTTTTTCCAGCAATATCTACACACGTGGGAACAACTGCTGCATCCATCCTGTCCACCATTCCAACAACCCTTGGTGTAACCTCTCTCCTTGTCGTCTGCGATAAATTGCCTATTTCCACCGTCTCCATTATTGGTAAGAAAAACTTTATTGAATGGGTCCACTCGGTGCCCCTTATCCTTCAAATCAAGGGACTGCTTAATCATTTGACTCGTGACCTCCTGTTGAGCCTACTGAGTAATGGCTCCAGGATGATTGCCAGTTCAGTCATTGATTCTGAATTCCTCGGAGAGTGAGGCATATTGCATGACTATGTACCACGAGACTGTCAAGACCATTTGAGATGAACTTTAGTCTCTATACTCTGGGTAGGACAACCTCCAACATTTTTTCAATATTTTTATGAACCTACAGATAGTTGAACCTAATGTGGGATGGGGACCTGACTTCTTTTGTTGCAAAGCAAGACCCTCATCGAGGCGTGGATTCAACACCAACCACTAACTTTGGATTTCGCAACACAACGAGCTTAGAAGGAGGCAGTTGGCATAGTTCCAATGATGGTGCAGATCGCCCCTATATATAGTGTCCGTGCCAACATCTTATCCTATGCCACCATACCTTCTCTCTCTCCAATATCTGCTCTATAATTTTGAAGGTGACGCCGCCCTCCGATGTCTCGATCACACCCTCTTCCGTCCTTCTCCAACATTCTATTGAAGCTTTCCCTCCACCTGCTGAGACTTGTGGAGGCCATCATGGGGCTCGTGGCAGTAGGCGCCTAAGTTATCAAAGGCGCAAGACTCACCGAGGCGCAAAGGGCCCCTGGAGCCTAGGCGCAATGTGCAGGCGCGCGCCTGAGGCATGTGAGGTGCAAAAATGGGGGAAAAAGGAAATTGAGCGAATTGGGCTCCCAATTCGCTGAAATTGGGCGAATTGGGCGCCCAATTCGCTAAAATTGAGCGAATTCGTTGATTTTCAGCGAATTGGGCGCTCAATTCGCCCAATTTCAGCGAATTGGGCGCCCAATTCGCCCAATTTCAGCGAATTGGGCGCCCAATTCGCCCAATTTCAGCGAATTGGGCGCCCAATTCGCCCAATTTCAGCGAATTGGGCGCCCAATTCGCCCAATTTCAGCGAATTGGGCGCCCAATTCGCCTATGGATGCCTCAGGTGCGTCTAAGATCATGTTTTTGCCCATCTCAAATTTTTTTTAAAAAAAAAACACCTTGAAATGCCCAGAGCCTGTAAGGCGCGCGCTTGGGCGCGCCTGAGGCGCGCCTGGGGCACATCGCCCGCCTCAGCCGTGTTGAGATGCGACGGGTTGCACTCGGTGCCTCAGGCGCGCCTAGGTGTGCGCCTTGACAACTATGGTGGGCGCGTTGGTCGGAATCGCTCCAAGGGGGCACAACACTCGCCTATGTATACTCATTGCGGCCAGACAAATCATACTAATGTCACTTGTTACTGGAAACATGGGTTCCCCCCGCAGCCGACCAACTCTCTACACCATGCTTCTCCTGCGTTGGATGTTCCCACCACTGACATCTTGCTCGAGGAACTCCGACATTTCTGGGGGCTGGTTACTTAACTCTCAGCTTTGTCACCTCTATCTCCAACGACGGTATATTGTTCTTTCATATAATCCCTCTTGGATAGTGGACTTTGGGGCCATGAATCACATTATTCCGCATAATCCTTCTGTTGCAGAGCCGAGTAAGAGGGAGGGGAGCAGAGGGATAAGAGTCAAGAGGTAGAGAGGGGAGGTAGAGAGAGAGAGAGGGAATTAGGGATAGAGAAGAGAAAACATAACATTCATCCGAGATGGTTCTAATAAAAGGCTTACACATCCTCTTATAGTGATGAGGAGAGAATACAAAAGGAAACAACTTAATTTAGGAAATACAAATTACTAAAAATGACGCAAGCAAATAAAACAACAAATAACACCCATAATTGATACAAACAAATAGAGAAACAAATAACGTCTCGTAATTGATTAATTATCTCTTGCGGTAACGGCGGTCCCCTCCGATATACGCGCTCGACGCGTGTAAACTTTCCAAAGAGGCTCGTCGTCGTGTAGATCCGTAACAATACCACCGTCTGGAAAATGTGCCTTGTCCTCAAGGCAGTAGTCAGGGAATTGACAGCGGAAATCATCCCTGGGGAGCCACGTTGCGTCTGAGTCAGGGCGCCCAGTCCAAGCCACCAGAACTTCGTCAGTCGTAGGGTCCCCTGGGGCGCGACATCGACGATTGAGGATCGAGGCGGGGTAGTAAGGCGCGTCTCCGGAAAGGTCGAGGTCGGCCGGAAGGCGATCCGCAGTGGCGTGCTCATCCACCGCGCGCCGCAGCTGCGAAACATGGAAGACCGGGTGGATGCGGCTCCCGTCCGGAAGGCGAATGCGGTACGCTACTGCTCCGATGCGTGCAAGGACCTCGAATGGCCCGAAGAAGCGGGCGGCCAATTTTGGGCATGGTCGTCGGGCCACCGAAAGCTGGCAGTATGGGTGGAGTTTGATGAAGACCTTGTCCCCTACTTCGAAAGAGAGATCCCGTCGTTTCCTGTTGGCGAAAGAGACCATCTTATGTTGGGCCCGTCAGAGGTGGTGCTTCAAGTGATCCAAAATAGTATCCCGGTCGCGCAGAGCTGATGCCAGGCTCTCCACTTGGCACTCCCCTGGAAGGTGGCGAACGATGGACGGAGGAGAACGACCGTAAACAACCTCAAATGGGGTGATGTCGGCCGCCTGGTGGTGGGCAGTGTTGTATGAGTACTCGACCCACCCAAGCCACTTGGCCCAGCTACGCGGCTGCTCTCCCACGAAGCAGCCGAGAATGTCTCCAAACACCGATTGAGCACCTCTGACTGGCCGTCGGTCCGGGGATGGTATGCCGTGCTCATGCGGAGACGGGTGCCCTGCAGGCGAAATAGTGTAGTCCAGAAGGAGCTCAAGAAGAGCGGGTCTCGGTCGCTGACGATCGATCGAGGAAACCCGTGAAGGCGTACGACCCCCTGAATGAAGCTGTCGGCGACTGTGGCTGCCGTGTAAGGATGACGGAGAGGAATGAAGTGCACATACTTCGAGAGCCGGTCTACTACGACTAAGATGCAGTTGAATCCCTGAGAGCGGGGCAGCCGAGTGATGAAGTCCATGACGACGTCGTCCCAAATGCGGTTGGGAATAGGCAGTGGCTGGAGTAGACCCCCCGGAAAAACGGCTTCGTACTTGGCCTTCTGGCAGATGAGGCAGGCAGCCACGAAGGCTTTGACCTGTCGGAACATGTGAGGCCAATAAAGTGAGTCCGCCAGCCGTCGATACGTCCGGTACACCCCGACATGTCCTCCTGTCGGGGATGCATGGAACTCAGCCAGTAATCGAGGAATGCTCGGGGAAGAGGGGGGGGGGGGGGGGTGGACGAGGCGGCCTTTGAAGAGTAGGCGACCATCTACCAAGGAGAACGGTGGGTGGGCGGTGTCATCTATGATTGGGGCCGTCCGAATCTTGTTCAGTGCCTGATCTGCCTCCACTTCCTTTTGAAGGGTGTCCGCGTCCTCCCACACCGGCCGGGAGATGGCTGCAAGCATGGGGTTGCGTGAGAGAGCGCCGGCTGCGCGGTTCTCCTTCCCTGGCCGGAACTCGATGCTGAAGTCATAGCCCAATAGCTTGGCCACCCACACCTGCTGAGCGGGCGTGACAATCTTCTGCTGTAGGAGGTAGCGAAGGCTATGGTGGTCAGTGCGAACCACGAATCGGCGGCCTAGTAGGTAGGGCCGCCAATGTTGTACCGCGAGGACGAGGCCCATGAGCTCGTTCTCGTATGCTGATCAACTGCGAATGGTGTCTGAGAATGCGCGACTGAAATAGGCCACCGGGCGGCCGGCTTGCATGAGGACAGCCCCCACGCCGACGCCCGACGCATCGCACTCCACGAGGAAGGGTTGGGAAAAGTTCGGCATAGCTAGCACTGGGGCTCGAACCAAGGCCTGTTGGAGAGCGGTGAAGGCGGTGGCGGCCGCTGCCGGCCATTCGAAGGGGCCTTCATCCGCTTTCTTGAGAAGTTTGGTGAGGGGCCGGGCTATCGTGCCGTATCCCTGAATGAACCGCCGATAGTATCCCGTCAGGCCCAGGAATCCTCGCACATCACGGAGAGACGACGGGGTTGGCCACCGGATGACCGTCTCGATCTTGTCGCTATCCATCGCAACTCCTTCAGCGGAGATGGTATGCCCCAAGTAAAACACCTCTGGAACCCCGAAAGAGCACTTCGTCGGGTGGAGTTTGAGGTGGTGATGCTGGAGAGTCGCCAATGTTTGTCGGACGTGCTGTAGGTGCTCCTGCCACGAAGAACTGTAGACCAAGATGTCATCGAAAAAAACAAGTACATGGTGGCGAAGTACCGACCGGAATATGTCATTCATCGTGGCCTGGAAGGTTGCTGGTGCGTTGGTCAGGCCGAAAGACATAACCAGAAACTCGTAGTGGCCGTCATGTGTCCGGAAGGCCGTCTTGGCGACGTCGGCCGATCGAACTCGAATTTGGTGGTAGCCAGCACGGAGGTCCAACTTGGTGAAAACGGTGGCGCCGTGGAGCTCATCCAGAAGCTCCTGGATCACCGGTATCGGGTACTTATCTGGAATAGTTGCTTTGTTGAGCTCCCGATAGTCCACACAGAAGCGCCAACTGCCATCCTTCTTTCTGACCAAGAGTACCGGGCTAGAAAAGGGGCTCGCACTGGGGCGAATGAGGCCCCTTATCAGCATGTCGTGGACGAGCCTCTCTATCTCGTCCTTCTGCACGTGCCCATAACGATAAGGGCGGACTGATACCGCCGACACGCCAGGTTGAAGAGGGATGGCATGGTCGTGTGGCCGGGCTGGGGGTAATCCTGATGGTGCTGTGAAGAGGTCCGCAAACTCCGACAGGAGGTCCTGCATATCCGGAGGTGGTGCCTGGGTCGGTGGGATCACGTCCGTGATAGACCAGAGCCATGCTGAAAACTCGACGTCCGTTGTCCTCTGAATCGTGCGGGAGGAGACGGGAGCACGGAGTAGGGCTGCATCCCCCACCAGGCAGCACTCCCGACCGTCCTAGAGAAACCGCATCGCCATAGTTTTCCAATTGACCCGTACGTCCCCCAGTGTGCAGAGCCACGCCACTCCTAGGATAGCGTCGATTCCGCCGAGGCCGAAGATATAGAAATCCGCCGTCACCGAGTGAGAGCCCACTAAAAGGGGAACAGAGGGGCAGCGGCCCTGGACCGCTCGCCGGCGGCCATCACCCAAACTGACCATGAAGTCTGGCACGGGTTCCATCGGTAGTCGGAGCTGGTGTGCCAGATGAGCGGAGAGGAAATTATGGCTCGCCCCGCTGTCCACCATGATGATAATGTGGCGATCGCCCAGTTTGCCGACCAATTTCATTGTTTGTGGCCAAGAAATGCCACCCACGGAAAAACACGGAAGCTCCAACTGATGGAAAGTCGCGACGCCTGTGCCGTCGGTGGCGTCCTCCTCTGTGATCTCTAGGTCCTCGAAATCGGCCAAGGTGATCTCTGGTTCGACATCGCCGATGATGGCCCGGAATTCCTTGACCGTGCGACTTGGGTCGGGGAGTAGGGTTGCCGACAACGGAAACACAACCTTTTGCGACGGAGCTCATCGAACTCATGGTTGGAGAACCGTTGAGGGGCGGCCGGACGAGCTGGCCGAGCAGCTGGGGCAACCCGAGGGGCTGGCGGCTCTGGGGTGGTGGTCTGCCAAGGCCGCCCCCCCACCCGGCGGGTGTCTGCCCAGAGGTGGTGTGTGTCGAGGAGCCAAATCCGCCTCTACGAGGCGGGCCATGTCCAGGGCTTCAGACACCGTCCGGGGGTGATGCGTGCGAAGCCGGGAGCGGATGTGGGGCAAGAGGCCCTGCATGAAGAAGCCGAGGTAGTGATCCGGTGGTAAGCCTGGAACATGGGTGAAGAGGGCCACAAACTCATCAATGTAGTCATCCAGTGTACCGAGTTGGCGTACCCCACACAGTCGTTCGATAGCGGAGCCCGAGTAGCGGGTGTCGTAGCTGCCTATCATTTCTTGCTTGAGTGCCGACCATGAGATGAACGGGTTGGTCTGGCGGAGCCATCGGGCCCAATGTAGGGCGGAGCCGTCGAGTCCCACGACGGCGGTAGAGACCTTGTCGTGGTCGGGAGTGTGATTGAGGTCGAAATACTGTTCCGCTTTGGCGATCCACCCCATCGGATCTACGCCGACGAAGCTATGGAGGTCCAAGGAAAGGGTCGGATGGCCAGGTGGCGGCGGGGCCGGGGTCTCCCCGATGGGCGGAAATGGTGGCGCCCCGAGGAGGGATCCGCCGGGGCCCGAGCCCGCAGATCCGCTGGTGGACGAGGCGGCGGGCGGTTGGAGTGCATCCAACTTGGCATGAAGGGCGAGGATGGAGGCGTGCATGGAGGCGACAAGGGCTTCCTGGGCTTCGACGCGGCGGAGGGCCTCAGCGGCGGGGTCCTCCTGCTGAAGATCCACAGTTGAACGAGTGTTGGGGGCCATGAGGGCGTCCGTGGAATGCGGCGGCGAACGGCTGTGGCGGTACGGGACAAGGTGGGGCTGGTTCTCCGGCGGGCGGAGGCGGGCGGAGAGGGTAGGTCAGACCACTTTGTTGCGGAGCCGAGTAAGAGGAAGGGGAGCAGAGGGATAAGAGTCAAGAGATAGAGAGGGGAGGTAGAGAGAGAGAGGGAATTAGGGATAGAGAAGAGAAAACATAACATTCATCCGAGATGGTTCTAATACAAGGCTTACACGTCCTCTTATAGTGATGAGGAGAGAATACAAAAGGAAACAACTTAATTTAGGAACTACAAATTACTAAAAATGACGCAAGCAAATAAAGCAACAAATAACATCCATAATTGACACAAACAAATAGAGAAACAAATAACGTCTCGTAATTGATTAATTATCTCTTGCGGTAATGGCGGTCCCCTCCGATATACGCGCTCGACGCGTGTTAACTTTCCAAAGAGGCTCGTCGTCGTGTAGATCCGTAACACCTTCTCAGTGCACAGACTCTGTTTGTCCTCAATTTATCACGGTGGCCATAAACACCTTGCAAGGGGAACTCTTACATCTCCGGGGGTTGGTTACTCGGACTTTCAGCTTTGTCACGTATATCTCCAACGAAGGTATATCGTGCTTTTCCCATAGCCCCTCTTGGATAGTGGACTCTGGGGACACGAATCACATTACTCCGCAGAATCCTTCTCGGTACACAGACACTTCTTGTCCTCAGTTTATCACGTTGGCCAATGACGACACTAACCCAGTTTGTCACTCTAGTGATGCACCTCTCACTCCGTCCCTCTCTCTGCGTTCTGTTCTTCATGTTTATGGCTCTCTATTTTATCTCCTTTTTGCAGTCTTCTTACTCATGATCATTACTGCTTCATCACCTTTTTCTCCTCTTTCTTTGTGGTGCAGGATCGATGGACGTTGAAAGCTCTTCCTGATTTTTTTTCCTGAATTTACCTATGTGAAACATCGCTTTACCTTTTCTCCTCATCATACTAGGAACTTTCTCGATTTGATTTAGTGCATTCAAACATTTAAGGCCTGTATAAAATTACTAATTTATTTGAATATTGTTATTTTCTTACTTTTATTAACAACCATTCTCGTCTTATTTGGTTGTAGTTGTTGCGCGATCGTTCTGAATTACTTCACGTCTTTTGCTCCTTCATCTCTGAGACCCGTGCTCAATTCTAGTGCTCCATTAAAATATTGTGGACCGATAATGCGCCCGAATACAAGCAACAACTTTCTAGAAATTTGCACTACGTTGGGTATTATCAATTAAACTTCATGCTCATATACACCGCAACAAATTGGTGTGCCTGAGCAGAAGAATCGCCTCCTCCTCGAGGTTTCCGCCCCCTATGTTTCAAATGCAAACCCCCAAAATCTATTGGCGCTTCGCGGTCTCCACCGCATGCTATCTCATTAAGCACATGCCCTCTTTCATTCTCTACTTTTCGACGCCATGTTCTATCCTTTTTTTCTTCAACACTCCTCTTCCCATTGACTCCACGTGTATTCAGAAGTATTTGATTTGTCCATCATCTTAGCCCTGTCATTGGAGAAATTGGCCCTATGTGCGACCAAGTATATGCTTGTTGGGTACTCTCGCAAACAGAAGGGCTTCATGTCTTATTGTCCCACTGAGCAGAAGAATCGCCTCCTCCTCGAGGTTTTCGCTCCCTATGTTTCAAATGCAAACCCCCAATATCTATTGGCACTTCGCGGTTTCCACCGCATGCTATCTCATTAATCACATGCCCTCTTTCATTCTCTACTTTTCGACGACATGTTCTATCCTCTTTCCTTCAACACTCCTCTTCCCATTGACTCCATGTGTATTCAAAAGTATTTGCTTTGTCCGTCATCTTAGCCCTGTCATGGAGAAATTGGCACCATGTGCGACCAAGTATATGTTTGTTGGGTTCTCTCGCAAACAGAAGGGCTTCGTGTCTTGTTGTCCCACTGATCAAAAACTTGTTACCTCCGCTAATGTCAACTTCCTCGAGAATCAACCCTTCTAATACTCGAATCCTTATAATACCTTCTCACATGTTGTTCCATGTCCTAAAGTTTCTATCAACAACAACACATCTCCCCTGCTTCCAACACCACCTTTCACGCTTCTAACACCGCTACCTCGCCCTCCTCTTCGTGTGTACACTCGCCGTCATCCTCGGTCTGATGCCCTGAGATAGTTAACCTCTACTGATGATGCTCCACGTCCAACTTATCCGCCTACTTTTTCTACCTCTCACTCTCTTTCTCATTGCATCTCCTTACACCGCTTATCTCCCGACTTTCACAGGTTTGCGATTTCATTGTATTTTGTTTCCACCCCCTCTTCTTTGCTGGAAGCTCTTTAGCATCCGGTGTGGCCGCGATGAATGATGAAATGGTTGCCCTCTGGGCCAGTCAGACCTGGGGCCTTACCCCTTTTTCTCTTGGCCAATTTTTTGTGGGATGTAAATGGATCTTCACTATGAAACATCGTCCTGATGGGACTGTTGAGCGCCTCGAAACTCATTTTGTTACTCGTTGTTTAACTCAATAATGTAGCCTCTCGACTATAAAGAGGCATTTTGTGCAATCGCAAAACTAAATACAATCTAGGTATTGATCTCCTTAACTATTTATTTTTGTTGGAAAAGCCCATGTATAAAGGCCCAAAATAGGCCCATTGTACTCTCTCTTCTTTAGTCCCACATCTTGTATAGGATTTTTTCCTCTCTTCTCATCTCCTATATAATTGTATTCTCTCCTTGTATTTAGTTACACAATCAATACATACAAGTTTTGACTTCTCTCTACATGGTATCAGAGCCAGGTTGGTCTTAACCTCTTCTACCCGCCGCCTTCTGGCGGCCTCTACGCGGATTGTCTCCGGTCTCCAGCGGGCTCTCCAGCGGTCTCCCTCTGTGTCTACCCGCGGCTACTCGCTCGCTGTCCGCAGGCTCGACGGACAGTCCGCTGTCTCTCCCCTTGGCTCCAGGTTCTCTCTTTTCTCCTCCTACCACCCCGTTTTATAGTTTCCCTCCCTTCTCTCGTGGACCCCACCCTCCATCCTCCTCGCGCGGTCTCTCGTTCTGCCCGCGCGAATTCCCCTCCTATCCGCTTGACATCTTCTACTTGCGGGCTCCTTCTCGCCGCTCGAGTTCGTCAACTCGCGGCTTCTCCTCCTACCCACTCGGCGCCTGTTCGTGCGGTTTGCTCCTTCTCGCCGCTCGAGTTAGTCTACTCGCGGCTTCTCCTCCTATCCGCTCGGTGTCTTTTCCTTGCGGTTTGCTCCTTCTCGCCGCTCGAGTTAATCTACTCGCGGCTTCTCTCTCTCCTCTCCGCTCGAGTTGGTTTACTCGCGGTCTAAGACTTCCCGCTCTGGTCGTGGCCTGTATAGCCGCTGGTGTTCGCATCGTGACCGTGCGGGTTCGTTCTTCCAGCTTGTCCGCCCTTGCTTCCCTCTGCGGCCAGCTTCTCCGGCGGCCTCCTCCCTGGTCGCTGCGGCTTTTGATCAGTTCGCTGCGGTCTCCTTCCAGGTCGGCGCGACTTCCCTTCCCGAACCATGGGTTCCTCTGTTGACTCCACTGGCCCGGCGGCTAGTCCGCCCGCAGACCGCCCGGCTTGTCCAACCGACCTGCGCGATGAACTACGCATCACTACCATCTCTCTCTCCGGGAAGAAAAATTTTCTCCCTTGGGCGCATTCTGTGCGTCGGGTTCTCCAGGCCAAGGGTCTCCTGTCTTACCTCACCCAGGCTTCCCCGGATCCCCCTACGGACGAGTGGCTCCGCAACGATGGTCGTGTGCAGACTTGGCTTCTCAACTCCTTGGATGGTGAGCCATATCAGATGGCCATGTATCACGAGACGGCCAAGTCTATCTGGGATGAGCTGCACTCTCTATACTCCGGCAAGGACAGCCTTCAGCACCTCTACGACATCATCACCGATCTCGTTTCTCTCGACACCGGTGGCGCCCCGGACATGACGTCCTTTGTTGCTCGGGCTAAGACTCTGGCCGAGGCCTGGATTCTGCATCAGCCTTCTACCACGGATCATGCTGCCCAGCGCGCTCAGAAGGAGGCGGTTTGCATTGCTATTATGATGGCCCGTCTTCCGCCTCACCTTCAGTCTATCCGGGCTCAGGTTCTGGCCTCTTCCACCGTTCCATCCCTGTCTGAGATCTGTTCCATGCTCCTCCGCGTGACGCCTCCTCCGGATACTCCTGCACCGACTTCCTCGGTTTTTGTTCAACAGGCTTCTCCGCCCCTGCTTCCCTCGCCTCCCTCTGCTCGTGGTGGCCGCTCTGGCTCTCGGGGCCGCGGACGTGGTGGAAGGGGGCGGCCGAAGTGTTCATACTGCGGCAAGGACGGTCACTTTGAAGCAACCTGCTACCGCAAGAATGGCTATCCTCCTCGCCCGACGGCTTCGGTGGCCGCAGATGCCTCCTCTCCTGCCTCTCCGGACATTGAAGCCGTCCGGCTCCAGCTCCAGCACCTCCAGGGCCTGCTCAACCCGCCTCCTGCTTCCCTGGCCTCCACCTTCGTCTCCCAAGCAGGTATGGCTTGTCTCTCCACCGGTTCGTCCTGGATCATGGACTCCGGTGCCACTCATCACATTACGTCCAAGCAGCCTGCCACATACTTGGACTCTCCTCACCCGCGGTCTATCACCGTGGCAAATGGCGCTCTTATTCCCGTCTCCGGATCGACGGACATCTCTCTCAGCCCGTCATTTCCTCTCCGCTCGGCTCTTCATGTTCCGAGTTCCCCCTTCAATTTACTTTCTGTTGGTCGCCTTACTGCTGATCTGGATTGCTCCGTGACATTCACTTCGTCTTCTTTTGTCATACAGGATCGGCGGACGCAGACTACCATTGGTAAAGGCGGATTGCGGAACGGGCTCTACCTTCTTGACACGCCTCCTACCATACTCTCCTCCGTCTCCTCCACCGAGTGGCATCGCCGTCTTGGCCACGCTCCTCTACCAGTTCTCCAGCGGGCTCTCCCTGATATATCTCTCCATCCGTTTCAGTGTGAGTCTTGTATCCTCGGCAAGCAGTCGCGTTCATCTTATCCTGCTCATTGTACCCGGTGCTCTGCTCCGTTTGATTTGTTGCATTCTGATGTATGGGGACCCTATAAACATACTAGTATATCTGGTTTCCGGTACTTTATTACTTTCATTGATGATTATTCTCGTCTGACGTGGCTATACTTACTTCGTGATCGCTCCGAGATTCCTCGCATTTTTCGTGCATTTATCGTTGAAACTCGTACCCAATTTCAAACCACTATCAAAACTGTGCGTACGGATAATGCTCGTGAGTACGTTGGCCACGACTTCACTACTTTATGCTCTGAATTCGGGATTCTCCACCAAACATCTTGTGCCTACACGCCTCAACAAAACGGCGTTGCCGAACGTAAAAACCGTCACTTACTTGATGTAGCTCGCTCCCTTATGCTTCAAATGCATGTGCCCAAGCATTACTGGAACTTTGCGGTCTCCACGGCTTGTTTTCTCATCAACCGTCTCCCTTCCTCCGTTCTCCACTATGCTACTCCGTTCAGCCTGTTGTTTCCTTCAACTCCGCCCTTCCCTCTACCACCCCGTATCTTTGGTAGCACTTGTTACGTCCACCATCTGGGCCCGCCCTCGGACAAACTGGATCCCCGGGCGGCTAAACACATCTTTGTGGGCTATTCTCGTACTCAGAAGGGGTATCTCTGTTATGCTCCTGCTACTCGAAAGCTCTCTGTCTCTGCGGATGTCACCTTCCGCGAGACTCAACCTTTTTTTTCGGATTCTCTCCCTACTCCTTTCCCTTCGGCTCCTTCACCTCCCTCCATCCCACGACCAGTTCTCCCCGTTACGACGCCGTTGCTACCGGTTCCACCAGCTCTACCTCCTGTACCACCCGCACCTCCCATCATCCGGGTCTATACTCGTCGACCCCCTTGCTCTATGGCCCCACTGCAGTCCGCCTCCACCACGGTCACTCCGCGCCCGGACGATCAGGTACAGACATCCACCGCTCATCCTCTGGCTCATTACGTTTCTCTCCATCGCCTCTCTCCCCCTCTTCACACTTTTGCTACTTCTCTTTCCTCGGTTTCTGTTCCTAATTCTGTGCAGGAGGCGCTCCAACATCCTGGCTGGCGGGCTGCCATGGAGGAGGAAATGGCTGCTCTCTGGACTAACCGGACCTGGACTCTCGTCCCTCTCCCTCCCGGTCAGAAACCCGTTGGGTGTAAATGGGTGTTTGTTATTAAACATGCTGCTGACGGCACTATTGACCGCCTAAAGGCCCGCCTTGTGGCTCGTGGCTTTACCCAGCAGCAGGGCCTCGACTACGAGGAGACTTTTTCCCCGGTGGCCAAACTCAACACAGTCCGGGTTCTCCTCTCTGTTGCGGTACACCGCCAGTGGCCCTTACTCCAACTGGATGTCAAGAATGCGTTTCTGAACGGTGATCTCCAGGAAACCGTCTATATGCAACAACCTCCCGGGTTTGAGACCACGGGGGAGTCTCAAGTCTGCCATCTTCGAAAGGCTCTTTATGGTCTCAAACAGTCTCCCCGGGCATGGTTTGACAAGTTCAGTAAGGCCCTCCGGGAGATTGGTTTTACTCGAAGCTCCGCCGACTTCTCGCTCTTCACTCGCCACCGATCTACAGGGACCGTCCTTCTACTCGTCTATGTGGACGACATCATTATTACTGGGAACGACTCGAATGGGATACTGGCGGTCAAACTTCATCTGAGCACAGTTTTTCAAACGAAAGATCTGGGTCCCCTTCGATACTTCTTGGGCCTAGAAGTCGCCAGACGGTCAGATGGGTTGATCCTCTCTCAGCGAAAGTACTGCACTGACCTTCTTCATGACGCGGGTTACTCAGGATGTAAGCCAATTGACACCCCAATGGATGTCAATCACAAGTTATGCGCGCAGGCCTCTGACTCCGATACCCTACTAGATAATCCAGAGTATTACCGTCGCCTAGTTGGGAAATTGATATACCTCACAGTAACCAGACCAGATATCTCCTTCGCTGTTGGTATCGTCAGTCGATATATGCATTCCCCCAGGAGCTCTCATCTTCAGGCGGTTGAACGCATTCTCAGATACCTCAAAAAGGCTCCTGGACAAGGACTGGTGTACAAAGTATCTTCTTCTACTCCGACTCTGGTAGCCTACTCGGATGCTGACTATGCTGGGTCCCTCGATGATCGAAGGTCCACCAGTGGCTTCTGCACGTATTTTGGAGGACATCTGATCACCTGGCGGAGCAAGAAACAAGCGGTCGTTGCTCGATCATCAGCCGAGGCAGAATACCGGGCTATGGCATCAGTGGTGTCGGAACTAACGTGGCTTGAAAGTCTTCTCACCGATCTGGGTGTAAAGCTTCCTTCACCAGCTCTTCTCCTCTGTGACAGTCAAGCTGCTATACACATCGCCAAGAACCCAGTCTTTCACGAGAGAACTAAACATATTGAAGTCGACTGTCATTTTATCCGGGAAAAGGTTCAACTAAAGAAGATCGACCTCAGACATGTTCCGGGTACTGAACAAGTTGCGGATGTCCTCACAAAGGCCTTGTCTAGTACCCTCTTCTATCAATGTCTGTCCAAGCTTGGCGCATACGATTTGTATGCTCCAGCTTGCGGGGGAGTGTTGGAAAAGCCCATGTATAAAGGCCCAAAATAGGCCCATTGTACTCTCTCTTCTTTAGTCCCACATCTTGTATAGGATTTTTTCCTCTCTTCTCATCTCCTATATAATTGTATTCTCTCCTTGTATTTAGTTACACAATCAATACATACAAGTTTTGACTTCTCTCTACAATTTTCATTGACAGTTGCATCAACTTGACATCAAGAATATTTTCCTTAATGGAGATCTCGCTGAAATTGCCTATATGCAACCTTAGTTATTAAAGGCGCATGGCGCACCAAGTTGCAAAGAGTTCTGGGAGACTAGGCTCAAGACGTAGGTATACGCCCGACGACGGCAAGACGCAACCACATTTATTTTAAATAACCAACATCAAACATCAGTTCATCTTCTTGATCAGGTTCTTCATTTATTATATTTATTAATCATTCATTACTATCCTTTATATCTTTTAAAAAATAGAATCAATATGATCTCTTGCATCATTTGTAAGTCTCAATGCTCCATTATGTTTTACAAACATTAAATCTTGAAAGAATATTGAGTACATATATTATTTATTTTTTTATTTAAAATGTTTACAACAAAAATCGCTCTCAGACGTACCTTTTATGCTCAAAAGGTGCAAAGAAAACGCACGAAGGCACAAACCTCTGAGCCTGGTGAGCCTTGAGCCTTAAGCGTGCCTTCAACAACATACATGCAATAACCTCCTGGATTTGAAACCGCGGGGGATTCCCTTGTCTGCTGTCTCTAAAAATCTCTCTATGGCTTCAAACAATCTTCTCGGGCTTGGTTTAGTAAGTTCAGTCAGGTAGTTTGAGATTTTGACTTCACTTGGAGCTCGGGAAACTTCTTGCTATTTACGCATTGCCGCCTTGCTGACATGTTGATGACATTCTCATCACGGGGGATGATCTGAACGGTATGACTATGATCAAGAAGCACCCGACCTCACATTTTCAAACCAAGATTTAGGCCGCCTTCGATATTTCTTGGGTATCGAGGTAACTCGTCGACCCGATGGACTTGTCTTCTTTCAACGGAAGTACTGTCTCAACCTTTTTCACGATGCAAACTACTTAGTATGCCAACATGTTGTTGGGAAAAACCCTTATGGGTTAACTTAACAATTTAACTTATAAGTGATTTTACATCCTAGGTTTATTACCCATGTTGTATAGTGATGGTAATATGATCATAGATGTCCTAGGAAATTAGTTGAGTCAAAGACATGAGATATACACACTGATTAGAAAAGAAAATCAAGAAAAGTCAATATGCGTCGATATGAAGTCGACGCAACGTCGATTGGAAATCGATGTTACTTCGACTAGAAGTTAGAGCAACAACAAAAGTTATGTCGACACTACTCTAGAAGACACATGTGTCGATATGATATTGACGCAACGTCGAATATATATAATTCAATCAATAGAGCTTCATTTTAAAGATAGAACTCGACGTTCCTTCTATTATAAGTCGACGTAACGTCAAATAAATACCCATAATGGAAATAATAGAAGATCTGTTCAGAATTATTTAGAAGAGATAAACATGAAATTCGTTTGAATCTTTATAGCTGTTGGAAGAAGAGTCTAAGGAAAGATTTCTTCATTAATTTTAGAAGACCTTGTATGGAAGAATTTTGAAGAATAAGTCGGGATTGATTAAAACAGATTTGGAAGAATATTATTTTATTCCTTGAAGATATTTTCTATGATGAGAAGAATTCGAATTTTCCCAAGGATTTGATATACCCAGAATTCAAAAGGCATAATAAATATATATGCAATATAAAATATACAGAGCCAATTAGACAGAAGTCGATAACAACTTTCTTCTCCTTCTTCCTTCTCTTCTCTGCTGTTGCTACAACATATTCTGAAAGGATAATCAGAAAAGACTTTGGATCCAAAAAGCATATAATCATTGCAACTTATGCCAGCAAGGATTTATCAAATACTGAAGATCCAGTACACTTAACGCCTACAGTTCTCAGAAATTTGCTGAGAGAGGACTATCTTAGAAGACTTCTTCTTCTTCTTGTACTTTGAGTAAACAGTTTTTAGAATCTCTCTTCAAAGGATTCAGTCACTGGTTCTGAGAGTCTCCTTGTCAAAAGACTCAGTACTTGGTTAAAGATCTTCTTACCAAAAATTTAGTTTTGGTTCAAGATCTCCTTATAAAAAGATCTAGTTGTTGGTTTTTAGAGTCTCCTTATCAAAAGACTCAGGCACTGAGATAGTGTATTCTTATCAAGGTGATAGAAGAGTGGATGTATCCAGATTTTAGAGAGCCACTATAATTTTGGTGTCTTTTGTGCTGTGCTTTTTCTGTGTTGTTTGTTGTACTGTGTTTTAATTTTCTACGTTTACTTTCTAGCTATCTTTCAGTGGATGCAAAATCTTTAATAGACTAATTTCAGTAACTTGTTTAAAATAAATATTTTAAACTCTATTTACCCCTCTTTAGAGAATTCTCAAAAGATTTATTCAACTGTTCACACTTTCAATTGATATCAAAGCGAGGTTGATCAAATATATGTTAACATCTTGATCAACAGATCTGAATAGTTGAAAAGATACACAGTGTTATAAAAATATATTTTCGAAATGACAGCGAATAACTTTAAAGGATTTGTATCTACAATACCTCTAGTGTGTAACATAGAGAAGTTTACACTCTGGAAGACCATACTAAAACTGTATATAAGTTCTATTAATGAAGGTATTTTTGGCTCTATTCTTACAGGACCACCAAAGCCATACAAGAAAGATGTCAGTAAGAGCACTACAACTGAACTTGTTCCCAGGTTTGATTGGACAGAAGAAGAAAAGAAAGTGAAAGACTGGGATGCCAAAACGATGAACATCCTAATATCTACCATGTATGATGAAATCTTCCAGAAAGTAGCTGATTGCTAATCTGCTAAAGAAATCTGGGAGTCCCCATCCTGAATTATTGATGACAGCTCTGATGAAAGAAAAGATAAGAAGTCCCTTCTCATATTCCAATATAAGAACTTTCTGAAGAAGGCTGAGGAAAGTGTTACTGAAATGTATGAGAGATTCAACATCATTGTGAATGAGCTTAAAAAACTGGACAAGGAGATCTCAGTCACAGAGATCAATGACAAGCTTCTTATTGCTTCCCAAGCACATGTGACTCAAAGAACTGGGCCATCAGAGAGTCCAAATGCCATAGGGAAATCATAATTGATGCACCGTTAGGCAAACTCTAGTCCTATGAACATTTTCTGAAGAGTAGGACCGAGTCTGAAGTAAAGGACAAAATCTCCACCCCTAGAGATATGTCCATTGCTTTGAAAGCACCTGATAGAGAGCCTTCAACTTCTGAAAAGAAGATGCACAATCTCCTAGCCAGAAGGTTTAAAAGATGGATCAAGACTGAAGATTCCAAAAGAAGGGACAAGAGCTCTAGCAAACCCAAGTTTGACAAGATCCCCCAACAAGGAGGTCATCTACTTTACCTGTAGAAAGCCATGCCACATTGCTCCAGGCTGTCCTGAAGATAAAAAAGACAAAACTAGCAAGGAGGAGCACAAGAAGCAACCCTTCAAGAAGAAGGACAATAAGAAAGAAATGTTTCATTGCAAAAATCTAGAGTGATTTAGACTTAGAGCCAAGCTCTTCATCTGAGAGTGAAGATGAAGCTGCTACTGAAGAAGCCCGCTTGATAGCTTTGGAGGTCTTCTTAGAAGATGAAGAAGATCAAGTATCATACTTTAATGACATTGATTTTTCTTCAAATGATTTTAAAGAATGTTTCAAAGATTTTTGCAATGATCAACTAGAAGTTGAGAAACAAATTAAACAACTCATAAAAGAATTAAAAGACTTAAGAAATGAAAATCACTATTATGTAAATTATGAACTTTGAGGTACACTAGGAAGATTAGAAAACAAATGACTGAACTGGGTGAAGAAAATAAAACTTTGAAAGAAGAGCTAGCAAGGAGAAAAGCCTTTAAGAACTCACTGAATGGAAGAAGTCAGAAGTTCAATGACATTATTGAGAATCTCACTATGAGGTTCAATCATCTGGGATTAGGAGCTGAGGCCACAAGCTCAGGAAAAGCAGCACACCTGCTTATAAGAATCCTGTAACATTTATCAAAGCTAAGGATAAACAACCTATCATAATCCCAGATGATGATCAAAATAAAGTCACTATATTCAATGAGGCTAGCTCACCTAAAATTAAGGCAATTTAAAAGAAACCTATAGAAAATAAAGCCTCAAAATATAAAATTCTGTAATCTGGGAACATGCGTTGACTTCATCTCGACGCAACTCTGCAGATGCTCCGAGTTCTACTCAATGCAGACATGCATCTGCGTTGACCTCATATCGACGCAACCTCACATATGAGCTAACTCTATATCGACGCAACCTGAAAGTTGCGTCAAATTCTAGTCAAAGAAACTTCCCAGTAAATAATTTCAACATGTTTAATACTACCATGTTTTCAGATTCTCATTCATTTAAACATAAATGCAATAATTGTTTGAGATATAGACATGATGCTAAAAGCTGTTGGTTTAACAGACCAATACTCTTTCATCCAAAATGGTATCATGAAAGACTATCTTACACTTTCATCACACCCTACAATGATAAAAGAAACAATATGACCAAGGTAACCTGAGTCGTTATAACTAATGTTAATTACTTGTGCAGGTGAATGAGCAGTTTTAGGCTAAGGCGAGTCGGACTGGCGAGTGGGGAAGGAATTCCCTAGCTCGCATGGGATTAAGCCATCAGTAGCAGGGGGCGAGTGGGGCGCACAGGCCCACATTTGCCCAAGGGCCAAGCCAAGGGAAAGCCGAGTGGGGTAACCAGGCCCACACTCGCCTTCAACCCCGGGGTACTAGCGAGTGCCAGCCTCATCAGGCACTCGCCACCCCAGGCAAGTGGCAGTCACATGAACCACTCGTCCAACAGTGCTTTTACTAGAATGTCCCTATTGTCCTGCTAATAACCTTTCCAAATAGCAGAGTTACGCTGTTGACAAACCAACTTTGGGCTGTGTATAGTAAAACCAAGAGGAGGGATTGCGCTATTGGCAGGCTAAGTCAGAAAAACTATAAATAGACCCTTAAGGGCACCTTTGGAGAGGATCGATTTTTGGTTTTCTCCCTCTGGTCTGCTTTGGCTGGTTTATAAAGACTTCCAAGGTTCCCAGCTCAGCTTTGGCTTGGGAGGGGAAGTTCCTTTAGATCTTCTGTGTGTGTGGCGGGACCTTCGTGTTGTAGCTCAGGATCAGTTCCGTTGTTCAAAGTCTTTGGTAAGGAGTTCAGCTCAGGATAAGTAAGTGCAGGTTACCCCATTTGGGTCCGAACTCTCTTTGAGACCGGATAACGGTTTCAACAGTCCTTCCACAAACCAGCTGTAGTATTTGACAGTGGCTACTCCAGGCATATGATTGAACATAAAGAACTGCCAGAACATTATAAGGCAAAGGATGACCTTAAAGTAATTATTGGTGACGTTAATTATGGTCAAATCAAAAGCTACGGTGTGATCAAAATTGGAGATATCATTCTCTAAGGTAGCTTATGTTGAATAACTTCAACATGTCACAATCCGTCTACTAACAACCATTAGAGTGCGCTATGGCGGGTCATGATGCCATAGACATGGGTGAAAGAAATTCCATGTCTGTTAGGTGGGAGCTGAAATTGTAAATATTAGAGTTTAATTAATTAATTTGAGAAAAATTAGTTTGTTTTTATACGAAGAAGTTTTAATGTAAAGTTGATGCACATGTATTTTAATAAAGTTGATGCACATGTACTTTAGTAAAGTTGATGCATATGCACTTGAATAAAATTTCATGCTACACTGTGCTGATACAAAATGTAAATGCAATAAACCAAAGGGATGAACATGCCATTAATGTTAAATTTCAGTACATCAATAATAGTCTAACAGTTGTCCATGACTCAAAAGAAAGTAGCTGATCATAAATATTATATCATTAAACAAATCCAATGGTAAAAAAAACCAAATACATATAATCTAACAAAATAGTAGCAAAATAAACCTCCAGGAATCCAGAAACTTGATGCAGATCGGCTCAGAAAGCAGGCGGCGCAGTCACGGATGTCAAGGCAAAATCCAAAACAAGAAGGAAAATGCATATCAGTACATAGAAATAAACAATGATCAAATTATAAATTTAAGTACGTGCAGAGGAAAATAAAAAGATTAGAGTACCAATTTATCCTTATGCAAAACTAGTGAAACAAACAAGTAACTGAATCAAGCAGAACTATCTTAAATTATTAGCCTACTCCGGAGTATAGCATAATCGTTCTTGTAATGACATAAGATGTAATTGATTAAATGTCTAGGTGTTTATAATGGGTGCACATAGTTCATACTCAAGTTCAAGTGGAAGTCATATTCGAAAATTTTTCTTGCTTACCGTGACCATGCAAACAAGAAGATGCACCAATTAAACACTACGTTTCAAGATTGCTTATGACACTTATGACTTAAATAATTCATAATTTTTAGAGATTTCTATCGTAATATGACATGCTAAAGGGTTACGATTCATGCGTTGTCAGATACCATTATTAATTAAGGTACATGTATGAGAAATTTAAATTCAATATTTGCAATTGAGAGGAAATTCTCTACTTTCCTTATGGTGAAGCCAAAAGATGATGACAGTGGCTAAGCGGCGCAGACAACTCTTAAGGGCCTTAATTAACCTGATTGAGAACAACATAATTGACATAACGAGAAAAAAAGTGCGCTAACACATGCAAACCACTTTACAACGCCTAAATACGAAGGCTTAGCAAAATTACCACCCTCAAGAGTGAGGGGAGAGGAGATTACCCCATGAAAAACAGAAATTGGCTGCGCCTTGGCTAGACATACCCCAAACCAGAGAGGGTTTTGAGCGTTCCTGGCAATTTGGCCGAAGAGCAGTACCGGAAATCACAAATATAAGGATGTTAGACGATTAAAAGAGGGCAAACATTTGAATTAATTTACACATGAACCTTGTGGCGCTAAAATTTCCAAACAACACATGGGAAATATTAAATAGGAGGGGAAATAGGAGATCCTTACCCACTGAGGCTAAATACGAGCCCAAAGAGGAGAGGGGAGAAAACCCTAGTCATCCTTCTGCAAACACCGGCCCAATCAGAGCGAAAGAGGCCGCCAGAGGAAGAGACAGTGGCGATCAACCCCTTGGAGGAGAAGGAGATGGCTGATGCTGCTCTTAGGAGGAAGGAGGGCTGCTGCCTTTGATGATGAGGACATCCGGCTCTAGAGGAAGTGAAGTGGAGGAGCAGGAGGATGCAGTGAAGCAAGAGGAGGCGCATGAAGCACGAGAGGCAGGAGGCGCAGACGTCGCAAGAGAGCGACCGCGGAATCGGGAGATCGAGAGCGGCTTCACGCGATTTGCGGGAGACGAGTTCGGGAAAAGACCTAGGCTGAAAAGCAGATATAATGGGGGGGGGGGGGTATTGAAGAAATTTCAATACAAGATTTCCACTCCAAGAAATTTCATTTTATTATTATTATTATTTGTTTAAAATTTAGATTGTTACATTCTCCCCTACTTAGGAAGTTTCGTCCCGAAAATTTGGAGGATTCATTAATATGAGACTCTTATGATGCAGATTCAGATGACATTCATTCCAACAAGATTTGCAAGTCAAAACAAAGAAGTTAACTATGAATATACTGGAAATAGAAAGAAGGACAAGAGCGAAGACATACCAAGATAAGGAGAAGAGTTGCGGATACTTGCTACAGATGTCAGATTCATGTTCCCAAGTGTATTCTTCAGACTTGCCATGCACCCAAAGCACTCTGACCATAGGAATGGTTCTCTTTCGAAGATTGCATTCTTGATACTCCTTAATCTTAGCAGGCTCGACCAGATAAGAAAGATTGGTTTCAGGAATCGCTGGAATTTCTTCAATGACGCGGGTAGGATCACAAATGTTCTTCTGATGCTGACTAACATGGAAGACATCGCGAACACCGACCAAAGTAACAAGTAGCTCAAGACGATAAACAGATCCTCCGACATGCTCTGAGATAAAAAACGGTCCCACAAACCTCGAGTTGAGCTTATGACGACGACCAAACCGTTTCACCTCGGGAGTAGGGGAAACCTTCAGGTACACTTGATCACCTACAACAAATTCTAACGAACGACGACGTTGATTTGCATACTTCCTCTGTCTCTCGATGACACGACTGAGCTGGAGTTGAGTCTTCTTTGTGCCTTCTTCCATTTCTTGAAGTAACTCAGGTAATAAAACAACCTTTTCACCCACTTTTGACCAATAGAGAGAGGTCCTGCAACGACGCCCATACAATGCTTTGAAGGGGGTCATCTTGAGGCTCTCTTGATAGCTATTGTTGTAAGCGAATTCAAACAAAGGTAGGTGCTCATCCCAAGTTCCCTTGTAATCCACAATGGAACACTGAAGCTTGTATTCAAGAATCTGATTAACTCTTTCGGTCTGACCATCGGTTGTTGGATGATAAGCGGTGCTCAGGTTGAGATCGTTGCCCAAAGTTTGCTTAAAGCCCTTCCAAAAGTGCGATACAAATCTCGAGTCACGATCATATACGATCTGCAAAGGAATCCCATATAGTCTAGCAATCTTTGAAACATAGATCCGAGCCATCTTCTCGGTGGAATGACCATCCTTATACAGGATGAAGTGAGACACTTTAGTCATGCGATTTACTATGACCCAAATCGCATTATGCCCTCTCGGAGTACGAGGCAAACCGGTGATGAAGTCCATAAAGATGTCTTCCCACTTCTATTCTGGGAGGAATCTTTCCCACCACTTACCGGCCGACAACAACGCCCATACAATGCTTCGAAAGGGGTAGGGGAAACCTTCAGGTACACCTGATCACCTACAAAAAATTCTAACGGACGGAGACGTTGATTTGCATACTTCCTCTGTCTCTCGATGACACGACTGAGCTGGAGTTGAGTCTTCTTTATGCCTTCTTCCATTTCTTGAAGTAACTCAGGTAATAAAACAACCTTTTCACCCACTTTCGACCAATAAAGAGAGGTCCTGCAACGACACCCATACAATGCTTCGAAGGAGGTCATCTTGAGGCTCTCTTGATAGCTGTTGTTGTAAGCGAATTCAAATAAAGGTAGGTGCTCATCCCAAGCTCCCTTGTAATCCAGAATGGAACACCGAAACATGTATTCAAGAATCTGATTAATTCTCTCGGTCTGACCATCAGTTGTTGGATGATAAGCGGTGCTCAGGTTGAGATCGTTGCCCAAAGTTTGCTGAAAGCCCTTCCAAAAGTGCGATACAAATCTCGAGTCACGATCAGATACGATCTGCAAAAGAATCCCATATAGTCTAGCAATCTTTGAAACATAGATCCGATCCATCTTCTCGGTGGAATGACCATCCTTATACGGGATGAAGTGAGACACTTTAGTCATGCGATCTACTATGACCCAAATCGCATCATGCCCTCTCGGAGTACGAGGCAAACCGGTGATGAAGTCCATAAAGATGTCTTCCCACTTCCATTCTGGGATAGACAGAGCTGCAAAAGACCACCAGGATGCTGACGCTAAGCTTTCACCTTCTGGCACGTCAGACATCGAGAGATGAAATGAGCAATGTAATTCTTCATACTAGGCCACCACACAATCTGCTTTAAGTCATTATACATCTTATTGTTGTCTGGATGACAAGATGTGCGGGATTCATGAGTTTCTCGGCAAACGCTGTCAAGCAATTCAAGAACATCGGGAATGCAGACGCCACCTTGGAAACGTAGAACATCATCAGAAAAAAAGAAATCCGGAAGAGCCCCAATTATAGCCTTTTAGCGAATGCGCTGGAGTACATGATCAGTTGACTGCAAATCCTTCACTTGTTCTACCTATAACGGACCATAGACTTCTTCTTGACCCTCGAGTGAGATGGATATGTCCATTCGTTCGAGGTCATCAATGAAGGCTGCAAGAGTAGCCGACATGGGTGCACAAGCGACAACAGAAGCCTGTCGGCTCTACGCATCTGCCACTGAATTGGCTTTACCGGGAACATACGTGAGCTGCAAGTCATAATCTGCTATGAATTCGAGCCAACGCCTCTGACGAAGATTATGATCTTCTGAACGAAAATATACTTCAAACTCTGATGGTCGGTGAAGAAGTGATACTTCACGCCATAAAGATAATGTTGCCAAAGCTTCTACGCAAACACTACCGCTGCGAATTCCAAATCATGAGTGAGGTAGTTGCGTTCATGAACTTTCAACTGCCTCGACCCATATGCGATAACACGATCATCCTGCATCAAGACACATCCCAAACCAATTTCGGAAGTGTCAGTGTAAAATGAAAAATCTATCCTCTCTGAAGGAAGAGCTAGAACTTGTGCCAAACACAGACGTTGCTTCAATTTCAAGAAGGTCTGCTCACACTTATCTGATCACTCGAATCTAACATACTTTTGAGTTAGCTGCGTTAGAGGAGCAGGAAGAGAGGAAAATCCCTTGACGAAATGTCGGTAGTAGCCAAGCTAATACAAGAAAACTGCGAATTTCAGAAGGGGTAGAAGGTCGCTTCCAGTCCATAACTGCAGAAATTTTTGCAGGATCAACGAAAAGTCCATCTCTTGAAATAACATGCCCCAAGAAAGCGACACGATCTAGCCAGAAACCATATTTCGTCAACTTGGCATAGATTTGATGCTGACAAAGAGTGGAGAGAGTGAGTCTAAGATGGGCTGCATGCTACTCACGAGTCTTGGAATAGACTAGGATATCATCAATAAACACGATGATAAACTTATCCAGATATTCGTGGAAGACACGGTTCATCATATCTATAAAAGCAGGAGCGTTAGTCAAATCAAAAGACATCACCAAGAATTCAAAATGTCCGTACCGATTCCGGAAGATATTTCTGGGAATGTCAGATTCCTTGATTTTCAACTGATGGTAACTCGATCTAAGATCTATCTTGAAAATGACGGTACTATCCTTGAGCTGATCAAAAAGATCATTCACGCGCGGAAGAGGATACTTATTCTTGATTGTTATCTTGTTCAGATCCTGATAATCTATGCACAGTCTCATGAAACCATCCTTATTTTTAACGAAGAGAACGAGGGCTCCCCAAGGTGAAGAGCTTGGACGAATATATCCACGCTTAAGCAATTCATCCAATTGCAATCTAAGCTCTTCCAACTCGCGCGGGGCCATCCGATACAGAGCTTTAAATATGGGGCGCATTCCAGGCTCTACATTAATAGGGAACTCCATCTCTCGATCCGGAGACATTCCAGGCAACTCGTCGGGGAAAACATCAGGAAACTCAGAGACAATCGAGATGGTTTCGAGTTGAGGAGATGCAAGATCCAAAAGCGAAGCATAAACAAAACAAACAGAACATCCTTGGCTAAATAAAGGGAGATTGTTTGGAAAATCCTTATGATTTAACTTAACAAATTATCTTATAAGTGATTTTACATCCTAAATTTATTACCCATATTGTATAGTGAGAGTAATATGGTCATAGATGTCCTAGGAAGTCAATTGAGTCAAAAACATGAGGTAGACACACTGATTAGAATAAGAAAATCAAGAAAAGTCAATATGCGTCGATATGAAGTCGACACAACGCCGACTGGAAGTTGACGTTACTTTGACTAGTAGTCGGGGCAACAACATAAGTTAAGTCGACACTACTCTAAGGCAGAAGACGACACACACGTCGATATGATATCAACGTAACGTCAAATATATATATTTCAGTACACAGAGCTTCATTTTAAAGACAGATCTCGACGTTCCTTCTATTAGAAGTCGATGTATCGTCAAATAAATACCCAGAATGAAAATAACAGAAGATCTTTTCAGAATTATTTAAAAGAGATAAACATGAAATTCTTTTGTATCTTTAGAGCTGTTGGAAGAAATGCCTAAGGAAAGAATTCTCTATCAATTTCAGAAGATCTTATTTGGAAGAATTTTGAAGAGTAAGCCAGGATTGATTAAAGCAGATTTGGAAGAACATAATTCTATTCCTTCTGAAAATATTTCTTATGAAGAGAAAAATTCAAATTTGGCCAATGGTTTGATATACCCAGAATTCAAAAGGCATAATAAATATATACACAATACAGAATATACAGAGCTAGTTAGACAGAAGTCGAAAGCAGCTTTCTTCTCCTTCTTCCTTCTCTTCTCTGCTCCTCCTACAACATATTATCAAAGGATAATCAGAAAAGACTTTGGATTCAAAAAGCATATAATCCTTGCAACTTTTGTTAGCATGAATTTATCAAATATTGAAGATTCAGTACACTTAGTGTCTACAGTCCTCAGAAATTTGCTGAGAGAGGACTTATCTTAGAAGACTTCTTCTCACTTCTTACTCTTCTTCTTGTATATTGCGTAAAGAGTTTTTAGATTCCCTCTTCAAAGGATTCAATCACTGGTTCTGAGAGTCTCCTTGTCAAAAGACTCAATCCTTGGTTCAAGATCTCCTTATCAAAAGATCTAGTCTTGATTCAAAATCTCTTTATCAAAAGATCTAGTTGTTCGTTCTGAGAGTCTCCTTATCAAAAGACTCAGGTACTGGGATAGTGTATTCCTACCAATGTAGTCGAAGAGTGGATGCACCCAAATTTTGGGGAGCTACTATAATTTTGGTGTCTTCTGTGCTGTGATTTTTCTGTGTTGTTTGCTGTGGTGTATTTTAATTGCATTTACTTTCTAGCTATCTTTCAGTGGGCGCAAAATCTGTGATAAGCTAATTTCAGTAACTTGTTTAAAACAAATATTTTAAATCTCTATTCAACCCCCTCTAGAGAAATTTCTCAAAGGGTTTACTCAACTGTTCACACTTTCACTTGCCAACACCCTAATGGATGCTAACCGCAAGCTCTGTGCTGATGCATCCGACTCTGATCTGTTTTCCCTAATCCGGAATACTATCGTCGCCTTGTTTGCAAACTTATCTATTTGACAGTAATGCGACCCGATATATCGATGGTTAGATGCTTTATGCATAGTCCTCGGATATCCAACCTCCAGGCTGTCGAGCGAATCTTTCAGTATCTGAAGAATGCTCCGGGATAAGGGCTTGCGTATATGCCATCTTCTTTTTTATCATTCATTACCTACTTTGATGCAGACCATACTGGTTCCCTCGATGATCGTTGGTCTGCGAGTGACTACAACTATTTTGGAGGATACCTAGTCACCTGAAGAAGCAAGAAGCAAACAGTGGTAGCACACTTTTCTGTGGATGTTGAGCATTGTTCAGTGACGTCTGTTGTTTCTATACTCAAGTTTTTGGATTGTCTTCTTACTGATCTTGTTGTAAAACTCCCATCTCCAACTGTTCTCTACCGCGATAGTCAAGTTTGCATCCATATCGCGAAGAATACCGTGTTTTATGAATGTTCCAAGCATATCAAAGTCGATTGTCATTTCATTCGGGAAAAGTTCAACTTCGCGAACTAGACTTGAGACATGAACCTGCTGTCGAGCAAGTTTCTGACATTTTCACCAAGGCCTTACCTCACCCACTATACTGACAGATTGTTTCCAAGCATGATGCCTTTAATTTGTATGCTCCAGCTTGTTAGGGAGTGTAGAAGAACCATGCAAAAAGGCCCATGCAAAGACCTCTCACATATTTATTTGGAGTTGAGCTTTCACTCCTCTTTCCCATAAATTTTTGTACAATACTTGTATTATAAGTTGTTTAAGTGAAGTAATAAAATATTGAAACTTCATAGTCTCTTTTTCTACACTTCTATTCACTTTTCTTATCATAATTAGCTTTATCTTTTGTTTAGTGTAAGACTTATACCTAGATAATCGGTTGAAGTTTCCTAGATTAAGGAATGTTAAAATGAGCTATCTTCTCTTCGCACTTGAGTTGGCTTTAGTCTAACTGTAGCCCCAAAAGGAGAACCTCTTAGAATACAATAAAAGAGAGCTGTTCTTCTAAAACTACAATGTGATAATCATGAAAACTTGGTAAATTTTATGAAACTGCACTTTTACCGACTTTGTATGCATATGAGTTTTGCATGGTTAAGAATTCTAAATAGCAAAACTGATTGTGGAATAAATGAGAATAACTAGATGAATGTATGGCAAAACTAAGAATAATATTGATTAAGAATTATTAAAGGGCGGTGTGACTTGTGAGTAGTACATTGAATAAAAGATAATGGAAAATAGATGCGGTTTATGTGCAATGAAAGATAAAAAATTGACACCGAAGGATTAAAATGGGAAATGAATAGATTAAATTACCATAGATAGAAGTTATGAAAACATACATTTTCTCCAAATAGGTTTCAAATCTCATATAGCATTTGGCATGAACAATTTAAAATGAGGATTCATGTGCCTACTCCAAATTGTTGAGATATGTCTAATAATGATGATTAGAATAACAAAATGCTTTGAATTTTAGACCTGCTGTTTTGCAAGCCAGCTATACGTATATAAACAGGAAAAAATAATCCAATTTTAGGGCGCCTTGAGACAATTGGAATCAAATTGTACACACTTGTAGAATAATCAAAATTAGGTGTTAAATATAATTTCGGCACATTAGCCCGACGACTTCCTAAGGATTCAAAATAGAGGACCTAGTTTTCCACTATTTAATTCATGCATACAATATGAAAGGAAAGACAATAACAAATAAGGAATTGAATAATTAGGTATGCTCAAACACAGTGAAAACAATACTAAACATAGAAATTCACAAATAACATGAGAATAAAAGGGATGGAGATAGTGATTACTTTGCACTTCGGTACACGGAGAAAGCTCGAATGTGATGTGGTATGTAAGCGGCCGACATGCATTGGGACAAATAAGGCTATTTGAGAATGCGATGGAGCATGCTTTGGTGGCAAGGCGCGCAGATCATACATGATTTTGTCTAGGAAGGATTATACATATGGATGTAATTGGACTGTTAAGGGACCGTAGAAGGGCGCAACCAACCACAAGAAATATTTTTTTGGGGGTTGGATAACAACCGGGAGGTGGTTTGTTATGGGACTCGGGCGGCGACCCTAGTCATTGATATCTTTTAATGTCTTTAATTATTATTGTCGAGTCATTAAGATGTTGTTAGTCATCACGAGTCTTGTAGCCTATTTAAAGGCATGTGTTATTGTGTGAAGTATCCAAGAAGAAACTATTCTCTTTTCCCTTGTCTTGTTTATGAGGTTTTAGTAGCTTTCTTCTTACGAGCACAAGCCGCGGTTCCGGGTCCATAATACCCTCCGCCACCGACATCTCTGCCTCCTCTCACTCCTTTGGCAATGCTTCCTCTTTTACAGGAAAGGACCATAACAACTTGGTATCAGAGTTATTCCTTCGTTCTTTATCTTCACCACGCTCCGCCTGCAAAACCATCGACTTCGGTCCTCCTTTCTTCTGTCGATCAGACAAATCTTCCACATGTAGCGAACGCTCCCCTTCAAACTCAAGATCATACAGAAGCCCCCTTCTAGAAATCTATCTTGACCCGACTCAATGGCGTTGAACTCACGATCAGTCAGACGCCGCACTGCTTATCGTCGAAGCTCTCACAAAGCGTCATCGAGGTTACTGCACCGAGCCTCGCCGTCATTGAATATGTGGACCCACATAGTTGTCTCGAAACCGACAGTTCGACTTCATCTCTGCCGACATAGGCCTACAACGACAGACTCTGTTCCTCTTATTTTCACTGGAGTCAAATTTCAAGCCTGTGCCTTCCACTTTTCGTTGCTTGCGCCTCTTTCTACTTGCCAGCAAAACTAGCCACTGATCTTTCATCGAAGTAGCCTCTTTTCGAGCCCTGCTCCCTCCTTTTAGTCGCCTGCATCAACTCTTTTTCGCCGATACCTCCAAATTCTCTAATATATTATTTTTATTGATTAATTAACTACTTAATTGCTTGTTATTTCATCAAAAAATAATATTTATTTAATTACATTTTTATAATGAAATCTTTGGTAGCCCAACATGAATATTGGGAGACCAAGATGGCCTCCCACGCCTCGACAATGACACAATGCGCCACAACCTTCCTCGACAGACTTGATGACTGCACACAAACATAAACAACTGCTCGATCGTCTTCCGCTCTCTGCTCCATCATCGAGCTCGTTGATTGTTCTATCGCAACCCATGCCAACTGTTCTGTTAACCACCTCCATCCAGCGCCCTCCGCTACAGTTACCTATTCCACCGTCTCCTCTGGCGCCATTCTTTTCTGTGGTCGTTCCCTAGTCGGCGCCGCCAATTTTGTTCGCCGCAACTCACATTCAGCAGACCAACTTACTTGGCCTCCATCCATTATGCATTACACACTCTCCTCAGCTAACACCCGCGTCATGCTAGACACTTGCAACCCTCTATTACATACGTGCGCACGATGATAGTTTGTCTCTCTTTGTAGCCCCCACTATAACGATGCGCTACAAGTAGCTATTTTGACGTGAAATCAAGGAGACCTTCATAATAGTTTGAATTCACAGTCCTTCACAGATTTCATGTGTTGTGGCTTTGAATTCAGCTGCAACACTAGATCTAGCCACCATATGTTGTTTTTTGTTCCTCCATGTAACCAAATTCCCACCAACCAAATTGCAATATCGTGAGGTGGACCATTGATCATCAACTGATCCAACCCAATTTGCGTCTGTGTAGACTTCAATATTTTGCTCATCATTTGGTGAGAATAGGATACTGCTCTTAGGAGAGGACTTGTGGTATCTGAGAATACTTTGGGCAGCATCAAGATGACGAGCCTTTCACTATGTTATTAAAGGCAACCCTCTGGCTCCAGGCACACATCCCCCTGCCTCTGCCAGGCAGAGGCGGGCGAGGTGCCTCAGGCACGCCTAGGTGCACCTCAGGCACACCAAAGGCGCACTAGGAGCCCAATTCATTGAAATTCAGTGAATTGGGCGCCTATTTTTTAAGTGAACTGGGCGCCTATTTTTTCAGTGAATTGGGCAATTCACCAATTTTTCAGTGAATTGTGCGCCCAATTCACCGTTTCTTCAGTGAATTGGGCGCCCAATTCCCGATTTTATGTTTTTTTCATTTTTGCGCCTCACGTACCTCAGACGCGTGTCTGCGCTTTGCTCCTAGGCTCCAGGACCCATTTCCGCCTAGGCTCCAGGACCCCTTTGCGCCTAGGCTCCAGGACCCCTTTGCGCCTAGGCTCCAGGACCCCTTTGCGCCTAGGCTCCAGGACCCCTTTGCGCCTAGGCTCGAGGACACCTTTGCGCCTACGCTCCAGGACCCCTTTGCGCCTCAGCGCGCCTTTCCCCTTTAATAACATAGGACTTTAGGAAGTGCATGTACTAGCTGGCCACTCCAATTGCATACGAGATCTGGGCGTGTATGCGGAAAGTAAATCAACATCTGCACTATCCTCTGAAAACAAGGGATGTCCTTAATAGTTTCTCCATCTCTCCATTGCCTTTGGTTGACTTTGATAGGGGTGTCGGCAAGTCTACACACACTCGTCCCTATTTTTTCAAGTAAATAAATAATATTCCTCCTTTATGAGATGAAAATTCCATGTCGTGACCCGGCGACTTCAATGCCCAGAAAATACATAAGGTTCCTTAAGTCATTTACCTCAAATTCTCTAGCCAGCTTTTCTTTTAGAGTTTGAACTTCTTCCAAATCATTTCCTGTTATAACAATGTCATCCACATAAACTATAAACTATAAGGGCTACCAATTTTCCTTCCATGTGCTTGATGAACATAGTGTGATACGCATTACTCTGGGTCTATCCAAATGTTGCCATGGGCTTTTTAAATCTCCCAAACCAAAGTCTAGGAGATTTTTTAGGGCCTTATAAAGCTTTTTTTATCTTGTAGACCTTCCCTTCAGAACCTTCAGGGGCAAGTAAAGGAGATACACTTCCTCTTCCAAGTCTCTATGATGGAACGTATTCTTTACATTTAGCTGACCGAGGTTTTATCCCTTATAAGCAGCACATGATTGGTGCTCTTATGAAGTTCATCTTTGTTATAAGAGCAAACGTCTCCAGATAATCGATCCTAGCAGTTTGAGTGTATCCTCTGACAAACAACCTTGCCTTTTATCCCTAAACAATTCCGTGGGTGTTTTGTTTGACTGCAAATACCAGCTCACACCCACTAATTGTCTTCCCCTAAGAAAGATGCACAAGATCTCATGTACAGTTTTTTTCAAGGGAATGCATTTCTTCAAGCATGGCTTCTTTCCACTTGCGGTGACAAAGGGCTACCTGCCAAAATGATGAGATTGAAGTAGAGGACAAAATGGAAACAAAAGCTCTATATGAAGCAGTGAGAGAAACATAAGATACAAAGTAAGACAATGAGTGCTATGTAAAAGTACCTTAGTGCAGTAGATTATGAAGATTGATCAGATACTAACTCCGGTATCCTGAGAGAGGCTTGTGTGTTTGTGCTCATATTTCTCCAAGAGTAAACCTGCAAAGGGGGAGCATTTCTCCAAGAGTAAACCTGCAAAGGGGGAGCATTTCTCCAAGAGTTAACCTACAAAGGGGGAGCATGCGATGTCTCCTAGTCATTGGGGAAATAGGAGTGGTAGCAAAAAGAGTAGTAACTGTGAGAGGCTTGTATAGAGGAGGAATATGTAAGGGTGTAGGTGAATAATCCTCTAGAAGTGATAAAGAGCTCACTTCCAACATGGGAGAGCCCCCCCCCCTCTGAAGTGAGTTCCCACAGTAGCTCGTAGATTCACGAAAGGTGACATCTATAGTCACAACCCTTTTTGGTTACCCGACGAAGGCACGTTTTAGGGAACAAGACTCAAGTTTAATTATTTGATGTATGCGAACAACATACATCCAAAGACATGAGGATGAAGGGAAGTGGGAGGAACCAAATGAGTGTGGAGGGGGATTTTATTCTCGAGAACCCGTGTAGGCATACAGTCAAAAGATGATGATTTTTGCATTTTACCTAACAATTTTGAGCAGGTGAGTAGACACAAGATGTTTGGTGGATAATGCCAACGTCACTGAGATATCAGTCGCACGACCTTTATAAACACAAAATTGTAATGGCCGTACTGAATTGGGTGACTCTCCTATTTTGAAAATGATGAAATAATCGAAACTCTCCATTTTTTGCTTTCATTAAATATACCCAAGTAGTGTGTGAAAAACAATCAATGAAGCAAACAAAAAACACCCAAAAATTGAAGCAATAAGGCAAGGACCCTAAACAACATTATGAATAATAGCAAATGGTGTAGAACTAGAAGATAAAAATATGATTAAAAGAAATATGATGGTATTTTTCTAGTTCACATACATCACTAGTCCAATAACAATGAAGACAGTATAAAATAATTGTTTCATAGAAGGGATAGAGGGATATCATAGACGACAATGCTGGTAATCCAAAATGGAAGACTAATCAACATGAAGATCTTGCGGTGGGTGCTGGAGGATTCAAATATGTAGAGGCCATTGCACAGTTTTTTGGAGCCAATCATCTTCCCCGTTTTCATGTCCTGAAATATGCAAGAGGTGGGAAAAAAGTCATAGCAATTCATATATTTAGTTAAGTGACTAATGAAGAGAATGTTACTAGTAAGCTTAAGGACATCAAGAATAAAAAAAGGGTGAGAGAGGAGCGAGGGATGAATAATTTTCAACAATAGGAGAGAAAGATCCATCAACAATACTCACCTTGTCTCTCTACAAGACAAGGGAAAGTATGACACAAAACCTGCAGTAGAACCTGTCATATGATTAGTCGCTCTAGAATCAGTGATCCAATGGGTAAAAGGGCGAGTGGACACAACATGAGCACCAGTAATCCCTGATGGGCATACGAGTATGAGGAGGTGGACAACTCAATTGATTTTCCCTACAATAAGCATCAAAACACCTGTATCTCATCAGTAGATAGTTATTGAAAGACGACCATTTTTATGTCTAGCACAGGGAGACGCCTCCTATGAGACATCAGAAAGGTGAGTAGACCAAAACACATGTATCTCATCAGTAGATAGTTATTGAAAGACGAGTATTTTTACGTCTAGCACAGGGCGAGGCCTCCTCTGAGACATTAGAAAGGTGAGTAGACCAAGACTGAGATGATCAGCCCAAAGAGCAACCATAGCTATGACCCCTCTCTCGATGCAGAATCGCCTCTCGGTGGTGGGAAGCCATTAAGCCTAAAACACATGTCCCATGAGTGACGGGACTTCTTGCACTAGTCACAAATCAGATGATCTTTGTTAGAGGGCTTCGATCTAAAGTCACGTGGAGTCAGCTATCTGAACCATACTGAGCAGCCAGGGAAGATCCCTCAGAAACTGAGCAGGTAACCAAGTTTATTTCTGATCAAGCTCCTGTTGGACAAATATATACTAATCTGATTGAAGTCCCGATGCAGTCCTTATAGAAATTCAAAGACCTTGTTGCATTCTTACCGGGCTCAAGCAAGGACTTCATCCTAAGAAGACACCATGACGCGCGAGTCAAAGTAATCATATTGTTGATAAAGTTGAGTGAACTTTAAGTAGTAGACCCAAGATGAATGATCACCCTGTCTCAGGTGAAATATTTTTCATCGCAGTTGGAAAATTTGGGTTGTATTCCCTCTGCATGAATAAGTGGTCTCAACCCTCTTCAATATATCTGTCGCGGTTACCAAGAATAGATAATATCAAGTAATGGATTCCATTATGGACTTCATAAGGCAGGACATGATCATTGATTTCTCAGTCTCCTATTGCAAGCAATATGTAGAAGTCTGGGCAGGTGCCGGTGTAGTACCCTAAACTTAACCAAACATTTACCTGCTCTTCATGTCAAGAGTAATAGATCGAGCCCACAGGAGGTAATTAGATCCATCCATTAATATAATAGTTATTTGAGGCATATTGTGATCTTGACTTGACCAGATAGATCCTCCTGAAATCAAGGTAGAGGAAGAAACCTCGACGCCGGATGAGATAGGAGATTCTCCGTTCCCCGATATGATGATTCAAGAATAAAAATCAAGGAATCAAGGGAAAAAAATAAGAGATTGACGTCTAGGGTTTACTCATATAAAGAGAAGGGAACTAAGATCCACGAAGATAAAGGAGGAAGAATCAAATCCTCAAAAAAGAAGAGAAAACGACGCCGTAAATGTGTTTAAATCTTCATTTCTGACGTTGGTTGAAGGATTGACCGACAGTTGACTCGAAGCCCACTGGACGCGGGCAGGACATACAGCTGGAGGAGACGGGGTTTTCGGGAGTCGGGGCTTGTGGGATGCGGGACATGGTACTTGAAGGAGTCGAGCAGGAGGCAGAGTCAAGTTGACACAGTCCGGTTGCGAGAAGACGAACACGTTGGGGAGTTCGCCCTAAGACGACTCTAATACCATGTTGAAATGCTCAATTTTTCTTAATCGATCACAATGAGTTTCACTCTACTATATATAAGTAAGGGGTATCGAGGAAAATACATAAATTAGAGAAATACATTGAATATTAATTAATAAATCCTTACATATAATATTACTATACAGTTAATCATATTTTAATAATATTATGCCATTAAATGCTATGTATATTGTTCAACCAAATCCTGCGACGGGGGACAACATCAGATGGCGTCGTTCAAAAAGCAGTCAGGACGGTTCGCGGACGCTCTCCAAGTGATTGCGCTCACACAATTGATATTCGGCAAGGGGTCGTGCTCTCTTCGGAGGCTCTTCCAGCAATTCATGAAAGAAACCGCGGCGGGCACTTGTCGGGAGCTCGCGCGGACTTTTCTACTTGGCAGCAGCACACGGGGTTACGTGCAGTCTCTTCTCTCACCCCCGCCGCCCGACTCCTCGTGTACCTCGGGCGGCCGCGCATTTAATACCGCATTTAATAGGATATTAAATGCGCAAACCGTTCGGGAAGCCTACCCTCACATATAAACAGGGGGCCAAGGGTGTTCGATGGGGACAGAGGAATTAGCCCAGAATCTATCCTGTAGTAGGTGCATGCGCTAAGTTTGTTCCCCGGTTGCTCTCTTTTCTCTCCTCTTTCCCCCGTATTCGCCACTACTCGCTTGTGATCCTTTTTTCGGAGTAATTACAATGCCCGCCACAAGTAGTTTCGCCACGGCGGGTAAATCTGGTGTCCTCCGCTGCCAATGGCGCCCCTCTTTTCCTACTTTCTCTTTCTTGCTAGTCGGTCGATTGCGGTTTCCGATCTCTTTCTTGCCAATGTCCGCCGCTAAGCCTTCGTAGGGCTAGTAACCGGTCGATTGCGGTTTCCGATCTCTCTGCCGGACTCCCCCAACAGTCGTGGAGTGTGAAGAACTAGGTGACAAATTTTGCATCAACAGTTCGAACACACGACCTTCTGATCCAATCGACCAGTGAATCCGCCCGATAACAGGCGGGCAGTCACCATAACCGCAAGACCCTTGTGAGAAACAACCCATCACCCGCGCGGAATTCGATCATCTGATCGGTCTTGTCAATTAGCTAGTAAATCAAGTGCAACACGCTCAAGTTGCTGAGCTCCCTCGAGAGGCCGCGACCCCCCAATGAGTTGCTGCCGCCACCATTGAATTTCCCCCGCACAGCAACCACACATCTTGGATGCGCACGCTCGCCATCAGTTCTTTCGATAAGCTGCCCGTACGTATCGAGGGAGGGCATTGGACTTCAAGGAGCAAGAGCTCGATGAGTGAACGGAAGCTTACTCACCTTTCTCCCTGTAATCGCAAAAGAGACCGCCCCTATGGATTCAGAGAGCCACGAATCCCTTTTTTCTCAGGGAAAGAGGATCTTGCTTATCACCTACAGGCGTTCGATGCCACTGTCTCTGCAGCCTCTCTCGGAGGGACTGCGCTGCAAGTTACTTTCTACCACCTTCGACGGGAAGGCAAAGGAGTGGTTCTATAGCCTCTCCCCTGGATCATTTCTTTCAGAGAGATAAGCAAGGAGTTCTTGTAGAGGTTCTCCACATCCAAGCGGCCAAAAGTAGATGTCGATGCTCTATTTTTGATCGGACAGGGGCCGAAGGAAACCATGAGACAATATGTGGATTGCTTCCAGGGCCTAATCATGGAAGTCCCGGACATGGACTCCCAGGTCTACCAGGTCTGGTCGTATTCACCAACGGCCTGAAACCCAGAATATTCATGTTTTCAATAAGCGAGAGAAAACCAAGGTCCTATAGTGAACTGATAGAGCAAACCATTCAGTTCATAGAGGGCGAGCTCAAGAACGAAGAGTTCGTCGCAAACCTCTCGGACTCGAGAGCTAAGCGTCCACAGAACTCTTCCGGCCGCCCCTGCCCTTCCCTAGAGAAACATCTCATCCGCCAGGAATTGCGGCCCCCGAATCCACAGGGGAGAAATTTTCACCAATGAGATCCACGACACTTCCAGCGAATGAGGCTAGGACAGCCCCAACAGAAGCAACAAGGAAATAACGATAACCCCCTCCGAAATGACTGTTTGAAGCACTAACGTTCTCCTCTTAATAGATAAGTCCTTCAATGTTACTCGGTACCTAACCCGTGAATAAGTTAATAGTCCCGGGATCGACACTCATTTTCACTCCCCTTGTCTAGTTACCAGAGCTCGCTTGGACCCCCTCAGACGTATCCTGGCATCTCGTGTGGAGGTCATCGAGCTTCCGATCCTCCTGCCAGTGTGTGCTACTTCCCCCACCCTAAGACCACTATAATTGCCCTTGTGGAGACACTCCCAACTGACATACGTGGCAGGTCCTGACGTGATAGACAAGCACACATCGACTGAGGCGTTACTACTGTTATTGGTTCCTTTCCGAGGACAAGCTTTGAACAACGGGTGCTTTATACCCCTTCAACGCTCTTCAAAACTGCTTGCGGACGAGAACCTTGTGGATTCCTTATACTTGAGTGACACCCTGAACCTCTGGAAACGGACCATAAGGCGCGAGTTGTGGACACGTCAACCCCCCCCCCCCCCCACTGTTATTCGACAAGGGGTCGTGCTCTCTTCGGAGGCTCTTCCAACAATTCATCAAAGAAACTGCGGCGGGCACTTGTCGAGAGCTCGCGCGGACTTTTCTACTTGGCAGTAACACACGGGGTTACGTGCAGTCTCTTCTCTCACCCCCACCTCCCGACTCCTCGTGTACCTCGGGCGGCCGCGCATTTAATACCGCATTTAATAGGATATTAAATGCGCAAACCGTTCGGGAAGCCTACCCTCACATATAAACAGGGGGCCAGGGGTGCTCGATGGGGACAGAGGACTTAGCCTAGAATCTACCCTGTAGTAGGTGCAGGCGCTAAGTTTGTTCCCCGGTTGCTCTCTTTTCTCTCCTCTTTCCCCCGTATTCACCACTACTCGCTTGTGATCCTTTTTTCGGAGCAATTACAATGCCCTCCACAAGTGGTTTCGCCACGGCGAGTAAATCTGGTGTCCGCCGCTGCCAATGGCGCCCCTCTTTTCCTACTTTCTCTTTCTTGCTAGTCGGTCGATTGCGGTTTCCGATCTCTTTTTTGCCAATGTCCGCCGCTAAGCCTTCGCAGCGCTAGTAACCGGTCGATTGCGGTTTCCGATCTCTCTGCTGGCCTACCCCAACAGTCGTGGAGTGGAGAATTAGGTGACAAATTTTGCATCAACAGTTCGAACACGCGACCTTCTGATCCAATCGACCAGTGAATCCGCCCGATAGCAGGCGCGCAGTCACCGTAACTGCAAGACCCTTGTGAGAAACAACCCATCACTCGCACGGAATTTGATCATCTGCTCGGTCTTGTCAATTAGTTAGTCAATCAAGTGCAACACGCTCAAGTTGCTGAGCTCCCTCGAGAGGCCGCGACCCCCCAACGAGTTGCCGTCGCCACATTGAATTTCTCCCTGCACATCAACTGCACATCGTGGATGCGCACACTCGCCATCAGTTCTTTCGATAAGCCTCCCATACGTATCGAGGAAGGGCATTGGACTTCAAGGAGCAAGAGCTCGAAGAGTGGACGGAAGTTTACTCACCTTTCTCCCTGTAATCGCAAAAGAGACCGCCCCTATGGCTTCAGAGAGCCACGACTCCCTCGCTTCTCGGGGAAAGAGGATCTTGCTTATCACCTGCAGGCGTTCGATGCCACTGTCTCTGCAGCCTCTCTCAGAGGGACTGCGCTGCAAGTTACTTTCTACCACCTTCGACGGGAAGGCAAATGAGTGGTTCTATAGCCTCTCCCCTTGATCATTTCTTTCAGAGAGCTAAGGAAGGAGTTCCTGTAGAGGTTCTCCACATCCAAGCGGCCAAAACTAGATGTCGATGCTCTATTTTTGATCCGATAGGGGCCGAAAGAAACCATGAGACAATATGTGGATCGCTTTCAGGGCCTAATCATGGAAGTCCCGAACATGGACTCCCAGGTCTACCGGGTTGGGTCGTATTCACCAATGGCCTGAAACCCAGAATATTCATGTTTTCAATAAGCGAGAGAAAACCAAGGTCCTATTGTGAACTGATAGAGCAAACCAACCAGTTCATAGAGGGCGAGCTCAAGAACGAAGAGTTCGTCGCAAACCTCTCTGACTCGAGAGCTAAGCGTCCACAGAACTCTTCCAGCCGCCCCCTGCCCTTCCCTAGAGAAACATCTCATCCGCCAGGAATTTCGGCTCCCGAATCCACAAGGGAGAAATTTTCACCAATGAGGTCCACGACACTTCCAGCAAATGAGGTTGGGACAGCCCCAACAGAAGCAACAAGGAAATAGCGATCACCCCCTTCGAAATGACTGTTTGAAGCACTAACGTTCTCCTCTTAATAGATAAGTCCTTCAATGTTACTCGGTAGCTAACCCGTGAATAAGTTAATAGTCCCGGGATCGACACTCATTTTCACTCCCCTTGTCTAGTTACCAGAGCTCGCTTGGACCCCCTCAGACGTATGTTGGCATCTCGTGCGGAGGTCATTGAGCTTCCGACCCTCCTGCCAGTGTATGCTACTTCCCCCACCCTAAGACCACTATAATTGCCCTTGTGGAGACACTCCCAACTGACATACTTGGCAGGTCCTGACATGATAGACAACCACACATCGACTGCGGCGTTACTACTGCTATTGGTTCCTTTCCGAGGACAAGCTTTGAACAACCGGTGCTTTATACCCCTTCAACACTCTTCAACACTGCTTGTGGACGAGAACCTTGTGGATGCCTTACACTTGAGTGACACCCTTAACCTCTGGAAACGGACAATAAGGCGCGAGTAGTGGACACCTCAACCCCCCCACCCCACCCACATTCTTTCGGAGGAGCGCTTTGTCCTCGGACACCCATAACCCCATCGGACAGTCCCGGTCGGGGAAGCGCCACAAGCTTCTCCCTCGATTCCCGCGGTCCCCCCCCCCCCCCCCCCCCCAAAAAAAAAAAAATTTATTTGACGAGTGCCCGCATTATAATTCACAACACTCCACCTTGGTTTATTTGAAGAGTTCCTGCATGATAATCCACAGCACTTCGCCTCGGGTAATTCGGCGAGTGCCGCATGATAATTCACAACACTCTACCTCGGTGTATTCTGTGAGTGCCCGCATGATAATTCGCAGCACTCCGCCTCGTATTTGGCGAGTGCCCGCGTGATAATTCACAACACTCTGTGAGGTCTCCCGCCTGCTCTTCATCTCATATTTGCTCTGGTTTCCCAATGGGCGGACACCCGGAGTGGGGTCGCTTAGTGGTTTCTTATAAGCAAGTGCCAGCGTGGGAAATCGTACACTTTAATGGGCGGATACCCGGGACGGGATCACCTAGCGGTCTCTTAATTATCTTTTCGATGAGTGTTGGCACGGTCATTCGCGCACTCCTTCCTGGCCTTCTTTAATAGGCGGACACCCCTAGCGGGGTCGCCTGTCCGGTTCTTATCTCATATCTGCGCAGATCGGCGAATATTTGTGCGTGGCGTCCTATCCCGCAAATGATCGCGGATGCATATGTGCATGCGCGGTTGGCTACTCTGTTATTTAATGATCATTCCACTACATACATATAAGCCCGAAAAAGTTATAAGAGCTTTTCTCGCTGGAGGGCGTTCGCCGCCAGCGCGTCGTCAAGGAGGCTCCAAGCTGCGTTGTTGAAAGTGAGCGCCTGCAAGGTCGCCTCCATGACCCTCGAAGGAAGTTCGCTCGCTGGAACTGTCTCTGTTTCCCGAAGATCTTCTGAGCCGCAGGTGGTCGCGGTAACTACCAGGGCGTGGGGGAAGAACTCACTCAGATTCCCTCCAGGAGGGGAGCCTGGAGCTGAGAGTCATTGATCCAGGTCCCCTGCTGACCAGCGGATTACCGCTTAATCGAGAAAACCTGCCTCCAGGGGCGATTGGGTAGACACATCAGTATCAGCCTTTCTCCTATGCTGGACGCGTCGCTTCTCGGCTGCGGTCATGACGTCCCCCGTCGGGGTGTACGATTTGGAGTTTGGCACCATCATGATTACTGCAAATAAGTGGATTAGTCCCGGTATGCACGAGCATTAAGTACAAATTCTTTACTTACATTCTGTGCCAGGCGCATTCTGCACCTCCTTCTCATGGCGGATATGGTGTCAGGTGTTCAAACACTCCTCCAAGAAGTGCACTATTCGCGAGTCAACAACGAACAGCTCGGGGGGCAGGAAGATCTTTTCTCCGCGAAGGTTGGGGATGATGCTGAGCTTGCGAAAGTTACCCTTAAAGATAGCAAAGCGTGTACACTAGCTTACGCCTTTTCCCGGGAGATTTAGGACACGCATTCTGTCTGAGCCGAAGCTCAGCTACCCGCTCTTTTGAGCCCGATTTGAGAACATGACGCGGAAACCTCCAGGGAGAAGCTGATCTGCTGTGTCCGCAGGTAAGTCACAAAAGCCACGACGGTGGTTATCGAGTCCAGCATCAGCTGCGCGGGCACCACCCCGTAAATGTTTAGTACCCCCGCCATCTCGGGGAAGATGGAGAACGTACACCCCGCCTCAAAGTGATCGAAGGGGACTGTGAGCTCATTCTCGAAAATGGTGTTTACTCTTTCCTCCCCTTTCGACGGGCGCATGGAAAAGCTCAAGCGGGTACCTCGACAGGAAGTCGGTCAAATCTGCGCTGATAAGCGCGGGGAAAGGTGTCTCGTCACTTAGAAAGGCAATTGCACACTCAGAACAAAGAGAGAAAGGAGCTCACGTCATCCTGTGGCAAATCGCTACAATTATGGCTGTGAAGTCTCCGATGGGGCCCCTTTATTTATAGCACTAATACCGAAGACAAAACGACGTTGACGTGCGCCCCTTCCAGTAAGCATCCGCTCGATATGGCGCCCATAAGGTGATCCCCTCTCAACCACTCAACCACACGCTGCCAGATGAGAATCCACAAGAATAGAAAAACATTCCAGAACGAAAGTAAGACATAAATCATTCAAATCATTATGCCGGTAACAATCACAACAAAATAAAAAACTTTCGGCCCACACACTGTGCGCGCAGTCATGAAAGCCCGCCAAGCCGAACAATTGTCTTCCTCAACTTCGCAAGTTCCGCCTCCAAATCGGCGATCCATGCTTGCTTCTGTGTGATCACATCCTGTATGGCGCTCACACTCATCTTGAACTCGCGCTCCTCCCGTGGACACTCACAGTGGCAACCGGGAAGCAAAAGATAAATTCCTAGTGAGCTTTTTCGGTTAAGAAATAATGCCGGAATAGGAAGCGTACCTTGCGCCCCGGAGGTGGTCCCCTCTTCGATTTCTGGGGACTCGTCTCCAAACACGCCAGACAAGGTGGACACCAGATCAACCACACTTTCTGCGGGAGTGGCGCCCTCGAGGGAGCTGAATGCGCCCTTTTCCACAATGGCTGACTACATTATTTTCCCTTAAATATTTTGTTTGGCTCCGCTTTTCCAAAAAGTTTAGCATGTTATTCTTATATCTTGCCCCTTTGTGAGTTTTTATTTATTTATGGTATTGCTTACACAATTATGAAAATTTGACAAAGTATAAAGTCGCCAAAAAAAAACCTAAACATGCAGTAAGTAAAGCAAAAAGTCAAGTTTATGAATAATTTTATAAGCGACTAGGTATCAAAGATGGAGATCATGACATATGTAAAATTGCTCATGCTAGAGTGAAGAAGACAAGAGATTTAAGTCAAGTTAAATGCATAAATGATGAAACAGATACAATTTTGATGTATGATGTAGCTATTAAAGAGCGATGAAAAAAATATTTTTATCAACTCTATGTTGAAACGAAAAACAATGAAATAAACTTGGAAAAGTTAAGTAAATCGGAGAAGTATTTGAACATAATATTTTATCATAAAAGTATCAGAGGTTAATGATGCTCTAAAGAAGATGGAAAATGGAAATGCAGTTGTTCGAGACGATATACCCATCAAAGTATAAAAATTTTTAGGGAAAAAAGGAATTTGTAGCTTACATGTTTCTTCAATAAGATGCTGAAGTCAAAGAGGATGCTGGACCAATGGAGAGAGTATTTTGGTACCTTTATAATAAGAGAACAAAAGAGATACAAACTTGTGTTAATTACAAAAAATTAAATTAATGAGTCATATCATGAAACTATGAGAACGAGTAATAGAAAGAATAGTAAGATAAAAGACTAGTATATCAGAGAATCAATTTGGATTCGTGTCAGAGAGGTCGACCATGAAAGTTATACATCTCTTGAGGAGACTCATTGCTAACTATCGAGAAAGAAATTAAGATTTTTATATGTTGTTTATCGATCTTGAGAATACTTATGATAAAGTTTCAAGAGAGATCTTATGGAGTCTTAGAAAAGAAATGTGTAAATGTATCATACTTTGACATAATCAAAGATGTGTATAAAAATTAAGTGACTAGGGTGAGGACATGTGAAGGATTAACACAAGAATTCAATATCTTAAAGGCACGAGGGTGTAAACACGAAGCTTGAATCTTGACGAGATACTTTAGAAAAGAAGGGAATTAGGTTGAGCAGGGCAAAGACAGAGTATATGTAGATTCTATTTAGCAGCGCAAGAATGATTGATGACTTCGTTATTAAGTTGGGTGATCACGATATTTCCCACAGCGAGTGCTTTAAATATCTTGGATCGATTGTTTAAAAAGATTGAGGTGTTGATATATATGTAATATGTAGAATCCAGGTAGGTTGGTTTAAGTGGAGAGGCGCGACAGGGAACTTATGTGATCGTAAAGTACCATTAAAACTTAAAGGCAAGTGTTGAGTCCGTGGAAAAAGATATTTGTTTCATTAATGAGGAGACTCCCTCCTATATAAAAGAGGGAAATACAACAAGGGTAAAAAAAGAAATACAAAAAACAATATAAAAGTAATTCTAATTCTAATACCCCCCCTCAAGTTGGGCATGTGATGTTTTGCATGCCCAACTTGCACATAATATTTTTGAACACATCCTAGCTTAGCCCCTTGGTGAGAACATCCGCGAGCTGTTGATCGGAAGGAACAAATGGTGTGCTCACAACTCCCCTTTCTATATTCTCTTTGATGAAGTGGCGATCAACCTCTACATGCTTTGTGCGCTCATGTTTGACAGGATTGTGAGCTATGCTAATGACGACTTTGTTATCGCAGTCAAGTCTCACAGGGTCTTTGTTTTTCATGCCAAGATCGCTCAAAAAGGATTTAATCCATAGTCCTTTGCAGATTCCATGCGCCATAGCTCTAAACTCTGCCTCTGCACTTGACCTGACAACCATATGTTGTTTTTTACCCTCCACGTTACCAAATTACCACTTACAAAAGATCCATAACCAGATGTGGACCTCATGCCATCAACAGAACCAGCCCATTCAACATTAGTGTGGACTTCAACAGTCAATTATTTGCCAGGAGAGAACATGATACCCCTTCCAGGAGTGGACTTGAGATACCGAAGGATACAGTAGGCCGCTTCTAAATAACGTGCTCTGGGCGAATCCATGAACTGACTAATGACACCCACAACATATGAAATATCTGGACGGGTATGTGATAAAAAAATAAGGCGGCCGACCAGTCTTTGAAATCCAACAACATCAGCAACCCCTTCTCCATCATCTCTACCCAATTTATGGTTGACTTCAATTGAGGTGTCAACAGGACTGCACCCACTCAACCCACACGACCACTGTTGTAGATATCGGCCGACATGTCCGATATGTCGGCCGACATAAAGGTTTTGGGGGTAAACCGCAACGAAATCGTTATGTTTGAGCAAAATAACGGTTTGTAAAATATCGGATATATATCGGCGATATATCGGGATATATCGGCGATATATCGGGATATATCGGGATATATCGGCCGACCTGTTTTTTTGGTTTTATTTTATAAAAAAAACGGGGTTTTAAAAAGGATTTCACGGGTCGGGTCACTGCTCCAGAAACAATCATAACAATAAAGGCTATGTTGATAAGGTGGATGCCTTTTTGTTCATGTTGGTTTATTTAAACTATTGGATGACGAATTGGTGAATCACTGCTCCAGAAATAATCATAACAATAAATGCAAGTTGCTTTATTCAATATTGTCTTTTATTAATATGCAATTATGCACAATTGTGTTTATTTTTGTTTAATACTTCATTATAATCATATTGTTACATGTAATGCAAAGTGTATAACCATATATTGTCTGTACATTTTTACTTATTTGCAAAAAAGTGTTATAAACATTGTTATCTTTATTTAAATATTAAATTCCGATATTGTAAAATATCCCCGATATATTCCCCGCAATCCGACATACGACATTTCAAACCCAAACCGACATGAACCCGATATCCGATATCTACAACCTTGCACACGACTGGAGCAAGTCAAGGATGTACTTCCTCTGGGATATGAATATACCGTGCTCAATCGAGTGACCTCAATTCCAAGGAAGTATCTGAGATTTCCTTGGTCTTTTACTTCAAACTACTTTTCCAATCTTTGTTTCTGAGACTGGATCTCTTCAGTATCATCACCCGTGATAATAATATCATCCTCATAAACAATAAGGGCAGTGAACCTCTCACGCTTGCGCCTTACAAATAAGGCATGATCAACATTGCTTTGGGAGTATCCAAATGCAACCATAGCTCTATGAAATCTCCCAAACCAGGCCCGAGGAGATTGTTTTAGGCCATATAAGACTTTCTTCAACCTGCATACCTTTTCCCCAGATCCTGCCAGGGTAAAACCAGACGGTAACGACATGTAGACCTCTTCTTTCAGGTCCCCGTGAAGGAACATATTTTTCACATCCAATTGATTTAGGGGCCACCCTTTGTAAACAGCATATGAGAGCAAAACTCTTATAACATCTTCGCCACAGGAGCAAATGTTTCTTGGTAGTCAATCTCCATTGTCTGGGTGTAGCCCCTAGCCACCAACCGAGCCTTGTACCGCTCAACAACACCTTTAGAGTTCTGCTTGACGGAGAATACCCATTTACATCCAACCACAGTCTTACCAGGTGGCAAGTGGACCAAGTCCCAAGTGCAATTCTTTTTCAGGGCCAACATCTCATCGCGCTTAGCATCTTGCCATTTTGGGTGAGTAATATCATCCTGACATGTTGAGGGGATAAAAATAGAGGACAAAGAGGCAATAAAGAGCGTATGTGAAGGAGATAATAAGCTGTAGGACAAAAAGTGGGACAACAAATGTTGGGTAGAAATAACTTGAGAGCCCAAAGAAGGATCCGATGTTGGAGCGGGTAGCCTGAGAGATGCCGATGTACCTGGACCCCTTTTTTGCCTAGTATACACCTGTAAAGTAAGAGCTGCCATAGGAGGGCATAACAACGATCACTGGAGGAGAGGTAAAACTGGGGATAGTCACGGTAGGAGGAATAGGAAGAGGAAGAGAACTCACTTCCATTGGGTGAAACTCCCCCTGAAGTGAGGACTCTCCCTGCAGAGAGGACTCATAGTAGGACTCAAACTCCCGAAATGTGACATCCATAGTAACGAAGATCTTCTTGGAAGCTGGATGGAAGCATTTGTATCCTTTCTGGGTTATAGAATACTTAATAAAGATACACTTTAGGGCACGAGGATCAAGTTTGGAGGTGGGATGAACATGGAAAAAACACACTCATCCAAAGATCCGAGGTAGAAGAATTGAGGGAGAGAAAGAAAGGGTCTGAAGAGGTGATTTGTGGCCAAGGACACGAGCCGAAAACCGATTAATGAGGTATACGACAGTGAGAACTGCATCACCCCAAAAATACTTAGGGAGATACATCTGCAGGAGGAGACACCGAGCGGCCTCCAAGAGATGACGATTCTTGCGCCAGACGACCTCATTCTAAGTCGGGGTAGAGACACATGATGTTTGATGCATAATGTCGTGATCACTAAGATAATGCTCAAAGGAAGAGTCGACATACTCCCGACCATTATCACTCTACAAAACTTTGATAGTGACATTAAACTAAGTAGCCATCATTTTATGAACCCGTTGAAATAATGAAAAAACCTCATTTTTATGTTTCATCAAGTAGACCCACGTACAACGAGAGAAACAATCGATAAAGGTAACCAGTGAAAACCAGAAATAGAGGCTATAGAACAGGAGCCCCAAACATCAGTATGAACCATAACAAAAAGAGTAACACTAGGAGTAAATACATGAGTAAAAGAAGCACGATGATTTTTAGCAAGAGTACACACATCACATTTAAAAGCTTTCAAAGATACATTTGACAAATGCGGAAATAAAAAATGCATAGTAGGGGATGAATGGCCAAGGCGACAATGCCAAGAGTCCAGAGAGATCTGGGCAGCTAAAAGAGCCTGCGGAACATCGACGGAGCTGGAGTTGTCAAATAGATAGAGGCCATCCTGCATTCTACCAGAGCCAATCATTTTCCCCTTCTTCAGGTCCTGAAAAACATACAAGGTGGGAAAAAACGTTATAGAGCAACTCAGAGAATTAGTGAGGTGACTAATGGAAAACAGGTTATGGGTAAACTTAGGCACATGGAGCACCAAAGTGAGAGTAAGAGAGGAGCAAGGAATGGATAGGGATCCATCAGCAATGCTCACTTTGTCCTGACTAGACAAAGGAGAATAAGAGACAACCTGTAGCAGAACCTGTCATGTGGTCGGTGGCACCAGAATCAATAATCCATTGGGAAGAAGAGTAGGCAGTGGCGTAGTGAGCACCGAGAACTCCTTGATGGGCATATGAGGAGCTAGCCGACTCGGAGGAATGGCCAATCATGAAGCGGCGGAAGGCGAGAATCTCCCCAGCAAAAAGGGTAGAAGGTACCTCAGGGGCAGTAGGTCTACCTAAAGGAGCAGGGTCATCACCAACATCAGAAAGATGAGCCGAGCGAGAGGGAAAGGGTCGACTCGAACTGCGACCAGAGCCACAACCACCACGAGGTGCAGGACCACCGCGAGAAGATGGAAAGTCGTGAAGCTTAAAGCAGTTGTCCCGAGTATGACGAGCTTTCCCACAATAATTATAGAGCAACTCAGAGAATTAATGAGTTGACTAATGGAAAACAGGTTATGGGTAAACTTAGGCACATGGAGCACCAAAGTGAGAGTAAGAGAGGAGCAAGGAATGGATAGGGATCCATCAGCAATGCTCACTTTGTCCTGACCAGACAAAGGAGAATAAGATACAACCTGTAGCAGAACCTGTCATGTGGTCGGTGGCACCAGAATCAATAATCCATTGGGAAGAAGAGTAGGCAGTGGCGTAGTGAGCACCGAGAACTCCCTGATGGGCATATGAGGAGCTAGCCGACTCGGAGGAGTGACCAAGCATGAAGCGGCGGAAGGCGAGAATCTCCCCAGCAAAAAGGGCAGAAGGTACCTCAGGGGCAGTAGGTCTACCTAAAGGAGCAGGGTCATCACCAACATCAGAAAGATGAGCCGAGCGAGAGGGAAAGGGTCGACTCGAACTGCGACCAGAGCCACGACCACCACGAGGAGAAGGACCACCGCGAGAAGATGGAAAGTCGTGAAGCTTAAAGCAGTTGTCCCGAGTATGGCGAGCTTTCCCACAATAATCACATGTCACTTGGTCCTTGTTTGTCCACTGGCTGGTCCCTAGTGTCACGGAAAGAGTGGCCCTCGGGACTGAACTGTGTGGCAAGAGAAGAGCCCTTCGTAACAGTATCAGGTAGGCGAATCTGCCGACGATCATATTCTTGCTAAACCAAACTATACACCTCTGGTAAGGAAGACAGAGGAGAGCGGCCAAGAATCTGAACACTGATGAGATCAAGGTCACAATGGAGACAATGGAAAAACTCGATGATCCGGTTGCGTTCCTCCCAAGCATGAACCGACACCTCATCCTTTGGGGAGACAAGAGTAAGCGAGTCGAAATGATCATACTCTTGATAAAGCTGGGTAAACTCCTGGTAGTAGGCATCGGTAGGACAATCCCCTTGGCATAAAAGAAAAGTCCGTCGGCGCAACTGAAAGATTTGAGCCGCATTGCCTCGACATGAATACGTGATCTCGACATGCTTCCAAATATCGGCAACAGTGTACAAAAAGAGATAATTGCGGACAATAGACTCATGCATGGAGTTGGCGAGCCAAGACATAACCAAAGAGTTCTTGGAACCCCATTGTGGCCAATCAGGAGAGGTAGACGAAAGCGCCCTGGTAGTACCACTGAGGTAGCCAAACAGACGACGACTCTTGAGGGCCAAAGTGACAGAACGAGCCCATGAAAGATAATTGGTTCCATCCAACCTAATAGTAGTAATCTGAGGAGTCCCGTGATCATGAGAGACACGGAGAGATACAATGGGAGGCAGAGAATCCAGAGGAGCACTCCCACCGGAGGAGATATCCGCAGTTTCACCACTCCCTGACATCATAGGCAAGGGAACCGAACAACACCGGGCTGCCAACGGAGAGAAATCTCACTCATAGAAAGAGGAGAAGCCTGTAGGAAAGCAATCTCGCCAGAAGAAGAGACATCCCTTCATGGAGGGGGAACAGACGCCGAAGAAGCATTCTCGTAGGAGAGCAATCACGGTAGAAGAAGAGACATCCCTTCATGGAGGGGGAACAGACGCCCGTGAAGCGTTCCCTGCATCAATCTGGTGTTGAAGAACTCAAACAGTCATGCGAGGGCTGAGGACGACCGGGGTTGACGGGAAGAGGAAGAGCGGCAAGAGAGAGGGCACTTACTGGCACTGGAGAGGAAGAGCGATCAGAGAGGAGGGCGGAGCGGCCGGAAGGGCGGCCAAAGGAGGGCGCTTGCTGGTGGAACAAGCAGACGATGTGAGTGGGAAGGTGCGGGAAAGAGAGAGGAGGAAACGACACTAGCGGGAGCTGGAGGACACGACGCCGGCGGGAGCTGGAGGAGACGGCTCCTGCGCTAGCGGGAATGGGACAATGCTGTAGCGGCGGAAGCGGAAAAAAGGAGCGGCTAGGGCACCACTGGCTCTGATACCATGTTGAGTCCGTGGAAAAATATATTCGTTTCATTAATGAGGGGATTCCCTCTTATATAAAAGAGGGAAATACAACAAGGGTAAAAAAGGAAATCCAAAAAACATTATAAAAGTAATTCTAATTCTAACAACATGTTTTACCGTACCGCAATTAGACCAGTGATGCTCTATGATTTTGAGTGTTGGGCAGTGAATTGTGTACATGAGCAAGAAATGGTAGTTGCCGAGATGAGAATGCTTAGGTGGATGTGTGGACATACGAGACTGGATAAAATTAGGAATGAATGTATCAGGGATAAGATAGGAGTGACACCAATTGCAGAGAAGATGCGAGTAGCTCGACTAAGATGGCTTGAACACGTATAAAGGAGACTATTAGAGGCACCTGTTAGGTGTGTTGAGAGTTTAGTCACTAGACATGTTAAACGGGGGAGAGGTAGACCAATAAGACTTGAAATGAAATGATAAGGAAAGACATGATATACTTAGCCATTAGTGAGATTATGACTAAAGATAGGGCACACTGGCGACAAAGGATCCATATGGCTGACTTGATTATAGTGGGATAAATGTTTGAGTATTGTTGTTGTATTACATACGTAATTATAATATTCTATATTTTTATTGGATTTTTTATTTAAGGACTTATTGGCCGGCCACATACTGCCAAATGCGATATAGAACTACCATCAATGATGAGAACTAACCAAAATGAAAAAAATGCAAAATAAAATTAAAATAGACAGAGTAAAATAAAATCTATAAACATCTCTCTATCAAAACTGGTGCTACACAAATTGCACCATATACTATCAAACTACTATGGGAAATAGGATGTCCAACTGTTGTTTCAGTGCTTTCATGCTAACTTTTTGACATGGAAGACATGCAATTTTTAAAGTTTCTAACCGTAGTTAAAAGTTGAGATTTTCGAAATTGTTGGTAGAACTGTCATGTACTTCAGGCATGATCAGACCACTAGTATGTTACTAATATTTGGGATAGGTTTTGGAATCCTTCATGTTACAAAATTTTCAGAGGATCATCGATCTGATTATAATCCAAGACACTCGTCCTTTTAAGAAAGGTTGAAATCCTGGTAATCTTCATACAAAAACCACTTTCTAAGAGAAGAAAAAGTTGCATTTTCATTACATGTGAATGCTTCTCAGATGGGGTGCATTAAAATGTAAGCACCCTAATACTTGGTGCAGGGTTGTGGATTGTGCTGATATCAAATTGTTGATCACATTCTTCTATAAACATGATTTAAAGTGATCTGTTTTAAGTTTGGTTGACAAAATTGATGCTATTGCTATTGTTTTACCAGGATCCTAAAATTCGGCCACTTGTTGAACTCGACTCTCAATCTCTGGAGCGCATGCTCCCTGAACTTCCTTTATGGGTGAAGAATCCAGATTTTGACAGGGTATAACTTCTGTGAAGTTGTTTGATCAGTTTAGTATTATGAAGGAATCCATGCTTCTTTGTCTAAACTTATTTCTTGTAGGTAGATTGGCTAAACAAGTTTTTAGAGAACATGTGGCCATATCTGGATAAGGTACAGTTTTTTAAAATTCTTATAATTTTCTTTGTGAGCATGATATATGCAATCCATTTCGTCATTGTACTAATATTTACTATTACTGGAGGCGATATGCAAAACTGCAAAGGAAGTTGCAAAACCAATTATCGCTGAGAACACTGCGAAGTATAAAATAGATTCAGTTGAGTTTCAAACACTGACATTAGGTTCCTTACCACCTACCTTACAAGGTTAGTATTTCTATGCCATAAAGTGTTTTATTTGAAAGTTACATTATGAATTTCTCTAAATTCTTGTCTTTTGAATTGAGATTTATTGGTGTAAGGAGACAAAATTAACTTTTTTGGGGAATACTAAGGCTCTATTTGTTTGGGCGTTTCGCTGCTCCGTTTTGGGCAAACGCCGCCGGAAGGAGGGTAAACAAATGAATCTCCGGCGGCGTTTTCTCCGTTTCCAGCCGCCTGCCTTGAGAAATGCCCAAAAAAGCTCCGTTTGGAGCAGCCACCTCGACCCTCCGATTCGAACACTCCGTTTCCACCCGCTGGATCGACCCGCCACCGCCGAACCAAATGAAGCCTAAATATTCAGCATTAGTTTTACTAAATGTTTAAGATCTAGTTTTTGAATTATCCTTCTTTCAATCCTATACATTTTTCAGTGTGTTAATTCTATCTAGCACAATTATTTTAAAAATTTGGAACAATACTATCTTTGGCCTACTAGGTTACTACCTGATAATTTTCCACATTTGTTCTTTCTTCTCATTTTGTATACTTCCACTATCCAATTAGCTTATGTAGATGACTTAATTTATTTTCAATTCTCTTAATTTGAATAGGAGAAATTTGCTTTGACTAAGTGTTTGGAAGTAATTGGTGTTATGTTGTAAAAGTAGGTTTAATTGAAGTGAGTCCTCAGGGACGAAATCTGTAGCACAAACTCCTCCAGTCGCACAACGAGCATGGAGTGTTCCTCGCCGTTCCTCTTCTTTAGCGGCATCCCCTTGAGACGTCGTCGACCCCTTTGTCGTCATAGCGTTAGTGCTTCTTTGACATGCAGCGTCTCCTCAGCCTCAAGTCTGCATGCATTCGTCGGAACTCATTGCTGAAACTACCTTGCAGAGCCATCAAAACTTATTGCTGATCCAGCGCCGCATTTATTACGCATGCACCTTTCTCAGTTCCCTTCCATCCAGCCCCATGCAACGTGCTTTGAAATTTCCTTGAGCTCATGCGCTAACATCTAGCTCAACACTTACATGATACCTAATTAATTCCTTTCCTAATGAGCTTCATTCATTATGCTGTAGATTTTTTTGATACCTATTAATTATTTAATTCATGTTAATCCTAAATCTGTGTTGTTTTCCTCTTAATCTACTACACTAGTAGCCCCCTTGCCAACTAGGTAGGAGCCGAGGATCCTACTTATTGGTTTCCTACTAGTATCCATTCTTATTACTGTCTTACTATTGCACTTTTGTTTTCCTATTATATCGGATTTCAATCTAATTTTTGAATCCTCTCCACTTCCATCTTCTGTTTCCAGGGATAATCTGTAGGAGGGTTATCCCGAACTTTAGATTTTTCATGGGTTTCTACTACATCCCCGCAGATCTTAGTAGTTGGGTCTCTCTTTGCATAACCTATACACTAGTATTTCTCCCGTGGCTACGGTACTTTTTTCCTACGACCTCTTGCCTGACGGTACTTATTCCCAAGGTGCTCTCGGGCTCATACTGATGCAGACGTTTCAGTTATGTTTTCGCTCAACCCCGGCGTTCTTACATTGTTGGGGTTGGCCTTGGCAACTCATGGAGAGCTCAAGCGCAGTAATCCACTTGTATGTTGTCGAGAGCATACACCTGTGGATCATCCCGCTTTGCATAGATACACCAGTATTTCTCCTGCGGCTGTGGTACTTTTTTCCTACGACCACTTGCCTGGCGGTACTTGTTCCCAAGGTGCCCTCGGGCTCATACTAATGCAGACGTTTCAGTTATGTTTTCGCTCAATCCAGATGTTCTTACATTGTTGGGGTTGGCCTTGGAAACTCATGGAGAGCTCAAGCGCAGTCATCCATTGGTATGTTGTCGAGATCATGCACCTGTTGATCATATTTAGATTTAGATAGATGAAGTAGAACCTTTGTCCCTTAGGGGGGGGGGGGTGAAACTACTCCCGACTCATTAGAGAATAGAAAATATTTACAAAATGATTAAGAAATTATTATTATAATTGAAGCAGCGTTTCAGATAGTGTGCTTATGAACTCTCTTGTTCTCACCATCTCTCTTTCCCTCACTTCTTTTGTCAGGTGTGCCCTTTTGATGCATCCTCGCCTCCTTATATAGAGAGAGTGAGGGTGCTGACATATGAAGGAAGACATCTATTCACATGGCAGATCAATTATGCTACCCACTTGCAAAACAAAATAGTGACCTTTGTGGCCTACTTATAAAAGGTTAAGGCAAGGAAAAAAAAATCAAGCACTAAAAAAAACAAATTAAGCACTCACGGGCTGACACTCCCCACATTTTCCCAAGGACTAGCCCTAGTAATGACTAAAGGGAAGGGCTCAGGCCCACCAAACCTAGCAATATTGCCCTCCAAAATTTGGGGTGCATCTGGTGTAACCCACATAACCAGGGGTTACATCTGGATTACCTACCAATACCATGGGAGGTGTCTGGCCTTTAACTCTTACTACTATTGGCTACTAGGTTACCTCTGCTGGCTAATGGCTGGAGCTGCTACATCTAGATGGCGGGCTCACTCACCATGTCTTCACTCGGGGTTTCTTTGGGAATGCCTCCACAGACTTTAACTTTAGTTATTAAAGGCGCAAGGTGCACCAAGGAACAAAGAAGTCTTGGAGCCTAGGAACAAGACTCAAGGCGTAGGCGCGCGCTTGACAAAAGCAAAACTTACATCAATTTTAAATAATCAACATCAAACATCATTTCAGCTTCTCGATCAAATTCTTCATCTAGTCTACTAATTAATCATTCATTATTATCGTTTATATCTCTTAAAAAATAGAATCAATATGATCACTTGCATCATATCTAAGTCCCAACACACAATTATTTTTCACAAACACTAAATCAATAAAATTTATTGAGTTTTTACATTATTTTTTTTTTGAAAATAAAAATTTTACAACAAAAATCTCACTCATGCGCGTCTTTTTTGTTCCAAAGGCACAAAAAAGGTACACGAAGGCGCAAACCTTTGAACCTTGTGAGCCTTGAGCTTTAGGCGAGCCCGAGGCTTGCCTTTAACAACATATAGACTTTAACAAAGTACTTAACTCGTTTTTTTTTGTAAAAGTAACGAGTTAATTTACTATCTGCATCTTTAAAACTGAGACTACGGGGAAGGATCATGGCTTCTTCGGTTGGGACAATCCATATTCAAAAATTATGAGATTCTACAGTGAGCGCTCCACTGTATGAAGGATTGGTATTAATTGAAGATCATGGCTTCTTCGGTTGGAACAGTCCATATTCAAAAATCATGAGATTCTGCAGTGACCTCTCCGCTGTATTAGATATTGATTTCCACATAATGGAAACCGTTGGCTGTGAAACCGATTAGGGAGCTGTCTTAAATTGTAAACCACATAAATATTCCTCTCCTGACAAAAGAAACTATTTGTCATTATAGAAGTGGAAAATTCAAAAAAAAGGCCCCACTAGCAGTATTGACCAAGAAATTTTAGCCGTATGCTATGATCTTGATTCCTCCCACCTCTTTATTCTCAACAAAAATGAAATATTAGTCCAGACTTATTGTGAGGCCTTAGTCAAATTTTTTAATAATTGCAACAAAAAGAAACTATAAGAGATAGACCAACTTCCTCGATTGCTTACTTAATAAGAATTACTGAGTTACATTTGAACACGTTAAAGTGAAAGATAACAACTTAGCCGATTAGCTTTCGCGCATCGTAAATGGATGACGTCTTGAAACTACATATTTTAAATAGTGAAAATAGATGTTGCTTACAAATTCTCGAATACTTATAGTTGAGATCATGTCGTGTTATGTATTGTGTTTTGTTTTTTGGTCTTTACCCGCATAAGGGTATTTTGGGACTTTGTATGTTTTTCTCCCTTCCTCTATATATATGAGTGAAGGGAACTCATAATATACTTTTGGTTTTATTCTCAACTTGGTTTCAGAGGCAATTTTTAACCTAATCCCGTATTTTTTCTTTCTCTCGCCGTCAACGCTCGCCCGCCTCGCACTCGCCGCGCCTCTTCCTCCGCTGGTTTGACGTCGCCTCCATGGTGAACCGCGGCCCTCTCGCCAGCGGTGGTGCGGGCTGAAGGAGACCGCCGCCTCTCTTAATGATTCACGCCGTGCTATCGTCACCTCCAGTCGATTTCTCTGCTCCTCCTGCGCCGACCATTTTCCCTGTTGCTGCACCGTCCATCTTCGCCGACCATCTTCGCTGCTGCGGCCATCTTCCTTGCTGCTGCTGCCTCTTCCAGATCCGGCAACTATTCTGACTTGCCGCTGTTTTCTTGGCCCCTACTGCTGCTTCTTCAAGATCCGACGACCATTCCCTGCTGCTGTCCATCTTCAGTGTCCCTCGATCCAGCCCCTGTTTCTTCTGATTATGGCTAGAGTCAGTTCCACTGCTTCTGATCTATCTGCTTCCAGATCTGCATATTGATGTCCCAGTGCCAGTTCGACTGTTGATTATTTGATCTTGTCTGTTTCTTTCTCATGGATGCTTCTTCGGCGGCCGTGGATTCTACATCGCCGAGTGTTATGGCACCCCGGATGGGTGACCCCCAGCGGTCTTCAGGTCACGCTGGCTCCCTGAAGATCACCACGGTGCCCTTGGATGAGACGAATTACCTTGAGTGGTCTCGGGCAGCACAACATGTCATCCACAATCATCAACTATTTGGATATATTGATGGAATCATTGTGGCGCCTCCTTCGGGTGATCTTTCTTTGAAGAGATGGGAATCCGAAAATTCTCTGGTGGTATCCTCGCTCCTACACTCCATGTCCCCGAAGGTGTATCAGAGTTACATGTTGATGGATTCTGCCTATGAGATCTGGACTCGGGCACGAGAGACGTATTCCCAAATCAGTAACTCCACTCAGATTTATGAGTTGACGCGTCAGATACTGGAGTTACGTCAGGGAACCATGACAATGTCGTCTTACTTCTCGAAGTTCGAGTGTATCTCTCAGAAATTGGATTATTTTGAGCAATTTACTCCTGTCTGTACTGCCGATGCAGTGTTGTTACAGAAAAAGGACGAACGATTTCGTATTCATGTGTTTCTGATGGGATTGAACATGGAAATGGATTTGGTTCGAACAAATATTCTACATCGATCTCCCCTTCCATCTCTTCAGGAGGCCTTTTGCATGGTACTTGGTGATGAAGACCGTCAGAGATCCCTTAGCACGGCTGCTCCTCCCTTATCTGAGCGCTCCGCTCTTACTAGTGTTGGCCGAGGTGGTTACAACCCTACCAACAAGATTCCTACTTGTGATTACTGTGGTCGTTGGGGCCACACTAGGGATGTGTGCTTCAAGCTCCATCATCACCTTGCTCCACCTGGATCCGGCTGTGATCGTGGACGTGGTCGCGGCCCGGGAGGAGAACATGGTCGTAGCCCTTATGATGCTGCTTACTCCACTGAGGTTCATGACGACATACATGGCCCTCTCCCAGGACATTTTACTGCCTCGAAATTGGATGCTCTTCGCCGCCTCCTGCACTACCAGTCGGCCACTCCTCAGAGTAGTACCCCTACTTCCTTTGCTACTGTTGCTATACCTAGTGCTAATGCTGCTGCCACTCCCTCGTCTGAATGGATCATTGACTCGGGAGCTGCCGATCACATGACTGACTCCTCAGGTTTCACTTCCTACTCTCTCTTGTCTGGTAAGGATAAGGTTATCTCTGCAAATGGTACCTTGTCCCCCATTGCGGGCAAGGGCAATATCTCATGCTCCTCGTCTCTTTCGCTTTCTTCTGTTTTGCATATCCCTTAATTTCCGCACAGCCTTCTTTCAATTAGCAATCTCACTCGGTCACTTAATTGTTCGGTAACCTTTTTTCCTAATTATTGTGTTTTTCAGAAACTGGGTACGAAGCGGACCATTGGCAGTGGTAGGAATCGTGGTGGTCTGTACTATCTGGATACTCCCTCATCGCCTCTTGCTCTCTCTTCTACCGCTATTACTGCTGTTGAAGTCAGAAACCCGACTTCACCTAGAGTTCGGATCTAGAGTTGCAGCTCACACCTACTCTTCCCGAGTTCCTTCCCTGACGAGAGTCTCGAGGACTAGAAACTGACCGTGGGCTTCAGCTCGGTGGTCCCACCTTTTACCCGGAAGAACTAAAAATTCTTCCCCTCCCTAGCCAGTGCTGAGCTAGGTGCCTTAGTGGAAGAAGAAGAAAGGGGTCAACAACCTTCTTCCAGACAGCTTATTGGTCTATTTATAGGCCTCTTAGTTTGACCTGCCAATAACCAAACTGAACCGACCTGAAATTACCAAAATACCCTGGGTTGGGTCTGCCAACAACCAAACTCCGCTGTTCTGAAGGTTTATATGTAGACCACCAAGGGAAAAATAGTAAAATTACCTGGGGTTAAAAAGGTAAAAAACGCCTTCCAACTGGACCGGCGCTCGACCAATCGTCGAACCGGCGCTAGATGAGAACGGCATCCCGCGGGTGAGAGTTTCTCCCCTTCTACCTCATCCTGCCTCGCGAGTAACTCGTCTCGCCTACTCCATCGCTCCTCTCTCGCCTTGCGAGTGCCCCGCTCCAAGGCTCCCTCTCGCCTTGCGAGTGGGCTCTCGCCTGCTCCTCTCTCGCCTTGCGAGTGCCCCGCTCCAGGGCTCCCTCTCTCCTTGCGAGTGGGCTCTCGCCTGCTCTTCTCTCGCCTTGCGAGTGCCCCGCTCCATGGATCCATCTCGCCTTGCGAGTGGGCTCTCTCCTGCTCCTCTCTCGCCTTGCGAGTGCCCCGCTCCATGGCTCCATCTCGCCTTTCGAGTGGGCTCTCGCCTGCTCCTTTCTTTTCCTTGAGCCTTCTCCTCCCGCGGGCCCGAGGTTGTACACAATCCCCCCTCTTTTCGAGGTTGCCTCAAACTCGGAAAGAAAGTCCAACCGAGGCTCGCGACATTAAAGTTCATTTATGAGAGAATCTTTTGCGGGGCCCTCCTCTGGAGCCTATAAATATGTGACACCTACCCCGCGTAGAGAGTGCCCCCTTTCTCACCTCTTCCTTCCTCTGCTCCATCGCCGTCATGTCTCATAGCCAGAGTTTCCGCGAACGTCTCGCGATGGTGCGCAAACAAAACAAGGCCAATATGGCTGCTCTGACCCCTGCTTTGGTTCGCACCCCTGCTCCCTTACCGTCGTCATCTCGCCCGAAGAATGTGAAAACTGCTGGCCCCCCTTCTCGATCGAGGAGCCCACTCCCGCATCTTTGGAAATCCGTACCCCTCCTCCCGCGTCTCTTGAGGAGAAAAAGGTGAATTTTTGCTCTTGCCCCTCTTTTTCCTTTATTCATCTTCTTATTTACTCACTGCATGCTTCGCCAGGGAGATCTCGCCCCTCATTACCAACTGGTAAACCCGTTGGATAATACCGTCATCCATCACCAACACTCCGACTCGCCTCAGCCATCTACCCCTTTGAATACGAAGAACGACAACCCTTCCCAGGTCGCCGGGACCTCTCGCAACCCAGGTAAATGAACTGGACCTTCCCTTTCGCTCCTCTGTGCCGCTCGCCACTTCCAAGCCCTCTTGCGAGAACACCTCTCATTCTGTCCTTTGACTCCTTCCTGCGTAGGCACCCAGATCGACTCGCCCGCAGAAGACTTCTCTGGGAAGCTCGTTATCTCGCTTCCTCCTCCCCCAGACGAAATTGAAGATTATCTGGGCGACCCCATGGATCCGGTGGAGATGAAGCGTAGGACGACCGAGATGTTTCGGAAATACATACGCATTATCCACAAGATGGAACAAGACAAACAAGCTGCCGATAGGCGAATTGACTAGCTGGAGATTGAATGCGCTCGCCTGTCCTCCGAGATTGACGCTGGAATCGAGATAAACGAGACAGACCCTCAGGCCATTATAAACGAGGTCGACCAGCAACTCCGTCTCGCGCGCCGTGGTCTCGATGCTGTTCGCGCCTTTCACATCCCGGGTCGGCCCTCGTGTGCGGGGTATCGCGGTGGAGGGCATTGGAATTGGCACAAGAACTGAAGACCCTCCGCCTCGTCTCGCCTGTTTAATAGTCTCGTCCATTTGATTATATTCGTAATCCTGTAATCTGTATTATTCTGCCGTCTCGCCTATAATTTAAACCTTGTGGACACGATGCCCGCCTCGTGCGGAGTGGAGCAATAAATAACATTGCTATCCTGTTAATTTCTCTCTGCTGAGCTTAATCATCATGACTATGTTTAATTAATTGCTTTTTACTTTATTTTATTTTTTATTTTGGCTTGCTGGAAAAGCCCTCGCTGGGCAATACGATTCGAGGTCAGGAGAGAGAACGTGAAACGCCGTCCGACTCTCCAACTTCCTCCATGCTTTTCCCGCCCATTTTTCCATATTCATTATCCACTATAAATATCCCCCCTAGACCAAAATGATCCACCTGTGCTTCCCCACCCCTGTTGCGTCTCAGATCTTGCTCTCTCGCTTCCTTCGTCTCGCTACTTGCTCTCGCCGTTCCCTCTTCTCCCCCTCTCGATTTTTCCGTCTCGCTTATAATGGGAAAGAAGAAGGCTGAGGAGGGTGAGGGGCGCAGCCGGTGCGGGAGGAGATTTGCTGACCATGACTTCCCCCCCGGCAAGATCTCTGAGGAGGACTACAACCTCTTCACCCACCAGTTCCTGGCGGAGGGATTCGAGTCGCCGCCCCCAAAGGTCGGCAAGTCAATCAACACTTTCTTTCCCGGCGAACTCGCCTTCCCCGTCTCGCACTTTGAGGAGGGGCTGAGACTTTCCCTCTGGCCGGAGGTTAAACAGGTCTTGAAGTATTTTGGAGCAGTCCCTGCGCAACTAAATCCGAACGCCATCTCGGTTTTAGTTGCTTTTGCCAGTTATATGCGCCGGGAATGCATTGAATTCTGCCTGACCGTCTTCCACAAGCTATTCATCTACCACGCCAACCACGATAACGTCTCCTATTTCACAGGGCAAGACCTGAAGGTGCGAGACGCCCAACAAAAATCACCATTAGCTTACCGGCTTCGTCTTCATTCGCGGAAACCTGGGGGGTATCCCGCTCGCGCCCGTGTCGCATGCCGAGATGTTCTACGTATCTCCCTAGGTCGGCGGCGCGGACAAAGTCCTCTGTGACTTCTTTACAGGAAAAAATTTCGAAGTCCATTTCCTGAGGTGAGGCCTCGACTCGCTCCTTCCTGTGCTTCCTGGCAAAGGTACACTCACACTTCTTTCTAATCGCTGAGTTGTTTGTTTAGGGGAGCGGAATATCCCTGTCCATCCCCCTTACAAGAGCAGCGCGAAGCCGTCAAAAGGTCTCGCCCTCGCCAGCATGGTAGCCGAGGCGGCGAAAGAATCGTTGGCTCTTGCCCCCAAGAAGAGACCCGGAGATGATGCCGCTCCCTCTCGGCACAGCCCCAAGAAAAAGGTAAAAAAGGTTGTGACGTTCCCTAAAGGGAAGAAAGAGACAACCCGGAAAGAGAAAAAGGAGATGTCGGGATCCTTGAGCCCCATCTCCGTAGGAGAATCTCAATCGCCTCGATCGCCTCCCCGACAGGCCGTCTCGCCTACCCGCGAGACAGCACTACTCGACCAGCCCGCCAACACTCCGGCTCAACCGACCAAATCTCCATCTCGCGAAGCCGCTTCCTCCAGTTGTCCAACCCCCTCCTCACATCAAAACTTCAACATGGGTCCTGTGCTACAAGATGCCGCCGGCGACCCAGTTCTTCTATGGGAGAAGGACTCGAACTGGGTGTCGGTCTCCACCCTCCTTCCCTCATGGAAGGAGCAGGACCCTCCCACTAGCCACGCTTTCTCCCTGGGCTACGACCTTTATGGTGGTCCAGAGGCAGATTCCGTCGAAAAGGAATCCTCGCGAGACCTCGTACTGAAGACCTCTCACGCCCCGCTGCGCGCCCTAGAGCTCTCGCACCGCATCTCACGCCTCCTGGTTTTCAACAATAAGAAATGGAAGGACGCTGAGGCGGGCCTAGAGCGGTGGAGCGCGAGAAGTCGGATGGTCTCGAAAAGAGGCTGGCCGTTGCTGAAGCCCTCCTCACGAAGGCTCAGGGCGGCGTGGTAAGCCTTATCCTTAGCTAGTTTTTCTTTCGCGTATGTATCTCTTGCTAACTGATTAGCGTCTCGCAGGATGCCGAGACGGCGGAACGAATGCGCTTGCGCATAACGACCTTGGAGGAGGAGAACAAAGACTTGAAGGCCCAGAACGCCCATCTTCGTGACAGCGCTCTGTCATCCTCTCGCCCAGAACCCTTCCAAGCTCCCCCGCCTCATTATTCTTATGAAGAGGTCGAAGAGCTTTGCCGAGACGCCAACATTAAGACAACCGAGCTCGTTCTGAAGATGATGAAGGAGCTGGGGGTCGTCAAAGAAAACTCCGAAACCGTCACTGCTCGCGACCTAGTGCCACATCTTTACGGCGAGGAGGACGAGGATTCTTCTTCCAGCGAAGAGGAGTGAAGAACCGTTGGCGGGATCTGGGGCTCCTCCTCCCCTCATTTTGCTTCTTTCTTAACTGTACTATTTAATACTTGTTATTTTTTGAGATTTTTGAAGTATTCCTTCATAAGAGAGTACCCCCTCTTTTTTTTGTAATGAACAATTATGACCAAATGTATAAAGGAAACTTTTGCCGTATCTTCTCGCTTCTCATTCTCCTTATTTTACTTTACTTTGCTTTGTTTACTGCGAGACGGCCCTCTAATTCGTTTATAGTTGCGAGATGGAGCTACTCATTGTCTCGCCGCCTCGCTTGAGAGTTATTTTTAGAGTGCGGGTCGTTAGACTTCCCCCCGCCGCTTCTGCGCGCGAGACCATCTGACTTCCCCCTCGCGTCTCGCCTCAAGACACCTCCGGCGCAAGTGGCCCCCATGGATTAATCCGCTCCCTTATTAGGCAAGACTTTTCTTCCCCCGCGAGTGCCCACTCGCCGTGGACGAGACCCTCGGTCCTGAGCACCGGTCGGGAATGTCTATCTTCATTCGTACTGCTCCAACCTTTTCCTCCCATAGTTTTTTATTTTTCATGAACTTTCTTCGTTTGCTGTACTAGTAAAGATATTTTTTCTTCAAGAGATCTCACTGTTTACCCTGCCACCGAGTGAGCCTACAGTCCTGCCAGCTTGATGAGAACCTGGTCAACGGGTCTTCTCGGGGCCTCGCCATTCATCCTGCCACCGAGTGAGCCTACAGTCCTGCCAGCTTGATGAGAGCCTGGTCAACGGGTCTTCTCGGGGCCTTGTTATTCATCTTGCCACCGAGTGAGCTTACAGTTCTGCCAGCTTGATGAGAGCCTGGTCAGCGGGTCTTCTCGGAGCCTTGCCATTCATCCTGCCACCGAGTGAGCCTACAGTCCTGCCATCTTGATGAGAGCCTGGTCAGCGGGTCTTCTCGGGGCCTTGCCATTCATCTTGCCACCGAGTGAGCCTACAGTCCCGCCAGCTTGATGAGAGCCTGGTCAACGGGTCTTCTCGGGGCCTTGCCATTCATCCTGCCACCGAGTGAGCCTACAGTCCCGCCAGCTTGATGAGAGCCTGGTCAACGGGTCTTCTCGGGTCCTTTCCATTCATCCTGCCACCGAATGAGCCTACAGTCCTGCCAGCTTGATAAGAGCCTGGTCAGCGAGTCTTCTCGGGGCCTTGCCATTCATCCTGCCACCGAATGAGCCTACAGTCCTGCCTTGATGAGAGCCTGGTCAACGAGTCTTCTTGTGGCCTTGCCATTCATCCTGCCACCGAGTGAGCCTAAAGTCCTGCCAGCTTGATGAGAGCCTGGTCAGCGGGTCTTCTCGGGGCCTTGCCATTCATTCTGCCACCGAGTGAGCCTACAGTCCTGCCATCTTGATGAGAGCCTGGTCAGCGGGTCTTCTCGGGGCCTTGTCATTCATCTATTGCAATCTCATTTCATGGAAGAAAACACCTGGATTGTCATTATATCAGGAAATCATAACAAATTTACAAGTATTTGAGAATATGAAAAAATGTCAAAGGTAGAATCTTTTCAGGTCGTCGCCGCTTCGGGCGCGATCGAGGGGTACCCCGTCCATATCCTGGAGGTGGTACCCTCCTGACTTCAGGACCTCCTTTACCACAAAGGGGCCTTCCCAGTTGGGGTTGAGTTTTCCTACCGAGGCTCCTCTGCCTGCTGCATCTACTTTTTTGAGGACCAGGTCGCCCTTCTGGAACTGTCTGACCCTTAAATGCTTATCAAAATATCTGGCCATCCGGCGCTTGACTTCTTCCTGCCGGATCGATGCCAATTCCCTGAGCTCCTCTACCAGATCAAGAGAGAGCTTTTGCTCCTCCTCATTTTCTCACTGCCATCCTTCGTCTCCTTTCTTGGCAGCATCCACTCTGGGAGATTCAATCTCGAACTCTATAGGTATAACGGCCTCCGAGCCATGACAGAGTTTGAATGGAGTCTCTCCCGTGGCCGTGTTCGGCGTGGTCCTCAAAGCCCAGAGAACGGAAGGGAGCTGTTCTACCCAACTTCCCCTTAAGTTCTCCACCTTCTTTTTCAAGAGATTCACTATAACCTTGTTCGCCGCTTCCACCTGCCCGTTACTTCGAGGATGATGAACCGAGGCGAAGCGGAGGTCTATGTCCTGTTGGACACAGAAGTCTACGAATTCTCTGCTAGCGAACTGTGGTCCATTATCCGTGACGATGGCCAACGGGCGCCCATGCCGGCAGAGGATCTCTCCCCATACAAAATTTCTTACCACCTATGACTTCACCTTAGCCAACGCCTTTACCTCCAGCCACTTTGAAAAGTAATCCACCATGACAAGCAGGAACTTCCTCTGGCCACTTGCTTGGGGGAAAGGGCCCACCAAATCTAGCCCCCATATTGCAAAGCGCCAGGGAGTCGTGATTGTGCGTAATCTTTGGGCGGGAAGGAGTTGAAGGGGGGCGAACTCCTGACACTTTTACATCTCTTTGCAAATTCTTCAGCATTTCTTCTGAGGGTAGGCCAGAAGTAGTCTTGCCTTAACACTCTTCCTTCCAAGGTCCGACTTCCTGAGTGGCTCCTACATTCTCCTGAATGAATTTCTTCTAGAACTCTTGAGATCTCCCTCTCAGACACACACCGAGCCAACAAACCCGATAGTGTCTTTCGGTATAACGTCCCTTCCTTCAGCAGGTAGTACGCCGATTTATACCTGATCCGTTTCTTATCGAGGTCTCTCTCGGGAAGATGTCCCGAGGTCAAAAAGGTGATGAAGGGGTCCATCCAAGACCCTTGCTGGTCCACTTCCATCAATTCTCCCTCTTCTATGGAGGGTCTGAAGAGCTCCGTCACGGTTCCTCCAGCTTGAGGGCCGTGCTTGGCGAGCAGGTCAGCCTGAGCACTTTCTTCTCTTGGGATGTGTTGAATTGAAAAGCTACGGAACTGTCCGATGACACCTTTCACCTTCATCAGATACAATTGGAGGGTGGGCTCCCTTGCTTCAAACTCTCCATTGATTTGTCATGCTATTACCATAGAGTCTGTGGAGACTTTGATGTCTTGTATGCCCAGCTCCCGAGCTAGCTTGAGCCCTACGATGATCGCCTCGTACTCTGCCTGGTTGTTAGTGATGGTGAAGTGAATCTTCAGGGCTTGCTCAATTCTGGTTCCTTCGGGAATCACTAAGATCATCCCTCCTCCAAAAGAACTTTTTCCAGAGGCTCCATCTACTAGCATCTCGCAGACCGCTAGAAGAGGTGCTTCAGCTTCTCCGACCTCAACCACATAATCTGCAAGAAAATCCGCAAACGCTTGCGCCTTGATAGCTACCAGAGGAGTAAAAGTGAGATCGAACTTACTGAGCTCTATCGACCACTTGGCCAACCTCCCAGAATGCTCCACCCCTTCCAGGATGCGACAAAGAGGATGATCTGTCACCACCTGGATTGAGTGAGCCTGAAAGTATGGCCTGAGCTTCCTGACCGAGATGATGAGAGCGAAAGCCAACTTTTCAAGGATGGGATATCTGAGCTCTGCCTTCTTTAGGACCCTGCTTACGTAGTAGTTCGGGAATTGCTTCTTTCCTTCTTCTCGGACAAGGACTGAACTCACTGCTCCGCTCCCCACTCCCAGGTACAAGAACAAACCCTCCCCTTCTCTTGGCCCTTGGAGTAGTGGTGTTTGGGTGAGTTGTTGCTTCAGAGCTCGGAAAGCTTCTTCGCACTCGGGGGTCCATTCAAACTTCTTGCCTCCTCTCAGCGCTCGGAAGAAGGGCGAGCACTTCTCTCCCGCCCGGGAGAGGAACCTGCTCAATCCGGCCAGCTTGCCGGCGAGACGTTGGACTTCTTTAACGCTCTTCGGAGATTCTAATTCCAAGACTGCCTTCACTTTGTCTGGATTGGGCTCCACTCCTGAGGGGGTAAGGAGGTGTCCTAAGAACTTTCCCCTATTGGCCCCGAAGACGCACTTCGGAGGGTTGAGCCTCATCTTGTATTTCCTTATGGTCCCAAAAGTTTCTTCCAGATCCAAGACGTGGGACCCGAGATCTCGGCTCTTGATCATCAGGTCCGGATCACCAACGCATCGCAAAATGGATCTTCGTGGTCTGACAAGTCCTTCCTAGATAAGGTGATTTTCTCGTCCGGAGGAGGAGCTTGTGACGTCGAGGCAACGCTCCGACGATACATGGTATGAAGGCTCGCCTTACGGGTAGCCTCAATCCCTACTCCCCCGTAGATCATTCCGATTCCTCCTCGGTCTCCCACATCAGCTCGATTCACACACTGGTCCTCCTCCCCGGTCCCAGCCATCTCCACTATCCGCACAGGTAGCTGCTTCTCCCCTGCTCCTCTAACCCTCTTCATCTCCAGAAACTCTGGGCAGGTAGCCGTCGCGTGACCTTCCTCTTCGTGGAAGTCACAATATGGCAAGGCTACCTCCTCCTCCCGTCTCCCCTCCTGATGATTCCTCCTCCTTCCAGCTCCAGCTCCTGCTTTCCCCCGTTCTCTTCCTCTTCCTCTCCCTCGGACAATGGCCATAGCTTGCTGAGGCGGTGGTAGGGGTGGTCTAGGACCGTATCCCCACCCCTGCTGGTTGAATCGTCCCGGTCCTCCCTGATAGTTCCTTACTCCTTGGAGAAAACCTCTTCCCTGTTCTTGAACAGGGCCTCCTGGCTGCCTCCAACCCAACTCATGGTATGCCGGAGCCCTCGACTCCTCCCTCCTCCTTCCTTCTTGCTGCCTTGCCCCTCCCGGCTCTCTCGACTCAGCCTCCGTCAGTCTTGCCAACTTTCGGGCGAACGCCGGGTTTGCCGCCTTCCTCGCTATCTCCTTTGCGGCTTTCTCCATCAACCCCTCAAATGACAATGGCGCCTTTCGGGTTAAACTCATCTTGAAGAGGCCCTCCCGCAGTCCAACAGTGAAGGCCATCTGGAGAGCAAATCCTGGTACCTCCTGAATGTCCAAGATTTATTCCTGAAATCGGTCCACGTACTGGGCCAAGGACTCATCTGCCTTCTGCCGGATCTGAAAAATCGATTTCGGGTTCCTCTTCCTTTTCTTCGAGGTCGAGAAACGCAACTGGAAGCTCCTACTCAAGTATTCGAAGCCATATATCGATCCCGTCGGGAGTTGATGAAACCAGTCCCTAGCTTTATCCTTCAAGGTGATGACGAAAAGACGGCACTTGAATGCGTCTGTCATCGGCCTGATTGAGATCGCATCTTCGAACCATTGCAAGTGCTGGAAGGGGTCGTCTTTCCCCACATAGTAGGTCATCTCCGACTCACAGAACCCTTCCGCGACGGGAGATGAAAGGATCAACTCGCAGAATGGGGATCCTCTCGCCAGGGGTCTCGCCACCTCTACTCGCGCGACGACAACACCAGGCGAGATGACACTCGCAGGGCTGGGGAAAAACTCCCTACCTGCCAGGTCTCGCCCGCTTCCTTCCACCACCTTTTCTTTCCCAGGCCGCCCCCTGTGCGTCCTCTTCGACGCTTGCCGAGACGAGCTCGTCCTGATGCGCTAGACCGGACGCCTGAGATAGGGGGGTCGAGCAGTCGCCTCTCTGCGAGATCCCCTACAGCATGTCCATGATGCCTCTGATGGACGCCATAAATTCCTCTCTCCCTACATATCCTCTCGGGTTCTTGGACCTGCCCTCGTCTCCTTCGCCAAGATCTCCTGCCATGAAGTGGTTCAAGATTCTTCTGTGTAGGCTGCGATCCACGCTCACCGCATCAAAAATATTGAAGGCAGAAACCCGACTTCACCTAGAGTTCGGATCTAGAGTTGCAGCTCACACCCACTTTTCCAGAATTCCTTCCCTGACGAGAGTCTCGAGAACTAGAAACAGACCGTGGGTTTCAGCTCGGAGGTCCCACCTCTTACCCGGAAGAACTAGAAATTCTTCCCCTCCCTAGCCAGTGCTGAGCTAAGTGCCTTAGTGGAAGAAGAAGAAAAGGGTCAACAACCTTCTTCCAGGCACCTTATCGGTCTATTTATAGGCTTCTGAGTTTGACCTGCCAATAACCAAACTGAACCGACCTGAAATTACCAAAATACCCCGGGTTGGGTCTGCCAGCAGCCAAACTCTGCTGTTCTGAAGGGTTATATGCAGACCACCAAGGGCAAAAGAGTAAAATTACCCGGGGTTAAAAAGGTAAAAACCGCCTTCCAACTGGACCGGTGCTCGACCAATCGTCGAACCGATGCTAGATGAGAACGGCATCCCGCGGGCGAGAGTTTCTCCCCCTCCTGCCTTATCCTGCCTCGCGAGTAACTCGTCTCGCCTACTCCATCGCTCCTCTCTTGCCTTGTGAGTGGCCCGCTCCAGGGCTCCCTCTCGCCTATCGAGTGGGCCCTCGCCTTCTCCTCTCTCGCATTGCGAGTGCCCCGCTCCAGGGCTCCCTTTCTCCTTGCGAGTGGGCTCTCGCAAGCTCCTCTCTCGCCTTGCGAGTGCCCTGCTCCATGGCTCCATCTCGCCTTGCGAGTGGGCTCTCGCCTGCTCCTCTCTCGCCTTGCGAGTGCCTCGCTCCATGACTCCATCTCGTCTTGCGAGTGGGATCTCGCCTGCTCCTCTCTTTTCCTTGAGCCTTCTCCTCCCGCGGGCCCGAGGTTGTACAAACTGCTGCTGATGCTCGACGCTGGCACTTGCGCCTTGGTCATCTGTCTCCAGTCTATCTTCAGAAACTATTTCCTATTTTATCTTCTTTTGTAAACGTTTTAAAATGTGATGTTTGTGAAAAATCTAAACATGTTAGACATTCTTCGTTGCATTTCTCTTCCCCTAGCACTACTCCTTTTGCTCTCATACATTCTGATGTTTGGGGTCCTTCTTCTGTTGTATCTTTAATTGGTTATCGTTGGTTTGTTACTTTTATCGATTGTTTTTCTCGTACTGCTTGGGTTTACCTCTTAAAGAAAAAAAAGGGTGTTTTCTGTTTTTCAAATCTTTCATAAAATGGTGCAAACTCAGTTCAGTGGTAATATCCGGGTTCTCCGTAGTGATAATGGGGGGGATACGATGATCGGGGAGCATTTGGCTCCTACCTCGCTAATCATGAAATCATTCATCAAACCACTTGCGTTTACCCTTCCACCCAAAATGATGTTGCTGAACGGAAAAACCGACATCTTCTTGATGTTGCCCGGTGCCTTCTCACTACCATGCATCTCCCTAAATCATACTGGGGTGACTCCATCTTAACCGCTACTCATCTTATCAATTGTCTTTCTTCACGGGTTCTAAACTATACTACTCCTCTCGCCCGTCTTTCCTCTACTTCTGAGGTTTATACTACTCATCTTCCACCACGTATTTTTGGGTGCGAATGTTTTGTTCACATCCATCAGCCTCATCGTGACAAGCTTGATCCTCGGGCTCTCCGGTGTGTTTTTCTTGGCTACTCTACCATTACAAAAAGATATCGGTGTTACCACCCCCCTTCCAGACATTTTTTCTGTACCTTGGACGTGATCTTCCGAGAGGAGGAATCTTACTACTTGGATTTGCCTCACTCCACTCGTCAGGGGGAGAGCAGTAATGATGGCATCAAGTCAAAGCCACTTCCTCTGATTACTCCTACACATATCTTGCCTTCCACCATAGCTACTCCTACTACAACCCATTTGTCTCCTACACCTACCTCACCTACACCTATGTCGTCTTCTGCCATATATCACCATCCGTCCCTCATCTCGCCATTTCCTCATATATATCATCGACTCGAAACAGGTAAACAGTCCACCTTGTTCCGCTACTGCCAGTGCCATCTTCGAACTCAGATTCTGATGATGATCTGCATGTTCCCATTGCGGTGCTAAGAGGTAAGGCTGTGTGTACTGAACACCCTATCTCTAATCATGTTGCTTATGATCATCTCTCTCAGCTTCACCAAGCTTTTATATCTTCCCTGTCCGTCATTACTATCCCAAAGACCTGGCAGGAGGCGGTTTGCATTCTGACATGGACTCAAGCAATGCATGAGGAAATGTCCGCCTTGGATAAGAATCACACATGGGATGTCTCTTCTCTTCCTCCTGACAAGAAAGTCATCGGTTCTAGGTGGGTCTTCTCTGTTAAGCAAAATCAAGATGGTAAAGTTTAGCGATATAAAGCCTGTCTGATGGCTCGTGGTTATGCCCAGACTCAGGGGGTCGACTATCAGGAGACCTTTGCCCCGGTAGCCAAGATGGACTTTGTTCGTGTGATCCTATCTTGTGCGGCGTGTTTGGGCTGGGATCTACATCAGCTGGATGTCAAAAATGCGTTCCTGCACGGTGATCTCGATGAAGAGGTGTACATGACATTTCCCCCAGGTTTTGTGAAAAAGGGACAAGAAGGACTGGTCTGCCGACTAAGGAAGTCTTTGTACGGGCTCAAGCAATCTCCCAAGACTTGGTTTGACAAATTCCACAAAGCCATGATCAAGTTTGGCTATAAACAGGGTCATTCAGATCATACTTTGTTTGCCAGGAAGAATGAGGGAAAAGTGGTTGTCCTTATTGTTTACGTTGATGACATTGTGATCACCGGAGATGACTTAGAGGTGATCTCAAAGCTGAAGACTCTTTTGTCAGCTGAGTTCGAAGTTAAAGAATTGGGAAGGCTTCGCTACTTCCTAGGTATTGAAGTGACTCGTTCTGATCGAGGTATCTTTGTCTTGCAGCGCAAGTATGTTTTATATTTGTTAACGAAGACTGGAATGCTGGGTTGTGTTCCTGCGAACACCCCTATGGAGGAGAATCATAGGATTGATGAAGACACCGATGGGGATCGAACAGATGCTTCAAGCTATCAGAGATTGGTTGGAAAGCTTTTATACCTCTCACACACTCGTCCCGACATCACATATGTTGTTGGGATCTTGAGTAGGTATATGCATGCCCCAAGAATCAGACATCAGGATGCTGCATATCGCGTTCTACGGTGCTTAAAGAAGGCTCCGGGTCGGGGGCTAATGTTCTCAAAGAACAACCATTTAAAGATTGATGTATTTACTGACGTGGATTGGGCCGGAAGCCGTGATGATAGGAAATCTACAACGGGGTATTGCACCTTTGTTGGTGGAAATTTGGTCACGTGGCGTAGCATGAAGCAGAATGTGGTGGCCAGATCTAGTGTTGAAGCCGAGTACCGGTCTATGTCTCAAGGCTTCTGTGAAGGTCTATGGTTGCGCACTTTATTGCAAGACCTGAACCTCCAGGAGGATGCTCTAATTTCCCTGTTTTGTGACAACAAAGCTGCTATCGGTATTGCTCACAATCCGGTCCAGCATGACAGAACTAAGCATGTCGAGGTTGATCGTCATTTCATCAAAGGTCATCTTGAAAAAGGGAACTTAGTTACACCTTTTGTTCACTCCAGAGACCAGTTGGTCGACGTCTTCACCAAGAGCTTAGGATGTGATGTCTTTATTGATGATATTCAAAGACTCAGAATGACTGATATTTACCACTCGACTTGAGGGGGAGAGTTGATCATGTCGTGTTGTGTATTGTGTTTTGTTTTTTGGTCTTTACCACATAAGGGTATTTTGAGACTGTATGTTTTTTCCCTTCCTCTATATATATGAGTGAAGGGAACTCATAATATACTTTTGGTTTTATTCTTAACTCTTATAACAAAGTCATCAAAAATTATGGTTAATTAATCATAGCAAGAGAAATCACAGATATCAAAAGATTCATTAATGCTGAAACACCCCAACCTAGTTTAACAACAAATTAGCAGTCCGATCGGGCCCGGTGATAAGAAGTAAACTAAGTATTGGTAATAAAATTGTATATAGTAGACATAAATAAAAGTACTAAAGGAAACTTACAACGGAAATAAGATAAGCAGTTAATGGTAAACAAGGGTATCTCAAATTTGATTCACAGAGTCAACTAATAAAGGAAAAAACTGTAAATTTTGAATCATTGAAAGCTTACTTAATGTCTGTTACATTGAAAACATTAGATAATTCCATTACACGAAGTCCAAAGAATAAGTACAACTACTGAACTGAAATACAATTGATGAAAAAGATAACCTAAATTGAAGAATCGTAACACTTATACTATGCGTAGCTCCCCACTAGTGAACCCTGTAAAGAAAATGTCCAAAGATGAGTTAGCCCATCTAGTTAATAAGAAAGACTACTCCTCCCAATAACACTAAAAATACATAATTAGGTTGTATAAAAAACAGGAGTTTTTAATTATTATTGTATGTTTTTGAATAATCTTTCTATAGTCTTATAAGTTGTTATTTGCAATGATGCATTATGAATTTCATCTTATTATCTGTGTTCTTGTCTGTACTGAGTTTTGGTACCTTGCATTCTTTCTAAAGATGGAGTAATCAAATTTTATGTTTTATGACACTGGGAGCTAGATTATATTGAGTTTTGGTACCTTGCATTCTTTCTAAAGATTGAGTAATCAAATTTTATGTTTTATGATTTATTGCACTTATTCTGATTGTGGAGCCCAAAGGATGACCTGAAGACGCCCTGAACTGAAATGCTCCCTGAGCGGAACAATGGCTCGTAACTAAAAATTTCCAAATATGGAATTGTGCCAGATGACCTCACGTCTGAGGCTCATGTGGACAACGAGATTTTACTTTTACGATTTATCGTACTTAATCTGATTAAAAGCCCAAATGACGACCCAAATGTACTCAGAACTGGGGTGCTCTCTGAGTGGAACACAGACTCGCATCTGAAAAATCTCCAAGTCTGGAACTATGGCTGACGACCCCACGCCTGAGGCTCATGTGGAGTGTTGTTCAGATGAGAATGATGTAACTGATCTGAATCTTATTACGTGTTTGAATTTTTTCTTCTTCGTTTGATTTAATTCTACATTTTTAATTGTATTTGATCTTGCTGTAAATGCAAGTATTCTTGTTACACTTTTTATGTTTCATCGTACCTAATATTAGACTTTATTATGCATTACTAAGTTACGTGTTCATTACTTTCTGCACTATCTGAAGTAATTTAATTAATTTGATACTGACCCTGGGAGTTGGATAATTAAATTACTTAAGCATTTTAAATAACTTAGATTATGCAATTATACAAGGTGGTATGTCTAGGTGAGAGCAGTCGAATTTCTTACCTCAATATTGCGATGCTCGTAGACACGGCGAGGCGGCATGATTCCTTTTAGATTATTCTGACAACTCAACCTTCTCAGATCTTTGTCAACCATCACCCAAAATCTGAAATATGACAAACCCTTTTTAATTTATTAATACCCTTGTAGGGTTTCGATGAATGCACAAAATCATTTCAAGTGCAATTAATAGTAGAAAAACTTTTCGAATAAGGAAGTGTTAAGGATTTTTACCACTTTCCTTTCCAACCCAATTAGATCTAAGATTTTTGAATTTAGGTTTCATAGAAATTTAAGACTAGTAAAAAGAATAACAGAATGATCATAACATTAACTGCAACTTACTGCAAGAGGGGAAGAATCAACGTGCGGGCTTCTAAACACGAAACAACCCTATTTTTCTGGAGTCGAACCTGAATGGGACATGATTTAGCTGAGAGGAGTACATATCAACTTAGAATTTCAGGAAACCTCAAGGAAAATCACACCAGAGAGAAAAACCGAGACTCACTTGATCAGACGGGATGAAACAGAAGGTTGGTCGAGGACTGAAATGCTAACAAATGTCGTCCAGATTTGAAGATCGTAGGAGAGACATCCAAAATCTTTGTTACAACCCCTGAAAGCCCAAAACACTACTTCCCGGGAATCCACGATAGTGCAGGGGGGTTGCGTAGGCTTAGGCTGGAGGAGATGGCGTCGTCGATCTTTAATAACGAGGAGGTCGGCGTGACTGACGACTGCGAGAGAATAGGGCTCTACGAGAGCTTTTTGTGAGGGAAATGAGATCAACTAGAGCTTCTGGTGAGAGAAATAAGATCGACGCATACTGTTGTCTGTGGATCGCTGAATACGTACCGATTTTGCCGCTGGAAGCATCTGCGTGAAGGAAAGGAGTGCGACGGTTTCTTCACTGGGAGTGCTAGGCTGCGTGAATAGTTGGGGCGTTTGTTATGAAAAGGAAACTTGACGGGAGTTTATAATTGTGGCTCACGATATGAAGAGGAGGGGGGTGTGTGACTTGGTTTTAATTTAAGGGGAAATTGATTTCTCTCACCCAGTTTACCAATTACGCTCCAATCAATTGAAATTGATTAGTAGAATTTTTACATATTTTTAGTATAGTATTTAGGTTAAATTTTATATGAAATTGTAAATATTATTTCTATTTTAATTAATAAATTTTTTTTATAATTTCTGTTATAATAAGAGTTGTATTTCAGTTTTGCAGATTTTTTGGAGTTTTTGCCCAAAAATGCTAGCATACTCCCCAGGTCATGCCCGTGACCCAGGGCGTGTCAACTTAATATCACTGTTCTAGAGCTGCTGCCGCCATATGAGCTGAATTCATGAAAAACTCAAGTCACGTACTCGGTCACGTCCGTGACCGAGGCCGTGTAACTTGTTACGCTCATATCTTGAAGCAATTTTGAAGAGCCTACACTCCAGCCGCCGAATCCAATGTTGCCACGTACACACCCGTGACATTCATGTCACTACTGTGTTCTTTGACTTCCTCCTGGACAGGTCTCGACACACGCCGAACTCAATTACTGCTGCCTCCCTACATGAAACGCCCCAAGTCACGCCCGTGACCTAGGGCGCGTACATCCCGAAATGTCAAATCCAGCCGTTTTCACGGCCGTTACCGCCGGATTCTAACCTATCACCTTTTTTTAGCTGGACACTCCCTAGGTCACGCCCGTGACCAAGGGCATGTAATCTCAAAATTTTCCCTATAAATGTAGAAGTCCGATTCCAACAATCTCTCCTCTTCCTTTGCCCATTTTGGGCTTCCCTTGTATAGTTTTCTGAATTTTTATGATTAGTTTTTTATGTTCTTTCTTTTATGTATTTTCAAATTCATATATTGTAGTCCTTTTATTAGCTTAGGTTCTATTTCATGTATTTTTCCTTCAATGCAATGTTTTTATTACATGAAATCTTTACTTTAAGCAATGGATATTTTTATGTCTTTCCCTTTTATTTTATGTATCTATCTTTCTATGCATTATTAACTTGGATTTTATTTCATCAATTTCTTCAATGTTCTCATCTTCTTCTTCCATGCACTTTTATTTTCATGTTAAGTAGTTGGTTTCGTAGTTCTTGTTTATTGCAAGCTTTGTTATGAAACCATTGTTCTCTTTATAATTGTTTCTTTTCTACCTTTGATTTATTCTTGATTTAGAACGTTATCGAATTCATATTTTAGTTATGGATTTCGATATTCGTTTTCGTACTCTATTAGCCGAAAGAATCATGCGTACGAATCGATCTCTCGGGAATAAAAAGAGTTGATCTCAACTCTCGAAAGAGGATGACGCAAATATTCTGGATATGAGTCAAATCCTATAGTGAGATTCACCCCGTTAAAGTGAGTTTTATGGTCACCCCGTTAAAGTGAGTTTTATGGTCACCCCGTTAAAGTGAGTTTTAGGGGTTTCGATTATAGAACGAAAGTTTGGTCGATCGACCTAATCTCAGGTGTGTGTACCCTCCAAAGTGGTGCGTTCATAATTTAGAAATCTCCACTGTCAATGATTGGATTTGAAGTTTATAAATTATCTTCTCTATTTTATTTCAAAGTTTGTTGTGATCAAGTTAGGTTTTCTTCTTTCATAATTTAGTTTTTCTTTTAAATTTTTTTTATTTTCTTTTGATAAAATAATAGTTTGTTTTCTCGAAGTAGAAGTACTCGACAGACCCGTGTTCTCATTCTATCCGGACAGAATTTTTTAGCAGCCGGGTTTAATACAACCTTGATATGCCTTTCATATCCAATGCTTTACACAATAGGTACGCTTGCCTTTATTGTTTATAGATTTGGAAATACTTTATATTTTCTCTATACAAAATCTCCAAATTTAGTACGTTATTGTCACGACCCGTTTCGACAAAAGTCAGAGTGCGCTTCGGCAGGGCCGTGATGCCACAGACATGGGCGAAAAGAAAGCCATGCCTGCTAAGGCGGATGCAGAGAAAAGCTGAAAATAGTTTTAAAGTAGGTAATTTGGAGAAAAACAGTTTAATTTTTATTGCGGAAACTTTTAGGATTTTAAAACGGTGAGAATTTTAGATGCACATGTATTTTGTAAAAATTCATATTTTTACAGGGTACTACTATAGATTTCATGCAATTATGATTCAAATGAGGATGCACATGCATTAACATCAAATTCTAGTACATAGTATTTAATAGCCTAACAGTTGTCCATGTATTACTGTTCATAATTATCACATAAAGAAAACATCTGACAGTAAAAGAAATGAATCAAAAACATCAAACCTGACACGACTAGAAGATCAATCATCGGAAAGCAGAAGCTTAATGCAGAACGGGCTCAGGAACCTAGCGGCGCTGACACGAAAGCTAAGGCAATTCCAAAACACAAAGGAAAAGTCTCAGAACATTAAAATAAATAGGTGAGCAAAGTAAATGTTCAAAACAGTAAGTGAAGCAAAAAAAGTTTGAGTACCAGATTCTCATGAAGCAAAACTATTCGAGACAAGCAAACAAAAGAGCTAAACAGAAACAGTTAGTTTAACAGACTACTTCGGAGAATAACCTAAAATTATTCATGTAATATGTTATAAGTCGTGATCGATGAAAGGTGTAGGTGTTGTAACAGACGCACATGACTCACGATCAGATCTGCGTGCAAGTCTTGTCGAAAAAGTAATTCTGCTTGCCGTGACCATGTCGACAGACAGATGCCCAGTTAGACGCTATAGTTCAAGGATTTGCTTACAACTACGGATTTGTTTTCAAACTTCATACTTAGTTGATTATTTTTCACATCAAGACCTGATACAAACTTAGCGATTCAAGTGTACAAAATTAGAGTTCATAAACGCATCAAGAGAGAAAATTGAACTACGGAGCAACATTCGCTCAATTCTTAGAACAAACCTAAGAAACCAGACAGACATCAAAAACCAGACAGACATCAGAAATTGGAATCGATGACACAGAAGGAATCAAAAGTGAGTTTTAACTCTTGCGGGTTTCGAGGGGATTAATGTTTCATAATAACAAGTAGCTTTATCGAGTATATCGCAGATATAAGCTGACATGTAATGGGTCGGGAAAGTCTAGTACTCATCTAGGTTATATCATTATTGGACTCAAGTATTTTCCACGTAAAAAGTGCGTTACGAGCATGATACATCAAAACATCAATCATATACTTGCTAACCAGAATTCATTACAGTTATTATCGTGACAATGTTGCTCGTGATTAACGTTCTACTATTCTTCAAATTACTCCTCAAAAGAGACAGAATCCATCAATTTACATATCCAATTAACTATCGTTCACTAACTCGTCTCCCGATTATCCAAATATCATCATTTACACTCACGACTCGCGTTATTCCTATCGCGGGAACCTCGAACGGATAACAAGTCTATTTAGGGATTCAAGATCAAAATTATTTGACGAAACAAGAAATAAATAACAAATTCAGACAAATATAAGATCAGACAAGGTAATTAAGTTCAATATTTGCAAGAGAGAGAGAGATCTCTACTTGCCTGAAAGAAGCTGCAATTGGCGGCGGCGGCTAAACAGCGCTAGCAAAATTGGCACTCCTCAAGTGAACCTGTTCAAGAACGACGAAAGCGCTATAACAAATTACCACTACGCTAACACAGACAAATTTATCTATCGCAAGACTCAGGCAAGAACATAGTTTAGAAATTTACCTCGCGGAAGCGGAAACTTGGCGACGCTTGGATAGGGGAAACCCTAATTCTTAGAGGGATTTCCTTCACGAACCGTCAAAGGGTGCGACGAACGATGTCGAAGAACACAAATACACAATAGTTAGATGATTACGAGGGACAAAAATCAAGAATCACAATTTAACATAATTTGGAGACAAATACTTTCCAGGGAAATTAGGGAAACTGAAAAGAGAGGGAGAGGAGAGAGAATATTACCTACAGAAGAACAAATCCATGCCCAAAATATGAGTAGAAAGAGGGTTCGAGCAAGACCCTAGGCGAAAACCAAACCCTAGCCACTCTTCTAGCCACATGTCGGCGAAAACAAGAGGGAAGAGGGTTGTTGCAGGCCTTTGGAAGAACCGGTGGCTTGAGGAGGAGCAGGAGGCGACAGGTCTGTCGTCCAGAGAAGGGGACGCACGGGAGGGAGGCGAAGCTAAAGCCGGATTGAGGAGGGGAAGCTGTCGGGCAGAGCAAGAGGATAAGACGGAGGCCACGATCAGAGGAGGAGTCGGCGGCGAGCAGGAGGCGAGGAAAATTGCGCCAGGAGGAGGGATCGAGAGAGCCGGCGTGTAACATCCTAATTTTGACACGAATTTTATTTAAATTTGTAGGGTCGAGTCGCGACGTTTTCAGTTAGTATTCAAAAGTATTAGTGTGAGTTGGGTGTGCCGATAGCCGTTTAGTAAAGTGGTATATGAGTGGAAATGGGGTGCCAATAGTTTTTTCCCCCCATTCTCCTCTTGCGGTTATCATTAAACCTCTAACCACACGATTTAAGCCCGCACGCTTATTATCTAACGAGAGAAAAACCGCAAGCAGCCCGACATTTATCCCGCACGCCTCTTTTCCACGGAAGAAACCGCAGAACCGTAAGCCCTCTCCCGATACGCCCCTTCCGCCAGCCGACGATGTCGAGCCTGACGCCCCCGCTGCCCTGGCCGACGCTTCTCCCCGCTCCAGAACCCATCGTCGGTACTTCCTCCCTCCTCTGCAGGCATCGACGAACTTCTTACATTTCGGTGCTGTGGGAGAACCGATTTCCTCCCCATCCGGTGTAGGTTAAGTGCTAGGTCACCAGTTTTGGTACCGGTAAGTTCGATTCCTCTCTTATCTCGATTTCTTCATGGAGATCCTTCGATTTGGAGGTTAAGCTAAACTAATTTGCATTCCTATTGCCCAATTTTAGGTTTTGGGGTACGTGGTTCACCGCGGAATTTGTGTGGGGCGCTTTGAGAGCCTCAATCGATATACGTAAAGGTAAATTATGAAGTTTTGCATTTGTAATTTTGTAACCCTAGATGTTTTGGAGATTTTCCACCGGAAACCCTAAAGGGGAAAAATTATGAAAATAGGTTTGCCTTAAATTGCAGGACTCTAGTAGGTTCGAGGCAGCACTCTGAGTTTTCCAGACAGTAGAATTTCCTTCGGAAGAGCTAATGTCGCCGCGCCGAGTGTACGAGCCTCGCAACACCACTGTAAGGAAATTTAATTCCTGTTAGTTAGACGTAGCAAAAATTATATTTTGTATACGCATGAGTTAGTTTCGTACAAGCATCATAAACATGCATAGGAAAGTTTTGACGATAGGAAAATGGTCGTGGAAAACGTGTAGGATGACGCTCTTTTCCATGCCCAAGTTAGCCAAATTATGAACAGTTGGTTTAGGTACGAAATTTTACCCGCGTACGTAAGTTTGGAATTTGAACAACCAAGGGCGTGAATGTCCCAACTAGTCGACCACAAGAAAGTCAAGGGTCGCTCAGTAGTACACCAAAAAAGATATCCCAAGCAGAGTAGCATCAGACCGAAAGGTCAATGAGCACACAAGTCTTTTCGTGCTCAGTAGAAGCGCACTACCTTTCTCATAAGACATATGGTATCTTGTGAGCAGTATAGTCTTGGGAGTTTACTTCCCTTTGAGACAGTTAGTAGATTCGAGACCGTGTCCGCGCGACACTAGAACAATTGAGTTCGTAAGATGGTCTCGGGTCGCCAGTTTCAGTTGCGCGTTAGGAGCTACTCTGCCTAGAGCCTTCCAAATAGATGTACAATTTAGAAGCCACTTAGAACTCAAGTATAGACCTGTCGCGAGTCAATAAACTAGTTAGTGAACGCCAAGACTTGGGTTAGTGAACTAGAAATCACGTACATAGAATAAATAGATGTTTTGAACAGGAAGTGGTGCGAAGGCATGCATAAAATATAGCATAAATGTTTTCAATGCACAAAACTGTTTTCTAAAGGCATGCATTCATCATATGAAAACTGTTTTTAGTGACACTAGGAGGAGTTATTTTCTTTACTCTGACCCCTCGTGGGCAATGTTTTTCAGGTGACCCAGGTGGGAAACTACGTCTAGGATGAGCGTTATGGGTTCGTCAGTTTGTAGTATTTTTCCCATTCAGTTTACTCTATTTCAGCATGTACTTGTAGATGAGGACAACGTACCTGATAAATATTTTATCTAATTTATATCAGACTATTAATGTTATACAGATTTTCAGTTATTTCAATTCCATTCATATTTAGTGGCTCTGTGAATCCAGATTTTGAGGTATGTGTGTACCCTTAGCTTATTTTCCTAGCTTCCGTTGTAAATGGTAAATATTTTTAGTAGATGCTTCTTTACTTATTGTATATTAGTTTTTAATACTCTTTCCTAGTTTTCTTTATATCGCTGACTCGGCCGGACGGCTGATTTCTGAAATACTGGGAAGGGTGTTACAAATTGGTATCAGAGCGAGGTTTAGGATCCCTTAACCCTAGAAAGAATTCATAGAGTCATAGGATTGTGTAAGAGTAAACTATTATTAGTACAACATTTAAGTTGCGTTTAAGTCCTAGTTTTCGCTAGAGTACGAAATAAAATTGCTAAGCCAGATTTCTCAGATACTTGATAAATAATCAGATTTCTTTTATATATTCTATCAGACACCACGAGTTAGTGAACCAGGTGAATCTTCACGTCAGGACCCTGTTCCTAATGCGACCATGGAAGACGCTGCCGTGCCACAACTACCACCAGTTCCAGCAGCTCCAGAGTGCACTGACATAGCGTCTCAGATTGCCAAGGCGGTCACTGTTGCCTTGATGGAGTTTCAAAGAGGACTGACTGCAGGGTTTCCAGCTCCAATACAAGTACCAGTCCCTGCACCAGTTTCTGACCCAGCACCCGTGGAGATGACCCTGAAGCGCTATTTGAGAAATTTTAGAGAACTTCAGCCTTCGAACTATAGTGGGGATGAGACCCCGATGGACATAGATGATTGGATAACAAACACCAGAGACCTGCTGAATATTTTGGAGTGCCCAGAGAACAAGAAAGTTCCTCTGGTAGTTTTCCTCCTTCGAGGTGAGGCAAAAGTCTGGTGGGACAAGTACCGGGCAGATGATCCTGCAGGTAAAGCGATACGAAATTTCCTCTTATTTTAGGAAGTGATGCGTTTTATTTTAAATAGGACCATATTTTTGGCCAGGTCGTACGTCAGACATGTTTACGTGGGGGCGAGTTCTCTAGAGCCCTTGCAAGCTGGTTTGTGCCTCCTTCCGCACGACGAGATCTCCAGGAGAAGTATCTTAGGCTTTTCCAGGGGGACAAGACAGTTACTGAGTACGAGCGAGAGCTTACTCATCTTGCTCGATATGTGGGCGTGATGTAGGGAGATCAGACTGATAGGTGCAGTCGCTTTGTGGATGGCTTGCGTGCTCGTTGCGGCAGCCGCTGATGACTATGGTCAACGCTGATTACAGGAGCTTAGTGGATACGACTCGCAGGCTGGAGGCTGATCAGCAGAAGGTTCAGAAGCGGAGTAATTTTTCGTGCGAAGCGATCTCAGGATTCGTACCAGCCGCAACAGATCAGGAATGATCAAGGAAATAATTGGAACAAAAAGCCGAAGCTTGAGGCTAAGAAGAGTGGTCAGCCTGGGGACATGAGCAAGGACTACCCCACGTGTCCCAAGTGTCAGCGTCGTCATCCAGGAGAGTGTTTGGCCAGCGCAGGCGTATGCTACAAGTGCTGACAACCTGGGCATATAGCTCGCTTTTGTTAGGAAGTTGGTGCGAATCAGGTATTTAAAGTTTTGTTGTATTCATTACATTCATGTAATTTCAGTAGATGTTAAATGTAAATTGTTTCCTGCAGTCGAAGTACGAGGTTGGTGACTCTAGCAGAGTAGATAAGGGCAAAGCGTTGATGATTACTGATGTGAGACCTCAGCAGGGTCGAGACTTAGTACAACCCAGAGCTTATGGGCTTGGTCAGAAGGAGGCGAAGGATCAGGAGGATGTAGTGACTGGTAAGTGCTTTATTTTACTTAACAAGTTTATTTAAATCCTCCGTAGTGACATTTATTTTCATCCTTCATAATTCATTCATGTAGACATCATTTTGATTCGTAATCTACCCTCTAAGATTCTGTTTGATACGGGTGCCTCACACTCGTTTATTGCGGAATCTCTAGTGCGTAAGTTGAATTTAGAAGTCTTCCCAGAGTCAGTACCGCTGGAAGTCATGATGCCGAATGGATCTCTTCTGCAGAAAAGAGATAAGTGCAGGGTCCCAGTGCAGTTTGGGGATACCGAGATTATCGTAGAAGCTTTGCAGTTACCTATAGCAGGATTCGACTTGATCTTTGGAATGGACTGGCTTTCAGCAGTCAACGCCAGGATTGACTGTAGGGCGAAGCAGATTCCGTTCGATGGCCCCAACCGGACATCTTTTTCTTTTCAGGGTTTGAAGGGAGTAGTGAAGATGATCATATCTGCAGTCCAAGCGAGAAGGTGCATCAGTAAAGGTTGTGAAACCTTCGTAGTACTGATGAGCTCGGAGTCTAAGACTAACTTGACAGAGGTACCAGTGGTGCAGGAGTTTCCCGATGTTTTTCCGGAAGAGCTCCCTGGTGCCCCTCCAGATAGAGAGATTGAGTTCCCGATAGACTTGCAGCCTGGGGCTACACCGGTAGCCAAATCTCCCTATCGGATGACTCCAAGGGAACTAGCAGAGTTGAAGACCCAGTTGCAGGAGCTGCTTGATTTGGGCTTTATACGCCCCAGTACTTCGCCATGGAGTGCTCCAGTACTGTTCGTGAAAAAGAAGGATGGTAGTCTGAGACTGTGCATAGATTACCGTGAATTGAACAAGCTGACCGTAAAGAACAAGTACCCGATTCCCAGGATTGATGATTTGTTCGACCAGTTGGTGGGAGCGAGCACCTTTTCCAAGTTAGATCTGAGGTCGGGCTATCATCAGTTGAAGATTCGTGACGTGGATATTCAGAATACGACATTTAGTTCTAGATATGGACACTTCGAGTTCGTGGTCATGCCGTTCGGGCTGACCAACGCCCCTTCAGTGTTTATGGACCTGATGAACAGGGTATTCCGGGAGTACTTGGATCGTTTTGTCATCGTTTTCATAGATGATATCTTGGTGTTCTCTAAGAGTACAAAAGATCATGCAGCACACCTCAGGATTGTTTTGAGCACACTCAAGAAGAACCAGTTGTATGCTAGGTTTTCAAAGTGTGAGTTTTGGATTTCAGAGATTGCATTCTTAGGCCACATCATCAGTCAGAAAGGAGTTAGTGTTGATCCGAAGAAGATAGAGGCTATTAAGAATTGGTCGAGACCGACGACAGTTTCAGAGGTTCGCAGCTTTTTGGGTCTTGCTGGATATTACAGGAGATTCATCAGAGATTTCTCAAAGATAGCCTTACCACTGACTTCCCTCACTAGGAAGGGTAAGGGCTTGGATTGGACAGTTGAGTGCGAGTTGCCTTTTGAGAACTTGAAGGATAGGCTAATGACCGCACCGATCTTGAGTTTGCCTTCAGAGCCTGACAGGTTTCAGATTTATAGCGATGCTTCAGGTCAGGGTTTGTGCTGTGTTCTCATGCAGCATGGAAAGGTCGTAGCCTATGCCTCAAGACAGTTAAAGGTTTATGAGAGGAACTATCCCGTGCTTGACTTGGAGCTTGCATCAGTCATTCATGCTCTGAAGATTTGGAGGCACTATCTCTATGGAGTGCTTTGCGAGATCTTTACTGATCATAAGAGCCTCAAGTATATTTTTGATCAGCGATAACTCAATTTGAGGCAGTGTAGATGGTTAGAATTTCTATCAGACTACGACGTAGACATACAGTACCATCCAGGTAAGGCGAACGTTGTAGCTGATGCCCTTAGTCGTAAAGGTTCTTGTTTTTCCCTTCTCACTCAGCAGAAGGAGTTGGTTCGAGAGCTGGGGAGACTGGACAATGTCGTTGTGCCCCGTTGCAGTTTTGGTTCAGTTTGGTTGAGTTGGATGGAGATTTCATGCGATATTAGAGATAGAATCAGGACAGCTCTACCGTTGGATACAAAGATGATAGAGATTTGGATCTCAGTGCAGTCAGGTCAGAAAGAGAGATTCTCTATTCAGGATGAGTTATTATTGCATGATGGCAGGGTGTGTATCCCAGATGTTAGTCACCTTCGCGAGGACATTCTTTTTGAGGCACACAATTCTAGGTATTCTATACATCCTGGTAGCACGAAGATGTATGCAGATCTTAAGAAGGTAGTCTGGTGGCCAGGTTTGAAGAGTGATGTTGCAGATTATGTAGGGAAGTGCGAGACATGCAAGTCTGTTAAGGCCGAGTGCCAAATGCCTGGAGGCAAGTTGCAGCCACTTCCCATTCCCGAGTGGACTTTTGAGGATATATCTATGGACTTTATTCATGGTCTGCCGAGATCGCAGAGTGGGAATGATTCTTTGTGGGTTATAGTTGATCGACTTTCTAAGGTCGCCCATTTCATTCTTCTTAGGAAGACGGATCAAGGTCCGAAGCTGGCACAGTTATATATAGACGAGATAGTTCGACTTCACGGCGTTCCCAAGACTATAGTTTCAGACCGAGATGACAGATTTACCTCCAGGGAGTGGCGATACATATAGGAGCGGTTGGGTACCAGGTTACATTTCAGCACCGCATTCCATCCCCAGACAGATGGACAGACTGAGCACACAAATAGGACTTTGGAGGATCTGCTACGGATGTGCATTTTAGACTTTGGAGGAAAGTGAGAGAAGTATATTACTCTTGTGGAGTTCTCCTACAACGACAGTTTTCAGGCAAGTATTGGGATGACACCGTTCGAGGCCCTCTATGGTAGACGTTGTCGTACACCGTTATGTTAGGCTGAAAGTGAGGAAAGATCTTCTATCAGGGAGTCATGGATTGATAAGACCACTGACAGGATCAAGCTCATTCAGAAGCGTATGAAGACAGCTCAGGATCGCCAGGCCAAGTATTATGATCAGAAGCACAGGTCAGTAGAGTTCAGTATTGGAGACTACGTTTATCTGAAGGTCAGACCATTCAGAGGAGTCTCTAGAATAAAACAGATGAAGAAACTGAGCCCCAGATTCGTTGGTCCTTTTGAGGTACTGGAAAGAGTTGGTGAGGTTGCATATAGGTTGGCCTTACCCGAGGAAATGAGTGGTGTACATGATGTATTTCACGTCTCCTATTTGAGGAGAGCAGTCAGAGATCCCAGTCAGATCATCAGTACCGAAGAGGCACCAATTGAGACAGATCTTAGTATTGGGGTTAGACCAGTCAGAATCGTGGATTCAAGGATTCAGAAGCTCAGGAACAGAGAGATTCACATGGTCAAAGTCCTTTGGATGAACTGTGGCCGTCCAGAATATAATTGGGAGCGAGAGGATGAGCTTAAGAACAATGCAGACTATTCTTTTCTCTTCGATTCAGGTATGGTTTCAATTTTCGAGGACGAAAATTTTTGTTAGGAGGGGAGATTTGTAACATCTTAATTTTGACGCGAATTTTATTTAAATTTATAGGGTCGAGTCGCGACGTTTTCAGTTAGTATTCAAAAGTATTAGTGTGAGTTGGGTGTGCCGATAGCCGTTTAGTAAAGTGGTATATGAGTGGAAATGGGGTGCCAATAGCTTTTTACCCCCCATTCTCCTCTTGCGGTTATCATTAAACCTCTAACCGCACGATTTAAGCCCGTACGCTTCTTATCTAACGGGAGAAAAGCCGCAAGCATCCCGACATTTATCCCGCACGCCTCTTTTCCACGGAAGAAACCGCAGAACCGCAAGCCCTCTCCCGATACGCCCCTTCCGCCAGCCGATGACGCCGAGCCTGACGCCCCCGCTACCCTGGCCGACGCTTCTCCCCGCTCCAGAACCCATCGTCGGTTCTTCCTCCCTCCTCTGCATGCATCAACGGACTCCTTACATTTTGGTGCCGTAGGAGAACCGATTTCCTCCCCATCCGGTGTAGGTTAAGTGCTAGGTCACCAGTTTTGGTACCGGTAAGTTCGATTCCTCTCTTATCTCGATTTCTTCATGGAGATCCTTCGATTTGGAGGTTAAGCTAAACTAATTTGCGTTCCTATTGCCCTATTCAAGAACGACGAAAGCGCTATAACAAATTACCACTACGCTAACACAGAAAAATTTATCTATCGCAAGACTCAGGCAAGAACATAGTTTAGAAATTTACCTCGCAGAAGCGGAAACTTGGCGACGTTTGGATAGGGGAAACCCTAATTCTGAGAGGGATTTCCTTCACGAACCGTCAACGGGTGCGACGGACGATGTCGGAGAACACAAATACACAATAGTTAGATGATTACGAGGGACAAAAATCAAGAATCACAATTTAACATAATTTGGAGACAAATACTTTCCAGGGAAATTAGGGAAACTGAAAAGAGAGGGAGAGGAGAGAGAATATTACCTACAGAAGAACAAATCCATGCCCAAAATCTGAGTAGAAAGAGGGTTCGAGCAAGACCCTAGGCGAAAACCAAACCCTAGCCACTCTTCTAGCCACATGTCGGCCAAAACAAGAGGGAAGAGGGTTGTTGCAGGCCTTTGGAAGAACCGGTGGCCTGAGGAGCAGGAGGCGACAGGTCTGTCGTCCAGAGAAGGGGACGCACGGGAGGGAGGCGAAGCTAAAGCCGGATTGAGGAGGGGAAGCTGTCGGGCAGAGCAAGAGGATAAGCCGGAGGCCACGATCAGAGGAGGAGTCGGCGGCGAGCAGGAGGCGAGGAAATTGGCGCCAGGAGGAGGGATCGAGAGAGCCGGCGTGTAACATCCTAATTTTGACACGAATTTTATTTAAATTTGTAGGGTCAGTCGCGACGTTTTCATTTAGTATTCAAAAGTATTAGTGTGAGTTGAGTGTGCCGATAGCCGTTTAGTAAAGTGGTATATGAGTGGAAATGGGGTGCCAATAGCTTTTTCCCCCCCATTCTCCTCTTGCGGTTATCATTAAACCTCTAACCACACGATTTAAGCCCGCACGCTTCTTATCTAACGGGAGAAAAGCCGCAAGCAGCCCGACATTTATCCCGCACACCTCTTTTCCACGGAAGAAACCGCAAAACCGCAAGCCCTCTCCCGATACGCCCCTTCCGCCAGCCGACGACGCCGAGCCTGACGCCCCCGCTGCCCTGGCCGACGCTTCTCCCCGCTCCAGAACCCATCGTCGGTACTTCCTCCCTCCTCTGCAGGCATCGACGAACTCCTTACATTTCGGTGCCGTGGGAGAACCGATTTCCTCCCCATCCGGTGTAGGTTAAGTGCTAGGTCACCAGTTTTGGTACCGGTAAGTTCGATTCCTCTCTTATCTCGATTTCTTCATGGAGATCCTTCGATTTGGAGGTTAAGCTAAACTAATTTGCATTCCTATTGCCCAATTTTAGGTTTTGAGGTACGTGGTTCACCGCGGAATTTGTGTGGGGCGCTTTGAGAGCCTCAATCGATATACGTAAAGGTCAATTATGAAGTTTTGCATTTGTAATTTTGTAACCCTAGATGTTTTGGAGATTTTCCACTAGAAACCCTAAAGGGGAAAAATTATGAAAATAGGTTTGCCTTAAATTGCAGGACTCTAGTAGGTTCGAGGCAGCACTCTGAGTTTTCCAGACAGTAGAATTTCCTTCGGAAGAGCTAATGTCGCCGCGCCGAGTGTACGAGCGTCGCAGCACCACTGTAAGGAAATTTAATTCCTGTTAGTTAGACGTAGCAAAAATTATATTTTGTATACGCATGAGTTAGTTTCGTACAAGCATCATAAACATGCATAGGAAAGTTGTGACGATAGGAAAATGGTCGTGGAAAACGTAGAGGATGACGCCCTTTTCCATGCCCAAGTTAGCCAAATTATGAACAATTGGTTTAGGTACGAAATTTTACCCGCGTACGTAAGTTTGGAATTTGACCAACCAAGGGCGTGAATGTCCCAACTAGTCGACCACAAGAAAGTCAAGGGTCGCTCAGTAGTACAGCAGAAAAGATATCCCAAGCAGAGTAGCATCAGACCGAAAGGTCAATGAGCACACAAGTCTTTTCGTGCTCGGTAGAAGCGCACTACCTTTCTCATAAGACATATGGTATCTTGTGAGCAGTATAGTCTTGGGAGTTTACTTCCCTTTGAGACAGTTAGTAGATTCGAGACCGTGTCCGCGCGACACTAGAACAATTGAGTTCGTAAGATGGTCTCGGGTCGCCAGTTTCAGTTGCGCGTTAGGAGCTACTCTGCCTAGAGCCTTCCAAGTAGATGTGCAGTTTAGAAGCCACTTAGAACTCAAGTATAGACCTGTCGCGCGTCAATACACTAGTTAGTGAACGCCAGGACTTGGGTTAGTGAACTAGAAGTCACGTACATAGAACAAATAAATGTTTTGATCAGGAAGTAGTGCGAAGGCATGCATAACATATAGCATAAATGTTTTCAAGGCACAAAACTGTTTTCTAAAGGCATGCATTCATCATATGAAAATTGTTTTTAGTATCACTAGGAGGAGTTATTTTCTTTACTCTGACCCCTCGTGGGCAATGTTTTTCAGGTGACCCAGGTGGTAAACTACGTCTAGGATGAGCGTTATGGTGGCGTCAGTTTGTAGTATTTTTCCCATTCAGTTTACTCTTTCAGCATGTACTTGTAGATGAGGACAACGTACCTGATAAATGTTTTATCTAATTTGTATCAGACTATTAATGTTATACAGATTTTTAGTTATTTCAATTCCATTCATGTTTAGTGGCTCTGTGAATCCAGATTTGAGGTATGTGTTTACCCTTAGCTTATTTTCTTAGCTTCCGTGGTAAATGGTAAATTTTTTTAGTAGATGTTTCTTTATCTGCTGTATATTAGTTTTTAATACTGTTTCATAGTTTTTTTTTATATCGCTGACCCGGCCGGACGGCTGATTTCTGAAATACTGGGAAGAGGTGTTACACGACACCTAGCGGGTTGCGGAATACGGGAATCGACATCGAGCGGAATCGGGAGAAAATACCCTAGGCCGACGGGTTGAAATAAACGGGAAGGGCTGGCTCGGTTTAGGTTTATTAGAGGAGGAGATTAAATTTTGGGGGGGGGGGGGGTATTACCAAAATGCCATTGTATGATTTATCAAAATTTTAGGTTGTTACATTTTCCCCTACTTAGGAAGTTTCGTTTCGAAACTATCTGAGAATCTCTGAATGGGGTCAAAACAACGAAGATTCAGACGACATTCATCAACAAGGTTTGCAGATCAAGACATAGAAGTTAACTATGAATACAAGGAAACAGAGAGGAGAACAATCGCGGAGACTTACCATGAGTCTATGATCAAGAGAAAAGTTACAGATACTTGCAATGCAGATCAGATTCAAGTTCACAGGAGAACTCTTCAGACTTAGTGGTTTCGGACGGATACGAAGGATCGACTTCAGGGAGCGTAGAAATTGCTTCAATTAGCTCGAAATTGAGCGGCAAGACACGCGAATCCGGGAGCGAAAAAAATTCTTGCACGAAGCGAAGATAGAACATCAACGGGGAAAAGAAACAGAGTGACGATTGATTTTCCACAGAAGCGAGTCATCGTATAGATGGAAGAACACAAATCAACGCTGAAGAAATACAGCAGAGCAATTCACAAGAAGAATCTCATTCCTTGCTGACACTGAGGAGCTATCTAGAAGGAGATACAGTAGAACCAAATAAGATTATTAGTCGAGCAGAACAAGTAGACTGAATACGAATACCGGAGACTTAAGACAAAAAATTCTAACACATTTCATACTATCAGGAACATAAATTATGTAATAATTACAACATTTTCATTGGACAACTCTAGGTAATAATCATGCAAGTGCAATACCGAGATCATGTGCAATGTCAAGCAAATAGAAAATTCATGTGTGTACAATCATTATTGTTGTTCTTGACTTCACACTTGTGCAATAATTTATGATATGAATGCAAATGAATGGATACACATGTCATGTTAAGCGCCCATATCACTTAACATGTCATGCATATTAGGACTCTAATGCCAACACACTTGAAAATATTAAACCGCCCATACAATTTAATATTCGCAAGCGGTGTATATCATAGTGGAAATTCACATGCACAAAAATGTTAAGTTTGCCCATAACCCCTTAACATTCGTGTGCATGCTACTCATGCTTATGAGTGAGTGTGTGCGTGTTTCAGCCGCGAACAACAAATAATGACAAACTGAGTGAAGGAATGATGCATGCTTATATATTTATAAAATAAGTTTCAAAATAAGTGATATTTAGAAAATATTTTATCTTTTGAACCAACCTCTCTAACCTCCCTCTGATACCAATTGTCACGACCCGTCTCGACAAAAGTCAGAGTGCGCTTCGGGCGGGCCGTGATGCCACAGGCATGAGCGGAAAGAATATGTGTCATTGCATTGCATACATAGCATTGCACTTCATTGCATACACAAGACCCTCATCTTATAAGTTTTAAAGTAGGTAATTTGGAGAAAAACCGTTTAATTTTTATTGCGGAAGCTTTTAAGATTTTAAAACGGTAATAATTTTAGATGCACTTGTATTTTGTAAAAATTCATATTTTTACAGGGTACTACTATAAATTTCATGCAATTATAATTCAAATGAGGATGCACATGCATTAACATCAAATTCTAGTACATAGTATTTAATAGTCTAGCAGTTGTCCATATATTACTGTTCATAATTATCACATAAAGAAAACATCTGACAGTAAAAGAAATGAATCAAAAACATCAAACCTGACACGGCTAGAAGATCAATCATCGGAAAGCAGAAGCTTAATGCAGAACGGGCTCAGGAACCTGGCGGCGCTGATACGAAAGCTAAGACAATTCCAAAACACAAAGGAAAAGCTTCAGAACATTGAAATAAATAGGTGAGCAAAGTAAAGGTACAAAACAGTAAGTGAAGCAAAAAAGTATGAGTACCAGATTCTCATGAAGTAAAACTATTCGAGACAAGCAAACAAAAGAGCTAAACAGAACCAGTTAGTTTAATAGACTACTCCGGAGAATAACCTAAAATTATTCATGTAATATGTTGTAAGCCGTGATCGATGAAGGGTGTAGGTGCTATAGCGGGCGCACATGGCTTACGATCAGATCTGCGTGCAAGTCTTGTCAGAAAAGTAATCCTACTTGTCGTGACCATGTCGGCAGACAGATGCCCAGTTAGACGTTACAGTTCATGGATTTTCTTATAACTACGGTTTTTTTTTTCGAACTTCATATTTAGGTGATTATTTAACACATGAGTGTTGTGGATATCTGCCGATATGTCTGACATGTCGGCCGACATGTCTGACATGTCGGCCGACATGTCTGACATGTAGGCCGACATGAAGTTTTGGGAGCAAAAACGCTACAAAACCGGCAAAAATTTTATTTGTGCCGGTTTGAAAATATCGGTCTGACATGTCGGTTTTAACCGACATGTCGGAACCAAATATCGCCCATATCGGGCGTTATTTAGGTTTATTATTAAATAAATTATTTTATTATTAGGGAATGGGATAAAATGAGCTCGGGGTCGAGCTCATTTCATTTCATCCCGCTGCCCTATCTCTCCCCGTCGCTCTGCCCTAGCTCTCCCCGTCGCTTCTGTCCTAGCTCTCTCGCACGCGCCGGCGACACTATCTCTCTGGTTATTTTATCTCCCTGCTCGCTGGTGCTCTCTGGTTCTCTGGTTCTCCGGTGCTCTCTAGCTCGTTGGTGCTCTCCCTCTCTCGCGCGCTGTCGACACTCTCTCTGGTTCTTTCTTCTCCCTGCTCGCTGGTGCTCTCTAGTTTTCTAGTTATCTGGTGCTCTCCCTCTCGCACGCTGTCGGCACTTTATCTCTCTGGTTCTTTCTTCTCCTTGCTCGCTGGTGCTCTCTGGTTTTTTGGTTCTCTGGTGCTCTCTAGCTCACTGGTCCTTACCTCTCCCTGCTCGCTGGTGCTCTCTCGGCTGGTTCATTCTTCTCCCTACGTCCCCCTCTCATTCTATCGCTCTGCATTTCGTTTTTTGTAGTGCTAGCTGTCGGCTGTAGCATGTTAGCTGCCTTGTGGGTTGTTACTGGTGGCTGCCGACCCATTTAGTTGTTGTCGGCTGTAGCATGTTAGCTGCCGACCCATTTAGTTGTTGTCGGCTGTAGCATGTTAGCTGCCGACCCATTTAGTTGTTGTCGGCTGTAGCATGTTAGCTGCCGACCCATTTAGTTGTTGTCGGCTGTAGCTTGTTGCTTTTTTTGTAGTGCTAACTGTCTTATTAGTTGTTACTGGAAGCATTCAAGCTGCATTGTGGGCTGTTACTCGTTGGTGCTCTCTGGGCTAAAAGAAAGAACTAGTGACATGTCAGACATGTCGGTCCGCTATTTTATTTGTGGTTGCCTTTCTGGTTGTAGCATAGTGGCTGCGCTGTTGCTTTATTTTTCTTATTAGTTGCTGCTTTATTTTTATTTGACACGTTTATTAATCAACAAATGATTTGAAATACCCTTATTAATAGTTATTTATCCAACTTCATTTTACAATCAATGATGCATGTATATCCAATCACATTTGTAGTTGCTCTGCTGCTTTGTGACTTTTAATAAATAAAATGTGAGATGCTTTGAAAATTTGAATGATACTTGAATGCTTTGTTCATTTTGTTGGATATTTTGAAAGTTTGAATGATAGTTATAACTTTGTATACTAGTATACTACTGAGAATGCAAAATTTTGTTGGATAAATAAAATATTGCATGGATAATATAAAAGATATCTAAAGATATAACGATCTAATGAAGTTATGAGACTTTTATGATGTTGATTTTTTTCAACTAATAATTTTTCTCGTGATATAGTCATGTAAAATATTTTTTCATTTCATCTAACTAATATTATTTTCATTTCTTGTCCTATTAGAATGTCTTCTTCTGCTGGTTCTAGTGAGGTTCCCTTATCACTGGTACCAACAGGTAGAGATCCGTTTTGGGCATTTGGTGAGAAGTTGGTTGCAAACGACACAAACCGAATCAAATGCAACTACTGCAAGCAGACAGTGAATGGCGGAATTACACGTTTCAAGCATCACTTGGCTGGGTGGAAGGGTAATGTTAAGTCATGCCCTCAGGTTCCCGCCGACGTTAAGGCTAAAGCGGATTCGGCCCTAAACTCAAATTTAGAGAGTAAGAGAGCTAAAAGTGCTAAGTTTCAAGCAATCTTAAATGAGGTGGTTGTTGGAGGAGTTCATGTTGATCAAGAAGAGGACACTAGCATACTTAGGAACACATGTTCAAAGGGTCCAATGGACTAATTTGTTAATTCAGCTGTCGAGTCTACCAAGGAAAAAGATTCCCAACAGAGCACGATAGAGAGTAAGTACAAAAAGAAAGCCAGAGATGATGCTGCCGTGTACATAGGTAGATGGGCATATGAAAACGGGATCCCGTTTAACGCCATATGTAATTCATCCTTTCAGCAGATGGCTCATGCCATTGGTTTATGCGGACCTGGGATGAAGATCCCAACATTTTATGAGTTGAGAGAGAAAATTTTGCGAGGGGAGGTGGAGAGGACGAAGGAGATGTTGGGCATATTCACGCAGACCTGCAAATTGAATGGTTGCACTATCATGACCGATGCGTGGACAGATCGAAAGGGTAGGAGCGTGATGAATATCATGATACATTGTAGTTCCGGAGTGGCATTCTGGCTTTCGAAGAATGTCTCCTCCACACACGATGAAAAGTTCATCTTTGACTTCTTGGATGAGGCGATTGATAGCCCTGAGAGCCCAGGAGAGCACAGTATCTTACAACAGCCATATTATTGTGACGGATAACGCGTCCAATAATATGCCTGCTGCAAAGCTTATGGCTTTGAAAAGACTTATGATTTTTTGGACTTGTTGTGCGGCTCACACTATTAATCTACTGTTACAAGATATAGGAAAATTGAAGCCAATAAAGAGTGATATCTCCTTAGGCCGACAACTCTCTATATTCATCTATGGTCACACCATCTCGCTCGACATGTTTAGAGAGTCAACAAAGGACTTGAACTCTCATGAGCTTATTCGAGCAGGTGTGACTAGATTCACTATAACATTTCTATCTTTAGAGAACATCTTAGAGAAGAAGAATCAATGGAGGGGTTTATTCACATCTGCAAAGTGGGCTGCAACAAAGTTGGCCAGTAGTGCTGAGGGAAAGCAGGTAAAACTATTGTTTTTTTATTCATTTCATTTAAAGTATATATTTTGAAAGTTGCCCTTTTATAGTATTTTCTTAATATTTTATTTTGCATATGGTAGACTGCAATGATAGTGATGAGCGCTAGATTTTGGGAGAATGTCGAGCTGGCTGTTGGTATATTCGCACCATTTGTGAGAGTTTTGAGAAGAGTCGACGGGGATACACCATCCATGGGGTGGTTATATGGTGATATCAAAAAAGTTAGGGAAGAGGTTTCTGTAGTTCTCGATCACCAAGAGAACAAATATCTTCCTATATGAAAGTTGATTGATAGTAGATGAGAGAAGATGAGCAGCCCTCTGCACCTTACAGGTTATTACTTAAACCCAAATTTTTATTATTTTTGTCGAGTGCAGATTGAACAGTCCTATGCACTTTGCAGGTTATTACTTAAATCCATATTTTTATTATTCTCATCGAGTGGAGATTGAGGCCGAAGGAAGGTTTATGAGTGGTTTTGTTGAGTGTCTCTCAAGGATATATAGGAAAGATCCTTCTACACAGGATCACATCAGTGCTGAACTTGATGTTTACCAATACCAACAAGGGTTATTTGGTAAAGAGATGACAAAAAGACAACTACAAAATCCCAACTTAATTCAGGTACATTTTAATATATATATATTTATTAACAATAATGATGTATTTATCTATAATAAATGAATAATTAATAGTTTAATACATTGTGTTGTCATTTTAATTTTCACAGTACATTGGTGGTGGCTTAACGGTGCTGATACGCCGTACCTTAAAACTATGACCATGAAAATTTTAAGTCTAACTACTTCATGTTCTGGCTGTGAGAGGAACTGGAGCACTTTCGAGATGGTATACATTAATTTAGTTATGTAGTTAAACATTTATATCTTATTATATGATTGTATGCATTATTTAACTCTTTTTAAAAATTTACAGATACATTCTAAAAAGAAAAATAAACTTGATAGCAAGAGATTGAACGATTTAATATTTGTAAAGTTCAATGCTTTGCTAAAGTCGAAATATTCAGAGACATCTCGGGATCCATTGGCAGTTAAGAATGTTGATTCTGGAATGGTACAAGAGTGGATGGTGAATGTTGATCCTGAGGAGGATGAAGATGAAGATGACGATGATGAAGTCTTTCCTGGCGAGGGGCTGACATGGGCGCAAATTGGCAATATAGTCGACGCTGATCATGATGAAAGGAGACCTCAATGATTAGCTACAAGTAAAGAAGTGGCATTTAGTTATCAAAGAAGGGGAAAGAGAAAAATATCTGAAGTGGACGAGGGAGATCTAGAGGGTTCATCGGATGAAGATCATATTCTATCTATTCTGCCGACTATAGATGAGTTTTTAGGTGATGAAGAATGAGGTATGTTTGAAATTTGATTTTTGAAAATTTAATCTTAAAATCACTAGTTTTGTAAATTTTCATCTTTATAGTGTTGTATGTTAAATGCTACATATAGATTTTAATATTTAAAAGTTCAATAGGTTGTAGAATAGGTAGTACTGTGATATGTATAAAAAATAAAAAATAACATTTAATTACATATATATAATTAATTAAATATTAAAATACGATATATGAAATATCCCCGATATATCCCCCGATATATAAAAAACCGACATGAAAACCCAAACCGACGTGTCCCCGACATCCGACATCTGCAACAAGTCATATCAAGATCTGATACAAACTTAGCGATTCAGCTGTACAAAATTAGAGTTCATAAACGTGTCAAGAGAGAAAATTGAACTATGGAGCAACATTCGCTCAATTCTTAGAACAAACCTAAGAAACCAGACAGACATCAGAAACTAGACAGACATCAGAAATCGGAATCGATGGCACAGAAGGAATCAAACAGTGAGTTTTAACTCTTGCGGGTTTCGAGGGGATTAATGTTTCATAATAATAAGCAGGTTTATCGAGTATATCGCAGAGGTAAGCTGACATGTAATGGGTCGGGGAAGTCAAGTACTCATCTAGGTTATATTATTATTGGACTCAAGTATTTTCCACGTAAAAAGTGCGTTACGAGCATGATACATCAAAACATCAATTATATACTTGCTAACCAGAATTTATTACAGTTATTATCGTGACAATGTTGCTCGTGATTAACGTTCTACTATTCTTCAAATTACTCCTCAAAAGAGACAGAATCCATCAATTTACATATCCAATTAACTATCGTTCACTAACTCGTCTCCCGATTATCCAAATTTAATCATTTACACTCACAAATCGCGTTACTCCTGTCGTGGGAACCTCAAACGGATAACAAGTCTATTTAGGGATTCAAGATCAAAATTATTTGACGAAACAAGAAATCTAAGACGAATTCAGACAAATATAAGATCAGACAAGGTAATTAAGTTCAATGTTTGCAAGAGAGGGAAATCTCTACTTGCCTGAAAGAAGCTGCAATTGGCGGCGGCGGCTAAGCAGCGCTAGCAAAATTGGCACTCCTCAAGCGAATCTGTTCAAGAACGACGAAAGCGCTATAACAAATTACCACTACGCTAACACAGACAAATTTATCTGTCGCAAGACTCAAGAAAGAACATAGTTTAGAAATTTACCTCACAGAAGCGGAGACTTGGCGACGCTTGGATAGGGGAAACCCTAATTCTGAGAGCGATTTCCTTCACGATCCGTCAAAGGGTGCGACGGACGATGTCGGAGAACACAAATACACAATAGTTAGATGATTACGAGGGGCAAAAATCAAGAATCACAATTTAAAACAATTTGGAGACAAATACTTTCCAAGGAAATTAGGGAAACTGAAAAGAGTGGGAGAGGAGGGAGAATATTACCCACAGAAGAACAAATCCATGCCCAAAATCTGAGTAGAAGGAGGATTCGAGCAAAACCCTAGGCGAAAAACAAACCCTAGCCACTCTTCTAGCCACATGCTGGCCAAAACAAGAGGGAAGATGGTTGTTGCAGGCCTTTGGAAGAACCGGCGGCCTTAGGAGGAGCAGGAGGCGGCAGGTCTGTCGTCCAGAGATGGGGACGCACGGGAGGGAGGCGAAGCTGAAGCCGGATTGAGGAGGGGAAGCTGTCGGGCAGAGCAAAGAGGAGAAGCCGGAGGCCACGACCAGAGGAGGAGTCGGTGGCGAGCAGGAGGCGACGAAATTGGCGCCAGGAGTTGGGATCGGGAGAGCCGGCACCTAGCGGGTTGCGGAATGCGGGAATCGACATCGAGCGGAATCGAGAGAAAATACCCTAGGCCGACGGGTTGAAATAAACGGGAAGGGCTGGCTCGGTTTAGGTTTATTAGAGGAGGAGATCAAATTGGGGGGGGGGGGGGGGGTATTACCAAAATGTCATTGTATGATTTATCAAAATTTTGGGTTGTTACAGTTATACTTCTTCCAAATTTGAATCGGGCTGAAAATATAACACGTAAAAATTTTATTTTCTTATTTCATGCGGATAAATTCTATGTTCAAATTAATTACCTTGGTCAGACAACAACGCTCTTGATATTTACTCGTGCTCGGATCCTGAAAGGCAATTTTTCTATCGCCTTAAATTACGTGTGTTACAAATACCGTCCTCAATACTATTAATCGAGAGATAACTAGTCTTGCGCATGGCGATACAATTACCAATAGTGATCTTAGCAGTCCTTAACAAATATCTCCAATTCCAGGTTCATGGCAAGAAACAACCACCACTTCCAGTCTACCCTGCCATCAACAATCTCCGATTCCGTACCAGCCACCCGATCACCTCACACCAACAATGTTTACTAGACATACCTCTCTATCCGAGTTGGTTATTCTAAACATACCTCTCTATAAATAAAACCAGATCCCCCCATGGAAAAGGATGCTCGGAAGAAATCTGAAATAAAGAAATAATCTCTGTTTTGGAATCCAGGCCCATCTCCACTTTTTAGTTCTTCCTCCCGATACCGCCTACAGGCCTCTCGCTGTCCACGCCGCTAAAAGTCTTGACGCACCCCGACGTTCACTTTATCGTCGAGCTCAGGGGTTCCTCCACGCTTTAGTCCGACATCTCCTGCGTCATCACAACACCGCCAGCCACCTCAACATTCTTTGCTTTCTCTGTTTCCCGCCGGAATCATGAAGTTGATAGTATATTTCTCAACTCTCTCGCTCGTATTATTCTATTATAATGAAATGCTTAATATTATTTGGTTACTAATTTCTGAGCTTGATTACCCGCTTAATTATCATTCACCTGTTTGTCGTTAATTTGAAGTTTTACTTGTTCTTGTATTTGTCATTTTTCTAAATGCATGTCTATGGATATGAAGTCGTATTTAATCTACATGCATCTGTTGGCTCTTTGGGCGCGTTTGCGAACTGTACATTGATTATCGAAGGATATCATCCATGGACGTCTCTCTAGCACCGCAAAATTTAAACCACTCTCAAATATATTCTTTAAAAGCAACATCGAGATTTCAGTATACATCAAGAAGCCATGATTCTACCCCGTAGTCTCAGTTTTAAAGATGCAGATTGTAAATTAACTCATTATTCTTACAAAATATGAGTTAAGTACTTTGTTAAAGTCTATAAAGGCATTCTGACAGAAACCTTTGGTGATGACATGGTGAGTGAGCCCTCCATCTAGCGAGCCTGTCTTTTAGATGTAGCAGCTCCATCCATTAGCCAGTATATCAGATGTAGAGGATATATCCGTCCAGTAGCCGTCATAGGTAACCCAGTAGCCAACAATAGTAGTAAAAGTTCAATGGTAGACACCACCCTTGGTATTGGTGGGTGGATCCAGATGTAACCCTTGGTTTTGTGGGTTACTCCAGATGCGCCCCTGATTATGGAGATAGGTATTACTAGGGTCTGAGCACTTTGCCTTTTGTCATTACCAAGACTAGTCCTTGGAAAAACTGTTGGGAGTGCCAGCTAATTGGTGCTTGCTTTTCCTTTTTTGAGTGCTTGCTTTTTTTGCATGCTTTTCCTTGTCTTTTTATGAGTAAACAACAAAGGTGACTATTTTATTTTGCAAATGGGCAACATAATTGATCTGTCATGTGAGTAGATATTTTTCTTTATATGTAAGCACCCTCACTCCTTCTATATATGGAGGATAATCTGCATCAGAAGGACACACCTGTTAAGACTTAAGAGTAGTGTGAACAATAGAGATAGTGAGAACAAAAGACTTCCTAAGCCCACTGCTTGTACAACTGCTTCAGTTAAAATAATAATTTCTTTATCATTCTGTAAGTATTTATATTTTCTAATGAATCGGGAGTAGTCTCTTTTCTCTTCTTCTGAGGGAGAAAGTGGCTTGCTTCCTTTTCCTTGTTCTAGAGATGATCCGCAGGTGTATGCTCTCTACAATGTACCAGTGGATTACTGCACTTGAGCTCCATCCATGAGTTGCCAAGACAAATCTCAACGATGTAAGAACTTCTGCATCAGTACTAGCCCAGGGGTATCTTTGGAACAAATACCGCCAGGCAGGAGACCGTAGGAAAAATGTATCATAACTGTAGAAGAAATACTAATGTGTATAGGTTATACGACGCGAGACCCCGACTATTGAGATATATAGGGACGTAGTAGGAACCCATGGAATATCTCAAGATGGAACAGACCCATAGTAACTTGAAAGGGGAGAGGATTACAAAATTACATTGAAATCAGATCTATCAGAAAAACAAAAGTACAATAGTATGATAGTAATAAAAATGGACACTAGTAGGAAACCCATAATTAGGTTCCCCGACTTCTACCTAGTAGGCAAGAGGGCTACTAATTTAGTAGATTAAAGGAAAACAACAAAGTTTACCAAACCCTCTTAAAATTGATATCCGAGTTAGGTTAGTCACAAACTATGGCCTTAACAAAATTTGACTATTTAGATCTAAAAATATTTTAGCATAACAGCAGATGCAACAACAAATGCCACTCATTGCAAAAAATTTATATCTTCAAAGAGCTATTACAATCGAAGGCACTAGAAAAGTAGGCAGTAGAGGACAACCACTAATTTGTAACCACATCTACTACATGGGAGGTTCTGGCCAAAGTTCAGTGTCCCTTTTGGACACCCATAACCCTCTATTTATACTGATAGAGGGCCACCCGAACGGGTTGGTGCAATAAGTGCACTGCCCGGGATATAGGAGAGTCCAAGCAAGAGAGAATGAGAGAGGGGTGGTTACAACAGTCTGTAACCGCAACAACCAACATAGACTGGAGAGGGGGTAGGTAGGGAGGACATTTTGAGTGTTCAGCCGGACCCCTCGAGACATGGACAGCTGTTAGGGCTCACCGAGTTGGTTGGCACCTGAGGCTGGAGAAGAGGGTACGGTTACACAGTGATGATTCCGATATTTGTATTGTTTTTCGGACTCATCCAGGCTAGTTTTCACGCTTGTGCACTACACATTATAGTCTTTATCGTTTATATTTCATTCGATCAGTAATTGTACACTCATTGCACTTTTTGGATCCATTGTGGTGCGCAATTACGCTCCATTGTTGCTAGGGGTAAGCACATGGTGCTCTCCAGGTGTTGTTTTGGTTTCTATTGCAGTTTTGGGCAGGTTGGAGGTATGCCTAACCCAATTTGAGAATTCTAGGGAATCACACAACCGTGCGTTTTGTCCTTCGCGTATGGGCGTTTTGTCCGTGCGCGACCTCTGTGCCGAAATGTGGGTTTAGCCACTACCTGTGCGTTTTGGTCGTGCACGGTTGATTTCAACCGTGCGTGAACAAATCGTACGAGCGACCTGCTTGTCCAAACTTTTAGTGTTTTTTCTGTGGTCGTGCGTTTTTTTCATGTACGGTTGATTTTAACCGTGCGAGAGGAAAATTGCACGGGCTCGTGTTTGGCATGAAAATCTCAGTTTGGTATCTACCCGTGCGTTTTTGTTCGCGCACGGTTGATGCAACCGTGCGTGAAGGAAAATCGCACGAGCGGACCCTTGACCTGGTTTGTTTTAACTAGATAAGGAGACACCGGACAAGGGGTTGAGTTCTGCACTTTTTCATAAATATTACACGGTTCGAACGCACGACCGTGTGTTCGGCCGCGCATAACCAATTTTGTAATTGGTTTCTATTTAATCGCAGAATTCCGCCGTGACAAAGATCTTTCGCACCATTTTGGCCCTAGAAGCCCGGTTTCGCCCCATTCCGCCACTCCATCTCCGACCATCATCTCAAGGACCTCCGACCAAGCTTGTCTCGCAAATCTCTTGCTAGAGCTTCCTCTCGGTCTCCTCCATCTTCCACAAGCTTCCAAGCCCCATTTCGAGGGATTTCTCGCCGCACTCGGAGAGTTATCCAGCGAAGGACGTGATTGAAGACTATTGATGAAGAAGACGGGTAAAGTGGAAGAAGGTGACGACTCTTCTGGACCCCGGAAGGCAGTTGAAGTCCGAGTTCGGACGAGGCTTGACAACCCTCGATTCCGGCTGTGAAGCTTGGATGAGTCTTCGTGTTTCGGTTGTATTCTTCCGTCCTCTCTGTTTGTAGTAAACATCTCCTTGATTTGTTGGATGTTTGAGTTTGATTGTGTTAACCTAATTTTGTTTAATGCTAGCTTTTATGTCTATCTGATTGCCTTGTGGTTTATTCTTGCGAGGAGCGCCTCCATCTCATCTCATCTCCCCCACCTCGTGTCAGAGCCGCACTAGCAATTGCTAGTGGCATGCGTTGCGAAGACGTGCTTTCGACCCTCATCTGTTGCGAACCACTCCATAAGCTCGCCCAATTGGGCATCCACCCTTGCGATGCGGTGAAGGCGACCCGCCCTAGTTTAATTTAGTTTTTCTTTTTCTTTTGCTCAAACCCAAACCAAGCCTTGTGTTTCTTCCTAACTCTTACAATTAATTTTCTAAACAATTGAATCACGCACCCCAACCCGCGTTCCTTGAGAGATCGATACTTGGGGATTTTTTCCCACATTTTATATTACTTGAGCGACCGGTGCACTTACCGAACGCGCATCAAGTTTTTGGTGCCGTTGCCGGGGAACGCAGACGTCGTGTGAATCTTTTGTTTAGGAAATTGTTATAAGGGTTGTTGTTTTTGATTTTGTTGCTGTTGTAAGTGTATGCAGGGGTGTGACCCTGGTGAGCTTGTTGAGTTTGACCCTGAAATAGAGCGGACGCTGCGTGCGCGCCGCCGTACTGCTGCTGACATGGACAAGATAAGAATTAATGGAATTGATCAAGGGAGAGAGGATGTGCCCCCGGGTGGTCAAGTTGCTAATGAGCATGATGTAGGCATCTTGCTTGATCAAGAAAAGAACGTCAGATCCGCTCTTTCTTTTCCTTGAGGTTGCAAACCTCAATAATAACACCTTTCTTAGTTCCTTGAAAGAGCCGATGGAGTGGGATGACAACTTATAAAACCATTCTCTAGCTTTGCCAACGAAGATGGTGGCAAGTAATTTGCATCAGAGCTCATCCGAGAGAGGCTGAAGGGACACCACAGAGTCAAAGGCTTGAAGGTGATATGTTGGGTCCTCCCTTAGAATCTGAAGAGTCAGTGCCCTCAAAATCTGACTGGGGTAGATTCCATTGCGACATGATCGACAAAGGGGGAACCAGACTCTTGCTCCTCTACATAGTCACGGTCTTCTTCGAAGTTTTGGGCTCTGCCAGGGTAAGCTGACGCGGCTTCCCTAAATAATTCTCTGCGTACGACCGCGAAGTTGCCACGTCCCGAGAGCTCGGGAGCGGTCTTCAGGGGGTGCATTCTCTGCTCAGGAGTGGCGGTCTCATGCGGGAGTGTGGTGTCATGGGGCGGTAACTCCCTGATCGCCAGACGAGTGACCATCTCGATCAGGAGATTGAACTTCCGGTCAATCTCTTCCCTGTTGATTGCACCAATCCCAGGAGGGTAGGAAATGTCGGGCAAATTCGAGGGCTGCTACCCAACCATTATGGCGATTTCTCCAATTGCTTGATCTGAAGGTTGCGTGTTTGAACTATTTGTGCCAAAAATATCACCAACCTTGTTACGTATACACATTCACCCAAGTGGACCACCCGTATTGGGTTCACCAACGCTCGCATATGGAATCCGCCTTGGCGAAAGTTATTACTATTAATTAATTGGTACTATTTAATAATAATAATAATAATATTGTTCGTATTAGGCTTTCACATTCACTCTGGTGAACCCCCCTCGACAGAATTTTTGGACCGCGCATAAGGAAGCTGCCGTGGTCAATTTTCTTGTATTCAATTTGTATGAATCACTTGATTGATGTTAATTATTGAATATTTATTAATATTAATTAATTTAAAACATTATTTTGTAATTCCTTTTATGGTTGCCCCCCTCATATATATAAGGGGGAAGGGCTTTTTGTGTAGAGGCATCTTGAATGTATGAAAGATATTATGGTTGCTCTCTAAGTTTCCTTTCTTCTCTTCCTCCTTTCTTCTCACTCACCACTGCCAGCCTTCTTTCTTCGCTGAATTCCTCCCGGGAAATTATCAAAATCGTTACAATTGGTCCGACCGGCCGACCTCCCGCTTACACCGCCGGTCTTGCTTTTTGTCCTGCTGCGCCAATGCTGCTTCCCTTCCCAATGACCTCTGTCCAAGGATGCTGCCTTCCGACTACCTCCCATGCCACTATCGGGCACCAGATCCACGCTCAACCTCGACAGCCTCCACGGAATCCAACCCGACCTTAGGGTGCTAGTTGCCTTACTTGACCAGCTCCTGGCCTCTACTGCAGGCCAGAAGGAGACACTGACCTTGCAACCCACCGGCTGGCCATCGCCGAGGACCCACCAAAGGATGTACCTTCCCCTCCTATCGTCGAGAAAATTCCCCAGCTTCCCCATCGAGCACATCCATCGTCGAGCAACCCGCAACCAGGCGTCCTCCCAAGGACTCAACGCCACACGTCACCCTCACACCAGACTCTCACAACAACTTTACCCTCCCAGCCGACGTTCCTCCGGTTGCAGTCTTTGACGACACCTGCGTCGTTCAACAATGGGTGCCTCATTTCCGTCTCCAAATTGGCGCTACCCCACTCTTATGTCATCCGTGTTCGTCCTCCGCTCCGGGCTCTCGGCCGCTCCAATGTTACGCCACTGTCACCGATCCGTCGACCCTCTCCAGGACCACCTCACCGCAACCACCTCCCATTTCTTCTCATTCCTCATCGACGACACTCCCTCGAGCCATTTGTTATTCAATCTCCTTGAGCCCCCTACCCTTCCACTCTACACCAGCATTTTTGTCCCTCTTTCCCACTAGCTGTCAAAACCATCCCTTCCTCTCCCTTGTATTTTCCCATCTGCCTTTCCTATTCTCTATTCTTTTCCCTTTTCTCTCACCAACCACTTGTTATTTCCTCTTCTTCATTTGCTAGGTCAGAGCCTATTCGTTTTCCACTCATATAAGAGCAACCTTCACTCCTATGACCCCACCAATTCTGGTTGTTCCCTTTCTTTCTCACTGTCACACCTCATTAATAGCCTGAAAAATTTCCCTCGTGAATTTTTCTTCCTGTGCAGCCCCTCTTTCTTTATTGACCACCACATTTGTTTTTTCCCTTGTCATGGACCACACTCCCCTTCCCATTTATTACTCCCATTCCTTTGCCCGGGCCCCACCAGCCTTTCCACATGTCCTGCCTTTTCGTCCCTTCCATCTATCCAGGCCTCCAAGCCCCACTCTCCCCATGTATTGCACCCTCCACATCTCCACCGTCCCTATTATTTGGAGGCTCGACCTTGAGGGCAAGGTCGATTTTCAAGGGCGATATAGTGTTACGTATACAAATTCACCAAAGTGGACCCCCCGTATTGGGATCACCAACGCTCGCATATGGAAGATGCCTTGGCGAAAGTTATTACTATTAATTAATTGGTACTATTTAATAATAATAATGTTGTTCGTATTAGGTAGACACATTCACTCAGGTGGCCCCCCTCGAAAGAATTTATGGAACACACATATGGAAGCTTCCGTGTTTAGATTTCTTGTAATGAATTGGTATGAATTAGTTGATTGATATCAATTAATGAATATTAATTAATTAAATGCATTATTTTGTAATTCCTTTTATGATTGCCCTCCTTCATCTATATAAGGGGGATGAGCTTTTTGTGTAGAGGCATCTTGAATGTATGAAAATATTAGGGTTGCTCCCTAAGTTTCCTCTCTTTTCTTCCCACTTTCTTCTCGTTCACCACCGCCGGCCCCTTTCCTCGCCAGATTCCTCCCGGGAAATTATCAAAATCGTAACAAACCTTCACACACTGCCACAGACCTTTTGCGAGGTGGGGGGGGGGGATTAGGAACCGCAAGTAACTGCCTACTCCACAGAGAGCCGGGGCGAACAAAAGAGGCTACTCCACAGAGAGCCGGGGCGCAAAAGAGTGTATAGGAGGCGAGAGAAAAAGGATGTCGCCAGCTACTACACCATATTTTCTCGCAACGGCAAATGCCACTCGTTGCGGGCAGTTTTATATCTTCAAAGAGATATTACAATCAAAGCCACGAGAAAAGTAGGTAGCAAAGGGCGACCCTGAATTTTTAACCGCACCTACTATATGGGAGGTTCTGGCTAATTTTAGTGTCCCTTTTGGGCACTCATGACCCTCTATTTATACTGATTGAGGGACGCCCAAATGGGTATATGTAATAAATGCTGCAATAAATGCAGGCTTCCCGGAATACAAGAGAGTCCGGGAAAGAGAGAGGGGAGGTGCGGTTACAACCGGCTGTAACTGCACTAACCAACACGGACAGGAGAGGAGGGAGCTGGGGCAGACACTTTAAGTGTTCACCCTGACCCCTTGTTACTTGGACTGCTGCTAGGGTCGACCGAGTTGGTCGACCGCTGAGGATGGAGAAGAGGGTGCAGTTACACGGGGAGTATCCGCTCCTACTGCTGGACCGATGCGATTACACGGGCAGTATCCACACACACTTCTTGAGATCGATGGCTGGCTCGTGCTGTTGTCGCAGGATTTTGGGTTAACAATGGTAAGCATTAAAGATATTGATAAAATCAAATTAGGAATCTAGACAAAATGTTATGAAGATTTTACCGACCACTCCACTGTAACCTAATACCAAATATTGGACTCCTTGGGAAATTAACCAATAATAGTGTGACAAAATATAAGTTAAATATCCAGCATATTATTGAAGCAATCAGTAGCAAAAGTGTTTAAATGATCAAGCCTGTGGACATAGACCCAACCGTATTAGAAAGGTTAGATTGTACTATTAGCCCCAATTTAAACAACCACTCTTTAGTAGTAATAGATGATAGATCATATATATGAGAATATAGTTAAGACATAGCCTACGATTCCAGGGTTATAAGCACTAAGGAAATACCCTTGACCTAGAAAATGATGATTCAGACCTTGAGTCATTAAGAAACGAGCATATTCGAAGATGGTCATATAGTTGAATACAACTATAAATGCTCTTATGACGAACAAATAAAAAAGGGGCAGCCCGGTGAACAAAGCGGGAGCACAGGGAGGGTCCATGGAAGGGTCTATTACCCATACAATTTACTTCACAGCAAATTGACGACACCTTATACCATTATGATACACAGCTAGACAACATATAAACTGGCATATAAACTAGTAAATGGGATATGGACAAATGACATGTCCTTACTCATAAAAAAACTCCCTGCGCGACCACAAACTTAGCAAAGTAGGCTGTGTTATAGGATTTAGGCTTCGATTGGCGCGATGGTGGCGGCAATGAATGCGGTGGTCATGAACTGTCGATCGTGAACGCCCGACCTCACCTAAAACAGTTCTTGCATTTTATGCTCAAAACTAGTTTAGTTTTTTGGTAGCGGTCATAACCTTTGTCTTGCCAAACATACATTCTAATATTCTATGATAATGATGTTTTTGACGAACATCACCAGAGCAAATAAGCCACGCCAAATGAAGCCTTAATTTATTCCTCAAGTGGTACCACGGTTTAGTTATTACACCACGTAGTATGTATCTTTTAACAACACCACCATTCCCCTGTACGAAAGAATTCCCTTCTATGACCAAACCAATATTGAATGAGCTCACGCCGTCTCATCAGCCTTGCCATTGTAAGATCCCAAATGCTGCTTGTAAAGAAAATGCTACACTCAACACCAAATTACATGAGCTTGATGACTATCTCCTCAATCTTGCCTACCAACTCCACGAATGTGGCCCATCTCTTGCTACCAATTTGCTTTATACCCTCCTAGATTTTGGCCATACAGACATAGATAACCTCATTAGTATTTTAGAAAAAGAAAGAAGAAATCGTTGGAGATAATCTGCAAAAATACTAGGACAAAAATAAAATAGAATGTAAATTTGAATTAAAAGACCCTAATTTTTTGCATTGTCTCCAAGAAAATAGACTCGAGTAATGACAATATAAATGACTTCAGAATGCATATTAGTGAATGTTAGAAAAGACAATGTAAAAGCTCATGTTTTGACCCATTTTTGTATTTTCTTCTTATTCGTTTTTAGTCCCACATCTTGGATTTGGGATTCTTCTCTCCCTATATATTTGTACTCATATTTGTATTTACATACACAAGAAGGATATACAAGGTTTCATTTTTCCGCCTAAGTGTTCTTCTATATGGTATCAGAGCTAGGAGATCCCGGGCGGTCTCTGAGTTTCTAACCGCAATCCTCTTTGCGGTTTAGTGTCCGCACCTCTCGCGGTTTACTTCTTCTAACCGTCAGTTTCTCCGCTGCTTCTTCTCGCGCGGTTTCTTCTAACCACCAGTTTCTCTACTACTTCTTCTCGTGGAACCACCCTTCTCCCCTCCTCCTCTTCTCCTTTTATAACTCTCTCAAGTCTGCTCCGTGGGTCCCACCTCCTCTCTTACCGCGCAGCCTTCTCCTCTAGTTGCTGCGGTCCTCTCTTCTTCTGGATCCTTCGGTCTCTCCGCGACCTGCCTCTCGTGCGAATTTAAGCCGCTCCAGCCTCTTTCTTATTCGTACGGGTTGCTTGTCGCGTGGTCTGCTCGTGCCGACTTAATCTTGCCGCACACTGCCGCGTGTTTGCTTCCTCTCTTCGTGTTCGCACGGTTTGTTCTTTTCGCGCGATCTGTCGTGCGATCTCCTAGTGTTCCCCGCCGATTCTGGTGTTCTTGCTGACTTCTCTAGTCGCGCGGTTTTGACGGCCTCTTTCAGTGCGTGCCGATCTGTTGCACCCAGTGCTGACTTCTTTAGCCGCCGAGGTCTACTCTTTTACCACGCGGCTTCCTTTCTTGCCGCGGTCTCCTCAGTCGTGCTCGCTTCTTCTTGACCATTGCTCGTTGGCGACTGTCAAGTTGCCGCCTAGCCGTTGTCCGCTATAACTGCTCTAATCGATTCCTCTAGCCGCCTGACTGCCTCTCCATGGGTTCCTCGATTGATTCTACCGAGCAACCAGCTTTCTCTCCTGTAGCCCGCATGGTTCCTGCTCCTGAATTGCATGATGAGTTGAAGATCACTACAATCTCCCTTACTGAGAAAAAAAATTTTGTTGAATGAGTGCAATCTGTCCGTCGGGTAATTCATTCCAAGGGACTTATGCATCATCTTTCTCGGGATTCTCCTTCAGCACCTACTGACGACTGGCTGCGTAACTACAGTCGTGTTCAAACCTGGCTTCTCAATTCCCTTGATGACGAACCTTACCGTATGACCATGTATCACGAGACGGCCAAGACAATGTGGGATGAGCTCCATTCTCTTTACTCCGTCAAGGATAGTCTTCAGCATCTCTATGACATTATCACCAGTCTCCAGAGCCTGGACTCTGATACTGCTGTTGACGTAACCTCCTTTGTTGTTTATTCTAAGACGTTGGTTGAAGCCTGGATTCAACATCAATCCCCGACTATAGATCTCGTTGCCCAGCGCGCTCAAAAGGAAGCTGTTGGTTTTGCTATGACTCTGGCTCGTGTTCCGCCTCATCTTCATAGTGTTCGGGCCCAGGTCCTCTCGTCTGCTACTACTCCCTCCTTCTCTGATGTATGCTCCATGCTATTAAAGGTTTCACCGCCTCCAGATGCTATCGGACCTCCTTCACCGACCCTTCTTCAGCATTCCTCTGCACCATTAATCCCTCTCCCTCCGCCGACCCGTGGGGGACGTACGGGCTCTCGGGGGAGGGGTCGCGGAGGCCGTCCGCGGCCTAAGTGTTCTTTCTGTGGTAAGGTTGGACATCTTGAGGCCATCTACTACGGCAAACATGGTCTTCCTCCCCGTCCAAATGCTTCTGTTACTGCCCTCAGCTCGTCGGCCACTCGTGATGATCATGATGAAGTCCGACTTCAGCTCCAACAACTTCAAGGGTTGCTCCAACAACTTCAAGGGTTGCTCCACAACTCGCCTACCTCTGTTGCCTCTGTCTCCAACGATGGCATCGCTTGTCTCTCCACTAGTCCGAGCTGGATAGTGGATTCAGGTGCTACTCACCATATCACATCCCTGAAGCCAACCCAATACTTGGATTCTCCGCATCCAAAGTTTATCACCGTCGCCAATGACAACACCGCTCCTGTCTCCGGCTCTGCTGACATACCCCTCAATTCTTCTATTTCTCTTCGCCCGACTCTCCATGTCCCGGGCTCTCCCTTTAATTTACTATCTGTTAGTCGCCTCACTGCAAATTTGGATTGTTCTATCACGTTCACCCCTTCTTTTCTGATGCAGGATCGCAGGACGCAGAGTATCATTGGTAAAGGACGACTGCAAAATGGACTCTACCTTCTTGATGTCTCTCCTACCATTCTCTCACCCGTCTCCTCAGTTGATTGGCATCGGCGCCTTGGGCATGCTCCGCTTCCTGTTCTCCAGAGGGCTCTTCTTGATATTCCGCTTAAATTTTTTTCCTGTGATTCATGTATTTTGGGGAAACAACATCGTTCCTCATTTCCCCCTCATTGTACCCGGAGCTCTGCTCCTTTTATGTTAGTTTATTCTGATGTTCGGGGCCCCTATAAAATATCAAGTGTATCTGGTTATCGTTATTTCATTACTTTCATTGATGATTATTCTCGAATGACCTGGTTGTACTTGCTTCGTGATCGCTCCGAACTTCCTCGTGTGTTCCGAGCTTTCATTCTTGAGTCTCGCACTCACTTTGTCGATAAACTCAAAACGCTCCTGACAGATAATGGTCGCGAATACACAAGTCATGAATTCGATACTCTATGGTCTGAATTTGAGATTATTTATCAAATTTCGTGTGCCTATACTTCTCAACAAAACGGTGTGGCTGAGCGCAAAAATAGACATTTTCTTGATGTTGCTCGCTGTCTCTTGATCTAAATGCATGTTCCCAAGGCGTATTGCCATTTTGCGGTTTCCATGACAAGCTATCCCATCAACTGTTTCCCTTCCTCCGTTCTCAACAACGCCACCCCGTTTAGTCTCCTCTTTTCCTCTACACCACCATTCCCCCTCACCCCTCACACATTTGATTGTTCTTGCTATGTTCATCATCTCGGGCCCTCCACTAACAAGTTCAATCCTCTGGCGGACAAATATATGTTCGTTGGTTACTCACGTACACAAAAAGGGTATGTTTGCTACTCTCCCACTACCCGCAAGGTGACTATGTCCGCAGATGTTACCTTTCTAGAAGATCAACCGTTTTTCTCTACTTCATCACCACCTCCTCCATTGCCATCCTTACCTCGACCGATCATTCCAGTTACGTCTCCACCACCACCATTTCCCACCGAAGTTCCCGTTCATCACCAACCTCCTCTTCTTCGTGTCTATACTCGTCGACCTCCTCGTTCCGCCGCCCCAATGCAGTCGGCTTCAACCTCTGACACTCTACGGCCTGCTGATCCGAAGCCGCCTCCACCGCCCATCCCATGACGAATTATGTATCCTTACATCGTCTGTCCCCGAAGCTTCAGGACTTTGCCACTACATTATCCTCTATTTTTTTCCTTAATTCTGTGCAGGAGGCTCTCCAACATTTGGGCTGGCGGGCCTCCATGTACGAAGAAATGACTGCTCTCTGGGCAAATCACACGTGGGATCTGGTCCCTCTTCCTCCAGGATAGACCCCTATTGGCTGTAAATGGGTCTTTGTCATCAAACATGCTCCTGATGGGACAATTGACCGTCTTAAAGCCCGACTTGTGGCTCGAGGATTCACTCAACAACAGGGCCTTGACTAAAGAAACCTTCCCTTCAGTGACAAAACTCAATACGGTTCACCTCCTCCTCTCTATTGCTGTGCATCGCCAGTGGCCATTACATCAACTGGATATCAAAAATGCGTTTTTAAATGGCAATCTTCAAGAGACGGTCTTCATGCAGCAGCGTCCCGGGTTTGAGACCATGGGGGAATCCCAAATTTGTCATCTTAAGAAGTCAATTTATGGTCTCAAACAATCCCCTCGGACATGATTTGGTAAGTTTAGTAAGGCTGTTCGGGAGGTTGACTTTACTCGGAGCTCGACAGACTTCTCTCTGTTCACTCGACATCGAACAACAGGAACGGTTCTTCTTTGGTGTATGTTGATGATATTCTAATCACCGAGGATAATTCAAAGGGAATACAAATGGTCAAACAACACCTTAGTTCCGTGTTTCAAACAAAAGATCTGGGGAACCTTCGATACTTCCTTGGCCTTGAGATTGCAAGACGTCCCGATGACCTCGTTCTATCTCAGCGGAAGTACTGTCTCAACCTTCTTCAGGATGCTGACTATTCTGGATGCAAGCCGGTTAACACTCCTATGGATGCCAATCACAAGCTGTGTGCACATGCTTTTGATGCAGATCTTTTTCTTCCAAATCCAGAATACTATCGACATCTCGTTGGGAAATTGATTTACCTAACGGTCATGAGACCGGACATATCCTTTGATGTTGGGGTGGTCAGCCGGTTCATGCATTCTCCTCGAATGTCTCATCTTCAGGCCGTCGAACGCATCAAGAGATATCTAAAAAGTGGTCTTGGTCAAGGGCTGACATACAAAATCTCTTCTTCTACTCCAACATTGGTTGCGTACTTATATGCAGATTATGCTGGTTCTCTGGATGATCGGCGTTCTACCAGCGGATTTTGTAACTACTTTGGAGGTCACCTTGTTACCTGGCGTAGTAAGAAACAAGCTGTGGTCGCTCGATCTTCAGCTGAAGCTTAATACCGGTCAATGACATCTGCTGTATCCAAGCTTACATGGCTCGAAAGTCTCTCAAGTGATATTAAAACTTTCCTCACCAGCTACCTTACTCTGTGATAGTTAGGTTGCTATACACATATCTAAGAACCAGGTCTTTCATGTATTGGCGTGTTATTTATTATTGTCGTGTTATTCTTTATGTGCCTCTTGTATCTATATGTACCTTTCCCCTTTGAGGATGAATGCAATTTACTTTCCTTTCATTTAATTTGGTATCAGAGGGAGGTTAAACGATCCCGACCCTGATTCGCCCTAACCCCGACCCCGCTCCGCCCGACATCTTCCCTGCAATTTCTTCCCGCATCGCGACGCCGTTCTCCGCGCGATGTGAGGGCTTCGTCCTCCCGCTGCTGCCTCCGTCCTCCTGCTGCCGCCGTCCGCCTGATCCCGACCTCCGCCTTCTCCCGCGATTCAGTTAGGATTCTCGGCTTCTTCCGCCGACATCTTCCCGTCGTTCTCCTCTGCTACAGTCGGCTTCCTCCTTTTTTTCCCCTTCGATTGTTTCTTCCACCGCCGATTTGGTTGGTGTTTACCGCCCCTTCCCTCACTTCTTTTCTTCTCATGACCTAGATCTGTGATCTACGGTCTTCCTTCCATTTTAGGGATGGGTTTTTCCTCTTCTGTTTAAGGGTTTCTCTTCCTCCCATCCCATGGATTCCTCCCTCTTTGGTTCGAATGATGGATTTGCTCGGCGCATTACTACCGCCCTTCTCAATGAAAAAAACTTTATCGCTTGGTCCAACTCCGTGCGAGTCCATTTTGCCGGATATGACAAACTTGATTGGCTTGAATCTAATGGTGTTCCCAAGCCTTCCGACGAAAAGGCTATCCGTCAATGGCGCACAAAAAATTTCAAGATTCTCGGGTGGCTTCAGTGCTTTATGGAGCCCCGCATTTACGAGCAGTTCATGCGATTCGATTCAGTGCCGTCTCTTTGGGCTGCCTTGATGCATACCTACGGTCACACAAGCGTTGATACGTCGATTTATTCTGTCTTCCAGGAGATTTCTACTACTCGTCAGGGGGACCGTTGTGTGCACGAGTACTTTACCTTTCTCTCAGGGAAATTCCAGGAGCTTTCTGACCTTGAGCCGCTCAGTGCTTTTCCACATCCATAGGATCTTCTTGTTACCAAGTGGCGGCCGGAGAAGCGGGAGACCTATCAGTTCCTGATGGGCTTGGCCCGAGTTTGAGCAGATTAGGGTTCAGATTGTCAGCATGAACCCTCTTCTTGATATCTCAGATACTTATTCCATGGTGGAGAAGCATGAGCGCCATGCCCTCCTGACTGCTGTTTTGCCTGTTCCAGCTTCTGTTCCTATTCCAGACCAAATGGCCCTAGCTTCAGGTCATCCTTCTTCTGCACGCGGGGGGCATACTTCTACCTCTAAGGGTCGCGGGGGTGGCCGCGGCGGCCCATTTACCTCTGTTCAGTGTCAGCACTGCCTCCGGACAGGTAATGAGAAGGCCCAATGCTGGCTTCTCTTTCCTCACCTACGCCAGCAATCCCCCGCCACGCGTGCTGCAACCGCTACTTCTTCCGACTTTTGGGGTCAACCTGATTCCAGTTCCTCTTCCGGGGCTCCTTCCGCCAACTGGAGTCAGCTTATGGTTCAAGTGCAGCAGCTCCAGTCTCAACTTCAGCTGCACTCTCCGTTTCAGACTCCGCACCATCCTCTTCCTGCTTAGCCGCTACCTGCCTCCTCGTCATTCTCGTTGACTTCAGCGTCTGCGTCAGGTACCCCGATGACCTTTCATGTCACTCAAGTGGGGTCCTCTTCTCCCTGGGTGATTAACTATGGGGTCACTGATCACATGACTGGTGAGACACGCTTGTTCTCTTCTCTTGAGTCTCCGAGCGTCCATCGGCAGGTTCGCCTTGCCGATGGCTCTGTGACCCCCATCCTTCACCGGGGCACAGTTCCTCTGACTCCCTCCTTTTCCTTGGATTCAGTTCTTCATGTTATCAAACTTGCTTTAAATTTTCTTTCTGTTAGTCAATTGACTTGTTCGTTGCACTGATCGGTGACATTTTTTTCCTTCTGGATGTGTTTTTCAGGACTTGACCACGAGGACTTTTGGCTACGGTCGTGAGCGCGAAGGGCTATACCAGCTGGATCTTCCACCTCCTTCGCCCTGTCTCTCACCCCCATCCATCACTGCTGCTACTATTTCACCTGCTCTTTGGCATGCTAGACTGGGGCATGCGAGTCCTCATATCGTGTCATCGCTTTTTCCGAGTGTCTCGTTTGAGAACTCTTTTCAGTGTGATGTGTGTCAGCTTAGCAAACATACACGCATTACCTATCCTGTTTCTGTTTCTTGTAGTTCTGCACCGTTTGATATTATTCATTCAGATGTTTGGGAACCTGCCCCGGTTGTTTCTTATGATGGTTTTTGGTATTTTATTACTTTTATAGATGATTTTACTCGTTGCTATTGAGTCTATCTTATGCGTGCCAAATTTGATGTCTTTGATTTATATACCCTGTTTACTAATATGGTTACGACTCAGTTTTCCTCTCATATTCGGGTCCTTCGCTCCGATAATAGGGGGGACTATACTTCTTCCTCTTTCACTGCTTTCCTTGCTACCCAAGGAACCCTTCATCTGTTCTTCTGTCCTTATACACCAGAACAAAACGGCGTGGCGGAACACAAGAATCGTGATCTCTTGAATGTGACCCGATCTCTTCTTCGTAAGCCTCATGTCCCCAAGTCGTTTTGGAGTGCCGCCCTTCTTACGGGGACCTTCTTGGTCAACCGTCTATCTTGTTAGCCTTTAGCGGGTCAGATACCCCTTAGTCTTTTATCTCCCCACCGCCCTCTGTTTCCTGTCCCTCTCCGGGTGTTTGGGTGTGTGTGTTTTGTCCAAGACCGTCGTTTGACTCGGACAAAGCTTGATGACAAGGATATCCGGTGCTTATTTTAGGGGTATTCCTCTTCTTCCAAGGGCTATAGGTGTTTTGACCCCTCTTCTCGTAGGACTTTTCACTCCTTGGATGTTACGTTCTTTGAGGATGCCCCCTTTTATGGTACCTCCTCTGTCCCTGTTGCTCCTTCTGCTCTGCCACAGCTGGCTCCAGTTGCCCTTGCTCTGCTGCACGACTCTCTTCCGTTGCAGACCTACACTCGCGGCCCACGTGGGCCCTCACATGTCCACCCCATTCTTCGGGATCCACTTACCCATTGCACTTCGCAAGGGTAAGCGTTCTTGTGTTACTGACCATCCTGTGGCAAGCTATGTGTCCTACCAGCGGCTTTCTCAGGGTTACCGGGTTTTCCTGACTGCTACCGACCAGATCAGAGTTCCGAGTTCGATAATTGAGGCGTTCCAGCACCCTGAGTGGGTGGCGGCCATGGAGGATGAGATGTCCGCACTACAGAAGGCGGGCACCTGGCGTTTGGTCCCTCTTCCTACAGGTCGAAAAACTGTTGGCTGTCGTTGGGTTTACATTGTCAAGTATAATGCTGATGGTTCTCTTGACCGCTACAAGACCCGTCTTGTCGCGAAGGGCTTCACTCAGACTCCTGGGGATTACGGCTTGACCTTTGCCACAGTGGCCAAGTTATCTATTGTCCGTCTGCTTGTCTCTCTCGCTGCCTGCCATGGGTGGTCTCTTCATTAGATGGACGTGAAGAATGTCTTTCTCAATGACGACCTTGCTGAGGAAGTTTATATGGATCCTCCCCCCGGTTACAAGCTTCAGGGGGAGTATTTGGGCAGTGTTTTCCTTTGACAGAAGTTCTTGTATGGGTTGAAGCAGTCTCCTCGTGCGTGGTTTGAGCAATTTGGTACTGTTGTGCTTCAGAGTGGGTTCACCAGATGTCACGCCGACCACACATGCTTTGTTCGGACTGCTGTGGATGGACGTAGGGTCATTATTCTTGTCTATGTGGATGATATCATTCTTATCAGTGACGATAGCTCGGGGATACTTCAGATCAAGGGGGTTCTTCACAAGGCATTTGAAGTGAAAGATTTGGGGCATCTGAAGTACTTTCTCGGGATTAAGGTTGTCAGATCTCAGTAGGGGATCTCTTTGTCTCAGCGCAAGTATACACTTGACCTCTTAAGTGATACTGGTCTTCTTGGGTGCTCTCCTGTGTCTACACCCATGGATCCGAACCACCTCCTTCATGCTGAGTCTGGCGATCCTCTCCCTGAACCGGACAGATATCAACGTCTTGTTGGCAGACTTATCTACTTGACCAACACTCGCCCTGACATTAGCTTTGCTGTGAGTGTGGTCAGTCAGTTCATGCATGCTCCCCGGACTTCTCACCTAGATGCAGCATTTCGGATCCTCCACTACTTGAAGGGTTCTCCTGGCTTAGGGCTCTTCTACCGTTCATCTCCGGCCCTTGATCTCACTTGTTACATGGATTCTGACTATGCTGGTTCCCTTACTGATCGACGTTCTATCTCGGGGATGTGCACTTTCTATGGTGGCAACCTTATTTCCTGGAAGAGCAAGAAGAAGAATGTTGTCTCCCGCTCGTCTGCTGAGGCTGAGTACCGGGCTATGGCCCACGACGCTACTGAGCTCCTTTGGCTGCGTACCCTCTTGACCGAGCTTGGCTATCCTCCCTCTGGTTCTTCGACTCTTGTGTGCGACAACCAATCCGCTCTCATGCTTGCCTCCGACTCAGTTCTGCACGAGCGGACTAAGCATATTGTGGTTGATATTCACTTTCTCAGGGAGCACATCCATTCAGGGACACTTGAAGCGTCCTATGTACCCTCCGCAGAGCATATTGTCGATGCCTTCACTAAGGCAGTTGGGCCTTCCAGACTTCTCTCTACATGTGGCAAGCTGAGCTTGCTTGACCTTTTCGCGCCAGCTTGAGGGGGAGTATTGACGTGTTATTTATTATTGGCGTGTTATTCTTTATGTGCCTCTTGTATCTATATATACCTTTCCCCTTTGAGGATGAATGTAATTTACTTTCCTCTCATTTAATTTCATGAAAGAACGAAACACATTGAAGTCGACTGCCATTTTATTCGGGAAAAAGTTCAACTGAAGAAGCTGGAATTGAGACATGTTCCGGCTACGGACCAAGTGTCTGACATTCTCACGAAGACCCTATCAAGTGTTCTATTTTATCAGTTCTTGTCCAAGCTGGGTTCCTACGACTTGTATGCTCCAGCTTGCGGGGGAGTGTTAGAAAAGACACTGTAAAAACCCATGTTTTGGCCCATTTTTGTATTTTCTTTTTATTTGTTTTTAGTCCCACATCTTGGATTTGAGATTCTTCTCTCTTCTCTCCCTATATATTTGTACTCATACTTGTATTTACATACACAAGAAGGATATACAAGGTTTCATTTTTCTGCCTAAGTGTTCTTCTATAGTGAACTCTTAAACATGCATGTAACTGAAGTCCTGCCTTCAGTGTAAATAAACATAGTGAACTTGTTAGAGGCAAATCCCGAATGGTGTTTGATTATCAATGACTTAATGATAATACTATAGACGACACATATAGCATCCCCGATAAAAATTAATTAATTAACAGTATCCAGAATCATTATGTTTTTGGGATGTTTGATTTAAAACCCGGCTTCTGGAAAGTTCAGATGCATCCTGACAGCAACCCTTGGACAGCCTTCACTTGCCCTTTAGGACATAATGAATGGTTAGTCATTTCATTTGGTCTTAAAAGTGCCCCTAGCATCTTTCAACGCAAAATGGATGATATCTTTAATTAATACCACTTCTTCACAAGCATTACATTGACGACATCCTAATGCATTATAAAACAAAGGACAAACATTTTAGTAACTTAAAATTAGTCTTTGCCAAATTCATAAAGCACAGGTTAGTATGAAAAAAAATCATTTTTCCCTAGAATATTGAATTCCTGGACATTGAATTAGGACAAGAACATATTAAACTACAAGAACATATTAGCAGAAAGTTCTTAGAATTTTTCCCGATCAAAACTGTGAAATAGTTCCAACATTTTATTGGCCTCGTTAATTACGCCATACCCTTTATACGAAATTTAGGGAAATTAACCGGCCCACTCTATAGCAAATTAACAGGAACCCATAAGGAATTTAACATTGAAGATCTGCACCAAATTACCAAAATAAAGGAAAGAGTCAGACAGGTCCCTGCCCTCAAATGACCACTAAATAGTGATGACCTTGTAATAAAAACCTGATGACTGTGAAACCGGTTTGGGAGCTGTCTTAAAATCTAAACCACATAAATATTCTCCCCGACTCAAGAAACTATTTTTCATTATAGCAGTGGAAAATTCAAAGAAAAGGCCCCACTAGCAGAATGTTATTGGTCCCCACTATCTTTCGCTATTAGGTTATGCATATTTTATTATGATTCTTTAAGTATGTTATTTCGAGTTGTGTATGCATCGAGTCATTGTTATCTAGTTGAATCATTGTTATCTAGTTGAACCATTGTTATCGAGTCGAGTCATTGTTGTCGAGTCAAGTCATGGTTATTGAGTCGAGTCATCGTGCGCCATTATGAGTTGAGTTTTGTTGAGTTGTTTGTAATATTATATATAGACCTCCTGGGTCATGTGAGAAGGGAATGAAATGAATTAAATCAACTTTCTCTTTATCTCTAAGTTCTTCTTTCAGGATAAAGAAGCTACTAAATCACTTTTTCTTCTTCCACATGCTTGTTTGTTAGTCACAGGTTAAATAATTTCTGAATTATATCATCATTCTCCTGCTGATGTAATACGCAAGTTAATATTTGTTCCTATTAGTATTCAAATTTCGTACTTATTTATATAATCGCCGTGCTAATTAATAATAATTAATTTTTCGGTGCCCTGAATTTTGATCTATGCCAGGAATAAAGGTTTATATTACTGATGAGAAAGAATTGATTTTGGAACCATCACTGAAATGGGCTGGAAATCCTAATATAACTGTTGTTGTTAAAGCTTTTGGATTAAAAGCATCTGCTCAGGTTATTTTCCACAGCTTCAGTATTTTGCCAGATGCAATTAAGCAAGGTTCTATCTTCACTGTACTCATTCTAGTTTAGAAATTTTCAGGTCATAGATTTACAGGTCTTTGCTCTACCACGTATCACGTTGAAGCCTCTTGTTCCAAGTTTTCCGTGTTTTGCGAACATCAACGTCTCTTTAATGGAGAAGGTAAACCATGAAACATGTTTAGATCATGTTTGGCAGAGCAGTGAGGGAGGTGACCGTTGTGAATGTAGTTATGAAAAACGCATGTAGATTTTGGATATTCATATTTGGCGACAAACCCTATTTTCCGAAAACGATGTCTTAGACCAAGAACATCACCAATATTTTGTTCAATCTTTAGCTGCCCTGAAGTCCAAATCCCAAAAGGTGTAGTTTACCAAAAAAATTGTCACGGAAGATTCAGATGCAAATAAACTGTCACCATTGTGTTTGCTACCATAATTTCACACCTCCACCGCTCAAAGTTCGCAACGGTCTCATTTGGAGTCTTATTTTGTTAACTTCGATGTTTGGAAATAGATTTAATCTTAAAATTTTATATGGAACTTTTCTCTTGCAGCCACACATTGACTTTGGCTTAAAGCTTGTTGGAGCTGATATTATGTCAATTCCTGTCATGTATAGCATTGTCCAGGTACCTCTAGCCTTTAATTACTAAATACAATTATTCTTATTTTCTACTCATTCCAACCACTACTCAACTTGTTTTTAATTTATTTTAAATATAGCATGGTTTTAGCTTTGTTCTCCTGTTGTGATAATAATAATTGTACTTTGGATTATTCCCCATTACTGCCCCACCATTCTAGTTTGCCTAATTTACACTCCTGTTTAAAATTCCTGGAAAAAAGTTTCATACTAGATGGACCATGATAGTTTGACCTTTGATATCTAATATTTGTATTTTGAATACTTAACCATCTAATATTTAGAACATATGCATCTAATTTAATACCATTTAATTATAGGGGGGGGGGGCCTTTGATCTATTGTAAATTCAGAAGGCTATATGATTTTTTTCCGAGTGGGAATTTTTAACATGCACCATAAAGTAGGGACTCTGAACTCTAAAACACAGAGTTCTTTTTGATTGAGTGTTATGGGAATTGGCCATTGTGCCTAACCTGATTTGATACCATATTCAAACATATTAATCCAATATAAAATCAATTGATTATATGAGTTTCTCTATATTCTAAGCACTAATGCCCATATAGTAGATTGTGATATTGTTTAGCTGCATTATATATCTGTAGTTTCAGAATATTGACTAATGTCACTCAGTGTTGTGGATATCCTCCGACATGACCAATATGTCGGCCGACATAAAGGTTTCATGAACAAAACGACACGTTTCCGATATTTTTTTGCAAAATATCCTTTTAGAATATTTTCTCCGATATATCTGTTATTGACCGATATATTCACCGATATATCCCGAAATTTTATCGGCTGAGTTTTTTCAATTTATTTTAACTAGTGACTATGGTATAATAGACAATAGACCAAAATTGTTTCATTGTTTAGGTTGTTTTCACTTTCCTCTGACTTTCTTCTGTGCTCAAGTCTGGCATCGACTTCAATTATGTATGGTCTTTGAATTATGGGCTAAAAGTTCTTTATCTTCCATTGTTATCGACAACCTCTAGACATTCTGTTTCCTCTAGTTTTATTTCACGCGTTATACTGTTATTAATTGTGTAACACAAAAATATTTATATTAGTTTGATAAATTTAGGAGTTCATTAAATATCAAATTATTAATATATTAATATATATAAATTAAATCAAGATTAAATTTATTATAACTACACATATAAATAATTATTGGACACGTGCAAAGGAGACATTAGAGGCACCTGTTAGGCATTGTGAGAGTCTAGTTGTACAACCCCGTATTCGGTGAGTGAGGCCCTTAGAAGTGGAGTCGAGGCCAGGATAGGCCATTCAGGTTAAGGCAAGCCGAGTGGCTGGGTCTCGCCCAACTCGCAAGTGGCCGGGTCTCGCCTAGCTCGCGAGTGGCTATGTCTTGCCTAGCTCGCGAGCGGTATGGACCGAGAGCAAGGGGCAAGTGGGGTGTTTTGACTCGCACTCGCCCGGAGTCAAAGTAGGCGGCGAGTGTAGGCTCAATCGAGCACTTGCCTCCCCAGACAAGTGGTAAACTCTCTCTCGACAGTTTTCTCCTAAATGAATCCTAATCTGGCCTGCTAATAGCCTCTCCAAACAACGGAGTTTCGCTGTTGGCAGACCACTTTGGGTTGCGTATGGTAGAACCAAAAGGCGGGATTACGCTATATGCAGACCAGACTTGGAAAACTATAAATAGATCTGTAGGGGCACCTTTGGAGAGGATCCTTTTTTGGCTTCTTCCTCTAGTTTTCCGGTTGGCTTTCAAGTGCCCTCCGAGGTGCCCCAGCTAAGAATTGGCCAGGGAAGGGAAGCGCTCTAAGATCTTCTGGGGGTGTGGTGGAACCTCCGCGCTGTAGCCTAGGATCTGTTCCTAGTCCAAGTCTTTGGTCTTGTGCACTTCTTCAGGACAAATTGTTGCGAGGTTACCCCATTCGGGTCTGAATTTCACAAGAAGTCGAGTTTCAGTGTCAACATTTTTGTGCGGTGAGCGTGGACAGTAACCAACACAAGAAAACCCTGACCAAGTCCTATGGTCAGAGATGAGGGACAAGGTGCCGACCCAGGCAACTCGCCACACCCGCAGTACTGGTCACAGTGGGGATGTTTGAAGAGTTTAAGAGAGAGATCATGGCGACACTAAACCACGCATTCGCCGCGCGCGGCGAATGCTCGACCCCTTCTGTCCCAGTGGTCACGCCGTCGTGCCTGGGTGAGAACGCCCCTGTCAAACGACATGGGAAGGAGGTGGCAAGTGGGGGGTTTGAGCGAGATCTCGCCTGGCGAGAGCTCTTCCCCAGTCTAACAGGTGTGGTCTTGGTCGGCGAGCTGATCGCACGAGTAGAACATGCGAGACAGGCGAGTGGGGGTAGTCCATTCTGCAAGCTGGTGGTCTCGGCACCAGTTCCAGAGGGGTTCAAGGAGCCCGAGATGATATATTACACTGCAAGGATGATCCCGCCCAGCATTTACATTGGTTCGAGGACATGGTCTCCATTTGGCCGACGTCAGACGCATTCAAATGTCAGCATTTTGCCATAACCTTGAAAGAGAAAACAAGGGACTGGTTTCATCAGCCCCCTGTGGGATCAATTTATGGGTTCGAGGACTTGCGCCGAAGTTTCCAATTGCTGAGACACTCTTCAAGATCCAGCAGGGAGAAGAGGAGTCATTGACCAGCTACGTAGACAGGTTTTAGGAGGAGATCTTGCTCATTCAGGAGGTGCCGGGATTCGACCTCCAACTCGCATTCACCGTGAGGCTGCGGGAGGGATTCTTTAAAATGAGCTTGAATCAGAAACCACCCTTGTCCTTCGAAGACTGATGGAAAGGGAGGCGAAGGAGATTGAATGAGAGGCGGCGAACCCGACATTCGCTAAGAAGTTGGCAAGGTTGAGTAACTCGGAGTCGAGGGAGCAAGGAGGTTTCAGGCAGCAGGAAGGGAGAAGGGAGGAGCCGAGGGGTCAAGGGTTCTAGGAACCTTACGGAGGGCACAAAAACAGTTCAACCCTCCGGGATGGAGATCGGGCCTAGGGACACTTTCGCCCCCACCCCACCGGGCTATGACAATTGATCGAGAGGGGAGGAGAGAAAGAAGGAATCACCCAGGAGGGAGGGGAAGGGGTAGGGTGGAGTTGCCCTGCTGTGACTTCCATCAGGAGGAAGGTCATGCAACAGCCACCTGCCCAGAGTTCTTGAAGGTGAGAAGGGCAAGAGACCCAGTGCAGCAATAACAACCGGTGCGAATTGAGGAGGTTCTACCCGAAGTACAAGAGAAAGAAGAGAACGGTCATCAGGGTTGTGCGTTCTGAGGGAGCCTTGTCCCAATAAGCCCTTCTTTTTAGTGAACTTTGTCCCTGTTCGATTAGGGCAGGGCGCATTGTATTGAATAGCTTCCCACTTGGTAGATGGTAGAAGTATTTATGTTGATTGAAAGCCCCGAGAAGGTTCCGTTTACCGGGCTCCCACTAGCCGGCAGGCCAGGTTAACCTCTCGGAGAGTAGGTTGAAATGTTGATTAGAAGCCTTTGAGATGGTTCTGCTGGCCGGACTCTCACTAGCCGACAGGGCAGGTTGACATCTCGGAGAGGCAGATTGAGATGTTGATTAGAAGCCCTCGAGATGGTTCCGCTGATCGTGCTCCCACTAGCCGGCAAGGAAGGTTGACCTCTCAGAGAGCAGGTTGAGATGTTGATTAAAAGTCTTCGAGATGGTTCCGCTGACCGGGCTCCCACTAGCCAGCAGGGCAGGTTACCTCTCAGATAGTCAGGTTGAGAGGTTGATTTGAAGCCCTCGAGAGGGTCGCTGACCGGGCTCTCACTAGCCGGCATGGCAGGTTGACCTCTCGGAGAGGCAAGTTGAGATGTTTATTAGAAGCCCATGAGATGGTTCCGCTGACCGGGCTCCCACTAGCTGGCAGGTCAGGTTGACCTCTTAGAGCGGCAGGTTGAGATGTTTATTAGAAGCCCTCGAGATGGTTCCGCTGACCGGGCTCTCACTAGCTGGCAGGGCTGGTTGACCTCTTGGAGAGCATGTTGAAGCCCTCGAGAGGGTTCCACTGATCGGGCTCCCACTAGCTGGCAGGGCAGGTTGACCTCTCGGAGAGACATGTTGAGATGTTGATTATAAGCCCTCGAGATGGTTCCGCTGATCGGGCTCCAAATAGCCGGCTGGGCAGGTTGACCTCTCGGAGAGGCAGGTTGAGATGTTGATTAGAATCCCTCAAGATGGTTCCGCTGACCGGGCTCCCACTAGCCGACAGGGCAGGTTGACCTCTCGGAGAGGCAGGTTGAGATGTTGATTTTTAGCCCTCGAGATGGTTCCGCTGACCGGGCTCCCATTAGCCGGCAGGGCAGGTTGACCTCTCGGAGAGGTAGGTTGAGATGTTGATTAGAAGCCCTCGAGATGGTTTCGCTGGCCGGTCTTCCACTAGACGACAGGGCAGGTTGACCTCTCGAAGAGGCAGGTTGAGATGTTTATTAGAAGCCCTCGAGATGGTTCCGCTGACCGGGCTCCCACCCACTAGTTGGCAGAGCAGGTTTACCTCTCGGAGAGCATGTTGAAATATTGATTAGAAGCCCTCGAGACGGTTCCGCTGACCAGGCTCCCATTATCCGGCAGTGCAGGTTGACCTCTCGGAGAGGCAGGTTGACTTCTCGGAGAGGCAGGTTGACCTCTCGGAGAGGCAGGTTGACCTCTCGGAGAGGCAGGTTGACCTCTCGGAGAGGCAGGTTGACCTCTCGGAGAGGCAGGTTGACCTCTCGGAGAGGCAGGTTGAGATGTTGATTTGAAGTCCTCGAGATGATTCTGCTGACCGGGCTCCCCCTAGCCGGCAGGGCAGGTTGAAATCTCGGAGAAGCAGGTTGAGATGTTGATTAGAAGTCCTGGAGATGGTTCCGCTGATCGGGCTCCCACTAGCCGGCAGGGAAGGTTGACCTCTCGGAGAGGCAGGTGAAGATGTTGATTAGAAGCCCTCGAGATTGTTCCGCTGACCGGGTTATCATTGGACGACATGACAGGTTGACCTCTCGGAGAGTGTTAACCCTGGAGTCCGCAACACATCCTGAACTCAGTGGCCAGGTCGTCGTGGTCTCACTTCTCAGATTGCACAGGCAGCCAGCTCGATCTCAAGGATCCAAACCTATCAAGTCGCCTCTCAGCCTTGCGGACTGCGCTTGTCGCCTTCATCAATGGCGTACAGAAGATCCAGTCCGCCCAGGTAGGCCACTTCATAGCCTCCGGTCGGACAAGGACTCCAGGTCGCATGGCTCAGTCCGTCCCCTTTTTTGGCGGACTCGCGGCTTGTCTCTTTTTCTTTTCCTTTGTATCCCGTCACCACTGCCCGGTTCTCCTGTACCTCGGGCAGTCGGTTATTTTAACCCAACTCGTTTGGGCAGGCCCCCGAGCATATAAATAGGAGGAGTGACACACCCAAAGCACGCTGACTCGAATCCAGGAGCCCCCTTTGTTAATGGCTGCGAACTCGATTCTCAGGCTTTGCGGTCTGCTGCGTGCACAACTCTCTTCCCCTTCTCTCTGTAATCACACCCCCTTGTTTGAATCAAAGGAAAGCTCGTCGCAAGAGAGACATTCGCTGCGACGGGCGAAGTCTGGTGTTGTCGTGCGACTTTGGTTGTTTCTCCTCTCTTGACCGCTAGTATTCATCTACTTGCAGTTTTCCCCATCTTTTCTCCTTGCAGGTTCAGAGGTGCATTTCCTGCATCAACAGAGAGCAGGTTGAAATGTTGATTAGAAGCCCTCGAGATGGTTCCGTTGACCGGACTCCCACTAGCCAGCAGGGCAGGTTGACCTCTCGGAGAGACATGTTGAGATGTTGATTATAAGCCCCCGAGATGGTTTCGCTGACCGGGCTCCCACTAGCCGGCAGGGCAGGTTGACCTCTCACAGAGCAGGTTGACATGTTGATTAGAAGCCCTCGAGATGGTTCCGCTAACCGTTGTTTGAGAGACATCTTTATGAATAAAGGCAAAGTGGTCGTAGACACTTCTAGAAAAACCAACTTGTAGAAGTTTAGTACCAAGTTTCTCGAATCATGCTCTGAGAGATTGTTTAAGGTCATAAATAGCTTTCTTTAACCTGCACACATGATTAGATGTGGGAAACAATAAGCCTGGTCTGGTTGTCATATAAACTCTTTGTGAAGATTCCCATGCATAGAACACATTTTTGACATCCAATTGATGAAGGAGCCATGATTGCTGAGCCGCAATAGAGAGAAAGATATGAATGGAAGTCAATTTAGTAACAGGAGAAAATGTTTCTTGATAGTCAACTCCCTCAACCTGTGTGAATCTTTAGCCACCAACCTGACATTATACCTTTCAATGGATCGTTTCTGATTATGCTTAATTGTGAACGCCCAACGACAACCAACATGTTTGTCAGTGCGAAATTCCATTAACTCTCAAGTATTTTATTTCTTAAGATCCATCATTTCACATTCCATAGCCTCTTTCCATGAAGGAATGAAGAGGGCTTCATAGAAATTGTTTGGAATAGATACAGACGAAACAATTGTAAGGTAAGCATGAACGAGGAATATAAATAATGATAACTCGCATACCTGTCGGTATGATACCGAGTGCGAATACTATGACACAAGGATGGAGTAGGTTCAAGGACAAGAACCAGGGGAGCAATATATGATTGGATGGTATGAGTGGTGGGAATCTAGTCTTCTTCGTTGGTAAACTTAAAGTTCTTTCTATGAGGGGACAATGTCAATATGAATACCCGTCTCCAAAGAAACATTCTCCTGGATGACTTTAGGGATAAGAACAGTTTCGGCATCTTCATGCGCAGATAGAGATGGGAGAGATAGCACAATGTCAGAGAGTTGGTTGGACCCATAATGAACATAAAAACTTGTGGACCTTGATCTGAGAAGAAAATATCTCTTCAAAAAAAGGGTAGCATCCTTGGACACGATCCATCTATGAAGCTGAGAACAGTAGCACTTATACCCTTTTTGGTTAGTGGGACATAACTAACAAAGACACACGACTGCATGAGGTCCCAATTTGCCTTTTGCGGGACCAACGATGTGAATAAATGCCACACACCCAAAAATTTTAGGAGGCAAGTGAAAAATATCCTCATGAGGTTTCAGAATCTGAAGGAGACTCTTTTTCTCGATGACTCATGATGGAATCCAATTAATCAGATACACGGATGTCAAAATTGCTTCATACCATAAAGACTTGGGCACATGCATCTCCTCTAACAAAGGTCTGTCAATGTTCAACATATATCTATGCTTCCTTCCAGACACTTCATTCTGTTGGGGAGTATGAGAACTTGAGCTCTGTAAGATAATACATTTATTCTTCAAAAACATTTGCTTCTCCTTAGACACAAATTCTCCACTTAGATCTGACCTTAAGACTTTAACCTTTTGCTTCAAATTGAGTTTCGACAAGAGCATAAAACTTTTGAAACATTTCAAAAACATTATTCTTTTTTTTAACAAGTACAACCAAGTAAATCTTTAATAAACATCAATAAAGAGAACAAAATACTTAAAATCATTCGAAGACATAATGAGAGCAGTCCACACATCAAAATGGTTAAGATCAAAACATTGTTTAATTCTACTAGTACAAGGAAAATAAGTTGTTCCGCAGTTTTTAGCTATTTCACACGCTTCATAAGATAAGTCCAAGCTACAAAAAGAGGAGTCAACCAAAAACATAGATTTAAGAATTTGCAAAGGCACATGTCCGAGTCTGCGATGACATAAACTCAGATCATTTTGCTTCAAATTTTTCACTTGCATTGCCTTCTTCGAATCCTTTAGATATATTCACCTCGACTCAGTCCCCCCACCAATCGTCTTCTTGCTCACCAGGTTCTGAAAGACATAAGGAGATGGAAAAAAATATAAGGCTACAATTAAGTTGTTTGGTCAAGCAACCAACCGATAATAGATTTATAGGAAAAGATTGCACATATATCACAGAATCAAGAAAAATCTTGAATGAAAGGCACACAGTCCCTTTGTCCGTAACAAGAGCAAAAGATCCATCAAAAATTTTAATCTTTCCCATTGCACGATGCATAGAAGTAATATGACTTGACTTACCCTCCATATGATCGGAGGCTCCCGAATCAATTATCCACTGAGTAAAGTCTCCAAAGGAAGACACAACATTAGCCTAAGCAACCATACCTGATGACTGTATGTTCCTGTTGCCCAAGCGATCCTTCAAGAGTCGCCAATTTCTTACTCATCTTCTGAATATATATAGCTTCTTTACTAATGTAGTGATCTCCACTTCCCAAAAAAGAAATTCCCGAGTGAGAAGTTTGAGTTCAATCACACATTTGGTAACAATATTTTTACTGAAGTGTTTAGAAACAAAGTGTGGTTATAACTCCCAACAATTTTTCTTCACATGTTTTTTGTCCCACAATAAACAAATCAGTTTAGCTTTTTATACTCAGTTAACCAAGATCGATTATTATTAGATCCACTTCTATGGTCATTATTCCATCTTCTTTTATCAGCCACCATCGCTAATTTTTCATAGTTCTCTACACTAATTTTATTTATCAAGATTCTATTAGATTCTTCCCTGAGATAACTGGCCACGGTGTCCAGATTAGGAACATCTTTTCCAAGCATTTAGACCCATTTAAATTCAAGTTCAAAAGGCAAACCAGTAAGATGTTCAAATACTCTTCTTTTACTCAACTCTCTTTGACTATCCCTACACCTAGAACAACTGATAGAGATTTTAACTCCAGAATATTTATCTATCTCCTCCCATTTTTGAATAAGCCTCCTGCAATAATCCTCGAAGGATGTCGGACTGTCCATACATATACAATATGTATTCAGTTGATAGAATTTTGCAAAGGCACACTTTTTTGATTAATTCTTTTAAATCAAATCCCACAAGTGTTTAGTTGTCTCACAGAACATGAACTGGAGAGCGATATTAGGTTCCATAGAGTGGATCATGTCATAACAGTTAGATTATATGTTTCCCTCTCTTCATAGGATTGATCAGTGATAGGAGGAACCCCTTTTGTGCCAGTTATAAAACCAAGCCTTCTCCTGCTCCCGATAACCATCTTCATTGATTGCGCCCATAGTAAGTATTTTTTCCATTTAAATTGACATTAGAAACAACCATCACGGACAAATCTACACCTGAATTAGATACATTTGATACCATTTTTCCTTTCCCGACGGCAATATCAGAATCCATTCAACCAGTGGTAAGTGCAAAAGCCACAAAACAATCGTACACTGATGACTGAATGGATCAAAAAAAATGAAGAACAAACTAGAAAGAGCAAACCAGAGATCGAGAAACAGGGAGAGTGACACAACCAATCACTTCTGAAGCAGCTGATGGAGATCTGGGTGGATCCAGAGCAGCAGCCAGAACAGAGATGGATGGAATATGACCCAGCTGATCGAGAGACAAGGACTTCCTACCGGCTCCTGCAATGGAAGAAGACGACCTAACAACGCCGCCTGATCAATCCCCTGTGGGCGATTACGACAACACCAGCGCCAGCGATCTCAACACCGCCGTACATCAACGTCGTCAGTTCCAGTAACCTTCGACGTAGCATTCCCATCTGATAGAAACAATGGGAGCTAATTTCCTTTAACCTGCTTTGATACCATGAAGAAACGAAGAGGAGGAAATACCTTGCGGAAGCATTCTATGGTCTTGTAGGTTAAACCGAGTGAGAGAGGCCACAACTTGTGTATTTTCCCCCCATTCTTACCCTAATGTGGGTCCCATTTAGCTTGGATAATATTATTTTCAACAAGTTTTCCAATGTGGGACTATTATTTTGCCATTATCTTACGGTTAGAATGCATTAATTGCAAAATATTACAAAGCTTTAAAAAATTAATACTCGAGATCTTAATTATTTTGATGATGATTTAAATTACTCACATTCAGGATATCATAAAGAATCAGGTTGCAAGCATGTACCTATGGCCCAAAGCACTTGTGATACCAATCATGGATCTATCAAGGTAATGCCATACTGATTTAAAATATAATATTCTTTGTATATTAGTATTTTGTATCAAATTCTATACCTGGAAAAAACAATCAAATTTTAGATTGTTTTATGCAAGTAACTATTAGAACATAAGCGTCCAACATAAACCAACTCGTTATGCGTGGAGGGGCCAATGATCTAAATTAACTACGTGATGTTGCATGAATTTCTCAACGCGGGACTAAATTCTGAACACGCCGCCTCACGTGTAAGGTCTTTGCGTCCAACACGTGGGCTGTCAAGTATGCTTTAATACCATGTTAAAATTAAAGCATCCGACCTAAAACTGGTTGGATTCTAAAAGGGGATTGTTATTCGCAGACCACATGCATATTCACAGATTATTTTTATTCGCAACTCTAAAGGGAGCTAATTTTGTTATTCATAGAGATTTTTGTTATTCACGGAGATTTTTGTTATTCGAATTGATGTTTCTCAATATCGTTATCCCGTAGTGAGTATAACTTTCATTACAATTCTCAATAATGTAATTCAATACAATGATAAATCTACTCATTGAGCTATGTATGCATGTGCCAATAGCCTCCTCTGCAATAGCCTGATCCAGAAGAGCTTTCTAAGCATTGATTCACAGGTTAAACTATTCTAAGCGCAAATTCTCTAGGTGAATGAACTAACACAAATTACGGAGGTTTGTCCTTACCGAGTGCCACCTTTTCATGATTAAAAAAGCTGAAAAGATGGAAACAAAATACTGCTATCAAAAGAGAACAAGATGTGGGGTGTCTTTTTCTAACTTCAATGACCAGCAGATAATGACCGGAGGTGTTTAATCTTGCTCTGAGAATGAGGAGATTGATCAAATTTGTTGTTACTTGTTGGAATGCCATTGGCAAAGCAGGGAGAAATAGAGCGAAATCGAGGAGGTCGTCGGACTGGTTGGGACCGCCTTTTTTGCCGACGAGGGTAGGAGTCGCCTTCCTAGCCGGCGACCTAGTAAGCGGCACCTTCTTAGCTGGCGAGTGGGTGGTGTTTGAGGGTTTTCCGTGAGATATCTAGCGGGAGAGGGTCGGGTAGGTAGCTGGAAGGGAAGTTAGGGCTTTGGTTTGTAAATAGAGGTTTAAAAAAACTAAAATGTGGAATTGTTGGTTTGCGGATAGCTAAATATGAAATGTGGATGACAATCCCCTTCTAAAATTGACCTTTATTGTAATATTAATTTGACCAAGTATGCTTTGCGGTTTTCTCTGAATCGTTTTAGTGCCATGAAAAAGCCTGTTGGGATACTCCATGTAAAAGTTGTCAAGTCATATAAGCTAACAAAGAAAGATCTTTTGGGCAAATCAGACCCATATGTAAAGCTAAAACTTACAGAAGAAAAGCTCCCGTCGAAGAAGACAACAGTGAAGCATAATACCCTTAATCCTGAATGGAATGAAGAATTCAGATTGGTTGTCAAAGATCCAGTTTCTCAAGCTTTGGAAGTTCATGTATTTGATTGGGAGAAGGTTTGACTTTGGTACTCATTTTCCTTTTTTATTTTTTGGAGCTTATGAGAAATTTTTAGTCTTCTTTCTTTAGGTTGGGAAACATGACAGGATTGGCATGCAAGTTGTTCCATTGAAGGAGTTAACTCCTGATGAACCAAAGACTTTGACTCTCGATTTGGTGAAAAATATGGATCTCATTGATGCCGACAAGTTCCGTGGTCAAATTGTTTTGGACTTACATTATAGTCCTTTTAAAGAGGATGATCTGCCAAATGACATCAGTGATGATGCTGGCGGCGTAGAGAAGGCTCCAGAAGGCACTCCAGCTGGTGGAGGTTTGCTTGTAGTCATAATTCACGAGGCTGAAGATCTCGAGGGAAAACATCACACAAATCCATATGTGAGAATTATTTTCAAAGGAGAAGAGAAGAAGACTAAGGTATCAAGAGATACTTATTTTGTTTATTTTTTTCATTTTCCTTGGTTTGATTTTCAGATAATAAAGTGATTTATTTTTGTATTTAGCATATTAAGAAAACCCGGGATCCACGATGGGAAGAAGAGTTTCAGTTTGTATGTGAGGAGCCCCCTGTAAATGATAAATTGCAAGTGGAGGTCCATAGTAGGCCATCGAGTATTGGCATACACTCAAAGGTTTGAATACATCTCCGAACTTTTTTATTCTTCTCTGGCGATTAAATAGCATTTTCTCAGGCGCTGTTTCTACTTTTTATGAAAGTGAGTGTTCCTTAAGTTTTTCATCATTCTCTTAACATAGATAATCTGAAGGAAACATACTAAGGGTTTATTTAAGCGCTCACGCTTTGTTACAGCTCCCAACAAATGGGGATGCCGACACCCCAAGATGGCGGTCAAGCGTTCTGGTTTTTCCCGGAATGTGCTAGGCCAATTTTTTGTTATTTGGTGCCATTCCAGATCAGGGTGCTGGAGTTTCGCCAGTTATTTGGCTTGAAAAATTTAAGCTTTGTTTTAATTGGTTTCCCAAACAGACACTAAATAAAACAGGGGAGAGAAACACACATATAGTTCTTTCATAATCATTTTTGTTAAGATGTAATGAAAAAGTCCATTAGGAGGAGCCCATGTATAAGCCCATGTATAAGCCCATGTATATTCTATTTAGTCCCGCATTGTAGATGTAGAAGGCTCTCCCACTCTCTCTATATATAAGTGTATGCACTCCTGTATTTAAATAATAATAAAATTCTGGGTTATTTTCTCTCTTGCATTTCTCTCTACATGGTATCAGAGGTATCGGTCTTGCTCTAGGCAGTTAGTGTTTTTGCTAACCGCAGTCCCTCTTCCCTAACCGCCCATCGGTCTTGTTCTAGGAGCTTAAGTGTTTTTGCTAATCGCGGTCCTTCCTCCCTAACCGCTCTTGCGGTGCCCGCTTCCTACTGCGGTTTCCTGTTCTCTACCCGCTTCTCTCCTTTTTTTCTCTACATCCTTCCCCTCTCCTCCCTGTCTCTCTCCATTTATAGAGATTCCTCTTGGCCCCGCTTCTCTTTTGACCGGTTCGGCCTCTTCCCGCTGCTCCCATCGATCTCAGCTTCCCTTGCCGCGCAGGCTGATTGGTTGAGCTCTCAAGCGGACTGCCGTTGCCGACCTCTTATCACACAGAGTCTGTTTGTCGCGCGATTTGCCTGCTTCTTGTTGCGCGCTATGCCCGCTGGGACCTCCTCTTCCTTGCCGCTGCTTGTCGCGCGGTCTGCCTGCTGCTTGTCGCGCGGCCCGCCCGCTGCGACCTCCTCTTCCTTGCCGCTGCTTGTCGCGCGGTCTGCCCGGCCTTCTTGCTGTTCGCCGTGGGATGCCGGGTCTCAGCTGTTGTGTTGTCGCCTAGGCCTGTTTCTCCTCTAGCCGCTGCGAGCTCTCCTAGCCGCATTTTCCGTGATTTGCGGCTTGTCCTCCTCTAGTCTCTCCTCTTGCCGCTGCGAGCTCTCCTAACCGCATTCTCCTAGCCGCCTTTTTTCCTGGATCTAGCCGTTGCGAGCTCTCCTAGCCGCCCGACCTCCTTCTAGTCGCCAGATCTCCCTTCTAGCCGTCCTTCTCTTGCTGCTATGGGCACTACGACTACTCCCTCCCTTGCCGCATGTGCTGCTTCCCCGCCTTCTGTAGTTCGTGATGATCTTCGTATAACCACCATCTCTCTCCGCGGGAAGACCAATTTTGTCGAATGGGTCCATTCGGTCTATTGTGTTCTACAGACCAAAGGTCTTCTCCATCATCTCACTCGGGCCAAACTGCTGACCCTACCGATGACTGGCTTCGTGATGACAGTCAGGTCTAATCCTGGATGCTTAATTCCATGGGCACCGAGACATACCGAATGACCATATACTATGAAACGAACAAGGAAATGTGGGATGAGCTGCATTCTCTCTACTCAGACAAAGACAGCTTACAACATCTGTTTGACATTGTTTCTGCTCTTCAATCACTGGACCCTGGGGTCATGGGCGACTTGATTTCTTTTGTTGCTAAGGCTAAAACTCTGGTGGAAGCCTGGATACAACATCAACCCCCTTCCACAAATCTTGCTATTCAACGGGCACAGAAGGAAGCTGTTGGGATCGCTATGATGATGTCCTGTGTTCTCAGTCATCTTCACAGCGTCAGGGCTCAGATTCTTTCCTCTTCCACTACGCCCTCCTTACCTGATGTTTGCTCCATGCTGCTCAAGGTTACACCACCATCCGAGGTTCCCGCCAGCTTCTCTACGACTCTGCTCCAACAGCCCCTCTTACCTACTCTTGTTCCTCCAGCCCGTGGCTCTTCTAATCGCGGAGTTCGCTTCCCGTCTCGAGGTTGAGGACGTGCGGGGAACTCTACTCTCAAGTGTACCCACTGTGGTCGGGATGGTCATCTTGAAGCCACCTGCTACCGCAAGCATGGTCTGCCTCCTCATCTTACTGCTACAGTTGTTGCTGCTCCTCATCACCCAGGTTAGTTGGATCACACTCGTCTACCCAACAAGATATGAACGACATTCGCCTACAGCTTCAGCAGCTCCAAGGCGTTGTTAATCGCTCATCTGGCTCGGTTGCTTCTTTCTCCACCAAAGGTATATCCTTTCTCTCCCATAGCTCTCACTGGATTGTGGACTTAGGTGCTACTCACCACATTACCTCTCAGAAGCCACCTCAATACATGCACTATGATTATCCAAAGTTCATCACTGTGGCCAATGTCGACACAACTCCAGTGTCTGGAGCTGCTGACCTGCGCCTCACTCCTACTCCCTCCTTGTCCTCGGTCCTTCATGTTCCGGGATCACCCTTCAATCTACTCTCTGTTAGTAGGGTAGCTCAGGATCTTGATTGCTGCATAATCTTCTCTCCTTCGTCTTTTGTTGTGCAGGATCGTCGAGCACAAAATATCATTGGTAAAGGACGTCTGTCAAATGCGCTTTATCTCTTAGGTGTTTCCCCTACTATCCTATCTGCAATCCCCTCCGTTGATTGGCATCGTCGTCTTGACCATGCTCCTCTCCCGATTCTCAAGAAGGCTCCTCCTAGTGTCTCATTGCATTGGTTTTCTTGTGAATCATGTATCTTTGGCAAACAGCATCGTGTTTCCTTTTCACCTACATGTAATCGGAGTATTACTCCGTTCTCTTTAGTACATTATGATATCTGGGGGCCCTATAAAATTTTCAGTGTTTTTGGTTATCGATATTTTGTTATCTTTATTGATGATTATTTGCGTCTGACATGACTTTATCTACTACGTGATCGTACTGAACTGACATCTGGCTTTCGTGCCTTTATTACTGAGACACGTACGTAATTCTTTGTTACCTTAAAGATAATTCGCACCGATAATGCTCGTGAATATACTAGCCGCACCTTCACAAATTTATGCAACGAGTTTTGAATTGTCCATCAGACCTCGTGTGCTTATACCCCCCAGCAAAATGATGTGGCCGAGCGGAAGAATCGACATCTTTTTGATGTCACTCGATCACTTATGTTGTAAATGCAGATGCCCACCAAATATTGGAACTTTTGTGTCTCTACTGCTTGCCATCTCATCAATTGCACGCCCTCGTCCGTGCTTGAATTCGCTTCTCCGTTCGGCCTCTTGTTTCCTTCCAAGTCTCCATTCTCCTTCACTCCCTGTGTCTTTGGCTATACCTGCTATGTCCACTCTCTTGGACCACTGCATGACAAACTTGCCCCCGAGCCACAAAATGTATGTTTGTTGGCTACTCCCGCACTCAGAAAGAATATGTCTGCTACTCTCCTGCAGACGAAAAGGTGCTCGTCTCCGTTGATGTCACCTTTCTTGAGGCACAAACCTTTTACTCCACCTCCTCCACACTGCCTCCACCTTACACTACTCCTCGTCCGGCTGTCCCCGCCACGATTTTGCCACACACACCTCCTCCACTCCTAGTGCCAGCATTACCTCCACCACCACCTCCTCCACTTCTCCGTATCTATACTCGTCGTTCATCCTGGACAAAAGCCCTACAACATCTCACTTCTACCGATGCTATCCCGCAGCTTGATGATTTGGCAACACCCTCTACTACTCATCCAATGACGAATTATGTCTCCCTGTATCGCCTCTCTCCTCCTCTTCTCAAATTTGTCATCTCTCTGTCCACCATTTCTATTCCTCACTCTTTGTCGGACGCTCTCCAACACTCGGGGTGGCGTGCAGCTGTGGACGAAGAAATGACAGCCCTATGGGCTAACCAGACTTGGGACCTAGTTCCTCTCCCTCCCGGCCAGTCTTGTGTTAGCTGCAAATGGGTCTTTGCTGTCAAGCATGCTCCAGATGGCACTGTTGACCGGTCTCAAAGCCCGCTTTGTGGTCAGGGGTTTCACTCAACAACATGACATTGATTACTACGAAACCTTCTCCTCGGTCGCTAAGTTGAATACTGTTCGTGTCCTGATCGCTCTTACTGTGCATCGATAGTGGCCCCTGCATCAGCTGGACATCAAAAATGTCTTTCTCAATGGTGATCTCCAAGAGACTATTTATATGCACCAACCGCCCAAGTTTGAGACCACATGAGAGTCTTGTGTATGTCATCTCCGAAAGTCTATATATGATCTCAAACAATTTTCTCGCGCTTGGTTTGACAAATTCAGTAAAGTGGTTCGCGAGGTTGGTTTCACACGGTGCTCTGCTGACTTCTCTCTCTTCACTCATCATCAACCAACAAACACTGTAATTCTCTGTGTATGTTGATGATATTTTAATAACGGGCGACGACACCACCAAGAGCCGAAACATCAAGCAACATTTAAACTCAGCTTTTCAAACAAAAGATCTGGGCAATCTTCGATATTTCCTTGGGCTTGAGGGTGCATGGAGACCTGATGGATTTGTCCTTTCCCAACAGAAGTACTGCACTGATCTCCTATAAGATGCGGGCTACTCAGGATGCAAATCTACAGACACTCCTATGGATGTGAATCACAAGCTGTCTGCACATGGATCTGGAACTGATCTCGTTCTGACAAATCCAGAGTACTACTGACACTTGGTAGAGAAACTAATCTATCTTACGGTCACACGACTTGATATCTCATTTGTTGTTGGGGTTGTGAGCCGATTTATGCATGCACCTCAGATATCTCATTTCCAAGCCGTCGAGCAGATTCTCAGATACTTGAAGACTTTTCCAGGACAAGGACTTGTTTACAAACCATCCTCCTCTCTGTCTTTTGTTGCGTATTCTGATGCCGACTACGCAGTGGGTGCCATTCGTGATGAGAGCTGTTAGGAAAGCTCTTTATCAAGGGGGCTGGGTTCGAGACATCGCCTCAACATCCCGCCGCGCTGAGAATAGGTGCGGTCATGGGTGGGGTGCTTGGGCTGCAGCCCGGCAGTGGGTGCCATTCGTGTTCCTCTGGCTCGGTGTGACTCCGACAGAGCGGGGCGGCTCTGGGCCACTGCATCACAGCAGCCCGATGACCGACTCCCGAGTCCCAACGGCCGACTCCCATCGACCACCGTTCATTGGCCTTCTGCAATTGACCCACCTCGACCGGTCGACCCCCTGCTGTTGTCCTGACGGCAGACTCCCGAGTCCCGACCAGTACCACCAGCAGGCAGCAGCCCGACCTCCAGTTGGCCACTTGGCCCCGACCCCCGACAGCCCTCCGCAGCTCCGCTTGAAGATCCGAAGAAAAAGGAGGGTGTGCCCTGACCATGTGCGCTCTCTGCCTCTCTAATCTCTCCCTCTGGCTCCAACGACGTCAACAGCGGGTTGGGTAACGAATTCCTTTACCTACTTTTGTGTGATTTTCTTCTATACGCAATAGCTTGGTGGAGAGAATTAGTTGTGGCTTTGAAAACGTTTGGGTGAATCAACTCGCATTTCGTTCGGACCGTGTGGGTCTTTTTTGCTTGAGCGAACATTGACCTATAGTCCTTGTTCAATCTCTAGAGGCGTATCGAACCTTTATTTTATTTGTTTTTTATGAACTATCGGGTCAATTGTGTCCGTCCCCGGCATGATACTTGCATTAGAAGCCCGAGCGCATTTCCGGGTTAGGCATGTTGTGAAGCTTATTCGTGTCATTGACACAGATCGGTGATGTTGTTTGCATTTAGATTATTACTCGCAAGTGTTATGACGGTCACAATGCCGTTATAATGCCAAAATTTAGTGGGATTTAGTGGCCGAATATTAGGTTTCCAAGGGTGCTGTAAGTTTAGTTAATATGTATATTGCAACTTGCTCTGTATTGCTTGATATTAGTGATAATGGAGGGACATCTGCACCACGAGGGGATGCTGAAGCGGCTTTTAAAAAGATGGGTGCATTTGAATTTATATTTATCTTGCATTTGATGAAAGAAATATTGGGAATAGGTGACGTTCTATGTAAAACACTGCTACATTAAAATCAAGATATATATTAAATACTATAAGTTTAGTTTCAATAACAAAGACTCTCATTCAAAAATTACGCGCATTTGGCTGGGAAAAGTACTTACAGGTTGTGAAAGTATTTTGTGAAAAAAATGAAATCGAAATTCCAGAAATGAATGCTAAATACAGTGATCGTCGGTTTCGAACTCCTCGTGATATCATTACAGTGGAACATCATTTTAGAGTTGACATATTTAATGCCACAATAGATTGTGTGTTGCAGGAGCTGAACTGTAGATTCAATGAAAATTTTATGGAATTGCTTCGTCTAAGTATGGCTTTAAATCCAAGTGTTGAATATAAATATTTTAATATTGAAGATATATGCGCTTTTGCAAGAATTTTTTACCCTCAAGATTTCAGTGAGCAAGATATTTATGTGTTGAATACTCAGCTGCAACATTATCAGTTCGACGTTTTTTCTTATTCAGATTTAAAAAACTTGTCAACAATTTCTAAATTTTGTGAGAAATTGGCCGAAACGAAGAAATCAAATACCTATTATCTTGTTGACAAACTAATTCGGCTAATTTTGACACTTCCGGTCTCAACAACGACTACATAACGGTAATTTTCTGTTATGAAGCTTATTAAAACAAGACTGGGCAACAAAATGGAGGATGAATTTCTGGCAAATTGTATGACTCTCTACATAGAACGAGAAATAGCAGAGAAGATCGAGAAAGATGTGATCATTGATGAATTCTATGAGTTGAAAAAACGTCGTGCACAACTAAAATAAGGTAACATCCATATTGTAATTTTTCTTTTATTGTTTATGCTAAAATTTCAAATTAGAAATATTTTTGCTTATTATATTTTGATTCATAATTTTTTTGGGCCCCCCTTACTTCGAATCCTGGATCCGCCCCTGCTTGGAGGAGGTCGCACCTGCAAACATCTGTGTGAAAGACTGCGCCTTTATCAACACCTCTTCCCCAGCATTATTTCGGATAATGGGCCCTCTCACTGGGTTAATTGTCACTCGGAGGTTTCCTACGGGTATAGTAGTCTTTGGGATAGAGCTCTCGGCGGTCATCCGCCTTTTGACAGGGCGGGCCCTCTTGACAACCGCCTTCCTCAAATATCCTGGCGAACCCGTTCCGGTTGGAGGACTCCCGACAGGAGGTCGCAGTGAAGGATCTTTGTCTAGCTCGCTGGCCCTCACCATAAATTTTTCCAAAACGTCCTGGTTCATGCCGGCCATTTCCGACAAGGTCCAAATCTGCAAGAAAGGTGAAGAAGGTGGTGGGCCAGCCTGCCCTATTTATAGTCCCACACCGCAAGCCTTTGGTCGCAGTCTTTGCAGTCACCAGTCTACTTTTATGAAGCCCGTGCGGTCTGCCAAAAAAGTGCAGAGATTATGTTAAACTAAATCCTGCGAAGGCGGAGGAGAGCATCCAAAAGAAGCTAGGACCACTTGCCAAACAACCGTTTTCAGTGCTCGCCGGTCTCTCAGCGAACACTCCAAAGTATTTGTGGACCCCCCGGAAGTATGACGGTGTTCGGCGCGGACGGTCAGCAGGAGGCTTCTCAGAATACTGTCCAGAGGCTCCAATCTGGAGTACGCGCAGACACGACATTCAAGCCAGCGTAGACTATTCTTTTTTCGGTCCAGTTCAGGCAGTGTCGCGCGATTTCATGTTGTCTCTTCTTTAGTCTCCACTGCCCGACTCTTCATGTACCTTGGGCGGTTGCCCATTTAATGTCATGATTTATAAGGCATTAAAAGCCCGTCGGTTCGCGAACCGTCTGCGCAACCTACCCTCAAGTATAAAAGGGGGACCAGAGGTGCTCGGAGGGGACACACAGACTTAGCCCAGAACTAGCACAGTCGCTGATGCGGACACTAAGTCTAGTCAAGCTATTCTTTCCCTTTACGTTCGCTCGGACGCTCTTGTAATCCTCCTTTTCAATTAATCAAGAGGTCCGTCGCAAACAAGGCATTCCCCGCGGCGGTTCAAATCTGGTGTTCGCCGCTGCCATCGGCACTTTCTTCTCAGTCCAAGGGTTAGTAACTGATCACTTGCGAACCATATTTTCCTCTGCCGACCACCCAACCCAGAGATAGCGCGCGGAGAGTTGGTGACATTTTTTGGCTCTAAAAATTTCTAAATCATACTTTACCAAATCCAAGTTTACTAACCTCACTCTAAATCATTTCAGTCTGCCACATGGCATCTTGATTGACACCAATCATTTAGAGCAATGTTAAAATCACATCAATTTTCGTTATTGACGGCCAAAATATATTAACTCATCAAATTATTTTATTTTCACATCAACGCGTTATTGTCACACCAGATTTTAAAATCTTTATTGACACACCAAAATAACTATGAATAAAATCGTTATTGCACACTAATATTGCAATTGACATGAGAGGAATCTTTTTTTCCTATAATTCATAACAATAATTTTCTAAGCATACTACAATTTCAAACAGATAATAAGTCATGACAACTGGACAAAGACCTAAACAATGCAATCATTCCTTCCCCTTGACAAGCACGAAGCACCTATACAAGCAGTTCACTGAAAAAGAGGATGCATTGTTGTAGCCACTGCTCTCCTACTCGGGGGATGATGCAGAGTTACTTTTTTTTGATGTTGTGAAGCTCATCTCTCTGTCTTACTCGAGATAACCATTTATGTCGCATAATGGTGGAGGGATATGAAGGAATGGATTTTAAGAAGAGTTGAATTCTCTAGAGGCACTTGATTGATCAGCTACTTCATCTTCCTTGTCTTCACCACCCACGCAGCCCATGTCTTCCCAGTCACCCCATTTAGGCAATTCATCCAACACATTGATGCGGCTGTCATCCCCTACAAACCAGAACAACATCCTCTCCCCCTCTCCGCTGGAACAACTGGTCATCTCCCGCATGTCGGTCTACCTCTACTTATCTAGCATCATGTTTTGCCTCTTGATGAGCAGGAACTACCACCAACTCTCCTGCTACTTCGCCGCCACATGCTTCAGTGTGGCCAGGCCGGTGCTCTCTGTTTGTACTAGGGCGTCGGGGCTCATCCCCAACACACACAAGATGGTAGCCGACGGGTGTGGCGTTCTTCCGGCGAAACTTGTCGGCGATCTCCTCCAAGGGCGGCAACGTGGGACCTGGTGCGAAGTCGGACGAAGAGGGGTGTGCGGCTTGAATTCGCGAAATGGCGGAAGTGGGGGGTTCGGCGGGAGGAATTAAAGATGGTGTGCACTTGAAGCAGGTGGAGCTAGGATTTGTGTTTTTTTAGCCTATATTGGTGTGCTAATAGCCTATTTTGGTGTGCTTATAACATTGCTCATCATTTATCCATGCAAACTCTATTACCGTCATAAGAACACAAATTTACAGCATTGAGTTCTATGTTGTCAGCACTCAAGGGTGCAAATCCTCTGTAGTTATGGCGGTTTACTGCAGAGGTGCATTTACTTGACCCAACTATTCAATCCACTTTGATTGGCCCAAATTAAAAAAATCAAAAGGGCTTCCTGTAGTAGTTCTTTTTATTAAATCATAGCCATCCAACAATGAAATGGATGAATGAGGCTCCGTTTAGCAGTACGTTTTTGCTCTGATGAGTTTGGACAAAATTGCCACCATTATAGAATATATGTTTTGCATGACAATGGTTCTCACTTATGACTGCCACAAAAAAAAAACTAATTTTGAACATATAAGTGTATGAAGTTTCTTAACTGAGTTGGGGTGTCCAGGAACGTCGGTTCATAATCACCGCGTTCATGAAGGCCAACACTGCCAAACAAACGAGTCAAAAGAACTACGGAATAGTTACCACTGTTAACTGTAGGGGATAAAGAACTCAAAGAAAGAAAAAAGGATTGGAGAAGAACTTGGGAGGAAGTGCTATCATTCATTCTCTTCTTATTATTACAGCTACTATTGGCTCCATTTTGTAGTACAAAACCCAAAAATTTAATTAAAAGTTTTTGTTGTAATCTAATGGATTAGAAGAGCAAGGACTAATGCTCACTCCTTATGTAATTAATTTAGTTTAAGATATTCGTATAAGATGAAATTCTAATGTTTCGTTCCAATTCAGGAATCCTTGGGTTATGCTGTCATCAGTGTCGCCGATGCCGTCGCAAATAAGAGAATCAACGAGAAATATCATCTCATCGACTCCAAAAATGGCAAGATTCAGGTTGAATTGCAATGGAGAGCTTCTTAGACAGCACTAACACCGTGGAATTTGTGGAGAGAGAAATTGGACTTCATGAGAGTTTGTCTTCCATGCTATTTGTTGTAATAAATTGCTCTTGTATCTTTGTATATAATGCTTGTGAGATTTTTAATTTCTTCTGCTGACTATTTTAGATAGCTTTGCACTTATTTACAATGTATTGTTTTTTAATTATTGTTTCTGAGGGAATTACTGACAACAAGTTTACGGTTTGTTGGTGATACATTTTTGGTCATAATTCTTTTCATTTATGGATTGCTGAGTCTGCAGCAATTGGTTTATGATATTTATTTATTTCTTTTCATGTTGCTTTCAGTCAAATTCACAGCTCCCAAGTAAATGCTAGCTTTGTTTCTATTGAATGAAAGTGAAGGAAATGAGATATGGTTAATAATCTTAGGATTTGATTTTGGTTCTGTGGTCTTTGATTTGACTCTAATCATATGTTAACAAAGCCATTCTTTCATAAAATAATGTATTTAGCACACGGTGTGGTGTCGTGTGCGTATTGGGCTGCCACTAAAGTAATGGACAAGTACTATGATCTCCCCCATACGGTTCATGCGGGCTCTTGTGCAATGCTAGTTTTTATCTATAGTTAATATATATATATACGTTACCTTGACCTTTATGGTTTACTATAAGATGCATATTCAAGGAATATATATTCAAAAATGACCAAAATAAGGTTTCTTTTCTTCTAAAATATTTATGAAATGACTTGTTTTGCATAAAACCCAGATAAAAAATGTGGCAAGTTGTTAACAAGCTTCATCCCCAAAATCATATTGAAGGCTATAATTTGAAAACATGCTATTCACCATCTCTTTTATAGAATTTTTTCCCATAGTACAAAGAAGATCATTAGAGACACCTGTTAGGCATTGTGAGAGCTTAGTCACAAGGTTTGTTATATGGGAGAGAGGTAGACCAATAAAAATTTGAATGAAACTATAAGGAAAGATATGATGTACTTTGACATTAGTGATATTATGACAAAATCGACCACAATTGTGACATAGGAATCATACATACGACTCCATTATAGTGGGATAAAGGTTTTGATTGTTGTCGTTGTAGTATATACTTTTGTTGTGGTGTATACACGTGTGACCTCATGGGTTATATCATTTGATTAAAAAATGGTATATTATATTGACCAAATCCATATGCCCATTTCTAGGCATTTCATGTCTGCATCACAATGAATTTTTTACTTATTGATTATTGTAATATATATTGTGATATTTATCTCTTGTATTGTGAATATGAAGAAATTAATAAACCATTTAATATACATAGAACACAATGATTCTTAAAGGCATGCCACATTTCGCTATGGATAGATCATAGATTAGAAATAAACTTGGGCTTTTTTTGGGAGGGGGGGGGGGACTTATTTTCACCGGTCAAGCGGTTACGACCGCATGAATTGGATCATAATTAAGGTCCGAATCATACGGTCGTAACCGCTTGACCAGTGAAAATAAGTCCCCCCAAACGGAGCTTAGGTCTTTTCCTCGAGTTTGTTTGGCCTACTGGCTGCCCAGCTCTAAATCTCAAATCAAGAGACTTGACCCTTTTGCTTGATCAAGCACCTTGCCACATGCATCAGAGTTTGCTAGGTTGTTCAAAATTCCCGGCCTAAAGCAGGGTCACCCTTTGGTCCCATCCCCCTTTTATCGCAGCTCGCCGCCTGGTCCTATCCCGCCCTAAAGCTATCTTAAAGATGTTTGAAGCCATTTTCTTGCTTGTCGCGTGAGAGTGACGCTTGCCTATATCGAAAGTTGGTGTGCATGTAACCATATGTATATTGTTTCACAATGAATCAAAATAAGTGAACATGAGCCGCATACTCTTTATTTTATTATTTAGATACTACTTGTTATGCACGAGATCCCTCCATGTGTATGCACCAATAGGTGATCTTCTCTCAAATGTCCCTCATGGGTGGACCTTTCACGGCAGGGAAAAAAAGGTGACCGCCAGAGAAAACCACTTCTCGTTGTTTTGGGACACTATGGAAGGACGTGTATTATAGCATAGTGGTACGACACTGAATGTGGACTAATCATTGATGCCCTGCATGGGGGAGGTGGGTAGAGATATTTTTTCCCTGTACCTAACACATGATTTGCTTGGCAACTACCAAGTCAGAAGGTAGCCACCATCTCCCTACTAGCATTATATATATATCAAATGCGGGCAATCTAATATGCGGGCGTACAGGTATGTCATTTTGGGGGTTAAGATGGTTTCAAATCGAAAAGTGTCCAACATGAAAGTTGTAGATCTCGGCGAGACGAACAACTTTTATTTTGATTACTTTTTGATTTGAAGACGTCTTGGACCTCGATTTGGGCCCCGAAATCTGGGGCGACGTACGCTTTACTGTAGCAGTTCCGCCACCCTAGATTTCGGGGCCCAAATCAAGGTCCACGACGGCTACAAATCAAAAAGTGATCAACATGAAAGTTGTTCGTCTCGCCGAGATGTACAACTTTCATGTTGATCACTCTTCGATTTGAAGCCTCATTGACCCTTACCAGTACGCCTGCACTGGAGTAACCCTTATATATATATATATATAGATATATAGATATATGGACCCCGAGGAACGCCTCTTAGCCATAAATACTATTTCGTCTTCCCTGCCTTGTTTCGCAGATTTCGAGAACTATTTACTTGCGCGGGTGCTCCTAAAAGACTTTTCGAGCCAACAAAAGAAGAAATTCTTTTCTGACTTGAAAAATTTCTTTTGGGAGGACCCTTTCTTTTTTGTATCTGCGCGGACCAGGCAGACCAAAGGTGCGTCGCGGGTGTGGAGTGCACGCAAATACTTAGGCACTGCCACAAGGTTTCGGCTGGTGGGCATTATCAAGCTAGCCGGACCGCACGGAAGGCGCTGGAGGCGGGCTTCTTTTGGCCCACTCGTTTCAAAGACGCTCACAATTTTGTGCTCTCCTGTGATAGCTGCAAGTGGTCGGGTAACATCTCTCGTCACGATGAGATGCCCCAAAATTTATTTGTATAGTGCGAAGTCTTCGATTTGTGGGGCATCGATTTTGTTGACTCCCTACCTCTGTCTTTTAAAAATAATTATATTTTAGTGGCGGTCGACTACGTATCGAGGTGGGTTGAAGCGCAAGCACTCCCCACCAACGATATGTGAGTCGTCGTTACCTTTCTTAAAAAACTATTTTCTCTCTTCGGCACGCCTCGAGCTATTGTGAGTGATAGGGGAACACATTTCTATAACGCCCAAATGACTAAGACGTTAGCTAAATACGGAGTCACACACAAACTTTCCACCCCCTACCACCTACAAACATGTGGCCAAGTTGAAGTAGTAAATCGAGAGATTAAGCGTATATTAGAAAAAACCGTTTCGCTTAATAGAAAAATTGGTTCGTCAAACTCGACGATGCGTTGTGGGCGTATTGAACGACATACAAAACCGCAATTGGTTATACGCCGTGTCGATTAGTCTATGGCAAAGCGTGTCACCTCCTCGTAGAACTAGAACATCGTGATCTTTGAGCTTTAAAACTTGTAAATCTCGACGCTAACTTAGCCGCTCAAAATAGAAAACTACAACTAAAACAGTTCGATGAATGGCGTGCAAACGCTTACGAGAGCAATATGTTCTATAAGGAGTGTTCTAAGTTTTATCACGATCGAAAAATCAAGCGTCAAAATTTTTTTTCTCTTGGCGATCTTCTCCTTCTTTATAATTCACGTCTTAGGCTTTTTCCAGGTAAACTAAAATCACGATGGTCCGACCCCTTCAAAATTGAAGAGGTTTGGGCATATGAGACCGTACTCGTCTCCCACCCAAAAAAGGGCTCGTTTAAAGTAAACAGTCATCGTTTGAAAATATATATAGCGGGCGATCTTGTGGGTGGTAATATCGAAAGCATAACCCTCCTCGAAATATAACCCGCCAAAATAGTCAAGCTACACGACTATAAACAAAGTGCTCCTGGGAGACATCCCATGTTTATCTTTTTTCGTTATTTCTTTATTTTTTTCCTTTGGTGTTTTGTTCTTTACAATGCAGGGTTTCTAAACGGGCCTCCCCGAACACGTTTCAGGGAAGTTTCTACCCTCTCACTCTATTTTTATATATATTGCATTTTATTTCTTTTTTGTTCCACATACTTACATTACGACATTGAGGACAATGTTGGAATTAAGTATGAGGGTGTTTTCGTGCTTTTTTTCTACACTTTCATTTTCTGTACTCCTAAAAATTTGAAAATTAAAAAAATTTAAAACAAAACAAAACAAAAAATTTTATAAAAAAATAAGTTCCAAAAAATATCCTTTTCATCTTTCTTTAGTATGTATATATTAAAGAAATAATTTCAAAAATAATAATAAAAAGATGATAACCTTAAAAAAATCAAAAAATTTTGTTTATTATGAAACAAATAAATCGAATATAACATTCTTAGCCTCTTTGCTCTTCAAAAATTTTGTTGCTAGTTTATTTATTAGCAAATTTTATTAATTCTTTATTTACTATTCGTTTATTAATTAGAGATTGATAGATTTAAATATCCGTGGTTAAGTTTTAAAGAATTTCTTATGTTTTTTATTAAGATAGGGGACTTGTTTTAGACACTACTTCTAATTTAGCTAAAATAGAGGCACGTGTATTATGTTAGAAAAAATAACCTTAGACTTCAATTATGTTTACTTCAAGCTTTTTGAAACACAAGAACGTTCAATTTATCAAAGTTGCTCTCAATTTTTTTTTATTAAAATCTAGTTTTCTTCTTGAAAAAAAAACCTATCTCCCCATATTTATCATGTCTTACTTGGCATGATAAAATTTTTATCCTTAAAAGAACCTATGTCAATGAGAATAAGATTTCGTTCCGTAAACATAGGCATCCAATATTTTAAAAGATTATATGTTACGGAGTAAGATTATAAAATTCATTACTCCTATACACATATATTGGGTTATATGAATTTGTTCCAAAATGTACATGTTATGGAAAATAAGATTTCATTTTCCTAAATGCATCTACATTCAAAAAAAATTTTTAGTGGTTTCAAAAAAATACCTCACCTCTAAAACCAAAGCCCTCTTCATAAACCAAAACAACCCCTTAGCCATATTCAATGATTCTACACTTAATACAAAATCTTTTTGAGTGCATAATTTTTAAATTGCATTATTTCCTTTAAACTCTTAAAGGCTAAGGTTTCTATAATTCCAATCTATTTTTGTTAGCTAACGATTACAATTTATGTTTGTTATTTTATTACTTCAAGAAGTCTTTTTGGCCAAAACTTTTCCTCTATTTAAATCATTTTCATGGATTATGACTTAACTCTTATACCCCAGATGTTTATTTAGATCTTTCTTTTAATTAATTTAAGTGGTGACTAAATTTTAGGTTTTCTTTTAATTCCTTATAAGTATATCTCCAACTTTTGCTCTACAATAGCAAAAGCTTAAGTATGAGAGTATTTGATAAGTTGTAAATACTCATATTTTTCAATACTTTATTTAGGTCATTTTAGTTTTTTTTTCGTTGTTTTTAGTTCCTTTTGTTCAATAAAATGTTTTTTTTGTATATTCCCTTCTAACTTAGCTTTATTCTTCTTTCCTAAAATTTTTGCAGAAAAACGTGAAAAATCAAAGTACACGCCTGTGACCTCTCTATTATGCCCGTATCACGCCAGTCGACACTCAACACCAGCAAACTCGACACTCGATGCTTCCAGTCGACACTCAATGCCACTGACATGTCTGTGACCTTTTCGACAAGCCCGTGTCGGTCCTGTAGTTTTCAACCCCATTCAAATAGTTGCTGCCGACATCAAATTTCTTCCAGGTGTCTAATCTCGCCCCCTACACGCCCGTGACCCCCCAGTCACGCCCGTGACCAACACGTGGACTTTCCCGAAGCTTCCAGAACTATGCCAGCTCACCGAATTTTCGGCTTCACCAGCCCGACACTCCCCCCAATCACGCCAGTGACCAGGGTGTGTAATCTGAAAATTTTGTCTATAAATTTAAATTTTCTGTATGTCCCAAGGGTTTAGTTTTTTTTGGATCATTTTGTTATTTGTGGGTTGCTTAGGTGCAATTTGTGCTATGTAAGGAGAATTTTCCCCTCCCTCCTTTTTTGTTTGTTTTAGCTTTATGTAACCCTACTTTTGTCTTAATAAAATATGTTATTTTTTCCCTCCTTATGTTATCATGGAATGCATGTGGGTGCCCCAATTTTATTCTCTTTTTTCCTTTATTTTTCCTTGTTTTTCTATGTGTGTGTGAGAGTAATTTTATGCCTTTATGTTTTCAAGTTATTTTCTTACTTAGCTTTGTTCTAATTTTTCTATTAGTTTAGTGTTGTTATGATAGCTTTTCTCATCGTTTCCCTTAACTTTGTTGCTTTTTAAATCGCTTTGTATTCATTCTTATGGATTTATAAAAGAGTTTTTAAAGTGTTTTTGTTTTTGTTTTACTTAGTTTTTCTTTTAAGTTGTAAAACTTTTTGTTCCTAAAACCTTTAGTTTCACTTTTTATACTCTTATATGAAGTTATAAGAATGAAAAAGTTGTTATTTTAATTTTTGAAATACTTAGGTTTTTGCTTTTATTTTGAAAAACTTTTTCCTTCTTTAATTTTTATTTTTTATTTTTATGCATTTTTAGCAAGTTCTAAGGGTAGAAATGTAATCGTTTTAATTTTTTGATCACTTTGATTTTGTCTTTAATTTGTGTGTGTTAGTGTATAAGTTAGGTTTTTATTGTTTCCTTTTTTATGTAGAGTGTGTGTGTGTGTGTATGAGATAGATTTTATAGCTTTCATTTCTCGCCTACTCGTTTGAGTAGGACTTGCCCTTTATTGCTTTCATTTCCCGCCTATTCATTTGAGTAGGACTTGCAATTTACCGTTTTCATTTCTCGCCTACTCGTTTGAGTAGGACTTGCAATTTTCCTGCCTACTCGTTTGAGTAGGACTTAGCAATTTCAATTATGTATTTTTCTTTTGTAACTTAACTTTTTTACTGTATTATGGCTTTGATGAGTGTGTGCGTTCTCTATTTAGCAAGCATTTCCTTTTTTATAACGTTGTGTTATTTTTCTGTCTTTTTTTATAGCCCTTCAACGCTTAGTTTTGAACTCATGCCTCACCAAAATCATAAGCCATCCCCATCCCGATGAGTGGCTAATCGCTCTTAGCCCTTGGTATCGAAGAGCATTGGGACATAAAAAATCTTTTTAAATAATTAAAGGTCCTCTTTTTTCCTTAATTAAAGTACTTAAGGTTTACCTTAGGTATACGATGCATAGAACCACATATCGATGTGCGGGCTCTATTTCCGTTATCCATATGCTAGCTAGCCGAGAGGTCGTGCGTATCGATTAATCGCCCTTGGGTAGAAAGAGTTTTCACACTAAACATCGGGAGAGGAGGAGCGAAATTCTTCCGGATTGGGTTCCCCCCCCAATAGCGGGGTTCTTAGCGTAAAGCAGACATTAAGAGTAATCCTTCGCCGAACGAGAGATCGGTCAAATAGTCTTAATGTTCAGGTGAGCGATATCCCTAGAGATAGGTGAGCTCATGCTTGTGGAACCTCCACGGTCAAGTTGTCCCTTTAATTAATTTGAAACCTAGGATCTCTAGGTAACTAAAATTATTTTATTCTTACTTGTTTTGATACCGAGCATTATTTCTCCATCGATTTTTATAAGTCTAATTTCAGCCTTTTCTTATAACCGCCCTAGTTAGTTAGTTAATCCGGCACCTTTTATTTTCGGTAAGATAATAGTCCCTCTAGGAGGAGTAGAAATAATCAACCCGCCCCGGGAAGTATACGACCTTGATATTCCCCCCGAATATCTTGTATTATTTACGATAGGTGCACTTGCCTCCTCTCATTCCCTCCGCGAAACTTGACCCCCGCACTACTAATCCAAAAGAAAGGTAGGGTGGCGTGGAGTGCCATCATTCTAGCAAAAGTTCAGGCCATCAGAGATTTGCCAATTTTAAGCACCGTGGCGAAAGTCAGGAGTTTCCTTGGACTAGCCGGGTATTATAGAAGATTTGTGGAAAACTTTTTCGCGGATAGCTCTGCCCCTTACTTCATTGACTTGCAAGGACCAAAAGTTCGTGTGGACTCACGAGTGCAAACAAGCATTTGACAACTTGAAGGAGAGACTAATGACAGCTCCAATCCTATGTCTCCCTAAAGGAACTTAAGGATTTCAGATTTACAGTGACACATCAGGATGCAGATTGGGTTGCGTGCTAGTGCCACATGACAAGGTGATAGCCTTTGGGTCAAGGCAGTTGAAACCTCTTGAGAGGAATTACCCCGTCCATGACTTGGAATTGGCGGTGTTAATTTTTGCGTTGAAGTTGTGGTGACACTAAGTGTACGGTGCCAAGGTAGAGATCTTTACGGACCACAAAATCCTTAAGTATCTCCTAGATCAAAAAGATTTGAACATGCGACAATGCGGGTGGTTCGAATTCCTTGGGGACTACGACGTGGCGATTCAATATACGCCAGGCAAGGCCAACATGGTGGCGGATGCCTTGAGTAGGAAATATTCTGGATAAGGAAATTAGATTGAAGCTCATGATGGGTGGTTGGTGCGGGACTGTGAGTCCTTTGGCATCGAGTGTGTAGCCAGAGGCGAGTCTAGCATGACTCGATTGAACTAGACAGAGTTGTAGAACGACTTGTCTGATCGTATTTGGAAAGCGACCTATCTGGATATAGAGTTCCTGTCATTTGTGGTGGAAGCTCAAAGAGGCGAGGGTAGTGCCTGAGAGATGACTGATGGGATCTTAAGGAAGGATGGAAGGATATGTGTACCGTAGTTTGGCAAGCTCCGTAAAGAGTTAATGTTTGAGGCTCATTTTATGAAGTACTCCATTCATCTGGGCAGTACAAAGATGTACTTGGATATGAAGAAATCCTTTTGGTGGCCTCGTTTGAAGCGGGATGTTGCTTTGTACGTGAGTCGGTGCCAAACTTGTGCCTTAGTGAAGGCTGAATGTCAGAAGTCGGGCGGGTTCCTGAAGTCTCTTCCTATCCCCGAATGGAAATTTGATGACATTTCCATGGACTTTGTGTATGGCTTACCTCGGTTGCAGCAGGGAAATGATGCGATTTGGGTGATCGTGGATCACTTGACCATAGTGGCTCATTTCATCCCAAATCAGAAAGAGCACAGCATGGAAAAGCTTGTAGAATTGTATGTTCGCAATATTGTGCGGCTGCATGGGATTTCAAAGAGTATTATTAGTGATCACGATGGACGGTTCACGTCGAAAGATTGGCGATTATTACATAAAAGTTTGGGCACCGGACTCAAGTTTAGTACGGTGTTCCATCCTCAAACCGATTGACAAATAGAAAGCATGAATCGTACAATGAAGGATATGCTGAGGATGTGTACTCTTGACTTTGGTAAGAAGTGTGAAGATCACCATTTCATGGTGGAGTTTTCCTATAACAATAGTTTCCAGGAAAGTATTAAGATGGCGCATACGAGGCTTTGTATGGAAGGCAGTGTCGAACACCGATGTCATGGACAGAGGTAAGAGACACCAAACTTTTGGGAAAAGAGGTTGTGACTTATGCTTGCGAGTTTGTGCGAATAATTCAGGAGCGCTTGAGGGTTGCTCAGGATTGTCAGGCAAAATATTTTATTGCTCGCCATAGGAACGTGGAGTTAGCGGTTGGAGACTGGGTATATCTTAAGATTAAGCCGTTTAAAGGTGTTTCACAGATTCACCGGCTCAAGAAGTTGAGTCCGAGTTTTTTGGGGTCGTTCGAAGTTACGGAACGCATTGGAGAAGTAGCCTACCAGTTAGCATTGTCTGCGGAGCTGAGTGGATTACATGATGTCTTCCATGTCTCAGTCTTAAGGAAAGTCTTGATGGAGGCAAGTGTTGTGGTCGAGTCGGTGACAATGCTGATAGAAGATGACTTAAGGACGAAAGTCTGTCTAGTTAGCATAGAAGATTCAGAAGTTCGGCAGTTGCGGAACAAAGAGGTCAAACTTGTAAAGGTTCGTTGGGTCAACTGCGGGCAAGACGAGTTCTCTTGGTAACGTGAACAGGCAATGCGAGAGAACTTTCCATAACTTTTTTACTTTAGGTATGCTTTTGTTTAAGTGCATGCTTAGTTTCGAGGATGAAATTCTTTTAAGGGGGGATGAGTTGTAACACCCCTATTTTTCCAGAACTTTTAGCCTCAGGGAGCTATCGTGGGGCGATAGGTAGCTATTGCCCGGCGATAGCCTCATTTCGTCGAAACCAAGCGTTGAGTGCTAGCGTGCGGCATTAGCTAGCTACTGCATGGAAATAGCTTGGCATTGAGTACGTCGAGTGGCTGACGTTGAGTAGAGGCATTGAGTGGTAGGCATTGAGTGATCTACCATACATCATTAGTCCTACTATTGGCGTTAGCGTAACATTATTTTCTGGCTGAGCGCTCTAGAAGCTATCGCCCAGCATTAGGTGTTTACTGCCCGGCAATAGAACACGGGAGCAGTTCCATCGTTTGGCTTGTTAGCCATTTGATTTCTCTTACGATTTGATCTTATGGTCCAGGATACTCCGTCCAAGGGGCTTAAGTAGGGCTGAATAGTTGTTCTCCCTCATTCGAGTCATTTGGAGTGGGAGTTAGGGTTTGAGAGATAGAGTTTTGAGGAGGAAGGAGAAGGTCTTCCACCGCCATTGACGAAGCTTCGGGGCTCCGATCGTTGATCCGAGGCCAGATCTGTGGAGAGAACTTGAAGGCGCACATTTTCATCCGTAAAAAGCAAGGTTTCCATGGTAAGGAGAAGTCGTAAGGTAACGACACTTCTCCTCTCTGTCTTTAGGATGCATGCATGGCATCCATGTTTTTTTTGCTTTCTTTCAAGTATTTAGGCACCAGATCTATCAAGTGAGAGGGGTTCAGGTTGTCATGGTTCAAGAGGAACCACCGGGTCGATTGAGTCTGTCCCCAACATGAGATTGCATTAGAAATCCGCTCCGTTACTGTATTAGGTATTGTGGGTAAACCGTAGTCGCGACCATTAGTCCGACTCAGTGATGTTGCATAGCGAGCCTTAAGGATTTTTGTTAGAAATCCATTAGAGGCAAGATGTCATTTGTGATTTTTGTTTACCCCCACTTTGTGTGAGTACGTGTAACCTTAACCGGACCAGGTGGAAATTAGAGTACACGCTAGGGCGCGGGGACGGTACGGTATGAATGGTGGATTAGGTCAGGGAAGGCTTGGGACTGTGCTGTGCTAAGGCGTGGCTTTATCTCTGTGGTCGGGTGGCTAGCCTGTGACGTGCAAGTCATGTAGCGAGAGTGTCCTGATGAGATAAGTCCCCTACTATGAAACTGACGAGAACGCCAAGCTTAGGATAAGCCCGGGAAATTAAGCCCACGAGCGGGTGGGGTCCAGCAAGGGTTCTTAGAATCAGTTTGTGTGTGAGACGGAATCCTGATGCCAGAAGTCAGAGCTTACAGGAAAGCCCGAATTTTGAGACCCACGAGTGGGTAGGGCCTTGGCAAGAGTTTGTGTGGTGGCTTGTATGCCATTAGGGGAAAATTAGAGTACCCGCATGTTTGTGGCTTGAATGTCGAAGTGGAAATTGGAAGTACCCGATTGGTGATGTGTGATGATGTGTTAGATTCATACGCTTTAGGGTACCTTGGGTAAAACCCAGGTTTGCATACACGCTGCATTGTAGGCCCCTTTTTACTATATGCTCAACATAAAAACATGTTTATTGTATGAGACATCCAAACCTATTTTATCGCTTTACATGTTTATGTATATTGCATACTAAGTACTGACCTGTAGGGTGATGGAGTGCCCCGGGGTCTGCTAGGGACGACCGGGAGGAGATGTGTTGGTTACACAGTTGAGGTCAGCCTTTGCTGACCCACGTTACCACCAATTTTTATAGGGCAAGGATCATAAGCGGGAGCAAGCTCGCTGGCTGAAAAGGCCTAAGCCTCATGAAGTGATTTGTATGTTTAATACCTTATGTATTGTTGAATGTTTTGCTCCATGAACTATGTTTTCGGCTTGCATGCCGAGGTAGCCTAGGAGTGCTTATGCACGTTAATGTTTGATGTTATTGGTTCAGTTTTGGACTCATGTTTGTTGTAAGGCCTTAAAGCCATTTTGATACTCGTATGTTAGTGGATAACTTCTAGTGCTGTTGTATGTTTCCGATGTGCTCGGTCTGAGTTTTGAGTTGGGTAGTTTATATCATATTATAATGCTTAAGTTATGACGTATGTATGTTGTGGGGCTCCGTCCGAACCCATATTATACGGTCATTATAGGGGAGGTGTTACATAAAATGGCACTCAAATTCTAGAGGGGGTGACTAGGAGAGAGAAATGAAGTTTCTCTTTTAATGGAGGAGAGAGAAAGTGAAGAAGTAAAGGCCATTCATTGCCAAGGGAGGCCAAGGGCCTCCCCATTTGTTGAGAATTCATTCCCCCTTCCATTTTTAGAAGATCAAGAGCCTCTCAGGGCTGATTAGAGGCTGAATCCAGTGCATATAGGATTGGCCGAGATTTCTTCCCCATAGCCATTAATTGCCATTAAAGCTTAGATCCTTCTTCTCCCCCCATTTGATTCTTTAAAAAGCTTCCACAGACCCAGAGCAGCCATTTCCACCATTCCCTTGAAGGAGCTGAGCCCTCTAGTAGTGTGGTTGTAGAGCACCCAAAATCACCACCACCAGCAATGGCGATACGACGATCAACCCGACTCCAGCCACCCTAGAGGGTCCTGTCTTCCTCCTCTCTCTCTTTGGATAGATCTCCATATATGTGCCCCAAGGTTTGGGTCCAATTTGCCCCAGATCAAGGGAGCTGAGAGCTTGGTTTTCCAAGCTTTTATTCAATCCACCATTCACTATTCCGGCCATCTCCGGTCGGTCTACCTCCGCGAATCGCCAGCAACCACTTCAACCAAGGTGGTGGTGGCAGTGACTGGCTGGGAAGGGGCGTGGGTGTCCTGGAAATCAAGGGCAAAGTCAGCCCAGGATAAAGTAATCTGAGCCGTTGGCGCTATGGATTAGATGAACGGATTTCGTCTGTTAGTGCGTCAAGATTCGTGCTGCTCGATTATATTAAGGATTATTATTTCATTATGTCACAGTTATTATGGGGTTTTGAATTAAATATTAAAAATACTTAGGGCCCTATATTGGGAAAATGGTCAACACCAAAGTTGTATCTCTTGAGGTCTAGTTTATTTTAAAATTCACTTCAACCCATTTGGGTTAGTGGTCTGACCACATCACTCAAAATGGTGTAGTCTATACATAGGGTTAACCATAGACAAAATTGAGTGCCCCCATCAATCCATCTATCCAAATGCCTTGAAATTTGTACTAGGGGTCAGAAATATCTATACCCCAAATATATCCAAAAATGGGAATTTTTGAAAATTATTTTATGATAGTTTTTGTAAATATTTAATATCCACTGTATGGGTTATTTAGAGGGTCTATTGACCTCACAATCCCCCAAAGTTCCTTGGATGACCCTTAGGGTCACAATAAGTCACTGGTAAAAATCTTAGCCCATTTAGGGTTTATTTGAGTAGGTATTGATGTGACCAAAGTTTGGTCCCTAAGGGGCAAGTTAGGGCAAATGTGTGTTTGATGGGTTGAGTGGCCAATACTCATCCAAAAGGGATGAAACCTTGGCCACTGACTTAATGTCATATAAAACACCCCCGAAAGATATTTTGGGTGGTTTAGGGTTGGAATGCCCTAGAACCCTAGTGTGAACCCTAGGGTTGAGTTTTGAGCTCAAAGAAAGACATGAGACCATTTGTCCTTGGAATGTCTTGGAACTTGGTAGATGAATTCATAGTGTAGAAATAAGCCCTAAAAATGTTATTAGAGTTTTTAGGAACATACATGTTGGTACCCTAGTTTGGATTTGTGTTAAGTCTTCTCAATTAGTTTCTTGACCCAAGATTTATCTATGGTCAAAGGTTAGTTGTTAGGTTAGTTTCCCTCAGTTGTACAGTTATCACTTATCCAGTGAAATTCTGGTTAAGTTGTTTTTGGTTCGACTATAGTCGAATGCCAATCGACTATCGTCTATCAACTGTTCGACGATCGTCTATCAGTTGGTCGACTATCGTCTGTTGGCAGATCGTCTATCTCTGAATTAGTTCAACTCTTGTTAGCTCGATGATCTGTGGTCTCTGCCTCGTCGATCGTCGAGTCTTGCTCGACTTCTTTTGACCAGACATATTTCTTGATAGTTCAACTATCTGTTAGTTCAACTATCTGTTTGATAATTCAACTATCTACTTTGATAGTTTAACTATCTGATAGCTCGACTATCTGTTTGATAGTTCGACTATCTTTCTGTTAGTTCAACTATCTGTTTGATAGTTAAACTATCTGATAGCTCGACTATCTGTTTGATAGTTCGACTATCTTTCTGATAGTTCAACTATCTACTTTGATAGTTCGACTATCTGTTTCGTTCGACTATCTGTTCTGATAGTTCGACGATCTCTGTGGTTCGTTCGACGATCTCTGTGAATCGTTCGACGATCTTTTGTCTGCTATTAGAGATATTATATTCTTTTCTTCTGTGATTTATTTCTTATTTATATGGCTTATTTTATTAAAGATTATTTCATTGATTTTATGCTTATTTCAAGGCAATCTTTGCCTCATTCTTTATGCATAATTCAAGCTCTACTGTGACAAAGTCTTTTGTCTTATTAGTTGAAATATCTTTCTGCTTTATCCTCCATGATGTCCTTTATAGCCGTTAGATTCAAAAGTCTTCTCTTGCCGTAAAGAGTTTGTTCTGATATGACTTTCTCTAGTACTCTTTTATCAGATTGGATATGCAGCTTCTTAAAAAGCTTCTTCCCTTTATAGGATGTCTGTCTGCAGGATATATTTTTTTGTAGTGTGCTATTTGCAGCCCAGATTGCAGATCTCAGAAGAAGATAAAGTTCAAATAAAGATTAGAGCCGTTACAAAGGCTAATATATAAAGAGTTCTTTTGAAAGAAGAAAAGAACTGGTTAATATACAGATATTCATATACAGATTCAAAACAAGAAGAAGATACAGCACTCAGACATTGTTACACTCAACTGAGAAGAACTACTCTCTTCAGCATTCTTCTTCAATCCTGAGTTCTTCCTGCTTCTAGGAACATTCACACTCAGTGCCTCAAGAAGAAGAAGAAGAAGAAGAAAGAAAAGCTGATTGAAGAAGAACAACCATTTCTTATCAAGAGTCTTCTTCAAGCTGCTCCTTCAAGAACTTCAAGAGTTCAGAAGAGATCCTGCACCCTGAAGCAAGGCTTCTTCCTGGATATTCTCTAAGCCAGGGGGAGCCTTGATTCCTTAGAGCTCTTTAGCTCAGTTCAATCCACTAGCTTCTCTAATCTTGTTTAACAATAGAGAAAACATTCTAACTCTCTCAACCTCCTGTACAAAGGGTTATTACTCCCTTCAAAAGTGAACCTTGGTGGCAGGGCACCTTAGTAAAAACCTTTGTTGGATTTTGAGCTCCTGATCAAAAGCTCAAAGGGTCTACTTGATCTACCTGAACCAGATCAGTTTGTGACAGGGCACCTGAACAAAAACCTGTAGTGGATTCCTACCAGGGGTGGTAGAAGAGTGGATGTACCTATTTAGAGGGAACCACTATAAACCTTCTTGTGTTGCCTGTGTTGCTCATTTTTATTACTGCACTGTGGCTATGAGTAGAACTAACTAGGACTACTAGTTGCTGTGTTAGGACTAAAGCTGAAGCTGTAATTACAGTTAGCTTTCTCTTGTGCACCTCACTTTGTGTTAGGCTCTAGGGTTTCAAATATCTATAAACTCCTTCCGCAAATTAACTCTAAGGGTGTTGAGTAGAAGATCAATTTTTGAATACTCTATTCACCCCCCCCTCTAGAGTTGTATCTATTCTTACTTTCAATTGGTATCAGAGGGAGGTTAACTGACTGTACAGGCTAACACCTGAGTCACAAGATCTAGATAGATACCAAGTTTATAGATATTCACTTCATGGCCCAGTACAAGGATTATTCTAGCACCAGACCTCCAGTATGCAACTTAGCTAAGTTCAGCATCTGGAAGACAAGAATCAAACTGTATATGAATTCTATTGATGAAGATATTTTCTCTTCTATTTTTACAGGACCACCAACACCACCTGCTGTAACTACTGCTACAACTTCAACAAATCTGAGTGTAGTGCCACCTCCTGATTACAATGATGCTTACAAGAAAGAAAAGATAGCTGATGGAAAAGCTATGAACATTCTGGCTCAGACTATGTCTGATGAAACCTTACAGAAAGTGGCTGATTGCACTTCTGCAAAAGCCATGTGGGACTCACTGAACCAGATTGTAGCTGGTTCAGCTGATGAAAGGAAGGACGAAGGTCCAACCTTATATCTCAATATGAGAATTTCAAGAAGACTGAAGCAGAATCAGTTGAGGCAATGCACACCAGGCTCAGCTCCATCATTAATGAGCTGAGAACCCTTGATAAGGAGATAACATTGACAAAAGTCAATGACAAGATATTGATGTGCTTCCCCAGCACATGGGATCTCAGGATCTGGCCCATCAAAGAGTCCAGAAGCACAACTGAGATCTCAATTGAAGCTCTCCTTGGCAAGCTCAAATCATTTGAGCAAGTACTGAAGACTAGGGAAGCTGAAGCTGAAGCCAAAGCCACTACTCCAACAAGGAAAGAGCAAACCCTTACTCTAAAAGTTGCTGATGCATCTGAAGGAAGCCAATCAAATGAGGAGCTGATGGCACTCTTTGCCAAAAGGTTTCTCAAAATGGGCAGAAAGGACTTCAGAAAGAAGTCTTCAAGATATGAAGACAAGCCAAGGTATGACAGATCACCTGCTAAAGAAATTATCTGTTATGGATGCAGGAAACTTGGACACATTCTACCTGAGTGTCCAGAGGAAAAGAACAAGGATAAGAGAAAAGAAAAATAACATCAGAAGAAGCATTCCAAGTCCTCCTCCTACAAAAACAAGAAGAAGGAGAAAGGATTTGTTGTTGAAACTTGGAGTGATTCAGATGAGGAATCTTCCGCCTCAAGCTCCAGTGAAGATGAGGAAGAGAAGAAGGCAAAAGAAATTTGCCTAATGGCAATTGATTCCTGCAGCAATCATTCAGCTGCAGAGAGTTTTGATGAAGAAGAAAAGCCTACTGAAGATCAGGTATTATCTTCTTATGATTTTACTTCTGCTGAATTTAAATTTGAATTTAAATCTCTCTGCTTAGATTTAATTAGTTCAGAAAAGGAAATTAAGGAGCTGAGAAATAGGATAGCTGAATCAGAATCCATATCTAGTGAAAATGCTAGGCTAGAAGCTGAACTCACTAGGTCCACTGAATAAATCAAATTTCTTAAAACTGAACTAGCCAAATCTAAAAGATTAGAAGAATCTCTTAATGGTAGAAGTCTTAAGCTGCTAGAGATTACTAGCATGTCAAACACTAGGACAGGTAACAATAAGCTAGGCTTAGGAGCTTCACCAAGTGAACCCCCCATGGTTCTGAAAAACCATCTTTCAACTCCAGTAAACTTTATTTTAGCCGATGGAATAAAGAATACTGAGCAAGTAAATCAAGTTAATAAAGCTTTAAATAAGGCTAAGAGAGAAAAGAGAAAAGAAAAATTTAAAGAGCTACAAAAAGCGTCGAACTATGCTCGACGATCGAAGGCTCAATGGTCGAATGATTCTCGACGATCTGAGCATCGATCGTCGAACGATGATCGACGATCTAGATATGATTTTCGAAATAACAACCTGAACCTTAGAAATCCTAAGATAAATATAAACACTAGGTTCATTGACCCATCAACTGCATGGAGTATTCCACCTAGGAGATCCTATCTGTTGGAACACCCTATTACTAATTTGGGTAAGGATCACTATGTTTTTCTTAGGAAACCAGTTTGACCTAGATGTATAGTTGAAAAGGTCAACATTAGAATGTGTCTAGGGCTTAGAACTTAGGTTTGAAGCTGCCCCCAGGACCATTCCAAGATCAAGGAAATAAAGCCAAGTCTAAGACAATTATCGTCGAGCTTAGGTCGACGAAACGTCGAACTCCGTTCGACGCTCTCTGAGCTCAACTATGCTAAATCGTCGAGCTCCGGTCGATGATCTTCGAGCTCAGATCGACGATCTGTCTTCGGCTTGTCCTTCAGGTCGCTGAGCTCCGGTCGACGATATTCGAGCTCAGTTCGACGTTTTCTGTCTGATCATCATTCCAATCTCTGAGCTCAGGACAACGATCGTAGAGCTCAGATCGACATTTTTCCTGAGAGATCGACGTTTTTGAGGATTCAAATTCAGTCAGACTTTGGAAGGTTTTTCAAATTCTCTCAGCATTTATATCAAGAGATCTGCCAGCCGTTTTCATTTATTCTGGAGCAAGTTTCAAGGAATTCTTTTTGAGAATGTTTTATTGGACTTTCCTCTAGAAGACAAAATTTTATGGAAGGCATTTAATGTCTGTTAACGGCTATCTTGGACATAGAATCTTCAGAGAATAAAAGCTGCTTCTCTTCTTTTCTCTAATACATAGATTTAGATACACATACACAGACAGAGACAGATATAGTGAAATACACAGATAAGAAAGAAAAAGAACAAGTGATTCTCAGGATAGTCTGATCAACACAAGAAAACTCATGTAATCAACCCTGGAGAATCAGTTGAACATTTTGGCATACTGAAAAAGTGATCTTAGCTTCATCTCAAGGACTCCAGACAACTCATCTTTCAGTATCTGCTGAAACCATCTTCTGCTGGAGATCTGAAGCTTCTGAAGACCTATCACCCTGAAGCAAAGCTTCCACTCCTGAACTAGTCAACATCTCAGGGGGAGCTTTGACAACACAAATCCACTCGTGCTTCTCTCTTTGATTGAGACAGATAAGACAACTTCACTCTTTTTCTTTTCCCTTTCCCTCTGTAAAAGGGTTTTCAAAACTCCCTTCAAAAGTTTTGATTCTGGTTCTGAGAACCTTGTCAAAACTCAGTGGTGGCAAGACACCTGATCAAAAAAATCTAGTTTGGTTTTTGAGCACCTTATCAAAAGCTCATTGGTGCCAGGACACCTGATAAACCCTTCCTGCAGTGGATTCCTACCAAGGGTGGTAGAAGAGTGGATGTACCCAGGTTTTTGGGGAACAACTATAGCTCCTTGTGTTTTCTGGTTTGCTTGTGTGTTTTCTTTGCTGTGTTTTGTGCTCTTCTTTTTACTGTCTTGTTAATTCTATAGCAGGCACATTACACCTATATATAAGTTAAATCTTAAAAGTTTTGCTAGTTTAAAATTGTGGATTTACTTTAAATAAACTCTATTCACCCCCCCTCTAGAGTTGAGATAGATCTTGTTCTCACTTTCAATTGTTATCAGAGGGAGGTTGGTTGTTCATACAGGCTAACACCTGAACCAAAAGATCCTTGATAAGATCAATCTTTTAAGAGGGTTATTTTCATTATATTTAATTTTATATAAAGACATGGAACAGAACAAAGATTATGCAAGCACCAGGCCTCCAGTGTGCAATCTATCCAAGTTTGCACTTTGGAAAGCAAGGATTAGACTTTACATGAACTCTATTGATGAAGACATATTTAATTCTGTTTTGACAGTGTGCCCAAGTCCACCAGCAAGCTCAAGTACAAATATTGTTCCATCTCCTTTAGGAACAGATGCTGAAATAAAGAAGTGGAAGACTGCAGATGCCAAGGCCATGAACATCTTAGCTCAGACAATGTATGATGAGATATTTTAGAAGGTAGCTGAATACAACTCATCCAAAGGAATTTGGGACAAGCTCTCTGAAATTGTCTCAGGATCTGCTGATGAAAGGAAAGACAAGAGATCCCATCTTATAAGCCAATATGAGAATTTCAAAAAGGGAGAAGCTAAATCAGTGGCTGACATGTACAATAGACTAAGTCTGATTGTCAATGAGTTAAAGACTCTGGATAAAGAAATCTCATTGACTGAGCTGAATGACAAAATCTTAATGTGCTTCCCCAGCTCTTGGGATTCAAGAATCTGGCCAATCAAAGATGCTAGAAGTCTAAATGAGATTACCACTGAAGCTCTCCTGGGCAAGCTCAAATCTTATGAGCTGCTCATTAAAAATAGAGAAGAAGAACAAAAGGCTACTTCTCCAATCACAAGGAAAGAGAAGACCATAGCCTTCAAAGCTACAGAAGAGGAGCCTGAAGATAAAGCTATAGGAAATGATGAGCTTCTAAGTCTACTGGCCAAAAGGTTCTACAAGATGGCCAGAAAAGACTTCAGAAAGAGATCATACAAGGGACATGATAAACCAAGGTATGATAAATCAAATAACAATAAAGAAATTATATGTTTTGGTTGCAGGAAACTAGGCCATATTGTGCCTGACTGTCCAGAAAACAAGAACAAGGACAAGAAAGATAGAAGAGAAAGAAGAAAGGAGAAAGACTTCAGAAAGAACAGTTCAGACAAACCCTCCTCCAACAAGAACAAACATACAAGGAAGGGATTTGTTGCTGAGACATGGAGTGAAACTGAAGAGGACTCTGAAGCCTCATCCAGCTCCAGTGATGATGAGGATGATGCTGATGAAAAGGAATTTTGCATGATGGCTATCAATGCCTCTCAAACAGATTCAGAAGCAGAAGAGTCAGAATCAGATTCAGAAGCTCAACTAGAAGAAGATCAGGTAATCAATTCATTTGATTTCAGTTCTGAGGACTTTAAACATGAGTTTAAAGTACTATGCCTAGATCTGTTGGAGTCTGAGAAGGAAATCACTTCCCTCAGAAAACAACTATCTGAGTATAGCACTGTAAAATCAGAGAACCTCAAACTCTCTGAAGAGTTAGAATGCTACAGAGAGGAGATAGCTTCACTAAAAAGTGAACTATCCAAGGCCAAGCAATTTGAAGAATCCCTTAATGGGAGAAGTATCAAGTTAATGGACATCACAAGCACAGTGAACTCAAGATTAAATAGTACACTGGGCTTGGGTGCTTCATCTAGCCAACCCATAGTATTAACCACCCCAATCAAATTTATTTTTGATAAAGGGAAGGGTGTTGTAGAGGTAGCTAGGAAGAATTCAGATCTACCTAAGAAAAGCAAAGTTCAATAGAAAACATCGAGCAGAGGTCGACGATCGTCGAACAGAGATCGACGATCTCAGACTGAAACGTCAAATTCAGCTCAACGATTCCTGAACTCTGAACTCCCTCACAGTCAATCTTCGAACGGAGCTCAACGATCTTACCCAAGATCGTCGAACTCAGATCGACGATCGTCGAACGGAGCTCAGAACTTTGAACCTTCTTTCAGAGGCAAATCTCAATTCAATCCTAGAAGTGCTTCATCCCAATGCTTTAATCCTTATATTGAATGGATAATACCTCCTAGGAGATACCATCCTGAAGGTTATAAGAATCAACCTGGGATGTCTTTTATTTCTGAATTTAAGGGATATCAACCTAGGCCCAAGGTTAACTGGGTCAAAAACATATAAGTTGTTTATGTGCAGGTGAAGACCTATCCAACATCAAACCAGCTATGGTATCTGGATAGTGGGTTCTCAAAGCACATGACAGGGAATAAGGACAACTTCACATCCTTTAAAGCCAAGCTTGGACCCAAAGTAATTTTTGGTGATTCAAACTTTGGAACTTCAAAAGGATATGGTGCAGTCCAAATTGGGACAGTCACCTTCAAGAAAGTAGCCTATGTTAAAGGACTCAAGCACAACCTGATAAGCATTAGTCAGCTGTGTGATGAAGGATATCAAGTGACTTTCAACAAAGAAATATGCAAGATCAAGTCAAAATACAACACAACTGTGTTGACAGGTAACAAGAAAGGTAATATTTACTTAGTAGACTTTCATTCATCTAAGGTAGATATTTGCCTGTTTAATTCCATATCTAGACCTAATATTCTATGGCATAAGAGACTAGGACATGTTAACCTTAGAACCATTGCTAGGATATCCAAGGACAACCTTGTCAGAGGACTGCCTTCTGGCCCATACAAGAAGGAAGGACTCTGCAAGGCTTGTCAATTAGGCAAGCAAACTAAAAATAGCTTTAAATCAATTAACAAGAGTGATTCACCTAGGATTTTGTATCTGTTACACATGGATCTTTTTGGACCCATTACAGTACAAAGCTTAGGAGGGAAATCCTATACTTTAGTGGTTGTAGATGACTTCTCAAGATTCACATGGGTATTCTTTCTGAGGAAGAAGTCTGATAACTTTAAGTGTTTAACAGATTTTCTCAAATGCATTCAGATTGAGTTCAACACTCACATTGCCCTGATCAGAAGTGATCATGGGACAGAGTTTGATTCTCTTCTCATGCAAGCGTCCTGTCAAAGTGAAGGGATCAGGCATACTTTCTCAGCTCCTAGAACTCCTCAACAAAATGGGGTAGCTGAAAGGAAAATAGAACCCTCATTGAATTTGTAACTACATTATTGGCAGATGCTCACCTATCTCTATCCTTTTGGGCTGAGGCAGTGAACACCTCCAACTATGTGTTGAATAGAAGTCTGATACATAAACTGAAGGGCAAGACTCCCTATGAATTGCTCAAAGGGAAGAAACCTAAAGTAGACTATTTTAAAGTTTTTGATTTCACTTATTACATTCACAATAATGACAAGAAATATTTAGCAAAATTCCAAGCTAAAGATGATGAAGGAGTGTTTCTGGGATGCTCCATGATCAGTAAAGCCTATAGGGTTTATAATAAAACTACTCTAAAAATAGAAGAATCTGTCCGCACTTCCTTTGATGAAACTAATATGTCTTTCAAGGAGAAGAATACTTTAACCATAGAAACATTTGCAGGTGCATTCTCTAGCTGAAGACTTGGACAGATTATAAGTTACTCAAAAGGATGACAGTAGTGAAGATGAAGAAGCTGCTCAACATCAGAAAGAAAATCTTCTTGAAGAGCTAGTTGTTGTCCCACAAGAGGAAACAACAACACAGGTTGGTGAACAATCAACACCCCCTGTTGATCTAGTAACACCAAGAGATCATCCAATCTCCCAAGTGATTGGAGACATCTCAGCTGGTGTGCAAACCAGAAATCAGGTCAACCAGAACCTGATGCACACTTGATTCCTCTCTCAAATTGAACCTCAAACCATTCAAGATGCAGAGCAAGATCCACACTAGATCATTGTAATGCACGAGGAGTTGCATCAATTTGAAAGAAACAAAGTTTGGGAACTAGTGCCTAAGCCAAAGGATAATTCCATTGTTGGAACCAAATGGGTGTTCAGAAATAAGCTGGATGATCAAGGAATTATTGTAAGAAACAAGGCAAGGCTAGTTGCTCAAGGGTATTCACAAGAAGAAGGGATAGACTATGACCAGACCTTTGCACCAGTTGCAAGGTTAGAGGCCATAAGAATCTTCCTGGCTTATGCTGCTCACAAGGGATTCAAGGTCTACCAAATGGATGTCAAGAGTGCCTTTCTCAATGGGGAGATTAAAGAAGAAGTCTATGTCAGACAACCTCCAGGTTTTATCTCTCTAACTCATCCAGATTATATTTTTAAACTACACAAAGCATTATATGGTCTCAAGCAAGCTCCTAGAGCATGGTATGAGACTCTAGCATGCTTTCTGCTGAAAAATGATTTTGTTAGGGGGAGAGTAGACCAAACTCTTTTTATTAGAACCCATAAGTCCCATACCCTACTAGTGCAGATTTATGTAGATGATATTATATTTGGGTCTACTGATTCAAATTTATGCAAAAAGTTTTCCAAGCTTATGCACTCTAAATTTGAAATGAGTAGCATGGGTGAGCTATCCTTCTTCTTAGGATTGCAAGTCAAACAACATGCTGAAGGCATGTTTATTTCTCAAACCAAGTATGCAAAAGAATTGGTTAAGAAATTTGGGATGTCTGATGCATCATGTATGAAAACACCCATGCCTACCAATGTTGTATTGGATGCTGATGAACATGGGAAACCAGTTGATCAGACAACATATAGAGCAATGATTGGCTCTCTATTGTACCTTACAGCCAGTAGGCCTGACATAATGTTTGCTACATGTATATGTGCTAGATTCCAAGTCAGCCCTAGAGAGTCACACTTAACTTTAGTAAAGAGGATTCTTAGGTATGTTAAAAGCTGTCCAAATCTAGGACTCTGGTATCCAAAAGATTCAGCATTTGACTTAATTGGATTTTTAGATGCTGATTATGCTGGATGCAGAATAGACAGGAAAAGCACCAGTGGAACTTGTCAGTTTCTTGGTGATAGACTTGTCTCATGGTATTGTAAGAAACAAACATCTGTGTCAACCTCAACTGTTGAAGCTGAATACATGGCTGCAGACAGTTGTTGTTCACAAATATTGTGGATACAAAACCAACTCCTAGACTATGGTTACAACTTAGAGAAGTCTAAAATATTTTGTGATAACACCAGTGCTATTTCCATTGCACAAAATCCAGTCTTCCAAAGTAGGACAAAACACATAGAAATTAGGCATCATTTTCTTAGGGATAATGTTGAGAAAAATAAAATTGAACTTCAATATATCCCAACTGATTTACAAAGGGGAGATATTTTCACCAAGCCCTTGGATGAAAAGAAACACAACTTCTTCCTCAATCAGTTAGGCATGTTAGATGGAGGAAGCCTAAAATAAATTACAAGATTTTCAAAAGCTAAAAACAGACCAAGATTAGGCTAAAAACTCTCTTTTTTGTGTCTGTAGGATAGTTTTCTGACTCTGAACTACGCTCGACGTTTTCCCAAGAAAGCGTCGAACAGAGCTCGACGTTTTCCCAGAAAGCGTCGAACGGAGATCGACGTTTTCCCAAAAACGTCGACCTGAGATCAGAGCGTGTCAGATAGTTGTACACTATCTCTTTCAGGCCTTCGATCATCGACCTGAGCTCGACGTTCTCCCTAGATCATCGAACTGAGATCTACGATATTGAAGCCCTTTCAGCTTCCATCAGGAGTCCTGATCGTCGAACGGAGATCGACGATCCTTCCTTTTTCGCGTCGAACCCTAATATAAAATCATTTTTCGGCCGCCGCTCGTCGTTTACGCTTTCATACTCTCTACACTTTCTCTCTTTCCCTCCAAACCTTCTACACTTGGTTGTGTTTGTTTCATCTTTGCAGGTACAGATGGCTGTGTCAAGTGCTGCTATTTCAAAGATGAAATTTGATACAGGTTTCGACATTGATATGAATTCTTTCGATGGAAGTGATCAGAGATTCAAGGATATTCTAAACCTTTTTTGAGAACAGCAACTGTTTCAGATCATGTCCACCCGAATGAAGATTGCAGCAGAAGAGATAAAGGAATGGTGTTTTACTGCCACGAATGAGAATGAGAATTCTATAATCGACTCAATCAAAGGGACTCAGGTACCGTTGTCCGCAACCCTTCTAACAGAGGTTTTCCTCCTTAGTACTGGAGATGACTCCATAGATTTTTCTGGAGAAGAATATGATTCTATGCTGGATAGAATGGGTCACACTGCTGTGAACCCTAACAAACTGCTGAAAAAGAACCTTTCCATTGAATTCCAATTTCTGGCTGATGTGGTTGGAAAAGTGCTTCTGGCAAAGCACTCAGCCCATGATACAATATCAAGATACCAATTCTGTTTAATGGGAGCATTGGTTGACAAGAAACATTTAGATTGGGGATCCATCTTTTTCAATCTGATCAAGAAGAAGCTGAACAAAAGCTGTGTAAGCTATGGGAGGATTTTAGGGGTTTACCTGCACTACAGGTGCCCTGAGCTGCTGACCTCTAGTGGGATGTACATCAATGCATCCAAGAGGCTAACCTATGCCCTCTTCAGCAGATGGGACAGGCAGCTCATCAACCCCAGCAGGGCTGCTGCAGCACCACTTGCTTCAGGCACTAGGACTGTTACAGTCACTCCTCAGATCTCTGCCCCAGTAGAAGGATTGCCTGCTTCTTCTTCTCCTCCTCCAGCTGTTTCTATCCCAGTCACCACCTCAACTTCTTCACCAATCTCAACCTCTATCATCTCATCCCCCATTACAATCTCTTCACCAATTTCACCTCCTCCAGCCTCTACCTCAGAACAATTCCACCCTTTGTTCTCTTATCCATCTCTCACCACTCCATCATTTTCTCTTATAGATGACTCCTTCAGGGATGATTCTCCTTCCTCTCCTCCTGAGCTTCCCTCTACATCCTCTTACCAATAACTTCTTCAAGACATACTTTCTCAACCATCCTTCACCCCATCCTTTGCCTCTTCCATCTCATCCATCTCCACCTCAGTAACATCTATCTCCACTATTCCTCCTTCAGAGCCATCCATCCCAATACCTCCTATCTCCACACTCTCCATTACATCAGCTACAGCCACCCTCATTCCAGTCTCTTTAACTCCTACCTCTGCTCAAGCCAATCTTGAGCATGTAGATCTTTCAACCCTGGCAAACAAGCTCTATGTGTTGCTAGCCCCCAGGCTAACCTCACTGCTGGAGACCTCCTTGGCTCCACTCCTGAAACATGTTCAGGAGCTGTCTACCAAGTTTTCTTCCTTCCTCTCCTCCCAGGCAATCCCTTCATCTGGGTGCCTTGATTCAGTTTCCACTGAACCTAGGCAGGGGGAGATGCCTTATGAAGCATTGGATGTGCCTGAGGCTGCTGAAGGTTCAAGTCTTGCTCCTGTTTTTGCAGTGGACTTTCAGAGTCTGCTTTCTTTATTTGATTCTATTTATTTCAGTTCTCTGCCAGTGCATCAAGCTGAAGACCTCACTAAGGCCATTGTGCCTATCTCTGTATGTGATCCCAGCCTAATTGCCTCATATGTCAATTCTTTCAAGGCTGTGGATGTTGATGCTTTCAGTTCTACTGCTGCTGCTGTTTCTACAATTGTATCAGAAGATATTGACATGATTTTTGTTGTTGAGGATACTACTGCTAAAGAACTTGCTCCATATCTGGAAGAATTTGATTCTACTGCTGCTCCAACTTCTTTTTCTGCTGTTGCTCAAATTTCTGCTGCTGCTGCTGCTGCTCCTGCTATGACCCCTGATCAAGTAAAATAACAAGAAAAGTACATAAAGAGCATTGATGATTTATATGATAGACCTCAAAGTTCAGATAGTGATCAGTTTCACACTGACTCTGATGACTCTTCTAATACTATTGCCAAGAAAAGGAAGGCCAGAAGCAAGGCCATGATGAAGGTTCCTCCTGCTCAAGCTAAAGATTCAAATGACATTCCATACTATATTTTGCATGATTGCCAAATTACTGAACATTGGATGCAATATTCTAAAAATCAACTAAAGGCTTTGAGAAAGAAAAGAAAGATTGAAAATTATGAGAAAGGTTCATCTCAATTTCAGCCTCCTCCTCCTCCTCTTCCAGATTCAGGATCAGGTTGAGGCTCAGCTTCTCAAACCCCAGCTTCAAAGCATAGTTCCTCCCAGTCCTCACAAAGATATCATCTCAGGGGACAACACCAAAGGGGTTATCAGTCCAGAAGGGGACAATATAGAGGAAGTAAAAGAGAACATAGATTTCATGCAAGGGAAGGACAAAGACACATGGACTCTGCTCAAGGTCCTTTCCCTTATAAACTCAGAGAAAAGGTTGAGACTAGAACTCCTATTGCTTTAGAAACTGTCAATAGATATGAGCCTGCAGTGCCTTTTGAAGATCCAGAGAACAATCCATTGTCATGGACTGCAAGGATGAAAGAACTGGCTGCCTTAGATCAGTTGAAGAAAGCCAGAGAACAAGGGAAAGACACCTCTAATATTACTACTCTATCAGATCAAAGAAAAGCTGAACTAGAAAGGTATTCTTCAAGAAAATTCTTTGACCCAGTGGACTACATGAAGTTGCATCCTGAGGCTGTGGTTCCCAGGCCAAGAGCTCAAACCTCCTTAGGTGCAGATGATGATAGAAGGTCAAAGAAGGAAGCCCTTAATCCTAACAGAGAAATTATATTTAAGAAAGGAAGTGAAAAGAAGTAATTTTTGTAAGCAGACAGCACAATCTCTCTGAACATTTGCTGAAATTCCATTTGATTGCTGCTATGATTGCTTGCTCTGCTATTTTGTTTTAGTTTATTGCTCTTCTATATGTTGTTGTTGTTTTTATTTCTGAAATATGTAAATAGTAATCCTAACCCAAATAGAGGGAGATTGTTGGAACACCCTATTACTAATTTGGGTAAGGATCACTATGTTTTTCTTAGGAAACCAGTTTGACCTAGATGTATAGTTGAAAAGGTCAACATTAGAATGTGTCTAGGGCTTAGAACTTAGGTTTGAAGCTGCCCCCAGGACCATTCCAAGATCAAGGAAATAGAGCCAAGTCTAAGACAATTATCGTCGAGCTTAGGTCGACGAAACGTCGAACTCCGTTCGACGCTCTCTGAGCTCAACTATGCTAAATCGTCGAGCTCCGGTCGACGATCTTCGAGCTCAGATCGACAATCTGTCTTCGGCTTGTCCTTCAGGTCGCTGAGCTCCAGTCGACGATCTTCGAGCTCAGTTCGACGTTTTCTGTCTGATCATCATTCCAATCTCTGAGCTCAGGACAACGATCGTAGAGCTCAGATCGACGTTTTTCCTGAGAGATCGACGTTTTTGAGGATTCAAATTCAGTCAGACTTTGGAAGGTTTTTCAAATTCTCTCAGCATTTATGTCAAGAGATCTGCCAGCCGTTTTCATTTATTCTGGAGCAAGTTTTAAGGAATTCTTTTTGAGAATGTTTTATTGGACTTTCCTCTAGAAGACAAAATTTTATGGAAGGCATTTAATGTCTGTTAACGGCTATCTTGGACATAAAATCTTCAGAGAATAAAAGCTGCTTCTCTTCTTTTCTCTAATACACATATTTAGATACACATACACAGATAGAGACAGATATAGTGAAATACACAGATAAGAAAGAAAAAGAACAAGTGATTCTCAGGACAGTCTGATCAACACAAGAAAATTCAAGTAATCAACCCTGGAGAATCAGTTGAACATTTTGGCATACTGAAAAAGTGATCTTAGCTTCATCTCAAGGACACCAGACAACTCATCTTTCAGCATCTGCTGAAACCACCTTTTACTGGAGATCTGAAGCTTCTGAAGACCTATCACCCTGAAGCAAAGCTTCCACTCCTGAACTAGTCAACATCTCAGGGGGAGCTTTGACAACACAAATCCACTCATGCTTCTCTCTTTGATTGAGACAGAGAAGACAACTTCACTCTTTTTCTTTTCCCTTTCCCTCTGTAAAAGGGTTTTCAAAACTCCCTTCAAAAGTTTTGATTCTGGTTCTGAGAACCTTGTCAAAACTCAGTGGTGGCAAGACACCTGATCAAAAAATCTAGTTTGGTTTTTGAGCACCTTATCAAAAGCTCATTGGTGCCAGGACACCTGATCAACCCTTCCTGCAGTGGATTCCTACCAAGGGTGGTAGAAGAGTGGTGATGATTTGTAAATATACCTATATTTTCGTATTTTATTAAAGTCATTTTTGTTTATTTTTTTGACTTTTCTAATTTGTTTTATTAATTAATATGTTTCTTTTTTTGAAAATTATTCCTAACTTAACCTTTTTTGTTTTTCTAATTTTTTGTAGAAAAAATTTGTTTTCTGACAAGACATGTCGTTCGATTATAGTCGACCATAATGCCGCCAAATAGTCGGCCAACAAATAGTCGACCAGTCAATACAGCAAGATAGTCGACCATTTCAAAATAGTCGACCAGATCGTCGACCACAATCAAACAGCAGATAGTCGACCAGCAGATCGTCGAACTACTCGACGATAGTCGACCACTGCCTTCATCAAACAAAGCGTCGACCACTGATGACTAGTCTTAGTCATCCTTTTTTGAGGTAATTTCGTAGTCAAAATTCCTAAGTTTTTGTTACAATTATGTGTTTTTGTATGCTTGTTATGATCAGTGGCGGACCCAGAAATTTTATCCAACCCGGGCACCAAGTAAAAGATTTTGATTTCTGATAAAAATTTTCATTCAAAAATTTAAAAAAAATATTATTGCATATGAACATGAAGATGAGTGCTATAATTGTAGTCGCACAACAATCTACCATAAGTATAATAACCAAAGTAGAATAGTTAGAATGAAGATACCTTTGGAGAAGTGCACACATACCCTCAAATATCACCTCCACACTACTCCTGAATGCCACTGAAACATTTGAATGGACAACATGAACACCCACAATCAAGAAAAGGTATGCCTCTGGCAGCGACAAGAACTTTGTTGAGCATTTTATCATTTCATAATTATTTAGGGGAGAAAGAATTGATGGTAATTATATTACTTTTGTGTTGTAGGAACACAGACGGCGCGCCAACACATCTCATATGATGCAGTGAGAAGATACCAATACATAATCAGAAGATTGTTAAGCTCATATAACAACATATAACAATTTGTGCACCCCAAAAAACAGAGAAATGAACATGAGGTTAACAAAATGCAAATGTATAAAAGATTTCATTTTGGCAAACTAATTTGAAGGGCAGAAAATAAAAGAAAATTGATAAACTGTTTATTTGAAATCCACATGAATGTGTTGAAAGCCTAACCTTTGAAAATCACATACAATGTGTAGAAAGCCGTCACAAATACATCCTAAACCGCACGGCTGAGCTCGCAGGACTTTTCTTCCTTTCTCATCAGTACTTTCTCTCAGGCATTTTATCACATAACTTTCCTGCACCTTGCTTTTATAATAGAAAATGATGCTCTGTATAGAAACAAAATAGAAACTGGAATCATGGATAGAAAAAAAAAAGAGGGGACCAAAAAACGGAAACAAAAGAAATGGAAATAAAAAAAATAAAATCAAAGATTACAAAATTAAGTGATGTACACAGAAGAGGCGTACCTTAGTTTGTTGGGTATTGTCAATGCTCATATTTGGTGCATGCTCCTTGCCGCTTTGAAATGCTTCAGTGCCGAGGTTGGATCTTTCTTCTGCCTTTCTAGGCAATTCTTGGTGGAAGATAGTTTGAGCTTGGACATGAAGTGAAGAAATTTTGGAGTGTCTAGAAGCTTGAAATTTTCAATTTCATTGCTCACTATCCATGCGATCACGATGGAGATGGGAGAGGCGGGGCGTTAGCAGGAGGGAGGCGGGACAGAGGTTTTGGCGGTGCGGTAGAGCAGGTGAAGGAAACTAGGGTAGCGCTGCTGGTTGGGCTTGGAAGGGAGGCGGAAAGTGAGAAAATGAGCGGGCCTCCATTATTTTCGCGAAAATTTCAACCCGGGCAAGTGCCCGGGTGTGGCTGCACGTAGGTCCGCCGGTGGTTATGATATTCTTTTTAATATTAAGTTTTATGTTATGTTTTGTTGTTATTTTATAGTTTATGTTTAGTTTTATTTATTATAGTTTATTTGTTATGTTTAATTTAATGTCCTTTGTTTAATTTTATGTTTTATATTTAACTTGTGTTTTATTTTAATATTATGTATTATATTATGTTATGTTTGTCAAGTTTAAATAATTAATGTTATGATTAATGTTATGCTTTATGTTTAGTTTGACTTAAATTTATATCATGATATGTTGTTATAATATGTGTCTAATATTTTATTTTATTTTGTTTTGTTTTGTAGGTTCAAACATGCAAGCAGCCCGACCTCCTCCATTACATGTGCAGCCGGCCCTCTACAACATGCAAGCAGCCCGGCCCTTCATTGGAGCAGCCCTACATGATGCACCCGAGCCCCCTCTTCATGGAGCAGCCCAAGACAAGCCCAAGCATGCAGCCCTCAAGTCCAAGCAGCCCCTACCCGAACCCACAAAGCAACCCATGAATATTTTCCATCCCTATGGCCGGCCACTCTCATGCATCTTGCCACCTTCCTCTCTCTCCATATTTAATATATTTCATTCATGCACATGGTCGGCCACTTCAATTAAACTCAATGCATGAATCCCTCCACTTTAATTAATTCCATCATGCATCCATTCTCCACATGGCCGAACCCCCCTTTCCTTCTCCTCCACATTCATTCTCTCTCCCTTCTACACACTTCCATTCATCCCCCCTCTCTTTATTTTATATTTTCCATTTCATTTTACATTTATTTCATACATTGCATGTACCCTCCTCTCTCCCCTCATTTAATGAAATGCATGAATCTCCTCCATCCCTATGGCCGGCCACCCCTTGTCCTCCCTCTTCTAGATCCTTCTCCCTCTCCTATAAAAGGAACCCCAACCCCTCCTTTTGAAGTTAAGTAGTTTTAGTTTTGAAGTAGTTTTGGTAGAGTGCTAGTTCATGAGTGTTTCTCTTTTTGTTGTAATTTTCTTTTTATTAATGTAATTTCATCTTATCTTTCTTGTTATAATTATTGTGTACCCCTTTTCTATTAATGCAAATGTCATTTCTTTTCTCTTATTCTCAATCCTTTTCTATCATGCGTAGCTAAATAATTTTTGTGCCCGATCACGATGATCTTTGCGATATAATAACATATCATTATTTTTATGTTTTCCATTGTAGTTTTCTATTTTTGATCCTTCCTTGAAATATCTCGTATCGACTCCGTATTTCTAGTATACGGTAGTAGATTCCGATTTCATATTCGAGTGGCCGAGAGGCTCGTGAATATGAAAGATCACTCAAGGAAGGAAGGAGTTGAACGCACCCCTAGAGATAGGATGACGTAAATCCTCCGGATTGGAGTCAAATCCAATAGTGTGGGTCACCTCGATAATGCGACTTTAGGCCTTTTTGACTTGAAAGAGATTTCGCTCGAAACGTCTATAAGTTAGGGGATTTAATGCTCTAGCGAGATTATTTCCTAATATCGGATCCGTCACGGTCTTAATAGATTTACAATTGCTAAACTAATTTATTTCGTTATTTTATTTCAAAGTGAATCGTCGATCGAGCACTCTTTCCTCGTATTAGATTATTTCTCTTTAAGTTTAGTTTATTATAATTTTCAAACTCATTAATCGTTCGGTAGGATAATAGAATCGTTGTGAGTAATAGTACTTGCCTGCCCCGAGTTTTTATACGACCTTGATATTTTTTATCCTATGCTATATTTCGATAGGTACACTTGCCTTAATCGAGTATAGATTGGAGAATACGATTTTCTCTATCAAGTTTTTGGCGCCGTTGCCGGGGACATTTTTGGCAATATTACGAAAGCACCGAGTTTATTACTTCTACTAAAAAAAAATTATTATTATTATTATTATTATTATTATTATTATTATTATCCACCCACCTCATCTAAATTCTACCCAACCTAAAATCTCTCGAAAAGGGTAAGGGGCTTTAAGTGCCACCATTTTACCTAGTACCGGGCGAACCCTTCACCGGGTAGTCCTCGGGAAGTTCGAGAGCCAATCCATTAAAAATAACCTATTTTAAAATATATATATATATATCTAAAAAAACAACAAATCAAAAAAAAAATTAGTTTTTCTTTTTCTTTTTGGTAGCAGTTTATTTTTTATGGAATCGTCGTATTTTTGCGCTTCTTGCGGGTTGCCCGACCACTTCTATTCGGAATGTCTTTCGGGAGCCCCTCCCTCTTTTGATTTTAATTTTTCTGGGGAAGGTCAAAATGGCCAATTTGACCCTTACCCCAATTTTTATCCAACTTGGGAGGCGGGGAACCCGTATTATTTTTCGCATGATTTTGCCCCGCAAAGCGCCGCGCCTCTAAATTTTGATTTTAATTCTATCGATAATGGGTATCTTGAATTGCAAACTTCTATTGATAATATTAGTTTGCATTTCAAGACCATTATGGATTGTCTTTCTCGTGAGGCCGCATCTTTTTCTTCGTCTTCTTCTTCGTCGCCTCCTATTTCTTCATGTAATGAGTCACCGGATATCCCGGCTTGTCTTTTTCCTCTCGAGGAGGATAACTATTCGGATATCCCGGATTGTTTCCTTCCTCCTTTGGAAGACGCCTCTATGGATATTCCGGTGTGCTTCTTACCCGTTGAGGATGACGAGACGTCTCTTATTTCTCCATCTGAAGACGTTGGTGATTCCCTTTCACTTCAAAATTCAACTGTTCCAAATTTTTCTCTTTTTAGCGAGTCTTTGTCTTCTTCTTTTATTTTAGATGATTTTCCTTTAGTTCTCTCTTTCCCTTCCTCTCTCGAAATTTCACAAGACTCTTCTTCTTCTTGTGAAATTTCCGATGATGAAAATTCATTTTCTACTTCTTTTATTCCTCTTTCTATTTCTTCTTTTTATTCTCCTTCTTTTGACGACCCCTTCTTCCCCATTTTATATACGGCGGAGTTCTTCTATAACTCCGTCCGTTCCTTTTTGGGCGTCATTTTCTTGAAGATTCCACCGCATGTCGGTGCAATTCTTCATTTTTTCTTTTTTCTAGTTTACTCTCCTAAGCGCATACTTAGGGAGTTACCACTTCACTTTAGTTTTTATTTTCCATTTAGCTAACAAATAACGTCGGGCTCGGCCGACGTTAAACAGAGAGCGCTCTTGGGAGGCACCCCTTGCTTATCTTTTTTTTTTCTTTCTTTTTCTTTTTTTGTTTGCTTATTTTGTTTTGCAGGAATAAAACCCCCGGCGGTTCGTTTGGCTCCATCATTTCATCTCTTCCTTAGGCCCGAGCCGGTGTCCAGCTCAAGCATGGGGGAGCGACATCTGTATTCGGCCTCACGACTCCGGGGAAGTCGTTTTCTTTTTTTTTTCTTTACTTTATTGTATCCCCCCTCCCCTTTCTTCTTCCTTTTTCTTTCTTATTTTTATTTTTCATTGAGGGCAATGAAAGGTTTAAGCATGGGGGAGGGTTTTGTTGTTTTCTTTTTTCTTTCTTTTCAAAAAAAAAAAAACAACAAACAAATGTTTAGTATAGTTTTATTAAGTTCTTTTTAGTAATGCTTTTATTTAAGCCTTATCAAAATCCAAAAAAATTAGAAAAATCAAAAAAATCCAAAAAAAAAGATCATATTTAAAAAACCTAAAAAAATGAAAAAATGTCAAAAAATCAAAAATATAATAAACCTCATGCTTAGCTTTTTTGTTATTTTCAGAAATTTAGTTTGAGTTAGTTTATAAGCATTTTATTTGCTAATCTTTTATTTCATCATTTTTAGTAAATTTAACTTTTAATGATTTTGTTTTGAGGAGCATCTTATGATTTTAATTTGCTTAGAGTAATCTATTTAGCACTTTTTCTCTTTTATTTTAAATAGTTTCAATCTTGTAGTAATTTTGCTAAACAATTTTGGAGTTTAATTATTCTTACTTCATGCTTTTAGATTCTTAGGAAATCTCAATCTACTAATAGTTGCTCTCTAGTGTTTTAGTTTATTTTCTAAAATTTTGTTTAAACCCATCATTTTTTCTTTTATTGTTAGATCATATGTCATGGGAATAAGAGGATAAAATTCATTATTCCCTGGTACACATATGCAACCCAAAAAAAATGAAGAGAGGAATTAAAAGTTCATATATGTCGGGGGAAGTGATAGGATGTTAGTCTATCATTTTCTGGTATTACATATATATTATTTTAAAAAAAAGTAAAAATATTGTGTGGGGTGTGAAAAAATGATGATCACCTCTAATCAAAGACCTCTTCATGTTAATTTCTCCCTAAACCCCTTAGCCAATATCATTGTCTTAGTTTTTAAATTAAAATATGTGGAGAGCATAAGTAGTAGGTTGTCTTCTTCCATAAGTTTCTTTTAAGTTAAGGTTTTTATAATTTCAATCTAACTTTGTTTGCACTTTACTCAATTTTGAATGCTAGTTAATTTATTAGAGAATTTTTGGCTAAATTCTTCTCTCTTTTCATTTTAATTTCATAATTTAGGACTTAATTCTTAAATCTCTAAATTTTATTTTTGGCTAGATTTTGGTGTTGATAAATTTTTAGTTTGTTTGAAAATTTTATGATAAATGTTTCTCTTTCTTTTGCTCTGGAATAGCAAAAGCCTAAGCATGGGGGTGTTTGATGACTAGTCTTAGTCATCCTTTTTTGGGGGTAATTTCGTAGTCAAAATTCCTAAGTTTTTGTTACAATTATGTGTTTTTGTATGCTTGTTATGATATTCTTTTTAATATTAAGTTTTATGTTATGTTTTGTGGTTATTTTATAGTTTATGTTTAGTTTTATTTATTATAGTTTATTTGTTATGTTTAATTTAATGTCCTTTGTTTAATTTTATGTTTTATATTTAACTTGTGTTTTATTTTAATATTATGTATTATATTATGTTATGTTTGTCAAGTTTAAATAATTAATGTTATGATTAATGTTATGCTTTATGTTTAGTTTGACTTAAATTTATATCATGATATGTTGTTATAATATGTGTCTAATATTTTATTTTATTTTATTTTGTTTTGTAGGTTCAAACATGCAAGCAGCCCGACCTCCTCCATTACATGTGCAGCCGGCCCTCTACAACATGCAAGCAGCCCTACATGATGCACCCGAGCCCCCTCTTCATGGAGCAGCCCAAGACAAGCCCAAGCATGCAGCCCTCAAGTCCAAGCAGCCCCTACCCGAACCCACAAAGCAACCCATGAATATTTTCCATCCCTATGGCCGACCACTCTCATGCATCTTGCCACCTTCCTCTCTCTCCATATTTAATATATTTCATTCATGCACATGGCCGGCCACTTCAATTAAACTCAATGCATGAATCCCTCCACTTTAATTAATTCCATCATGCATCCATTCTCCACATGGCCGAACCCCCCTTTCCTTCTCCTCCACATTCATTCTCTCTCCCTTCTACACACTTCCATTCATCCCCCCTCTCTTTATTTTATATTTTCCATTTCATTTTACATTTATTTCATACATTGCATGTACCCTCCTCTCTCCCCTCATTTAATGAAATGCATGAATCTCCTCCATCCCTATGGCCGGCCACCCCTTGTCCTCCCTCTTCAAGATCCTTCTCCCTCTCCTATAAAAGGAACCCCAACCCCTCCTTTTGAAGTTAAGTAGTTTTTGTTTTGAAGTAGTTTTGGGAGAGTGCTAGTTCATGAGTGTTTCTCTTTTTGTTGTAATTTTCTTTTTATTAATGTAATTTCATCTTATCTTTCTTGTTATAATTATTGTGTACCCCTTTTCTATTAATGCAAATGTCATTTATTTTCTCTTATTCTCAATCCTTTTCTATCATGTGTAGCTAAATAATTTTTGTGCCCGATCACGATGATCTTTGCGATATAATAACATATCATTATTTTTATGTTTTCCATTGTAGTTTTCTATTTTTGATCCTTCCTTGAAATATCTCGTATCGACTCCGTATTTCTAGTATACGGTAGTAGATTCCGATTTCATATTCGAGTGGCCGAGAGGCTCGTGAATATGAAAGATCACTCAAGGAAGGAAGGAGTTGAACGCACCCCTAGAGATAGGATGACGTAAATCCTCCGGATTGGAGTCAAATCCAATAGTGCGGGTCACCTCGATAATGCGACTTTAGGCCTTTTTGACTTGAAAGAGATTTCGGTCGAAACGTCTATAAGTTAGGGGATTTAATGCTCTAGCGAGATTATTTCCTAATATCGGATCCGTCACGGTCTTAATAGATTTACAATTGCTAAACTAATTTATTTCGTTATTTTATTTCAAAGTGAATCGTCGATCGAGCACTCTTTCCTCGTATTAGTTTATTTCTCTTTAAGTTTAGTTTATTATAATTTTCAAACTCATTAATCGTTCGGTAGGATAATAGAATCGTTGTGAGTAATAGTACTTGCCTGCCCCGAGTTTTTATACGACCTTGATATTTTTTATCCTATGCTATATTTCGATAGGTACACTTGCCTTAATCGAGTATAGATTGGAGAATACGATTTTCTCTATCAACCACACAAAGCGCCAGCCGATCCACGCCAGAATCCAGAGATCGACTATCATCGAGCTCGGCAATTCAGCCGTTCGACTATAGTCGAACCCGAAGGGATAAGATCAAATTTTGCAAGCTGACAAATACGTGGCCTTTCCCGTCCTTCCAGAATGAGGCCTGCTGGCGGATGATCGAAGATTGCAAAGTCAAACACGTTAATGTTAATTTTGTTTATAAATAAAAGCCTCCTGTAAGCTTTTTCCCATTCACATTTTTGAGCCATTTTGCTGTCTTTTTGTGGGCTGCCTTGGCGTTCTTCATTCCACTGTAAGGAGAAATTTCTCTCTCCTCTTTTCATATGTATGTTTTAGCTTTCTCTGTAATAGTTTGTAATAATTTTTCTTCATAAATAAAATGTGTTGTTTTTTTCCTTTCTCTCTCTTACATGGAATGAAAAATTCTTACGGGTTGGCTCACTCTCTTTCTCCTTTTTTTCTCACGTTCATCCTTGTTCTTCAATTAGTATGCAAAAGTGCTATGTTATTAATATAAATTTTGCTGTTAGTTTTTATTTCAAATATCGAAATGTTATAATGTTAAATTTTCTCACTTTTTTGGTCTTTTAAAAATCTTTATAATTTCATTCTTATGAGTTTTATGAAAGAGGTTTTAAAATGTTTTTGATTTTTTTTTACTTAGCTTTATTTTAGGATTGTAAAACCCTCTTTGTTCTTTTATTTTTATTTCAACTTTTTCATCACTTTTGTAAAACTCTAAGAATGAAAATATAATTATTTTTTTCTAGCAACTTTGTTTTAACTTTAATTTTCAAAACTTTTTGCTTCTTTTATTTTTATTTCATCTTTTTAATTGTTTTTGGCAAAATATAATGGTAGAAAAGTTGTAATTTTAATTTTTAGGTAACTTTCATTTTTGTGTTTTAATTTCCGTAGAGTGCGTGCGTGTATGAGGTTAATTTACCCCCTCCCACTTGCTCGAGCCGGGATTCGCATTTACTATTTTCTTCAGTCCTACTCGTTTGGGTAGGACTTGCAATTTTCAGCTTTCTTACGGCTTTCTTTTATCGCTTTCTTCAATTATGTAGAGTGCGTGCGTGTGTGCATTTATTTCCGCCTACTCGTTAAGAGTTAATGACGTGCTTTAATTTCCCGCCTACTCAGTTTTGAGTAGGACTTGTCATTTACCGCCTACTCAGTTTTGAGTAGGACTCGTATTTGCATTTATTTCCGCCTACTCGTTAAGAGTTAATGGCACGCTTTAATTTCCCGCCTACTCAGTTTTGAGTAGGACTCGTACTTGCATTTATTTCCCGCCTACTCATTCGAGTAGGACTCGCTTTATTTACTTTCTTTATGGTTTTGAAGTGTGCGTGAGTGCCCGCATCAATTAGCTTTATTTTTAGTTTATCTAAACGTCTTGTTTTTCTATGTTTTCTCTTATAACTGTTTAGTTCTTAATTTCAACTCACGCTCAACTAAAAACCATAAAGTTGTCCCCATACCGATGAGTGGCTAATCTCTTTTAGCCGTCGGCATCGAAGAGCATTGGGACATGTAAAATGATTTGAAATAATTAAAGAACTTTATTTTTATTTTAATTTAAGGACTTAAGGTTTGCCCCGGGTTAACGACGCATAGGACCACATAATCGATGTGTGGGCTCTATTTCCGTTATCCATACACAACATCGAGAGGCCGCACGTATGGACCGATCCCCCTTGGGTAAATAGAATTGCGTACATACCCTTGAAAGAGGACGAGCGTAGTTCTACCGGATTGGGTTCCCCACCCAATAGCGGGGTTCTTAGCGTAAAGCGGGCATTAAGAGGAATCCTTCGTCGGTCTAACGATCGGTCGAATAGTCTTAATGTTCAGGTGAGCAATATTCCTAGAGATAAGTGCGCTCATATTTTCGGAACCTCCACGGTCAAGTGCCTTTTATTAATTTAAAAACTAAGTTCAATAATTATTAAGAATTATTTTAGTCTTAATTCAATTCGATGCCGAACGTTAACCCGTCATCGAACTAGCTTAGAAAATTTCCTGCTTTCTTTCCCTTTTTATTCTTAGTAAAAAAAAACCACCTTACTGTTAGTAAAATAATAGTGTTCCTGGAAGAGTAGATATAATCAACGCGTACCCGAGAACAATACGACCTCGGTATTCTCCCGAATACCGAGTACTACGCGATAGGTGCACTTGCCTTCTCTCATTAGAAAACTCGATCTTATAACTCGGCCCGCGGAATCAGACCATCATCGAACCAAGGCGTGGTTACTCTCCCTCCCGCGGGGAACCATCAAGTTTTTGGCGCCGTTGCTGAGGAGCGACGTTGTTATATTAAATCCGGGACTCTATTAATTTTACTTTATTTTCAAATAAAAAAATTTTTATAAACAAAAAAAATCCTTCCCCCCTTCATTATTTTTTTAGGGTGTATGACCCGTGTACAACCTTCAGGTTTTGAAAATCTTGAATTCGACCCCGAGATCGACCGCTCTCTTGCACGTATCCGATCTCTACGTCGAATTCCATTTTTAGACCCCGCAGAATCCATCGGAGAACCCTCTTCTTCTTATATGGCCGACCCAAATAATGCCCAACCAGCCGAGCGTACTATGTCTTACTACGCTCGGCCCAACTTGGATGATACGGGGTCGAGTATTGTTTGGCCAGCTGTGGCCAACAATAATTTTGAAATTAAGTCAAGTGTGATTCAAATGATCCAAAACGCCGTGCAGTTCGACGGACTGCCGGATGAGGACCCAAATACACACTTGTCTAATTTTCTTGAGATCTGCGATACTTTTAAGATTAATGGCGTCACTGATGACGCCATTCATTTGCGCCTTTTTCCGTTCTCTCTTAAGTCCAAGGCTAAGGCGTGGTTACTCTCCCTTCCGCGGGGATCCATCACGACCTGGGCGGAGTTGGCAGAGAAATTCCTTACGAAGTATTTTCCGCCCGCAAAAACTGCAAGATTGCGGGCGGACATATCTTCGTTCGTCCAAAATGACTCCGAGTCTCTTTACGAGACCTGGGAACGCTTTAAGGAGTTTCTCCGCCGGTGCCCGCACCACGCTCTGCCAACGTGGTTGCAGGTACAAATTTTTTATAATGGACTGAATAGTCAGACGCGTCAAATGATTGACGCGGCTGCCGGGGGCACTCTGAACAATAAGACCCCCGAGGCCGCCCAGGCCCTTTTCGAGGAAATGACGATGAACGCCTACCAGTGGAATGTCCCGCGGGCGCGCCCTAAGCAGGCGGGCATTTTTGAAGTGGATGCCACCGCTCAGCTAGCCCTTCAAGTGGAAAGGCTAACTAAGTAGGTGGAGGAGATGTCTGTTGCCTCCCCCACTCCACCTTGTTTTCTTCCCCCTTCCGCCTGCATGGTCGACAAATTCGTGGACTACATGGGAAATCCGATGCGTCCCTCCTTTTAAAACAACCCCTATAGTACCCACTATAATCCGGGTTGGAGGAACCATCCGAACTTCTCTTGGAGCAACCCGAATAACGCGCAACGCCCTCCTCCCCCTCCTTTTGCGCTCTCTCTTCCTTCTCCTCCACCGAAGCTTCTTCTGGTGGAGGAAAATTTTAATCGTTATGTTGCGTCTAACGAGTCCAATATCCGGAACATCACCGGATCGCTAAAGAATTTAGAAATTCAGGTTGGACATTTGGCGCAGCTTTTGTCGGAACGCGCCCTGGGGGCACTGCCGGGGAACACGGAGCCCAATCCAAGGGAAAACGCCAACGCTATAACCCTCCGTAGCGGTAAGGAGGTGGTTGATCCAAAACGGATCGATCCTCAGGTACAAATTTCACCTCCTACCCCTCTTCCCCCTTCTTCGTCTACGCAGCCCTTGCCGATTTTAATTGAAAAAACTATTTTAACCAAGGCGTTGCCCTACCCGCATAAATTAGATAAAGAGCGAGTTAAAGCGCAATACGAAAAATTTATTTTATTACTTAAACAAATTCATATTAATGTTCCTTTTTGCGAGGCCATCTCGCAAATGCCTAAGTATGTAAATTTTTTAAAAGAACTTCTTTCTAACAAACGAAAACTAAAAGAAATTTCGCATATTTCTCTTAACGGTGTCTACTCGGCGGCTCTTACTACTAAGTTGCCCTCGAAACAAAACGACCCGGGACGGTTTTCCATCCCGTGCCTTTTTGGCAATGTGTTAGTAAAATACGCTTTGGCAGACTTAGGCGCGAGCATTAATTTGATGCCGTTCTCGCTCTTCCTTCGTCTAGGTTTGGGTACTCCCGCTCCTACCAATATGCGCATCCAACTAGCGGATCGCTCGGTTAGGTTCCCCATCGGGGTAGTCGAGGATGTCCTTGTCCGAGTAGACAAGTTCACCTTCCCGGTGGACTTCGTCATCTTAGACATCGAGGAAGACGCCCAAGTACCAATAATACTCGGTCGCCCCTTCCTCGCAGCCTCGCGCGCGCTAATCGATGTTAGTAACGGTCATCTTCTCCTTCGGGTAGGAGACGACCAAGTTACTTTTTCTATTATCCCCTCTATGGAAGAATCGTCGCCGAGCGACAATTTCTGCTATTCTTTAGATTTCTTTTTTGGAGATTGTTCTTCTCCGGTTTCCGAGTCCGAATTTTTAAGCGAAAATATTTTTTCTCTCGAAAATTTTTATTGCGATGAGGATGCGTCTTCCGATATGCCTTTTGAACCAATTGGTTCAAAAGACATTAGCTCTAAAACCTCACTAGAAGAACCGCCCACCCTAGATCTCAAACCATTACCTGAATCCCTTAAATACGCCTTTTTGGGGAAAAATGATACACTCCCTGTTATCGTTTCTTCGTATTTAAGCGATTCGGAGACCTCCGATTTATTGGAGGTTTTGCTTAAACATCGCCATGCAATTGCGTGGCAAATTTCTGACCTCAAGGGGATTAACCCTTCATTCTGCACTCACAAAATTTTCTTAAACGATAATTGCCGCAAAACCATTCAGCCGCAGCGGCGTCTTAACCCAAACATGAAAGACGTCGTGAAAGCTGAGATAATTAAATTATTAGATGCGGGGATTATTTATCCCATTTCTGATAGTGTATGGGTTAGTCCCATTCATGTTGTGCCCAAGAAGGGCGGTCTAACCGTAGTGGCGAATGAGCGCAACGAGCTCGTCCCAACTCGTACTGTTACGGGGGTTGCGTGTGGTTATCGATTATCGCAAACTTAATGATGCCACCCGCAAAGACCATTTCCCACTACCGTTCCTTGACCAAATTCTTGAGCGTCTTTCCGATCATCCATTCTATTGTTTTCTCGACGGTTTATCGGGGTTTTTCCAAATCCCCATTTCCCCCAAAGATCAAGAGAAAACAACTTTTACTTGCCCCTTTGGCACCTTTGCCTATCAAAGAATGCCATTTGGCCTCTGCAATGCGCTAGATACATTCCAAAGATGTATGCTAGTAATTTTTGGCGAGCTAGTAGAAGATATTATGGAAATATTTATGGATGACTTTTCTGTATTCGGATGCTCATTCCCGGATTGTCTTCGTAATCTTGATCGTGTCCTCCAGCGATGCGAGGACACGCATCTTGTTTTAAATTGGGAAAAGTGTAACTTTATGATTCGAGGAGGTTTGGTCCTCGGCCATAATATTTCGATTAAGGGGATAGAGGTCGATAAGGCCAAAGTAGAAATCATTGAAAAACTTCCTCAGCCGACTAACATAAAATCTATAAGGAGTTTCTTAGGCCACGCGGGCTTTTACAGGCGTTTCATTCAAGATTTTTCAAAAATAACAAAGCCGCTTACTCACCTCTTGGAAAAGGAATCACCTTTTGTCTTTAGTAGCGACTGCGAGTCTGCCTTTAATTTTATAAAACAAAAGCTTATCAATTCTCCAATTCTAGTGGCCCCTAATTGGTCCCTTCCATTCGAAATCATGTGCGACGCTAGTGATATTGCCTTAGGCGCCGTTCTTGGCCAACGCATAGAAAAAAATTTTCATCCAATTTATTACGCTAGCAAGACGCTCACTTCCGCACAAGTAAATTACACAACGACGGAAAAGGAACTCTTAGCCGTCGTTTTTGCTTTCGATAAGTTTCGCTCGTACCTTACGCTATCTAAAGTTATCGTTTTTACCGATCACTCCGCCCTTAAGTATTTACTAGCCAAAACTGATGCGAAACCCCGCCTTCTTCGATGGGTCCTCCTCCTTCAAGAGTTTGATTTGGAGATCCGAGATAAGAAGGGTGCGGAGAATCTAGCGGCAGACCACCTCTCCCATTTAGAAAATTCTGGTGCGGAAGCGCTCGTCGAATCTGAAATAAATGACAGATTCCTCGAGGAATGCCTTCTCGCCCTTCGTTCGTCTTCGTCATCTTCTCCTTGGTTCGCAGATTTTGCGAACTACTTAGTCGCGCGGGTTCTTCCAAAAGAATTTTTAAGTCATCAAAAGAAGAAATTCTTTTCCGACTTCAAAAATTTCTTTTGGGATGACCCGTTTCTTTTCCGTATCTACGCGGACCAAGCGGTTCGAAGATGCGTCGCGGGAGTGGAGTGCACACAAATATTGCGGCACTGCCACGAGGGTCCGGCCGGGGGGCACTTTCAAGCCAACCGGACCGCTAGGAAGGCGTTGGAGGCGGGCTACTTTTGGCCCACTCTCTTCAAAGACGCGCATAATTTTGCACGCGCATGCGATAGCTGTCAGCGGTCGGGTAACGTCTCTCGTCGAGACGAGACGCCCCAAAATATGTTTTTAGAATGCGAAGTCTTCGATTATGGGGCATAGATTTTGTAGGCTCCCTACCTTCTTCTTATAAAAATTCGTATATTTTAGTGGCGGTCGACTACGTATCAAGGTGGGCGGAAGCGCAAGCTCTCCCCACCAACGATGCGCGAGTCGTCATTACATTTCTAAAAAAATTATTTTCTCGCTTCGGCACTCCTCGCACTATTGTTATTGATAGGGGTACGCATTTCTATAATGCTCTCATGGCTAAGACGTTAGCTAAGTACGGAGTCACACACAAACTTGCCACCCCCTACCACCCGCAAACAAGTGGCCAAGTTGAGGTAGTAAATCGAGAGATAAAGCGAATATTAGAAAAAAACCGTTTCACTTAATAGGAAAGATTGGTCCGTTAAGCTAGACGACGCATTATGGGCGTACCGTACGTCGTACAAAACCGCTACTGGTTGTACTCCATTTCGATTAGTCTATGGCAAGGCGTGCTATTTACCCGTAGAACTAGAGCACCGCGCACTTTGGGCATTAAAACTCTTAAACCTCGACTCTAACTTAGCCGCTCGGAATAGAAAACTGCAACTAAACGAGCTCGATGAATGGCATGCGAACGCTTACGAGAGCAATAAGTTCTATAAGGAGCGTTCTAAGTTATATCACGATCGAAAAATTAAAACCCCCAAAATTTTTTCTCCGGGCGATCTTGTCCTTCTTTACAATTCTCGTCTTAAGCTTTTTCCTGGAAAACTAAAATCTCGTTGGTCCGGTCCCTTCATAGTTGAAGAAATCTTTCCATATGGGACCGTACTCGTCTCCCACCCGGAAAAAGGCTCGTTTAAGGTGAACGGTCATCGGTTAAAGTCTTATATTGCGGGCGCCCCTATGATCAAACGTTGCGAAACCATAACCCTCCTCGACCTATAACCTCGCCAATATAGTCAAGCTATGCGACTATAAACAAAGCGCTCCTGGGAGGCACCCCACGCTTATCTTTTTTACGTCTTTATTTATCATGTTTTCTATTTTTCTAATAAATGCAGGGCTTCTAAAGGGCTTCCCCGAGCGCGGACCAGGGACGTTTTCTGCCCCCCTCTTTCTCCTTTTTGTACATATAGCTATTATATTGTTCCTCATGCTTAGCATACAACATTGAGGACAATGTTGGAACTAAGTATGTGGGTGTTTTCATATTTTCGCACTTTCCTTTTTACTTTAAAAAAAAAAAGTAAAAAAATAAAAAACTATATATATAAAACAAACAAAAAAATTTATAAAAACACAAAAATCAAAATTTTTTTTTTAAAAGTTTCATTTTTGAAACTTTGTCTTGTTTTTAACTCGGTCCGCGAGATCCGGCTCTTCGAGCCATCCACATAACGAGTCATCTCGCGGTGACCTAGTTATAATTTTTGTATATTTTTGTAAATATCCTTTTTCTCTCATCTTTGTAATTAACTTCTCTTTTTTTTTCTTCTCTCATTTTTGTAAATAGAATGTAAAATACAAAAAAAGTTGCAAAAAAAAAAGGAGATAATAACTTCAAAAATTCAAAAAAAAAATATATAAGTTATGAAAATAAATCAAACATATCATTCTTAAGTTTCTTGCTATCCAAAAATTTAGTTTTGAGTTTATTTATATGCGAATTTTATCAATTCTTTGTTCACTATTCGTTTGTTAATTATAGATTGAAAATTTTAAATAGCCGGGGTTAAGTTTTAAAGAATTTATTATGCTTTGTTAAAAATAGGGGACTCGCTTTAGGCACTACTTCTAATTTTTCATAGATAGGAGCACGTGTACTATGTTAGAAAACAACGACTATAGAATTCAATTATGCTTACTTTTAGCTTTCTGAAAAATTGGAACGTACAATTTATAAAGGTTGCTCTCAAAAATTTTTTAATTAAAAATCTAGTTCTCTTTTCTCCCCTTACTTATCATAACCTATTTGGTATGATAAAATAATTTTCCCCCTTAAAAGATCTTATGTCAATGGGGATAAGATTTCGTCCCGTAAACATAGGCATCCAATAAATTAAAAGATTATATGCTACGGAGTAAGAGAATAAAATTCATTACTCCAACATATACATTGGGTTAATTTTTATTATGAAGAAAGAAAAAAAAAATTCATGTTAAGGAAAATAAGATTTCATTTTCCTTTAACTTCCAAATCAAAAAAAAATGGAGGTTTGAGAAAAAATTTCCTCGCCTCATTATCCAAGCATCTTCATAAACCAACATCAACCCCCCTTAGCCAATTTCGTGACTCTAGAATTAATTCAAAAATCTTTTTGAGAGCATAATTCGTAAATTGCATTATTTCCGGTAAAACTCCTATAAGCTAAGGTTCGTATAACTCCAAGCTATTTTTGTTTATCTAACCAATACAATTATTGCTTTCTATTTGATTACATCAAGAAGTCTTTTGACCAAAACTTTTGCCCTGTTTAAATCATCTACATAATTTTAGGACTTAACTCTTATACCCCGTATATTTATTTAGATCTCTCTTATAATTAATTTAGCGATAGCAAAACTTAGAGTTTTTATTATTCCTTATAAGTTCACCTCAAACTTTTGCTCTGGAATAGCAAAATCTTAAGTATGGGGGTATTTGATGAGTTGTAAATATACCTATATTTTCGTATTTTATTAAAGTGATTTTTGTTTATTTTTTTGACTTTTCTAATTTGTTTTATTAATTAATATGTTTCTTTTTTTTGAAAATTATTCCTAACTTAACCTTTTTTGTTTTTCTAATTTTTTGCAGAAAAAATTTGTTTTCTGATAAGACATGTCGTTCGACTATTGTCGACCATAATGCCGCCAAATAGTCGGCCAACAAATAGTCGACCAATCAATACAGCAAGATAGTCGACCGTTTCAAAATAGTCGACCAGATCGTCGACCACAATCAAACAGCAGATAGTCAACCAGCAGATCGTCGAACTACTCGACGATAGTCGACCACTGCCTTCATCAAACAAAGCGTTGACCACACAAAGCGCCAGCCGATCCACGCCAGAATCCAGAGATCGACTATCGTCGAGCTCGGCAATTCAGCCGTTCGACTATAGTCGAACCCGAAGGGATAAGATCAAATTTTGCCAGCTGACAAATACGTGACCTTTCCCGTCCTTCCAGAATGAGGCCTGCTGGCGGATGACCGAAGATTGCAAAGTCAAACACGTTAATGTTAATTTTGTTTATAAATAAAAGCCTCCTGTAAGCTTTTTCCCGTTCACATTTTTGAGTCATTTTGCTGTCTTTTTGTGGGCTACCTTGGCGTTCTTCATTCCACTGTAAGGAGAACTTTCTCTCTCCTCTTTTCTTATGTATGTTTTAGCTTTCTCTGTAATAGTTTGTAATAATTTTTCTTCATAAATAAAATGTGTTGTTTTTTTCCTTTCTCTCTCTTACATGGAATGAAAAATTCTTACGGGTTGGCTCACTCTCTTTCTCCTTTTTTTCTCACGTTCATCCTTGTTCTTCAATTAGTATGCAAAAGTGCTATGTTATTAATATAAATTTTGCTGTTAGTTTTTATTTCAAATATCGAAATGTTATAATGTTAAATTTTCTCACTTTTTTGGTCTTTTAAAAATCTTTATAATTTCATTCTTATGAGTTTTATGAAAGAGGTTTTAAAGTGTTTTTGATTTTTTTTTACTTAGCTTTATTTTAGGATTGTAAAACCCTCTTTGTTCTTTTATTTTTATTTCAACTTTTTCATCACTTTTGTAAAACTCTAAGAATGAAAATATAAATATTTTTTTCTAGCAACTTTGTTTTAACTTTAGTTTTCAAAACTTGTTGCTTCTTTTATTTTTATTTCATCTTTTTAATTGTTTTGGCAAAATATAATGGTAGAAAAGTTGTAATTTTAATTTTTAGGTAACTTTCATTTTTGTGTTTTAATTTCCGTAGAGTGCGTGCGTGTATGAGGTTAATTTACCCCCGCCCACTTGCTTGAGCCGGGATTTGCATTACTGTTTTCTTCAGTCCTACTCGTTTGGGTAGGACTTGCAATTTTCAGCTTTCTTACCGCTTTCTTTTATCGCTTTCTTCAATTATGTAGAGTGCGTGCGTGTGTGCATTTATTTCCGCTTACTCGTTAAGAGTTAATGGCGTGCTTTAATTTCCCGCCTACTCAGTTTTGAGTAGGACTTGTCATTTACCGCCTACTCAGTTTTGAGTAGGACTTGTATTTGCATTTATTTCCGCCTACTCGTTAAGAGTTAATGGCGCGCTTTAATTTCCCGCCTACTCAGTTTTGAGTAGGACTCGTACTTGCATTTATTTCCCGCCTACTCATTCGAGTAGGACTCGCTTTATTTACTTTCTTTATGGTTTTGAAGTGTATGTGAGTGCCCGCTTCAATTAACTTTATTTTCAGTTTATCTAAACGTCTTGTTTTTCTATGTTTTCTCTTATAACTGTTTAGTTCTTAATTTCAACTCACGCTCAACTAAAAACCATAAAGCTGTCCCCATACCGATGAGTGGCTAATCTCTTTTAGCCTTCGGCATCGAAGAGCATTGGGACATGTAAAATGATTTGAAATAATTAAAGAACTTTATTTTAATTTTAATTTAAGGACTTAAGGTTTGCCCCGGGTTAACGACGCATAGGACCACATAATCGATGTGTGGGCTCTATTTCCGTTATCCATACGCAATGCCGAGAGGCCGCACGTATGGACCGATCCCCCTTGGGTAAATAGAATTGCATACATACCCTCGAAAGAGGACGAGCGTAGTTCTACCGGATTGGGTTCCCCACCCAATAGCGGGGTTCTTAGCGTAAAGCGGGCATTAAGAGGAATCCTTCGTCGGTCTAACGATCGGTCGAATAGTCTTAATGTTCAGGTGAGCAATATTCCTAGAGATAAGTGCGCTCATATTTTCGGAACCTCCACGGTCAAGTGCCTTTTATTAATTTAAAAACTAAGTTCAATAATTATTAAGAATTATTTTAGTCTTAATTCGATTCGATGCCGAACGTTAACCCGTCATCGAACTAGCTTAGAAAATTTCCTGCTTTCTTTCCCTTTTTATTCTTAGTAAAAAAAAACCACCTTACTGTTAGTAAAATAATAGTGTTCTTGGAAGAGTAGATATAATCAACGTGTACCCGAGAACAATACGACCTCGGTATTCTCCCGAATACCGAGTACTACGCGATAGGTGCACTTGCCTCCTCTCGTTAGAAAACTCGATCTTCTAACTCGGCCCGCGGAATCAGACCATCATCGAACCAAGGCATGGTTACTCTCCCTCCCGCGGGGAACCATCAAGTGGATGTACCCAGGTTTTTGGGGAACCACTATAGCTCCTTGTGTTTTCTATTTTGCTTGTGTGTTTTCTTTGCTGTGTGCTATGCTCTTCTTTTTACTGTCTTGTTAATTCTATATCAGGCACATTACACCTATATATAAGTTAAATCTTAAAAGTTTTGCTAGTTTAAAATTGTGGATTTACTTTAAATAAACTCTATTCACCCCCCCTCTAGAGTTGAGATAGATCTTGTTCCCACTTTCACTATCCCTTAGGATATAAACCTCAACCTGCTTATTCTTTCATTTCAAGTTTTCATTATGTGAAGAATAATGGACCCAAGGTTGTCTGGGTCCACAATGTCTAACTGTTTAATTTGCAGGTGAAGACCTATCCAATTACTAAAGACAAATGGTATTTGGATAGTGGCTGTTCCTAACATATGATAGGAAACAAATACAATCTGTCAAGTTTCAAGGCCAAGCTTGGACCAAAGGTGATCTTTGGGGATTCCAGCTATGGTCAAACAGAAGGATATGGTAGGATTACCATTGGAGCAGTGACTTTCAAAAGGGTTGCATATGTAACTGGGCTGAAGCACAACTTAATCTCAGTAAGCCAGTTATGTGATGCATGTTATCAGGTATCATTCACTGACACTTGTTGCAATATTACTTTAAATAGTAATGTAGTGTTAGTAGGCATTAGACAGGGTAATATTTACTTAGTAGATTTTAATTCAACTCAATCTGAAATCTGCCTGTTTAATGAAGTAACAAATAATAACACCTTATGGCATAGGAGGCTTAGCCATGTTAACCTCAAGAACTTATCTAGGTTATCTAAATACAACCTTGTTAGAGGTTTACCTTCTTGCCCCTACAAGAAGGAAAGCCTTTACAGGGCTTGTCAATTAGGCAAGAAAACCAACAATTCCTTCAAATCTGTAAATAAAAGTGATTCACCTAGAATCATGTATTTATTACACTTGGACCTTTTTGGTCCAATAAATGTACAGAGTTTAGGAGGGAAGTTTTACACTTTAGTGATTGTAGATGATTTCTCTAGGTTCATTTGGGTGTTCTTTTTGAGAACTAAGGCTGATAACTTCAAAGTTCTTACAGACTTTCTGCTATGTGTGCAGACTGAGTATTCTACTCATGTTGCCTTGATTAGAAGTGATCATGGTACTGAGTTTGAGTCTCTTCTCATGCAAGAATTCTGTGAGAAAGAAGATATCAAACATAGCTTCTCTGCTCCTAGAACTCCCCAACAAAATGGGGTAGTGGAAAGGAAAAATAGAACCCTAATTGAAGCTGCAGGAACATTATTGGTAGATGCTAACATGCCTCTCTCTTATTGGGCAGAAGCTGTTAGCACAGCTAATTATGTTTTGAACAGATGTCTTATACACAAGCTTAAGTATAAAACTCCTTATGAGTTACTTAAAGGAAAGAAACCTAAAATTAAGTATTTTAGAGTCTTTGGTTGTGTAGTGTACATTCATAATAACAACAAAGAATACCTTAGAAAGTTTGAAGCAAAAGCTTCAATGAGAATTTTTCTTGGATATTCCCAAGTAAGCAAAGCTTATAGGGTGTTTAATAAATCAACATCTAAAATAGAAGATCTTGTGCATGTTTCCTTTGATGAGTCAAAGATGTTTTACAAGGAGAAGGAAACTTCTCCTTCCTTAAGCTCATTGTAGGTATCAGAATTAAGCAAAGATCTCTCTCAAGAGATTCTCCCCTTTTCAACTCTTCATATCACTGATTCAGACAGTGATGGAGACTCTGTGGAAGCAGTTGCTGTACCACCAATAGTTAATCCTATTCCATAAGAGGAATTAAACCAAATTGTTTTTGAAGATCACATCCCACCTGCTGATATTGTCACACTTAGAGATCATCCTACATCTAGAGTGATTGGTGATATATCAGCTCGTGTGCAAACAAGACATCAATTAAGACAGGATGTGATGCATGCTTGTTTCCTTTCACAAATTGAGCCCCTCACCATAAAAGATGCTGAGCTAGATCCCCACTGGATCATTGCTATGTAAGAGGAGCTCAATCAATTTGAAAGATGTAAAGTATGGACTTTGGTTCCAAGACCAAAAGGCCAACTTATCATAGGCACCAAGTGGGTGTTCAGAAACAAGTTGGATGCCCAAGGAATTATTATAAGGAACAAAGCTAGGCTTGTAGCTTAGGGCTACGGACAGGAGGAAGGTATAGACTATGACCAAACCTTTGCCCCTGTTGCAAGGCTAGAGGCAATAAGGATCTTTCTAGCCTATACAGCCTATATGAAGTTTAAGGTTTTTCAAATGGATGTTAAGAGTGCATTCCTAAATGGTGAGCTAAAGGAAGAGGTGTTTGTTAAACAATCTCCTGGGTTTGTTTCTTCAACTCAACCCTTATTTGTTTATAAGTTGCAAAAAGCTCTTTATGGACTTAAGCAAGCACCCAGAGCCTGGTATGAGACTCTAGCTAGTTTCCTGTTAGAGCATAACTTTGTTAGGAGAGTAGTTGATAGAACCCTGTTTGTCAAGCATCACAAGGACACAATCCTGTTAGTTCAAGTCTATGTGGATGATATTATTTTTGGTTCCACTGATTCCAAACTATGCAAAAGGTTCTCTGACCTGATGCACTCTAAGTTCTAGATGAGTAGTATGGGTGAGCTGTCTTACTTTCTTGGTCTTCAAGTAAAGCAAGATACTGATGGCATCTTCATATCCCAATCCAAATATGCCAAGGAATTGGTAAAGAAGTTTGGGATGGCTGATGCTTCAGCAATGCATACACCTATGGCTACAAATGCAGTTATAGATTCTAATGATCAGGGTAAGCCAATTGATTAGAAAAACTATAGGGCCATTGTTGGTTCCCTGTTGTATTTAACTGCAAGTAGACCAGATATAATGTTTGCCACATGCCTATGTGCTAGATTCCAGGTCAACCCCAAGGAATCTCATTTGATTCTTCTCAAGAGAATTTTGAGATACCTGAAGGGATGTCCAAATTTAGGACTGTGGTACCCAGCTGAATCAGAATTTGAGTTAATTGGATACTTTGATTCTGACTATACTGGTTGTAGAGTTGACAGGAAAAGTACCTCAGGGACATGTCAGTTCCTGGGAGAGAGATTAGTCTCTTGGTTCTGCAAGAAACAGGCTTCTGTCTCAACTTCAACTACAGAGGCTGAATATATAGCAGCTGCTAGTTGTTGTTCACAGATCCTGTGTATTCAAAACCAAATTTTGGATTATGGGTACACACACAAGAACACAAAAATCATGTGTGATAGTACCAGTGCTATCTCCATTACACAAAATCCTGTGCACCACTCTAGGACCAAGCACATTGAGATCAGACACCATTTTCTAAGAGATTGTGTGGAAAAGAACAAAATCAGTCTTGAGTTCATATCCACTGACCTTTAGAGAGGTGATATTTTCACCAAGCCCTTAGATGAACAGAAGCATCTGTTCTTTTTGCATCAACTAGGCATGATAAATGGAAAAGACTAAGTGTGATTTTTGCCTTGTTGAAATCTGCTTGAGTATCGTCGAACGTCGTTCGACGATAGTCGAACAGGTTGAGCCTATCGCCGACCTATGATTGACGACGGCTTATTTGTTTGTGAAGACAGAAATAGTCGAACGATTGCTCGACTACTCTGCTTCAGGAAACGATCGTCGAACGACCGTTCGACTATCGTCTCCAGTATCTGTTAAAATAGGTCGACGATTGTCGTTTTAAGAAAAACCGATGGTCGACCTAGGTTAATAGATCGTTCTTTTTGTAGTCGACAGAGCTCGTCTTTTCATATTCCTCATTCCTGCTTGTAAGGTTTGACTTGAGCTCTGCCCCACGCTTTCTGCCGTTCGTCTCTCTCATCTTCCCCGACGAAATCGATGGCGATTGCTCCAGCCCTGCTGACTGTAATGAAGTTTGATGCCGGGTTTAGCGTGGATTTTGACTCTTTCAGCGCCTGCGATGCTGAGATTATAAAGATACTCCAGCTATGCAAGGATCAGGGACTAGAGAAGCTGATGTCAATAAGGATCAAGATCAACATCCCTGAGATCAAATAATGGGTCTTCACATCGTCTTCTAGTGACGAATCGATGACCGGGACAATCGGCGGCGAGGAGGTAATTCTAACTCCTGCCGTGTTAACTGAAATCTTTGGATTAACAAATGGACAAGAAGAGTATGATCAAGATTCTCAAGAGTATGGGAGAATGCTAGTCGAATTAGGACATGCTAAAGGCATTCCTTCTAAGTTACTGAAAGTAAACTTCCCAATGAGGATAAAGTTCTTAGCAGAACTTGTAGGGAAAGTGTTGTTTGGTAAGCACTCTGCTCATGACAACATTACCAGGCAGCAGTTTGCCTTAATGTGTGACATTATTAACAAGAAAGAAATCAATTGGGCAGGAATAGTTTTTGATTTGATCAGGAAGAAGAACTCCAAGAAAGAGGTAACCCTTGGAAGGGTGATTGGGATATTTCTAAGAGAGAAATATCCTCAACTGTTGGGAACCGTTTCTACATCTATCAATGCAAGCAAGAAGATGGATCCCACTTTGTTTATCAAGTGGAGAAGGAATATTCAGAAGCCTTCACCTGCTGGGGTTGCTCCTGTTACATCTTAGAGCACAAGGATAGTGCCAGTCACTCCCCACCTACCTGAATAAGGCTCTTCCATTCCCCCCATTACACCTTCATCTACATTGTCATCCACCTCTAGTGCATTGCCATCCACTTCATCTGCATTGCTATCTACATCCACTGAAACTCTCCCACTGGATTCATCCACTATTCTCCATACATCACCTCCAGCATCTCCACCTCATTCACTTCTTACTGGGATTTCAAATCCTAGTTTTGATCTATTGGTTTTTGAGAATCTTCCAACTCCACCTCAGTCACCAATTTTAACCAAAGATCATGTTGATCTTCCTGCATCTACATATCAATCACCAGCTCAAAACATATCTCATAAGGAGAACAACATCCCTGCTGATCATCCTTCTGTTGTGATTCCCCCAACATCTTTTGAAATCACACCAGCCTTCATTTCAAGCATCATGGAGCTAATTACTCCTTCAATCAAATCAATTATTGAAGAAGCAATTGCCCCTCTTGTTTCCTCCATCTCTTCCCTTACATCCTCCATCACAGCCCTCTCAAACTCTGCTGAGCCCTCTTCTCTTAGGGGCCTGAATTTAGTACCCACTGAAGTTAGGCAGGGGGAGATGTTCCAGGAAGATGTCTTAGGACTTCCCCTGATCTCTCTCTCAGCTGAAGTTCCAAAGGAAACACCATCAGATGAGTTGCCTACAACTGCAGATTCAGAACTTACAACAACAGTTGCAGTGACAGTTCCAGATATAGCTGAAGAAATAGCTGAAATTATAGACACAGCTGTTGATCTAGAAGCAAGCTCAAGATCAGAGGAAAGATGAAGTAATAACTGAAGCTGAATTTGCCTTCAGAGTATGTCTTGAAGAATCCTCCACTCCTATTATTGCCATATATCTAGAAGGTGTCATTACCTCCTACCTAGATGATCTATGGGAGTTAGAAAATTCTGAAGGTAATTCATTTACTCAATTCCTTGACATATTAACTAACATGCTAGCCTGTGAATACCTTGAAGGGATGTTTCAATACCATTTAGAAAACTTTTGTGTCCCTTTGGTTACAGATCAAGCTCAAGAGATTCAAGAACCTGCTCCAGAAACTGCTTCAGAACCTGCTGAAGAAATCAAAGAACCTGAGTCTTCTCTACCAGAACCTGAATCTATGCAAGTTCCAGAAGAACTTGTCTCCAAGACAGTTCCACTTGAGAAAGAACAAAAATCAACTGTGTGGGATGATACTCCTGGATTAGATTTGGATACCCTACTGGCACAAGATGCCTTAGAAGAGGAAAGAGAAAAGGCTGCTCTAAGAGCCAAAGAAAAAGCTGATCAAGATGCTTTGGATCCCTATGACCAACCTCAGTCATCTCACTCTGATGATTAGGATGATTCTGATGATTCTGAAGGGTCAAAGAAAAAGAAAATTGCTAAAAGTAAAAGGAAAGCTGTTGCTCCTCCTCCTCCAAACCCAGACCATGACATTCCTTACTATATATTGAAAGGGATTGATCCAAAGTCAAAAGAATATCAACATTGGATGGTTTGTCCAGGAATCAATAGAAGAAGAGGAAGAAAAGTAAGAGGTATGATAGTCCAGCTCCCAAGTGGACTCCTAGAGGCCCTCCTCCTCCACCTCCTAGTGCAGGAGCCTCTGGAAATATTTCTTCCATTCCCTCAGCTCCTCCAACAAGATTCACACCTTCTCAAGCTTATCAAAGAAGAGGTAACCCAAGTTACCAAGGCAAATCCCAGTCAGGCCAACAAGGATAAGAGGCTGAACCAAAAGAGCAGGTGAAGGAGATGGTTTACCAAAGACCAACTTTTTCTCCTCCTCCTTCACCCAAGAGAAAAGCTTCACCTCCCAAGGATAGCAAAAGTCTTCCATCCAGAAAACCAGCTCAGACAAAGCAAACAAATTCAAAAGGAAAAAGGATAATTTACTCTGAAAAATCAAGCAAAAAATTTGTAGAGTTTGCTCCTCCATCCTCTTTGGTTATTCAAGAAAAATATAAAGCCAGCTGCAAGTCTGCTAGATATTTCTACACAATTCAAGACCATAAAGCCTCTTGATCCAGCTGATGATAATGAATATGAAAGCCAAGAGCTTAATCCTGATTTAAGGATGGCCAGATTTCTTGAATTAGTTGGATCAGCCCAAATCAGACAAGCCAGAGTTGAAGGCAAAGATATTACAGGATTAACAACTATGTCAAAGTTCAGGAAAAAGGAACTAGACAGATTCCAGGTCAGACCTGAGGTTTTTGATGCTTCAAAGTATATGGAAAAGCATCCAAAAGCTTCTAGTTTCTCACGACTGGGTTTGTACGTGGGTTTTTTCTTGATCCTATCTGTATACAGATCATTTTTGGACAGTTCTGTGTTTTAGGATATATTACTACTCAAGGGTCCTCTTACAAGTTTTTGAGGTGGAAAGTGCCTTTGAGTTTCTCGGCGTCTTGTTGATCGTGCCAGGCTTTCCCCTGTTGCTGGCAGACCGGTCCATTCAACATGAAGTGAAGTCTTTCTTATGAAAGAAGAATTGATGCAGACGATGTGAAAGAATTCAATCATGGTCTTAAGCCGTACTCCATACTATCGGGCAGCGAAGCTTACATCTCACCTTTTGAATCCCTAGAAGGCAGATTCAAAACTGAAGCTCTATCCGACAGCGAACTTCTTCTGACCTTCCTTAGCATTTTCGATTGACCTTACACTGAGCCTATTTCTATATGCTCACCCTCTTCGTTTCGCTCGAGCTACTTCGAATCTTTTGTTGCTGTCGGAATCGGAATAAGTAGAAGTCCAAATCTTTTCTTGTTTGTTATTCCGAATTGCTTGTCAATGTAGTTGGAAAGGTTAAATTAGATACTACATGGAACAAAAAAAAAGATATCCATGAGAATTTCATATCTTTCCATTCTCATTGCCTTTTCACCTTTGCCCGCCTGTCATCGGAATATGAAGAATGTGATATAACGAATCAACCCGTACCAGGAACTAGACTTAAAACGAGACCCACCCCACTGACCCCGGGTTTAAGGCTCTCATGAAGCCTTAGGGAGAAAGCTATTATTCCGCGGAACTTGGCTAACTTCCTCAAACACTTGAGACTGAGGCGCGCATTCGCAACAACTAAAGAATTAGCGCTGAACTTTAGGAGATTGCGCCGGCTACCCAATTATCGTAGGGTAGGGACAGACATCATTGAGAGCATAAGTCTAAGGTGGAGTAGAGAACTGGGACATACAACCATACTAGACTAGCCGTAATAAGAGTGCTGTCTACCCTATATTGATTGCATTCCTTTCGTATATAAAAGGGCTAACTCTTTCAAGTTCAGAAGGTCGTGATGGATACAAGACATAGAAAGTCTGCTTGGGAAGTTCAATCGGGAAGCTCAAATTTCTCAGTTCCTAAAGAGCTATCTAATAAGTGAGCGGAGAAGTGGCTTCAAGACAGTCCAATCATCCGGCCGGACACGATCATCAGAAGGGAGGCCCACGAGCCCCACCGTATCAAGGCGTACATCCGTGTGATTGAGACTCGGAGGAATATTAGTAGTGAAGCCTACAAGCTAGTGACCCAGAGAATCTCTGACAAGTCCACCCGCACTTGCATGATTGTCGGAATGCCTTAGGGATCCATCGGTATGTTGCTTGAACCAATTTGGTAGGGGCGGTGTCCAACTAACCCAGCGAGTAATGCTCCGTTTGGGCGTGATGCTGGAGACCATGACAAATTTTGTATCCCTGGCATACTGGAGGGATTTCCTGACCACTTGGTATGGCGGGAATTACAGCGGGAGAAAGGCGAAGGTAGTAGAACACGGACACCTAAGTACTTCCCAAGGTTCTTAGTCAGGCTAATCCCCAGTGTGAAGATAAGAGATGAACTTCACTCATTTTTTATGTTGAAGAATAGAAAGGCTCGGTTGGCATTTAGCTACTCTCTCGGCAAGCCCAATCGATATAGGACAACTTGGATGTGTTTCTTGGAGGACGTGGCTTATCTTAGAAAGAGGAAAGTGAGACTCAGAATGTGAACTGAAATGAGGCTCGAGAATATCTTTTCTCTTCCCGTATCTCTTTCTCTTGAGATACATATATGAGGGAGAAATTGGGGAATATAATTTAACGGGGAATAAAATTGAGAATTATAGGAATGCAGAGCCAATAGGCGAATGGGAACCCTCCGCTGCTTACCAAATTCTGAGAACGGAATCGAACACTTTTTTATTGCACCTGTCGTTAATCGGAAATGGAAGATCGATCGGACCGATCCTAAGTTGGTTCGACTTTGGAGGCTTTCTTCAAACAACAAGGAGCGATCGTCCCGTCCCAAGAACCTTCCCCGTCTGCGCTGTACCTGAGTTCACGAAATCGAAGTACCGCATTATGAAAGCTGTTCTCCTAGAGGTCACCTTCTTCGCCCATCATCCAGAAACTTCGTCAACTCTCAGTCCTCTGACCTTCACCCTGAGTAAGCTTAGTACCCATCTCGATCTCGTTCTTCCCTGAGGGCAAGCTCAACCTCAATGCGCCCCTGCTCGTCTCACATCTAGTAGGAATCCGTGCATTGATCCCACGACCCCTCTAGGCTAGCGTGGTTACCCCTTACCACTTGCCACTTGGCATTTTCTTTGCCAACATGTCCTGTAGGTTCACATGGCAAAGACTAAGAGAGATAGACAAGCAGTGTTTTTCTTTCCCGGCTGGAATGGATGAAATTACGATGTCAGGCCCAATCAAGAATGAGTGGAACGGAGGCAGTCTGTAAAAGGGAGAAAACCTCAGCTCGGAGTCTACTTCTTTGTTACCTCCCCCATGGCAAAAGTACATTTTCTCCTCTAAAATGAGAAGAGAGTAGAATTGGTTATATTGATTTGTTTTTTGAACTTCGTTTCCCCCTTCCTGTTACGAGTGAGAATGCGAGCTATAGTATAGTTTCATTTTGCTGGGCTGCTAAGCATCCGATTTCTCACTAGTTACGGAAAGCAAAAGCATCCGACATCGATCTCGGCTTCCTTGACAAAGTGAGCAACGTGCTAAGCTAACTACAGGTCAAAATAGACTGCGATCCCCTGGGTTACCAGATTAGACCACTACGGAGTTCTTTATTTGAGAAGAAGACAAAGATCTCGAAAGCACTTTCGAGAGCTTTGTGTCAACCTTGTTCGAGAGCAGACAAGAAGCTAAGAAAGCTAGGGATGAGGTTATGTCATATGTTGAGAATATTAACCAATCTCCCTTTCTTTTCGCAAAAGGTGAGCTCTGCAGCTGGTCCACAAGCAAGGGTTTTCGGTCCATTATCGAACCGAAACTCACAGAGTCATCCAACGGAATGGGAATCAAAGTGGGGGACCTCCAAAACTTTCTCTTTCTAATATACGGAAATGACAATTCAATCAAAAAACCCAGGTTTCATCAACTTCCCTACGCTCGCCTCATGTTTTTGGTTGTGTTTTCTTTGTTCATGACTTGAGTCCTCTCATAAACAAACTTTCTGAGAAGTGTTTGTTGGGTCTGGGGATGTTTCTCCTTATGTTGTTCCAGTCTCTCTAAGCCCCTCTATTCCTTCTGTTATTAATCTGCTTTCAGTGCTTCAATTTCATTGCCTTGCTTCCTTACTTTCAACCGGCCATTCGACCGGACTACTCTATCGCAGTAAGGGCTTAAGCAATCGAAGTCGGAAAGCTGTAAAGCATCAAAACTCCTACGCTAGTGACTACCAAAGCAGCTTTCAATGATTTAGGAAATTTTCTATGCGTGCGTCTTTCACACTCTTTCTGAAGGTCCTGCACTGTTGCTGTTCCCATGCGGCGGGAGGGGATTTTGGAAACCATTGGGCTTACTTTCTTTCTCAAGTTCAAAGCATAGCAGGTGTTGTTCTCGGAGATCTTAAATCTTTAGGGTTTAGGGTTTAGGGTGAGCATATAGAAATTGACTTCGGCGGCGCACCCAGAACAGAACAAATGGAAGGCAAAGTGCATAGCAAGAGGCGCGTAGCGAAGTGAGGCTTGACTCACTAATATTCAAAACACCCCCTCGGAGTTAGAGCAGGGAACAATGGACACACCCCGCCTAGGAAACAAAGAGTAGATCTGGTGAGCGAAGGACCTAAGGCAACTCGATCATATTGATCGCGGTCTCTCGAGAGGGTCCCGTTCTAGCTGCACTCTGAAGGCGAGCGGTAGCAAAGAAGGCGAACAGGCAGGATTATCTCATCTTTTAAGATGGAAGAATGGAAACGATTGAGAAGTTACTCGTGGGAGAAAAAGGCGAACTTTTCTGACTTTGGAGGACGCAAAAGCAAAAACAAACGGTCAAAGCTGAGAACATTTTCTCAAACCCTTTCTCATCAATCAATGGGACCCGAAGTCTTAATTAACGTGAGAAAGACGGAAATTCGTTCTTAGGATTTGACTATGCCATCAAGGAGTCCAGATGATATAAGGAAATCACAACTGACACCCTTCTTGGGAAGTTGTTAGCGGGACCTAGGGAACTCTTCTAATTAGACTCTGAGCGGTCTTCGGTTTTCTGTAGTGATCGCTGTCACCATACTCGCCTAGCTAATCGCATCTAGGAGTCGTGCTGCCATAAGAGAGTGCTGCAAAGACGCCCTCTCTCACGGAATACCTCCTAATTCGTTTGACACGATCATCAGAAGGGAGGCCCACGAGCCCCACCGTACAAAGCAATGGATGATCAAGCCTTTCATCCATTTCTTCAGCTGGGTCCTATCGGCTCCCAGTGTCGCTGATAAAAAAGAGGCTGAATACCATCAGGTCGAGGAGCCTTCAAACCGTTCATGGAAAAGACCGCATTCCGCACTTCTTCCATTGAAACTCCAGCCACTAAGCTCGCCAATTCCTCCTCCTGATGAAAGTCATCAGAACTTTGATCTTAGACTTTTGCTTGACGATCGTAGCCTCACCCCGCTATGGTCTTCCAGTTTTCCGGCTACCGTTGACGGCTACTCGCCTGCCCTTTCTGAACCTAATTGAATTGCCAAATAAGCAAGACACGCCTATTTCATTTTACCTTACTCCTCGTCTCGTCTGAAAATGGAAAGGCAATCTCTTTTTTTTTCATCTCCTCATAGATTCATTTCTAGATTTCAAAATTGTTTCTTTCGAAGAGAGGTTTCATCCCCGGGGCGTAGTCATAGCAAGGAAACGAAGGCATAACTGAGACTTTCTCCTCCCTACTGGCTTTCTTTTCCTAAGGTTTTCACCGCTACTTAGTGGAAAAGAGTTGGATTAGTCCCGATAAAAAAAAGGAACGTGGGAAAGACACTCTTTCCCCGGGTGTCTTAGAACCCTATCTTGGGCACCTCCGCATTGCCATGCTGCTGGGACGTCAAAGTGTATTTGTTACCAATTTTGATTGTCTTCTAGTGTTCTTTTTTGCTTTGCTAGCCAGCACCCGAATAGTAAATTGTGGAATCCATAGGGGGAAAACGCTATTCATCCTCTTTCTGCCTCCTTCTTCATTTCCTACAACTATAAGAGAGTTCAAAATCTCTCTTTTTTCATCTTCAAGTGAGTCAATGCGCTTAAGCAAACTAGGTCAGTCGTTCAATCTTTGCATCTGGGGCATGTCAATCTATATCTAGAATTGGAAAGTAAGAAAGGCCAAAACATGTCTTATGGACATCTTCCTTTTCTGGATAGCATCCGATTCGATAGCAAGTGACTCTTCTCTCAAAACCATCGAGCCTCGCACCGGAAAGCAAGCAACAACTAAGGCGAGCGAAGTGGAAGGATCATGGCGCCCCGGAACCATTACATCCAGCAGCAGCATCTCCTTGCGTGCAAGAGACTTCTATGCCGGACGTGATTCTAGCCCTGCCAGAAAGGGTTCGGGAAGCCCATCTTTTTCTTTTCTTCACCGACTTCGTCCCCTTTCTTTTCTTTTCTTCAAAAAGCAAGTTTGGACTGTTACTCGCAAGCGTTGGCTTTCCACTCCCCTGCTAGAGAAGCACCTGAAGTACTAAAAAGAATAGGTATGAGTTTTGTAATGGTTGGAGCAGCAAACTCGGATTCGGCAAGAATCTCATTTTTTGGTAGTACGAAGGGGGAATTGGCCCAAAAATTGGATGGGAAAGCCGTTCAAAGAAGATTCTTTCTCGGCCTATGCTAGATTCGTTTTTTGTGGATTGATTGTGGGAGATTTAGGCGTGTCACGCACTGTTTTGCATCATTGGATGAAGCAGTGGCTTAAGTTTCCTGGTACCATACTGTGGCTATGTCCCGTATCCATTGATGCTTTCTTTGATGCACCAATTTGTGCAGTTTATTGGAAGAGATCCAATTTGCAGTGCCCAGACATGTATCAAAAACCAAAACCAATCACGCCACCGGATGACCTAAAGATTTTTTTAGGAGAAAAGAAGAAATCGAAAACAGTGCGGAACCTGGTCCCACTGCCCTGCAGCAGCTTCTCGAGACTACCAGAGCTACCTTATCAGACGAGTGTACCACCTGCAAGAGCAAGGAGCACACGGACGGCTCTTATTGACTTCAACAAATGGGATTCATAGGACAAGGAAGGTTTGGAACCCTTCTCCCACGAGGGCTGTTTTCGTAGCATGCATTCCAATCCGTGTCGCAACTGATTCGGTAAGCTACGTGTCCGGACGGAAAAATTAGGTCTCCCAACCAAGAAATCAAAAAATGGATTTTTGTTCAGGAATGAAATCTTAATGGAACTGTCCATATCCGGTTCATCCTTCGGAATCGGCCCTATCAACAGCAAGCGGAGGCGAGCGATAGCGAACTTCCAGCTTGCTAGTGAGAACATTGAATCTATCTTTTGTCTATCCTATCCCTATCTATACCCATGGGTTTAGGGTATAGAAAGCGTCAATCGACTGTTTTTCATTGAAAGACCTTCCTGCTTATGAATCTTTTCGCATCTTTCTTTGCTTTGCATTACCATCGCATTTTGGCTTTAGCTGGTTCGTTATGTCCACATCATTGGCCAGTGAGAAGGCCATCTCCAAGCTTTACGGTTTCTTTAGCCGATTTATTCAAGGTTAGACAGCAGCAATAAGGGAAAAAAACGTTGTAACTTTCTTTCCCTTCCTAAACTTCCCAGATAAGTGGCTTCTACCCCTACAAATAGGTTGACAATGGTAATGGGAAAGACGACCCTTTCACAGTTAGAAAAGGAGCTCCTTTTTCAGGTGATTACCCGTATAAAGCTACAAACCTAGTGGTCGAGGCGAGGGAAAGCGTCTCACGCCCAGAATCATGGCTTTATCTCCCTTGCCAACTAAAGAGGCCTATTAGGTTAGGGTTTCCGCACCGTCTTGCTAATTCATCTCCAAGGAGGGCAGGCTCTACAAGACCTCGACCAAACGTGTCAGGGCAAACTAGCTTCGAAGACGATTTAGCTCATTCTACTCATTCTAGTGGTAGAGATCTTTGTAGGATGAGGGCTTTACAGCTTGACTCTGACCGGGAAAGCTTTCCGGGACAAGATATTCAAAGGGGTCCAGATCAGAATCAAGTACACTTTGAAAAAGAGCAAAAATGTTGTGTTTCAGCCTATTCTCGAACTCGAGTAATCTAGAATCTTCTTTCTGAGAACCCTTTACCCGGAAGTTGACCCATGTAAAGAGAGAAAGAAAGAATTGATTGAAATTGAAAGGGCAGGGCACTGTAAGCCAAGAGCATCCTGAAATGTGAAACACAATCAATTGTGTTTTTCATACGTATAGAAGTTTCGCTTCCTACTCCTCATAGAGCAGAGAGCCTAGAACACATTCTCGCTACTAAGCAAGAAATAGGAGACTAGTAGTATTACTTAGTCGATATCGTATATGAACCTATGAATCCAATGGGTGGACCGTATCAAGCAACAAGGAAGACTTTGCTATTAGCTAGTTCACCCTGGTACTCAAACTGATAGATGAACAGTCACATCAAAGGAAGAGTCGGGCTAATACCCGTGCCGATAGATTTCTCCACCCCCATATTTTCTTTCAAATCCATGAATGGCGCTTCTACGAGAGGTGTGGGCCGCTTTCTTCAGAAGCCCGACCTCTGTGGTAGTTTTCTGATAGTGAGGTTTCTCGTCCGGAAGGAAAAGTATGTGGCACAGCGCGGCACGCTCGCTCCGCAGGGCTCTCGCGCCTTTGATGATGAATAAGAGATGGTGTTATATCCAGCCTGAAACGGGACCCGCAAGTGATTCCAATCAGGCGTCCTTCGCCAATAGCTCCACCGTCTCTACTCACCGGCAAAATTCTAGGTAGCTGGCAATTCTCAGTCTCACGGGTACCGCTTTACCCACGAAGATTTTTGCTCATTTCATTCTTGATTCTCTTCTTTTTCGGCTAAAACCAATTCGTAACCCGTAACTAACAACCCAAACGAGCTAACCGAGTGTGAGCTAGTCCCCCCCGGGGGGTTAGGGGGGGGGGGTAAAAAAATAGCATGTAGAAAATTACACTAGTCCTGGTATGTAATTTTTGGCGTATCGTCTGATTTCTTGTTTTTCCGCTCTATGACGGCGAAAAAAATCAGACGATTCTCCGAGAAAATCAGACGATATGCCGAAGAAAATCTCGGCGTATCGTCTGATTTATCACAAAATGAACCTAAAATCGACACAAATCAAGGTTTTTTCGATATGTGAAACAATAAAAAAAGTAGGTTTTAGATTTTAGCTCTTACAACTCAAGGTTTTTACGATATTTGAAACAATAAAAAAAGTAGGTTTTAGATTTTAGCTCTTAGCGACTTGTTTTTCACGACGAATTTTGCACTAGGTTGCTTAACGAGACCTGTGAGCCGAACTAGGGCATTTGAAATAGTAGCCCTTCGTGCATCCGATTAGAACAGGCCGAGTTCTCCTCCTCCCGTTGCGTTGGATAGAGGCGCGTAGCGAAGTAAGCTCGACCAACCCTTTACCTACCCCGCTTCCTCCTGTATCAGATGTTGCGAACTGTGGATGCTATGGTTCCTCCCGTGAGAAAGCTTGCCGCGGATTCGCCCTGCCTCTGTTTCATCATTGTCAACTCTGTGATGCTGACGGCCCTCTGGGTGCAGTAAAAAAAAAGAGTTGAAGCTCAGAGCTCACCCGAACAGGTTGCTAAAGCAGCTGTTGGGCAACGAGTGGGAAGGAGCCTTGACTTGAGCCCGAGCAGTTTACCACTTCTTTCTTTCTTTTTTGAATGAGCGAAGACAACCAGTCACAAGAGAAATCCATTGAGTACGATTGATTGGATGATGGAGGAATCCATGAAAGCAAGACTTTCCATATAGAATTTCTGTGTCAACATCTTCTCTCCGCTCGCCTTTCTTTCATGCAACTCACCAAAAAGAATAGCCCAATCTTCGATGTCGTTGTTCAGTAAGGGTTTAATCCTACCGTTCAATGGGATTGCGAGAGAATAGCTAGGCGAACGACTTTTGACTTCCAGGAAATGGGCATGAGCCTTGCTCTGGTTTTCATTCTTTCTCGGTAGGTACTTCTCGAATCCCACATCTCCATGTAGCTGCGCAGGACCGCTCCCCCACTTTTTCCCCTGTTGGTAAGTTCACATCTGCAGTAGTCTCTCTATATACTCTCAAAAGAAGAATCAAAGGAGGTAACCCGAGAAATCAGTCCCTGAAACAAATCGCTATCTTTCTTTTCTTCGAAAAGCCGAATCGAAGTAGAAAAAAGGTATGGAGGACTCTTGCTTCAAAGAATCCTCCTCAATAATTACAACATTGGCTTCTTGCTCTAAAAATGACGAAATGAAGTAAAGACTTATTGTAACTCATGAAGTTCAATCGAAAATGCTATTTTTTAGACTTTCTTTATAGACCCTAGGGAAAACATCCATCGTTCCAGAGGCCCTGCCCTCAGAAAGAGGTGTCATTGTAAACCCTAATTTCACATCTGCCTGAAATCTTTGTGCTTTGCTTTAGGGAAATCTGTAGCACTGGACTTCGATTATCTCGATTCGCCTTTCTTATACACGATTGAAATTCCTTCAGGCGAGCGGGTACCCTCTTTTTTCTAGCTAGGTGGGAATAGCAAAACTCTTTCTCCCTTCGAGTTCTGTTACATCCCCTGAGATTGAGCTCGAAGGTCATCATTTTGCCATAGGGAAAGAGAAAAAAAAGAGAATCCCCTCTTTCGTACATGAGTAGACTGCTCACTACGATCTATAAAAAATCCCATACTTGCAATCTACCTTAAAGGGGATGGTTGACTTTTGTACATCCATTCTTTTTTGCATACTGATTGGCGGACATCCACCCGTTCATATTGGGGCGTGGCCTACGCTGTTGATTGGGTCACATGAGACTTGCTTTCATAAGGATCACTCACGAGTGAGCTGCACTCTGAAGTGCGCTACTTTCTTCCTTCCTTTACCGTCCATCAGCTTGTTAGGCTAAACCCTAAACCCTAAACGACTAAACTAGTGAGTTAGAACGGAACCCCCCTATTTATTATGAAAGAAAGCAGCCAAGTAGAGAAGAGTCTGGCTTGCTAGGCTTGCCGAACAACTAGGTTGAGTGAGGCCGGTCTCTTGGGATCTGGTTCTCAAGAGAATTGGGATTCAATCCAGCCACAGCTCCCTTATAGAGAAAGAACTAAATCAAAGGAAAACCCGAAAGGAAACCCGGCAAACAATGAAAGGCGAAACACAAATATATACTTCAGCTTCTTTTTTTCCTTAGCCCCTCATTGGTTGTGAGGCATTTTTGACTTCTTCTATTTCATTTCCATAGCGATTCAGAAAAGCAACTAGAGCAAAGCTAGTATCCGGCCTAAAGCTCTTGAACTAGAGGAGGAGTCTAGCATACTGAAACAGAAATGTAGCTAGAAAGCCTTTTTGAGCATCTTCCTTGCGATATCCTTATCCTATATCATTTCTTTTCATGTTTTTTTTGCTATCGAGAAATTGCCATAGATTGAAAGTGAGTCCAGGCTTAGTGCTTCCGCCTACCCTATAATACCTAATAGCCCGGCTTCACTCTTAGGATGGCTTCTACTATAGGGTGAGCAAGAAGGTAGGGTAGGAGAAGGAGCATGAAACCTAGAAGGAGGCCTAGATAAGATAGATCCGGCACTTTTTACAGTACGGGAGCTAGAGGACAGAGAGTTTGAGCAGCAACGCGGAGTTATCCTCATCAGGGTAAGTGCTAGCTGCTGATTTCTCTTTAGCTAATCTTGCGTAATTCCTAGTATCTTTTCTTTCCGCTACTGGATGGTCAGCCAACGTAGCTGAGTTAGCTCTATTGTATACGCTAGTTTCACACTACGTGAAATGTGAGGGCCCTTGTTCTTTTTCTTCCAGCTGGTGAGACTCTGACAGGCGGGGAAACTCTTCCTGGGCCTGAGGATAGTGTTATGCCTGTACGGCTCCTTTCATTAATCCCCAGTCTATGAGCTATGAAAGAAAATTGACTTCACGTTGATGACACTTGAAATGAAACTGGGCTATCGTGATCGTTTAAAGATCACTCTTTGGCCTTTAGATGCCCCTTTCATATCGTGGCTTTAGTACGCCCCGCCAAAACGACTCCAAAACACCTCCGCTTTCATCACCGAAGCCAAGCTATGTCCCTTGCTAGAACACAAGTTTGAAGTGCTGGCTTGTGTTATAGCTACTTCAAAGGATCGGAAATGAACTCCGGCAGGGGGCTCAAGCTTTTCCGTAGCATCAAAAAAGGATGCTCCAGATCCAAACAGAAAAATTTCTTTTCTTCCTGGTCCTTCTGTTTCTGAACCAGATTCTGATGTTGCTTAAGTTATTTATTTATTGACAGTATGTTTGTTTGATTGTTTGTTTGATACAAATTGATGCTTAATTGATATGGTATGATACACCTTTGATCCTAACAGGTTAATGTTGTTTTTATATCTAATTTATAGCATTTTGTTTGTTGTTGTTGTTTTGAGAGACTTCACCTAAATAGGGGGAGATTGTTGGTACCCTAGTTTGGATTTGTGTTAAGTCTTCTCAATTAGTTTATTGACCCAAGATTTATCTATGGTCAAAGGTTAGTTGTTAGGTTAGTTTCCCTCAGTTGTAGAGTTGTCACTTATCCAATGAAATTCTGGTTAAGTTGTTTTTGGTTCGACTATAGTCGAATGCCGATCGACTATCGTCTATCAACTGTTCGACGATCGTCTATCAGGTTGTCGATTATCGTCTGTCGGCAGATCGTCTATCTCTGAGTTAGTTCAACTCTTGTTAGCTCGACGATCTGTGGTCTCTGCCTCGTCGATCGTCGAGTCTTGCTCGACTTCTTTTGACCAGACAGATTTCTTGATAGTTCAACTATCTGTTATTTCAACTAATTGTTTGATAGTTCAACTATCTGCTTTGATAGTTCAACTATCTGATAGCTCGACTATCTGTTTGATAGTTCGACTATCTTTCTGTTAGTTCAACTATCTGTTTGATAGTTCAACTATCTGATAGCTCGACTATCTGTTTGATAGTTCGACTATCTTTCTTATAGTTCAACTATCTACTTTGATAGTTCGACTATCTGTTTCGTTCGACTATCTGTTTCGTTCGACTATCTATTCTGATAGTTCGACGATCTCTGTAGTTCGTTCGATGATCTCTGTGAATCGTTCGACGATCTTTTGTTTGCTATTAGAGATATTATATTCTTTTCTTCTGTGATTTATTTCTTATTTATATGGCTTATTTTATTAAAGATTATTTCATTGATTTTATGCTTATTTTAAGGCAATCTTTGCCTCATTCTTTATGCATAAGTCAAGCTCTACTCTGACAAAGTCTTTTGTCTTATTAGTTGAAATATCTTTCTGCTTTATCTGCCAGGCTGTCCTTTATAGCCGTTAGACTCAAAAGTCTTCTCTTGCCATAAAGAGTTTGTTCTGATGTGACTTTCTCTAGTACTCTTTTATCAGATTGGATATTCAGCTTCTTAGAAAGCTTCTTCCCTTTATAGGATGTCTGTCTGCAGGATATATTTTTTTATAGTGTGCTATTTGCAGCCAAGATTGCAGATCTCAGAAGAAGATAAAGTTCAAATAAAGATTAGAGCCGTTACAAAGGCTAATATATAAAGAGTTCTTTTGAAAGAAGAAAAGAACTGGTTAATATACAGATATTCATATACAGATTCAAAACAAGAAGAAGATACAGCTCTCAGACATTGTTACACTCAACTGAGAAGAACTACTCACTTCAGCATTCTTCTTCAATCCTGAGTTCTTCCTGCTTCCAGGAACATTCACACTCAGTGCCTCAAGAAGAAGAAGAAGAAGAAAGAAAAGCTAATTGAAGAAGAACAACTATTTCTCATCAAGAGTCTTCTTCAAGCTTCTCCTTCAAGAACTTCAAGAGTTCAGAAGAGATCCTGCACCCTGAAGCAAGGCTTCTTCCTAGATATTCTCTAAGCCAGGGGGAGCCTTGATTCCTTAGAGCTCTTTAGCTCAGTGCAATCCACTAGCTTCTCTAATCTTGTTTAACAATAGAGAAGACATTCTAACTCTCTCAACCTCCTGTACAAAGGGTTATTACTCCCTTCAAAAGTGAACCTTTGTGGCAGGGCACCTTAGCAAAAACCTGTGTTAGATTTTGAGCTCCTGATCAAAAGCTCAAAGGGTCTACTTGATCTACCTGAACCAGATCAGTTGGTGGCAGGGCACCTAAACAAAAACCTATAGTGGATTCCTACCAGGGTGGTAGAAGAGTGGATGTACCTATTTAGAGGGAACCACTATAAACCTTCTTGTGTTGTCTGTGTTGATCATTTTAATTACTGCACTGTGGCTGTGAGTAGAACTAACTAGGACTGCTAGTTGCTGTGTTAGGACTAAAGCTGAAGCTGTAATTACAGTTAGCTTTCTCTTGTGCACCTCACTTTATGTTAGGCTCTAGGGTTTCAAATATCTATAAACTCCTTCCGCAAATTAACTCTAAGGGTGTTGAGTAGAAGATCAATTTTTGAATACTCTATTCACCCCCTCTAGAGTTGTATCTATCATCACTTTCATTACATCCCCTCAAAAATAGTTTAGGACCAATTAGGGTACTTTTACTGATTATTTTATTGCATGATTATATGATCTTGAATGTTCATAAAACTTAGACAGTGATCTTATATAATGGTTAATAATCTCTGGAAATTTTGGTATATATTTTAATAATATTTATAGTACTTCATTCACAAAACTAGTAATTGCTCTATTAGTAAGAAAAATTATTATGAGTTACTTACTCACTAGAAAATTACAAAATTTGGTTTGAGGACATTTTAAGCCTTCATCATGTTCTGTGAATGTTTATAAAATTATTGGAAGCCTTTTCATATAGGATGCTTCACAAAGTGATTTGTGTAGAATATTCTTAAATGATTTATCTATGTGGTCAAATATGTTTGGAAAATTACTAAATTTAGTCATTTATATTTTCTGGTCACTTTTAACATCTGGTAATTTTTATATAATTTTTGGATGATTATTTCTATTATTTCCTGCCTTGCCCTATTATTTTTGTTATTTAACCGATAATTTGTTTGGAAGTTAACACCTTTTTGGAGAATTGTGAAATTCAGTAATTACAGTTATTTTGATGATATACTCTTATCATAGTTTTGTTAAGTTCATATCATGACTAAAAATTGTACTTGGTGTTCAAAAGCACAGTTGGCCTAATTTTGCAGAAAATTAAATAAATTACAAAAAATATTATATTTTGGATTTACCCTTAAAATATCATATTAGACCCCCAGTAATAATCTTAGGTCATTTAGATGAATATTTGGAGGAGGTCATCATTCATGCACGTCTTGTACTTCATTAGGCCTGCACATAGTAAAGTTGTAGAAATAAGATAACATGTAAGCTTTGGAATAGGAAGGTGGGATAGATGGTGTACTTGGTCTGATTGGATGTGAAAGAGGTTATAAGTAGGAGTCAGGTTGTGAGAGCCTGGTTGATTAGGATGCAAGGTTGTTCTTGGGATCGACGGTGGATCTTCTTTCCCTGGAGGAAGTATAAATAAACTTAGGGTTAAATCAAGTGTAAGATCAGTAGAGTTGGGACATGGGTAGATACTAACAATAATAAGTACCTTGCGAAAGAGAGCTTTGGGATTCAGCCCATCGTAGTTCCTATTTCCCTCGAGAGCCCTTCATAGGGAATGCCCTGGGCAGTCCAAGGTTAACCTTAAACTTTAAGACTAAAATGTCAAAGAGCAATTAGTAAATACTAGGGTTTCACTTTCACTTACCCAGATGATTCGGGAGGTTAACTTGGTTTGTTCAATCGAGCGGTAGGCTTGGGGGTTGTAGAAATGGGCAAGTTAGCCCGGCGAGCCGAAGGCTCGGAAGGTAGTTGTAACAACCAGGTTAGTCCGGGGAACCGATGACTTGGGAATTCATGGCTGCATGTGCATAAGATGGTGGTTCTTCGGTATTTGATGATCGTTCACACCGATGTCTATTCAATGACTCGGTGGGTGTGGTTTACACTTAGCCAAGGAAAAGACTGGTGGATTTTCTAATAAAGTACGCAGAGGCTCTGTGATGTGTTCTTCGCATTGAGGCATACAAAGGTCTAAGTTAGGTGGTGTGAATGCCAACCTAGAGGTGGGGTGGCCCAACCCATTGCCTCCGTTTGCCACAACGACAAGTACCTGAGAGTTTAGCTAACTCCAAATGGGATAACTAAAGGTCTGTGCGCGTAGAGTCGTGTTTGTGTGTTGCACTTATATGAACATTTCATTAAACCTATATAACATAGCATATCATGTCATCATCATATTTCAACCCTTACCCTTAACGTATAAATTGGTATGGGACGTTTTATATGTTAGGCCTTGCTAAATGACCCAATGGTTTATAAGCTCTTGTAGGAATGCTTATAAGCTATGGTTAATTTCTTTGTTGTTAACTGTTACATTTCTGTTATGGTGCACTTTACTTTCTACTCATTACTGCACTATTACTGTAGTATTGTTAGCTTGCAAATTTTATAGCACTGTGAATATTACAATATAACTACTAGAATAAATCTGCCGCCACCTGATCTTATCCACTCTCCAGTATCATAGCTATCCTATCATTCCTCCTGCATGGAGCCTAAGAGCAACTGGGGGAGGGGTGGGGGAAAACCAGGCTGAGTATTTTTGACTTACGGTCGGTGGACCAAACATTTCAGAGGCTCCAGATGGGAGACATGGAGAAGCAATAGGAGATGCAGCACCAGCGGAGTACAGTGAATATAGAGGTGGGTCAGTCTAGTACGGGAGCACCAGCCTCAGGATCCGTGAGTGATTAGTATAGTTTGCTTCCGCGAGAGTGTTGTAGTGAGGACATGATGTACCAGGCAAGAGCCTGTTTTATCTTTGTCATTTTACTGCTTCCATTTCTGTTTCATTTCTATGTGGACTATGTTGTGATTCATCTTTCTTTACACTACATGTGATTGCTGAATAAGACTTAATTGTTATAAACTATGTACATCTACTTCTTTGGTGATCATTACTGCTGGCTGGATCAACGTTTTGTAGTGGCCACCTTCCTGAGTGTTGGTGTCACCGCAAAATGGCGATTCTGGGCAAAAGACCCAAAGGCGAAGCAAAAATAAGGGTCTTACAAACTGGTATCAGAGGAAACCTCTATCCGAAGAAAAGAAGTCCACAAAAATCCCGAGACACCCCGCGCAAGCTTAGTTTGAGGACAAACTAGCAGCGGAAGCAATGGTATGCCCATAAGGCAAATCACATGCAGTAGTCCACTTTTCAGCTAATTTATTGGTAAACCACCTGATAATTGGCTTTTCCTTGTATAGCCTGCGATGAACCCTAGCCCTCGATAAAGTATACCTCATGCTTAGAATATGTCTCCACCTCCACCGGCTCCTTCTCCGTTTCAGCAAATAGAGATGGGACATACATTGATGGCCATATTAGAGGCATTTAGGACTCAGCAGGCTCCGGCTCCTCATTCAAACCCTGAGACAAACTGACTGAGCGTCTTTCGAGGTATTTCTCAGTTATTCTACCTCGGGACGGAGTCAAAAATTTATACAGAGGAGTGACTGGATATCATTTACAAGATGTTGGACAAGATTCAATGCCCGACGGAGGAGGCAGTGTCATTAGTAGTCTCTTGCTTGGAGTCCCATGCGACACTACCTTCGTGGGGATGGAGTATACAGACATTTCTTGGGAGGAGTTTAGGGCAGCACTGCTGGAGTATTTTGTACCACAATCGGCAAGGGACAAGTTGGAGGGCAGATTCCTGCAGTTGAGGCAGGGTTGTAGGACAGTATTGGAGTATTATCAGGAGTTCACAAATTTAGCCCGCTTTGCAGATTCGTACCAGCTGAACGATGCGGGCTATGCGAAGAGGATCCACACGGGCCTTCACGATGACATTAGGCAGGCCCTCCTTTTTGTTTTTGATGGGAGCTTCGAAAGGATCTTGGAGACATCCAAGAAGCTGGAGGCAGACCAGCTCACAGTTCAGGGCAAGAAAAGATCGGCGAATTACGCCGTGATCGGTGGTAGGAGATACCAGCAGAGAAGTTGGGTCATTGAAGAAAGGATGAATGGGTACCAACCCCGCCAGGAGGACCATCAAGAGCAGAGGAACTCGATGGTGCTGGCTCCCCAGCCCTTGCAGATATAGAAGATGTTGAGGCCAGTGGAGGAGTCACCGATGTGCTATCGGTGGAACTAGCCGGGACATATTCGGAGGAACTGCCCCATGAGGGAAGCTCCACCACTAGCATTATAGGATGCCCCACCTGCTTGGTAGCTTGGAGGACGAGGATGTGGATTTCAGGGCGGTGACTGCAGTCAGGACAGATGGCAGGTGTATGCCCTAGACTTAGCTCAGCCCCGGAACCCGGAGAGGGTGATAGTAGGTACAATAGTAATTTTAAATTCTTTCCTAAGAGCTATGTGAATGTAGAATCGCTAGAAATAGGAAAGAAATAATAACTAGACATCTAAGATATTTAATAAACTCAGGGGTAGTGGTTGTATGCGGCAGGCCTTCCCGTGCCCTATTTGACATGAGGGTATCACACAACTTTGTCTCAGAGGACTTTATCAGAGATCTAGAGGACATCAAATATTACGAGGGAGTCTCAAGGAGGGTGTGTCTCCCCAATGGGATGAAGGTCCGTTCTACGGCAAAATGCCTTATAAGGGTGACCATTGATAAGTTAACCCTCGAAGCTCCAACGATGATATTATGCTTGCGGATTTTGATCTTGTTCTGGGAATGTCATGGCCCGCCTAGAACCATACTCAGATCGATTGCCAGACAAGGAAGGTCGTACTCAGATACGACAATACTTATGCAACCTTCTAAGGTACTGTTCCGGTCTCCCACCATCTAATTTCTTCTGTTCAAGCCGTCAAGGCCCACTTGTAGGGGGACGAGGTCTATCAGGTATTGTTCGAGATGACCGAGACCCAGGACCCTGTAGTTATGAAAGTGAGGGGATAAGATGTAAACTACTCTAGAGGGGGGGTGAATAGAGTATTCAAATTTTATGAAAAACTAGTCAGCTCCCTTGGAGTTTATTTGCGGAATAAATAATCTGATACTTGAACCCTAAGAGCCTAACACAGTGAAGTGCACAAGTGAGAGAGCTAACTGAAATTTCAGTTTAACTATAAGCCTATCACAGCAACTAGCAATCCTAGGTAGTTCTATCACAGCCACAGAATAAGCAATTAAACAAAATAGCTAGAGGGACACAGGATATATAGTGGTTCCCTCTTAATAGGTACTCCACTCTTCTACCACCCTGGTAGGAATCCACTGCAGGTTTTTGCTAAGGTGCCCTGCCACCAATGATCTGATTCAGGTAGATCAAACAAGACCCTTTGAGCTTTTGATAAGGATGCTCAACCACAGGTTGTTGATAAGGTGCTCTGTCACCAATGTTCACTTTTGAAGAGGTGTGAAAACTCTTTTACAAAGGGGTTGAGAGGGTTAGATTGTCTTCTCTGTTGTTAATAACAGATTAGAGAAGACTTGTGGATTCTTTAAAGAATCAAAGTCTCCCCCTGGCTCAGTGGAAGTCCAGGGAAAGCCTTTGCTTCAGGATGAAGGAGTTTCAGATATACTGAAACTAAATCCTCAGGGATCTGTAGACTGATTTTTATCAGGTCTTCAGATTCTGGAACACTTGAAGCAGAACTGGAGCTGGTCTTTCTGAAGTCTTGAAAACTCTAAGCAGATGCTCAGGAGACTTTGAGAAAGAAGATGATTGCTCTGGGCTTTTGCTTCAGGAAAACTTTTCTTCTCTTTTTGAGAGATGGTGAAGAGCTGCTCTGATGAGGCTTGAGCGAATGAAGCCTTGAGAAGAAAATCTCTCTGTGTCTGTATCTTGCTGTCTCTGCTGAGAGAAAAATCTCTTTTAAATATGTCTTCTCTTTTTTCCTTGAAACGGCTCTATTGATTTTAATATCTCGAGCCCTGCAACAGGTTATCTCAATATAGAATATAGCAATAGGAATAGAATGAGCTATTAACTCTCTGTCAGTCCCAATAAGGAAATAAATGAATGGGAAAATATCTCAGCATAAAGACTTAACATACTTGGAAATAGCATACAGCACCAACGGCTAGAATACAGCCTGGAAAGATAAAATCAACATATTTTGTATAATAGGACAAGATACTTTATCAAATACGGAATCCCATAAATTATGCTTAACATATTTGGTAATTAATTCATTTGAATTTAAGCCATAAATTAGCAAAAACAACTTCAGAAAATCTCTCTAACCACAAGCTAAAACACTTGGAAATAAACCAAGGAATAGAATGAATACAAACTGTTAAGGACAGACAGTAATCGTCGAACAAGGGTTCGATGATCGTTGACCTAGCCAACAGATCGTCGACTAAGGCAAAAATCGTCTGGGACAGAAAACGTCGAACAGCTCATGCTATCGTCGACCAACAAAGAATCTGTCGAAACAGAAATCGTGAAGCAAGACTGCGATCGTTGAACTGCTGATGGCAGATCGTCGACCAATCCTTCAGAGCATAATAAACTTGCTCTGAGATCGTCGACCATTGGTCGATGATAATTGTCTTGACTTCAACTATTCTATAGCCCTGCTATCATCGACCAATGGTCGACGATCGTGAGGCCTCGTTCGACGATGGTCGAACGGAAAATGCCTTAACCATATATTCATTCTACAACTTCTAACCTAAGCTCTAGGTCAGTTATAAACTGCCCTAGGGAGACTAAACAAAGTCTAAACATGATCATATATAGTTATATGGATCAAGAGGGGCTGGAAAGAGATTACATGAGCCAAATCACACCTAGGGTACCAACAATCTCCCCCTATTTGGGTCATGTCATCCAATCCAATCTAAAAACTAATACAAACAAGAACAAATGCAAAGTTTAACCATAATATCAAAACACAGGCAATCCACAGAAAACATATAAATCATAAATCAGCAGAATTATAGAGTATCAAGCAGATTTATAAGATGGTTTAGCATCAGAGGAGTTCTTTGAGATTACAGCAGGTTTGAAAATGATTTCTCTGTTTATATTAGCTGCTTGTCTTTTGGATAACATCAGGTCATGTTCACCAATGATCTTCTTTTCACCATAGCTTGGCAGGACTGCAGCAGGATGCAGCTTCATGTATTCTTCAGTATCGAATATTTCTGAGTTGACTTGAATCTTGCTGAGTTCTTTTTCTCTGAATTCAGACATAGTTGAGTATGCTGAAGGGTCCAGTCCTTGAGCTTTGGCTTTCTCCATCATGCTTAGTGCAATTGATTCCTTGAGTCTTGCCATAGAGGCAATTCTTTCAGTTTCTGTCTTGTCTGATGGAGAAGGTGGTCTATCAGTATCAGTTTGAGCTGCAATCTCCAAATTCCTTTGAAGAGCTGTAGCTAATCTGCTTGAGTCTATAGGAATCTGTACAGCCTTCTTAGGATCAGATTTAGCATATAAAGATCTTGGAGGTGCAAGTTCAATAAATTTCTTGTTGGACTTCTCTGAATAAACAACTCTTTTTCCTTTTGTATCAACTGTCTTAGAAATAGCAGGTTTCCTTGATGTAGAAGATGAACCTCTCCTGGGAGGAGAAGGTTTCCTTTCTGGAGCTTTCCTTTTGGGAGAAGAAGGAGGAGAGAATGTTGGTTGCTGAAAGGTCATCTCCTTTATCTGTTCCATGGGAACACTTTCATTTCTTTGCCTTCCTTGTCCTGATATATCTTGGCCTCCTTGGCTTTGATTTCTTCTTCTCTGGTAGGTCTGAGAAGGGTTGGATCTGGCTGATTGAGCAGATGGAGCAGAAGAAAGATTTCCAGAGGCTCCAGCACCAGGAGGTGGAGGAGGACCTCTGGGAGGGAATTTTTGAACTGGAGTATCATATCTCTTGGTTCTCTTCTTCTCTCTTGACTGTTTTCTTGAGAATCTCATCTATGGTTCATACTATTTGCTCTTAGGATCAATTCCTTTCCGAATGAAATAAGGAATATCCTTGTTTGGATTTGCAGGAGGAGGAGCAGATGCTTTCCTTTTCTTAGATGCAGCCTTTTTCTTCTTCTTGGTGTTATCAGAATCTTCAGAATCATCATCATCATCATCAGAAGAGTGAGATGAGTTTTTGCCAGCATAGTCATCAAAATCTTGCTCTGAGGGATCCTTGGCAGCTACAGCAGGTTCAGCTTTTTCTTTCTCAGGCTTCTCTCTATCTTCCTTTTCTCTTGCCTACTCAATGGCATCTTGCTCAAAGAGGGCATCAAGATCAACATTAGGAGTACTCTTCCAAAGTTCTGATTCAGGATACAAATCAGGAACTGTCCTGGGGACCAGTTCTGCAGTTGGGGCTTCAGCTTCCTTTTCTTTAACAGATCCTGGAGCTTGCTCTGGAATTAGTTCAGCAACTGTAGGAAGGGATAGAGGGTAGGTAAGAATAGGTGGAGAAAAGATGACAATATCTGCAGGGGCAGATGCTTTCTCTAGAGAGATGGCTAGGGAATCCATATGAGAATTAGCCAACTCTTCAATGTACTCAGAGGCAATATTCTCAGCCATAAAGGCTATATATTGTTCAAGGTTTAGAGTACCTGAGCTTGAATCCTTTTCAGTCATCTTGGAAGCATTTTCTGCACTATCTTGCACAGCCTCAACTTCTTCAGCAGCAGCAGCAGCATTGTTGGTTGTGCAGTCTGAGTTAAGAAAGGATTCCAAATCTTCATCAGAATCAATGGAATTTGCAGCATCTGGTTGAGCAGCATCATTCTCAAATTTTTGAACCACTACTTCTGAATCAGTAGTGTTCACTGGAACTTTTTCACAAATGTCCATGGGGACTTCCTCATTGTCTTTCTCAGGGACTTCTTCCTCAGAAGCTAGATTCACTTCTGGTTGCTCTGAATCTTTGTTGACTTCTGGGACCACTACTGCAAGATCAGTAGTGTCCACTAGAATATCCTCTAGAATTAGATCAACCTGTTGATCTTCAACAGCTGCACTATCTTCCAACTCTTTCTCTGGACTTTCTTCCTCTTGTAGCTCTTGAGCTTCTTCTGCAATGGCTGGAAGGGAAGGAAGGGAAGAGTTATCCTGAAGGGTCAAGGCATCACCTGAGACCACTTCAAAAGACATCTCCCCCTGCATGACTTCAGTTGGGGCTGGAGTCATGCACCTCACTGAAGAGGGCTCAGTAGAAGATGGAATGGATTTAATGGCTTCTGTAAGTGCATTTATGGATGCAATGATAGGGGCATTGGCTGCCTCAATCATGGTTTGGATGGATGGGGTGATGAGCTCCACAATGTGTGCAAGCAATTCAGGGGTGATCTGAAATGCTGAGGGTGTAGATGTGGATGGATGACTGTGGGATGCAAGGTGAGGTGGTGATGGAATGATATCAGTATGATCTGCCACATGATCAAAGGGAGGGACTGCAGATGGTGTGGAAATGAATGCAGGTGATGGGGATGCAGTGATAATGAGTGAAGATGGAGGGATTGCTGAGCCTTCCCCAGCAAGATGGAGAGTGGCTGAATCAGCCCTGGTGTCTAGAGAAGGGTTAGGATCAACCCTGACTGTCTTCTTGATAACCCTTTGGGATTTCTTGAAGAGGGAGGGGTCCAACCTCTTGCTTGCATTGACTGCAGAGGATGCAGATACAAGCAGCAGGGGTGCTTTCTCAGATAGAAAGACACCCAATACTCTGGCAAGAGTTACTTCCTTCTTGCTATTCTTTCTCCTTATCAATTCATACAAAACTTTTCCCTAAGTTATTTGAGTCTTGTTCACCAATGCCGACATCAAGGCAAACTGTTGCCTGTTGATGTTATCATGAGCAGAGTGTTTACCCAAAACAACTTTGCCCACCAGGTCTGCCAGAAACTTAAACTCTGGAGACAGGTTGATCTTCAGCAGCTTTGCTGGAATACCATCAGCATGGCCCATCATTGTTAGCATGCGGCCATACTCCTCTGTATCTTGTTCATATTCTTCAGTTCCAGTTGGTAAATCAAACAGCTCTGTCAAAATATCAGGAGTCAGAATGACCTCCTCTCCATTAATCTTTCCCGTCATTGCTTCGTCGCTGGAAGACGAAGTATACACCCATTCTTTAATCTCTGGTATATTGATCTTGGGCGTGGATGACATAAATTTCTTCAGTCCTTGATCTTCACACATCCGCAACATGTCTCTGATTGGTTGATCGCAAAGGCAGAAGGAATCGAAGTCGACACAGAATCCCGTGTCGAACTTCATCCCGGAAAGAACTGCTGGAAGAATCGCCATTTGATTTGAGAGAGAATGGCGAATCGAGATGCAAGGCAAGGGGAGAAGAGAATCGCGCGGGATTAGAGTTCGAGAGTGAATTCTAAGCCAGAAGACGGAATATGAAAAGACGAAACTGAAGGACGACGATCTCCAGACCTAAATCGATTATCAGATAAAAAATCTGCGATCGTCGAACACGGATTAAAATCGGACGTCGAACAATGACTGACGATAGTCAATATTTAACTAATCGTCAAACATCGACCGACTACTAGTATACACCGCGATCGTCGATCAGTATATGTTGGTCGACGATTGACCACACAGCACAAAAAATCTGTCGTCGACCAATTGGTCCACGATAGATACCTAAGGAGAGATCGTTGACCAGTTGGTCGACGATTTCTGCCTTACTACAGAATGACCTGGTCGAAGATCGTCGAGCAGTTGTTCGACGATTTTAGACAGAAAACAGATCTATCCTAATTTTCACTACTCTGAACCATTAATCATACCAAGCTGGTTCAGGAAGAACAAATGCTTTTGTTCATCAAGGGGCTTAGTGAAAATATCTCCTCTCTGCAGGTCTGTGGATATAAATTCCATAATTATCTTGTTCTTTTCCACATTATCTCTCAGAAAATGATGTCTAATCTCAATGTGCTTGGTCCTGGAATGGTGCACAGGATTTTGAGCAATTGATATTGCACTGGTACTGTCACACAGAATTTTTGTGTTTGAGTGTGTGTACCCATAATCCACTAGCTGATTTTGAATCCACAGGATCTGTGAACAACAACTAGCTGCTGCTATATATTCAGCCTTAGCAGTTGAAGTAGACACAGATGCCTGTTTCTTACAAAACCAAGAGACAAGTCTCTCTCCCAGGAACTGACAAGTCCCTGAGGTGCTTTTCCTGTCAACTCTACAACCAGCATAATCAGCATCTGAATATCCAATTAATTCAAATTCTGACTCAGCTGGGTACCACAGTCCTAAGTTAGGCATCCCTTAAGGTATCTCAAGATCCTCTTGAGAAGAGTTAAGTGAGATTCCTTTGGGTTGACCTGAAACCTAGCACATAGGCATGTAGCAAACATTATGTCAGGCCTACTTGCAGTCAAATACAGCAGGGAACCAACAATGGCTCTATAATTCTTTTGATCAACAGACTTGCCATTGACATCAGAATCAATAACTGCATTTGAGGCCATAGGTGTGCTCATTGATGAAGCATCAGACATTCCAAATCTTTTAACCAGCTCTCTGGCATATTTTGATTGAGAAATGAAGATACCATCAACACTCTGTTTCACTTGGAGACCAAGGAAATAGGATAACTCACCCATGCCGTTCATCTCAAACTTGGAGTGCATTAGTTCAGAGAACCTCTTGCATAGTTTGGGATCAGTGGAGCCAAATATAATGTCATCTACATAGATTTGAACTAACAGTTGTGAGTCCTTATGATGTCTAATAAACAGGGTTCTATCTACTACACCTCTCACAAACTTGTATTCTAGAAGGAAATTTGCTAAGGTCTCATACCAAGCTCTAGGAGTTTGCTTAAGTCCATATAGAGCCTTTTGGAGTTTGAACACATGAGTGGGTAAGGTTGATGAAACAAACCCTGGTGGTTGTTCAACAAACACTTCTTCCTTTAAATCTCCATTGAGGAAGGCACTCTTCACATCCATTTGGAAGATCTTAAATCTCTTATAGGCAGCATAGGCTAGGAAAATCCTAATGGCTTCTAATCTAGCTACAGGGGCAAAAGTCTGATCATAATCTACGCCTTCCTCCTGTCTATAGCCTTGAGCTACTAGTCTAGCCTTATTCCTAACTACTATGCCTTGGGCATCAAGCTTGTTTCTAAACACCCACTTGGTGCCTATGATCAGTTGGCCTCTTGGTCTTGGAACCAAGGTCCAAACTTTACATCTTTCAAACTGGCTAAGCTCCTCTTGCATGGCTATAATCCAGTGTGGATCAAGCTCAGCATCTTTAATGGTTAGGGGCTCAACCTGAGAAAGGAAACAAGCAAACATCACATCTTTGTTGAGTTGATGTCTTATCTGGACTCCTACTGAAATGTCTCCAATCACTTGAGATACAGGGTGATCTCTAAGTGTGACAAGATTAGTAGGTTCAACAATGATCTGATCTTCAACAGTTTCAAGATTTAATTCCTCATGTGGAATTTGATCAACTGTTGGAGCAGGTGCTTTAACTTCAAGAAGTTCTACATCAGATTCAGAATCTGAGGAAGCAACCTGAGGAGTTTGTTGGGGATGATTCTCCTGTGTGAGTCTCAAACCTTCCAAATCCTTACTTAATTCTAGGACTTGCACTGTACTATTAGAAGAAGAATCCTTCTCCTTATAATACATGACTGTCTCATCAAAAGAGACATGTGCAGACTCTTCTATCTTAAGAGAAGATTTATTAAGGACCCTATAGGCTTTGCTTACTTGAGAGTATCCTAGAAAAACTCCCATTGAAGCTTTTGCCTCAAATTTTCTAAGGTATTCTTTGTTATTGTTGTGAACAAAAGCTACACAACCAAATACTCTAAAATAGTCTATTTTAGGTTTCACTTGCTTAAGTAACTCATAGGGAGTCTTACCCTTAAGTTTATGTATCAGACTTCTGTTCAATACATAGTTAGCTGTGCTAACTACTTCAGCCCAAAAGGACAGAGGCATGTTAGCATCTGCCAACAATGTACTTGCAGCTTCAATTAGGGTTCTGTTTTTCCTTTCAACTACCCCATTTTGTTGAGGAGTTCTAGGAGCAGAGAAGCTATGTTTGATACCTTCCTTCTCACAGAATTCTTGCATAAGAAGAGACTCAAACTCAGTACCATGATCACTTCTGATCAAGGCAATCTGAGTAGAATACTCACTCTGTATACACTTTAGAAAATCTGTAAGAACCTTGAAGTTATCAGCCTTAGTTCTCAAGAAGAATACCCAAGTGAACCTAGAGAAGTCATCTACAACTACTACAGTGTAAGACTTTCCTCCAAGACTCTGTACAACAATAGGACCAAATAAGTCCAAATGTAGCAAGTACAGGATCCTGGGAGAATCACTTTTATTAACTGATTTAAAGCTATTCCTTGTTTGCTTACCTAATTGACAAGCTTTGCAAAGGCCTTCTGTAACATCCCATTTCCGGCTAGACCCCTAGGAGTCGGTTGGTCGAGTCAGAACCCCAGGGAGCACAAAAAGTGAAAATAAAGCGATCAATTTTTCGGGTCACGGGTTGGTCACGCCCGTGACCGACCCGTCACGCCCGTGACCTGGGCGTGACTACTTCGACGATCGTCGATCTCCACGAGACGATCGTCGAACGTGCTGACGGGGCATGTCACGCCCGTGACCAAGGTGTCACGCCCGTGACTAGGGGCGTGACCCCATCGACGATCGCCGATCGCCGTGAGCCGATCGTCGAGCTTGCAGCCCGGGCATGTCACGCCCGTGACTTAGCTGTCATGCCCGTGACCTAGGGCGTGACCAGCCTTCGACGATCGTCGATCTCAATTCGACGATCGTCGACCTCGAAATATGCCATTCGGGCCTGTCACGCCCGTGACCCAAGGTGTCACGCCCGTGACCATTATCGACGATCGTCGATCTCAGTTCGACGATCGTCGAACCCAGGATTGACTATTCGGACCTGTCACGCCCGTGACCTACGTGTCACGCCCGTGACATTGGCCGAAACGACGGTTCAGGCCCGAAATTATTCCAACACGCGTGGTATTAAATGCTGGTGCGGGAAGTTACACCAGGAGTAACTACCGGCCGTTTTCCTTCTGAAATTTTATAATAAATGAAGAAAAGGTGGTCCAATAGAAAACCGCCAGCTGTACACACCTGTTCAGTTCCGCCGTTTCTTATCCCTTCACCGTAACCGAAACGTTAAGGGGGAAACTTCATGGCCATAATGGTTTTACCATTTCATCTTCCCACTTCCTGAGTTATAAAAGCCCACTTAGGGAAAGAGGAGAAGGTTACACGCTCAAGTAATCAGAACAGACCATTGTTCTTGCTGTAGGAGAAGTTCAGCAAACGCCACCACCGCGCCATGGCACCCCGACGTTCTTCTCGCCTTCAAACCGCGAACAAGGTCCTCCTCTACTCCTTCTCTTCCATGGGTAGATCTTAGGATTCTTAGAAAGGAGGTTCGCGCTCAACGGAGCCGGATCCATCTCTCGTTTTCATGGAAAAACCATGAAAAAGGTATTTTGAGTTCGCCGGAAACCGCCACCTCCGGCGGCCAAACCACCGCCGACCGCTAGCCATCGCCTCAACGGAGGTGGTGGTGGTGGCTGGCCAGGGAAGTGACCGGACGGCCGGCAACGGATCACGGAATGCTTACAGGAAAAATGATTTTTCCTGTGTCTGGTTTTCGGGTTCATGAAGAAGATGAACAGTAAGATAAACTTTATAATATACAGATTATTATAAATTACCAGATGGGAAATTGTATTATTAGAATATATTTTTGGGGCTGTAAAATGAGGCACTTAGAGGCCGTTTTAGGAAAAATGACCAGTCACAAAAGTTGTAGCCCTCTGGGTCTACTTTAATATAAAATTGATTTTATTCAATTTGGGTGAGTGGTTTGACCACAGCACTCATTTTGGTGGGATCAAGACCTGGGTTAACCAGAAATTAAAATGGTTGCCCACGGTTCATAACAAGTCCAAATGACTTGAAATTTGGACTGGAGGTCTATAATATGTATATCGAGAGGCTGTCCAAAAATGAGAATTTTTGGAGAACTTTTGCCTAAAGTTTTTGTAAAAATTTAATAAACAATATAAAATTAATTAGGAGATGAAATTAAGCCCAAACTCCCCCAAATTTTGGGTGGTGGTCCCTGGCATCAATATTAAGATCTGTACAAAATTTCAACTCGATTGGTCGAGTTTTGAATAGGGAATTATCAAGTCCTTGATAGGTCTTGGTGAGGGGTACTTTGGGGAAAAGTACGATTGGAGTTGGAGTGGACAAATCTCCTCAAAAGAGGCTGAAGTTGTTGGCCACTGATTTGTTGAGTCTATGTCTACCCTCTTGGGTAACATGGTGTGGCTTAGGGTGGATTTTACCCTAAGAGATTGGCTCAACTCCAACGGGTGGGAGTTTGAGGTTTGTGAAGGACATAGGAGCAAAAGCTCTTGTATGCCCTTGAAATTTGGAGGAGAGGGGGAGGATATGATGAAAACCCTCTGGTTGAAATAGTGAAGGAATTGGAGATAGTTAGGTACCTCGAAAGTTGAGATTTTGGAATAGGATAAACATGTAATTTAATTATTTTAAGCACTAAATCTAATCCAAAAATTATGAAACTCGGGAGGAGGGAGTTTTAGGATGTATTAGACTTATGGTAATTTTTCTGGAATTTTATGATTAATATATATTATGCTTCATGTGTTAAAGAATTATTAGCCCAATTTGTTGTTTCAATTATTTGGTGGCTTTACATTAATTATAATCAGTTAAAATTCTGGATTTAGATCTTGACTAGTAGAACATTGATCCCTGAATTTTTATAGAATTTTATGTTGAGTAAATCTAGTACATTATTCACAAATGATAGAAAGGGCTTTTATGTTTAAAAAATTATTACGGATAGAACACTTGCTGGAAAATCATGAAACTTAGCCAGTGCAAATTTTAGGCCTTAATCTTCATGTCATAAATTATTTAGAATTTTTGGAAGAATATTTTCTGTACTTGATTCATAAACTATAGAAATTAGAGATTATTTCCAAATAGTTTTTCAGGTTATTTTGATGATAGAAAATTATGATACTTAGGATTTAGCCTTCTGAGATAGCCTACTAATTATCATAAATTTGCTGGACATCTTTCATGAATAATTAGGATAGTTCATGTTCAAACCGGTGGCCCTTGAGATTTTCGAGGAATTTAATTAAATGCCAAATAAATTAGGAAAATTTCCATTTTCTGGATTTAGGTTATTTATATCAAGATAAGTCTCCAGTAAATAGTTTAGGGCATTTGGATGAGTAATCGATCATTGCATAACCGGTTCGACATGTAGCCTAGGTTGGTCTGCATTTAGTAAATTGTGAAATGCAATAGAACATGATCTGATGAAGATATAAAGAGTAGTGAGTAGTGGTGATAGTTAGAGTTAAGAGGTGCTCGGGTTTGGCGAAAGATCGCTTTTTCCCGAGGAGTGGAAGGTTTAAAAATCACCCTAGGATAGTCTATCGTAATATGAGAAGGGAATCGGGCTAAGGGAAAACAACCAATAACAATAAGTGCCTTGCGAAAGGGAACTTCGGGCCGTAATGCACCGTCTTGGTTCCTAGTGCCCCTTGAGAGCCCTTCACGGGGTATACCGGGGGCAGTCCTGGGCTAACGTAAACTGTAATAACAAACCGACAAGAATAACTTAGTAACTAGGGCTGCACTCTTCACAACACTGTTGGCACAGGAAGGTTGATGAGAGCTTCGGCTCGGTTGATTTGGAAACGGACGGGATGGTCCGGGGAGCTTCGGCTCGGTTGTTCTGGAGACGGACGGGATGGTCCGGGGAGCTTCGGCTCGGTTGGTTGGAGACGGACGTTTGGTCCGGGGAGCTTCGGCTCGGTTCTGTTTGTTTTGCGATTAAACTTGCATGTGCATAAGATAGGAAAGTTAAGGTGGTGGGTCTTTCGATATCGGGGAGTTCGATTGCACCGACACCGATATCGTTGACTCGGCGAGGTGGTTAGCACTTCGCCAACAGAAGTCCGGTGCGCCAGCCGGCAAGAGTACGCAGGCGTCCGCTTAGTGCACCAAGCGTTGAGGCGTACGATAGGTCAGACCAGTGGTGCTTTTACTGGTTTTGAGGTGGGCGAGGCCAACCCACCGCTTCCGTTTGCCACTACGGAGGTATCCTGGGAGGTAACGGCTCCGAAAGGGGGAACTAAAGGTCTGTGTGCACAGAGTCGGGTGTGTGAGTTGCACTGCATGACATAACATACCCACCATATAGTTGCATATCATAATCATTCATAACAACCTTGACACCTAAAGTATAAGTGGAATGGGACGCTTATACATTAGGACCTGCAAAACGACCCCTTGGTCTATAAGCTTGTGTGGGCAAGTTTATAAATCAAAGGTTATTTTCAATATATAATAACCCCTGCTGTTTGATAACCGACACCCCAAGGTATAAGTGGTATGGGACACTTATACGATGGGAGCCTTGCAAAAGATCCCTTTGCTTATGTGTTCTCGCATAAGCGAAGGTTTAAATTCATATAATTCCTTTTCTTACTGCTAGACCTATTACAACCATCATATTAACTGCTCACCGAATACACCTTGCTAGATTAGTTTCCGCTGCCATCTGTTTCATGATTATCTCTACCATCATGTCCTTCCCTTTCTTCCTCTCCGCTCGGTACCTAGGAGCCATGGGGGAAGGGGTAGGGGATGATAGGGCTTATTCTTTATGACTAACGGTTTTCGAACCGCATCATTTAGGGGATCGTGGAGCCCAGCATGGAGGAGCAGCCCCAGAGATCGGTGCGCCTGGAGATGGGGCAGTCTAGCTCCGGAGTCCATACAGCCGGGACCGTGAGTCTCGACCTCGAGTAGTTTACTGTTTCGCTTCCGCATGAGAGACTTGTAGTGAGGACATTTTGTACCGGGCATAAGCCCGTATTTATAGTACTCTGATGTTTCTGTGGACACTCCCTTCGTGGAGTCTTATTATATTTATGTGATTTTTATTATTGTGGACTGCATTGCTCTTACTTCAATAATTGTGCTACTTACTGTGATCGAAATTGGCCGGCAGAATCGGCGCCTTGTGGTGATGACCCTTCGGGACGTGAAGGAGTCACCGCAAAGCGGCGGTTCTGGGCCTAAGACCCCGGTGGTTGAAAAAGAAAAAAAAAGGGGGGTCTTACAAGTGGTATCAGAGGAAACATCGATCAGAAGGAAGTAGCAGTCCACAAACCCTCGGTCACCCCCGCTCGAGTTTAGTTTGGGGACAAACTAAGCAGCGGAAGCAGTGGTGTGCCCATATGGGGATCACATATAATTTGTCCACCTTTAAGTAGTATTTGAACGTTTTCTCAGCGTGTGTTTTTGTTACGCAGCCTCCAGCACGGACTACGCCTCAAGGTGGAGTTCCACAGGCTCAGGATGTTGCACCACCCCCACCGGCCCCCACTCCTTTCCTTCAGTCAGACATGGGACAGACCCTGACTGCCATTCTGGAGGCCTTCAGGGCCCAGCACGTTCCGGCCCCGCAGCCAAATCCGGGGGCCAACTGGCTAAGCATCTTCCGAGGACTGGCTCCCCCGTCCTATTTGGGGACAGAGTCGGCTGTTCGGACGGAAGAGTGGCTAGATATCATGTATGAGATGCTGACCGGGATTCGGTGTCCATGGGAGGAGAAGGTGGCTCTGGTTGTCTCCTGCCTGGAGTCCCATGCAAAGAGGTGGTGGAAGACGCTGTTGGACACGACCTTTGCTGATAGGGATGTTGCGGAGATCACTTGGGAGGAGTTCAGGGCCGCACTGCTGGAGCATTTCGTTCCGCAGTCGGCTAGGGATGACTTGGAGGAACGGTTCTTACAGCTGAAGCAGGGTACTCGGACCGTGGTGGAGTACCATCGAGAGTTTGACCATCTGGCTCGATACGCAGATTCCTACCAGCTGGACGAGGCAGGGTATATCAGGAGGTTCTACAAGGGCCTGCGTGAGGACTTGAGGGAGGCCCTCTTGTTTGTATCTGACGGGCCCATCTCCCGGATTTTGGAGATGGCCAAAAGGATTGAGGCAGATTGGCACACCACCCGGGGCCGGAAACGGCCAGCAGAGGATCAGGGACGAAGAGGAAGGAATGACCAGCGGCGGGGTGCTGTACCAGAGGGGAGGAGGACAGAGGACCAGCCTCGTCAGGACGTGAGGCCGGAGCCGAGGGAACAGGTGGTATTGGCCCCTCCACCCCTTCGGATGCAGGAGATGCCGAGACCCGGGGGAATGGCGTATCCCCCAGAGTGCTACTTTTGTCATCAGATTGGGCACATTCGGAGGAACTGCCCCATGAGGGGGGCACCACCTCCAGCACATCAGGGCGGCCCACCAGCTCAGCATTACGGAGGCCGAGGACGCGGCCGCGGTCGAGGATACCAGGGGGAAGATCGTAGACAGGGGAGAGAGCAGGTATATGCCTTGGACCTTGCACAGCCGCGGAATCCGGAGCAGGTCATCGCAGGTACGCTGCAATATTTCTTTATTTTCATAGAATCTCCCTTTAAGTTGTTAAAAATCAGAACCGCACTAGATAGATTAACAAGGAAAGAAAATTCTTTATAGAACCCTAAGATGTTTAATCACCCCAGGTATAGTGTTCATCAGCGGCAAGCCTGCCCGCACGCTGTTCGATACTGGAGCCACTCACTCCTTTGTATCGGAGTCGTTCGTAGAAGGACTGGAAGGTGTGGAGCGGTTCACAGGCTCGAGGATGAGGGTGCGACTACCGGATGGATCTGAGCTCCTTACCACGGATCACTGCAATATGGAGGCGGAGATTGGTGGAAAAGCGTTCGAGGCTCCAGCGACGATTTTGAAGCTGACGGACTACGACCTGATCCTGGGCATGGTATGGCTGCACTGGAACTATGCCCAGATTGACTGCCAGGCAAAGAGGATCACCGTGAGACACGGGGACTCTTTCATTACCATTGAAGGTATAAGACCTGTCTCTCGTATACTCTTATCTTCGGTACAGGCCGTTAAGGCCCATCTACAGGGAGAGGAGGTCTATCAGATTCTTTTTGAGATGGCGGAGGTTAAGGAGTCGGTGACAGACATCCCGGTGGTGCGAGATTTCGCTGACATCTTTCCGGAGAAACTGCCAGGACTACCACCACACCGAGAGCAGGATTTTCAGATACAGCTTGTGCCGGGGGCCAAGCCGGCGTCTAGGGCCCCTTATCGGATGGCCCCAAAGGAGTTGGCAGAGTTTCGGACTCAGTTGCAGGAATTAGTTGAGGCAGGTTTTGTTAGACCGAGTTCCTCGCCATGGGGAGCTCCGGTTCTGTTCGTGAAGAAGAAGGATGGGACACTCCGCCTGTGCATCGATTATCGAGCACTAAACAGGCTGACCGTCCGGAATACCTATCCGCTCCCACGGATAGACGAATTATTCGACCAGCTGGAAGGGGCCCATTATTTCTCGAAGCTGGACTTGAGATCAGGGTACTACCAGCTGCGGATCCAGGAGGAGGATATCCCGAAGACGGCCTTTAGTAGCAGATATGGCCTGTATGAGTTCACCGTGATGCCCTTTGGGCTCACGAATGCTCCGTCGGCGTTCATGAGTCTCATGAACCGGGTTTTCGAGGCCTACTTGGATGTGTTCGTCATAGTGTTCATAGACGACATCCTGATCTACTCTAGGACGGAGGAGGAGCACACTCGGCATCTGGCACTGACCTTGGAGAGGTTGCGGGAGCATCGCCTTTACGCCAAATTCAGCAAGTGTCAGTTCTGGTTGAAGGAGGTGGCCTTCCTGGGCCACATTATCAGCGGAGCCGGGTTGGCAGTGGATCCAGCAAAGATTCGAGCAGTTCGAGATTGGCCGCAATTGAAGACAGGCACCGATGTGCGAAGTTTCTTGGGACTTGCCGGCTATTACCGGAAGTTCGTAGAGGGGTTCTCTCGGATTGCCCTCCCCCTCACATCTTTGACAAAGAAGGAGGCACCTTTTGTTTGGACCCCGCAGTGCCAGGCGGCTTTCCAGGAGCTAAAGGACCGACTCATCTCTGCCCCTATTCTGGCCCTTCCATCCGGAAAGGAGGGATTCCAGGTGTATACCGACGCATCATATCAAGGGATGGGAGCGGTGCTGATGCAGAACGGACATGTCATAGCATATGCCTCCCGCCATCTGAAGATCCATGAGAGGAACTACCCGGTGCACGACCTCGAGATGGGAGCGGTCGTTTTTGCTCTGAAGGTCTGGCGTCATTACCTTTATGGAGTCCACTGCGATATCTTCTCCGATCACAAGAACTTGAAATACGTGGACACTCAGAAGGAGCTGAATATCAGGCAGAGGCGTTGGGTGGAGTTCTTAGCAGATTATCAGTATGAGATGCACTACCACCCAGGGAAGGCAAACGTGGTGGCCGACGCGTTGAGCCGGAGAGCGGCCACTTCCGAAGCTGGGCCCCAGGTTATGTCTATGGAGCTGGTCCGGTCATTCAGAGACATGCAGATATCCCTAGTGTCCGAGGATGACCCAGATCTGTATAGGGAGTATCTGGCATCGATAGTGGCCATAGACGATATTCGGGATCGCATTCGGGACAGACAGAGGACAGATGCGTGGGCGGAGCCGATGTTCCGAGCCTTGGAGGAAGGTTCGACAGGAGATTATTCCCTGAGGGATGGTTTGCTCCACTTTAGAGGCAGAGTATATATACCCGCAGGAGGCCAGATCCGAGAGGATATTTTGACGGAGGCGCATTGCAGCCGGTACTCCGTGCACCCGGGGATCACTAAGATGACCGCCGATCTGAAGAGGACGATGTTTTGGCCAGGCATGAAGAAGGACATTACGTACTTCGTGACCCATTGCGAGGCGTGTCAGTTGGTGAAGGCGGAGTGCAGGAACCCCGCAGGACTATTGCAGCCACTCCCGGTGCCGGAGTGGAAGTTCGACGACATAGCGATGGATTTTATACATGGTCTTCCCTGGTCTCGGACAGGGAACGACTCGATTTGGGTGATTGTCGATCGGCTGACGAAGGTGGCCCGCTTTATACCGATCAGGAAGGATGACTCGGTGGGAGTGCTGGTACGGAAGTTTGTGGAGCAGTATGTCCGATATCATGGCGTGCCCCGGACGATAGTGTCGGACCGCGATGGACGGTTTACGTCCAGGGAGTGGCGGTCAGTGCAGGCATATTTGGGCACCCGGTTGACTTTTAGCACGGCCTTCCACCCTCAGACGGACGGGCAGACAGAGCGTACCAACAGGACGTTGGAGGATCTACTACGACTGTGTATACTGGACCGAGGGGAGCCGTGGGAGAAGATGTTACCGTTGGTTGAGTTTTCCTACAACAATAGCTACCAGTCCAGCATCAGGATGGCGCCGTATGAGGCCTTGTATGGAAGGAAATGTAGGACCCCGCTTTCCTGGGTTCAAGACGAGGATCCGAAGTTGTTGGGATCGGATTTTGTGGAAGATACCGAGGCCCAGGTGAGATTGATCAGAGATAGGATGTTGGAGGCGCAGAGCAGACAGGCCAAATACTATGATGCCCGGCATCGTCAGGTGGAGTTCCGGGTAGGAGATCGAGTGTTCTTGAAGATCCGGCCCATGCACGGAGTCTCACGGGTGCGCGGTCGGAGGAAGAAACTCAGCCCTAGGTATATGGGCCCTTACCGGATCCTGGAGCGGATCGGACCCTTAGCCTACAGGCTAGAGTTGCCACCAGAGCTGGCAGCTCTGCACGACGTCTTCCACATCTCTTCGCTGAGAAGGGCTCTACTACGCCCGGAGCAGCGAATTTTGACCACAGAAGGGTCGGTAGCTTCAGACCGATCTGTTCTCTTGGAGCCGGTTCGGATCGATGACAAAGGAGTGCGGATCTTGCGCCGCAAGAAGATTCCCTTAGTCAAGGTTCTGTGGAGAAATCACGGTCAGGAGGAGCACACCTGGGAACCGCAGGATCTGATGAGGCAAAGATACCCGGAGTTGTTCAGTCAGGTACATCTCACCACCTCTCGGTATACTATAGATTGCCTTCTTGTTTTGGAATGTTAAGACTAGATACGGAATATCCAGGACCTAGGCATGCGCACTTAATCAGAAAGGTAGGGGCTAATCTTTTGTTTATTGGGGAGATTGTCTTCATTATCAGACGAACAGTCGCCTGAACCCAATAGAAAGATCGTATGGGATGTTACAAGTTTAATTTATTCCGATAGAAATCCCCATAGGCTCAACCTCAATTTCGGGGACGAAATTTTTGTTTTGTTTATTGGGATTTGTAACATCCCATTTCCGGCTAGACCCCTAGGAGTCGGTTGGTCGAGTCAGAACCCCAGGGAGCACAAAAAGTGAAAATAAAGCGATCAATTTTTCGGGTCACGGGTTGGTCACGCCCGTGACCGACCCGTCACGCCCGTGACCTGGGCGTGACTACTTCGACGATCGTCGATCTCCACGAGACGATCGTCGAACGTGCTGACGGGGCATGTCACGCCCGTGACCAAGGTGTCACGCCCGTGACTAGGGGCGTGACCCCATCGACGATCGCCGATCGCCGTGAGCCGATCGTCGAGCTTGCAGCCCGGGCATGTCACGCCCGTGACTTAGCTGTCACGCCCGTGACCTAGGGCATGACCAGCCTTCGACGATCGTCGATCTCAATTCGACGATCGTCGACCTCGAAATATGCCATTCGGGCCTGTCACGCCCGTGACCCAAGGTGTCACGCCCGTGACCATTATCGACGATCGTCGATCTCAGTTCGACGATCGTCGAACCCAGGATTGACTATTCGGACCTGTCACGCCCGTGACCTACGTGTCACGCCCGTGACATTGGCCGAAACGACGGTTCAGGCCCGAAATTATTCCAACACGCGTGGTATTAAATGCTGGTGTGGGAAGTTACACCAGGAGTAACTACCGGCCGTTTTCCTTCTGAAATTTTATAATAAATGAAGAAAAGGTGGTCCAATAGAAAACCGCCAGCTGTACACACCTGTTCAGTTCCGCCGTTTCTTATCCCTTCACCGTAACCGAAACGTTAAGGGGGAAACTTCATGGCCATAATGGTTTTACCATTTCATCTTCCCACTTCCTGAGTTATAAAAGCCCACTTAGGGAAAGAGGAGAAGGTTACACGCTCAAGTAATCAGAACAGACCATTGTTCTTGCTGTAGGAGAAGTTCAGCAAACGCCACCACCGCGCCATGGCACCCCGACGTTCTTCTCGCCTTCAAACCGCGAACAAGGTCCTCCTCTACTCCTTCTCTTCCATGGGTAGATCTTAGGATTCTTAGAAAGGAGGTTCGCGCTCAACGGAGCCGGATCCATCTCTCGTTTTCATGGAAAAACCATGAAAAAGGTATTTTGAGTTCGCCGGAAACCGCCACCTCCGGCGGCCAAACCACCGCCGACCGCTAGCCATCGCCTCAACGGAGGTGGTGGTGGTGGTGGCTGGCCAGGGAAGTGACCGGACGGCCGGCAACGGATCACGGAATGCTTACAGGAAAAATGATTTTTCCTGTGTCTGGTTTTCGGGTTCATGAAGAAGATGAACAGTAGGATAAACTTTATAATATACAGATTATTATAAATTACCAGATGGGAAATTGTATTATTAGAATATATTTTTGGGGCTGTAAAATGAGGCACTTAGAGGCCGTTTTAGGAAAAATGACCAGTCACAAAAGTTGTAGCCCTCTGGGTCTACTTTAATATAAAATTGATTTTATTCAATTTGGGTGAGTGGTTTGACCACAGCACTCATTTTGGTGGGATCAAGACCTGGGTTAACCAGAAATTAAAATGGTTGCCCACGGTTCATAACAAGTCCAAATGACTTGAAATTTGGACTGGAGGTCTATAATATGTATATCGAGAGGCTGTCCAAAAATGAGAATTTTTGGAGAACTTTTGCCTAAAGTTTTTGTAAAAATTTAATAAACAATATAAAATTAATTAGGAGATGAAATTAAGCCCAAACTCCCCCAAATTTTGGGTGGTGGTCCCTGACATCAATATTAAGATCTGTACAAAATTTCAACTCGATTGGTCGAGTTTTGAATAGGGAATTATCAAGTCCTTGATAGGTCTTGGTGAGGGGTACTTTGGGGAAAAGTACGATTGGAGTTGGAGTGGACAAATCTCCTCAAAAGAGGCTGAAGTTGTTGGCCACTGATTTGTTGAGTCTATGTCTACCCTCTTGGGTAACATGGTGTGGCTTAGGGTGGATTTTACCCTAAGAGATTGGCTCAACTCCAACGGGTGGGAGTTTGAGGTTTGTGAAGGACATAGGAGCAAAAGCTCTTGTATGCCCTTGAAATTTGGAGGAGAGGGGGAGGATATGATGAAAACCCTCTGGTTGAAATAGTGAAGGAATTGGAGGTAGTTAGGTACCTCGAAAGTTGAGATTTTGGAATAGGATAAACATGTAATTTAATTATTTTAAGCACTAAATCTAATCCAAAAATTATGAAACTCGGGAGGAGGGAGTTTTAGGATGTATTAGACTTATGGTAATTTTTCTGGAATTTTATGATTAATATATATTATGCTTCATGTGTTAAAGAATTATTAGCCCAATTTGTTGTTTCAATTATTTGGTGGCTTTACATTAATTATAATCAGTTAAAATTCTGGATTTAGATCTTGACTAGTAGAACATTGATCCCTGAATTTTTATAGAATTTTATGTTGAGTAAATCTAGTACATTATTCACAAATGATAGAAAGGGCTTTTATGTTTAAAAAATTATTACGGATAGAACACTTGCTGGAAAATCATGAAACTTAGCCAGTGCAAATTTTAGGCCTTAATCTTCATGTCATAAATTATTTAGAATTTTTGGAAGAATATTTTCTGTACTTGATTCATAAACTATAGAAATTAGAGATTATTTCCAAATAGTTTTTCAGGTTATTTTGATGATAGAAAATTATGATACTTAGGATTTAGCCTTCTGAGATAGCCTACTAATTATCATAAATTTGCTGGACATCTTTCATGAATAATTAGGATAGTTCATGTTCAAACCGGTGGCCCTTGAGATTTTCGAGGAATTTAATTAAATGCCAAATAAATTAGGAAAATTTCCATTTTCTGGATTTAGGTTATTTATATCAAGATAAGTCTCCAGTAAATAGTTTAGGGCATTTGGATGAGTAATCGATCATTGCATAACCGGTTCGACATGTAGCCTAGGTTGGTCTGCATTTAGTAAATTGTGAAATGCAATAGAACATGATCTGATGAAGATATAAAGAGTAGTGAGTAGTGGTGATAGTTAGAGTTAAGAGGTGCTCGGGTTTGGCGAAAGATCGCTTTTTCCCGAGGAGTGGAAGGTTTAAAAATCACCCTAGGATAGTCTATCGTAATATGAGAAGGGAATCGGGCTAAGGGAAAACAACCAATAACAATAAGTGCCTTGCGAAAGGGAACTTCGGGCCGTAATGCACCGTCTTGGTTCCTAGTGCCCCTTGAGAGCCCTTCACGGGGTATACCGGGGGCAGTCCTGGGCTAACGTAAACTGTAATAACAAACCGACAAGAATAACTTAGTAACTAGGGCTGCACTCTTCACAACACTGTTGGCACAGGAAGGTTGATGAGAGCTTCGGCTCGGTTGATTTGGAAACGGACGGGATGGTCCGGGGAGCTTCGGCTCGGTTGTTCTGGAGACGGACGGGATGGTCCGGGGAGCTTCGGCTCGGTTGGTTGGAGACGGACGTTTGGTCCGGGGAGCTTCGGCTCGGTTCTGTTTGTTTTGCGATTAAACTTGCATGTGCATAAGATAGGAAAGTTAAGGTGGTGGGTCTTTCGATATCGGGGAGTTCGATTGCACCGACACCGATATCGTTGACTCGGCGAGGTGGTTAGCACTTCGCCAACAGAAGTCCGGTGCGCCAGCCGGCAAGAGTACGCAGGCGTCCGCTTAGTGCACCAAGCGTTGAGGCGTACGATAGGTCAGACCAGTGGTGCTTTTACTGGTTTTGAGGTGGGCGAGGCCCAACCCACCGCTTCCGTTTGCCACTACGGAGGTATCCTGGGAGGTAACGGCTCCGAAAGGGGGAACTAAAGGTCTGTGTGCACAGAGTCGGGTGTGTGAGTTGCACTGCATGACATAACATACCCACCATATAGTTGCATATCATAATCATTCATAACAACCTTGACACCTAAAGTATAAGTGGAATGGGACGCTTATACATTAGGACCTGCAAAACGACCCCTTGGTCTATAAGCTTGTGTGGGCAAGTTTATAAATCAAAGGTTATTTTCAATATATAATAACCCCTGCTGTTTGATAACCGACACCCCAAGGTATAAGTGGTATGGGACACTTATACGATGGGAGCCTTGCAAAAGATCCCTTTGCTTATGTGTTCTCGCATAAGCGAAGGTTTAAATTCATATAATTCCTTTTCTTACTGCTAGACCTATTACAACCATCATATTAACTGCTCACCGAATACACCTTGCTAGATTAGTTTCCGCTGCCATCTGTTTCATGATTATCTCTACCATCATGTCCTTCCCTTTCTTCCTCTCCGCTCGGTACCTAGGAGCCATGGGGGAAGGGGTAGGGGATGATAGGGCTTAGTCTTTATGACTAACGGTTTTCGAACCGCATCATTTAGGGGATCGTGGAGCCCAGCATGGAGGAGCAGCCCCAGAGATCGGTGCGCCTGGAGATGGGGCAGTCTAGCTCCGGAGTCCATACAGCCGGGACCGTGAGTCTCGACCTCGAGTAGTTTACTGTTTCGCTTCCGCATGAGAGACTTGTAGTGAGGACATTTTGTACCGGGCATAAGCCCGTATTTATAGTACTCTGATGTTTCTGTGGACACTCCCTTCGTGGAGTCTTATTATATTTATGTGATTTTTATTATTGTGGACTGCATTGCTCTTACTTCAATAATTGTGCTACTTACTGTGATCGAAATTGGCCGGCAGAATCGGCGCCTTGTGGTGATGACCCTTCGGGACGTGAAGGAGTCACCGCAAAGCGGCGGTTCTGGGCCTAAGACCCCGGTGGTTGAAAAAGAAAAAAAAAAGGGGGGGTCTTACACCTTCCTTCTTGTAGGGGCAAGAAGGTAAGCCTCTTACAAGATTGTGTTTAGCCAACCTAGAAATATTTTTCAAATTAACATGACTAAGTCTCTTATGCCAAAGGGTATTATTACTGGTTACTTCATTAAATAAGCATATTTCAGATTTGGATGAATTAAAATCTACAACATAAACATTACCAATTCTAATGCCTACTAACACAACAATATTATTTAAAGCAATATTACAAGCAGTGTCAGTAAACCATACCTTGTACCCAGCATCACACATTTGGCTTACAGAGATTAGGTTGTGCTTTAGTCCTGAGACATAAGCTACCTTCTTGAAGGTTACAGCTCCTATGGTGAAGCTGCCATACCCTTCAGTCTGTCCACAGCTGGAATCTCTAAATACAACTTTTGGTCCCAGCTTGGCTTTGAAACCTGACAGGTTCTTCTTCTTTCCTGTCATATGCTTTGAGCATCCACTATCCAGATACCATTTGTCATGTATGACTGGATAGGTCTTCACCTGCAAAGATATCAATTATACATTGTGGACCCAGGTTACCTTGGGTCCAGTATTCTTCACAAAAGAAAAGCTGGATATAAAAGATCTTGCAGGCTTAGATTGATATCCTAAAGGGTGTGATCTCCTAGGTGGGATAATCCATTCAGTTGAAGGATTAAACAACCTAGGGTAGTGATTAGGATTTGCAGTTCTGGAAGTTTGAATTTTATTTTCCAGCTTAAGTCCAGATCGTCGATCAATGGTCGACGATCGCAAGCCATATCGTCGATCATTTATGGTAGAACGATGTTCTGGATTCCACGATCGTCGATCACTGGTCGACGACTCAAGATGAGATCGTCGACCTCCTGCACCAAAGCTATTATACTCAGTGTAGGTGTTCAGCGATCGTCGATAGATGTTCGACGATTGGTTTGACGATCGTCGATTAATGTTCGACGATTTCTGTAAAGCTAGAAATTTTTTCTTTCTGTTCTCTTTCTTAATCTTATTACGAATTTTCTTATACTTTTCAATTTCCTCAGTATTCTTTATTCCTGATTCAGAAATAAATTTTACTGGAGTGCTAAATCTCTCCTTTGTGAGGAGGATGGGTTCACTAGGTGTAGCACCTAGGCCTAGTTTATCATTACCAACCCTAGTGTTTGCCATACTGGTTATTTCAGATAGTTTAAGGCTTCTGCCATTTAATTTTTCTTCTAACCTCTTAGATTTAGCTAGTTCTAATTTTAGGAATGTTACTTCTCCTTTTGAGCTTTCTAATTCCTTTTCTAATCTAATTATTTCAGTACTTTCCATGTCTAGTTCCATTATCTTTAATCTAAGTAACTTAATTTCTTTTTCAGATAATAGTAAATCTAAACATAGAGTTTTAAATTTTAATTTGAACTCAGGAGATGAAAAATCAAATGAGTTGATTACCTGGTCTTCCATAGGAAGATCTTCTTCATTGTCTCCTTCTTCTTCAGAATTCTCTGCAGCTGACAGAGAGCTGCAGGCATTAATAGCCATGAGGCAGACCTCTTTGGCTTTCTTCTCTTCTTCTTCTTCTGAATCACTGGAGCTAGAGGAGCAGGTATCCTCTTCTGTTTCACTCCAGGTAGCAGCCACAAATCCCTTGTCCTTCTTCTTGTATTTGTGTGAGGAGGACTTGGAGTGGTGCTTCCTGTACTCTTTCTCATTTTTCTTCTCCTTGTGTTTCTTCTCTGGACAATCTGGAGCAATGTGTCCAGGCTTGCTGCAAACATAACAAATGATTTCTTTAGAAGGAGTCTTGTCATACCTTGGTTTATCCTCATACTTGGAGAACTTCTTTCTGAAGTCTCTTCTTCCCATGTTGAGGAACCTCTTGGCAATGAGTGCCAGCAACTCCTCATTTGATTGACTTCCTTCAGAAGTCTCAGCAGCCTTAAGAGCTAGAGAGTGCTCTTTCTTTGTATGTGTAAGAGTCTTTACTTCAGTTGCAGCAGCTCTGCTCTTCAAAGTTTGCTCATATGACTTGAGCTTTCCCAACAGAGCTTCTGTGGAGAGTTCCACAGTGTTTCTGCCATCCTTTATGGGCCATATCCTTGAGTCCCAAGAGATGGGAAGGCACATCAGGATCTTGTCATTGACTTCTGTCAAAGTTATCTCCTTGTCTAAAGACCTCAGTTCACTGATTATTGAACTGAGTCTTGTGTACATTGTGTCAATGTCTTCAGCATCATCCTTCTTGAAATTTTCATACTGAGAAGTGAGGTTGGATCTCCTGTCCTTCCTCTCATCAGCTGAGCCAGCAACTATGTGGTTGAGGGAATCCCACATAGCTTTGGCTGAGGTACATTCAGCAAGCTTCTGGAATATTTCATCAAACATTGTCTGAGCTAGGATGTTCATTGCTTTTGCATCAGCTGCTTTTGCCTTCTTGTAATTTTCATTGTAGTCAGGAGGTGGCACAGCACTGAGATCAGCAGAAGTGGAAGTAGCAGCAGCAAGCCTAGCAGGTGGTCTTGTCAAAATAGAAGAAAAGATATCTTCATCAATAGAATTCATGTATAGTCTTATCCTGGCCTTCCATATGCCAAACTTGGACAAGTTGCATACAGGAGGTCTGGTGCTTGAATAATCCTTAGACTGGGCCATGTGTGAAAGTGTTTGTGAATGGTATCAGGAAACAACTTATCACTGGATCTTTTAACCCAGGTGTTAGCCTGTATGAACAGCTAACCTCCCTCTGATACCAATTGAAAGTGAGGGGATAAGATGTAAACTACTCTAGAGGGGGGTGAATAGAGTATTCAAATTTTATGAACAACTAGTCAGCTCCCTTGGAGTTTATTTGCGGAATAAATAATCTGATAATTGAACCCTAAGAGCCTAACATAGTGAAGTGCACAAGTGAGAGAGCTAACTGAAATTTCAGTTTAACTATAAGCCTATCACAGCAACTAGCAATCCTAGGTAGTTCTATCACAGCCACAGAATAAGCAATTAAACAAAATAGCCAGAGGGACACAGGATATATAGTGGTTCCCTCTTAATAGGTACTCCACTCTTCTACCACCCTGGTAGGAATCCACTGCAGGTTTTTGCTAAGGTGCCCTGCCACCAATGATCTGATTCAGGTAGATCAAACAAGACCCTTTGAGCTTTTGATAAGGATGCTCAACCATAGGTTGTTGATAAGGTGCCCTGTCACCAATGTTCACTTTTGAAGAGGTGTGAAAACTCTTTTACAAAGGGGTTGAGAGGGTTAGATTGTCTTCTCTGTTGTTAATAACAGATTAGAGAAGACTTGTGGATTCTCTAAAGAATCAAAGTCTCCCCCTGGCTCAGTGGAAGTCCAGGGAAAGCCTTTGCTTCAGGATGAAGGAGTTTCAGATATACTGAAACTAAATCCTCAGGGATCTGTAGATTGATTTTTATCAGGTCTTCAGATTATGGAACACTTGAAGAAGAACTGGAGCTGGTCTTTCTGAAGTCTTGAAAACTCTAAGCAGATGCTCAGGAGACTTTGAGAAAGAAGATGATTGCTCTGGGCTTTTGCTTCAAGAAAACTTTTCTTCTCTTTTTGAGAGATGGTGAAGAGCTGCTCTGATGAGGCTTGAGCGAATGAAGCCTTGAGAAGAAAATCTCTCTGTGTCTGTATCTTGCTGTCTCTGCTGAGAGAAAAATCTCTTTTAAATATGTCTTCTCTTTTTCCCTTGAAACGACTCTATTGATTTTAATATCTCGAGCCCTGCAACAGGTTATCTCAATATAGAATATAGCAATAGGAATAGAATGAGCTATTAACTCTCTGTCAGTCCCAATAAGGAAATAAATGAATGGGAAAATATCTCAGCATAAAGACTTAACATACTTGGAAATAGCATACAGCGCCAACGGCTAGAATACAGCCTGGAAAGATAAAATCAACATATTTTGTATAATAGGACAAGATACTTTATCAAATATGGAATCCCGTAAATTATGCTTAACATATTTGGTAATTAATTCATTTGAATTTAAGCCATAAATTAGCAAAAACAACTTCAGAAAATCTCTCTAACCACAAGCTAAAACACTTGGAAATAAACCAAGGAATAGAATGAATACAAACTGTTAAGGACAGACAGTAATCGTCGAACAGGGGTTCGATGATCGTCGACCTAGCCAACAGATCGTCGACTAAGGAAGAAATCATCTGGGACAGAAAACGTCGAACAGCTCATGATATCGTCGACCAACAAAGAATCTGTCGAAACAGAAATCGTGAAGCAAGACTGCGATCGTTGAACTGCTGATGGCAGATCGTCGACCAATCCTTCAGAGCATAATAAACTTGCTCTGAGATCGTCGACCATTGGTTGACGATAATTGTCTTGACTTCAACTATTCTATAGCCCTGCTATCATCGACCAATGGTCGACGATCGCGAGGCCTCGTTCGACGATGGTCGAACGGAAAATGCCTTAACCATATATTCATTCTACAACTTCTAACCTAAGCTCTAGGTCAGTTATAAACTGCCCTAGGGAGACTAAACAAAGTCTAAACATGATCATATATAGTTATATGGATCAAGAGGGGCTGGAAAGGGATTACATGAGCCAAATCACACCTAGGGTACCAACAGGTTATCATTCTGGTGGTAAGGGATTTTATAGATGTGTTTTCGGAGAAGTTGCCAGGGCTACCACCGCATCGGGAGAAAGACTTCTAGAAACAACTCGTGTCGGGGGATAAGCCGGTATCAAGAGCTCCATATCGTATGGCCTCGAAGGAGTTGGTAGATTTTCGAAGCCAGTTATAGGAGTTAGTGAAAGCTGGGTTTGTCAGGCAGAGATCCTCGCCATGGGGAGCTCTAGTATTATTTGTGAAGAAGAAGGGCTGGATGCTCAGATTGTGTATTGATTATAGAGCACTGAACAAGCTGACAGTCTGGAACACATATCCTCTACCGAGGATCGATGAGCTATTTGACTAGTTGTAGGGAGCTCACTGGTTTTCGAAGCTGGATCTAAGGTCAGGTTTTTACCAGCTGCGGATTCAGGAGGAGGACATCCCGAAGACCTCTTTCAGCAGCAGATATGGAATTTATGAGTACACCGTGATGCCCTTCGGGCTCACGAATGCGCCTTATGCATTCATGAGTTTAGTGAACCGGGTGTTTGAGGCCTATCTCGACGTATTCATCATCATTTTTATTGATAACATCCTTATTTAATCGAGGACGGAGGAGGAGCATGCCCTTCATCTTGCACTGACTCTAGAGAGGCTCCGAGAGCACCATTTATATGCTAAGTTTAGTAAGTGATAGTTTTGGCAGAAGGAGGTGTCTTTCTTGGGCCACATTATCAGTAGAGCAGGACTAACAGTGGACCTAGTAAAGATCCAGGCGGTACGAGATTGGCCACTGCTGAAGATGGCCACTGATGTACGGAGTTTCCTAAGACTTGCCAGTTACTATCGGAAGTTCGTGGAGGGATTCTCCTTGATTGCCCTTCCTCTTACATCCCTGACAAATAAGAAGACTCCTTTTGTTTAGACGCCGCAGTGTGAGGCTGCTTTCTAGGAGCTGAAGGGTCGGATTACCTCGCCCCCTATACTTGCCCTTCCATCGATGAAGGAAGGATTTTAGGTTTATACAGATGCATCGTATCAGGGGATGAGTGCCATTCTGTTGCAAAACTAGCATGTGATAGCTTATTCCTCCCTCTAGTTGAAGAAATATGAGCAGAACTACCCGGTACACGACTTAGAGATGGGAGTAGTTATCTTCGCTCTGAAGATCTTGAAACAGTACCTCTATGGTGTCCACTACAACATTTTCTCGGATCACAAGAATTTGAAGTATGTAGATATGCAGAAGGAGCTGAACATCCGACAGAGACGATGGGTGGAGTTCCTGTAAAATTATCAGTACACCACACCTTGCCACCACGGGAAAGCAAATGTAGTGGTGGATGCAATTAGCCGGAGAGCCACCACATAAGGAGAAGGGCCCCAGGTTATGGCTATGGAGCTGATACAGATGTTGGAGGACATGAAGATATCTCTGGTATCCGAGGATGATCCAGAGCTTTATGGGAGTACCTGGCATTGATGAGTGCCACTGACGACATACGAGATCACATCAGAGATGAACAGTTGCTGGATGCGAGGATGGAGTCGATATTCAGGTCTTTGGAGGAAGGCACAGCTGGGGACTACTCGTTGAGGGATGGGCTTCTATATTTTAGAGGTAGAGTTTATATACTGGTATGAGGCAAGATATGTGAGGATATCATGTCAGAGGCACACAGCAGCCAGTACTCTGTACACCCGAGGATTACGAAGATGACAGCTGACCTGAAGAGGACTATGTATTGGTCGTGCATGAAGAAGGATATCACTTATTTTGTGATGCACTATGAGCCTTGTCAGCTCGTAAAGGTAGAGTGTAAGAGTTCAGCCGGATTATTGTAGCCACTACTGGTGCCGGAGTGGAAGTTCAACGATATAGCCATGGATTTCATTAATGTTCTCCCTCGATCACATACGGGAAACGATTCGATATGGGTGATCTTTTATAGGTTAACGAAGGTGGACAGATTATTCTGATCAGGAAGGACGCTCCGATTGGTGATTTGGTGCCGAAGTTCGTGGAGCAGTTTGTCTGCTATCATGGCATGCCGAGGTCGATTGTGTTGGATCGATACGGACAGATTACGTCCAAAGAGTGGAGGTCAGTCCAGGCTTATCTGGGGTCCCGGTTGACATTCAGTATGACCTTCCACCCTCAGATGAACGAACAGATGGAGCGTACTAACTGGACACTGGAGGATCTCTTGCGCTTATGCATCCTGGACTGCGGGGAGCCATGGGAGAGACTGTTTCCATTGATCGAGTTCTCGTATAACAACAATCATCAGTCCAGTATAGGCAGGCACCCTTATGAGGCATTGCACAGACGGAAGTGCAGGACCCCACTATCTTGGATCCAGGATGAGGATCCAAAGACACTCTCCTCAGAGTTTGTAGAGGACACCGATGCTCAAGTGAGACTGATCCGAGATAGGATGCTGGAGGACCGGAGCAGACATGCCAAATATTATGATTTGCGGCATCGTCAGGTGGAGTTCCAGGTTGGAGACATGGTCTTCTTAAAGATACGTCCGATGCATGGAGTCTCTCGGGTACATGGCCGGAAGAAGCTTAGTTTGAGGTATATGGGGACCTACAGGATCCTAGAGAGGATCAACCCCTTGGATTACAAACTAGAGCTACCGCCGGAGTTGGCAGTATTGCATGACGTCTTCCACGTCTCCTCCCTTCAGAGGGCTCTACTATGGTCGGAGCAGCAGATTTCTGTCACAGATAGCCCAGTAGCATCTGATCGAACGGTCAACCTAGAGCCAGTTAGGATGAACGATACGATGGTGTAGGTCTTACAACGTAAGAAGGTTCCGCTGGTCAAGGTCCTGTGGATGAATCATGGGTAGGAAGAGCATACCTGGGAGCCATAGGATTTGATGCAGCAGAAATACCTTGATCTCTTCGAGTCAGGTATACTTTTAACTTTCTAAGGGATGTTACATGCTTTAATTTCAATAGAACCAAGTAGGTCTAACTTTAATTTTGGGGACACAATTTTTATTTTTATGTATTGGGATTTGTAAGATCCCTCAAATAACTGGACCCCAAGGAGTGGTTTTGTAATGACTAGGGCATGACAAAACCTTAGGAAGCTCAAGAAGACCAGGTGAACTAGGGCATAAAGGTAGAAATCACTTTGGTCTACAAATAGCATAATTCAAATACCAATCCTAGAGTTTGACTTTATGTCTTTAACTTGACTCCATGACCCCACCATAGCACTCCAAACCCTTTAATAGGTCCATTGGGTCACTAAGGACCCATTGAGGGCAACCTAAGTGATCGAGTTGACCAAAGTCAACCCTAACCCTAGAGTGGTCAAAGTGCCATATTATTGGTCAAGTGACCTCTAAGGTGCCAAACCAACCCTACCCAAGTCCCCCTAGACCTTAGGAGAGGCCAATGGGTCACTAAGGACCCATTGTGGTCAACACAAAAGGTCAAATTGACCAAAGTCAACTCAACTCTAAAATGGGTCAAATTAACTCAAGTTGACCTAACCTACCCCAATCCACTTGGGCTAACCTAATTTTAGTGGTCTAAAAGCTTTAGGAGGTTGATATTTACCTAAACTGCCACTCAAATTCTGGAGGGTGTGACTAGGAGAGAGAAACCAAGTTTCCCCTTTAATGGAGGAGAAAGAAAGTGAAGAAGTAAAGGTCGTTCATAGCCAAGGGAGGTAAAGGGCTTCCCCAATTGCTGAGAATTCATTCCCCCTTCAGTTTTGAGAAGATTAAGAGCCTCTCACGGCTAATTAGTGTCTGAATCCAGTGGATTTAGGAGTGGTCAAAATTTCTTCCCCATGGTCATTAATGGCCATTGAAGCTTAGACCCTTCTTCTCCACCATTTGATTCTTTTAAAAGCTTCCCAAGACCCATAGCAGTAGTTTCTACCAATCCCTTTAAGGATATGAGCCATATGGTAGTGTGGTTGTAGAGCACCCCAAATCACCACCACCGGCAATGGCGACACGACAATCGACCCGACTCAAGCCACCCTAGAAGGTCCTGTCTTCCTCCTCTCTCTGTGTGGATAGATCTCCATCTATTGACCCCAATGTTTGGGTCCAATTGGCCCCAGATCAAGGGAACCAAGATCTTGGTTTTTCAAGCTTTTCTTCCATCCACCATTCACTGTTCCGGCCATCTCCGGCCGGTCTACCACCGTGAATCGCTGGCCAACACTTTAGCAGAGGTGGTGGTGGCAGTGGCCGGCCGAGAAGGGGCGCGGGTGGTCGGGAAATCACAAGCAAAGTCAGCCCAGGATGGAGTAATCTGAGTCGTTGGCATGATGGAGAAGATGAACGGATTTCGTTCGTTAGCGCGTCAAGATTCGTGCTGCCCAATTATATTAAGGATTATTATTATTTCATTATGTCACAATAATTGCTGGGTTTTGAATTAAATATTAAAAATACTTAGGGCCCTCTACTGGGAAAATTGTTTACATCAAAGTTGTATCCCTTAAGGTCTAGTTTATTTTATATTTAACTTCAACCCATTTAGGTCAGTGGTCTAACCACAGCACTCAAAATGGTCTAGTCTATACATAGGGTTAACTAGAGACAAAATTGAATTCCCCCATTAACCCCCCATTAAAATGCCTTGATATTTGGACTATGGGTTACTCATATCTATACCCCTAACATATCAAAAAATGGGAATTTTTGGAAAACATTTTTCTATAGTTTTTGTAAATATTAAATAATCCCTATATGGGTTATTTAGAGGGTCTAATGACATCACAATCTCCCAAAATTTTGGTGGATGGCCCTTAGGGTCATGATAAGTCACTAGTACAAATCTCAATTAATTTGGGGCTAATTTGAGTAGGTATTGATGTGACCAAAGTTTGGTCCCTAAGGGGCAAGTTAGGGCAAATGTGTTTTTGATGGGTTGAGTGTCCAATCATCATCCAAAAGGGATGAAACCATGACAACTGACTTAATGTCATATAAAACACCCCCACAAGAGATATTGGGTGGTTTAGGATTGGAATGCCCTAGAACCCTAGTGTGAACCCTAGGGTTGAGTTTTGAGCTCAAAGAAGGACATGTGACCATATGTCCTTGGAATGTCTTGCAACTTGGTAGATGAATTCATAGGGTGGAAATAAGCCCTAGAAAATGTTATTAGAGTTTTTAGGAACTTACATCCCCTCAAAAATAGTTTAGGACCAATTAGGGTACTTTTACTCATAATTTTATTGCATGATTATATTATCTTGGATGTTCATGAAACTTAGGCAGTGATCTTATATAATGGTTAATAATCTCTGGAAAGTTTGGTATGTATTTTGAAATAATATTTATAGTACTTCATTCACAAACATAGTAATTGCCCTATTAGTAAGAAAAATTATTATGCATTATTTACTCACTGGAAAATTATGAAATTTGGTTTGAGGACATTTTATGGCTTCATCATACTCTGTGAATTTCATAAAATTATTAGAAGCCTTTTCATATAGGATGCTTCACAAAGTGCCTTGTGTAGAATATTCTTAAATGATTTATTTATGTGGCCAAATGTATTTAGAATATTACTAAATTGGGTCAATTGTCATTTCTGGTCACTTTTAACATCAAGTAATTTTTATATAATTTTTAGATGACTATTTCTATTATTCCTGTCTTGCCCTATTATTGTGGTTATTTAGCCAATAATTAGTTTGGAAATTAACACCTTTTTGAAAAATAGTGAAATTCAGTAATTATAGTTATTTTGATGATATACTCGTGTCATAATTTTGTTAAGGCCATATAATTTCAGATGATTGTACTTGGTGATCAAAAGCATAGTTGACCTGATGCTGTAAAAAATTAAATAAATTCCAAATAAATTAGGAAAAATATTATATTTTGGATTTACCCTGAAAATATAATATTAGACCCCCCCAGTAATAATCTTAGGTCATTTGGATGAATATTTGGAGGGGGTCATCATTCATGCACATCATGTAGTTCATTAGGCCTACACATAGTAAAGCTGTAGAAATAAGATAACATGTAAGCTTTGGAATGGGAAGGTTGGATAGATGGTGTACTTGGTCTGATTGGATGTGAAAGAGGTTATAAGTAGGAGTCAGGTTGTGAGAGCCTGGTTGACTAGGATGCAAGGTTGTTCTTGGGATCGACCTTGGATCGTCTTTCCCTAGAGGAAGTTTAAATTGACTTAAGGTTAGATAAAGTGTAAGATCAGTAGATTTGGGACGTGGGTAGATACCAATAATAATAAGTATATTGTGAAAGGGAGCTTTGGGCTTCAGCCCATTATAGTTCCTAGTGCTGTTGGGTCCATTTCCCACAATGTCCTAGATTTTAAGAAGTAAAATATGTCAATGAGCATACACAATGGTATACTTAAAACATGTTCAAGTTCATACATGCAGGTTTGTCCTAGTAATAATGATGGGACAAGTAGTCTAAGTGTCTTAGTCAGGAAATCTCCCACCTAAGGTGTGGATAGACAGAAATCTATCTAAGTCCACATGCATTGAGTGAAAGCTACTCACTCAACGCCAGATGACTTATAGCGCTGAGTGGAGCCAATAGAGTCAAACCCAAAGTAATGGCAGGCTGGAAAAGTGGTTAAGTCCACATGCATTGAGTGAAGTCAACTCACTCAACGTCATACAACAAAAAGCTGTGAGACAGGCTAATGCAGTAATAACCTAAGCAGAAATAAGCAAAAATGTTGCTAAGTCCACAACCATTGAGTGTAGCTCACTCACTCAATGTCATAGCTTCATAATCATTGAGTATAGCTCAGTCAGTCAATGCCACAAGAAAACTATGAATATTTATAAAGTCCACAGGCGTTGAGTGAGGCAAGCTCACTCAACGCCATATGATAATGCATTGTCTAATTCTCAAAGAGAGTGTTTTTATTAGATATAGAAATTTGGCTAAGTCCAAATGCATTGAGTGTAGCTCACTCACTCAACGCCAGATAACAGAAGAGTCTGTTAAGAAGTTTGGCATTGAGGAGAGCTTACTCACTAAACGCCAAGTAGTAGAAAGCTAAGCTAAGGAAAAAAGTGTTGAGTGAGGCTTGCTCACTCAACGCTGTCAATGTTGTCATTACCTAAAAGCAGAAAAGTTGCCCAAGTGTTTTGGCGTTGAGTGTAGCTTACTCACTAAACGCCTAGATAGACAGAATTCTGTCTAAGTGTTTTGGCGTTGAGTGAAGTTCATTCACTAAATGCCTATTCTACTGATTCTCGATTTTGGCTAAGTCAACAGGTGCTGACGTCAGTAAAATCGACAAAGTCAACAGATTTCAAATCAAGTACGGAGAAGCTACAGAACACGATAAACTCTACTGGGAATCTACTATCCGTCTTCTTCCGTTAAATAAGGGTATAGCTGGAAGCTGCAGGTGAGGCCCACTTATCTCTAAGAGCCTTTGATCGGCGAACTACATAAGGAAGAGATGAGCCAACGTGCAAGAGAACTTTTAGGGCATTATCAATTTCAAAAGTTTACAGCCGGACTTCGTCTCTCTCGCCATTATTGACTGGAAAGAGCTTGAAGTATTCCTACAGGAACAAAAAGTTCAGTGAGCTATTGCTTCTTCATCTGCTACAGCATAATCAGAAAGGTTTCTAATAGAGGAAGAAAGTAGAGCCTTCATTATCCAGTGGGCTCAGTTGGCTGATTGAAGAACACAAGTTCACCTTGTTCTTCAGCAAGATCAGAATCTTCATTCTGAGTTTCTTCCAGCAGAATTTCTACCTGCTGGTGTGAAGCAAGATAGTATTGAGATAACTCAACCCTAGCTTTTGACACAGAGAAATTTCCCTGTATTAAAGTATTCAAATACTCATCTCTCTGTAGGATCCAATTGGATCTGAGATTGTAGGGCCACTGGCCTGAGGTAGGGCAATATTGCCTTAGTAGTAGGAGAGTGAAGCTCTCTAAGTTGTAGGATCCAACTGGACATAAGCTAAAGGGCCACATTCCTGAGGTAGGGCAAGTTGCCTGAGCTGTAGGAGAGTGTAACTATCTGAGGTAGGATCCTTAGGATTTGAGGTAGGGCTGTCCTCCCAGCCTGAGTATAGGGCCTTTTGCCTGAGGTAGGTGATCAGCTGATCATTGAGTTGTAGGCCCTTGTGGCTGAGCTGTAAGTCTTGGAGGAGACTGAGAGATCTTGAGGGATCGGAGGTGTAAGCTTCTTGGAGTAGTGTTTTGGAGAAGTACCTTGACTAATAGGAAGTTGGTAAGGTAGGAGGAGAGTGGATGTACCCACAAGTTGGGGAGCCACTATAAATTTGTGTGTGCTTCTCTGTATTGTTTTCTTTGTGCATGTCCTTAAAAGCAAACTACTGCCAACACATTTAGTGCTAAAGGAAAAACTAAAAAAAGAGAATAATAACAGTAAAATGACCTATTCACCCCTAGGTTGCAAGCTACCTTAAAAACAAAGACTTTCAAGTGGTATTAGGAGAGAGGTTGCTCAAAAAGAATCTAATCATCTGAGTGATTCTCCAAGGTAGCTATAGATAGTCCTTATTGGTTCAGGAGTGAACTACAAGGAGCTAGGTGCCATTAAGCTTCATATCTACAGGAAAGAAGGTTTTGGCATCTAGAAGGAAAGGTTAGGCTGTTCATGGAAGCAGCTGACCCTAGAATCTTCATAACAGTTAAGGAATGACCTTTCATCCCTATGAAAGTGTCAATTCTGGATGGAAATGTCTAGACACCCAAGACATATACTGAGATGACAAAGGATGAAGTCATTCTTGCCACTAAGGACAAGAGGGCTCAGAACATCATTGTTAGTGCAATTGATGATTCTACCCTTCAGAATCCTATTCACTGCACAAATGTAAAGGAAATCTGGGTAACTCTAGTGATCTATATGGAAGGCATAGAGGAAGTCAGGGATGATAGAAAGTCCATGCTCAACCAGGAGTATGAAGCTTTCAGATAGTCTAAGGGAGAAGACATAACCACCTACTATGAAAAATTCTTTAGGATAGTGAATGAACTAAGGACCTTTGGAAGGATCTTTAGTCATTATGATCTAAATGATAAGTTCCTTAGGTATCTCACCAGAGACTGGGACATACATATTTGTGCCATCAGAGAAGTGGCCAAGCTGGGTGACACTTCACCCCAATCTTTATTTGGTAAACTGCTCTCATATGAGATGCAGTTAACTATCCGAAAAGAGGAAGAGACCAACTACAAGTCTCAGGCCAAAGAGAAGTCTGTGGCCTTCAAAGCTGAAGCCACAAAGAAAAGTAGGAGGAATACCCCTTCTCCTCTAAGAAGACCAACAGATTCATACTGCACTGAATCAGAAGCATCAGACAGCAACATGTCTGATGAGGACTTTGCCGTCTTCTCCATGATGCTCCATAGGCTGATGAAGAAGAAGATCTGCAAGAGCAAACCCTCCTCCTTAGCACATAACTGGAAGAAATCCTCCAAGGAGGACAGGTATGGATCTAAACCCAATAAACACAATTCCACTAATATTATTTGTTACTTCTACAACAAGCCAGGGTATGTCATTGCTGATTGCCCAGTGAAGAGAAGTGAGGATAGTGAGAAGAAATCTCACCAAACGCACAAGGGAAAGAAAGAAAACTCCTTTGTGGATAAGAAAGAGAAAAGCTGGACAGACTCATTATCATCTGATTCTAAAGAAGAAGAAGCATACATTAGGCTAGTTGTTGTTGCTGCTAAAGATAAAGCTGTTATAGAAGGAGAATTCTATCCTCCAGTGAGGATAGGAATCAGGGCCCCTCTGACATAATCAGACAGTGACTCAGATGTGGAAGAAGAAGCCCACAGTTACAGAGTGCTGATGGCAATGACTGATGAAGAGGGCAGCCAGGAACAACCTGGTCAAAGTAAGGTACATTCCCTATCTAGTTCTGTGTCTGGGTATGAGACTAGTCCTTGTACAGAGGCCTCTTCATCTAATGGTGAAGATGATTCTGTCTCAGAAGGTGATGTCAATCAACTGATTGACTGATATGTTGAACTTCTTAATGCCTTTAAAAATTACAAGAAGTTTACTAAGATACAGGCTAAGGAGATTCTATCTCTTCAGCCAGTTGCTTCCCAGCTTGCAGAAACAGCATCTGTGCTGAATCAGACTATAAGGGAACTTAGTCAACTGAAAACCCTTTCAGGCATCCAGATGGAGGCTATCAAGAGCAAGAATAGTCTCATTAGAGATCTTGAGGAAAAGCTCCAGAGGGAGAAAGGTATTGTGGCCAGTTTCTCACAACCCAATACAGTGTTGCCCTTTATAGACTCTTTCTCCTCACAGAAGGGTAAGAAGGGGTTGGGATTTAAGGGTAACACAAGACCATCCCATCCCAAAGGGAAAGGGAAAGTTCCAGTTATGCCAATGGAATCTAAGCCACCAATCCCATTCAAGAGGGTGATATTCCCTTCAAATAGGTATGACCAGGAAAGTATATATGGTCACTATATGAATGGTGCATCCACAAGTGGAACAAAAGATGTTCTCAGCCATTGTAGAAGGTATAGCAGGGTGAGTTCCTTTAAGGCTGCTCATGAAGAAATTCAAATGGCCCATCATGGACCATTTATTTTGGTGCTACAGCCCCCTCTCTAAAAAATGTGGCTGCAACCCATTCTCTGTACCTGCCAGCACAGAATCTGACTAAGGGTCAGTCTGCCAGCTTGCCTAACATGGCTATTTCTGATGCTATCAAGAGCACATTATCTGAAAAAAAAATATGCTACTGATAGGATTCAAAACATGCCACACAAGCCATCAAGCATACTTACCTTCAGAAGAATCCATGCTGAAAGAAATCAAAAAATAGTTATTGCACCTCTTCCTTCTATTAAGACTGTAGTCAATCCAGCTGTAAGGCCTACACAAAAGAAGATACAACATACATGATTATTGGTGTTGTGGCAAGGTAGGCCATTATGCCATTGACTGCTGGCATAATCCTGATGAGTGATTATTTATACATGTTTTGATCTATGTTTTAATATCAATTCTAATTCAAGGTTATAATACTTCATGTAAAAACTTAAATAAACGGTTTGTTTTTAGTTTTATTCTTCAATTAGTTTGTTTGTCAATTTTAACCATCACTTTAATCTACTATATTATGTTTTGTGGTAATGTTCACGGTCCGACCGGTTTGGACGGCCTGAACGGAGTTGAACCATCATGTTATTTTAAAATATATATATAGGATCTAATAATCTATATATAATTACAATAATAATACTACATAAAATAATAATAATGTAAAGAAAAAGAGTTAATATAATGTATATAAATTAATTACAATGTACTTATAAATTATAATATAATATGTTAAGTAAAGTATTATTAATATTTAAATATTATTATATAAGTAATATTATATATATTATCTTTTAAATAAAATTTTATTACGAATGTATAATATTATTTAAAAATGTTTTAAATTATATTGTAAATAATATAATTATATTTTAAAATAGCATAAGATTGTAAGAATTATAGTATAATAAAATCTGTATTTTATATATTATAAATATATTATATTCAGGATTTAAGCATCAAAGGCTAATTGGCCTAGTGGAGTGGGAGTTCTGTTGAGTTTCAATAGGTTGCGGGTTCGACTCCAGGCTGTGGTTTTTTACGCAAATTTAATCCCAACCTGCCAGGACCTGCAACCCGCCAAGACCGCTGCCCGACCCGCCAGTTGCCAGGACCTACAACCCGCCAAGATCGCTTCCCGACCCGCCAGCTGCCAGGACCTGCAACCCACCAAGACCGCTGCCCGACCCGCAAACTGCCAGCCCTGCCCGACCCGCCAGCTGCCAGCCCAACCCGTCATCCTTATCCAGCCAGCCAACTCAGCTGCCAAGTCAGCTCCATCCTTATCCAAGCCACCACGTGTCAAGCTGTCCAATAGCCAGCTATCCCATAAGCTGATTTTCAGCTTTTGCAAAAGCTATTTGGCAGCTTTTCCATAAGTTGTTTGACAACTTTTCCAAAAGTTCTTTTCAAAAAGCATTTATTTTTTCTATAAATAGAGGGCTAGAGCTTTGTAAAATAATTGGAACACCAGCAGATTCCTTAAGAACTGTTAGGGTTCCCCAGCTCTCTGACAAAGAACTAGTAGTAGCTTTCAAGTATTCCAAGTTCTGTAAGTTGTAATTTTTTTCAGCTTTCTTTTCAGCTTTGTAGGAAGTTGTAATAACTTTTGAATTTATAAAATAGAATATTTCAATTTCAATTCTCAGTACTTTACAGTTTTATTTTCTGTTTTACGTTACTTTATTTTCTCATACTATCCCGAATGAAAGGCGAAGCTCTGCTTATGTCCTGGATTAAGATAGCGTGAAACTGCTTTCAAAACTATTTTTCAAAACCTTATTATTTCATACTATCCCGAATGAAAGGCGAGGCGAAAGCCTATGACCTGGATTAAGATAGTGTGAAAGCTTTTCAAAAGTTTAGATTTTACTACCCTATCCCGAATGAAAGGCAAAGCAAAAACTTAAGTCCTGGAATAAGATAGATAGGTAGATATTATTTTTTGCACTTTATACCGCCCCCATCCCGATGAGAGGATAAGAACCCTTAGCACTTGGTCAAGATGAGATCTCGACTGGATATTATTTTCAACTATTTTAAGTCTACGTTCTAGTTATTCTAACTAGGGTTTACTATTAATTGATCATATACTAGGTGAAGAGACACTACGTTTAATGTTAACCCGTTTTAAACGCAAGCCTCCCTTATTGTACTTTCGAGTCAGTGATGCTACCAAAGGGTCGTTAAGTTAGGTAATCAAGAAATAGAGTTGTTCTTTAATAGGTGAATTAATATTCTCCCATAGTAATTCTGAAATCAAGGACTACCTTCTGAGTTCTTATCTTGATAAAACCACGTATTTATATTTTTCTGTCTTTTATATTTTTTGTTTTTAATATAAACACCACTCCGTTCTTTCGATAAGATAATAGTCTATTCTAAAAAGTAGAATAATTAACACCGATCCTAGGAAAAATACGACCTTGATATTTTTTACAAAATACTATACTCCTATGAAATATGTACTCTTGCCCCTTAATCCACATGATATAAGTAGGTAAAAAAGAGATAGACTTATATACGTAAAAGATTATATAACACCAAATCTATCCTCTTTAAATAAAAATTTACTTATCAAATCCTAATGTGGACAGGACCAAAGTTAGTCCACCTGTCAAAAAACTTGTTGGTGGACATGTTCGGTTTCAGACTAATATGCACCTAGGACCGACTAGATATTGGGGTCCTAAGGTAAATGAAACTGTATATTACAGGATAGTCCAAGTGGCCATACCCTTATATGGTACTTGAACAGTGGTTGTTCTAGGCACATGACTGGGACAAGGGACAACTTGAAGATGTACACTCCAGTAAAAGATGGACCCAAAGTAATCTTTGGTGGTTCAGATAGAGGGGTAACAAGAGGCTATGGAAAGATCACCAATGGTATAGTCACCATAACTAAGGTAGCTTATGTTGATGGGTTGCAACACAACCTTAAAGCATAAGCCAGCTCTCTGATCTTGGCTATGTTATTGTCTTCCACAAGGATCAGTGCCTAATTAGGAGGTCAAGTGACCAAAAGGTCATATTGAAAGGCACTAGGAGTGAAAATATTTATTGCTTAAACTTTCAATGTTTAGATACAGACTCTCCTACCTGTCTAGTGGCAAATGAGAAAGCCTCTTATTGTGTGCTATGGCACAAGAGGCTTGCCAATGTAAATTACAAGATTATTGGTAAGCTCTTTAGTCAAGAGCTAGTTAGGAATGGTCCCAATATGAAGTGCTACAAGGAGGGAATATGTTCTGCTTGTCAAAAGGGCAAGTAGACAAAAGCTTCCTTCAAGGGCATTGGGACTAAAGATTCTATGAGGTGCCTATGCCTCCTGTATATAGACTTGTTTGGTCCTATGATTGTTCATAGTCTTGGCAGGAAGGTCTACACCCTTGTGGTTATTGATGACTTTTCCAGGTTTGCTTGGGTGTTCTTCCTCAAGAGAAAGAATGAAAGCCTTGATATCTTCATTAAGTGTGTCAAGCAAATTCAGAATGAGTTCAACAGCTCTGTGGTCAAAATCAGAAGTGACCATGAGACTGAATTTCTATGAAGAGCATGGGATTCATCATGAATTCTCTTCACCTATAACACCCCAGTAAAATGAGATTATTAAGAGGAAAAATAGAACACTCATAGAGGCTGGAGGGACCCTACTGAATGACACATCTATCCCATAATATTTCTGGGCAGAGGCAGTCAACACTGCATGCCATGTCCTCAACAGAGCCTCTATCACCAAGATCCACAAGAAAACTCCCTATAAGATCTTGAAAGGCAGAAAAGCAAACCTGAGTTATCACAGAATCTTTGGTAGTAAGTGTTATGTGCTTCATAATGGAAATTCCTATATAACTAAGTTTGCTGCCAAGTCCTTTGATGGGATTTTTGTTGGGTATAGCAACCATAACAAAGCTTATAGGATCTACAACTTGAAAAGCCAAGTTATAGAAGAGTCTGTACATGTAGTCTTTGATGAGTCTACCATGATTTACAGTGAGCGACCAAGCTTCTCTTCTAGTACTGTAGATATAGAAATGATGGTGGAAAAGTTAGCCATCAAGGATGTAGCTCCAGTGATGCAAGATGAAGTGGATATACCAGAAGGTCCACCAGACACACTTGGATCAGATGAAGATCAGCATGAAGCTATTCCAAAAGCTATTGTTGAAAGAATATCGCCTCCTACAATCAGGCATTTGAGAGACCATTGATGAAGATTTTCTATAGTTTTAAAATATATCCAAACTAAAATCTCAAATAGGCAAGTGCACCTATCGAAATATAGTATAGGAATGTCGTATTCGACTCGGGGCTGACGAGTACTTGTACTCACAAGAAAAGCTATTATCTTATCGGACGGAAAAGTTGGTTTTTGTTTTAAAACGGAAAAGGAAAAACTAAGCGTTAATCTAAGAAATAGAAATACGATTTTGAGGAGGCTAGCACTTGATCTAGAATTCCCTTGAGATAAAATAAACCTTCTTGTAAAATAAAGCAATGCAAGCTCTTATCTACTCACTCGACCGTGGAGGTTCCTAAAGTATAGTAGCGTCTCTCTCGAGCTCATGCTTCTAACTAACCTTAGGTTGATCGATTAAGACCTCTCGGCCAGTCGAAACCCCTAAGCTTGCTTTAGGCGGTGAACCCCACTATTGGATTTGACTCCAATCCGGATGATTTACGTCATCCTCTCTCGAGGAGTGCATTCAACTCCTTTTATCTTTGAGTGATCTCCTCGTATCCGCAACCTCTCGGTCATTTAGGATACGGATCTTAGATCGAAGATCATATACGCGTAATATGAATTCGAAGAAATGAAAATCAAAGATAATTCGTAGCGAGTAAGATGAAGAACAAGACTTTTGATAAAAAGGAAGAAATTATTTTATTGCAAGCTTCATCAAAATCAAGTGCTAAATGAAAACTAACTACTCATCATAATTAGAGAATTACAAGATAAGAAAAGGAGAGACGTGATTAAATTGAAAAGCAAACTAGAATTGAAACTTACACAAAGTAAAACTAAGTTAAGAAATGTAAATTGCAGTAAAATAAAGCAAGAACTACAGGATTCCTACTCCTAAAATTCTATCCAATTCGACTCCCTCAGCATCTGCAGCTATCTGGAATTTATAGGAAAATTTCTGTTTGGTCACGCCCTAGGTCACGCCCATGACCTAGGGCGTGTCAGGCTCGGAACAGTCGTCTTGAAACCCCGGGAACGTTGTACGAGAAACCGCCAAAATCTGATAACTGATGGGTCACGCCCCTAGGTCACGCCCGTGACCTAGGGCGTGTCAAGCTTGTTTCTGGAAAACTGCGCGAAACTGAAAATAGCGGGAATAAAGTGCAGTTGATGGAGGGGTCACGCCCCTGGTCACGCCCGTGACCTAGGGTGTGTCAAAGCTGAAACGTCAATCTGGCAGCAATGGCAGGAACGGCAGAATAATTTGGCTGGAAACGCCTGTGACACGCCTGTGATATGACCTTGTCACGCCCGTGACCTGGGCGTGTCATCTTAATCCGACGTGGCACAATCAGTTGTTCTTTCGTAGGCTGTCACGCCCCGTGTAAGGGGTACATGGGCGTGTCAGGGCCGGTCGACGATCTTCGAGCGCGGGTCGACGGGCTCTGGCTGCAGGCTGGATTTTTGTGTGTCACGCCCCTGTGTCACGCCCAGGTAGGGCATGTCACAGGGCGTGTCTAGGCCAGTAAATAGGAAAATTCCTGTTTTGCTCCAAAAAATATATATATTAGCCCTGCAAGGTTAAAAATCAATTTATTAGAACATATAAATATAAAATGTAGAAACTTGTTACTTATAAACTTAATATTATAAAATTGATATAAAATATCTATTATTAATATAAAATAGTAAATAAAAATATAGAAATAATTAGAGTTATCAAATACCCCCATACTTATCCGTTTGCTAGTCCCGAGCAAACAACTTCCTATAGAGGGTAGAGAAATTTTAAATGCGAGAAAAGAGAATTGAACCTAAGGAGTAAAATGTGAAGTCTTATGCCTATGCTTGTAGAAATTTTTGTAGAAAGACTTACTCAGCATATAAATTAGGTTTTTACTTTTCTTAAAATGTGTTTCCACTATTATTTTTACTTTTTAAAATAAAAAATCCGGCAAATCATAAAATTATATTTAGGGAGAGTGTAGCGTGTGTACTAAGATAACATTGCACGAAGGAAGATCGAGATACCCTCCAAAGAAATCCATCAATGTCGATGGCCATAGGCTTGCCCCTTCACACTCTCGCCACTGCACTAGTTTAACTTAAAAACATAAATCAAAAGGACTTAATTAGGTTGAAGCGTAGGCTTAGGTTTTTGGTGAGGGTGATCAAAGATAAAAACGGTGGCAATCACACCAAAACCTAGAGAGAACTTGAACACAAAAATTTTCTATTGCTCTAAAAATATAGCCAATTTTCTAATCCTTTTGTTTTTTTTCTTATTTTCCAACTCCCTCATCATGTTGAAAATTCTCTTCTACCTCTTCATTTTTTTTCATAATAAATTTTTTCTCTTTTTTTTTTGTTTTGAAAAGGAAAGAAGATTAAATCAACTCTTTTTTTTAAGAAAAGAGCCACCAAAATAAAAAGGCTCCTAATCACTCACAAACCATGTTTGTATATTTATGTTCAAGCTTGGTCTTAGGTGTGCAATTAGGTTGCTTTTTAGGCTTTGGTAAAGTGCTTGGTGGAGCTTAAAACAAAGGAATAGGGAAATAGGCTCAAAATGGCTTAACAAAGATAAAAATTTTGGGTACGGATACAAAAGCTCAAACTGGCCAAAAGAAGTGCCTAAATCATATTTATGCTAATGAGTCTAACTTATGCAAAGTCTTGAGAATAGTTAGAGGGCAAGTTCTAGACATCGAGAAAGAATACTTCTCTCTTGATCCGCGAAATATCTCTCTAGCAAACTTCTACTTACTCACCTAAAGTATTTTAAAGTTTTACCGGTTTTCAAACTTAAAGTAAAATAAAACATTTTCACGCATTTAAAAAAATGAAAATCTAAATATATGCTGAATATTTAAATCTACATAAAATTCTACTTACACGTGCACTTAACTAGAAACACAACATGGCCAACAGTTTTACTCCAAAATTCAAAATTCAATTAAAACATTAAAATTCTCTAAACACTATATAAAAGTTAAATTACTAGGAATTTTGCATGTGAATAAATAAGGAAATAAAGACTTCTCTAATTAAAAATTTAATTTTTGATTTTCTATTTTTTTTCGTTTTTTTTTAATAATACAAAGAAAACAAAATTTTTTGTAATTTATAAAGATTTATATATATATATATACTTTTGATTTTTTAAATAAAGACAAAAACTAAGAATCCACCCCCATACTTAAAAATAAACATTGTCCCCAATGTTTATAAGTCAAGTACGAGGGGGGAAAGAAAAAACAAATTGAAAAATTTTTAGAAGCAAAGAAAATAAATGCATAAAAATTAAAGATAAGCATGAGGTGTCTCCCAAGAGCGCTTTTCTTTTTCCCGTCTTTAAGCTAGATGGTATTGGTTAGGAAAAAGGGAAATAAAATTTTAAGTGTAAGGGCAACTCCCTTAATTCCCGCTTGGGTGAGTACGCCGAAGACGCTCGCCAAGCTACTCCTCCGCTTGCTTCTTGATTTTTCTTCTTTGAATGGTGGTCTTGAGGGTGTAAATTCAAATCACCTATGCATACCTGAGGTGATGTGAATTTTTGTAGATGAGCGGCAAAGGGATCGTTGATGACATTGGATTGCAACGGCTCATCGTCTACATGAAAATCATTAGAATAAGAAAAATCAAAAAGAAACGTGTTAGAAACAATTTCACACGGAGGAGGGTCGTGTGAAAGAAATTGATCAAGCTCCGGTTGTTTATTTTCGAAAATTAATTTTTCTTCCGTAGTTGGAGTTAAAATTAAATCATCGGAAGCATCAGGTTCATAAATTTTCGCTCCTAAATAATCATAAATTGTGTCTGTAATTTCATAAATAGGAGAACAATTGGTAGTAGTAGGAGGAGAAATATATTCTTCTTCTACTCCCCCCAGTGCGTCCATACACTTAACAAATTCTTGAAATAAATGCTTTTCTTCTTCTTCGGTATAAGAAACTAAAGGAGAACATGAAGAGTCATGTTCCACATTAGCATCATTATCCGAAGATGGAGAAAAATCGCTAAAATTAATAAAAGTCTCATCCAAATTTTGGGGGGAAGAATCATATGAAATTTTAGAGAAATCCCCAGAATTAGGAGAGAATTTTTGCGGTGCTGAAAAAGAAGAACAAGAAGTCGGATCTAAATAAAAATCATCATTACTCGGGAATCTTTTCGGGTGATCATGTCGGAAAGCAACATCCGAGGAAGAAGAAAAACTATTAAAATCAGGAAAATTGTTCTCATTGAAGCTTGAAAAAGTATTTTCATGAAAATTATTTTCCCCAAAATTTGAAGAATTAATTTCATTAAAATTAGAAAAATTATTGGAAAAATTATTTTCATGAAAATTCGATAAAGGGTTCTCATTAAAGTAGGAATAATTATTTTCAGAATTATTGTGAAAATTATAAGAATAATTTTGATGATAAAAATAATAACATTCCTCACTTCGATGAGGGGCACCACAAAAATTACACAAAATTTGGCGCTGTCTTGCAGCTTGCAAAAGATTAATTTTATGTTGGAGCTCGGCAATTTGAGCGGCCAATTTTGATAACATATTTTTTTATTGTAAGAAGAAAAGAAAACAACCGGTACTTAATAGAATGGAATTAGAAATAAAATAAAAATGAATATGGGTCAAGAAAGAGAATGATAAAATAAAAGTTTTACAATTAAAAATTTATAAATAAAATTTCCGGGACTTCCCAAGGGCTACCCAATGACGGGTTCGCAACGTACTAGGCGGTATTGCGGGATGAAAACCCGGCACGGCCCTTTCGCAAGAAACTTTAATTATAAAAAATTTAAGTTAAAACTTTTAAAGAAAACAAACAAAATAAAAAAAAATGATAAGAATAATAGATTCTTGCTTTCAAAATATCGACAAAGAAAAGTCCCCGGCAACGGCGCCAAAAACTTGATGAAGATTTTCTATAGTTTTAAAATATATCCAAACTAAAATCTCAAATAGGCAAGTGCACCTATCGAAATATAGTATAGGAATGTCGTATTCGACTCAGGGCTGACGAGTACTTGTACTCACAAGAAAAGCTATTATCTTATCGGACGGAAAAGTTGGTTTTTGTTTTAAAACGGAAAAGGAAAAACTAAGCGTTAATCTAAGAAATAGAAATACGATTTTGAGGAGGCTAGCACTTGATCTAGAATTCCCTTGAGATAAAATAAACCTTCTTGTAAAATAAAGCAATGCGAGCTCTTATCTACTCACTCGACCGTGGAGGTTCCTAAAGTATAGTAGCGTCTCTTTCGAGCTCATGCTTCTAACTAACCTTAGGTTGATCGATTAAGACCTCTCGGCCAGTCGAAACCCCTAAGCTTGCTTTAGGCGGTGAACCCCACTATTGGATTTGACTCCAATCCGGAAGATTTACGTCATCCTCTCTCGAGGAGTGCATTCAACTCCTTTTATCTTTGAGTGATCTCCTCGTATCCGCAACCTCTCGGTCATTTAGGATACGGATCTTAGATCGAAGATCATATACAAAAACTTGATGAAGATTTTCTATAGTTTTAAAATATATCCAAACTAAAATCTCAAATAGGCAAGTGCACCCATTCAAATATAGTATAGGAATGTCGTATTCGACTCGGGGCTGACGAGTACTTGTACTCACAAGAAAAGCTAATATCTTATCGGACGAAAAAGTTGGTTTTTGTTTTAAAACTGAAAAGGAAAAACTAAGCGTTAATCTAAGAAATAGAAATATGATTTTGAGGAGGCTAGCACTTGATCTAGAATTCCTTTGAGATAAAATAAACCTTCTTGTAAAATAAAGCAATGCGAGCTCTTATCTACTCACTCGACCGTGGAGGTTCCTAAAGTATAGTAGCGTCTCTCTCGAGCTCATGCTTCTAACTAACCTTAGGTTGATCGATTAAGACCTCTCGGCCAGTCGAAACCCCTAAGCTTGCTTTAGGCGGTGAACCCCACTATTGGATTTGACTCCAATCCGGAAGATTTACGTCATCCTCTCTCGAGAAGTGCATTCAACTCCTTTTATCTTTGAGTGATCTCCTCGTATCTGCAACCTCTCGGTCATTTAGGATACGGATCTTAGATCGAAGATCATATACGCGTAATATGAATTCGAAGAAATGAAAATCAAAGATAATTCGTAGCGAGTAAGATGAAGAACAAGACTTTTGATAAAAAGGAAGAAATTATTTTATTGCATGCTTCATCAAAATCAAGTGCTAAATGAAAACTAACTACTCATCATAATTAGAGAATTACAAGATAAGAAAAGGAGAGACGTGATTAAATTGAAAAGCAAACTAGAATTGAAACTTACACAAAGTAAAACTAAGTTAAGAAATGTAAATTGCAGTAAAATAAAGCAGCAACTACAGGATTCCTACTCCTAAAATTCTATCCAATTCGACTCCCTCAGCATCTGCAGCTATCTGGAATTTATAGGAAAATTTCTGTTTGGTCATGCCCTAGGTCACGCCCGTGACCTAGGGCGTGTCAGGCTCGGAACCGTCGTCTTGAAACCTCGGGAACGTTGTACGAGAAACCGCCAAAATCTGATAACTGATGGGTCACGCCCCTAGGTCACGCCCGTGACCTAGGGCGTGTCAAGCTTGTTTCTGGAAAACTGCGCGAAACTGAAAACAGCGGGAATAAAGTGCAGTTGATGGAGGGGTCACGCCCCTGGTCACGCCCGTGACCTAGGGCGTGTCAAAGCTGAAACGTCAATCTGGCAGCAATGGCAGGAACGGCAGAATAATTTGGCTGGAAACGCCTGTGACACGCCCGTGACATGACCTTGTCACGCCCGTGACCTGGGCGTGTCATCTTAATCCAACGTGGCACAGTCAGTTGTTCTTCCGTAGGCTGTCACGCCCCGTGTAAGGGGTACACGGGCGTGTCAGGGCCGGTCGACGATCTTCAGGCGCGGGTCGACGGGCTCTGGCTGCAGGCTGGATTTTTGTGTGTCACGCCCCTGTGTCACGCCCAGGTAGGGCGTGTCACAGGGCGTGTCTAGGCCAGTAAACAGGAAAATTCCTGTTTTGCTCCAAAAAATATATATATTAGCCCTGCAAGGTTAAAAATCAATTTATTAGAACATATAAATATAAAATGTAGAAACTTGTTACTTATAAACTTAATATTATAAAATTGATATAAAATATCTATTATTAATATAAAATAGTAAATAAAAATATAGAAATAATTAGAGTTATCAACCATCATGCTCACCAAATCATTGGTGAAGCTAGCCAAGGCATAGTGACCAGAAGCAAGAATCTGAATACAGCTATGTATGCTAGTTTCCTGTCACAGGTGGAGCCAAATAAGTTTGAAGAGGCCAACAAAGATCAATTTTGGATATTGGTTATGCAAGAGGAACTGAACCAATTCAAAAGATGCAAGGTCTGGATGTTGGTTCCCAGACCACAAGGACATAATGTCATTGGATTCAAGTGGATCTACAGGAATAAGCTTGATGAAAATGGTATTATAATAAAAAACAAAGCATGACTAGTGGCTAAGGGGTACAAGAAAGAAGAAGGTATTGATTTTGATCAAACTTTTTCCCCTGTAGCAAGATTGGAGACCATCAGACTGTTCATAACTCTGTTGATTCTGTTTATAGACTTAGGAAAGCTCTATATAGGCTAAAATAAGCCCCTAGAGTCTGGTATGAAACCTTGTCTAGGTTACTCATTGAGAACAAATTCTTAAGGGGGAAGATAGACAAGACCCTATTTCTAAGGGAATCTAAGTGTAAGATCATCCTAGTCTACATCTATGTAGATAATATCATCTTTGGATCTACTAATGACAACCTTTGCAGGAAGTTTGCTAAACTTATGCAGGGGAAGTTTGAGATGAGCAGTATGGGTGACCTTAAGTTCTTCTTGGGTCTCCAAGTAAGACAGACTGATGATGGCTTGTCCATATCCCAGTCTAAGTTCACTAGGGAGTTAATAAAGAAATTCGGCATGGAAAATTCCTCCACCATAAGAACTCCCATGGGGTCAAATATGCCTATAGGCAAGGATGAAGCAGGATGCCTGTTGATGAGACCTTGTATAGAGGTATAATCGGCTCCCTTTTTTATCTTACCTTAAGTAGGCCAGACATCATGTTTGCTACATGTGTTTGTGCTAGGTATCCGGCTTGCCCTAAAGAATCTTACTACTCTGCTACAAAGAGAATTTTTAGGTATCTTAAGGGCACACCAGATCTTGGCTTATGGTACCCTAGGAATGGGGAGTTTGAACTAACAGACTACTCAGATGCAGATTTTGTAGGCTGCAAAGAGGACATGAAGAACACTTCTGGCACCTATCAGCTCTTGGGTGGAAGACTAGTGTCTTGGAGTAGTAAGAAGCAAACCAGTGTTGCAATCTCAACTGCAGAGTCAGAGTACATCTTAATAGGTAGTTGTTGTGCTAAGTTGCAGTGGAACTAACATCAACTCCAGGACTACAATATCTTGATAAGTAGAAGCTCCTATTTTGTGATTCTATTAGTGCTATATCAATTACTAGGAATCCTGTTTCTCACAGCAAGACTAAGCATATTGAGGTAAGATACCATTTCATTAGGGAACATGTGGAATGTGAAGACATCACCCTTGAGTTTGTCCCAACAGACAACCAAGTGGCTGACATCTTCACTAAGCCACTAGATGAAGCAAAGTTTAACACCTTCAAGTTTGAGTTGGGTATATTAAACCTAGTATAGCTTCAGTTGCTCCTTAAATTGTTGCAAGCCATATTATGTCTTGTAGATGGAATTACTCTTTAATAGATTGAAGACATTTCAAGTGGTGTACCTTCAATGGTTTTATGTTCAAGTGCTGTCCAGACTAGTGCAGACTACACTATCTACCAAGAAACATGTCAGATGCTGCTTCAATTAAGGGGGAGCATTTCTAGCACTAATCTAAGTACTCTAAAGATGTTCAAACTACTGCCTATAAGAAATCAAAGAGGGAAAGCAGAATATCCTCCCTGGCTATTTACAGAAGTAAAAAAGGGGGAGAAGGACTTGAATCAGCTTACTGATTCAAGGACTTGAAAGAGGTATCAAATTCATAGGACATGAGGAAAAGGATACAAGTTGTATCAAATACATCAAAAGCATGTAACAGATATTAAGGGGGAGTAGGTACAGAAGGAAAATGATACAAGTTGTATCAAATTCATCAAAAGCAGGTAGCAGCTATTAAGGGGGAGCAGGTATAGGTATGACCTGCAAACAAGGAAGTTTACTATAACATATCTTCTTATCATATCTTTTCCTGCTGTATTACTGCAATTTGTTAGTGTGTCATTGACTCAGATATTTGGTGGAGAGTTTTGACTTCTTCAAATAGGGGGAGATTGTTGGTTCCATTGCCCACAATGTCTTAGATTTGAAGAAGTCAAATATGTCAATGAGCATACACAATTGTATATTTAATACATGTTCAAGTTCATACATACAGGTTTGCCCTAGTAACAATGATGGGACAAGTAGCCTAGGTGGCTTAGTTAGGTAATCTTTCACCTGAGGTGTGGATAGAAAGAAATCTGTCTTAAGTCCATAGACATTGAGTGAAGGATACTCACTCAATGCCAGATGACTTATAACGCTGAGTGGAGCCTATAAAGTCAAAGCCAAAGTAATGGCAGGCTGGAAAAGTGGCTAAGTCTACAAGCGTTGAGTGAAGTCAACTCACTCAGCGCCATACAACAAAAAGCTGTGAGACAGGCTAATGCAGTAATAGCCTAAGTAGAAATGAGCAGAAATGTGGCTAAGACCACATGCATTAAGTGTAGCTCACTCACTCAACGCCATAGCTTCATAATCGTTTAGTATAGCTAAGGCAGTCAACGCCACAGGAAAACTATGAATATTTACCAAGTCCATAGGCGTTGAGTGAGGCAAGCTCACTCAACGCCATGTGATAATGCGTTGAATAATTCTCAAAGAGAGTGTTTTTCTTAGACACATAAATTTGGCTAAGTCCAAATGCGTTGAGTGTAGCTCACTCACTCAATGCCAGATAACAGAAGAGTCTGTTAAGAAGTTTGGCGTTGAGTGGAGCCTACTCACTCAATGCCAAGTAGCAGAAATCTAAGCTAAGGCAAAAAGCATTGAGTGAGGCTTGCTCACTCAATGCTGTCAATGCCTAGAAGCAGAAAAGTTTCCTAAGTGTTTTGGTGTTGAGTGTAGCTTACTCCCTCACCACCTAGATAGATAGAATTTTGTCTAAGTGTTTTGGCATTGAGTGAGGCTCATTCACTCAATGCCTATGATGCTGATGTTCGATTTTGGCTAAGTCCACAGGTGTTGACGTCAGCAAAATTGACAAAGTCAACTAATTTCAAATAAAGTACGGAGAAGCTACAGAACATGACAAACTCTGCTATAAGCTAATGTTCGTCTTATTCCGTTAAAGTAAGGTGCAGCTAGAAGCTATAGGTGGGGCCCACTGATCTCTAAGAGTCGTTAATCAGTGAACTACAATAGGAAGAGATGAGCTAAGACGCAAGAGAACTTTTAGGGCATAATCAATTTCAAAAGGTTACAGCCGGACTTCATCTCTCTTGCCATCATCGCCTGAAAAGAGCTTGAAGTCTTTCTGTAGGAATGAAAAGTTCAGTGAGTTGTTGCTTCTTTATCTTCTATAACATAATAAGAAAGGTTTCTGATAGAGGAAGAAAGTAGAGCCATCATTATCCAGTGGGCTCAGTTGGATAATTAAAGAACACATGTTCACCTTCTTCTTCAGCAAGATCAGAATCTTCATTCTGAGTTTCTTCTAGCAGAATTTCTACCTACTTCTACGAAGCAAGATAGTGCTGAGATAACTTAGCCCTAGCTTTTGATACAGAGAAATTTCCCTGTGTCAAAACATTCAAATACTCATCTTTTTGTAGGATCCAACTGGATCTGAGATTATAGGGCCACTGGACTGAGGTAGGGCAACATTGCCTGAGTAGTAGGAGAGTGAATCTCTCTGAGTTGTATGATCTAAATAGATCTAAGCTTTAGGGCCACTGGCCTGAGGTAGGGAAACTTGCCTGAGCGGTAGGAGAGTGTAACTCTTTGAGGTATGATCTTTTGGATCTGAGGTAGGGCTGTCCTCCCAGCCTGAGTGTAGGGCCTTTGGCCTGAGGTTGGTGATCATCTAATCACTGAGTTATAAGCCCTTATGGCTGAGCTGTAAGTTTTGGAGGAGACTGAGAGATCCTTAGGGAACTGAGGTGTAATATCCTTGGAGTAGTGTTTTGGAGAAGTGCCTTGACCAATAGTAAGTTGGCAAGGTAGGAGGAGAGTGGATGTACCCACAAGTTGGGGAACCACTATAAATCTGTGTGTGCTTTTCTGTATTGTTTTCTTTGTGCAGGTCCTTGAAAGCAAAGTAATGCCAACACATTTAATGCTAAAGGAAAAATTAAAAAGAGAATAATAATAGTAAAACCACCTATTCACCCCCTAGGTAGCAAGCTACCTTGAAAACAAAGACTTTCAAGTGCCCTCGAGAGCCCTTCATAGGGAATGCCTTGGGCATTCCAAGGTTAAACTTAAACTGTAAGACTAAAATATCAAAGAGTAATTAGTAAATACTAGGGCTTCACTTTCAATCACCCCGATGACTCAGGAGGTTAGCTTGGTTTATTCACTCGAATGGTAGGCTCGGTGGTTGTGGAAATGGGCAAGTTAGCCCGGTGAGCCAAAGGCTCGAAAGGTAGTTATAACGGACAGGTTAGTCCGGGGAGCTGATGGCTCTGGAATTCATGGATGCATGTGCATAAGGTGGTGGGTTTTTTGAATTTGACAGTCATTCACATCGATGTCGATATGATGACTCGCTGGGTGTGGTTTACACTTAGCCAAGGAAAAGACTAGTGTATTTGCCAGCAGAGTATGTAGAGGCTTCGCGGTGTGTTCTTTGCGTTAAGGTGTACAAAGGTCTTGATTAGGTGGTGTGAATGCCGGCCTAGAGGTGGGGTTGCCCAACCCACTTCCTTCATTTACCATGACGGTAGGTACTTGAGAGTTTAGCTTACTCCAAATGGGGAACTAAAGGTCTGTGCGCATAGAGTCGCGCGTGTGTGTTGCACTTGTATGAACATATAATTAAACCCACATAACATAGCATATTATGTCATCATCATATTTAAACCCTTACCCCTAACGTATAAATTGGTATGAGACTTTCTATACATTAGGTCTTGCCAAACGCCCCCTAGTTTATAAGCTTGTGTGGGCATGCTTATAAGCTATGATTACTTTCTTTGTGGTTAACTGTTACATTTCTGTTATTGTGTACTTTACTTTCTACTCATTACCACTCTATTACTTTAGTATTGCTAGCTTGTAAATTTTATAGCACTATGAATATTATAATATAACTACTAGAATAGATCCGCCGCCACCTGCTCTTGTCCACTCTCCACCATCATAGCTTTCCTATCATTCCTCCTGCACGGTGCCTAGGAGACACTGGGGGAGGGGTGGGGGAAACCAGGTTTAGTCTTTTTGACTAACAGTCAGTGGACCAAACATTACAGGGGCCCCGGATGGGAGCAAGGAGCACAAACATTAAGATCCGTGAGTGATTAGTATAGTTTGCTTTCGCGAGAGTGTTGTAGTGAGGATATGATGTACCGGGCAAGAGCCCGTTTTATCTTTGTCATTTTACTGCTTCCATTTCTGTTTCATTTCTATGTGGAGTATGATGTGATTTAGCTTTCTATACACTACATGTAATTGTGGACTTAGACTTAATTGTTCTAAACTATGTACATCTACTTCTTTGGTGATCGTTACTGCCGGCAGGATTAGCGTTTTGTAGTTCCGACCTTCCCGAGTGTTGATGTCACTGCAAAATGGCAATTCTGGGCATAAGACCTGGAGGCAAAGCAAAAAAAAAGGGTCTTACAAAAGTCCAGTAAACTTGTGAGACCTATCAGGATGTTTTGTCAAGTGGACTCATGTATTCGGCGAGATGACTCGTGTAACGGACTTAATGCACTCGATGATTCATCAAGTGATTTTGATGATTCATTGAGTATATACGACGAATGGACATAGCGTTTATGTACGTCCTGTCTGCTTATGGCTGGCAGAAAATTATGGGTTGAACCGATATTTCTTTTTCAGAGACTTATTTTATATTGTAAAGTGCGGTCTTATAGGAGAGTGATACATGGCAAGGAGACATTGACCATAAATCACCAGCCACCTCTTTATAAAGATAATTGAACTATACAAAACTTCTTTGTTTTGCGAATTTCCCTCTTCCTGAAGAACAACGGACAGAACACCAGAAGAACGAACACGCCATGCTGCCAAAGAGAAGGACACGATCCATATCCAGAAACCAGACGAGTTTCCTACCCTCTCCTTTGGTGCTAGATCTTTCGATCAAAAGTGTAGGATAGATATTAACTCAAGAGAGCTTGTTTTGGGAGTTTAATGGAGATTTCCTATGAAGGAACCATGCTAGAACTTTTTTTATAGGGCGCTGATCGCCGAATGAATATCTTCAATCATCTCCTCTCTTCATTATGAAGATGGCATACTTGATCTCATGAAGAACCATGGTATAATGAGGGAGAAAGGGACGAGAGAAGTTGGATGTGTTTTGGGTAATGGATGGAGGAAGGAGATAAATCGATGTCATTCGTACATCTTTACGATGCGCACAAAAATGTTGTACAGAAATTTGTTTTTCTATGCGCAACAGACTTCAAGGCCTATTTTAGGTATGATCCGGTCTGATTTAGGTCTCAAGCTCTACAAGAAAGTTGTAGCCCTTGGAAATACCTTTCCAACGTATGGTTACATATTTTCATGGGATTTTTGTAGCTCCATGAAAGTATAGTCTAAGTTGTGCTGTAATAATAAATGTGCAGATTGGTCCTGTCTAAGTTTATACGGCTAGACTGAAACCTATTTTCAGATATGATGGATTTGGACCCCAGTCTCATCATAGAAGGTCTAACAAGTTTTTATAATCTGTGGCGCGTAGCCGTGTTGTGTTAATATTTGATGATTTCCTTTTTCTACAAATTGATTACTAGGAGATCGGATGGTAAATAGTTGATGATAATGTTATCACCTTATATGATTAATTAGTTTTGGAAAGAGAAATTGTTGCGAGTACTTGGAGGTTTGTGAAACAGAGTTTTGTTGAGATGATAGAATAATTATGATGCATATGCATGTTATAAAATTCTAAAAAGGGTTGGATGAGGTATACCCCCATGACCATATGATGAGTTGAACCTTGATCTCAAGTATTGAAGGGATGAATGGTATAGTCCACTGCTTAGAGTTATGTTAACTCACAATGAGTAGAAGTGAGGGACTGGTGTGGTAATAAAGGTGAACTATCACCTATGTTAAATGTGGTCCCTCTCGTGTACGGTGTTAGTTATGATATGAAGGGACTCAGTTTGTGCCCTTGAATGCATGATGGTATGGTAAATGTGAATTTCATGGGTTGGGTGTGTGTTGACACACAATATATGATCATGCGTTAAGGATTTAGTGGCAGGTCTACATGCTCGCCAGTCGTCACACCGACGGGAGATAGAAGATAGACCTTGGGCAGTTGGGCTTGGTCCTTTGGTGTTCAATCTCAAATGCTCCTTCTGTACCAGTGGGCGGTTGGGATTGATTATTCGGTGATATTCTCCCGAAGACTCCTTCTATGCTAGTTACAGGCCGTTTGGTTGGGCTCTTGGTGCACATCTATCCAAGACCCCTTCTGAGTCATAGTATGCAGGGGCTCCGTTGTTGTGTTCTTAGCATTAAGGAATATGGAGGCCTAGGCCTGGTAGTATTTATTCTCGCCTAGTACTGGAGATTCCTGCTCTACTATCATCGTTTGGCCATGACTGTTAATGCCTGAGAGGTTAGCTATCTGCTCAAAAAAATGGCCCTGAAGGTCTATCTCGACATAGCTAGTGTGTGTGTATGTGTGTTCATGGGTGATTCATTATACTGCATTCATTTCATATCATTTCATTGCACCGCATAAGATCCTCATCATATAAATTTGTATGGACACTTTTACATGATGAGTTACTTTGATGTACCTGATCCTTAACTTATAAACTTATTTGGGCATTTTTATAAGTTAAGTTAAATTCTGTAATTATAATTAATATGTGGATAATATAGATTACTTCTTTATATGTTGATGTTTACTGTTGAAACTTGCTTAATATGAATGTGTTGTTATATACATGAACGACTAGATAACAATGCTCTTTTGTCACTTGTTTGATTATATACTACTATTATATTGAGCTCCTCTTTATTTTTCTCCACTCAGTGCCTAAGAGTCGCTGGGGTGAGCAAATGTGATAGCAACTTAGTCTTTATGAATAACGGTTGTTACATCTACCATTTTAGAAGGATACCCCCTCAGTTGGAGTGACAACAACACCTTGTGTAGAGGACAACCAGGCTAGGGAGACAGGGACTGATGCAATGATACCCTCTCTTCCTTTGGTGACTAATGTGAGTTGTGAGCGTTATAATATAGACTTCGGGAAATTTTTGTTGTACTATGATATTAAAGGAACTGATGTAATTCCTTATTATTGATGCACTATTTTGGACATTTACTTATTGTTATTTATGAATTCTGTATTCTTCTTTTGGTTGGGTTGGCATTTGTGATATCAGAGAATAGCCGACAGAATAGGTAACTTGTTGAATAGATTAGCCAGTATGCTGATTCTACCGCAAGGCGACTGTTCCGGGCATAACATCCCCCTCAACTATGTCTTGTATTCTGGGAGGGGGGTTTTACACTGCTTGTTCTCGAACAAGAATTTAGCTCCCTTATTCCTCTTCTTTGATGTTGAAAAGCGCATCAAGAAACCATGATATAGAACCTTAAAGATGTATATGGTTCCCGAGGGAAGTTGATGAAACCAATACCTCACTTTGTCTTTGAGGGAGCTGGTGAACAACTTTCATTTAAATGCGTCTATCATCTGCCTAATAGAAACTGTATCCATGAACCATTGCATGTACTGAACTGGATCCTCCTTGCCAGAGTAAAAATATATAACTGGATCTCTGAAGCCATCCGACACTAGAGCTAGGATATCAACTCACAAAAGGGGCTCCCTGAGCCTTTCTAGCACTTTATGAGATCTCACCTAACCATCTTGCCCGATGGCGGGGCGGTCGGCGAGACGGGAAATAGCTCGCGACCCGGAAGCTCTCTCTCAACCTTCTACCCTTTCTGTTTCCCGATCCGCTGTCCCGGTGCCTCATCGGCCAAAGAAGGCTAGGCAGGCACCAAGACTGCAGGGGTTGAGCGCTCACTAACTTGCATTGGGAGACCGGAGTAAATGGTCTCAAGCACAACCCTCATAAAATCGCCAAACTGTTTTTGGGTCATGGGGCTATCTACAGGTGGCGAGCCTCCTGGGCCAGTTCCTTGCCCCTCACCTCTAGTCATGACACTCGCTCCAAATTTTCCTGACGAGCTACGGTCCACGCTCACCGCACCAAAAATGTTGAACCCAAAAACTACGGTTCAATGAAGAGTTTAGACCAGGGGTGTTGCTCTCCTTTACTTCTCTCGAATTAGTGCCCAAGCTACCAACTTAGAGTTTGGAAACCTTCCAACCAGAACGACCACAAACAGACCCCGAGTCACAGTGAGGAGATCCCGCCACACACCAAGAAGATTTTGATTGCTTCCCTTCCCAAACCAATGATGGACTAAGTACATTTGGAGAGCAAAGGGAACTTCCAAACACCTACCCGGAGACCACGGTGAATGATGAGCTGAAGCTCCTGCCAACCAAAGCTAGTTAGGGGAGAGGAGAACTCAGAAAGTGGTTCAATCTAAAGGTGCCCTAGGGGTCTATTTTTAGTTTTCTGGGAATGGTCTGCCAATAGCGAGATCCCGCTTTCTGATTACTGTTAAATGCAGCCCAAAGTAGTATGTTAATAGAGAAACTTCTCTATTTGGAGAGGCTAATGGAAGGCTAGAAACGAGTTAACAGAAAAATGGAAATTAATATCCACTAATGGCGAGTTGGCGCACCTCAGCCCACTCGCCTAGGCGACGAGTACTCGATGATACTAAGCTCTTGCCACCCGCTAGGCCGACAAGTACCCTATGAAGCTAGGTACTCGCAAGGCCAGCAAGTACCCTATAAAGCTGGGCACTCGCCAACCTGTCTCTCTACTACGGGCGATACATCATCTCACAGACTAAGTTCGCCTATTACTACATTGGACAAGCAACGAGTGCTTGATGAAAATGAGCACTTACTCTCTGTCTTTGGGCTAGCTGGTCCCCCTCGACGAATATAGGGTTATACATCAACGTTATTATTCATCACTCTTTTAGGGTAAAGCAAAAGGGGGTAATGCCAGGCGACAAAGTGCGAAGGTTTGTTCATTGCAATGGTGTTGATGCTTGTTCATGGCCACTACAACAAATTGCAACACCCCAAAAATGTGCACCTAGAGTCTGAGGGTAGGCATGGTGTAAGGCGTCAAGCCCACTCGACACTTGAGGTTGGGCATCGAGTGGCATCGAGATCACTCAACGCTAGAGGCTTGACATCGAGATCACTCGACTCCATAGGCTTGGCACCGAGTGGTGTCGAGATCACTCGACACTATAGGCTTTGAATCGAATGGCGTCGAGCTTACTCGATGCCCTAAACCAAAGCGGGTTCTTTTTAAGTATCGCATGCTGTTTTCGCATTTAGGCTTGTAAGGCCACCCGATCTTCTTGGGACTTGATTCTATAGCCTAGATCTTTAGTTGAGAGCCCTATTTAGGGCAAAGGGAACTCTATCCCCTTTTTGCACAAGTCTATCATGACAATAGAGGCTCAAGAGCGCGATAGAGTGGAGGAGGAAGACAACCTAATTTCCACCATTTATGGAGCTTCAGAGCTCTGTTTAATGATCCAAGACTGAATCTATGGAGAGGGCGTAGTCGCGAACACTATAAATCATGTTTCTTCAAGGTATCCATAGCTAGGAAGAGGAATCGTAAGGTAACAACATCTCTCCTCTTGATCTTAAGATGCGTGCATGACATCTTTTCTTCATGCCTTTATTTTCTGAAATTTCTCAACACTAGATCTCTCAAATGAGAGGGGTTTGGGTTGCTTTGGTTTTGGAAGAACAACCGGGTCGATTGTGTCCATCCCCAACATATTTTGCATTAGAGATCGCTCATTTAGTGGACTAAGCGTGGTGGGTGAAGCCATAATCATGATTGGTAGTCCGATTTGGTGATGTTTGATGTGTATTTTAGGGATCTTGCTAGAGATTCGTTTTGAGGAGAAGACACAATTATCATGCCCTTCATTTTGCGTGCAACGAATAATGATTTAGGGATGAGGAAGATATGCTTGTTGAATGCTTTTCTAAGGCATGGCTTTGTCTTTGTAGTCCCGCAATGTTATGATTCACGTATGGAGGGTGTCGCGGGAAGACAAGTCCCCTTTATTAAAGCTGTCGAGGATTCCAAACTCTTGGACAAGCCTTGTGATGAAGCCCACGAGCGGGCAAGGTCAAGCAAGGGCTCTTAGCATCGATTTTGCTTAAAATTAGTGAAATTGGCAAGAATAGTGGAGCTAATAGACAAGCCCGATGGTTTTGTGATCCATGTGCGGGCGTCTCGACGAGAGTTCTTGGGCTTGTATGAATTTGGGGAAATGAGAGTACCCATGTGATTTATGTGATATGATGATGTGTTAGAATCATACATACTATAGGGTGCCTTGGGTGAAACCCAGGTATATATACATATAGTATTTTAGGACCCCTTTATCTAAATGCTCAACATAGAAAAGTGCTTGATATTTGTGACACATATTACTGATGATTATTTATTACCTTCATTTTTTATTACATTTGTATACGAAGTGCAGACCTGTAGGATGATGGAGTGCTCTGAGGTCCTCTGGGATGATTGGGAGGAGGGGTGTTGGTTACATAATTGAGGTCAGCCTTTGATAGACCACGTTACAATAGATTTTTACAGGTCGAGGATTACAAACTAGAGCCAGATTGCCGGCCAAAAAGGTATAAGCCTCATGAAGTGATCCACCTCCTATTTTGGAAGTTTGTTATGTTTCCTTTGCTTTATTTTCGGCTTGCATGCTGAGGTAGCATAAAACTACTATACTATTTATTGTTGTAATGTTGATGATAGTTTGGAATTTTGGATGTTGTAAGGCCTTAAGATCATTTTTTTGATTCCTATGTACTTGTGGACAACTTATAGGCTCTATTTGTTTGAGTGTTTTGATACTCCGTTTTGGGCAAACGCCATTGGAAGGAGGGTAAACAAATGAACCTCCGGCGGTGTTTGCTCTGTTTCCACCCGCCCGCCTTGAGAAACGCCCAAAAAAGCTCCGTTTGGAGCAGCCACCTCCCCCCTCCGGTTCGAACACTCCGTTTCCACCCGCCGGATCGATCTGCCACCGCCGAACCAAATGAAGCCATAGTCTGTGTTGTATTGTTTTCGCTGGTTTATATTCTGAGTTTTGAGATGGGTAGTACTTTTATATCACTTTATAATACTCAAACTGTCTCTTCTATATGTTATGGGACCCCGGTCGGACCCATATTATATAGTCATTGCAGGGGATGTGTTACAATTTGGTATCTGAGCTAGGTTGTGTCCAGGTTGAGCTAGAGATCAATTTAGAGTAATCGAATCGTGTAAAGAAGTTATCCATGTAGGAGTATGTTGCGGGACCATGAGTGTCCATGTGCTCCAGTTTTGTGAATAGAATGTGATTCGTTTGTTATCATGCTTATGCTAGAGTAGAAGCGATAATGTGGGGACATCGAGGTTGCGAGATGAGCCTTTGGTGAGCAGTGCTACTACTCCGGGTCCCATGGGCATAGGTTTATCCCCGTTCGATTTCTATCACATGCTAGCAGAGGCAATGGTTGCGGCCCAAGCTGAGGCGAGACCATAGGTTGTGACCCCTGTTGCTCAGGTAATAACTCCCATTACCTCAGAGACGACACCGGTCATACCGAGCGATGTGCCATCTAGGTAGAGCCATTGGCTGAGAGAGCTGTTGTTGAATATCGATGTTGGATTTGGTGGCCAACCTTAGAGGGGGGTGGGGTGGGGTGGATAAGATTTTTAAGTAAATTTAGAATTAAAAATAAATTTTACCAAGGGCAACCTATTTCAGATGCTACCACGGGATGGTAGACTACTACCACGAATTTGAGATGAAATAAAAGAAACATAATTTTATACAAAATTAAACCAGTGGTTTACAATAACAAAACTGGATCTCTGTGATGCTGGAGAATGGAGGTGATGAATCAAACAATCTTTTGGTTTCTAGACCGACCCTCCCAGGACCGATTGGCTCTCTCACTTCTTCCCAAGAAGATCGGCGAGCTGGCTCCTCAACTTCCTCTCAGGAAGGGTCTTAGAGCCCATTAGATCTCCCAGATATAGACGTCGTTCCAGGATGATTTCCAAAAATTCCTCCCAGAAATCCGATGGTCTCCCAGGCCGATTTATCACAAACCCCTCCTAGGAACTCGACGTCCACACCAGATGATTTCTCCGCACAAAATACAATAGAGTTAAAGAAAATATAAGAAAATAAAAGATTTTGAAATTATTGCACCTTCAAAATAAGAAATTCTCCCAACGAAACACGATCAAGGCTTCTGAATGTCGTTCTTCGTGCACTCGATCAGCCGCTGATGGTCGTTGGAGATTTCTCTCTTCAGAGTTCTTCGATCACAAATGGGAGGGAGAAATTTCACTTTTTCTAGCTTAGAGGTGGTGGTTCGTACCAACACAGAGGGTAGCCAAACCCTAGACGTGAAATCCTCCTTCTCTTTTTTGTTGTTATCTCCAGAAAAAGAAACACATACTTTTATACTCGTCTTTAAAAAAGCTACTGCCAATGGTAGAGCTAGCGCACTGCGGTAGGACTTCTCACGTGATGTCGCCAGCTGCCCATTAAATTAGGAAAAATATCCAAAATAATATTTGCATAACTTTTGGATATCGCGGCGCGGTAAGGCTAATGTCTGGCGGTAGCGGTTTCTTCTCTACACAATTGACTCGACAGTCATTGAGATGGCTAGCGCCTGGCGATAGGTTATCGAGAGACATCATTGTGCGCACACTTTAATCCTATGTCGCTAGCGCCAGCGGTAAAGCTATCACTCAGCGGTAGGTCACAAAGATTGAAAATCTCGTTCTTCATTCCTATAAACCTGCACACTATTCCCAACACAAGTATGATCAAATAAAACTTGGGATTTGATATTGTCAAACTAAAGAGATGCAAACCATTGGTTCCAACAAGGGAGGCCGATAGATAAAGTATTTTCTTAGTTTCCATCCTCCAACATTCAAGGGAGTCTGCACTCAGACTTATGTTGAGGACTGGTTGGTAAGGATTCAGGAACTCTTGAGAGCAGCAGAGATACTAGAGGATAAGCAAACCCAATTTGCACTCTTCATGTTCGAAGATGACGCAAAGCTGTGATGGCTTTGCCATAGAGGCCCACCATCGATAAGTATAGCTCTTTAGAGACAGTTTATATATTTGGTTCAGTGAGACAGGACTATGGATGAGTATGTGCAAGAGTTTAATCGTCTGGGTCGTTGTGCGAGAACGACCATGGCTGATGATGAAGAGAGGGAAAACCTCTTCTATCATGGGTTGAGAGAGAACTTGAGGCAACTACACATAACTCTAAAGAATATGGATTTTAATGAGTTGATTGAAGCTACTATGATGTTGGAAAGCGATATAAAGCGAACCCAGCACCGTAAGGGTCATGTAGTGAAGCAGGGAGAAGCAAAGACTTCTTAGTCATAGTGGAAGTCAGAAGGGAGTAGGTGGAGGAAGAAGCCCCATCCTTTCATGTCAGGAGAGAAGAGTAGTGATATGTTGGGATAGTCTCATTTCAGGGGACCACCAACGTGCTTCAAGTGTGGCAAGCTAGGCCACATAGCTGAAAATTGTACCGACGATGGTGCTGAGATATAATCAAGGCAAGATTAGTCAGTGTGTTTCAGTCCTAGTTATATAGATAAAGGGAAGGTGATAGAGTCTAGTGCTCCACATTTACCTCCAGTGTAGCATAGAGCTTACAACCTTAGGCAGCAGGAAGTGATTCGTAGGCCCGATGTGGTGACATGTATGAATGGTATGAGTTCGTTTACAAGTTAAAAACCATTTGTGACCTTTTGTGTTTGTTTGCGTCACACTCCTTTCTTGCAGAAAGTTTTATGCAGAGAATTGGTGTCCAGCCCTTTGAGAAAGATGTGGAACTTAGTATGCACATGCCCAATGGGTCTTTCAGGACTACCGAAAAGAAAAGGCATATTGTTGGAGTTTAGGCAAAGTTGTCTTCGTGTTGGTAGAAGAAATCCTACCGCTAGACGAATTTGACATCATCTTGGGGATGGACTGGCTTACAGAGCAGCATACCATTATTGACTGACTATTGAAGGTGGTGACCCTAATGAACGAGGGAAGAGAAGAAGTCAAGTTTGAGGGCCTGAGTGGAGTGGCCTGCTCCCTGATTTCAGCTATATAGATGGTGCGTGCAGTAAACCAGTGAGGTGTAATGTTGATAGCTTTGTTGGAGGTCCACTTTATGAAGTTGCCAATTAGAGAAGTGCAATTGGTGGCAGAGTTTGAGGAAGTGTTCCCTGAGGAGCTTCCAGGAGCACCTCCTCAGAGTGTGTTTGATTTCACAATTGAATTGGTTCAAGGAGCAAGGACGGTGTCACATACTCCATTTAGGATGGCACCAAAAGAGCTAGCTGAGCTTAAAGTGCAGTTGTAGGAGCTGTTGGAGCAAGGGTACATTAGACCCAGCTCTTCATCGTGGAGCGTGCTGGTGTTATTCGTAAAGAAGAAAGATGGTAGCATGTGTTTGTGCATAGACTATCATGAGTTAAATAAGTTGACTGTCAAGAACAAGTATTCGATTCCATGGATGGATGACTTGTTCGACCAATTGGCAGGGTCGGTGGTGTACTCCAAGTTGTACTAGAAGTCGAGGTATTACCAGTTGTGTATTCGAGATGAGGACACTGTAACACCCATATCCATCTCAAAGAATATAACATAAGGTCCGGCCGAGGCCCCACGCCATATTCTACGGACACTTAGTGGAGTTACACATTGAAACCATAATATTCACACATCCTAACTATGATTTGCATTCTAGCAGAAGCATTAACATTACTTACAACCCAACACAGAAATGTCCACTAACCAACTAAGGAAAGATATATAATAAACAAAGTGCTTTGGCCTTACAACATTTCCTTCACAAAAGTGTTTTACATACATCAACATATAACTCGACCACACATGACAGTAAGTAAACACTTTGCTTGGCCTTCGAGTGCCAGCATAGCACAAAGGGGCTTCAGCTCACCACTTCCCGTTTGGCTCTCCAACACCTGCATATGGATAAACCACAAAGATGTGGAAAACAAGGCAACTGTTAGCTTTAGCTTACCAAATTATAATACACCCACCCTCACTCGGGGTGGAGGTGCTCCTTCCTTGCAAACAATAGAATAGAAATATATATATATATATATATATATATATATATATATATATATCAACCATCACAGACATTGGTACACAAGGTCATACATCCCGTGTACTCAGGGCACATTATCGGTGTACCGTACTTTCCCAAACCCACCACCATCCCCAGTCCAAGACCAATGGTCAACATTGAGAATTTGCTAGTCAGGCGCATAGCCACTACTCTAACTATGCTAACGACGATTCTAAATACCTTAGGAATCTATCCTGAATGATATAGTGTGGGTACAGTTTAACTATATCTCGCTGCTCAAATCATCGTTTGTACTACACATGAAGTGGTTCAGCTTCCCCTTTCCCGTTACCACATACATAACCAATGTTATTTTACAAGGCTGGTTCTCACGAAGACCACATCTGGGCACTCTAGGCTGTCAGCTCCAAATGCTACCCCCTTGTACCCAGGACCTAGGCTTGCAATCACAAAACTGCTCACTGGGAGCTACTGCTAGTGGTAGAACTACCGCTCAAAACTACAATTATTCCCCAAATCTGGGTGTTTTGCTGGGCACGCCTCCAGTACTACCTATAATAAACTGCACACCCCAAAACTCCATAAAACTACACATTTAACCACAGAGTCTTCATCGGCACACAAATCAATCATCACATATCAAGACCATTCGGTCCAAATGGGCTTCACATAATATGCATATTCGGTACTTTGATTCCTAATTCTATATGCAAGTTTACTCTCGGGTATATCACCGATCAACCCGTTGGAAACTTCTAATTCTCCACAAATTAGTGAGGTTTTCCATGCACGCCAAATAAGTACTTCACTAGTCCAACAAGGAAGATCGTTACACTTATTAATCGCTTAGGAGTCATCAAATTGCAAGAGATCTAGATGGAAGTGTTCGCAGTACCTTCCTCTCCGCAGATCCAACCACCGCTCGCAAATTCGACCACAAGAACTCCTTCCAAGCTCTATGAGTGGACTGTACTGGCCTTTTCCTTCCTCTCTTTTCCTTCTTCTTTTTCTTTCTTTCTCAAGGTCTAAGAGAAAGTGAGAGAAAGAGAGAGAATGAGATAAATGAGGAGTATTTTCCTCTCAACCCTCTTAAAATTCACGGCCCAAACATAAGCCACCTGATCTCCAAGCCAAAAGTAATGGATGACCATGATTTAGGCTGGCCATTCTTTTAAATTCACTACCGTCGTGCGGTAGCACGCTATCATATGACGGTAGCTTAGGAGATGGGCACTTGACCCATTCAGCGCCGCTTTGCTGCTTTATGACCGCCTTAACCCCATCCAACACGTGGCATGCTATCTCTAGTGGTATCGTTATCGCCTGGCGGTAGTATCCTGATAACTCTGGTTCTTGATGCCAACAATTCGACGCCTACTATCGCCCGTGGTAGCTCGCTATTGCCGGGCGGTAGCTTCTAGTAACTAGAATAATTGTTTTTTTCCAAACATGGAAAACCTGGGGTGTTATAAATCCCTCATTTTAAGAAATTTCATCCCGAAATTCAAATAGTTCAGAAAACAACAATGAAGTCCAAAATATACTAAATGTACCTCAATGGAAAATCTTGGGGAACTCCTTGATCATGCTTTGCTCGCACTCCCATGACAGTTACTCACAACCACAGTTGTCCCATCGAACCTTGAACATTCTGATTGACATGTTCTGTACCTACTTGACCTCCGTGTCTTCGATTCGAATGAGTTTGACTCTCGTTGTCAACCCACTATCGACTGACACTAGATTTGTAGAAACCACTTACGTAGGTTCTGGCATTGCCTTTCGCAACACTGATATGTAAAACACATCATGCAAACCACAGAGCTTTGATGATTGATTCAACCGATAGGTAGCTTCACCAATTTGCTCCAAGATTTCAAATAGTCCAAGGTTTCTTAGACTCAGCCTTTTCAAGCATCAAAACATGGATACACCTTTGAATGTCTTGATCTTAATATAAACCCAATCACCAACAACAAACTCAACGTTTCGATGATTGGCATTATAGTACTTTGCCTGTCTATCCTGAGCAAAAAACAGTCACTCTCGAATCAAACGTATCATCGAAGTTACATCTTCGACATCTTTATGCTTATACAGCTTCGAGTCACCTGTTTCTACCCAAGCCAACGAAGTACGAAACTTCCTACCGTATAAGGCCTCAAAGGGTGCCGTCTTAATACTTTCTTGGTAGCTATTGTTATAGACTAATTTGATCATAAATAAACGGTCATCCCACTTCTTCCCGAAATATAAGGCGCACATGCAAAGCATATCCTCCTTTTTCCTATTTACCCTCTTGGTTTGACCATCTGTTTGCGAATGAAAGGTTGTGCTAAACTTCAGCTTGGTACCTAGCAATTGATGAATAAGCCTCTAATCATTTGAAGTTAAGAGCCCATCTCGATCACTCACGAAACTCTAGGGCACACCATGCAATCATACAATATTGTCGACATAAAGTTTTGCCAACTTTTCCACTGAATCGTCTCTCCTATTCAGAATGAAGTGTGGCACCTTTGTTAATCGGTCAACGATAACCCAAACATCATCGTTCCCTTTCTACGATCTCGGCAAGCCATGCATGAAATCCATAGATATTTTGTCAAACATCCACTCCGGTATCGGTAACAACTTCAGGAAACCTCCAGGTTTCTGACATTCAGCCTTTACTAGGGCACAAGTTTGACACTTTGCCATATAATGAGCTATGTCCTTCAACCCTGGCCACCAAAATAGCTAATTCATATCCTTGAACATCCTTGTGCTCCCTAGGTGGATTGAATACTTTGAAAAGTGCGCCTCGTAAATCACCTGCTCCTATATTTAGTCCACATTCGGGACACACAACCAACTGTACTTCCATAAGAGGCCATGTTCAAAGGAAAACTTGACATTTGACCCATCTATAGTCTCTTCCAGATAGCATTTCACACTTCAATCCAGATCCAACAATTGTCGAATCCTGTCTACATGGTCATATTGCACCTCTGTCTAGTTTAAACATGTGTTTGCACTAAAGTTCCCATCAATACAAGGGATCTCCAAGGCCTCTAAGTCTCGAATAAGATGCTCATCCTGGATCTATATCCAGTTGGCTTGTTCCGAAGCTCTACAACTCAATACATTTCCCATTCCGGGAGTATAATATATCTCGAAGGTGTAGTCCTCAAGGAACTCCATCAACCTGCTTTGTCGTATATTCAAATGCTTTTTGTTCAATAGATACTTTAGGATCTTATGGTCCATAAAGAAATCAATCTTCACACAATACAAGTGGTGTTTCCATCGCTTCAGGGAGAATATCATAGCCGCCAACTCAAAATCATGGACATGATAATTTCTCTCGTGCACCTTTTGTAATGTCCCGATTCGTGCAAGACCCCTCACACGAATTTTTTAGTCAAGAGCGTTGACTTGGGCTCGGGGTGCACTGGTGGGCAGTCTTGCACTCAATCTAGGGGAAGCACCGACTTGACGCTGGGTGACAGGTTACCACCACACGGTAGTAGGGGGATTCCACGCGGCGGTAGTAGGCATCGAGTGATCACGATGCCTCTCGATGAGCATTGAGTGCTTTCGCACGACTGTAGTTAGTTACCACTAGCGTTAGTGTTCGTCGAGTCCGTTGCCTAGATTCGACGAGCGTCGAGTATGCTTGACGATCGTCAAGATACTACCGTGCGGCAATATTGGGATACCGTGTGGCGGTAGTCGAGCTGGGCATAGGCAAAGCCATCTGTGGGAAACTGCCCAATGGTAGAAGTATTGTTGGCTATAGTACTTTAACATACCTACCTCCCGACAGTAGAAGGATACCGCACGGCGGTAGAAGTATATGTGGTGCCGCCTGAGTGGTATGTTTGGACGGTGGCTTATGGAAGAAGACACTTTTGGAGGTACCGCGTGATGGTAACATGCTACCGCGCCGCGGTAGATCTCAGATCCAGAAGATTTAGGGCTAATCTCCCTTTCCTTTATAAACACAATCCAAAGACCTAGCCTTTATCTTCTTCTTCTCCTGGTGTCGAACTTCATTGCGGGAGACATAGTTGATGCCACCATGCCACCAAAGAGGATAACTCGATCTATGGCAAGAAATGAGGTGAATTTCCTACCCTCTCCCTTGGTGTTATATCTTTAGATCTATTATAAGAGAGATGTCCGCTCAAGAGAGCTTGACTTTGGTTCGTAATGGAGATATCATAGGTACAGGCAACACTAGGAGCTTTGCCCTAGGGTTTGTTTTCTTCAACCTTTCCTCTCTTCATTTTGAGGATGATGGACTTGGTTTCATGAAGAATGGTGGTCTATTGAGTGTGAATAAGGGATGAGGAAGAGCTGAATGTATCTTTGTTTGAATGGTTAGAGAAATAAGATGAACCGATGTCGTTCGTTCGACTTTACGATGCGTGCAAAAATTTGTTTTTTGTATGCAACAGGCTTCGTGCTCGATTTAAGCCATGATTCAAGCACTTTTAGGTCTCTGGCTGAACACGAAAGTTGCAGCCCTCGAAAATACCTTTCCAACAAATGGTTGCACATTTTTTGGTGAGCACTATGGCTCCTGCAAAGTGTGATGGATGTTGCTATGTTGAACTAACATAAGGCCATGATTGATTTTCTGTCTAAGTAGTTGATGTGTTAGCCTGGTGTTCAAATCATGGATTGGTAGGAAGTCGTTGCCTTGGATGACATCTTGCATTGGGAGAATCTAGTTTGAGGAAATTGTGATGAGCTAATGCATTATGTATGTGTCTAGATGGACCTTGGATGTACAAATGGTTTATCTATGCAATCTGATGAAAGTGCATACAATAATACTATGATGGTTGATGTTTATTGGAAGAGTAATTGGTGCGCCTGTATGATATACGCAATTAATAGCAAGTGATGAACTGTAAACAATGAAAGAACTTGTGGTGTGTAATTATACACGATTATTAATTATCTAGAAATGTATAGGTTATGTTGATCATTTACGGAAATAAGATGTGCTAAAAGATAAATGATTTGATGTGTGTGCACATGTTAAACTTAGAAAAAGGGGCTAGATGAATATTACCCTCATGGTCATGCAATGAGCTTATTGATCATATAAATTGAAAGTAAGATTGGAATAAGTCAAGCGCTTAGAGCTGTGTTAACTCCCTACGGGTAGAGGTGTGGGTTGTATAACAATCGAAGGGATTTGATATCTTAGGTTATGACAGAACCTTACGTGCCTGGAGCACAAGTAAGTTGTTATGAAGGGACTCAGTGTGGAGTCCTTGCGTGCTTTTGAGCATGGGTTTGGTATGATGATAAGAGACTCAGTGTGGATCCCTTACGTGCTTTTGAGCACGAGATTGGTATGATGAGAAGGGACACGGTTAGAGCCCTTGGATGTTTGATGGCATAGTTAAGTGTAATTTCATGTGGTGTATGTTGACACGCAGTGTCATAATCTTTGGTTAAGGATAGTGTGGCAAGTCTATATGCTCGCAAGTCATCACAACGATGAGAGTTTACAGATAGACCTTGGGCGGTTGGGCTTGCTCCTCGGTGCTCATTCTCGAGGCATCTTTCGTGCCAATTATAGGCTAGTTGGGTGGTTTTCTTGGTGCACATCTACCCAAGACCCCTTCTGAGCCATAGTATGCAGAGGCTCCGCTATTTTTTTCTTTGCATTGAGGCATTTGGATGCCTAGGCCTGGTAGTGTGGACACCTGCCTAGTAGTAGAGATGCCCGCTCTACTATCACCATTTGGCCATGATGAATGATGCCTAAGAAGTTAGCTACCTGCTCGAAAAGTGTGAACTAAAGGACTATGTCGACATAGCAAAACAGAGTGCGTGAGTTTCATGGGTGCATCATAAACCATCATTGCATTGCATTGCATCACAAAAGATCCTCATCATATAAATTTGTATGGGCACTTGTATATGGTGAGTTACTTTCTGTTAAGTTCTATTTCTGTTTGTAGATTAAATGTTGATAGTTGACTGTTATTTCTCATACAGTACTCCTAGTGTAGAATAATGTTGATATTTGATATACATTGCTACTGTTACATTTATGATATGTAGAGATATACCACCTACTTGTACTTACAGCTTATATACATATATTATACCATTCCTTCTTTCTTCCGCCTAGTGCCTAAGAGCCGTCGGGGTGAGAGGATGAGATAGCCACTTATTCTTTATGACTAATGGTAGCTACGACTACCTTTTTAGGAGGAAACCCAGTGGATAGAGCAGCACCAACACCAGGTTATATAGGATGGTAGCCAGGCCATGGGGACAGGGCCTGATACGATGATACCCTTGCTGCTGTCTATTATTAATGTGAGATTTTGAGAGACTTATGTTATAGCCCTTGGGGCACTTAACTTTGATGTATTCAAGAGCTATTTAGCTACCTGTCTCTTTTCTTTTGGACTTGTACTAGTGTGGATTTTGACTTCTGTATATTATTTATGTTGGGTTGGCATGGATGATATTTGTGAGAGCCGACAGAATAGGAATTTTGTTTTACCGATCAACCTGTGTGTTGACGCTACCGCATGGCAGTTGTTCTGGGCATAGACCCTCTTCAGTCGTGTGTTATGTTCTGGGAGGGGGGGGGGTCTTACAAATGGTATCAGCTTGCAACGATCCAAACCTAAAGAAGTTTTTGAACAATGGTACCACCCCCGCTCGATTGGTCATTTTGAGGTCAAACTGACATAGCGGAAGCAGTGGTGTTCCCATGTGTAATTCACACTAAGTTTGTCCAGTTGTTACCCTATGATTAGCCAACCTAACCTTAGGTTTGTACCTTTATACGTAGATCCCGACATATACAAAGCCAGTAGTGGGCACTCTCGCCCCTTCTGTCCATACTATATTTCAGCAGTCGAAACTTGGACAAACCCTCACGGCAATCTTAGATGCATTAAGAACACAGTAGGCCCCGATGCAGCAGTAAGCCTTAGGTTCTGTCTGGTTGAGTATCTTCCGAGCCCTTTCCCCGCCTTCTTACAATGGGACCGAGTCGGCTATTTGAACTGAGGAGTGGCTAGATGTTGTGTAAGAATTGATGGCCGGAATTAGATGTCCAGCCAGTATGGCTATTACTTTAGTTATATCTATCTTGGAATCACACTCAAAAAGGTGGTTGAAGTCCCTCATGGGATCCATTTTTTAAGGACGCGTATACACTAACATTAGCTGGAACGAATTTTCTCATGCCTTCTTAGAGCATTTTATTACTTCCACGGCTCATGACGAACTTGAAGAAAGGTTCAAGCAGGTTAAACAAGGATCCAAGTTAGTGGCAGAATATCAGAGGGAGTTTCAACAACTCGCAAGGTTTATGGACTCCTATAATTTGGATGATCGCGGGTACTCGAAATTGTTTTACAAAGGCTTGCGAGATCCCCTAAGGCAAACACTTTTATTTATAGCGAACTCAATCCTGGAGGAGATAAAAGATATGGAAAATAGGTTGGAGGCGGACCATTTGGGAGTCCAGGCCAGTGGTAAGATATCTACAGTAGGCGTGATGGAAGCGGGGCCCAGCTTTAGGAGGAGTCAGAATGCTCGTAGCGGAGGAGGAAATCAAAGAGGGGGTGGTCGATCAATTAGAACTTTAGGATGGAGCTCCTGGCCCCATATTAAGCGTTGCCACCACCACAGCAGTTTCAACGGTATCAATAACACGGAGGGACGTTCGGGCAAGTTTGTTTCAAGTGTAATCAGCCGGGCCACATCTGGCGTTGTTGCTCGCAGCTTGGTGGAGATGTTCCCACTGTTTTTCCTCCGGCAGCTCAGCAAGGATGAGGGCAAGTCCGTGGTCGAAGACGAGGACCATAAGGAAGAAATCTTGGACCTGCTCAGGAGCGGATGTTTGCTCTAGATATGACTCAAGGGCAGAACCCACAAGACGTCATATCAGTTATTTTGTAGCCAAGCTTCCCGTCATATGCTTAAGTATATTCCCTCACTTATGCCTGAAATGTTGAAAGATAACTATATTATGGTTTTACATTTAGGCATGGTGACTGTAAATGGGAGGCCCACCTATACCCTGTTTAATAAGGGTACGACACACATATTTGTCTAATCGGATTTCGTGAAGGACTTTGAAGGTGTGCGACATTACACCGGAGCCAACCAGAGAGTTTGACTCCCTTATGGATCCGTGATAAATGCATCCGCCAAATGCACCCTGGATGTGTACATAGGAGGAAAGCTTTTTGAAACCCCGGCAACGGTGTTGTTGCTACCCGAGTTTGATCTTGTTTTAGGCATGACCTGGCTGGAGTGGACCCATGCCCTGATCGATTGTGCAGCAAAGGAGATTGCGTTGATGCTTATGGATTCAGAGATCGTATTCCAAGGTATTCAATCCATACCACGTACGCTAATATCCTCTATTCAGGCCATCGATACCTATGCACAGAGAGACGAAGTTTTCTCTATAATCTTTGAGATGAAGATGGAAGCGGGCAGCATAACAGATGTTCCCGTAGTTCGAGCTTTTCCGGATGTTTTCCGGAGAAGCTGCCAGGATTACCCCCACATAGAGAAGTAGACTTTCAGATCAAACTAGTATCGGGTGCCAAACTCGTCTCTCAAACCCCATACAGGATGGCCCCGAAGGAGCTAGCATAGTTTCGGGTGCAGCTTCAGGAGTTGGTAGATTTTGGATTTGTTCGCCCCAGTTCATCGTCATTGGGAGATCTAGTGTTGTTACTAAATAATAAGGATGGGTCGCTTCGGTTGTGTATACATTACCAGGAGCTTAACCGTTTGACCGTGCGAAACACTTACCCTTTTCCCCGGATCAATGAGCTTTTCGATCAGTTGGTGGGAGCGCACTAGTTTTCCAAGGTTGACTTACGATCAGGGTACTATCAGTTGAGATTTAAAGAGGAGGATATTAAGAAGAAGGCCTTTAGCTCAAGGTACGACCTGTATGAGTTCACGGTGATGCTGTTTGGAATCACAAATGCCCCCTCCGCATTAATGAGCTTGATGAATAGGGTGTTTGAGCCGTATCTGGACATCTTCATCATCGTCTTCATCGACGACGTGTTGGTTTATTCAAAGACGGAGAAGGATCATGTGGAGCACTTAGTTCTAGCGTTGAATAAGTTAAGAGAGCATTCCTTGTTTGATAATTTCAGCAAGTGCGAGTTTTGGCTCCGAGAAGTTACCTTCTTGGGCCATGTTATTAGTGGTGATGAATTAGCAGTAGACCAGACCAAGGTGCGTGTTGTGAAGGAGTGGTCTCCTTTGAATTAGGAGGCCGACGTGCAAATTTTCTTGGACTTACAAGGTATTATCGCAAGTTTGTGGAGGGATTTTCGAAGATCTCACTCCGTATCACTGCCTTGAAAAAGAAAGGTGTGCCATATGAGTGGACATCCAAGGCTTCATTCCAAGAGCTGAAGATCGACTTACCTACACACCAATCCTAGCCCTTCCATTTGGGAAGGAAGAATTTCAGGTTTACACTGATGCGTCCTATCAAGGTATGGGAGCAGTGTTGATACAACATGGGCACGTGATTGCGTACGCTTCAAGACAGCTGAAGAAGCATGAAATTAATTACCCAGTGCATGATTTATAATTGGGGGCAGTGGTATTCACCCTAAATATTTGGAGGCACTATCTCTACCAGGTTCAGCGTGAGATTTTCTCAAATCATAAGAATTTGAAATATGTTCATACTCAGACGGAGTTGAATTTAAGGCAGCAATGGTGGCTGGAATTCTTGTGCGATTCTGAGTTTATGTTGAACTACCACCCCGGGAAGCAAACTCTGTAGCAGATGCATTAAGTAGAAAGGTACCAGTGTTGATCCCTGAGTCTCGAATGATGGTTATAGAAATTGCTCGAGTGCTCGAGGAAAAGGAGATTACGATAGTGTGTAAGAATCATTCTGAGATGTATACGGAATACTTGGTTGTTTTGAGTATAGTATGTGACATCTGTAAGAGGATCCATGTAGAGCAAGGGAAGGATGCTGCTCTGGCCCCTGTATTTAAGGAAATTGAGAGTGGATCTGCTGAAGAGTATACTCTGAAGGAAGGCTTCATTCATTTCCGTGGCAGGCTATATATTCCTGAGGGCTGTGGAATCCAGGAAGACATCTTGATAGAGTTTAATTGCACCAAATATTCAGTGCATCCCGGGATTGCCAATATGTATAATGACTTATGGAAGACCATGTTCTGGCCAGTAATGAAGAGAGTTGTTAGGTATTACGTTACGTACTGTGAAGCAAGTCAAAGGGTGAAGGTGGAGTGTAAGAGCCCGAGAGGATTATTACAGTCATTGCCCATCCCCGAGTTGAAGTTCGAGGATATCTCCATGGACTTTGTTCACGGGTTACCTTGCTTGTGCTTTGGGAACAAATCAGTTTGAATAATTGTGGATAGCTTGATGAAGGTTGCCAAGTTCATTCTAATGAGGAAGGAGTCTCATGTTGATGTTTTGGTGCGTTTCTTTGTGGAGCAGTTTGTGCGGTACTATGGGGTGCCCAAGACAATTGTCTCTGACCACAATGGTCGCTTCACTTCCAAGGAATGGAGGGCAGTTCAAGCATATATGGGCTCTCACCTTACCTTTAGTATGACTTTTAATCCTCAGACGGACGACCAGTCTGAGAGGACCATCAGAACCATGGAAGATTTGTTGGGATTATGCATGTTGGATAAGGGCAAGCCGTGGGAAAGGCTTTTTCCGCTAGTGGAGTTTTTATACAATAACATTTATTAAGCTAGCATCGGAATGAAGCCCTACAAAGCACTTTATGGGAGGAGGCTGAAAGTCAGATCTATCCTAGAGATTAGAGCAAACACACAGCAAGAATAATAAAGAAAAGAAATAAAGGCAAACCAGACAACACAAGAATTTTATAGTGGTTCCCCTAAACTTGGGTAGTCCACTCTTCTACCACCCTTGGTAGGAATCCACTGCAGGATGAGTTGATCAGGTGTCCTGGGCACCAATGAGCTTTTGATAAGGTGCTCAAAAACCAAAACTAGATTTTTTGATAAGGTGTCTTGCCACCACTGAGTTTTGACAAGGGTCTCAGAACCAGATTCAGAACTTTTGAAGGGAGTTCAAGAACCATTTTACAGTGGGGAAGGGAGAGTTGATGTTGTCTTCTCTATTCAACAATTAAAGAGAAACACAAGTGGATTTTGATGATGTTGTCAAAGCTCCCCCTGAGATCAGCAGTTTGTTTAGGAGTGGAAGCTTTGCAAAGTGTGATAGGTCTTCAATGAATGACTGCTCCAGCAAATGATGATTTCAGCAAAGACTGAAATGTGAGTTGTCTTGGAGTGTGAATGATGAAGCCTTGATGATGTTGATATTCCAGTAAGCCTTCAGACTGATGTAGAGTAGTTGTCTCTTCAGGCTTCCTGGAACAGTAGATCTGAGAAGAGCACTGGCTGTACAGGTGATGTTGAGTTCTTCCTGAAACTCTGATTCCTGTATCTCTATCTCCTCTCCTTTTCCTTCTATTCATTGTATGTTCCTCTGTATTTCTGTGTATATATTCTGATAGGAGACCAATGGTCATTTGAATTCTTACATTTATTACTGCTGCCTCTTTGTTACTCCAACGGCTATAATCTCCATAACTACATTCTGGTAACTATCCTGTAATAAAGCTGTGTTGGAATATGAACAGCTCACTTTGATTGGACCAAGGTTATCCTGAAAATCTTCCTGGAAACTTGCGTTCAGAGTGATGGAAGAAATCGTCGATCTCAACAAGATGATCGTCGACCTGAGCTCAACTATCGTCGAACTGAGCTCAGAGATATTGGAGCTGGTCTGGGACAGAAAACGTCGATCTGAGCTCAGAGATCGTCGAACGGAGTTCGACGCCTCGTGGACCTGAGCTCTGAGATCGTCAATCTCAGCTCGACACCTGAACTCATCTCGTCGATCTGAGCTCGACGTCAAGGTTGATTTCTGATTTCTTCTCTTAACTATTTTCTCTTGGATGATTTCTTCAATCTCTGAGAGACTCTGACTTAACACATCCTATGACCCTTAGCTATACATAGATGGGTCAATCTAATAGTCCTAAGGACATAGTGATCCTGACCCAAATCCAAACTAGGGTGTTCCAACAATCTCCCCCTATTTGGGTTAGGATTACTATTTACATGAAAATGAAAATATTACAATAAATATTACAAAGCATAAGATATAAAAAGAAAAGCTTTGCATAGCAGTCTTCTGTTACTGTTAAAAACTGACTGCTACTGGCATTACAATCTCCCCCTATGTTGATGCAGTAACTATGTTTGGAGGAGGCTGGGATGACTTTGAAAATTGGATTTTGATTGAGTAATCTAGCTAACTCTTATAGATGGTACCTGCAGAAAGCTATGGTAGAGATTGCTCTCTCCTTGAAAGGATATGTTAGCAAAAAAATGATATTTGTCCAGCAAATTTTATTTGGGTTCTGAATCTGAAAAACAAAGTCTGATATCTTCCTTCCTATAGAATTTCTTTTCATCAGAAGAGATTCAAACTCAGTGTCATGATCACTGCTGACCAATGCAACTAGAGTAGAGGACTCAATATAGATGAATTTAGAAAAAGATCTATAAGAAATATAAAGTTATCTGACAGAGAATTCTCATATAGAAGTCCTAACATAATTTTGAACAAGATATCAAAAAGATAGAAGCAGCCTTAAAAAAAGATGTTTCCTAATAAATTTGTTCCAAATAGAAGAAGGATTTGAAAATATTTTAAATAGTTTATCCTTATAATTATAAATCAAATTTATGAAAGAGCAGACTGAGTTCGAAGATTTTATATAGGATCGTCGATCTGAGTTCAACGATTTTATATAGGATCGTCGATCTGAGTTCGACGATTTTATATAGGATCGTCGATCTGAGTTCAACGATCTGAACTCATTTTGTTGATTAAAATGTTTCTTCTTCCTTTGAATATATTCTGAAAATATTCCTCTGAGAAGTTTTGTTTCCTCCTCAGGTTTTATTGAATCTTGGCAGCAAAATTGAAGTTCTAAGTTAACTGAACTGAAAACAAAGTTAGATAGTACTTGATCCTCTTCAGGTTTTGATTTTCCCTCTATTTGTTCAGCCTCTAAACTGCTGCATGAAGTATTGATGGCCATTATGCAGAATTTTTTGGCCCCTTCTTCCTCCTCTTCATCTTCAAATGATGATTCATCATCTGATACATCCCAAATAACATCTAGGGATATTAATTCTCCTTCTTCAAATAAGATGTTGTAACTTCTTTCTGTTGTTCCATCCACTGGTTCAAAAGCCATTTGATGAAGAGAATCCCATATCTCCTTAGCTGTTGAGCATTCAACAACTTCCTGGAACAAGTCATCAGATAATGACTGTGCTAGGATATTCATGGCTCTGGCATCAGCTAGCCTAGCCCTTTTAGTTGTTGTTGCTGAGATTGGGAGACCTGTCATAATGGCATAAAATATTTCTTCATCAATATTGTCCATAAATGACTTAATTCTTATCTTCCAAAGTGCAAATTTGTTTATGTTGCACTTAGGAGGTCTGGTGCTAGAATATTCCATATTCTTGCTATGTGAAAAGCAAAAAGAAATTAATCTAACTAGGATGGATCAAAAAAGAGATCTTTTGGTTCAGGTATTAGCCTGTAAAAATAACCAACCTAGTGATGGTTTAGTTGTTGTATAACCAACCTCCCTCTGATACCAATTGAAAGTTAGATCTATCATATAGATTAGAGCAAACACACAACAAGAATAATAAAGAAAATAAATAAAGGCAAACCAGACAACACAAGAATTTTATAGTGGTTCCCCTAAACTTGGGTAGTCCACTCTTCTACCACCCTTGGTAGGAATCCACTGCAGGATGAGTTGATCAGGTGTCCTGGGCACCAATGAGCTTTTGATAAGGTGCTCAAAAACCAAAACTAGATTTTTTGATAAGGTGTATTGCCACCACTGAGTTTTGACAAGGGTCTCAGAACCAGATTCAGAACTTTTGAAGGGAGTTCAAGAACCCTTTTACAGTGGGGAAGGGAGAGTTGATTTTGTCTTCTCGGTTCAACAATCAAAGAGAAGCACAAGTGGATTTTGATGATGTTGTCAAAGCTCCCCCTGAGATCAGCAGCTTGTTCAGGAGTGGAAGCTTTGCAAAGGGTGATAGGTCTTCAATGAACTCCAGCAAATGATGATTTCAGCAAAGGCTGAAATGTGAGTTGTCTTGGAGTGTGAATGATGAAGCCTTGATGATGTTGATATTCCAGTAAGCCTTCAGACTGATGTAGAGTAGTTGTCTCTTCAGGCTTCCTGGAACAGTAGATCTGAGAAGAGCACTGGCTGCACAGGTGATGTTGAGTTCTTCCTGAAACTCTGATTCCTGTATCTCTATCTCCTCTCCTTTTCCTTCTATTCATTGTCTGTTCCTCTGTATTTCTATTTATATATTCTGATAGGAGGCCAATGGTCATTTGAATTCTTGCATTTATTACTGCTGCCTCTTAGTTACTCCAACGGCTATAATCTCCATAACTACATTCTGGTAACTATCCTGTAATAAAGCTGTGTTGGAATATGAACAGCTCACTTTGATTGGACCAAGGTTTTCCTGAAAATCTGCCTGGAAACTTGCGTTCAGAGTGATGGCAGAAATCGTCGATCTCAACAAGATGATCGTCGACCTGAGCTCAACTATCGTCAAACTGAGCTCAGAGATATTGGAGCTGGTCTGGGACAGAAAACGTCGATCTGAGCTCAGAGATCATCGAATGGAGTTCGATGCCTCGTGGACTTGAGCTCAGAGATCGTCGATCTCAGCTCGACGCCTGAACTCATCTCGTCGATCTGAGCTCGACGTCAAGGTTGATTTCTGATTTCTTCTCTTGACTTTTTTCTCTTGGCTGATTTCTTCAATCTCTGAGAGCCTCTGACTTAACACATCCTATGACCCTTAGCTATACATAGATGGGTCAATATAATAGTCCTAAGGACATAGTGATCCTGACCCAAATCCAAACTAGGGTGTTCCAACAGAGGTGTAGAACCCTATTATTATGGGTGCAGGATGAAGACCCAAAGGCTTTGGGAGTGGAGTATATTGATGACACTGATGCTATGGTTAGATTAATACGAGACCGCATGTTTGAGGCTTAGAGTATACAGGCAAAGTACTATAATGCGAAGCACCAAGTGGTGGAATTTCAAGTGGGTGATAATGTGTTCTTGAAAATCAGGCCAATACATGGACTGTCACGTGTGCACTGTATAAAGAAGCTTAGCCTGAGATATGTGGGGCCTTATGTTTTATTGGAGAGGATTAGCCCTTTGTCCTATCGACTGGAGCTACCACTAGAGCTATAAAATTTGCACGACGTCTTCCATGTTTCATCTCTTCGCAAAGAACTACTATAACCCGACTAGCATGTCACTACTATAAATGGAACAGTGGCAACCGATAGGTTTGTTCGACTAGAACTTGTGTGGATAGTTGATACTGAAACAAGAAGCTTGCGGAGAAAGAGTGTTCCTTTGGTGAAGGTCCAATTGTCTAATAATGGAAAAGAGGAGTACACGTGGGAGCAAATAGACCTTATGCCGACCTGACTGTCCGCCACTACTATACGCACAGTCTGCGCAGATAGTATGCCCAGGCTGCCCATACTGCCACTTTCACTTCAAAAAATTCAACACTCTCCCTTGAAGTGAGACGTGGAAACTAACCCCAACAGTCCTCGAAACTGTGTAAATTGCCCCTTTGATAGCGGCTTCGTGAAGATGTCCGCGATATTTTCCTCGCTCTACACATGTTCAACCATAAAAGACCCCTCCAACATCTTCTCCCGAATGAAATGGTGCTCAATCTCAATGTGCATAGTCCGCGCGTGACAAACTGGATTATTAACCAGTTTAAGGGCACTTTTGTTGTCACCGCCTTGCACAGTGGGACCTTTCACTTCTTCATGGACGTCCTTTACTAGCCTCCTAAGCCAGATGGATTCCCGAGCTGCCAAGGACGAAGCCTTCTACTCTGCTTCCATAGTTGAGATGGTCACAGAATCCTGCTTATTGTTGCACCACGATATCTCGCTAATCTACATTTGAAGATAAAATAAAACGTCAACTTTCGGTTGTCTGAATCTCCCCCATAGTCAGCATCTGTGTAACCATGCAGGTTGAATCCCATGTCTCTCCCATAAAGTAGACCCATATAAGAAGTGGACTTCACGTACTTTAGAATGCCCTTTGCTGCCATCAGATGAGACTTCCGAGGTTCTGCCATATACCGACTTAATCGGCCTATACCATAAGAAATGTCTGGTCTCATAATCGTTAAGTAAATAAGGCTCCCAACTAGAGCCCGGAACACTAAAGGATCTGTAAGTATCTCCCCTCATCCCGTCAAAGCTTGATGCCAGCATCAAGTGGAGTAGAGATACTTTTATCCTCCCGCATACCGAAACGCTGAATTATTCGTTCTATATATCCCCTTCGGGAAATGAGTATGTCGCTCTCTTTCCTCTCCACCTTGAGTCGAAGGAAGTGGTGGGTCTCACCCAAGTCCTTCATCTAAAACCGAATAGCTAGCTCTGCCCTGAGCCTAGCTACCTCCTCCTCGGAGTTCTCCATGACGATAATGTCATCCACATACAACAACACCAAGACCTGAAGCTCCCCCTCTTCTTGATGAATAGGCTCGAATCTGAATTTGAGGAAAATAACTACAAAACTGGAGGTATTCTGCGATCTTCCCATACAATGCCCATGGAGTCTGCTTCAAACCGTAAAGGGCCTTCCAGAGCTTGCACATGTATCCTTGATAATCTACAGACACGTATCTCGGTAGCTAAAGCATGAAGATGTCCTAATCATTTTCCCCTTAAATAAAAGCATTCTTTACGTCCACCTACCGCATCTTCCAACCTTGGTAAACCGTCAAGGCCATCACCACCCGTACTGAAGTCATTTTGGTATTAGTACTAAATGTCTCTTCATAGCCTTATCCATAGTTTTAAGAGAACCCTCAACCTATAAGACAAGCCTAGCACCTCACGATGCGCCCATCCGTCTTCTTATTCAGCTTATACACCTACTTGCATGTCATAGGTGTAACGCCTTCGACCTTGGTCACAAGATCCCACGTCTCGTTTTTCCTGAGGGCAACCATCTCTTCATCCATGGCATTATCCCATTCCTTGACTCTAGTGGCTTCTTCAAATATAGAAGGCTCTCGCTCATCTAGAGGGCCTATGAAGAAAAAAAGAGACAAAGCTCACCGCATATCCTTTGCTATAACGAGTTGGTGGTTTGACGGTCCTCTTTGATCTCCAAAGAGTCTGACCCTTGCTAACCACCTTTGCTATTTCTTATAAACCAGCTCAGTTCTAAGGCAAACTCAGAGCATTTCTCCCCTGCTTCCTGAACCAGAAGCCTCTGCCCCAGAGATAGAAACACTTAGAGCTCTTGGTGACATAGGAAGCTCCACTAGAAGATCCTTAGCAAACTCGTCCATCCCGTTGTTCGACCTACTTTCCTGCAGCTTTATATAATAGAAACTCCATATAACATTAATTCATCGAAGAACAAATCTCTAAAAATGACAAACTTCTTCTGTAAGACCCCCCTCCCGGAACACAGAACACAACACGAGAGGGGTCTTATGCCCAGAACAGTCACCTTGCGATAACACTAACACTCGGGTTTGCCTGTACCACAAGAATCCTATTCTGCCGGCCACAACCAATATCACACATTGCCAACCCAACCAAAATATAACACAGAAGTCAAATCCACACCAAGCATATAGTCCATAAAATATATATGTTAAGAAGCTACAACAAGCTTCTAATATCAGAGTACGTAAATAGTTTTCCCAAAAAGGGTACAATAAAAACCTCTCACACTCCCATCAGTAACCGACGATAGCGACGGTACCATCCCCTCAGGCCCTGTCGTCCTGGCTTGGCTGTCCAGCTGCATAACCAGTTGCTCCACCTGTGGGGTTTCCTCCTAAAAAGGAAGACGTAGCAACCGTTAGTCATAAAGACTAAGTAGTTTCACATCCGCTCCCCCGGCGACTCCTCGGCACCGGGCAGAGAAAGGAACAGGGTACAATACATATACACATAGGTACAAGCAGGTAGTATATAGCTATGTATGTAAAGCAGTGTAATAAATGAGCAATAGCTTATTCTAGCAATTCTATCATCTACAGCAGCATGAGAGTATAATATTATAATAGTAAGTAACTCAACTTATATAAATGCCCATACAAACATATATGTTGAGGATCGTTCAACAGTAAGTAACTCATCGTATAGGAGTGCCCATACAAACTTATATGATGAGGATCTTTGTGTATGAAATGAAGTGTAATGATATGTATGCAATGCAATGACTCACCCATGATCATATATAAGCAATCGCTATGTCGACACAGACTTGAAGTTCCCACTTTTCGAGCAGGTAGCTAACCTCTCAGGCGTCATCCGTCGTTGACAGACGGTGACAGTGGAGCAGGCATCTCCACTACTAGGATGGTATCCACACTACCTGGCCTAGGCCTTCTTACGACTCAATGATAAGAACACAACAGTGGAGCTCACATGCATACTACGGCTCAGCGGGTGTCTCGGGTAGATCTTAGCCCCGAACTTGCCTAAGGTGTGATACGGAAGGAGCCTCAGAAATGAGCACGAGGACCAAGCCCAACCGTTCACTTGGTACGGAAGGAGCCTCAGGACAGGAACACTGAGGACCAAGCCCAACCGCCCAAGGTCTATCCGTCAACTCCCATCGGTGTGATGATTGGCGAGCCTGTAGACCTGCCATACTATCCTTAACCCGGGATTACAACACCGCGTGTCGACTCACACCGTATGCAATAAAACCACATCGTGGTACGGAAGGAGCCTCAGAAATGAGCACGAGGACTAACCCCAACCGACCACTTTGCACGGAAGGAGCCTCGGTACATGAACACCGAGGACCAAGCCCAACCGTCTATTTATGATTCTTCCCAACGTTACCAACCAGTGCGATCGGATATCCGTACTCACCCCTTTCACAATCTGGTGTCCAAGGCACCATAAGGGTTTACCACAAACACAGGTGGCGAACCACCTCATACATTGGACCATCTTAGACTCCCCTATATGACAAGCCTCAAGACCATGATTACGTCTAATGCTATGATCACATAACTTTAACATCACCACTTATAACTCCTTCACCAAAATCAATCATTTGCATGCACATGAGTTAACCATTTATCTAACACATCACATATTCATAACAACCAACACCGAACAATTACCCAAACTCTAGTGAATCTTGTTATAATTACCCTTCGTTCACTAACCCCCACCAAGTCGTTTCGTTCAACCACATACCATTTCACCATTTGTTTACGTGGGGTCTATCCAATAATTTCATCATTTGTTGAATTATCACAATTAGGCATATTATGATTCGCCTACAACTTAACGTCGGATTGTTACAAAACCTCTTCCGAGTCCAAACCCAAATTTACACTTACCCAGGAATTTATGGTGCAGAACACCTATTGGACAACCATTTCAACTGGAGATTCCCATAGCTACAAGAATCTGGTGAGCGCATGTAACCACTCATTGGAAAGGTAATTCCAAGGGCTACGATTTTTGTGTTTAGTCAAAAACCCAGATCTCGCCATATCTTGCCTGAAAATAGCCAAGAAAGTCGCTGCGTGTAGAACGCAGATTTCTGCACGCATCTTGAGGCGGAATGAACGACATCGGTTCATCTTCCTCTTCAAGCCGATCCTCCCAAATCAGAACCAAAAGTTCCTCCACCATTATTCACCGTCTTAAGGCCATTCTTCTTCACGAAACCACCCCCATCATCACATTGAAGGAAGGGGAGGTTGAAGATGACTAAACCATAGAACACAAGTTCTAGCATGGCCCTCCTAGAAATCTTCATCTCACACATCAAGACTCTTTTGAGTCGATATCTCACCTAAGAATAACTACAGATCTAACACCAAGGGAGAGGGGAGGAAGCTCACCTCATTTCCAGCGGTTCCACCATCTCCGACCATGGATCTTGTCATTCTTCTCGTCGGCATCCCTTTTCCTTGGCGGCGGTGGCGATTCCTCACGAAGTTTGGTTGGATCCAGCAAGTTCTTCCCTCCTCCAGAAGTTTTCTCCGGAATATGTGGCTTGGAAGAGAATGAAAATGGCTAGGGTTTCATTTTGCCCTTTTTATTCATAGGTGACACGGGTAGGGACACTCCTGTGTCCTTACCCGTGTCCTGCTCGGGCGAAACAGCATCAACAGTTTGACTGCCGCTTCGTGCACATACACGGGTACTGACACGCCCGTGTATGTACCCGTGTCAAGGTGACATGGCCGTGGTTCTGCCCGTGTCTATACTCATGTCCTGCTCTGGACATATTTCATTGAGCTTGACTTGACGAACACGGGTAGGGACATGCCTGTGTCTCTACCCGTGTCCTTCTCAGGACAATGACTGCTTAACTCTCAACGCCACGCCACTCAATGCCACGACACATGGGTAGGGACACGCCCGTGTCTCTACCCGTTTCATACCCAAAACAGACACTCAATGACATGCCACTCAACGCAATTTTCTTATCACTCAACATCCTATCACTCAAAGCCACGACATACGGGTAGGGACACGCCCGAATCTCTACACGTGTCCTACACAGGGCCAACTTAATTTTTCCCCATGAGTGTGCGCCTGACCGCCTGCACTCCCTGAGCCTAAATCAGCTCTCCTGACTCAAAAGCACGCACAAGGGGCCTAGCGCGAATCGGGATGTTACAATTCCTATAAAAAAAATATTTCGTCCCCGAAATCAGGTTAAGGCTACGGGGGAGAAAAGCATAAAATAGACATAAATTAAAATATGCTTTAAAAGGTTACCTTGATGGAACAACTCCGGGTAGCGCTTTTGCATCAGGTCAACCGGCTACCACATGTACTCCACTTTCCCTTGATTAGACCATAGCACTTTTACCAGAGGAACACTTTTGCGGCGCAAAATCCTCGTATCGATGTCTACTATCCGCACAGGCTCTAGTCATACCGACCTATCAGTTGTAACTTCTCCGTCAGTGGTTGAGACATATTGTTCGGGCCGCAACAACGCCTTTCGGAGTGATGACGCATGGAATATGTCATAAAGATTCTCTAGCTTCGGCGGTAACTCCAACAGATATTCAAACGGGCCAATCCTTTCCAATATGACGTAGGGCCCAATGTACCTTGGGCTGAGCTTCTTCACACCATGTACCCGAGATTCTCCATGCATCGGCCTGATCTTTAAAAATACCTTGTCTCCTACTTGAAATTCCACCATCCTGTGTTTTGCATTATAATACTTTGCTTGGAGACTTTGAGCCTCGAGCATGTAGTCTCGTACTAGCCTCACAGCCGCATCAGTATCATCTATGTATTCAATTCCCAAAGCCTTCAGATCTTCATCCTGCACCCAATACAAGGGTGTTCTACACCTTCTTCAATAAAGGGCTTCATGGGGCGCCATCCCGATGCTAGCTTGATGGTTGTTGTTGTATGAGAATTCTACCAAGGGTAGGAGCCTTTCCCACGACTCTCCTCTATCCAACACACACAACCTCAATAAATCTTTCAATGTCCTAATGGTCCTTTCAGGTTGCCCGGCGGTCTGAGGGTGAAACGATGTGCTGAATGTAAGGCGCGAACCCAAATATGCCTGCACAGCTTTCCATTCCCTAGAGGTAAACCGACCAACCAAGCCAGAAACGATTGTCTTCGGCACGCCATGATACCGTACGAATTTTTCCACAAAAAGGCATACCAAAACATCCACGTGTGTTTTTTTCTTCATAGGTATGAACCGGACTACCTTCGTCAAGCGATCAACGATTACCCATATCAAATCATTCCCTAAGCGAGAGCGAGGCAAACCGTGGACGAAGTCCATGGAGACATCCTCGAACTTCCACTCGGGGAAGGGAAATGACTGCAACAATCCACTGGGGCTCCTGCATTCTGCCTTCACCCTTTGACATGCCTCGCAATGCGTAACAAAATATCTGACGTCTTTCTTCATTCCCGGCCAACACATGGTCTTCCGCAAGTCGGCGTACATCTTAGCAATTTCAGGATGCACAAAATACTGAGAGTAGTGTGCCTCTCTCAAGATATCTTCCCGAATTTTACCACCCTTGGGAATGTAAAGCTGGCCACGGAAATGAACAAGGCCATCCTTTAAAGAGTACTCGTTTGTTGTCCCATCTTTAATTGACTTTATCGTCGGGGCCAGAGCCTCATCCCTTCCCTGCTCCACCCGGATATGGTCTCAAACATCGCACACTATGCTCATTGTGGTCAAGTACTCCGTATACACGTCCGGTTGATCCTTATACACCAAAGTGATCTCCATCTCCTCAAGCATCCGAGCTAACTCCATATGCATCAACCGGGACTCGGGGCTTGTTTTTAATACCTTTCTGCTCAAAGCATCGACTACGGAATTTACTTTTCCGGGGTGGTAGTTCAGGGTGTATTCATAGTCGCACAAAAACTCCAACCACCACCGCTGTCTTAGATTCAATTGCTTTTTGGTATGGACGTACTTTAAGTTCTTATGATCTGAGAAGATTTCGCAGTGTACGCCGTATAGGTAGTGCCTCCAAATCTTCAAGGTGAACATTACTGCTCCCAACTCCAAATCATGTACTGGATAGTTGATTTCATGCTTCTTCAGTTGTCTTGAAGCATATGCGATCACATGCTCGTGCTGCATCAATACCGCTATCATTCCTTGATATGATGCGTCCTTGTAAACTTGAAATCCTTCCTTCCATAATGGAAGGGCTAGGATGTGTGCGCATGTAAGTCTGTCCTTTAATTCTTGGAACGCAGCTTCATATTGGGGTGTCCACTCATACGTCACACCTTTCTTTGTTAGGGAAGTAAGAGGAAGAGCAATCTTTGAGAATGCCTTTACGAACTTGCGGTAGTACCCGGCAAGTCTAAGGATACTCCGCACGTCGGCAGCTGACTTCAAAGGCGACCACTCCTTCATGACACGCACTTTGGCCGGATCCACAACTAGCCCAACCCCACTGATCACATGACCCAAGAAAGCAACCTCCTTAAGCTAGAATTCGCACTTGCTGAACTTGGCGAACAGGGCGTGCTCTTTTAACTTCTTTAGTACTAAGGACAGATATAACGCCCCCGGCTTTTCGGTGTTTTGTTTTTTTATCGTTTGGCGTTACGTTGATGCGTTTCCGGCCTTTTGCGGTTGTTAGAGCGTAGTCTTAGCTCTTTAGGTTCCTTGTGTAACCTGTTTGCAAGATTCCCCAGCTAGTCTGTGTCAGTTGTGATGACTCGACTGAGCCTCTTAAGGAATGCTTGTGCTTTGGCTTGGGTGGTGTAAGCCTGAGTGTTCGATCATCGGATGTTGTTTTCGACTTCGCCGTTGTTTTCGTAGCTTGGGTACTTAGCTACGGTGCGAGTTTTGTCGAAATCCGAGATCATATGTTTTTTCGCGTTGTTTCGACGTTTTGCTTCTAGCTAGTTGTGTGTAGCCTAGCTTGTGGTCGTGGATTGTTTAATTATATGTATAGGTAAATACAAAATTTGAGCTTGCTGATTTTGAGTTTGCCTTGTCTTTTAAGCTAAGTATACATATATATAGGTATATGTATATGCTTTGGTGATGTTGTGTTTAGATATAAGTAGCTGGAGCTCGGGTTGTGTTTAAGGTTAGCTAAACCTGTAGCTTTAGCTGTTCGGACTCAAGTTTTTGTCCTAGCTTAGCTCGGGTAGGGTCAGCTGGGTGGCTAGAGTTCGGTTAGCTGAGGTGAGGTTAAGATAAGTATACATGTATATATATATATTTGTGCTTACGCTAGAAGTGGCTGTTAGCTGGCGGGTGAAGAGGTAGGATTATTGTAGCTGGTGGCCGAAACTCCCCATGCTTAGGTTCTTTTATATTATCTTTTGGGAGAAGGTGGCTGGAGATATATATAGGAAGACAGCTGGTTTCAAGCCTCACTTCTCCTCCTTCCAAAGAAATCAACAGGCTTCCTGCAAAAGGAACTGGCGGAGGAGCTGCAGTTTTGACTAGTGGTGGCTGCTAGTTTAGGAGTCCTTTCTCTCAAGCGATGGTGGATCTGAGCTACTCTCGCCGAGTGCTAGCTTCCTAGGCAAGTCTTTAAGCTTTTCGGGCAGTCTATAGGAAATTAGGGTTTCTTGTTCTGCTTCATCTTCTTCCTGTCTAAGTTTCGGTTTGCTCCATCTTGCTCTTTTTTTGGTGGCTGATCCTTGCCGCCGGTTTCGAGCTGGGTGTGCTGCTGCCGTTTCCATCTAAACTAAGGCAAGTGGCCCCTGCCCTTGCAAATGTTCTCTTTCCTTCTTGTTTTTTTTATTTACCTGGGAGGGGTGTATCCTGTTCGGGTTGAGGATCATGATAGCTGTAGGTTTAGTGTTAATTAATCTAAGTATTTAACTAGTCTTAGCTAGCTTAGGTTGCTGGTAGATCGTGTAAGGAGAAGCAGCATGAGCCTTGGAATTAATTTTCCAAGGCTCTGCATGCCAGGCGTTGAGTGGAGCTGGGGTCGGGTTTAGTTTTTGTTCAAAGGGTCCAGGCGTTGAGTCGAGTGGGCCTCACTCAATGCCAGGTTGTTTTTACGGCTAAGGGTGCCGAGGCATTGAGTGAGTCGACCTCACTGAACACCAAGGTAGGTCTTTTGTTGAGTGAGGTGAACTCACTCAACGCCACAGCTAAGACTTGCGGCTAAGTCTTTGGCGTTGAGTGAGTTGACCTCACTCAACGCCGCAACTGTTTTGGCATTGAGTGAGGTAGTCTCACTCAACGCCGCAGTATTTTCAGCAGTTAAGTCTGATGGCATTGAGTGAGTCGACCTTACTCAACGCCAAAGCAGGTTTGGCATCGAGTGAGTCGACCTCACTCAACGCCAAAGCAGATTTGGCATCGAGTGAGTCGACCTCACTCAACGCCAAAGCAGGTTTGGCGTCGAGTGAGTCGACCTCACTCAACGCCAAAGCAGGTTTGGCATCGAGTGAGTCGACCTCACTCAACGCCAAAGCAGGTTTGGTGTTGAGTGAGGTAGACTCACTCAACGCCACAGCCAGGGCTTGCGGTTGAGTCTTTGGCGTTGAGTGAGGTAGACTCACTCAACGCCACAGCCAGGGCTTATGGTTGAGTCTTTGGCATTGAGTGAGGGTACCTCACTCAACGCCGTGGCTGTTTTGGCGTTGAGTGAGGTAGACTCACTAAACGCCGCAGTTTTTTTAGGCTAAGTCTTTAGCCTTGGGATGTGTGCTTCTTTAGGACAGTTAGAGGAGTTTTTCTGTCCTAAGGGGGATGTTGGGGTGTTCGGCTAGTTTTTGCATGCCGACTCGTGGACTATGGCCGGAGGGGGTATTTTCTGGACTCTAGAAGGGTGAAATGTGTGTGCTGAGCTATGGACACCACAAAGTCTGGACAATGAGCCCGACTTGTTTAGGTGTGTGGACCCTAAGGCTGCCACCGGTTGTGTTCACCCTTGAGTATTTATTTTGGGGTCTGGTTGTTAGGGCTGGTACTGCCACCCACTCCAGCCCCTTATTATTTACACCCCGGTCATTTGCCCACAAAGTTAGGATTGTTAGCTCTTTCTTTTCCTGCTTTTGGCTATTCCTGCTAGTATACTGATTCTTTACTGCTGCAGGTTGTTTCTTTCTGCCAAGCAGGTAGCTTTTGTGCTCACACTTGGTGTGATTTACCTTTACTGTCCTTTTGATAGTAATTTTTCTTCTTACTGTCATACTTTTCACTTACTGTTAGTTGTTTCTTTTGTTACCAGGTTGGTAAACCCTTTTTACTCGCACTTAAATCAAATATTCTTCATGCTTTGATATTGTGCTGAGGCGTTCTTTCTTGAATGCCTCAGGTACAAGTTGTAGCCGATAGAGCGGCTGTTCCCTTTTAGTGGGTTTTGCTGATAGCCTCTAGGGTAGCTGAGTTACAGACCTTCCACCTTGTGAGGTAGTTATTCTTCTTTTCTTTATGAACATGCACACTCACCGGTGGGTTCGTGTCGGGTTGTCGACGCAGACTGATGGCTTACTTGTATCTGCTGGATATGAATTAAAACTGCTATTTTGCCCTCTTGGGGTTGCTTACTTGCTTTTAGGAAGGTTTTATGCTAGGTTGTATGTTAGGTATTTTAAAACCCTAAACTATTATACGTATCTCATGCATATCATATTTGTAAAACTAAAACACTATCTTTTTTTAAGCGTAAAGAATATATTTCATATATAAATACTATACTCACCTTAGGAGTCGTGCATACCATAAGTGTTCCCTTGAGGGCCCTTATACTCATTTAGGGTGTCAAATCAACTAAATCAAAGTATTTTTCCACTGCAAGCAAATATATTTTCCTATCGTGGACTAGCTGATCCACTGTGCCGAGGGATATAGCCTTTTAATAAACTAGTTTCCTACTATTTTAAAACATGTGATTTGAAGTCTTAGTGCGTTGCCTGAGCGTCAGCAGTTATCCCCTGCTCGACGTGGCATCACAACACGTGTTTTCCCGTACTCTGGTACTTCTTAACCTCAGGGAAAATGCGGGTTGTGACAACAGATGCCCGACAAGTTCTTCCTCCGTCTAGGAGTAGACCAAGATGTCATCGATGAAAACAATGACGAAGACATCTAGATAGGGCTCGAACACTTTGTTCATCAAGCTTATGAAAGATGATGGAGAATTTGTGAGCCCAAACGGCATCACTGTGAACTCATACAAGCCGTACCTTGAGCTGAAAGACGTTTTCCGAATGTCATCCTCTTGTATTCTCAATTGATAATACACCGAGCGCAAATCTAGCTTGGAAAACCAATACGCTCCCACCAGTTGATCGAACAACTCATCGATCCGAGGTAACAGATAGGTGTTCCGTACCGTCAATCGGTTGTGCTCCCGATAGTCTATGCATAATCGCAGGGTTCCATTTTTCTTCTTAACGAATAGAACAGGGGCTCCCCAAGGTGATGAGCTAGGGCGAATAAACCCTAATTCTACTAACTCTTGCAGCTGAACTCTAAAATCGACGAGTTCCTTCGGTACCATTCGGTAAGGATTCCTAGAGACAGGCTTGGCACCCGGTACTAACTTGATTTTAAAATCTACTTCTCTTATGGGGGTAATCCTGTCAATTTATCCAAAAATACTTCGGGGAAATCACACACCACCCGCACATCCTTGATATCCAACGCCAACTCCTTCAGCTCGAAATAGATCATGAAATATTCATCCCCCTTCATGTGGGCTTTTAAAGCCTGGACTGAAGATAACATCATACGGGGCGCGAAGTTAATACCTTGAAAGATGACCTCCGAATCTCTATGTCTCAACGAGATCCTCTTTTGTGCGCAGTCAATCTTTTCATAGTACTGATCCAGCCATACCATGCCCAAAATGAGGTCGAACTCTGGCATTCCCAAGACTGTGGCAGGGGTGTTGAAGAGCTTTCCTTCGAGGAGAACCTCAAACTTGCACTTCGCGGTTGCCGTCATCTCCGATCCGTTTAGAAGGCGCACCCTCCGAGAAATACTAGTGAAGTATTGCACTCTATCTATATCTTTGATGAAGTCTTCAGACACAAAAGAGTGCGAGGCACCGGTGTCGAATAACGTATAGGCCGGTTTCCCGTCGACCATTACGGTGCCTAAGTGTCAATAATAATTCTCAAGCTAGGCGTCTAGTATATCTTAAGCAACTTGAGGGTATCAATGAAAATAAAATGACTAACTGTAATCATACCTTCAATCACCTCCCGAGGGTTCCTCTCTTGAGTCATGTCCAACGCATACATCTGATCCCGAGCGAGCCCGGGGTTTCCTCTTCGTGGTCCTCTTCCTCGACCATGCATGTGCCCCCTCCCTCGAGGAGCTGTTTGAGGGAAAGCGAGAGGCGCATTTCCAAATAATTGCGGGAAGTAGCATCAAATGTGTCCCGGTTGGTTGCATTCGAAGCACACTCGCTCTTGCCGCCCACCGGGTTGCTGAAATTGTTGAGATGGAGGCAATGCTGGAGGTTGTCAGAACCGGGCGCTCCATTCTAAAATTCTAGGAGAAACGTCTGCCACCTCTTCAATATCCTCTTCCTCCTCTATTATCAAATCTCCTTCTATTGCTGGGGCTGGCTTCCATCACGCCTTCAGCTGGCCTCTTACCACTTCCCAAGTGGTCCGCTTCCAACCTCTTCGCCATGTCAATAATCTCGGCTAGACTGGAGTCCGCTATAAAAAAAAGTCTTGCCTCAGGGGGTCTCGCAAGCCTATGTAGAATCGTTTTGTGTATCCTCTATCATCCAAATCATAAGAGTCAGCAAATCTAGCCAAGTGCTGAAACTCCCGTTGGTATTCTGTCACCGAATTGGACCCTTGCTTCAGTTGTAAAAATCTCTCTTCAAGATTATCCCGAGCAGCCGAGGGGATGAAATGCTCTAAAAAGGCTTCAGAGAATTCGCTCCAACTAATATCTGTGTACACCTATCCTTGAAAAGTGGAGCCCATGAGGGACTTCCACCACCTTTTGGCGTGCAACTCTAAGAGTGTCACTACAAGGGTCACCGCCATGTTGTTTGGGCACCTTATTCCTGCCAACAGTTATTGTACAGTGTCGAACCATTCTTCTGTACGCACCGCCGACTCCGTCCCAAGGTAAGCAGGAGGGGAGAGAGCTCGGAAAGTGCTTAACCAAGTGTATCCCGAACCCTACTAATGTACAGGGGCTTGCTGGGATTGGGACCTGAAGGCGTCCAGGATAGCTGTGAGCGTCTTCCATATATAGCTCTGATTGTTGGAATTGTGTAGGTACGGACGGGGCGGGGGTGCCCCTCACCGGCTCAACATGTACTGGGATCTACATGCAAGGTACAAACTTAAGGTTAGGTCGGCTAATCAAAGGTCAAAGATGGACAAACTTAGTGTGAATAACATATGGGCACACCACTGCTTCGCTAAGTCAGTTTGTCCGCAAACTGACTAAATGAATGGGGGTGGTACCATTGTTGAATGACTTCTTCAGTTCAGGATCATAACAAGCTAATACCATTTGTAAGACCCCCCTCCCGGAACACAGAACATGGCACGAGAGGGGTCTTATGCACAAAATAGCCGCCTTGCGGTAGCACTAACACTCGGGTTAGCCTGTACCACAAGACGCCTATTCTGCCAGCCACAACCAATATCACACATTGCCAACCCAACCAAAATATAACACAGAAGTCAAATCCACAGCAAACATATAGTCCATAAAATACATATGTTAAGAAGGTACAACACCTTCTAATGTCAGAGTACATAAACAGTTTTCCCAAAAAGGGTACAACAAAAACCTCTCACACTCACATCAGTAACAGACAGTAGCGACGGTACCGTCCCCTCAGGCCCTGTCGTCCTGGCCTGGTTGTTCGGCTGCATAACCAGCTGCTCCACCTGTGGGGTTTCCTCCTAAAAAGGAATACGTAGCAACCGTTAGTCATAAAGACTAAGTGGCTTCACATCCGCTCCCTCGGCGACTCCTCGGCACCGGGCGGAGAAAGGAACAGGGTACAATATATATGAACATAGGTACAAGCAGGTGGTATATCACTATGTATGTAAAGCAGTGTAATAAATGAGCAACAGCTTATTCTAGCAATTCTATCATCTACAGCAGCATGAGAGTATAATATTATAACAGTAAGTAACTCAACTTATATAAATGCCCATACAAGAATATAAGTTGAGGATCGTTCAGCAGTAAGTAACTAATCGTATGGGAGTGCCCATACAAACTTATACGATGAGGATATTTGTGTATGAAATGAAGTGTAATGACATGTATGCAAAGCAATGACTCACCCATGATCACGCACAAGCAATCGCTATGTCGACACAGACTTGAAGTATCCACTTTTCGAGTAGGTAGCTAACCTCTCAGGAGCCATCCGTCGTGGCCAGATGGTGACAGTGGAGTGGGCATCTCCACTACTAGGTTGGTATCCACACTACCTGGCCTAGGCCTTCATACGCCTCAATGTTAAGAACATAACAACGGAGCTCACATGCGTACTACGGCTCAGTAGGTGTTTCGGGTAGATGTGCTCCGAGATCCTAGCCCCGAACTAGCCTAAGGTGTAATACGGAAGGAGCCTCAGAAATGAGCATGAGGACCAAGCCCAACCGTTCACTTCGCACAGAAAGAGCCTCGGGTCATGAACACCGTGGACCAAGCCCAACCGCCCAAGGTCTATCCGTCAACTCCCATCGGTGTGACGATTGACGAGCCCGTTGACCTGCCATACTATCCTTAACCCGGGATTACGACACCGCGTGTCGACTCACACCACATGCAATACAACCATACCATGGTACGGAAGGAGCCTCAGAAATGAGCACTAGGACCAAGCCCAACTGACCACTTGGCACGGAAGGAGCCTCGAGACATGAACACCGAGGACCAAGCCCAACAGTCCATTTATGATTCTTCCCAACGTTACCAACCAATACGATCGGATATCCACACACACCACTTTCACAATCGTGAGCCCAAGGCACCATAAGGGTTTACCGCAAAAATAGGTGGTGAACCACCTCATACAGTTGACCATCTTAGACTCCCCTATATGATAAGCCTCAAGACCATGATTACGTCTAATGCTATGGTCACATAACTTTAAAATCACCACTTATAACTCCTTCACCAAAATCAATCATTTGCGTGCACATGAGTTAACCATTTATCTAACATATTACATATTCATAACAACAAACATCAAACAATTTCCCAAACTCTAGTGAATCTTGTTATAATTACCCTTCCTTCACTAACCCTGTCACAACCCGCATTTTTCTCACTATATTTTAAATCAGAGTAAGAGAAAATCTACGCGCTGTGATGCCACGTCGAGCAGGGGATAACTGCCGACGTTCAGGCGACACTCCAAATCCTTACAAATCACGACTTAATTGATTATAAAAACTTGATTAATTTATTGGCCGTATCCCTCGGCTCGGTGGACCAAGGAGTCCACGGTTTCAAAACTGATTTTTTATACGTAGCGGAAAATACTTCATTTATGACAACATCCTAAATGAGCGCATAAGTGATCCCGAAGGACCCTTACGCTGAACCAAAACTCTAGTTTTAATTTATACATATATAGAAAAAAAATCATTTGTTATACGTAATTAAGAAAGTACCTAAGTGAGTTCTTTTTAGAAATCATGCTGTTCATGCTTTATATACATAATATGGTTTTACTTTTATAGTTTTAAAATAGCTAGCAACCTAACATAAAACTTCCCAGAGCAAGTAAACTAAGTCCCCAAAAAAAACAGGGTAGCAGTAAAAGTAGACATATCCAGTGCAAAGGTAAAAAAAACTACCAGGGGCGTCACATACGACAATAACCCACTGGCAAGTACACAAGTCTGTAGGAAGACAGTAAAACTACCTCACTATGACTCAAGAGAGTCTCAACAGCCAACAGAAAGGAAACCTCCAACAGCACCACAGCAAGCCACCTACTGGCTACTGTCCTGAACCTGAGGCATTCAGAAAAGTAGAACACCTCAGAGCAAGGAAAAAGGAATGCAAGTGCTAAAAAGAAAAGTAAGGTAAAAGCAGGTAAAGTGAAGTAAAGAGAGTACAACTAGAGTAGAACAACAATGCCCAAGGAAGGGCGAAAAGCAAACCTGCACCAGGTGCGGGTAAACATCAACTACTCTGCCTAACAACCCGCAGAGTCAACATGGCCATGATGCCAAAATGCTGCAACACCTACGGAAGAAACGCCTAACATCCTAAACTGTGAGAGGCGGCAGTAGCAAAAACAAGAAACTTGGAATCAGGTTGAAAGCGTTCCAAATCGCCCAACCACTAATTCCGAGTCAACAAATTGCTCAAGGGTTGACACGTGAAGGCACAAAAGACCCATCACTCACTTGCCCAGAAAACTACTCGGGTCAAGGTAAAGAGTGTGGTCAAGGCTACATCACGCCACACAACCCCTAAAAGAGCCATCCACCACCACTACTGACCACAACCCACGATTCGGCCTTCGAAAAGTAACAGCCGACAAGGGACTCTCGATACACGAGCAAAACACTCGGGGAGATATCAACGCTAAGGGATTAGTCGTTGCGATTACGCAACGCCGCTGCGAGTGAGTACACTCACTCGATCCTAAGCCTAGCGTACGAGCACCGACATTGGGTCGCACGATTACTAGACGCACGTCCATAGACCGTGCGTGCACAATTCACACCTAAACGCCTCAAATAAGGCAAATAGGAAAATCCCAACACCCTAAACATACACCTAGACCTAAACATAAACCCAACTCTAGGCTAACCCACACCTACGCTAAACATCTACCGCGACGCCGTCCTGGAACGGGAATCTACTAGCGGGAGGGTAAAAGCCTAAATTTTTAACGCGGTTTCCAATGGGGATAAGGGTTAGGAACGTTCAAATTCGTGGCGTAAAAGCATGAAATTAGAGTAATTAGCAAGAAAATTGAGAGACAAATAGGCCAAACGGCGAAAAGGGGAGAAACACTTGCCTTGCTAAATCACCAAAAATTTCGCCGGCACAACGGCGCTATGGCGGACGCCCAAGAGCACGAAAAGCTCCAACAAATACCAAATCCACCTAAGATTGCATCTAAACATGAAAAGGAGAACAAGGAATTCCAAAAAAAGAAACGAAATCCAAATGGAAATCATGGAGGAATGACGAATAGAATACCTCGGAGCGAAGCTCTCGGCGAGGGGAACACGGATCCGGGCTCGGATCGGGAAGGGGAGGCCGGGGCTGCCGGCGGCGGGCGGCGGAATGGCCGGCTAGGGCTTCGCCTCCTCTCTTCCGCTCGGCTGCTACAGGGATGGAAAAAAAAAATGGGGGCCGACGGTTATAAATTTACGGGAGAGGGAGAGATGTAACCCTATGCAATGGGTTAAATTAAAGGGTTTAATTAAATTTAAATTTATTTGGCTGGAGGGGGGGGGGTTCGGGCATTTGGGATGGGAAATAAATCCCAACACTATGCACTAATTTAAGTTATAAATAATACCATGAACACTAACGTAATACTTAATCTAATCGAATAACCTAATATAAATCACTTATACTATTAATTAACAACCTAATTCTAACTCATATAATTAAATCTAATCCAACTACCTTCACTAACCCTAATTAACTAAACACTAAGACCAACGTGACTGACACGAACGCCGTCACGCACGCGCAAACATACTCAATCCCGCACGCACGCACACGCACACACGCACACGCGTGCACGAGCACGTACATGTGTATTTACGCACCGGCACGCCCAATTCGCGCTTTATGCTAAAAAAAATGCGTAATAATTATTTATATACGCTTACATAAAAAGGAATGACGACCCGCTAACGAGCGACCGTCGAAACGACGCGAACAAGCGACGTTCTCAGATTTCGACCAAACTTGCACCGTAGCTAAACACTCGGGCTACGAACACAGCGACGAAGTCGAAAACGACCTCCGACGATCAAACACTCGGGCTAACACCGCCCGAAGCCAAAACACGAGGATTCCCTGAAAAACTCAACCGGGCCTCCAAAACAGACACCGACTAGCTGGGGAACCCCGCAAACAGGCTAAACCTCTAAGAACACATAACGAGGTACTCTAACAATGGCTCGAGACGGAAAACGTCAACGTAACGCCGAAAAAGGATTTAAATAAATCGCCGAAAATTCGGGGGCGTTACAGTCACTCCCCCTAACAAAAAGTTTCGTCCCGAAACTTTGCGAACACTACTTCTACAATAGAAGGAAAGAAACAAACTACTAGAAAGGGAACGTACCCGACAACTCAGGGGAACAAATGAGGGTGAGCCTCCCTCATAGCCGACTCTAGCTCCCAAGTCGCGCTCTCCAAATCCTGATTCTTCCAAAGAACCTTCACCATAGGAATAGACTTCGTCCGCAACACTCGAGCTTGAGCATCCAAAATGCGGACCGGCACCTCGACGTACGAGAGATTAGGCTCCAACTGGGGCACAGCATCCAAGACTTGCCCACTGCTCCGCACACACTTCCGCAACTGGCTCACATGAAAGACATTATGAACCCCCGGGAAGCTAGCTGGCAGATCCAGCCTATAAGCAGCCACACCAATACGCTCCAAAATCCTGAACGGGCCCACAAATCTCGGATCCAACTTCCGATTCCTGCCAAACCTCTTCACTCCTACCATCGGAGACACCTTCAAGAAGACCAAATCATCCACTGAAAACTCCAAATCGGACCTACGCCGATTGGCGTTCTTCTCATACCTCTCCTGAGCAACTCGAAGCTTCTCCCGAATGAGCTTCACGGAAACCTCCATCTCTTCGAGTGCATCAGGACCCAAAACAGGCCTCTCACCGGCCTCAGCCCAAAACAAAGGGGTTCTGCAGCGCCTCCCATACAACGCCTCGAAGGGAGCCATCTGTAGACTCTCTTGGTAGCTATTGTTGTAGGCAAATTCCATGAGCCGCAAACGCTCATCCCATGCACCTCCATGATCAAGAATATAGCACCGGATCATATCCTCCACAATCTGATTCACACGCTCGGTCTGCCCGTTGGTCTGCGGATGGTAAGCTGTGGAATACCTCAAATCAGTGCCCAAACCCTCCTGCAAACTCCTCCAGAAACGAGATGTAAACCGAGAGTCTCGATCTGAAACGATGCTAACTGGAACGCCATGCAATCTGACGACCTCATCCAAATACAACTCAGCAATCTTTTTCATCGAGTAATCGATCTTATAAGGTACGAAGTGCGCACACTTCGTCAATCGGTCCACGATCACCCAAACAGAATCAAACCCTCTCGGAGATCTCGGTAAGCCTGTGATGAAATCCATCGAGATGCTTTCCCACTTCCAAGTCGGGATCTCCAAAGGTGCCAATTTGCCACCAGGCCTCCCATGGTCGGCCTTCACCCGCCTGCAAGTGTAACACTCCGAGACAAAACGAGCTATATCACCCTTCATCCCATACCACCAGGCGATCTGCTTCAGATCATGATACATCTTCGTAGATCCCGGGTGGTAGGAAACACTGGATCCGTGAGCCTCTTTGCAAACCAATACTCTGATGTCTCCAACTGCGGGGATGCAAAACCTGCCGCGGTACTTCAAAGTACCCGCCTCATCGATGGAGAAATCTGGCAACTCTCCCCTCTCAGCCCTGAGGTACAAGTGCAACAAATCCGGATCCTCTTTCTGATGCAATCTGGTGAGAGAAATCCATGACGGCTCTGCCACTACCAAACTGCTCTGCAACTCACAGCGTCCTGCGGTGATATCCATCAATAGAAACTCCTCCACTAAACGATCCGCGGTGAGATTGAAGACTTTCCCCGTCTTCCGGCTCAAGGCGTCGGCCACCACATTGGCCTTGCCCGGATGGTACTGAATCTCAACATCATAATCAGCAACATACTCAAGCCACCGCCGCTGACGCAAATTCAGCTCCTTCTGTGTGAACACGTACTTCAGGCTCTTATGATCGGTGAAAATCTTGCACTGAGCTCCATAGAGTAGGTGTCTCCACAACTTCAAGGCAAAAATCACCGCTGCGAACTCGAGGTCGTGCGTAGGGTAATTCCGCTCATGAATCTTCAACTGACGAGACCCATATGCGATCACCTTCCCTTCCTGCATCAACACGCCACCGAGTCCAACGTGCGAGGCATCCACATAAACGTCATAGTCCTGTCCCTCCGCCGGTAAGGTCAACACAGGGGCAGAACATAACCTGCTCTTTAGCTCCAGAAAGGCCTCCTCGCACTTATCACTCCAAATGAACGCCGCATGCTTCTGCGTCAGCTTTGTCAAGGGCGCTGCCAAGGTAGAAAAGCCCTCGACGAATCTTCTATAATAGCCGGCCAACCCCAAGAAACTCCTGATCTCCTTGGGTGTGCTCGGCCTATGCCAATCCATCACTGCCGAGATCTTCTCCGGGTCCACTGAAATACCATCTTTGTTCACCACATGACCCAGGAAGGAAACCTGAGGCAACCAGAACTCGCATTTGCTCAGCTTGGCATACAACTGATGATCCCTCAAGGCGGATAACACCAACCGCAAATGCTGATCATGCTCCGCCGCATTCCGAGAATAAATCAGAACGTCGTCAATGAACACAACGACAAACTTGTCCAGAAAGTCCTTGAACACCCTGTTCATCATGTCCATAAATGCTGAAGGCGCATTGGTCAGCCCAAAAGACATGACCAGGAACTCGAAATGACCATGCCTCGATCGGAAAGCCGTCCGTGGAACATCCGACTCTCGGATCCTAAGCTGATGGTAACCCGAACGGAGGTCTATCTTCGAAAATACTGAACTGCCACGCAACTGATCGAATAAATCGTCAATTCTGGGCAGTGGATACCTGTTCTTGATGGTGACTTTGTTCAACTCTCTATAGTCGATACAAAGGCGCATCGAACCATCCTTCTTCTTCACAAAGAGAACCGGAGCACCCCAGGGCGACGAGCTTTGCCTTATGAAGCCCTTCTCCAATAACTCATCAAGCTGAGTACGAAGCTCCTCCAGCTCTCGCGGGGCCATCCGATACGGCGCCTTGGCAATCGGACGCGTACCAGGCTCCAAATCAATCACGAACTCCACATCCCTGTCTGGAGGAAGACCTGGAAGATCGCTAGGAAACACGTCAGGAAACTCTCGCGCAACCGGAATCTCATCCAACAGCGGCACACTGCTAACAGTCCCCAACACTGAGACTAAACAAGCAAAACAACCAGCAGGAAAAACCCTCTGAGCACATACCGCAGCAATCGCCGGAGAGTCCCGACGCGAATCACCGAAAACACTCCCGGGCTGACCGCTGTCCTTTCTGAAATCCAAGCGCTTTCCCCTGCACTGAATCACTGCATCATATCGGGACAACCAGTCCATACCCAGGATGACATCGAAATCCTCCAGGTCTATAACCTTCAGATCAGCCTTGGCCAGAAAATCCCCCAACCAAATAGGGCAGTCCAGAATGCCCTGATCTGATATCACGGATTCACCCGAGGGGAACTTGACGCTAAAGGCACCACCAACACGATCAAGAACCCACTGGCACCGCTCGACAAAGGCCCTAGCCACAAAGGAGTGGGTAGCACCTGAGTCAAACAGAACGCGGGCCCAGCGGTTCCTTACCTTAAATTTCCCTATACACAAACAAAATATTAAACGCACAAGCAATTAACACAACAATAGCAACACTAAAACTGCTACAAAAGAGAAAGTCAAGCGAGGGGAGGGGTTACCTGAAATGACCTGCGCCGAAGTCTCAGCCTCCGCTGAAGATACCACATTCAGCTTCCCTTTACCCTTGTCCACCGGCTGAGGCGGAGGTAAAGCCTGAAGCGGAACAGCATGAAGAGCGGACTGAACCTGAGGGCACCTCGACTTAATATGGCCCTTCTGGCCACACTGGTAGCAAACACAATCCTTGGACCAGCACTGAGCAGCCTCGTGACCGGGTCGCTTGCAGACAGGACAAGGAACATCCCTCCTCGGAGCACTCTGGATAGCATGCACATGCTCCTTCTTCTGGACCCTTGCCCTCTTGAAGCACCTCTCAGCTGGGTGGCCCGGATGGCCACAGAAACTGCACACTACCTTGCTCTTCTTCTCAGAAGCAGCACCAAGAACCTGGGGACCCTTTTCCTCAACTGACCTCCTCTTCTCGTTTCTCGCCTGCTGTCCACGCTGCTTCGCGTTCTCGATAGCCTCAACCTTCAAAGCGGCCTCAACTGCCCCTGCAAAAGTCACCGCTCCGTGGGCGACCGCTAGCTGCTGAACGTCGCTCCTCAGGCCACCAAGAAACCGCTTCACCCTGTCCTCCTCGGAGCTCACCAAGCTAGGACCAAAGCGACTGAGTTTGCTAAACTCAATCTCATAATCGCTGACGGAGAGCTGCCTCTGCTTCAGATGAATAAAGTCATTCATCAGTCTGTCTCGCTCTACTGACGGTAGAAACTTCCTCATCAGGATCTCTTTGAAGGATGCCCAAGTACATCCTCCCACCATGCCTTCCTTCTCTCGCATCCACCAGCTCTTCGCTAGCCCCTTCAGCTGATAGGCGGCTAACATCACCTTCTGGTCCTCAGTCACCCCAGAGTAATGGAACATCTCCTCCATGGTGATCACCCAGTCATCCAGTACCATAAAGCCCGCCTTACCATCGTAGGTAGGAGGTCGCAGCCGCTGAAACTGGGAGATGAAAGCCATCCCAGGGGGGCACCACCACTGGAGGCACGAGAGGAGCAGGAGGGGCAGGAGGGGCTAGGACAGCTGTACCCACGGCGGGGTCCTGAACTCCCGGAGTCTGACCCGCCGCTCCGGATAAAAAGGACTGCATCTGGGCCTGCAACTCCACCACCTGCCTTGATAAGGCCTCGTTACTCTGCCTCAGGCTTTCCACCATTGCATCACTCTGAGCCCCAGAAGACTCGCCCTCAGACTGGGGAGTCGACCTCGTCACTCTACGCTTCGGCGCCATCCTAAAAGAAACAAACATCACAATTATTAGAACGCACTATAACTACTAGAACGAACAACAGACACGTACAGACAATATGTACATAAATATGCTCTTCTACTGCTATATTTGCTCTGGAAATTTATTTCATTTATTAATAAAGGAAATGATATGCTTAGCCTAAGATGGTTCACCACCATCACTGACTCTTGTGCCTAGATCGGGAATGCATGAATTTATATTCTTTTTGACTCAAAAAAAAATTATGTGTGTACACATGTCATCCTGCACGTCTTTAGCTTGGCGCGTTGTGCTTATGCGATGTTATGCTATGTATGATTATGCTATGCATTCTAAAAAGGCCCTAGTGCATGCCATGGCGGAGTACACATGAAAATGTTATGCATCCCATAATACATAACATTCTCATGCAACTAAAAAAGAAAACGTGCTAGTCGCATCCATGCGGTGAGGTTATGCACCCCATAATACATAACCCTCGCATGTTGCCCCTATGGTGGATCCATATACAACCACATATTATGTATCGCAAAATACATAATATGCCCCGTATACTTCATGTTATGCTTATGAGTGTAGTGCAGTGTTCGTGCTTCAGCCAAAACGTGCCGATGACATGTCGGTGTGTGTATGATATGACTCTAAACATCTAACACAAACAAAGGAAGGTTGCCCGACCAATTGTCAAGCAACCTCCCTCTGATACCAACTGTCACAACCCGCATTTTTCTCACTATATTTTAAATCAGAGTAAGAGAAAATCTACGCGCTGTGATGCCACGTCGAGCAGGGGATAACTGCCGACGTTCAGGCGACACTCCAAATCCTTACAAATCACGACTTAATTGATTATAAAAACTTGATTAATTTATTGGCCGTATCCCTCGGCTCGGTGGACCAAGGAGTCCACGGTTTCAAAACTGATTTTTTATACGTAGCGGAAAATACTTCATTTATGACAACATCCTAAATGAGCGCATAAGTGATCCCGAAGGACCCTTACGCTGAACCAAAACTCTAGTTTTAATTTATACATATATAGAAAAAAAATCATTTGTTATACGTAATTAAGAAAGTACGCTAAGTGAGTTCTTTTTAGAAATCATGCTGATCATGCTTTATATACATAATATGGTTTTACTTTTATAGTTTTAAAATAGCTAGCAACCTAACATAAAACTTCCCAGAGCAAGTAAACTAAGTCCCCAAAAAAAACAGGGTAGCAGTAAAAGTAGACATATCCAGTGCAAAGGTAAAAAAAACTACCAGGGGCGTCACATACGACAATAACCCACTGGCAAGTACACAAGTCTGTAGGAAGACAGTAAAACTACCTCACTATGACTCAAGAGAGTCTCAACAGCCAACAGAAAGGAAACCTCCAACAGCACCACAGCAAGCCACCTACTGGCTACTGTCCTGAACCTGAGGCATTCAGAAAAGTAGAACACCTCAGAGCAAGGAAAAAGGAATGCAAGTGCTAAAAAGAAAAGTAAGGTAAAAGCAGGTAAAGTGAAGTAAAGAGAGTACAACTAGAGTAGAACAACAATGCCCAAGGAAGGGCGAAAAGCAAACCTGCACCAGGTGCAGGTAAACAGCAACTACTCTGCCTAACAACCCGCAGAGTCAACATGGCCATGATGCCAAAATGCTGCAACACCTACGGAAGAAACGCCTAACATCCTAAACTGTGAGAGGCGGCAGTAGCAAAAACAAGAAACTTGGAATCAGGTTGAAAGCGTTCCAAATCGCCCAACCACTAATTCCGAGTCAACAAATTGCTCAAGGGTTGACACGTGAAGGCACAAAAGACCCATCACTCACTTGCCCAGAAAACTACTCGGGTCAAGGTAAAGAGTGTGGTCAAGGCTACATCACGCCACACAACCCCTAAAAGAGCCATCCACCACCACTACTGACCACAACCCACGATTCGGCCTTCGAAAAGTAACAGCCGACAAGGGACTCTCGATACACGAGCAAAACACTCGGGGAGATATCAACGCTAAGGGATTAGTCGTTGCGATTACGCAACGCCGCTGCGAGTGAGTACACTCACTCGATCCTAAGCCTAGCGTACGAGCACCGACATTGGGTCGCACGATTACTAGACGCACGTCCATAGACCGTGCGTGCACAATTCACACCTAAACGCCTCAAATAAGGCAAATAGGAAAATCCCAACACCCTAAACATACACCTAGACCTAAACATAAACCCAACTCTAGGCTAACCCACACCTACGCTAAACATCTACCGCGACGCCGTCCTGGAACGGGAATCTACTAGCGGGAGGGTAAAAGCCTAAATTTTTAACGCGGTTTCCAATGGGGATAAGGGTTAGGAACGTTCAAATTCGTGGCGTAAAAGCATGAAATTAGAGTAATTAGCAAGAAAATTGAGAGACAAATAGGCCAAACGGCGAAAAGGGGAGAAACACTTGCCTTGCTAAATCACCAAAAATTTCGCCGGCACAACGGCGCTATGGCGGACGCCCAAGAGCACGAAAAGCTCCAACAAATACCAAATCCACCTAAGATTGCATCTAAACATGAAAAGGAGAACAAGGAATTCCAAAAAAAGAAACGAAATCCAAATGGAAATCATGGAGGAATGACGAATAGAATACCTCGGAGCGAAGCTCTCGGCGAGGGGAACACGGATCCGGGCTCGGATCGGGAAGGGGAGGCCGGGGCTGCCGGCGGCGGGCGGCGGAATGGCCGGCTAGGGCTTCGCCTCCTCTCTTCCGCTCGGCTGCTACAGGGATGGAAAAAAAAAATGGGGGCCGACGGTTATAAATTTACGGGAGAGGGAGAGATGTAACCCTATGCAATGGGTTAAATTAAAGGGTTTAATTAAATTTAAATTTATTTGGCTGGAGGGGGGGGGGGGGGTTCGGGCATTTGGGATGGGAAATAAATCCCAACACTATGCACTAATTTAAGTTATAAATAATACCATGAACACTAACGTAATACTTAATCTAATCGAATAACCTAATATAAATCACTTATACTATTAATTAACAACCTAATTCTAACTCATATAATTAAATCTAATCCAACTACCTTCACTAACCCTAATTAACTAAACACTAAGACCAACGTGACTGACACGAACGCCGTCACGCACGCGCAAACATACTCAATCCCGCACGCACGCACACGCACACACGCACACGCGTGCACGAGCACGTACATGTGTATTTACGCACCGGCACGCCCAATTCGCGCTTTATGCTAAAAAAAATGCGTAATAATTATTTATATACGCTTACATAAAAAGGAATGACGACCCGCTAACGAGCGACCGTCGAAACGACGCGAACAAGCGACGTTCTCAGATTTCGACCAAACTTGCACCGTAGCTAAACACTCGGGCTACAAACACAGCGACGAAGTCGAAAACGACCTCCGACGATCAAACACTCGGGCTAACACCGCCCGAAGCCAAAACACGAGGATTCCCTGAAAAACTCAACCGGGCCTCCAAAACAGACACCGACTAGCTGGGGAACCCCGCAAACAGGCTAAACCTCTAAGAACACATAACGAGGTACTCTAACAACGGCTCGAGACAGAAAACGTCAACGTAACGCCGAAAAAGGATTTAAATAAATCGCCGAAAATTCGGGGGCGTTACAAACCCCCACCAAGTCGTTTTGTTCAACCACATACCATTTCACCATTTGTTTATGTGGGGTCTATCAAATAATTTCATCATGCATTGAATTATCACAATTAGGCATATTATGATTTGCCTACAACTTAACGTCGGATTGTTACAAAACCTCTTCCGAGTCAAAACCCAACTTTACACTTACCCCGGAATTTCAGGTGCAGAACACCTGCTGGACAGCCACTTAAATTGGAGATTTACATGGCTACAGGAATCCGGTGAGCGCGTGTAACCACTCGTTGGAAAGGTAATTCCAAGGTCTACGACTTTCGTGTTTAGTCAAAAACCTAAATCTAGCCATATCTTGCCTGAAAATAGCCAAGAAGGTCGCTACGTGCAGAACGCAGATTTCTGCACGCATCTTAAGGCGGAATGAACGACATCGGTTCATCTTCCTCTTCAAGCCGATCCTCCCAAATCACAACCAGAAGTTCCTCCACCCTTTTTCACCCTCTTAAGGCCATTCCTCTTCACGAAACCACCCCCATCATCACTTTGAAGGAAGGGGAGGTTGAAGATGACTAAACCTTAAAACACTAGTTCTAGCATGGCCCTCCTAGAAATCTTCATCTCACACATCAAGACTCTTTTGAGTCGATATCTCGCCTAAAAATAACTACAGATCTAGCACCAAGGGAGAGGGGAGGAAGCTCACCTCATTTCCAGCGGTTCCGCCATCTCCGACCATTGATCTTGTCATTCTTCTCGTCGGCATCCCTTTTCCTTGGCGGCGGTGACGATTCCTCACAAAGTTTGGTTGGCTCCAACAAGTTCTTCCCTCCTCCAGAAGTTTTCTCCAGAAGATGTGTCTTGGAAGAGAATTAAAACGGCTAGGGTTTCATTTTGCCCTTTTTATTCAGAGGTGACATGGGTAGGGACACGCTCGTGTCCTTACCCGTGTCCTGCTCGGGCGAATCGGCGTCAACGGTTCGACTGCCGCTTCGTGCACATACACGGGTACTGACACGCCCATGTCTGTACCCGTGTCAAGGTGAAACGGTCGTGGTTCTGCCCGTGTCTATACCCGTGTCCTGATCTGGACATATTTCGTCAAGCTTGACTTGACGAACACGGGTAGGGACACACCCGTGTCTCTACCCGTGTACTTCTCGGGACAATGACTGCTTAACTCTCAACGCCAAGCCACCCAATGCCATGCCACTCAATGCCACGACACACGGGTAGGTACACACCCGTGTCTCTACCCGTGTCATACCCAAAATAGACACTTAACGCCATGCCACTCAACGCCATTTTCTTATCACTCAACACCCTGCCACTCAAAGCCACGACACACGGGTAGGGACACGCCCGTATCTCTACCCTTGTCCTACATAGGGCCAACTTTGTTTTTCCCCATGAGTACGCGCCTGACCGCCTGCACTCCCTGAGCCTAAATCAGCTCTCCTGACTCAAAAGCGCACACAAGGGGACTAGCGCGAATCGGGATGTTACATCTTCATCAATTGATCCATACACTTCCATCCCTTCTTCCACTCGTCATACCCTACGAAGACAAGCTTCCTCACCTTTACATCCAGCTTTGTCCTGAGAGCATCCAAGACGTATACGTAGCAGGTTGACCCGAACACCCGAAGGTGTCCCACGCTGGGCTTCTCCTTAAAAATCATCTCATGAGGAGACTTCATGTTTATCAGACTCAGAGGGATCTGATTGATGACATAGGTTGCACATGCCTTCCCTTCCACCCAGAAGGACCTCAGAATGCCTTTGGCATGAAGCTAACACTTGCAGGTCTCCGTCAGATCACGGATCTTCCACTATGCTACTCCATTTCATTGTGGAGTATGAGCACAAGTGAGCTCTCACCAGATCTCGTGCTTCATGCAGATGTTAGATAACTCATTTGAAACGAACTCACATCTGTTGTTCGTTCTCAACTTCTTAATCTGTAGTTCAAGCTGGCCCTCCACTAGCTCCTTGAACTCCACAAACAAATGGAACACATCCAACTTCTCCTTTATAAAGTACACCCCAAGTGTACCTCGTGTATTCATTAATCAACATTAGCATGTAACTGTTGCCTTCAAGGCTTGCGGTGATGGTCGGCCCCATCAGATCACCATGGATACACTCCAATGGTGCTTTACTCCTAGTCTGCGACTTGTCAAATGGAAGGCGATGAGCCTTTCAATATTGAAACCCCGCGAAGAAATGATTGTCGCCGAAGGATCATAACTTAGGCAAGCCTTTCACAAGACTCTTCACCTCCATGGCTTTTAACTTGTCCATCCCGACGTGTCCCAGCCGCTCATGCCAGATAGCTGCACTATCATTTTCTCTCATTCGATCACATAGGAACTTGTTGATAGCACAAACAAGTCCTTTACCCTTCTCCCTACATGAGTGACATTATTCTTCACCGCTGACATGTTGCGGAGAAAATTCACTTCTATCGGACCAAATAGAACGTGATAGCCCGCATCTATATCATTGGTCACTGAGAAGAGGTTCTTCTTCATGCTCAGTACATGATAAACACTCCTCTAGGTGAGAGGACTCTTATCACTACCTAAAGAGACGACACCCTCCTTCTCGACTACATGAACTATATAATCAACAGTTATGATAGCTTCGTTACCTGAGAATATTCGCAGAGAGGAGAACTTCGACTCATCACAGGTGAGGTGGTGACCCTACCCTAAGTCCACTATCCAGTCATCTTTGTAGTTGATGGTGGACAAGGAACGGACACAAGTGCCCGTCATGAATGCGTTCTCCCACCCGGCTTCCTCAATACTAGAACCAGCTTTCTCTTTTTCTGCAACATGTCCTGCTTGCAGCTTGACCTTGATGTCCTTCTTGAAATGACCCAGCTGGTCACATCGATAACACCTTAGCCCTTTCTTCTTCTTCCAATCATACTTAGGATCATAACTCCTCTCTTGCTGATATGAAGTTGAAGGGCCATCACCAACAGTAGGCTTTTTCTTCTTCTTCCATCTCTTCTTCTTCCCTGAGAAGTGTAACACCTCTGTCCGTCACAGGAAATATAACAGAGGGTCCGGCCGGGGCCACACACCATATTTTGCAGACAGTCGGTGATGTTACTAATGAATATTAAAACCAAAACTCGCATCCTAACTCAGAGCATTCTAGCGAAAGCTTCAGGGGTTATTATTGAACTCATCCCACATGAATGTCCACTATATATAAGCAATCACATTTATATATCACAGGAATGTATACAGAAATACACAAAAGAGTTTGTTCGTAAGGCCTTACAGTTAAACTTCACAAGTGTGGTTTACATACATCGGCACGCAGGCCGACCATACATGAAAATAGAAAAACTATTCCTCTTGGCCTTCGAGGGCCCGCAAAACCGCAAGGGCTTCAACCCACTATTTCCCGCTCGGCTCCCCAACAACTGCATAGAGACAATCCACTACGAGGGTGACAAATAAGGCAACGGTCAGCTTTAGCTGGCCAATTTAATAACGACCCTACCCCTTAATCGGGGCGGTGATTCTCCTTACATACAAGCATTGCAATAAAAACAGATATATCCCAAGAAAGTGCACGACCACACATTTTAATATACCTCACAAACGTCGGCCTCCCAGCCCGACACTCCGTGCACTCAGGGCACATTATCGGTGTACCGGAAAACTGGGGTCCCACCTCCAACATTGAGCATTCATGCTCGACGGCCCACGTTCATAGACTTTAGTCTTGATGGTGTACAACCCAAGACTCTCATTATGTGATCCTAACGAACGCCAATATCCCAGGCACTCAAGTTAGACAACCATAATGGGGAGACAGTTTAGCTTTTACCCGTTGCTCAAATCGCTGACTTAATGTCTAGACCGACGCGGGTCGGCTTCCCCTTATCTGCATGGAACGATGACCTTTAAGAGCTCACACCTCACAATAGCCACACTGTCCACCAAGGACCGACTTCACAATAAAAAAGGGAGTTAGTGCCAGCATTCGTCACGATCGCGTGGCGGGACCAACATGAATCTCCTTCTATGCCCAAACTCAACCAAAACCCTGCAGCAACCTATAGTGCTAGAAAACTTGTCTTTCACACACAAATAGCTCTTTGGGAGCTATCACGGTCGGCGACACCCACTATCGCTCGGCGATATCAACAGTTTCACAAAAACTGTGATTTTACATGGTTACTTTCCTGGAGCTCCTCTCATGTACTTCCTGTTACTCCAATTCACAGGCAAAACCCACAGACTTCGTAAAATACTCATTTATACGCAGAGTCTTCTCCGGTTCGCAAAAGAAAGCATCACCAATACAGACCAACCCGTCCGGATGGGCTTCACATAATATGCCTAGTCCGTACTTTACATTTCTAAATCTAATACAATATTAAATGGGGATCATACCGATCGACCCAAAGGAATCCACCCTTTTTCCACCTTTTTGGTGAGGGGTTCCATGTAGGTATTTGTATTGAGGACTTCACTTGTTCAGGAGAAAAATTGTTACCCTTGTAGTTCGTTTTGGAGCCATGGCGTTAGCGTTCTCTCCAGTTGGAAATGAGCACGTCGCTTTCCTCTTCACGGATCTAGTATCGGATCTTGATTTCACTCACAAGATCTTCTTCTCCAAGCTATTCAAGCTTCAGCCCAGCCCTTAACTCCAGCACAAACTCAACCTTCTTCCTTATCTTTCCTTACTCAAGGAGAGGATGAAATGAAGAGAGAGAGTAAGAAGGAAATAATGATCTCCTCAATCCACACCCCTCTACTTCAGTGACCTCGGGTGTAACCCCAGCCACATGATAAATCCATCAAGATGAAGCAAAGGCCAAGTATTGGGTTGACTGGTCAACTTTGGTATTATCTCCTGGCAACATCAGTTATCGCTACCCGCTGACATTGACTTAACCGCTTCACCGCTTTGACCCAGGTCAACCACATCTTATCGGCCACTCTTTGGCCAAACCGACTCGTGTCTCATGCAACGTGGCACTATCGCCCGGCGATACCCACTGTCGGCCGGGATATCAAGCCATTCAACACTTTCAGTCATTGAGTACGTCGAGTTCATCGAGTGCCGACTCAACTCTTATCGCTATCGCCATCCGACGATACCCACTATTGCCACTCGGCGATATTATTTCGACGATTCGTCGAACGCGTTGAGTGCATTAAGTGTAGCTCAACAAACTCTGCATCGCTATTGCCATCAGGCGATACCCAGTATCGCCCGACGATAGTGACAAAATTTCTGCTGTCACATTTGGGGCGTTACAACCCTCCCATCCTTACAGAAATTTCGTCCTGAAATTTGCATACATCTATAAGACAACAACTTAAAAGTTACAACAACTTTTTATTCATGCAAACAATGTTATAACAACTTACACAAACAACTCGGGATATTCATCATATATGGTCTGCTCACGCTCCCATATTAGACCTTCATGGCCACAGTTGTCCCACTGGACTTTGACTATCAAGATTGTCTTGTTCCGCATCTGCTTAACTGTCTTATCCTCGATCTGAATGGGCATAACTTTTGTCGTTAGCCCAGATTCGACCGCTACTTAATCTGCAATAACCACTTGAGCTGGCTCTTTCACAGCTTTTCGCAGCACCGATATGTGAAATACATTGTGCAAACCACTTAGCTCCGCATGTAGAGCTAACCGATAGGCAGCTTATCCAATTCGCTCCACCACTTCAAACGGACCAAGATACCTCGGACTTAACTTTTTCAAGCGTCGAATCTTTGATACACCTTTGAATGGCATGATCTTTAAGTATACCTAATTGCCCACTACAAACTCCATATTTCGATGTTTGGCATTGTAGTATTTTTCCTGCCTATCTTTGGCTATCAATAGCCGCTCTCGAATAGTACGTATGGTCAAATTTGCATCTTTGATCTCTTTACGTTTATAGAGCTTTGATTCACCTATTTCCGCCCAAGGTAACGGTGTACGACACTTTCTACCGTATAAAGCTTCAAAGGGCATCATTTGAATACTAGCTTGATAGCTAATATTATATGCGAATTTAATCATATAGAGGTGATCTTCCCACCTCTTCCTGAAATCTAGGGCGCGCATATGGAGCATATCCTCCATTGTTTTGTTGGTCCTCTCTGTTTGGCCATCCATTTGTGGATGAAAGGCCATACTGTACTTTAATTTAGTCCCCAACAACTGATGGATTAGCCTCCAATCATTTGAAGTAAAGCGCCCATCTCGATAACTTACGATGTTATGAGGCACGTCGTGCAATCATATGATATTATCCACATAAAGCTTAACCAGATTCTCAACTGAATCATCTTCCATGTTCGGTATGAAGTGTGACACCTTTATTAGCTGGTCAACAATCACCCACACAACATCGTTTTCGCTCTGTGATCTTGGCCTCCCATGCACGAAATCCATATAAAAGTCATCGAACTTCCATTCAGGAATAGGCAACGACTTCAGGAGACCTCCAGGTTTCTGGAATTCAGTTTTCACCAAAGCACAAGTTTGACATTTTGCCACATAGAAAGCTATGTCTTTCTTCATGCTCGGCCACCAGAACATCTTCTTCATGTCCTTGAACATCTTTGTGCTCCCTGGGTGAATTGAATACTTCGTGAAGTTAGTTTTATACATCAATTATTCTCTTAGTTTACCCATATTCGGGATGCACAAATGATCATCTTTCTACAAAAGGCCGTCATCTAAGGAAAATTAGGAATCTGACCCATCAGTTGTATAGCGTTTTAGACTCTCATCCTGTTCCGTTGCTCGCCGAACCCTGTCCATAAGGTCATACTGTACCTCCATCCAGTTCAGACACACATTTGCAGTGGAATTTTTGTCAACACAAGAAATATATAAAGCTTCCATCTCCTTGATCAGACACTCATCATACATCTGCAACAAATTTGCCCTTGTCGGAGTCCTACGACTCAAGGCATCTGTGACCACGTTTCCATTCCCTGGAGTATAGTGTATTAGGAAGGTGTAGTCCCCGAGGAACTCCATCCACCTCCGCTGTCGCATATTGAGATCCTTCTGATCTAAAAGATACTTTAGGATTTTATGATCCGTGAATATATCAACTTTCACGCCATATAATTAATGATGCCACAGTTTAAGTGAAAAAAATCACTGCCCCCAACTCCATGTCGTGGACGGGATAGTTTCGCTCATGCACTTTCAACTAGCATGAGCCATAAGCTATCACTTTACCAAACTGAAGAAGTACGTAGCCTAAGTCACTCCCTGATGCATCACTATACACTTCAAAGGCGTCTGTACCACATGGCGAACTCAGAATGGGCGTCGTTGTCAAATGACTCTTAAGCTCTTCAAAAGCTTGCGCGCACTCTGGCATCCAGAAGAAATTCTGCTCTTTCCTCTTCAGTGTTGTGAGAGGCAAGGCTATTCGCGAAAAGTTCTCTACAAAGCTCCTGTAGTAGCCCGCCATTCCAAGGAAACTCTTGACTTCGGCTATAGAAGACAACACCGGCCACTCCCATATCACAACTATCTCCGCAGGATCCACCGCAATGCCCTCTCCACTAACCATATGGCCAAGAAAAGCCACTAATAACAGCCAGAACTCGCACTTCGAGAACTTGGCGTAGATCTTGTTCCTCCTCAGGGTGCGCAACACCATCCGTAAATGGTTTGCATGGTCTTCTTAAGATTGAGAGTACACTAATATGTCGTCAATAAAGACGATCACAAATAATTCCAAGTACTCTCGGAATGTTGGGTGCATTAGATCCATGAACACCGATGGCGCATTACATAGCCCAAACGATATCACAGTGAACTCTTAATGACCGTAGCGTGTTCCAAACGCTATCTTGGGAATGTCACATTCCCGAATCCTCAACTGGTAGTAGCCAGACTTCAAATCCAGCTTAGAGTACACCGTTGATCCCACCAGTTGGTCAAACAAGTCATCTATCCATGGAATTGGATACTTATTCTTCTCCATTAACTTGTTCAATTCTCAATAGTCGATGCACATCCGTAAGCTACCATCCTTCTTTTTCACAAAAAGAACCGGTGCGCTCCAAGGTGACATACTTGGGCGTATATATCCTTGCTCTAGCAGCTCTTGCAATTAAACCTTAAGTTCCGCCATTTCCTTTGGCACTACTCGGTACGGCGAGCAGGCTATAGGTTTCGCACCTAGCACCAACTCGATAGCGAAGTCTATTTCCCATTGGGTAGGTAATCCCGGAAGATCCATCGAAAACACATCTACGTACTCCGATACGATCAGAACGTCACTTAAACTGGTCTTTGGCTCAACAACCTCTAAGAGCGTGAAGAACAACTCCGTGCCCTTCCGAACAACCTTGACTACTTGGAGAGCAGAAATCAATATCATGCTCGATCCTCGAATACCAGCGAATTTAGTCTCTAACTCGATATTCTACCCCAGTGTGACTTCCTTTGAGTTACAATCAATACAGTCACGCTGCTCCGAAAGCCAGTCCATACCAAAGATCACATTGAACTCAAATATCGGTAGCAAGGATGCTTCCAACCCGAAATCTCGACTTCCTATCCATACTTCCACAAAGCAAGACCTATCCGCACCCATCACATAGTAATTTCAGCTAAGGAGAATTCATCGAGTATGACTTGGGTACTTTCGTTGAGACCAGTGCTATTTGTTGAATATTGTCACATAACACTCGACACACACAACGTATGACTTGGAAGAATTTGGCGGGATAAACTTAGGAAAATTCTGTTAAGTGAAATTTGTTAGATATCGTCGAGGATATCCGACGAATTCATCTAGTGTGACTTAAACAATTCGTCGAGACTGTTTGGAGGGTTAACTGATTCGTTGAGTATATAAGACATTGGACTTGGAAGATTTTTGGTCTGAAGGCTTGAGAAGAATTTGTCGGATAACATTGAGCCAATTCGTCGATATAACACCGGTAATTCTGACGATTCGTCGAGTATAAATAAGGATACTTGACGAATTTACCTTAGACGGTTTTGCGGCCCGGGCAGAATTCATTGTCTTGTACATACAGGCTGAACTATATTTCGGGATGAGTGCTGATAGCTTCCTTTGACCAGTCTTTTCAATAGGACTTAATTTAAGTAATAATGGGTAGTCCAATGAGGAGGCGACACGTGGCAACATGACTTAACCCTAATGCATTTCTATAAAAAGAAAGAAATGAGAAACTCTAGCCATCACTTTCATTTCTTGCCTAGCCTATCATTGTGCCTAATCTGACAGAAGTAGAGAGAGAAGAAATCGACGGAGTCGAATTTTCTAGAGGCCGAACTTCCTTTCGAGAAGAATGATACTCTCGAGGAAGAACGATGCCATCAAGGAGAGTGATGAGATCCATTGTCGAAAATAAGCTGAGCTTCCTACCCTCTCCCTTGGTGCTAGATCTTTAATTATGATGTAGGAGAGATGTCGACACAAAAGAGTTTGGCTTGTGTGTGATGAAGATCTCCTAGGAAAGATACCATGCTAGGACATTATCCTAGGGATTGTTGTCTTCAACCTCTCATCTCTTCGTGTGAAGATGATGGACTTGGTTTCCTGAAGAGGAATGGTCTATTGAGGTTGAATAAGGGAGGAGGATGATCTGTGTGTAGTTTTGAACAAATGGCTAGAGGAAGAATACGAACTAATGTCATTCGTTTTGCTTTAAGATGTGTGGAAAAATCTACTTTTTTGCACGCAGCAGACTTCGAGGACATTTTCAGATGTGATACTGCCAGATCTAGGTCTTGGGTTGAACACAAAAGTTTTAGTCCTCGGAAAGAATCTTCTAATGGAAGGTTAAACATTTTCATAGGAGCTTTGTAGCTCCGGGAATATCCAGTCGAAGTTGCTACATGGTAACAACTTATGTGAAGGATTCTTTCGGGTTAGTGTATAACCGGGTTTGGACTAGGTAGAAGAAACATAACAAGATGATGTTGAGGTTTGGATGAGCCTAGTTATATGTAGCCGAGATAAACAAATGGTTTGGAGGAATTTAATAAACAAATGATTTGGGGAAATTAGTGAACAAATGGTTTGATAAGATTTGGTTGTACAAATGGCTACTTGTGAAATCCGGTAAGGATGCGCACGATTGTAATCCGATGAATGATATAACTTGTGAAAGAGGGTATGGTACCTAATAATTGAATGTGTAATCTATACTTATGTTATCATGTTTGATGGATACGTGGAGAGTTAATATATTGTTGTGAGAAATATATGAAAGCATAATTGTTTGTGAATGCTTGATTATAAGGAAGGAATCAGATGAGGTAAATCTCATGGCCATAAAAAATGTTGAACCGTGATCTCAAGTGTTGTATGGGATAATTTGTATTGTCCAATTCTTAAAGTGTGTCTTCCTACGGGTAGAAGTGTGGGATTGGTATGTTATTGAAGGTGACTTGGCACCTATGTTGATGTTGAACCCTTGAGTGCTTGGGAGCATGAAAATTTGAAAGGGTGTAATTGCATGAGTATTTGACTGCACTAGATTAGTAATGATGATAAGGGACTTAGTGTGGAGCCCTTGGATGGTTGATGGCAAGGCCGTGTGAATTTGCATGCGGTGTGAGTTGACACAAATTGCAATGATCCTGGGTTAAGGATAGTGTGGCAGGTCTTCGGGCTCACTAGTTGTCACACCGATTGGAGTTGATAGATTGAATTTGAACGGTTGGGGTTGGTACTCGATGCTCATTCCCGGGGCTCCTTCCATGCTAAGTGGACGGTTAGGATTTGTCCTTTGGTGGTGCACATCTACCCAAGACCCCTCTGAGCCGTAGTACGCAGGAAATATGTTGTTGTGTTCTTAACCTTGAGGCATACAGAGGCCTAGGCTTGGTAGTATGGATGACCGCCTACTAGTGGAAAGCCTGTTTCACGGTCACCGTCTGGCCATGATGGATGATGCCTGAGAGGTTAGCTACCTGCTCGAAAAGTGGGAAATATAAGTCAATGTCGACATAGCAGTGTGCGTGTTTGTGAGCATGGGTGAGTCATCATATTGCATTCATAACATTACAATACATTGCATAAGATCCTTATTATATAAGTTTGTATGGGCACTTTATATGATGAGTTACTTTACTATTAAGCAGATCCTTAACTTATAAATCTATATGGGCATTTTTATATGTTTAGTTACTTTTTTGTGGTAAATCTATATGCTCTAATAGAATGATATTGCTTGTGTAGAATTGATATAATGGAATGTTGATAATAATGATGTACATTGTTGCTATTAGTACTCTTGATATATAGATATATTCCACCTACTTGTTATTACAGCTTATTTATATTGTATCTTCTTCTTTCCCCCGCTCGGTACTTAAGAGGCGTCAGGGTGAGAGGATGAGATAGTCACTTAGTCTTTATGACTAACGGTTACTACGAATGCCATTTTGGGAGGACATCCAACAGATGGAGCCACGACAACAACAGGTTTTGCAGGCGGGCAGCCAAGCCAGGGTGATAGGGCCTGATACGACATTACCTTTACTGCCATCAGTTATAGATATCAGTTTATGAAAGAGACTCATGTTGTAGCCCTTTGGGCAAATTTTGTGTACTCTGATATTATAAGAGTCGTTGTTGCTTCTTATTATTATTGTACTTATTTGGACTTATATACTTGTGTGGGTTTTGACTTCTGTATATTATTTGTGTTGGGTTGACATAGATGATATTGGTTTTAGCCGGCAGGATAGGTGTCTTGTAGTATCGGTCGACCCGTGTGCTTGCGTTACCACAAGGAAGTTGTTCTAGGCATAAGACTTTCCTCGGCTGTGTCTTGTGTTACTGGAGGGGGGTCTTACAAATAGTATCAGCTTACAACAATCCTGAACTAAAGAAATCATTGAAAAATGGTGCCACCCCTGCCCGATTGGTCAGTTTGTAGACAAACTGACATAGCGGAAGCAGTGGTGTGCCCATGTGTAATTCACACTAAGTATGTCCAATTGTTACCCTATGATTAGACAACCTGACCTTAGTTTAATACGTTTATGTGTAGATCCCCGCACGTATAGTGCTAGTAACAGGCATTCCCGCCCCTTCCATTCCTACCCAGTTTTAGCAGTCGAAATTGGGGCAAACTCTGAGAGCAATCTTAGATGCGTTTAGATCCCAACAGGCCCTAGTGCAATAACAAGCCCCATGCTCTAACTGGTTGAGCACTTTCCGAGCCCTCTCCCCACCTGCTTATCATGGGATGGAGTTGGTTGTTCGTACGGAATAATGTCTAGAGACAATGCAAGAGCTAATGGTTGGAATTAGATGTCCAACTAGTATGGTTATGACCTTAGTTGTGTCAGTTCTGGAGTCACAAACCAAAAGATGGTGGAAGTCCCTTATGGGTTCCACTTTCCAAGTTTGAGTGTACATCAAGATCAGTTGGAGTGAATTTTCTGAAGCCTTCTTGGAGCATTTCATTCCATCTATTGCTCGAGACGAGCTCGAAGAAAGGTTTCTACAGTTAAAGCAAGGATCCAAGTCCATGACAGAATATCAAAGGGAGTTTCAACACCTCGCTAGGCTCGCTGACTCCTATGAGTTGGACAACCGTGGTTATGCAAAGCAATTTTACAAAGGCTTACAAGACCCCCTAAGGCAAGCGCTTTTGTTTATAGCGGACGCAACCATGACAGAGATAGTGGATATGGCCAAGAGGCTGGAGGCGGACCACTTAGGAGTTCAGACTAGCGGAAAGAGACCCGCTGAGGGAGTAATTGAAGCAGGTCCCGACTATAAAAGGAGGTAAGATAATAGAGGAAGAGGAAGCAAAAGGGGCGGCGGCCGCTTCCTTCAGGATTTTTGGATGGAACGTCCTGAAATATAACTTAGGCAATTGATAATCCTTTGATACCAATTAAAAGTTAGGGGATAGATCTGATTTACTCTAGAGGGAGGGGGTGAGTAGAGTGATTTAAAACTTTTTGCTATTTTTAAAATCTATCAGTAAAATTAGTGATAGTATTAGTTATATAAAATGAAAAAGGAACTAAGCTAAACTACACAATCACAGCACAGTAGAGCAAGGAAAAATGAACACACAGACAACACAAGAACTTATAGTGGTTCCCAAATCTAGGTACATCCACTCTTCTACCACCCTGGTAGGAATCCACTAACAGGTTTTTGATCAGGTGACTGCCACCACAAATTTTTTCTCAGGTGCCCTGTCACCACAAGATCTATTTGCAAGTAGATCTCACAACCCTTTAGGCTTTAGATCAGGTGCCCAAAAACCAACACAAGAACTTTTGAAGGGAGTTACTAAACCCTTTTTACAGTGAGGTAAGAAGGTGATGTTGTCTTCTCTTTCTCTAAACAATAGAGAAGACTTAATGGATTACTGGTGTCAAAGCTCCCCCTGAGATGTTGAAATGTTCAGGAAGACTAGAGCCTTATTTAGGGTGTAGGTCTTCAGCCTTGACTTGTTGAAATCCAGGAACTTATAGACAGATCTAGAATTGTTGTCTTTGAGGATTCCTGGAATAGAAGTTGAAGAGGACACTTGATATATGTTTGATGTTCTTTTTCAGTCTTCTGTAAGATCAAGGGGAAAACAGCTTGTTTTTCTTCACAGAGAAGTAGATGATGTTGTTCTGTATATTGTTCTGTGTATCCGTGTCTCTTTTTGAGAGCCGTCTGAAAAATCTCTTTTATATCTTGTTATCTAATTATGCTTTTGAATTTTGAATTATAAGCTTTAATTGCTTATTAGATTTTGGAGATTGAAACAGCTAGAATTTAGTCTTTAATGAGTTTCCCCAACTATCCCAGTAAAATAAACAAGTAATTAACTCTGATGAAATCCATAATTTATGTTGCCATGAATGGCTATATTCTTGAGAATATGAACATTAATTACTCAGAGAATTACTGCCAAATAATAGAATGAATTACGGACAGAGATAAGGAGAACTTATCATTCTGACTTGGAATAGAGTTCATCGACCTCTGGGCAGATTTTGTCAATCGGAGATCCAAGTTTGTCGAGCTGAGAAATCCTATTCATCGTCCTGAGCTCCACCATCATCAATATGGAAATATCTTGTTAACCCTGCGCTCCAAGTTCTTCGATTAGAGAATCTATCTTGAGGGAAGAAATCGTCAACCTGAGCTCGAATATCGTCGAGCTCAACTCAGAGAAAGAACTCTTAGTTTGTCGATCTGAGATCGACGATCGTCGAGCTGAGTTCGAAGAACTTCGAACTAATAATCTGAACTTTGAATTCTTCTAAGTCTGAGTCTCCCGAAGTCCACTGCAAGTTGGTCCATGAAATTTGATTCTAATGACTAGCCTAAACTCTAGGACTGACAAACTTGACCTTGGCTATACAAGGTGGGTCAAACATCCTAATAGTGAACCTTAGCCAAAATCCAAACTAGGGATCCAACAATGTCCCCCTATTTGGGCGATGTCACTAAATAAAATATAATAAATGATTACAAAGCAAGACAACAAATATCTGGCAGAAAATGAAAAGACTAGCAGATATATACAACAAGTGCTTTGTGACAAATTAACATAAATAGTTTAGAAAATAAACTAATCAAAAAGTTATTTAGGTTTCTTGGAATTGTCTTTGTTAGAAGGTTATCTGAATATGATTTCCCTGTTAGGATTGACAGCTTTTCTCTTGGACAATGTCATATCAGCTGCTCCAATAATGTTGCAAGAAGTTGCTCTTGGGACAAAAACTTCTGGGTGAAGGCTCATGTAAGCATCTACATTGAAAAACTGATTTGCTTTATCATACCTTTTTAACTCTTCTTTCCTATAGGAAGACATGGTAGAATATTAAGAGGGATCCTTGCCTTCTGATTTAGCTTTGTTAATCAAAGAGATTCCAAGCAGTTCTTGAAATCTAGCCATCTTTGAAGTATTTTCTTGTTCAGGATCAACAAAAGGAACTGGCGGAGATTCAGGTCTTTTAGGACTATTCTCTTTTTCAGGTTCAACTAGAGATTTTGGAGGACTTGCTGGTTTTGGAGGAAGATGAGAACTGCTTCTTGAAGATTTATGATGTTGATGCTGATGTTGACTGCTTCCTTGAGAATAAGATCTTGAAGATCTGCCTTGCCTTTGGTATGTTTGGGTGTATGAGGTAGATCTCTGTGAAACATTTCCTGAAGCACCTGTTGCTGGAGGAGGAGGAGGAGGACCTCTCCAGTTCCTTTTAGAAGGAGGAGGAGGAGAGTACCTTCTGCTCTTCTTCCTTACTTTTTGCTCATTCTTTGACAACCACATCCAGTTAGGCATCCCTTTATATGGAGTTATGTTGTTCAGAATATAGTAAGGAGTATCTGCATTGGGGTTTGGTTTAGGAATGGCCTTTCCTTTTCTTAGCTTTGCTCTTCTTGGATTTTGATTCATCAGAATCATCATCATCATCATCATTATTGTCATCAGAAGATCCAGGAGGATTATCATATAAGTCATCAATTTCTTTCAGTGCTTCCTTAGAGATCTGCTTTTCAGCAACACTCTGATTTTCTTTTTCTTATTCTGCTATATCTGCAATCATAATATCATCCAAGGATGGTATAAGACTTTCATCCATTTTATAAGTTGGAGGAGAGATGTCCTTTTGATCTGGAACAGAAGTTGGTACAAAAACATTCTCGGCAACTGAAATATTTGAAAGGACTAGGGCCACAAAACTTGCTCTTATTTGGTCCATAACAGCTGGACTTACTGGAGAAGAATAACATACAATAGCTTTGAAGAAAACTTGCTCAGGAAGAGGAAGAGAATGATAAAGAGTATCAAAATTTCTTAATAAATAAGCTAAGTCCATAGAAGGGACTAGGTAAAAGAATGGTGCAGTTGCCAAAGGTTCTGCAATCTCAACATCAGTGAGCTCAATATCAAATTATGAAGGATCTGCCTCAAGAAAATCTAATAGCTCTATATCTGTATTTACACTTTATGTAACTACTATATCCATATGTACATCTATTGTTACTGTTGTTTTTGCTGCTACTGCTGTTGGAGGAGAAAGAACTAGAACTTCATCACAGGACATCTCCCCCATGCCTAGTTTCAGAGGGTCCTGAAGCCAGGCCCCCAAAAGAAGAAGGGATGGAGGGGCAGTAACAAAGAGAGCAGAGAGGGAGGATATGAAATCAACAAGAGGTGCAATTTCCTCTGCTATGAGATTCCTGAGGATTGGAGTGATGAGCTCCATGACATTGGAGATGGATGGAGAATCCAATTACATAAACTCAGGAGGTGTCTGAGTAGATATAGATGGATGGATGATGGAAGATGAAGTGAGAGGTATAGTATCTGTCATTATTTCATCTAGGGATTATGGAGTGTGGTTTGTATATGATTCTAATAAGTCAAATGTTGGAATTGATATAAGATTCTGAAGTGGTATGTTATCAAGGTGAGGTGGCAATGTGGATGAAGGAGGTGTGATGTGTTCTGGAGATGCAGGGGGTGTTGTTTATGCAATAGTGAGGCAGGTGGTGTTGGAGATTAAAGTTGTGATGTTGAGGCAGTAGATGGTTGTTGGAGGGGAGTTGATGAAGAAAGTGAAACCTGTGGAGGAAGAGGTTGTTGTTGAGAGGGAGTTGATGGAATCATAATGGAGGGAATTTCTTCTGGAGGGGGAGGAGTGGATGTAACTGCCCTTGTGTCCTCAGAAATTCTGGAAGAGGATGAAGCCCTAGATGTCTTTGTGATGGTCATCTCCCATCTGCCAAATAAGGCACAAGTCAGTCTCTAGGATGCATTGATGAATATGGTCTGAGAGACCAGTGATTCAGATGCCTTATTCTAGAGGAAAATCCTTATAATCCTCCAAAAACAGACTTCCTTCTTAGTATTCTTCTTTTTGATTAAATCAAACAATATCTTTATCCAGTGTACTGCCTTCTTGTTCACTACAGCACACATCACCAAAAACTGGTGCCTGGTAATGTAATCATGGGCTATGTGTTTGCCCAACAGAACTTTACCCACAACATCAGCAAGAAATTTTTATTCAGTTGACAAATTCTTTTTAAGATGTTTGTTAGGGTTTTCACCAGTATGACCCATCTTAATCAACATATTATCAAAATCAAAACTGTCTATCTCAATATCTTCATCGCCATTAACCAAACAAAAAAATTATGTTAAGAAGGTAGGGGTTATGGTAACCTGATTCCTAGAGATGGTGCCGGTCCTGGAATCAGCATCTGGAGTAGTTGATGTAAAAACCCAAACTCTTATCTCATTTATAACTAACTTGATTCTGGTGGTCATTAACTTCTTTAACTGTTGTTCTTCGAATAACTACAGTATATCCATGAATATTTGATCGGAGTATTGGAAGGAGTCAAAATTAATGTCAAACCCAGTGTCGAATTTCATGCTTGTGAGAGAGTTTGCTGGAATCTCCATTGTTTCCTGCAAAAACAAGAAAGATCAAGTGCAAGAGAGTTCTGAAGGCGCGTGATTTAGCTCGAAGAAAAACCCTATTATAAGGTTTTTGGAATATGAACTGACGAGCCCGTCCTATGAAAAAAATAAAAAGTCTTCGATCTCAGGTCGACGAATGCTGAAAGTTCGTCAATCTCAGTTTGAAGAGGAGAGAAAATAGTTCGTCGATCTTAGGTTGACGAAATATTTTTTGAAGCAAGCTCGTCGATCTCAGGTCGACGAAAAAGATTTCACATGGAGATATCGTCGATCTCAGATCGTCAATCTCCATTCAACGAACTTTGATAAAATCTTCGACCACATACAGAAATTTAATTAAAGCCTCTCCATTTATCATACCTAGCTTATTCATAAAGAACAGATGGTTCCTCTCACCCAAAGGTTTGGTGAAGATGTCTGCTCTTTGCAAATCAGTGTAGATGTAGACAAGCTTAATTTTATTTTTGTCCACACAATCTCTAATTAAATGATGCCTTATTTCTATATGCTTAGTTATACTTTGATGTACTTGATTCTGTGCAATGGAAATTGCACTTGTATTATCACATAGTAGGATTGAATTATTTAAGTTGATACCATAATCTAGGAGTTGGTTCTGAATCCACAGTATCTGTGAACAACAACTGCCAGCTGTTATGTATTCAGCTTCTGCAGTTGAAGTAGACACAGATGTCTGCTTTTTGCAAAACCAGGACACTAGTCTAGCACCAAGGAACAGGCATGTCCCTGAGGTTCTTTTTTTGTCCACTCTACATCCAGCAAAGTCAGCATTTGTGTATCCAGTCAACTCAAACTCTGACTCAGTTGGATACCAGAATCCTAGACTAGGACAACCCTTGATATATCTTAAAATCCTTTTTAGAAAAGTAAGGTGGGATTCTTTAGGGTTCACCTGGAACCTAATTGATGTAGGCAACGGTGTTCGACACTATAAGGACAAAGGGGATAACACATACGCCTCTCTATTTCCACTACTACATTCATACGATAATTAAACTCACCACGCTCACGTACAACGTTATCAATTATTTCTAACGTATGGTAGCCACGCCGTTTTAAGATCGAACAAACGACTATAGGTCGTCGTACTCTCAAGCTAAAAGGACCCACCCGGTCCGAACGAGCGTTGGTTGTACCAAAAGAGATCTACCGAAAAGTTCGGTTCGGAAATGGTAGATCTCTCCCAACAAAACGAAAATGATGCTTGCCAAACCTCTCGGAAAATTAAACAACTAGAAAGAACAACACATGCATTCGGAAAGATAAACCACGAACGAAAAACGATTCCAAAGTAACACAACGATATTCCACCAAATGAAAATCTAACAAAAATAAGAATCACACAAGAGGTAGAAGACCTCGTTACCCAACCGGAATAGATGATTCCGGTTCACTTTCAAGGATCATTCTTCCCCGACTCCGCCGGAGTTTCGCCGTCCAGAGAGAAAACTTGTTCGCTTCCTTTACTTCACGTCATAGTTGCAGATCCACAAAGAGAAAACCCTTTGCCTAGGCCGATTTCTTCAATGCAGGGGCTGATTTGGGTGTTGTGGTGGGTGGTCGGGTCTTGAAGGGGTGAGGATGGCTGGTCGGTTTTTTTTAGGTAGGATAGGAGATGGTCGGGTTGTGAGAGAATGAGGGTTACTCGGGTTTGATGGAGAGGGTAAAGAGGGCTGACAGCTTTGGAGGATGAAGGGGCTCGGGTTGGAGGTGGTGGTGGCCGACTTGATGAAGGGGAGGAGTTGGATTTCCATGAGATCACGGGAGGGGAAGGAGATAGGTGGCCGAAATAGAGAGATGGGAGGGGAAGAGAGGCCGGCGGCCAAGAAGAAGAGAGGAGGGAGTTGGAGAGTTGGTCGAATGCCGAGGAGGTAGAGAGAGAGAGAGGGTGGCCAAGGAGAAGAGGAAAGAGGAATCTTATCTCAAGATTTAGGGTTTTCAATATTTTCATTCACTAAGTAAAAAACATCACAAGCATGGCCTTATATAGGCCCAACACAAAGTTATGGCTATTAGCAGCCCAAATGAAAATAAACAAACAACATGATAAAATAGAATTCCAATAAAAAGAACTAAATATTATTTGGTAGTCTTCATAATGTAGCTCCTCATCATGTAGGAAGTCGTCATTGCCATCACCGCATTATCTTCAACATGTAGGAGAACGCCATCGCCGTTGCCGTCGTCGTCAATATATTTAACATGTAGGAAGTTGTCGTCTTCATCAATCCTCCCCCGCTTTAAAGAACTCATCACCGATGAGTTGGCATGTAGGAAAAGGCGCTGTAGAGCATCATCCCAAAGAACCTTCGCCGAGTCCGGAATCCAAGGGTCACCGGAGACCGGGCGAGCACACCATCGTATCACATAACGTTGAATACCACCGCTTGGATAGGAGAGCAAAACACCAAATATAAACCTGTCTAGCAAAAAGATTGTCCTGCGGAACTTGAGAAATGCATTAGGCAAATAAAGAGGAAAATTTTTTGCATCAACAGTCAACGTACCCCCGTTGGAGACCAATGGAGAGAACGATCCAAGAACAAGCTCACCCCCCAACCCAAATGAAAATATAGTGGCACCAAACGTAGAGTTAGATATTTCAAATGGTGGAAAAACACAATGCGTGAAATTGGAAACAATTAAACTAGGGGAATTACCCCATTCAGTGGTTAACTTCAACAGATATGTTGTTTCTCCTAATTGATTAAAAATCCGAAAAGTTATAACTCGCCGAATCGCCAAGGTTTCTATAGTGCTCGCAGGCATCCGTTAAGGGACGAGACACACCATGAGTAAACCGAAAACCTTATAGGGAGACACCCTCTTATGTAAGTTAGCGATATATTGATAAGAAGACACGTGTGTGACTAGCGCTTCCTTACGGTGCTTATGTAAAATTAAAGCGTGAGAGGCAAATAATATTGCAGGTTGACTTGAAATGTAAAGTAGCGATAACGGAACAACATGAGATTGAGCCAGGGGAACTAAATATGGTGGCGCCAATAGAAAGTATTAGGGTGGCACTAGCGGAACTACATATGGTGGCACCAACGGAACTAAATATGGTGGCGCCAACGGAAATAACTCTGGTGGCACCAGTGGAACTACATTAGGAGGCACCAACCCAACGAGATATGGTGGTACCAACAGAATGCGAACAGATGGCACAAACGGGGCTACATCCGGGGGTACTAGTAGAATGAAATCAGGTGGTACTAACTGAATGCAATCCGGTGGCACAAAAGATGGCCACATCATTAACGTACTCTCAGAGATTAGGTTAGTTATAGAAAGTCGAGTGGACACCAAATTAATGAGACATTCATCATGACCAAACACGAAATCTATTATCACACTATGAGGCATGTCCCAAGGAGGGTCCAGCATGGATGGTAAAATAGCATGACTCAAATCAGGCAAAATAAATTCATGTACGAAAGGATCCGTTGGATGGGAAAACATATTAGGAGGGAGAGTTAGTAATACTAAAACCGGGAGAGAGTTAAGATCGCATTTAAATTCACGCAACAGAGTTAGTATCAGGGGACGCTCATCCGGGTCTACTTCTATATCATCTTCAAAAAATATAACTCTCTCGCTAGGACATCCTTCCAACTCATAAGTCACGACATCAATAACAGTACAAATCTCACGAATGGGAGCATCAATAGATTCCGGAGGAGGGGCTAAGTCATACCCAATGTCAAAATACAGATTTATCGTCCAAGTAAAATTCTCCGGGTGCAAACCATCAAAATCAACCGAAAAATCAAACAGAAGATTTTCCCTCACAGAAAACTCAACTGGCTCGTCATCACCTAACTCGCTATCAGAGAAACATTCGCCACAAGGTGACTCTATACAATCAGAAATGGTTTCAGAAACATCGACGAGGGGAAATTGAGATGATTCCTCAGATGTGAGCACTACAATATGTTTCGGACTAAAAATAACCCGCTCAAGTTCTAACATATCATCGCCTACATCACGAATGGGTAAGCTCTCAGCATAAGATAATTCTTTCGACTCAACCAGAATATCAATCTGTTGGTACCCTAGTTTGATTTGAGTTTAGTCTTGTCTTTTTAGTCCCTTGACCCAAGAAATATCTATGGTCAATGGTTAGTGGTCTAGCTGTAGAGTCCCCGCTTTTCCAGATGAAGAATTTGGTTAAGTAGTTTTTCGTTCGACTATAGTCGAACGTCGCTCGACTATCGTCTATCGGCTGATCGACTATCGTCTATCAGTTGGTCGACGCTCTGTCTGCGTTGATAGCTCGACTATCTGTTGATAGGTCGACTATCTGCTTGGTTTGGTAGTTCGACTATCTGTCCTGATAGTTCAACTATCTGATAGCTCGACTATCTGTTGATAGGTCGACTATCTGTTCCACTTTGATAGGTCGACTATCTGTTGATAGGTCGACTATCTGTCGTCTTTGATAGTTCGACTATCAGTCCTGATAGTTCAACTATCTGATAGCTCGACTATCTGTTGATAGATCGACTATCTGTTTTGTTTTGATAGTTCGACTATCTGTCCTGATAGTTCAACTATCTGATAGCTCGACTATCTGTTGATAGGTCAACTATCTGTTCCGCTTTGATAGGTCGACTATCTGTTGATAGGTCGACTATCTGTCGTCTTTGATAGTTCGACTATCTATCCTGATAGTTCAACTATCTGATAGCTCGACTATCTGTTGATAGATCGACTATCTATTTTGTTTTGATAGGTCGACTATCTATTTTCTGTGATAGGTCGACTATCCGCTTGATAGGTCGACTATCTGCTTGATAGGTCGACTATCTATTTGTGTTTGATAGTTCGACTATCTGTCAGGATAGATCGACTATCTGATAGATCGACTATCTGTTCTGATAGGTCGACTATCTGCCTAGGTAGTTCGACTATCTTCTTTGATAGTTCGACTATCTGGATCGTTCGACTATCTGCCCGATAGGTCGACGATCTCCATGCGTCGGTCGACGATCTCCGAGGGTCGTTCGACGTTTTCTGTTTGCCTTTTTATTTTGTATTTATTTATTCTATTTAATAAATTAATACATTATCTGGCATTTTATTTCAGTTGTTTTATGATAATATTTCCAGGCAATATCTGCTCCATCCCTTTTGCCTGAGTAAAATCTTTTCAGATAAAATTGTTTGTCTTATTAGTTGTCATTGTATTTTACTTTATCTGCTGTCAGTCCTTTATAGCCGTTAGACTGAAAAGTCTTCCTTATGCTATAAAGAGTTTGTCTCTGATGTGATTTTATTTAGTACCTTTATTATCAGATTGCTTCCTGCAGCTTCTTTGAAAAAGGTTTATCCCTTTTATAGAATACTTTGCTGCAGAGTTTGTTTGTCTTTGTGATATTTGCAGCCCAGTTTTCAAGTTTCAGAAGAAGACAAACAGTTCAAATTGAAAAGAGTCGTTGCTTGTTGCTACTATAAAAGGAATCCTTTGGATAAGGATTTCAGCTAGCTAACTAGTTATTCTAAGAGTTATTCAATTAGCATTCAAGCTTTCATCAAGCCCAAGTTTACTGCTCTCAGCAATCCTCATTCAACTGAGAAGTGTTAGCTCTTCTGCTCTTCTTCAACCTGAGTTCTCCTGCCTCTAGGAAGTTCAGACTCAGAGTTATTTTGAAGAAGAAGAAGAAGATAGCTGCTAGAAGATTTTCTTTTATTATTTTATAACTTCTTGTAGTTTTTCCTTCAGTTCTCACTGAAGAGTTTCTGCACTGAAGCAAGACTTCACCTGGACGTTCTTTGAGCCAGGGGGAGCCTTGATTCTTTTAGAGCTGTCTAGCTCAGTGCAAGTTATTGTGCTTCTCTAATCTATTGTAAAATAGAGAAGACACCTTAACCCCTTTCCCCCTCCTGTACAGGGTTATTACTCCCTTCAAAAGTATCCCTTGGTGGCAGGGCACCTGATCAAAAACCTGTGTTTGGTTTTTAGACACCTGATCAAAAGTCTAAAGGGTCTCTTGATCTACCTGAAGCAGATCTTGTTGGTGGCAGGGCACCTGATCAAAAACCTGAGTGGATTCCTACCTTGTTGGTAGAAGAGTGGACGTACCCAAGTTGTTTGGGGATCCACTTAAATTCCTTGTGTCGTCTGGATTGCCTTGTCTAAATTCTTACATTGTGGCTGTGATTAGATATAACTAGGTTTGCTAGTTGCTGATTAGGTTATCCAAGCCTTAATTGTAATTACAGTTAGCTTGAGTCTGTGCACATCACTTGTGTTAGGCTTTAGGGTTATCTCCATATCTATAATCTTTTCATTCCGCATTTCACTCCAAGGGAGTTGAGTAGAAAGTCAACTTTGCTAAGTCAAATTTTGATAACTCTATTCACCCCCCCTCTAGAGTAGTATCTATCCCTTCACTTTCAATTGGTATCAGAGGGAGGTTGACTGACTGAATAGGCTAACACCTAAGTCACAAGAACCTGATAGATACCAAAGTTTATAGATATTCACTATCACTATCATGGCCCAGTCCAAGGATTATTCTAGCACCAGACCTCCAGCATGCAACTTAGTTAAGTTTGGCATCTGGAAGGCAAGGATCAAATTATATATGAATTCTATTGATGAAAGCATCTTTGCTTCTATTTTGTCAGGACCCCCAAGAGCACCTGCTGCTGCTTCTGCCTAATCATCTGATATGAGTGCAGTGCCTCCTCCAGACTACAACGATGAGTACAAAAAGGCAAAGATAGCAGATGCCAAGGCAATGAATATACTGGCTCAGACAATGTCTGATGAAGTATTCCAGAAGGTTGTTGACTGCCCTTCAGTAAAAGCAATGTGGGATACACTGAACCAGATTGTAGCTGGTTCAGCTGATGAAAGGAAGGACTGAAGGTCCAACCTTATCTCACAATATGAGAACTTCAAGAAAACTGATGCTGAATCAGTTGAAGCCATGTATACAAGGCTCAGCTCAATCATCAATGAGCTGAGGACCCTTGACAAGGATATCTCATTGACAGAGGTCAATGATAAGATTCTTATGTGCTTCCCTAGCACATGAGATCTGAGGATCTGGCCCATCAAGGAAGCCAGAAGTACAACAGAGATCTCAACAGAAGCCCATTCTCGGCAAGCTCAAGTCTTTTGAGCAAGTGCTGAAGTCCAAGGAAGCAGAAGCTGAAGCAAAGACCCCTACTCCAACAAGAAAAGAGCAATCTCTAGCTCTTAAGGCTGCTGATGCTTTTGAAGGCAGTCAATCCAATGAGGGACTAATGGCATTATTTGCCAAGAGGTTTCTCAAGATGGGGAGAAAGGAATTCAGAAAGAAGTCTTCACGCTATGAAGACGAACCAAGGTATGACCGTTCACCTGCTAAAGAAATTATCTGTTATGGTTGCAGGAAATCTGGACATATCTTACCAGAGTGTCCAGAGGAGAAAAACAAAGATAAGAGGAAAGAAAAGGAACAACACAGGAAGCACTCCAAGCCATCCTCCTACAAGAACAAAAAGAAGGAGAGAGGTTTCATTGCTGAAACCTTGAGTGATTCTGATGAAGAGTCTTCCTCCTCTAGCTCCAGTGAGGATGAGGAAGAGAAGAAGGCAAAGGAAGTTTGCCTGATGGCAATAGATGCCTGCAGCAATCATTCAGCTGCAGAGAGTTCAGATTCAGAGGAAGAAATGCCAACAGAAGATAAGGTACTATCTTCTTATGACTTTACTTCAGAAGAATTCAAATTAGAATTTAAATCTTTATGTTTAGATTTAATTAGTTCTGAAAAAGAAATTAAAGAACTTAGACATAGGCTAGCTGAATCAGAAATCATATCTACTGAAAATATTAAGTTAAAGGAAGATCTCACTAATTATAGTGAAGAAATTAAGTTTCTTAAAATTGAGTTAGCTAAATCTAAGAGGTTAGAAGAATCTCTAAATGGTAGAAGCCTTAAGTTATTAGAGATAACCAGCTTGACTAACACTAGGTCAGGTAACAACAAACTAGGCTTAGGAGCTTCTCCCAGTGAACCCCTAATTATTCTTAAAAATAATCTTTCAACTCTAGTGAACTTTATCTCAGCTGATGGGATAAAGAACACTGAGCAAGTAAATCAAGTTAATAAAACTTTAAATAAAGCTAAGAGAGAAAAGAGGAAGAAATTTTTTAAAGAAATACAAAGAGCGTCGAACGCTGCTCGACGATCGGAAGCTCAATGGTCGAACGAAGCTCGACGATCTGAGCGCCCATCGTCGAACGTCGATCGACGTTTTCAATATGATTTTCAAAATCATCATCAAACCCATAGAAATATAAATGAAAATAGAAACCCTAGGTTTGTTGACCCATCATCTACATGGAGAATCCCACCTAGGAGATCTCACCCATTAGGTTACCACCCTCAGCCTGCATTTTCATTTATTTCTAGCTTTTCTTATGTGAAAAACAAGGGACCCAAGGTTACCTGGGTCCACAATGTCTAAATGAATTTCTTGCAGGTGAAGGCCTATCCTATCACTCAAAATAAGTGGTATTTGGATAGTGGATGCTCCAAGCATATGACAGGAAATAAAAATCATCTGTCAAAGTTCAAAGCTAAGCTCGGCCCAAAGGTGATCTTTGGAGATTCAAGCTGTGGTCAGACAGAAGGCTATGGCAGAATCACTATTGGAGCTGTTACTTTCAAGAGAGTTGCATATGTGACAGGACTGAAGCACAATTTGATTTCAGTCAGCCAGCTATGTAATGCTGGCTACCAGGTTTCATTTTCTAACTCCCTTTGTAATATTACTTTAAATAATAATGTTGTTTTAGTAGGCATTAGATTATGTAATATTTATTTAGTAGATTTCAATTCAACTCATTCTGAAATCTGTTTATTTAATGAAGTAACAATTAATAATAATTCTCTGTGGCATAAGAGGCTTAGTCATGTTAACCTTAAAAATATATCTAGGTTATCTAAACACAACCTTGTTAGAGGGTTACCTTCTTGCCCCTACAAGAAGGAGAGCCTATGCAAGGCTTGTCAGCTAGGCAAGCAAACCAAAAATCTTTTAAATCTGTAAATAAAAGTGATTCTCCTAGAATCCTGTATTTATTACATTTGGACCTATTTGGCCCAATAAATGTACAGAGTTTAGGAGGGAAGTTTTACACCTTAGTCATTATAGATGACTTCTCTAGATTCAGTTGGGTTTTCTTTTTGAGAACTAAGGCTGATAACTTCAAAGCCCTTACAGACTTTCTATTATGTGTGCAGACTGAGTACTCTACTCATGTGGCCTTGATCAGAAGTGATCATGGTACTGAGTTTGACTCTCTTCTCATGCAAGAATTCTGTGAGAGAGAAGGTATCAAACATAGCATCTCAGCTCCTAGAACTCCCCAACAAAATGGGGTAGTTGAAAGGAAGAACAGAACACTCATTGAAGCTGCTAGCACATTGTTGGCAGATGCTAATATGCCTCTTTCCTATTGGGCAGAAGCTGTTAGTACAGCCAATTATGTCTTGAATAGAAGTCTGATACACAAGCTTAAGTGTAAAACTCCTTATGAGTTGCTTAAAGGAAAGAAACCTAAAATTAATTATTTTAGAGTATTTGGTTGTGTTGTGTATATTCATAATAATAATAAAGAATACCTTAGAAAATTTGAAGCAAAAGCTTCAATGGGAATTATGCTTGGATATTCCCAAGTAAGCAAAGCTTATAGGGTTTATAACAAATCAACCTGTAAAATTGAAGAATCTGTGCATGTATCTTTTGATGAGTCTCAGATGTTTTACAAGGAGAAGGAAAATTCTCCTTCCTCCAGTTCATTGCAGGTACCTGATGCTACTCAAGAGATTCTTCAACTATCAACTCTTCAGATCACTGAATCAGACAGTGATGAAGACATTGCTGAAGCTGTTGTTGTTCCACCAACAGTAGATCAAATTCCTCCTGAGGAATTAATCCCAACTGTTGTTGAAGATCACATCCCACCTACTGATATTGTCACACTTAGAGATCACCCCACATCTCAAGTGATAGGAGACATATCAGCTGGTGTTCAAACAAGACATCAGTTAAGACAGGATGTGATGCACGCTTATTTCCTCTCACAGGTTGAGCCCCTCACCTTTAAAGATGCAGAGCTAGATCCCCACTGGATCATTGCTATGCAAGAGGAACTCAATCAGTTTGAGAGATGTAAAGTTTGGACTTTGGTTCCAAGACCTAAAGGCCAACTGATCATAGGCACCAAGTGGGTGTATAGAAACAAGTTGGATGCAAATGGAATTATTGTAAGGAATAAAGCTAGGCTTGTAGCTCAGGGCTACAGACAGGAGGAAGGTATAGATTATGACCAAACCTTTGCTCCTGTTGCAAGGTTAGAAGCAATAAGGATCTTCTTGGCCTATGCAGCCTACATGAAGTTTAAGGTCTTTCAGATGGATGTCAAAAGTGCATTCCTGAATGGTGAGCTTAAGGAAGAGGTGTTTGTTGAACAACCACCAGGGTTTGTCTCTTCAACTCAGCCCTCACATGTGTTCAAGTTGCAGAAAGCTCTTTATGGACTAAAGCAAGCCCCCAGAGCCTGGTATGAGACTTTAGCTAGTTTCCTTTTAGAGCACAACTTTACTAGGGGAGTAGTTGATAGAACCCTTTTCGTCAAGCACCACAAGGACACAATCCTGTTAGTTCAAGTGTATGTGGATGATATTATATTTGGTTCCACTGATCCCAAACTTTGCAAAAGGTTTTCTGACCTGATGCACTCTAAGTTTGAGATGAGTAGTATGGGTGTGCTGTCTTACTTTCTTGGTCTCCAAGTTAAGCAAGATGTTGATGGTATCTTCATCTCCCAATCCAAATATGCCAAGGAATTGGTAAAGAAATTTGGGATGGCTGATGCTTCAGCAATGCCTACACCTATGGCTACTAATGTAGTTATTGATTCTGATGATCACGGCAAGCCAGTTGATCAAAAGAATTATAGGGCCATTGTTGGTTCCCTATTATATTTAACTGCAAGTAGGCCAGATATAATGTTTGCTACATGCCTTTGTGCTAGATTCCAGGTCAACCCCAAGGAATCTCATCTAATTCTTCTCAAGAGAATCCTGAGATACCTGAAGGGATGTCCAAATCTAAGACTTTGGTACCCAGCAGAATCAGAATTTGAGTTAATTGGATACTCTGACTCTGACTATGCTGGTTGCAGAGTTGACAGGAAGAGCACCTCAGGAACTTGTCAGTTCTTGGGAGAGAGATTGGTCTCTTGGTTCTGTAAGAAGCAGGCCTCTATATCAACTTCAACTGCAGAAGCTGAATATATAGCAGCTGCCAGTTGTTGTTCACAGATCCTGTGGATTCAAAACTAGCTTGTGAATTATGGTTACTCACACAAGAACACCAAAATCATGTGTGATAGTACCAGTGCTATCTCAATTGCACAAAATCCAGTGCACCACTCTAGAACGAAGCACATTGAGATTCGGCAACATTTCCTGAGAGATTGTGTGGAAAAGAACAAGATTTGTCTTGAGTTCATATCCACTGAGTTTCAGAGAGGTGATATATTCACCAAGCCCTTAGATGAACAGAAGCATCTGTTCTTTTTAGTTCAACTAGGCATGATCAATGGAAGAGACTAAGTGTGACTTCTGCCTTGTTGAAACTTGTTTGAAGATAGTCGAATGACGTTCGAAGATAGTCGATCGGGTCAAGCCCATCGTCGACCTATGGTTGATGAAAGCTTGTCCATTTGAAGATCTTCGACTGGCGTTCGACCATAGTCGAACAAGTAGAGCTCATTGTCGATCCCTGGATGACGACAGCTTGTTGTTTAAGAGGCCAGAAATAGTCGAACGATTGCTCGACTACTCTGCTTCCGGACCGATCATCGAACGACCGTTCGACCATCGTCTCCAGTATCTTTTAAATAGATCGACTATCTCCGGTCTAATATAAAGCCGATAGTCGACCTAGGTTAAAAGATCTTCGCTTTTATCGTCGACGGAGAGTGTCCTTTCGCATTCCGTCTTCCCGCTTGCTCCTCCTCTTATGATTTTCTGCTGATTCGTCTTCTCCGTTCCTCTCGCGCCTTCTCCAGCATTTCAATGGTGATTTCTCCAGCGCTCCTCGCAGTCGTGAAGTTCGATGCCGGATTCAGTGTGGATTTTGACGCATTCAGTTGCTGCAAACCCGGTATCGTGGAAATTCTTCAGCTCTGCAAAGATCAAGGTCTGGAAAGGCTCATGTCAACAAGGATCAAGTTAAATATCTCCGAGATAAAGGAATGGGCGTTCACTTCATCTTCTACTGAAGATTCAATGACGGGAATAATTGGCGGAGTAGAGGTAATCTTGACTCCTGCCGTTTTGACTGATGTTTTTGGATTAATTAATGGCGAAGAAGATTTTGAGCAAGATGCTCCAGAATTTGGAAGAATGTTGATTGAGCTGGGACATGCAGAAGGCATTCCCTCCAAGCTCCTCAAGGTAAATTTTCCTTTTAAGATTAAATTTCTTGCTGAGATTGTCGGAAAAGTGCTGCTAGGCAAACACTCTGCCCACGATAATATTACAAGACAACAATTTACACTCATGTGTGCAATTGTCAACAAGAAAAGGATCAATTGGGCAGGTGTTTTGTTCGATTTGATAAGGAAGAAGAACAGTAAGAAAGAGGTTACCCTAGGCAGGGTTATTGGGATTTTTCTGAAGGAAAGATATCACCAGCTGCTGATTTTAACTGCTACAACCATTAATGCCAGTAAGAAGATGGATCCCAACTTATTCTCAAAGTGGAAGAGGACTTTCGTGAAGCCCGCTCCTGCAGGGGCTGCTCCAGCTGCATCTAAGAGCACAAGGACTGACTCTGTCGCTCCCCACCCTCAAGAAGTTGGCTCAGCTACTCTATCTCTTCCTTCATCTTCTTCTGCTCTGATGTCTACTTTAGTTGAAGTTCCATCAACTTCAGTTGAAGTACGACATTCTGCCTCTCCTGTTCATGATCTAACAACAGTTGAAATTCCATCTTCTCCTCCAGCATCTCCTATCCCTCATCATCTTGCTAGGATATCTAATCCTAGTTTTGATTTATTAGCTTCTGTACCTTCTACCCCTATTCGTTCTCCAGCTTCCTCCCATCTATCTCCAGTTAACTCTCCACATCATTCTCCTTCTCCATCTCTAGTTCGCTTTCCAGTTCATCAGGAATACATTCCTCCTGCTGATCTTCCGTCCACTGTAGTTCCCCCACCATCTTTTGAGATAACTCCAGAATTCATTTCCAGCATTGTGGAGTTAATTACCGCTTCAATCAAAATCATGATTGAAGAGGCAATTGCTCCACTTGCTTCCTCCATTGCTTCTTTATCTGATGCCATCAAAATTCTTTCTAAATCTGCTGAGCCCTCTTCATCCAGGGGCCTGGTTTCCGTTCCCACTGAAATCAGGCAGGGGGAGATGTTCAATGAAGATGTCTCTGAGCAGCCGTTGGCCTCCCCTCCAGTAGCTCAACTTGCAGTATCAGAAAAAGCAGCAGAAATTTCAGTTCCTCCTCCATCTGAAAAAGAAAAAGAAATATCTGATGCAATAATGATGACTGAATTTGTTGTAAAAGTTTACCTGGAAGAATCCTCAACTCCCCTGGTTGCCCTATACCTAGAAGGAATAATCACATCCTTTCTAGATGATTTATGGGAGTTAGGTCACCCTGAAGAAAATCCTGAAGGTATGTCTCTTTCCCAATTTGTAGATTACTTAATTGATATGTTAGTATGGGAATATCTGGAAGGGATGACTAGATGTCATTTAGCAAGATTTTATTCCTAATCCTTCAGATATAATGGAAGAAGTAGTGGCAGTTGTCCAAGAGCCAGAACCTGAACCTGCTCCAGAAACTCTAGATGCTGTAGAGCCTGAATCTATATCAGCTCCTGATGTCCAAGTGGTTGTAGAGCAAGCAGTACTATCTGAGGCTGTTGAGCCTGTTCTAATTTCTGAGGCTGCTAAATCTGCTCAGCAAGCAGTGCTATCTGAACTGGTCCCCTCGACAGTTCCTGAGTTTCAACAAAAGGATTCTGAAACTAAACCTGAAAAGTCTACTTTATGGGATGATTCCCCAGGGTTGGATTTAGATACCCTTCTGGCACAGGATGCCATAGAAGAAGAGAAAAAGAAAGCTGACCTGAAAGAAAAGTAAAAGGCTGTATCAGAAGCTTATGATCCATATGATCATCCTCCCTCATCTCATTCTGAGGATGAAGATGATTCAGATCTATCTGAGAATTCTAAGAGAAAGAAAGCTGCAAAGAAGAAAAGGAAAGCTGTAGCTCCTCCTCCTCCAAATCCAGATCATGATATTCCCTATTACATTCAGAAAGGAATTGATCCAAAGTCGAAAGAGTTCCAGCACTGGATGTGGTTCTCTAAGAACCAGCAAAAGGAGAGAAAGAAATCTAAGAGATATGATAGTCCTGCTCCCAGATGGACACCCAGAGGTCCTCCTCCTCCGCCTCCCAGTGCAGGAGCCTCTGGCAATTTATCTGCTAATCCATCTGCTCCATCTGCAAAATTTGCTCCTTCTCAGCCTCATTCAAGGAAAAGTTCTCAAAGCCACCAAGGCAAATCATATACTGGTACTCAAAGGCATGATACTGAGGTTAAAGAGTAAGTAAAGGAGGTTGTATATCAAAAGCCAACATTTTCACCTCCTCCTTCTCCCAAGAAAAAGGTTTCTCCTGCTATACCAGTTCATGTTGCTAAGGATATTTCAAAAGGTAAAGAACTGTTTTCTCTGAAAAATCCAGTAAGAAGTTTGCTGAGTTTGCTCCTCCATCATCTTTAGTTATTCAAGAAGTTAAAGATACAGCTGAAAGTTTATTAGATTTATCTGTTAAGTTTAAAGCTGTGAAGCCTATTAATACATCATCTGAAAATGTGTATGAAAGCCAAGAGTTAGATCCTGATTTCAGGATGGCTCGATTTCTAGAACTTGTTGGATCAGCCTAGATAAAGAAAGCTAAGGCTGAAGGAAAGGACTCTGCAGGACTTTCTACAATGTCAAAGTTCAGAATGAAGGAACTCGATAAAATCCAGGTTAGCCCTGAAGTTTTTGACCCTTCTAAATATATGGAAAAGCACCCAGAAGCAGTTGTTCCAAGGGCTGCAGAACTGAAGATTATTAGCGTGCAAGATTTGAAGATGTCTAAGAAAGAAGCCATTGATCCCTTGCGGAAAGTTTCTTTTGTTCCTAGCTCTTCTGATCCCAAGCCTGATTCTGTAGATTCTTAATTTTGATTGACTGCTGTTATTTATCTGACTGATTGTTAATTGCTATTTAGTTGCTTAACTATTTCCTGTATTGTTTTTATTATAGCTAGCTCTGTGTTTTAGTTTTTGAGAGACTTAACTCAAATAGGGGGAGATTGTTGGTACCCTAGTTTGATTTGAGTTTAGTCTTGTCTTTTTAGTCCCTTGACCCAAGAAATATCTATGGTCAATGGTTAGTGGTCTAGATGTAGAGTCCCCGCTTTTCCAGATGAAGAATTTGGTTAAGTAGTTTTTCGTTCGACTATAGTCGAATGTCGCTCGACTATCGTCTATCGTCTGATCTACTATCATCTATCAGTTGGTCGACACTCTGTCTGCGTTGATAGCTCGACTATCTGTTGATAGGTCGACTATCTGCTTGGTTTGGTAGTTCAACTATCTGTCCTGATAGTTCAACTATCTGATAGCTCGACTATCTGTTGATAGGTTGACTATCTGTTCCGCTTTGATAGGTCGACTATCTGTTGATAGGTCGACTATCTGTCGTCTTTGATAGTTCGACTATCTGTCCTGATAGTTCAACTATCTGATAGCTCGACTATCTGTTGATAGATCGACTATCTGTTTTGTTTTGATAGTTCGACTATCTGTCCTGATAGTTCAACTATTTGATAGCTCGACTATCTGTTGATAGGTCGACTATCTGTTCCGCTTTGATAGGTCGACTATCTGTTGATAGGTCGACTATCTGTCGTCTTTGATAGTTCGACTATCTGTCCTGATAGTTCAACTATCTGATAGCTCGACTATCTGTTGATAGATCGACTATCTGTTTTGTTTTGATAGGTCGACTATCTGTTGATAGGTCGACTATCTGTTTTCTGTGATAGGTCGACTATCTGCTTGATAGGTCCACTATCTGTTTGTGTTTGATAGTTCGACTATCTGTCCGGATAGATCGACTATCTGATAGATCGACTATCTGTTCTGATAGGTCGACTATCTGCCTAGGTAGTTCGACTATCTTCTTTGATAGTTCGACTATCTGGATCGTTCGACTATCTGCCCGATAGGTCGACGATCTCCGTGCGTCGGTCGACGATCTCCGAGGGTCGTTCGACGTTTTTTGTTTGCCTTTTTATTTTGTATTTATTTATTCTATTTAATAAATTAATACATTATCTGGCATTTTATTTCAGTTGTTTTATGATAATATTTCCAGGCAATATCTGCTCCATCCCTTTTGCCTGAGTAAAATCTTTTCAGATAAAGTTGTTTGTCTTATTAGTTGTCATTGTATTTTACTTTATCTGCTGTCAGTCCTTTATAGCCGTTAGACTGAAAAGTCTTCCTTATGCTATAAAGAGTTTGTCTCTGATGTGATTTTATTTAGTACCTTTATTATCAGATTGCTTCCTGCAGCTTCTTTGAAAAAGGTTTATCCCTTTTATAGAATACTTTGCTGCAGAGTTTGTTTGTCTTTGTGATATTTGCAGCCCAGGTTTCAAGTTTCAGAAGAAGACAAATAGTTCAAATTGAAAAGAGCCGTTGCTTGTTGCTGCTATAAAAGGAATCCTTTGGAGAAGGATTTCAGCTAGCTAACCAGTTATTCTAAGAGTTATTCAATTAGCATTCAAGCTTTCATCAAGCCCAAGTTTACTGCTCTCAGCAATCCTCATTCAACTGAGAAGTGTTAGCTCTTCTGCTCTTCTTCAACCTGAGTTCTCCTGCCTCCAGGAAGTTCAGACTCAAAGTTATTTTGAAGAAGAAGAAGAAGATAGCTGCTAGAAGATTTTCTTTTATTATTTTATAACTTCTTGTAGTTTTTCCTTCAGTTCTCACTGAAGAGTTTCTGCACTGAAGCAAGACTTCACCTGGACGTTCTTTGAGCCAGGGGGAGCCTTGATTCTTTTAGAGCTGTCTAGCTCAGTGCAAGTTATTGTGCTTCTCTAATCTATTGTAAAATAGAGAAGACACCTTAACCCCTTTCCCCCTCCTGTACAGGGTTATTACTCCCTTTAAAAGTATCCCTTGGTGGCAGGGCACCTGATCAAAAACCTATGTTCGGTTTTTAGACACCTGATCAAAAGTCTAAAGGGTCTCTTGATCTACCTGAAGCAGATCTTGTTGGTGGCAGGGCACCTGATCAAAAACCTGAGTGGATTCCTACCTTGTTGGTAGAAGAGTGGACGTACCCAAGTTGTTTGGGGAACCACTTAAATTCCTTGTGTCGTCTGGATTTCCTTGTCTAAATTCTTGCATTGTGGCTATGATTAGATATAACTAGGTTTGTTAGTTGCTGATTAGGTTATCCAAGCCTTAACTGTAATTACAGTTAGCTTGAGTCTGTGCACATCACTTGTGTTAGGCTTTAAGGTTATCTCCATATCTATAATCTTTTCATTCCGCATTTCACTCCAAGGGAGTTGAGTAGAAAGTCAACTTTGCTAAGTCAAATTTTGATAACTCTATTCACCCCCCTCTAGAGTAGTATCTATCCCTTCACTTTCACAATCGACTTAGACTCATCAAAAGACTCCACAACGGTCAACGTGGATGGCCCCAAAAAGTCATCGAAAGGGAGTGGAGATGATTTCTCAAAGGAGAAATCCTCATCAAGGTCACTAGGGTAACCAATCTCCTCAACATCGCTACAATCGTCAGTGATAATAGTCTCGTCCTCAGTGACGGGCACATTCTTAATCACAGTCTCAGGCTCAATCATGCGGATAGGAACACTCTCACCCCGCAGGCTCATGGCATTCCTAGCAATCACGTCTATCGAACTAGGGACAAGGGTCCTAAGCTTCTCTTTTCCTTCATCGGTAGGTGCACATGTGTTCGAAATAGTCAGATCTTGGCGGATCAAGGATCTAGCGTAATACTTATAGTCGCTCCTATAATTAGAAAACTGGGAATGGAAGTAGGGCGGATAATACTCGTCCGTTAAAATATTCTTCATAATCTGCCAACCGACAAGTGAGTCGACGGAGGGCATCCCCAAACGTCTCTCCTCATTAAGCCAGAAGGTATAGGCTCGACCAAATAGTTGAAGTCTCACAACGGGAATCTTGTGGGGATCCATAATGTGATATTGCTCAAAATAACGCTCCATATCTTTCACCCAACATAAAAACACTCGCGGTCAACCTAGCCCATCATATGTCGGAGAAGGAATCCTAACACGCTTAGAGCTGCGCGATGGCGGTGCTACTTGACTAGCCTTTAGTTGAGAACCTAAAGCAGTAATCTCATCCATTATCGGGGAATGGACAGATTTCCCTACATTCCTATTGGAACCTATAGTTTTTCCTCGGGAGACGTTGACGTCATGGGCCATTTCAGAGGGAATCAGAGAGAACACTCAACCGGAACCGGTGCGCACACAAAGTAGAAAATAGCCTGGTCCTATTTATTTTCAAAGATAGATTTGTTCCCGCTATTATTTCAAAATAATATATAATTTTTTTTTTGATATTTTTGCTGGCAAAAATATGGAGATTATTAATTAATTTTTTTCTGATTTTTTTATTGCTGAAAATAAAATTTAGCTGGCTATTGGCAGAGCACAATTTTTTTTTTGTAATTTCTGACTCTGAGGCGTGCCTACGAAGTGCGTGACCATGTCCTAAAAATTGGGGGAGGGGTGTCAATTGGGAAATTGACGTGAACCTCCCTCTGATACCAAATTGATGTAGGCAATGGTGTTTGACACTATAACGGTAAAGGGGATAACACGTACGCCTCTCTATTTCCACTACTACGTTCACACAATAATTAAACGCAACACGCTCACGAACAACGTTATAAATTATTTCTAACGTACGGTAGCCACGCCGTTTTAAGATCGAACAAATGACTATAGGTCGTCGTTCTCTCAAGCTAAAAGGACCCACCCGGTCCGAACAAGCGATGGTTGTACCAAAAGAGATCTACCGAAAAGTTCGGTTCGGAAATGGTAGATCTCTCCCAACAAAACGAAAACGAGGCTCGCCAAACCTCACGGGAAATTAAACAACTAGAAAGAACAACACACGCATTTGGAAAGATAAACCACGAACGAAAAATGATTCCAAAGTAACACAACGGTATTCCACCAAATGAAAATCTAACCAAAATAAGAATCACACAAGAGGTAGAAGATCTCGTTACCCAACCGAAATAGATGATTCCAGTTCACTTTCAAGGATCATTCTTCCACGACTCCGCCGAAGTTTCGCCGACCGGAGAGAAAACTTGTCCGCTTCCTTTGCTTCAAGTCATAGTTGGAGATCCACAAAGAGAAAACCCTTTGCCTAGGTCGATTTCTTCAATGAGGGGGCTGATTTGGGTGTTGTGGTGGGTGGTCGGGTCGTGAAGGGGTGAGGAGGGCTGGTCGGTTTTTTTAGGTAGGATAGGAGATGGTCGGGTTGTGAGAGGATGAGGGTGACTCGGGTTTGATGGAGAGGGCAAAAAGGGCCGGCGGCTTTGGAGGATGAAGGGGCTCTGGTTGGAGGTGGTGGTGGCCGACTTGATGAAGGGGAGGAGTTGGATTTCCTTGAGATCAAGGGAGGGGAAGGAGATAGGTGGCTGAAATAGAGAGAGGGGAGGGGAAGAGAGGCCGGCGGCCAAGAGGAAGAGAGGAGGGAGTTGGAGAGTTGGCCGAATGCCAAGGAGGTAGAGAGAGAGAGAGAAGGGGGCGGCCAAGGAGAAGAGGAAAGAGGAATCTTATCTAAAGATTAAGGGTTTCCAATATTTTCATTCACTAAGTAAAAAACATCACAAGCATGGCCTTATATTGGCCCAACACAAAGTTATGGCTATTAGCAGCCCAAATGAAAATAAACAAATAACATGCTAAATTAAAATGCAACATGATAAAATAGAATGCCAATAAAAAGAACTAAATATTATTTGGTAGTCTTCATCATATAGCTCCTCATCATGTAGGAGGTCGCCATTGCCATCACCGCATTATCTTCAACATATAGGAGAACGCCATCGCTGTCGCCGTCGTCGTCAACATCTTTAACATGTAGGAAGTTGCCGTCAATCAATCCTCCCCCGCTTTAAAGAACTCATCACCGATGAGTTGTCATGCAGGAACAGGAGTTGTAGAGCATCATCCCAAAGAACCTTCGTCGAGTACGGAATCCAAGGGTCACCGGAGACCCGGCGAGCACACCATCGTATCACATAACGTTGAATACCATCGCTTGGAGAGGAGTGCAAAACACCAAATATGAACCTGTCTAGCAAAAAGATTGTCCTGCGGAACTTGAGAAATGCATTAGGCAAATAAAGAGGAAAAATTTCTGCATCAACAGTCAACGTACCCCCGTTGGAGACCAATGGAGAGAACGATCCAAGAACAAGCTCACCCCCCAACCCAAATGAAAATATAGTGGCACCAAACGTAGAGTTAGATATTTCAAAAGGTGGAAAAATACAATGTGTGAAATTGGAAACATTTAAACTAGGGGAATTACCCCATTCAGTGGTTAACTTAGACAGATATGTTGTTTCTCCTAATTGATTAAAAATCCGAAAAGTTAGTGCTCCACGTAGACCTCTTCTTTAAGTTCACCATTTAAGAATGCACTCTTGACATCCATTTGATATACTTTGAACTTCTTGTAGGCAGCATATGCAAGGAAAATTCTGATTGCTTCTAGACTTGCAACAAGTGCAAATGTCTGGTCATAGTAAATGCCTTCCTTTTATCTATTGACTTGAGCAACTAGCCTTGCCTTATTCCTGACAATAACTCCCTAGGCATCTAGTTTATTCCTGAATACCCATTTAGTTCCAATGACTGGGTAGTCTTTGGGTCTGGGAACTAAATCCCAAACTCTACATCTCTCAAACTGGTTGAGCTCCTCTTTCATTGCAATAATCCAGTGTGGATCCTGCTCAGCATCTTTAATGGATTGGGGCTCAAATTGAGATATGAAGCATGCATGCATCAAGTTTTGGTTGAGTTGATGCCTAGTATGCACACCTATTGACATGTCTCTAATCACCTGAAATACAAGATGATCTCTAAGTGTAACAAACTCAGTAGGTGGAGTTGGTTCAGCAACAGCTTGGGGAATTAATCCCTCTTGTGGAATTATGGGAGTTGTTGTTAGTTCAACATCCACTTTAGTGGATTCATCTTCACTGTCTTCATTTATATGTGGAGAGGGATGTGCAACAGTCTCATTTGTGAGGGTCAACTCATATAACTTATCACACAAGTGTGGTACCTACAAAGTTTCTCTGGTAGAAGGAGTCTTCTCCTTGTAAGACATGTTAGTTTCATCAAATGATATATGTACAGTCTCTTCCACTTTCATAGTAGATTTATTATATACCCTATATGCCTTACTGACTTGGGAGTATCCTAGAAAAATTCCCATTGCAACCTTGGCATCAAACTTTCTAAGATATTTCTTGTCATTGTTATGAATGTAGCATAAACAACCAAAAATTTTAAAGTAATCTACTTTAGGTTGCTTCCCTTTAAGTAATTCATAGGGAGTCTTGACCTTAAGCTTATGTATCAGACTCCTATTCAGTATATAATTTGTTGTGCTTGTAGCCTCTGCCCAAAAGGATAGTGGCAATTAAGCATCTGCAAGTAATGTGCCTGCAGCTTCAATCAGGGTCCTGTTTTTTCTTTTAGCTACCCCATTTTGTTGAGGAGTTCTAGGAGTAGAGAAACAATGCCTGATACCTTCTATCTCATAGAATTCTTGCATGGGAAGAGACTCAAACTCAGTACCATGATCACTTCTGATCAATGCAATTGGAGTAGAATACTCAATCCTTATGCTCTTAAGAAAGTCTATAAGAACTTTAAAGTTATCAGACTTGTTCCTCAAGAAGAACACCCAAGTGAACCTTGAGAAGTCATCTACAATCACTAAGGTATAAGATTTCCCTCCTAGTCTCTGTATAGCAATGGGTCCAAAAAGATCCATGTGGAGCAAATACAGAATCCTAGGTGAATCACTCTTATTAATGGCTTTAAAACTATTTTTAGTTTGCTTGCCTAATTGACAAGCCCTGCACAGGCTTTCCTTCTTGTAGGGGTAAGAAGAAAATCCTCTTATAAGGTTGTCCCTAGATAATTTAGCAATGTTTTTCAAATTAACATGTCCTAATCTCTTATGCCATAGTTCATTATTATTACTAACCTAGTTGAATATGCATATCTCAGACCTAGCAGTCTTAAAATTTACTATGTAAATATTTCCTATTCTAGTTCAAGTTAAAACTACTTTATTTTCTACAGAAGTGATGATGCATGAAGAGTTATTAAATGATACCTGAAACCCTTCATCATATAATTGACTTATGGAGATTAGGTTATGTTTCAGTCCACTTACATAGGCCACCTTTTTGAAGGTGACAACTCCAATATTTACTTTCCCATAGCCTTTAGTCTGGCCATAGTTGGAGTCACCAAAGATCACTTTTGGACATAGCTTGGACTTATAGTTGGTTAGATTTTCCTTGCTGCCAGTCATGTGCCTTGAGCAGCCACTATCCAAGTACCACTGTTCCTCTGTTGTAGGATATGAGTTCACCTGCATAAGAACAGATTAGATGTTCTTGACCCAGATTACCTTGGGTCCTTGTTGCTTTTCATACTTAAAATTGGAAATAAAGGAACATTGAGGTTGATTTTTATACCCTAGGAGGTGATATTTTCTTGGTGGTATTATCCACTAGGTGAATGGATTGAGATATTCCCTAGGTTGATTAAAGGTTCTGAAAGAATTAAAGTTTTTGTTATCTTGAACTAGGTTTGACGAATTTCGGTGCGTTCGTCGATCTGAGGTCGACAAATGGGGATGGGTTCGTCGAACTCCTCTCAAAGAATAAAAATATTCATTCTCTATGCCCCAATATCGTCGATCTCGGCTCGAAGAACCATACTAGTTTCGTCGATCGCAGTTCAATGAATAATTATAATAAAAATCTGCGTTCGGAGTTCGTCAACTTGAGTTCGACAAACTATACACATTTCGTCAATCTGAGTTCGACGAAATCTGCTGAACATTGTTATACTTAGGATTTTTCTTGTTCTTTTTTTTTTCTTATTCTTTTGTTTTAATTCTATTTTCTTAGTACTATGATCATCTACATTTTCTTTGCCTTTTTCAGAAATAAATTTGATTGGAGTTGACAGTATGTTTTTCTGAATTAATGGGGGTTGGATTGATAAAGCACCTATGCCAAGCTTGCCATTAAGTATGGCATTTACCGTGTTTGTGATGTTCATCAACTTGATGCTTCTCCCATTTAGGGATTCTTCAAGTTGCCTTGCCTCAGCTAATTCAGTTTTTAGAGAGATGATTAATTCATTAGCTAAAGTTAATTCATCTTTCAATTTAATATTTTCAGAAAGGATATTATCTTGTTCAGTTAGTTTTTCTCTAAGGAGTTTGATTTTCTTCTCAAAGTTTATTAAATCAATATATAGTGATTTAAATTCAGTTCTAAAACCATCTGAATTGAAATCAAAAGAGGACAGTACCAGATCTTCTTCAGAGTGAGGTTCTTCACTGTTTGACTGCTCATCTTCTGAGAGGCTGCCTGATGCATCAATAGCCATCAAGCAAACCTCCTTTGCTTTAGTCTCTTCTTCATCTTCACTGGAGCTGGAAGATGAGGATTCTTCTTCTGAATCACTCCAGGTTTCAGCAATAAAACCCTTATCCTTTCTTTTGTACTTGCCGGAGGAGGGCTTGTTGTAATGTCTTTTGGATTCCTTTTCTCTTCTTTTCTCCTTATTCTTATTCTCTGGACACTCTGAAATGATATGTCCAGGTTTCCTGCATCCAAAACACACAATCTCTTTAATAAGTGTTTTATCATACCTTGGTTTGTTATCCTGTCTGGATGACTTTCTTCTGAAATCTTTCTTGCCCATTTGTAGAATCTCTTGGCTAGGAGACTTAGAAGTTCTTCACTAGCTAATGGAGCTTCTGTTTATTCAGATGCTTTGAATACTATGTTTTGCTCCTTTTAAGCTGATGAGGGAGTCTTCTGCTCAGTAACTTCTCTAGTATTTATTAACTGCTCATAGGATTTGAGCTTTCCTAGTAGAGATTCAGTGGAAATCTCATTCAGACTTGTGGCCTCTTTGATTGGCCAGATTCTATAATCCCATGAACTGGGGAAGCACATGAGAATTTTATCACTGACCTCAGTGATGGTTATGTCCTTATCCAGAGTTTTCAGCTCATTGATGATTGAGTTGAGTCTATTGTACATATCACTCACTAACTCTAACTCTTCTTTCTTAAAATTTTCATATTGGGAGATGAGATTTGATCTCCTGTCTTTTCTCTCATCTACAGATCCAGCAACCATCTGGTTTAGGGAATCCCAGATGGCTTTAGCTGAGGTGCACTCTGCCACTTTCTGGAAAATGTCATCTGACATTGTCTGAGCCAGAATGTTCATGGCCTTGGCATCAGCTATCTTGGCCTTATTCTGTGCATCTGTCCACTCAGGTGGTGGAATAGTATGAGTGTTGGAAGTTGCAGTAGATGTATCCACTGGAGCTGGTGGACCAGTCAAGATAGAATTAAAAATATCTGCATCAATGGAGTTCATATATAATTTAATTCTTGCCTTCCAGATAGCAAACTTGTTCAAGTTGTAAACTGGAGGTCTGATGCTTGCATAGTCCTTGTTCTGTGCCATGGTATAAGTAATGTGCTAGAGAAATTTAGATCTTAGAAGGATCTGTTGGTTCAAGTGTTACCTTATACAACCAAATAAACAACCCTCTAATACCAATTGAAAGACAACTTAGGCAATTGATAATCCTTTGATACCAATTGAAAGATAGGGGATAGATCGGATTTACTCTAGAGGGGGGGTGAATAGAGTGATTTAAAACTTTTTGTTGTTAATAAAATCTATCAGTAAAATTAGTGATAGTAATAGTTATATAAAATGAAAAAGGAACAAAGCTAAACTACATAACCACAACACAGTAGAGCAAGGAAAAATAAACACACAGACAACACAAGAATTTATAGTGGTTCCCCAAATCTGGGTACATCCACTCTTCTACCACCCTGGTAGGAATCCACTAACAGGTTTTTGATCAGGTGACTGCCACCACAGGTTTTTGCTCAGGTTCCCTATCACCACAATATCTATTTGTAGGGAGATCTCATAACCCTTTAGGCTTTTTATCAGGTGCCCAAAAACCAACACAAGAACTTTTGAAGAAAGTTAATAAACCCTTTTTACAATGAGGTAAGAAGGTGATGTTGTCTTCTCTTTCTATTAACAATAGAGACAGTTCCCTCAGCCCCTGCCTCCCAAATCACATCCTCTCCAGTTCTTTCACCTCTACCTCCTACTTCACCTATCCAAATTCAGAACTCCCTAGATCATTTTGCTTCTCCTCATGCAGATCATCCTGCATCTCCTCATACAGTTCACCATGAATCTCCTCAGCCCATTGCTTCTCCTATCATTTCTCCATCATTACCCTCTCAGATTCCCTCTGAGCCCATCCAACAGGATATTCCATCATCATCTCTTCCCTCTGATGTCCCTCCATCCTCCTCTTTTCCTGAATTCACCAATACATATTTCCCTTCTGCATTCTCAGTTTGTTCAAATTGTGGACATCAAACTCCTTACACCTCCTCTGAGCCTGAAACCATATACCTCAATTTCTCAAATATAGCTAAAGATCTTCTGCAATTCATTTCTCCTTCCTTAGAGCAACTTATAGCACAAGCTATAGCTCCTCTAACTGCCTCCATCAACACTCTTACCCATAGAGTTGTTGTCATTTCCTTTGTCCCTTCTTCTGGGGGCCTGGCTACAAATGCCTCTGCAGCCAGTCAGGGGGAGATATCCAATGAAGAATCTCCTATACTTTCTCCAGCAACAGCAGTTTTAGCAGATATGCAGGAATATGTCTCCTCAGATGATCAGATGGCTTTAGATACAGAAATTATTGATATTGATACTGATACAGAAGAAACAGTTCTTCCAGAAGTTTTGACTATTGGTGATTGTTGCATCAATCCCACATCGGATATCTTTGAGTTGTTGAGTTTCTTCTGCACACTCTTTCTAGATTGTCTTCCAAGTTTTAAGCCATCTTCTTTGGCTATTGTGTGTTGTACTCCCTCTCTAAGTCCTGTAGTTGTTAGATAACTAAAGATAAGTTTTGTAGTTCCTCTAGCAGAACAGTCTGATGATCAGATGTCATGATCTCTTGGGCCATCCTATGTTTTGGATGATAGCCCCATTCCAAGTCTTGATGATCTCATTGCTCAAGATATTGCTATGGAAACTGAAGCAGTTCCTGCTGAAGTTATCCTTCCTCTAGCAGATAAGAAAGTTCCAAAGGAAGTGATTAGAGAGATTGATGCACTATATGATAATCCCCAAGGCTCATCTGATGATGATCAAGATGATAGTTCAAATTCTGATAATAGCAAAAAGAATGTGTCTTTGAAAAGAAAAGCTCCTCCTAAGGCAGTTCTAAAGCCAAATCCTCTTAATGACACTCCATACTAAATTATCCCAAAGAATTCTCCTTATCAAGGAATGCCACAGTGGATGTGGTTGTCTAAGAATGAGCAAAAGGCTAGGAAGAAGAGAAGAAGGTACTCTCCTCCTCCTCAAAAGTTCAGGAGAGGTCCTCCTCCTCCTCCTCCTACTGCAGGAGCTTCAGGCAATGTAACTCAATGTTCAAATATCTCTAAGTCTTCAAAGCCAACTCCTTCTCAGCATTAAAAGCAAGCTCCCTCTGGTTCTCAAAGGCATTCCTCTTCTCAATCTTCTAAGTCCAAAGGAAAATTCAGTCAAGCACCTCCTCCAAGTTCTCTTTATTCCAGTAAACATCAACAAAATCTTATAGCAACAAACTTTCAAGCTCAATCTACCCAATTCAGAAGCTTATCTCAGAAGCCATCACAGGATGCTGATCCAGAGAAACCTTCCTCTCCTCCTACTGATCCAGAACTTGATCCTAATTTCAGGATGGCCAGACTAAATGAGTTAATTGGATTGTCTCAGATTAACAAAGCTAGAAAAGAAGGACAAGATCACTCACCATTTACTACAATGTCCTCCTACAGAGAAAAAGAACTTGAAAGGCTACAAGTAAGTAAGAAAGTATTCAATCCTGCTGAATATATGTCACTTTATCCAGAAGCAGTTGTACCCAGAGCCACCTCTTAGAAAACCCTTGGTGAGCAAGATTTAAAGATGTCAAAGAAGGAAGCAGAAGACCCAACTAGGAAGATTGCTTTTACCAAAACTTCCTCTGCTCCTTCTCCTGCTAATTCTTAAGTTTTCTCTGAACTGTTATTACTTTATTGCTTTACTGTTTTACTCTTTTATCTGAACTAAATGTGCAGTACATTACTATATTATTTCTGTTGAAAATTTAAATTTTATCAGATATGTATGGCCTTGTATTTTTTAATTCTTTTTACTTTGAGTGACCTCACCCAAATAGGGGGAGATTGATGGAACCCTTATTTGATTTAGGCTAGGTCCACTCTTAGGATGTTGACCCATATGTATAGCCAGGGTCAAGGTCTAGGTCTAAGTTAGTCTCTACAGGTCATACTTCTCAGGACCAGCTTTGGATTTCTCTCTTAGATCTCAGACTCAGAAGTAATCTGTGGATTTCATATCAGTTCGACTTTCGTCGAACTAAGCTCGACCATCGTCGATCTCCGATCGATGATCTCATAGATTAGTCTCCGAACTGAGCTCGACGATCTATGAGCTCAGGTCAACATTTTCTCTTTTTCTAAGAAATCTCAGATCGCAGATAGTTGATCTCAGCTCGACGATCTTCCAGCCCAGATTGATGATCTTTCTCTGTGTCCGATTCCTTTTATTTTCAGTAGCTGTCTTGAAGATTTATTTCCTAATTCATTGATTCTATTTATGTCAAATAATCTCTGGTAGTTAATGCTGATATTATCTAAGCATATAGTCGGTTCTTCACAACATTAACTATGGTATTTCATAGAGTTATTATTCTTACTTATTTGCCAAGACAGTTGGAGAGAAAATTAATTACAAGAATTTGTAGTCATTTCTCTCCTCATTTTCTACTGTAATTTAAGGAATGTTTTTGAATCTCACAAATAGTCATTCAGACTGGTTAATAGATAGACAAGCAAATTCAGAAACTCCCTCACTCTCAGAGAATACAAGCATTTTGTCTGTAATAGCTCTCAGAACTCCATTTTGCTCTCAGAAAATAGAAGAAGGACAACAAATTTTCATCTTGAGTCTTCTTCTTCAGTTGTATCTTCAGGAATCTATAGAGAAAGAAAATAAACATCATTCTACAGATTCTGAAGAACAAGAACACCAGTCTATTGAAGATCTACACCCTGGACAAAGCTTCCATCTTCATGAATCTACTCAATATCTAAAGGGGAGCTTTGGCATCATCAAATCCACATAGTCTTCTCATTTGCTTTGAGAAAGAGAAGACGACCATCTATTTTCTTTAACCTCTCTTGTACAGGGTTATTACTCCCTTCAAAAGTGAACTCTTTGGTGATAGGGCACCTGATCAAAAACCTATTGGTTTTAGGCACCTAATCAAAAGCCTGAAGGGTTTCTAGTTCTACCTGAAGCAGATCTTGTGGTGATAGGGCACCTGATAAAAAACCTAAGTGGATTCCTACCAAGGTGGTAGAAGAGTGGATGTACCCAGATTTAGGGAACCATTATAATTTTATTGTGTAGTCTGGTTGCTCATCTTTCCTTATTCCTGCTGTGCTGTGTTTGCTTTTGTTTTTAATCCTCTTATACTTATAAATAACACCTATTTTAATTCCGCTATAAAAATTAATTAAAAGTTTTTAATACTCTATTCACCCCTCCCCCCCCCCCTCTAGATTAGATTTGATTTATCCCCTCTCTTTCAAACTTCTTAGGAACATCAAGATTGAGTACTCTACTCAGATTGCATTAATCAGAAGTGATCATGACACTGAGTTTGAATCTCTTCTGATGAAAGATTTCTGTGAGAAGGAAGGTATCAGGTATTGTTTTTATGCTCCTAGAACTCCTCAACAAAATGGGGTAGCTGAATGGAAAAATATAACACTAATTGAATATGCTGGAACATTACTTGCAGATTGTAACGCCCCCATTCGTCACATGGAATATAACAGAGGGTCCGGCCGGGGCCCCACGCCATATTTCACAGATAGACGAGAGAGTCACTAGAGAGTATCAAAAACCTTTAAATACGCATCCTAACTCAGAGCATTCTAGCGGAAGATTTTAAGTTACAGAACTCATAACAATGAATGTCCACACTATATAAATATCACATTTATATATAACACCAGGAATGTTTACACGAGTACACCGCACACGGCCTTAAGGCCTTACAGGTTTCTCTTTACAAATATATAAGTTCATACATCGGTACGCAGGCCAGCCACACATAAAATCCAACACTTCGCACAGCCTTCAAGGGCCTACCAGCAGCATGGGCTTCTGCCCGCTCAATCCAATCAGCCCGCAACACCTGCATATGGACGTCCACCCCATGGGTGATAAACAAAGCAACGGTCAGCATTCAGCTAACCAATTATAACGACCCTACCCCTTACCCGGGGCAGTGGTTTCTTCCCTGCATGTATAGCAATCACAATATATATAGCACACACAACATCACAAACGCCGGCCTCAATGCCAGGCGCTCCGTGCACTCAGGGCACCTTTATGGTTTGTACTTGGTAGGCGGGCATAAGCCTCCAAACTCCTGTTGAAGACCTCACGCACCCGTCTCACTCAGAGGTACGCACCTCACCAAAACCCGTGAGCACTACCAGTCGACCTACCCCCGTAGTGTAACAAGCCTAGGGAATTCGCCCTGCTGCTTTGCTACCAATCGACCGCTCACCAGATCTTAACATCGCCACTTGGTGGAATGGGCATAAGCCTCCAAACCCCGGTTGAAGACCTCTCGCACCCACCCACTCAGAGGTGTTCTTCACATCGCCACTTGGTGGAATGGGCATAAGCCTCCAAACCCCTGTTGAAGGCCTCACGCGCCCACCCACTCAGAGGTGTCCGCACTCCAACAACCAGCTCTTAACAAGCATGCAACCAAAGGAGCTATGCAACGCATCCTTCACACCAAGCACATCGTCCTCACCATCTCCGTAGGCTAAACGATGAATACACGGAGTCTTCTCCGGTTCGCAATATAAACATCACCAATCCCGACATACGTCTGGATGGGCTTCACACAGCATGCCTATGCCGTACTATATACTTCCGGCTCTAGATGCAGACTCACCTGCTGGAATCGCTTACGCTTTTCCATCTCTTGATGGAGGATCCCATGCACATGCATAAACAAAGGGCTTCACCTGCCCAAGGTAGAAAGACCATTACCCTTGAGGATCGCTTCGGCGCCATGGAAGAACTAGTCGGATGGAAATCACCGCAGCGGCCTTGCCTCCGTAATGCTGAACTCCGCACTCGATCTGGACCAACGAAGCTCCACCGGCGGCCGGAAAGCTCCTCCTCCTCCTCCTCCAAGCTCTCCTCTCTTTCTTCTCTTTAGAAAGAGAATGGCTAAGTGAGAATGAGATTTCATCTCAATCCACGACCATATAGAAGCTGGAAAGGCTTTGGACCACAAGATCCAAATAGAAGGAAACGAATGGCCGAGATCTGCTCTGAAAAACATTTCAACAGGCCTGACACGCCCTGTGACACGCCAGTGTCACAGGCCGTGTACCCCCAGTCGGTTAGCAACCGACTCAAAAGATACCAGAACACGGGCTTGGACACGCCCGTGTCGGACCTGACACGCCCGTGTCAATCAATCGACACGCCCGTGTTACCCCTGTAACACGGCCACACACAATTTCCAAAACAACCCGAGAAGTACACGGCCAAGGCACACGCCCGTGTCCATGGCTGTGTCCTTCAAGCTCGACTATCGTCGACATCGACCGCTGCCCCACTCTTGTCGACCAAACCTGGACACGCCCTGGAACACACCCGTGTTCCAGGCCGTGTCGCCGCTTGTCGATCGCCAACCGCCAGGTCGATAACTCGACACGCCCAGGATGGACACGTGTCAGACACGCCCCAGACACGCCCTGGGACACGCCCGTGTCCTAGGACGTGTCAAGCGACACGCCGCCCGACCTTGCCGCCTGCAAGTCGCTGGCCAACACACACGACACCTGGCTGGACACGCCCCCCGACACGCCCGTGTCGCCGGGCGTGTCAGCCCCCCCCCCCCCCCCCCTCAACAATTGTCGAGAATAATTTGTTGAGTAAACGATCCCGAGCAACCCAAGTAAGACACGCCCTGGGACACGCCCGTGTCCCAGGCCGTGTCAGCCTACAAAATCTCCATTTTGTCTTGGGGATATTTGGTGTGTTACAATCCTCCCCTCCTTAAAGAAATTTCGCCCCGAAATTTAGCACAACACACATGTATCAACACAACCACGCTATTACGATACAAACCAAAACGATCCAGGTTTAGAGTTCAGAGGCCGCAGCTTGTCTCGCCCCATGGAATCGTACCATCACAACTGATTGTCACAAACATTGATACATACATACATACAATATAACAAAAGAAAATAAAGTGCAACTTCACTTTATTTCGGCTTCTCCGCATCTCGCAGAATCCGTTTCGCGGCTTCCATTAAGTCCAAGGCACGGATTTGCTGTTCTACTTGGTTTGCACTTTGCGGCTCCTGCAACTCAAGAGTGTAAATTCGAGGTTGCGCCCGTGATGCAGATGATTCTGCCACGGCTTTGCCCTTCTCGTCATAGGACACACCTGCCTTCTTTTCACCACCACTCCAGCAAAATCGGGCGATATGCCCTTGCTTCCCACAAATGAAGCATGTACGCGGCCCATTTCGTCCTTGCTCAAACGTAACTCCTGACGCAACATCCGAGTTTTGTTCAGCAGGCCTGAACCGCTTCTTATCACGTTTCCTCAAATCTGATTGCTCTGATTGCGGAACTTTGAATTCGGACTTTTCTACTGCCGCATTCTTCTTCTCCCGTACTCGCTTCAAATCCTTCTCCAGCGCACTAGCGGTATGTACCAACGCTTGAAATCCTTGGTTCACTGAACTCGGGAGAGCCAACCTCAGCTCATCACGCAGTCCTTCATAGAACCTATTCGTCTTTCGCGCCTCTTCCGCAAACGTCGATCCCGCATACCGACCAAGTCTGGTAAACTCATGCAGGTAATCGTCTACGGTCTTAGCACCCTGCACCAGGCGCTGAAATTCATTTTCCATTGCAATTCTCTGCGATATTGGCAAGTATTTCGCCCAGAATAATCCGGAGAATTCGTCCATCGATATGTCGCCCAGGTCTTTACCTCTCAACTGGTGCAACTCGATCTCATCCCACCTGTTGGTACCCTAGATGTGATTTGGCTTATGTAATCCCTTTCCAGCCCCTCTTGATCCATATAAAGATATTTGATCATGTTTAGGCTCTGTTTAGTCTCCCTAGGGCAGTTTATAAACTGACCTAGAGCTTAGGTTAGAAGTTCTAGATGTTTTTGTGGTTAAGGCTTTTCCGTTCGACCATCGTCGAACGAGGCCTCGCGATCGTCGATCAATGGTCGACGATAGCAGGGCTATTGAATCTTTGAAGTCAAGACAATTATCGTCGACCGTTGGTCGACGATCTCAGAGCAAGCTTACTACGCTCTGAAGGATGGTCGACGATCTGTCATCATCAGGTCGACGATCGTGTTCTTGCTTCACGATTTCTGTCTCGACAGATATTTGCCTTTGCTGGTCGACTATCTGTTAGCTGGTCGACGATCTGTTCGCTGGTCGACTATCTGTTAGCCGGTCGACGATCTATTAGCTGGTCGACGATTTCTGGTCGACGATTTCTGTTCCGACAGATTCCTGCTATTAGTCGACGATCTGTTTGCAGGTCGACGATCATCGAACTCCTGTTCGACGTTTTCTGTCTGCTTTTATCTGTTCGTATTTATTTTATTCCTTGGTTTATTTCCAAGTGTGTTAGCTTGTGGTTAGAAAGATTTTCTGAAGAATGTTTGTGCTAATTTATGGCTTAAATTCAAATGAATTATTTACCAAATATGTCAAGCATAAATTACGGGATTTCGTATTCTTGATAAAGCAATTTTGTCTTATTATACAAAATATATTGCCAGGTTGTATTCTAGCCGTTGGCGGTGTATGCTATTTCCAAGAACGATAAATCTTTATGCTGAGATATTTTCCTATTCATTTATTTCCTTATTGGGACTGACAGAAAGTTAATAGGTCATTCTATTCCTATTGCTATATTCTATTTTGAGATAATCTGTTGCAGGGCTCGAGAATTCAAATCAATAGAGCCGTTCCAAAAGAAAAACGTGAAGACATATTTAAGAGAAATTCTTCTCTCAGCAAAAGAGAAGTGACAGACACAGAGAAATATTATTCATTCGCTCAAGCTTCATCAGAGCAGCTCTTCACAATCTCACAACAAGAAGAAGAAAAGTTTTCCTGAAGCAAAAGCCCAGAGCAATCATCTTTCATTCTCAAGTCTCCTGAGCATCTGCTTAGAGTTTTCAAGACTTCAGAAAAAGCTCCAGATCTGCTTCAAGTGCTCCAGAATCTTAAGACCTGATAAAAATCAGTCTTCAGATCTCTGAGGATTTAGTTTCAGTTTATCTGAAACTCCTTCATCCTGAAGCAAAGGCTTTCCCTGGACTTCCACTGAGCCAGGGGGAGACTTTGATTCTTTAGAGAATCCACAAATCTTCTCTAATCTGTATTTAAAACAGAGAAGATAATCTAACCCTCTCAACCCCTTTGTAAAAAGAGTTTGTTCACACCTCTTCAAAAGTGAACGTTGGTGACAGGGCACCTTATCAACAACCTGTGGTTGAGCATCCTTATCAAAAGCTCAAAGGGTCTGTTTGATCTACCTGAATCAGATCATTGGTGGCAGGGCACCTTAGCAAAAACCTGTAGTGGATTCCTACCAGGGTGGTAGAAGAGTGGATGTACCTATTTAAAGGGAACCACTATATATCCTGCGTCCATCTGGTTATCTTGCTTATTCTTTTTATTCTGTGGCTGTGATAGAACTACCTAGGTTTGCTAGTTGCTGTGATAGGCTTATAGTTAAACTGAAATTTCAGTTAACTCTCTCACTTGTGCACTTCACTGTGTTAGGCTCTTAGGGTTCAAGTATCAGATTATTTTATTCCGCAAATAAACTCCAAGGGAGCTGACTAAGTGTTCATAAAATTTTGAATACTCTATTCACCCCCCCTCTAGAGTAGTTTACAACTTATCCCCTCACTTTCAATTGGTATCAGAGCCAGGTTAGCTGTTCATACAGGCTAACACCTGAGTTAAAAGATCCTGTGATAAGTTGTTTCCTGATACCATTCACAAACACTTTCACACATGGCCCAGTCTAAGGATTATTCAAGCACCAGACCTCCTGTATGCAACTTGTCCAAGTTTGGCATATGGAAGGCCAGGATAAGACTATACATGAATTCTATTGATGAAGATATTTTTTCTTCTATTTTGACAGGACCACCTGCTAGGCCTGCTGCTGCTTCCACTTCTGCTGATCTCAGTGCTGTGCCACCACCTGACTACAATGAAACTTACAAGAAGGCAAAGGCAGCTGATGCAAAAGCAATGAATATCCTAGCTCAGACAATGTCTGATGAGATATTCCAGAAGCTGGCTGAATGTACCTCAGCCAAAGCTATGTGGGATTCCCTCAACCACATAGTTGCTGGCTCAGCTGATGAGAGGAAGGACAGGAGATCCCATCTCACCTCTCAGTATGAAAATTTCAAGAAGTATGATGCTGAAGACATTGACACAATGTACACAAGACTCAGTTCAATAATAAGTGAACTGAGGTCTTTGGACAAGGAGATAACTCTGTCAGAAGTAAATGACAAGATCCTGATGTGCCTTCCCATCTCATGGGACTCAAGGATATGGCCCATCAAGGATGGAAGAAACACTGTGGAACTCTCCACAGAAGCTCTGTTGGGAAAACTCAGGTCATATGAGCAAACCTTAAAGAGTAGAGCTGCTGTAACTGAAGTGAAGACTCCAACACCAATAAAGAAAGAGCATTCTCTAGATCTTAAGGCTGCTGAGACTTCTGAAGGAAGTCAATCAAATGAGGAGTTACTGGCACTCATTGCCAAAAGATTCTTCAACATGGGAAGAAGAGACCTCAGAAAGAAGTTCTCCAAGCATGAGGACAAGCCAAGGTATGACAAGACTCCATCTAAAGAAATCATTTGTTATGTTTGTAGCAAGCCTGGACACATTGCCCCAGATTGTCCAGAGAAGAAGTACAAGGAGAAGAAACATGAGAAAGAATACAGGAAGCACCACTCCAAGTCCTCATCACACAAATACAAGAAGAAGGACAAGGGATTTGTGGCTGCTACCTGGAGTGAAACAGAAGAGGATACCTGCTCCTCTAGCTCCAGTGATTCTGAAGAAGAAGAAGAGAAGAAAGCCAAAGAGGTCTGCCTCATGGCTATTGATGCCTGCAGCTCTTTGTCAGCTGCAGAGAATTCTGAAGAAGAAGGAGACAATGAAGAAGATTCCTTTATGGAGGACCAGGTAATCGACTCATTTGATTTCTCATCTCCTGAGTTCAAACTAAAATTTAAAACTCTATGTTTAGACTTACTATTATCTGAAAAAGAAATTAAGTCACTTAGATTAAAAATAATGGAACTAGACATGGAAGGTACTGAAATAATCAGATTAGAAAAGGAATTAGAGAGCTCAAAAGAAGAAATAACATTCCTAAAATTAGAACTAGCTAAATCTAAGAGGTTAGAAGAACAATTAAATGGCAGAAGCCTTAAATTATCTGAAATAACCTGTATAGCAAACACTAGGGTTGGTAATGATAAACTAGGCTTAGGTGCTACACCTAGTGAACCCATCCTCCTCACAAAGGAGAGATTTAGCACTCTAGTAAAATTTGTTTCTGAATCAGGAATAAAGAATACTGAGGAAATTGAAAAATGCAAGAAAATTCAGAATAAGATTAAGAAAGAGAATAGGAAGAAAAAATTTCTAGCTTTACAAAAGTCGTCGACCAGTGATCGACGATCGTGGAATCCAGAACATCGTTCTACCATAAATGATCGACGATATGGCTGGCGATCGTCGACCATTGATCGACGATCTGGACTTAAGCTGGAAAATAAAAATCAAACTTCCAGAACTTCAAATCCTAATCACCACCCCAGGTTGTTTAATCCTTCAACTGAATGGATTATCCCACCTAGGAGATCACACCCTTTAGGATATAAATCTAAGCCTGCAAAATCTTTTATATCTAGTTTTTCTTTTGTGAAGAATACTGGACCCAAGGTAACCTGGGTCCACAATGTATAACTGTTCTTTCTGCAGGTGAAGACCTATCCAGTCATACATGACAAATGGTATCTGGATAGTGGATGCTCAAAGCATATGACAGGAAAGAAGAAGAACCTGTCAGGTTTCAAAGCCAAGCTGGGACCAAAAGTTGTATTTGGGGATTCCAGCTGTGGACAGACTGAAGGGTATGGCAGCTTCACCATAGGAGCTGTAACCTTCAAGAAAGTAGCTTATGTCTCAGGACTAAAGCACAACCTAATCTCTGTAAGTCAAATGTGTGATGCTGGGTACAAGGTATGGTTTACTGACACTGCTTGCAATATTTCTTTAAATAATACTGTGGTGTTAGTAGGTATTAGAATTGGAAATGTTTATGTTGTAGATTTTAATTCCTCCAAATCTGAAATATGCTTATTTAATGAAGTAACCAGTAATAATACCCTTTGGCATAAGAGACTTAGTCATGTAAATTTGAAAAACATTTCTAGGTTGGCTAAATACAATCTTGTACGAGGTTTACCTTCTTGCCCCTACAAGAAGGAAGGCCTTTGCAAAGCTTGTCAATTAGGTAAGCAAACAAGAAATAGCTTTAAATCAGTTAATAAAAGTGATTCTCCCAGGATTCTGTACTTGCTACATTTGGATTTATTTGGTCCTATTGCTGTACAGAGTCTTGGAGGAAAGTCTTACACTTTAGTAATTGTAGATGACTTCTCTAGGTTCACTTGGGTATTCTTCTTGAGAACTAAGGCTGATAACTTCAAAGTTCTTACAGATTTTCTAAAGTGTATACAGAGTGAGTATTCTACTCAGATTGCCTTGATCAGAAGTGATCATGGTACTGAGTTTGAGTCTCTTCTTATGCAAGAATTCTGTGAGAAGGAAGGTATCAAACATAGCTTCTCTGCTCCTAGAACTCCTCAACAAAATGGGGTAGTTGAAAGGAAAAACAGAACCCTAATTGAAGCTGCAAGTACATTGTTGGCAGATGCTAACATGCCTCTGTCCTTTTGGGCTGAAGCAGTCAGCACAGCTAACTATGTATTGAACAGAAGTCTGATACATAAACTTAAGGGTAAGACTCCCTATGAATTACTTAAGCAAGTGAAACCTAAAATAGACTACTTTAGAGTATTTGGTTGTGTTGCCTTTGTTCATAACAATAACAAAGAATACCTTAGAAAATTTGAGGCAAAAGCTTCAATGGGAGTTTTTCTAGGATACTCTCAAGTAAGCAAAGCCTATAGGGTCCTTAATAAATCCTCTCTTAAGATAGAAGAGTCTGCACATGTCTCTTTTGATGAGACAGTCATGTATTATAAGGAGAAGGACTCTTCCTCTAATAGTACAGTGCAAGTCCTAGGAGTAAGTAAGGATTTGGAAGGTTTGAGACTCACACAGGAGAATCATCCCCAACAAACTCCTCAGGTTGCCCCCTCAGATTCTGAATCTGATGTAGAACTTTTTGAAGTTAAAGCACCTGTTCCAACAGTTGATCAAATTCCACATGAGGAATTAAATCTTGAAACTGTTGAAGATCAGATCATTGTTGAACCTACTGATCTTGTCACACTTAGAGATCACCCTGTATCTCAAGTGATTGGAGACATTTCAGCAGGAGTCCAGACAAGACATCAACTCAACAAAAATGTGATGTTTGCTTGTTTCCTTTCTCAAGTTGAGCCCCTAACCATTAAAGATGCTGAGCTTGATCCACACTGGATTATAGCAATGCAAGAGGAGCCTAACCAGTTTGAAAGATGTAAAGTTTGGACCTTGGTTCCAAGACCAAGAGGCCAACGGATCATAGGCACCAAGTGGGTGTTTAGAAACAAGCTTGATGCCCAAGGCATAGTAGTTAGAAATAAGGCTAGGCTAGTAGCTCAAGGCTATAGACAGGAGGAAGGCATAGATTATGATCAGACTTTTGCCCCTGTAGCCAGACTAGAAGCCATTAGGATTTTCCTAGCCTATGCTGCCTATAAAAGATTTAAGGTCTTCCAAATGGATGTGAAGAGTGCCTTCCTCAATGGAGATTTAAAGGAAGAAGTGTTTGTTGAACAACCACCAGGGTTTGTTTCATCAACCTTACCCACTCATGTGTTCAAACTCCAAAAGGCTCTATATGGACTTAAGCAAGCTCCTAGAGCTTGGTATGAGACCTTAGCAAATTTTCTTCTAGAACACAAGTTTGTGAGAGGTGTAGTAGATAGAACCCTGTTCATTAGACATCATAAGGACTCACAACTGTTAGTTCAAATCTATGTAGATGACATTATATTTGGCTCTACTGATCCCAAACTATGCAAGAGGTTCTCTGAACTAATGCACTCTAAGTTTGAGATGAGCAGCATGGGTGAGTTATCCTATTTCCTTGGTCTCCAAGTGAAACAGAGTGTTGATGGCATTTTCATTTCTCAATCAAAATATGCCAGAGAGCTGGTTAAAAGATTTGGAATGTCTGATGCTTCATCAATGAGCACACCTATGGCCTCAAATGCAGTTATTGATTCTGATGTCAATGGCAAGCCTGTTGATCAAAAGAACTTTAGAGCCATTGTTGGTTCCCTACTGTATTTGACTGCAAGTAGGCCTGACATAATGTTTGCTACATGCCTATGTGCTAGGTTTCAGGTCAACCCAAAGGAATCTCACTTAACTCTTCTCAAGAGAATTTTGAGATACCTTAAGGGATGCCCTAACTTAGGACTGTGGTACCCAGCTGAGTCAGGATTTGATTTAATTGGATATTCAGATGCTGATTATGCTGGTTGTAGAGTTGACAGGAAAAGCACCTCAGGGACTTGTCAGTTCCTGGGAGAGAGACTTGTCTCTTGGTTTTGCAAGAAACAGGCATCTGTGTCTACTTCAACTGCTGAGGCTGAATATATAGCAGCAGCTAGTTGCTGTTCACAGATCCTGTGGATTCAAAATCAGCTAGTGGATTATGGGTACACACACTCAAACACAAAAATTCTGTGTGACAGTACCAGTGCAATATCAATTGCTCAAAATCCTGTGCACCATTCCAGGACCAAGCACATTGAGATTAGACATCACTTTCTGAGAGATAATGTGGAAAAGAACAAGATAGTAATGGAATTTATATCCACAGACCTGCAGAGAGGAGATATTTTCACTAAGCCCCTTGATGAACAAAAGCATTTGTTCTTCCTGAACCAGCTTGGCATGATTAATGGTTCAGAATAGTGAAAATTTGGTTAGTTTTGTTTTCTGTCTAAAATCGTCGAACGACTGATCGACGATCTTCGACCAGGTCAGAACTATCGTCGACCAACCGTCGACGACAGCTCGTTCTGTAGTAAGGCAGAAATCGTAGACCAACTGGTCAACGATCTCTCCTTAGGTATCTATCGTCGACCAATGGTCGACGACAGATTTTCTGTGCTGGGTGGAGAATCGTCGACCATCATTTATTGATCGACGATCGTGGTAATTGCGTGTAGGCGGTCGATGTTTACCATTTAGTCAAACATTGACTATCGTCGGTCTGTGTTCGACGACCGATTTTATTCCGGGATCGACGATCGCAGATTTGCTTCTAATAGTCGATTTAGGTCTGGAGATCGTCGTCCTTCCGCTCCGTCTTTTCATATTCCATCTTCTGGCTTAGAATTCGCTCTCGAACTCTAATCCCGCGCGATTCTCTTCTCCCCTGTTTTGCTTCTCGATTCGCCATCTTCTCTCAAATCCTATGGCGATTCCTTCTGCTGTTCTCTTCGGAATGAAGTTCGACACTGGCTTCTGTGTCGACTTCGATTCTTTCAGCCGATGCGATCAACCAATCCAAGATATTCTGCAGCTATGTGAAGACCAAGGCCTCAAGAAATTTATGTCGTTCTCTCCTAAGATTCATATACCAGAAATTCGTGAATGGGTATACACCTCGTCCTCCAGCGACGAAGCGATATCAGGAAAGATAAATGGCGAGGAGGTCATTCTGACTCCTGAAGTATTGACTGAGCTGTTTGGACTGCCAACAGGTACTGAGGAATATGAGCAAAGCACAGAGGAATATGGCCGCATGCTCACAGTGATGGGCCATGCCGAAGGGATTCCGGCTAAGCTGCTGAAGATAAACTTGTCTCCAGAATACAAGTTTCTGGCCGACCTGGTGGGCAAGGTCGTTTTGGGAAAACATTCTGCTCATGACAACATCAACAGGCAACAGTTTGCCCTGATGTCAGCTTTGGTGAATAAGGCACAGATTGCCTGGGGAAAAGTTCTGTTTGAACTAATAAGGAGAAAGAACAATCAGAAAGAGGTAAACCTTGCAAGGGTACTGGGTGTGTTTCTGTATGTGAAAGCACCCCTGCTGCTTGTTTCTGCACCGTCCGCAGTCAACGCTAGCAAGAGGTTGGACCCCTCTCTATTCAAGAAATCTCAGAGGATTATCAAGAAGTCAGCCAGGGTTGATCCTAACCCTCCTTCAGACACAAGGGCTGATTCGGCCGCTCTCCCGCTTACTGGGGAAGGCTCAGCAATCCCTTCATCCTCCCTCTTTACCCCTGCATCTACATCTCCTGCATTACCCTCCACTCAATCTGAAGTGCCATCACAACATGCATCCCTCATTCCACCTGCATCTCCACACCAGTCACCAACACCACAACATCTGGCATCTTCAGCCAGTGTTGACATGGTGACTGCTACCATCCTCACGCATCTTTCTCAACATGAATCCCACACTCATGTTGATATTCACCCATCTCCACATGACTCATTTGATCATGTGGCAGATCATCCTGTTTCCATTCCATCCACCTCCACATCATCAGCATTTCAGATAACTCCTGAATTGCTTGCACAAATTGTCGAGCTCATTACTCCCTCCATCCAAAAAATGATTGAGGCTGTCAATGCCCCTCTCATTGCATCCATCAATGCCCTTACTCAAGCCATAAAATCATCTCATCCCTCTGCTGAGCCCTCTTCTGTAAGATGCATGACTCCAGTTCCCACTGAAGTCATGCAGGGGGAGATGTCTGTTGAAGCGGTCTCAGGTGATGCCCTGACCCTTCAGGACAATTCCTCTCTTCCCCTTCAAGGATCTGTAGAAGAACCTCAAGAGATTCCAGAGAAAGAACCAGAAGGTAAACCTTAAAATTCTTCCTTCAAAGGTTATAATCAGGACTTCAATTTGATATTTGTATCTAACAAAGACATTCACTCCCTAGTGAATCTAGCTTCTGAGGAAGAAGTTCCTGAAAAAGAAAATGAGGAAGTTCCCATGGACACCTGTGAGTATGATGCTGCTCAACCTGATTGTATAGCTTTACTTAAGATTCTAATTAATTCAACTCCATCTTTGAGTTAATTTCTTATTCTTTCCTTTCCATCACAGCTGCTGATGATCTCACATCAGTATTGCAAGTTGATGCTGCTAAGTCTCTTGATTCTGATAAAGACTTGGAATCATTTCTTAACTCAGACTGTGAGTTCTCACTCACATCTACTCCTTTTGTTCTTCCTCCTCAAGAGATAGTGGTCCCTTATAGACCTGAGTACCTTGATGACCCCTTGGTCAAAGATACTCTTTTCTTTTCCTGTATGGCACTCCTCTTGTGTCTTGCAGAGGTGTCTATCCCTGATGTCACTGAACAGCTAGAAGGAATTATAACCTCCTTCCTAGATGCAAAGTGGTATCCTGTGTAGATCTTCAGGTAATCCTATCTATTACCTGTTGTTTGTTCACCTTGGGGGGAATATTTTATTCCCACTTGGTTGTTAACCTATCTTTCTTTGCATGCAGGCACAACCATAAATGCTGCTGCTGCTGAAAACATCAACATCCCTGCTGATGCTGCTGCTGAAAACATCAACATCCCTGCTGATGCTACTGCTGGAGAAATTGAAGATGTGCAAGATAGGGCAGACAATGCTCCCAAGATGACTGAAATGGACTCAAGCTCAGGTACTCTAAACCTAGAACAATTTATAGCCTTTGTGGCTGAGAATATTGCTTCTGAGTACATTGAAGGGTTGGCTAATTATCATTTGGATTCCCTAGCCATCTCTCTAGAGAAAGCATCTGCCCCTGCAGATATCGTCATCTTTTCTCCACCTATCCTTACCTATCCTCTATCCATTCCCTCTATTGCAGAACTGGTCCCCAAGACAGTTCCTGAGTTGTATCCAGAATCAGAACTCTGGAAGAAGTCTCCAAATGTGGATCTTGATGCCCTCCTTAGGCAAGATGCCATTGAGGAAGCTAAAGAGAAAGAAGAAAGAGAAAAGAAAGACAAAGCTGAACCTGCTGCCAAGGATTCTTCTGAACTTGACTTTGATGATTATGCTGGGAAAGACTCATCTCATTCTGATGATGATGATGATGATTCTGATGATTCTGACTCCACTAAGAAAAGGAAAAGAGTTGCTTCCAAGAAAAGAAAAGCTCCTGCTCCTCCTACTGCCAATCCTAACAAGGATGTTCCCTATTACATTCTGAAGGGAATAGATCCTAAGAGCAAGGAATTTCAGCCATGGATGAGACTGTCAAAGAATCAGACTAAAGAGAAGAAGAGGACAAAGAGATATGACACTCCTGTTCAGAAATTCCCCCCCAGAGGTCCTCCTCCACCTCCTGGTGCTGGAGCCTCTGGAAGTCTATCTTCTGCCCCCTCTGCAAGGTCAGCCAGTTCTAACACTTCTCAGACCTACCAAAGAAGGAGTAATCAAAGCCAGGGAGGCCAAGATGCTTCAGGACAGGGAAGAAAAAGAAATGACAATGCTCTCGTGGAACAAATAAAGGAGATGACTTTTCAGCAACCTACATTCTCTCCTCCTCCTTCTCCTCCCAGGAAAGGTTCATTCTCTTCTTCAAGAAAACCTGCTGCTGCTGAGACAACTGAATCAAAAGGAAAAAGAGTGGTCTTTTCAGAAAAATCCCACAAAAAGTTCATTGAGCTTGCACCTCCAAAATCTCTATATGCTCAAACTGATCCTAAGAAGGCTGTGCAGATTCCACTTGATTCAAGCAAACTTGCTACAGCTCTTCAAAGAAACATAGAGATTGCAGCTCATACAGATACTGATAGACCTCCCTCTCCATCAGATAAAACTGAAGCTGAAAGGATTGCCTCTATGGCAAGATTCAAAGAGGCTATTGCACTAAGCATGATGGAGAGAGCCAAATCTCAAGGACTAGATCCTACAGCTTACTCAACAATGTCAGAATTCAGAGAAAAGGAACTCAGCAGATTTCAAGTCAATCCAGAAGCTTTTAATACTGAAGAATACATGAAGCTACATCCTGCTGCAGTTCTACCAAGTTATGCTGAAAAGAAAATCATAGGTGAACATGATCTAATGCTATCCAAGAGACAAGCGGCAAATCCTAACAGAGAGATTATTTTCAAACCAGCTGCAATACCTAAAAACTCATCTGATGCTAAACTTGCTGATAAATCTGCTTGATACATTCCATTTCTGCTGATTTATGCTTGTTATATTTTCTGTGTATTGCCTGTGTGTTAACATTCTGGTTAATCTTTAGATTTGTTGTTGTCTGCTTTAGCCTTTAAACTGGATTGGATAACATAACCCAAATAGGGGGAGATTGTTGGTACCCTAGATGTGATTTGGCTTATGTAATCCCTTTCCAGCCCCTCTTGATCCATATAAAGATATATGATCATGTTTAGGCTCTGTTTAGTCTCCCTAGGGCAGTTTATAAACTGACCTAGAGCTTAGGTTAGAAGTTCTAGATGTTTTTGTGGTTAAGGCTTTTCCGTTCGACCATCGTCGAACGAGGCCTCGCGATCGTCGATCAATGGTCGACGATAGCAGGGCTATTGAATCTTTGAAGTCAAGACAATTATCGTCGACCGTTGGTCGACGATCTCAGAGCAAGCTTACTACGCTCTGAAGGATGGTCGACGATCTGTCATCATCAGGTCGACGATCGTGTTCTTGCTTCACGATTTCTGTCTCGACAGATATTTGCCTTTGCTGGTCGACTATCTGTTAGCTGGTCGACGATCTGTTCGCTGGTCGACTATCTGTTAGCCGGTCGACGATCTATTAGCTGGTCGACGATTTCTGGTCGACGATTTCTGTTCCGACAGATTCCTGCTATTAGTCGACGATCTGTTTGCAGGTCGACGATCATCGAACTCCTGTTCGACGTTTTCTGTCTGCTTTTATCTGTTCGTATTTATTTTATTCCTTGGTTTATTTCCAAGTGTGTTAGCTTGTGGTTAGAAAGATTTTCTGAAGAATGTTTGTGCTAATTTATGGCTTAAATTCAAATAAATTATTTACCAAATATGTCAAGCATAAATTACGGGATTTCGTATTCTTGATAAAGCAATTTTGTCTTATTATACAAAATATATTGCCAGGTTGTATTCTAGCCGTTGGCGGTGTATGCTATTTCCAAGAACGATAAATCTTTATGCTGAGATATTTTCCTATTCATTTATTTCCTTATTGGGACTGACAGAAAGTTAATAGGTCATTCTATTCCTATTGCTATATTCTATTTTGAGATAATCTGTTGCAGGGCTCGAGAATTCAAATCAATAGAGCCGTTCCAAAAGAAAAACGTGAAGACATATTTAAGAGAAATTCTTCTCTCAGCAAAAGAGAAGTGACAGACACAGAGAAATATTATTCATTCGCTCAAGCTTCATCAGAGCAGCTCTTCACAATCTCACAACAAGAAGAAGAAAAGTTTTCCTGAAGCAAAAGCCCAGAGCAATCATCTTTCATTCTCAAGTCTCCTGAGCATCTGCTTAGAGTTTTCAAGACTTCAGAAAAAGCTCCAGATCTGCTTCAAGTGCTCCAGAATCTTAAGACCTGATAAAAATCAGTCTTCAGATCTCTGAGGATTTAGTTTCAGTTTATCTGAAACTCCTTCATCCTGAAGCAAAGGCTTTCCCTGGACTTCCACTGAGCCAGGGGGAGACTTTGATTCTTTAGAGAATCCACAAATCTTCTCTAATCTGTATTTAAAATAGAGAAGATAATCTAACCCTCTCAACCCCTTTGTAAAAAGAGTTTGTTCACACCTCTTCAAAAGTGAACGTTGGTGACAGGGCACCTTATCAACAACCTGTGGTTGAGCATCCTTATCAAAAGCTCAAAGGGTCTGTTTGATCTACCTGAATCAGATCATTGGTGGCAGGGCACCTTAGCAAAAACCTGTAGTGGATTCCTACCAGGGTGGTAGAAGAGTGGATGTACCTATTTAAAGGGAACCACTATATATCCTGCGTCCATCTGGTTATCTTGCTTATTCTTTTTATTCTGTGGCTGTGATAGAACTACCTAGGTTTGCTAGTTGCTGTGATAGGCTTATAGTTAAACTGAAATTTCAGTTAACTCTCTCACTTGTGCACTTCACTGTGTTAGGCTCTTAGGGTTCAAGTATCAGATTATTTTATTCCGCAAATAAACTCCAAGGGAGCTGACTAAGTGTTCATAAAATTTTGAATACTCTATTCACCCCCCCTCTAGAGTAGTTTACAACTTATCCCCTCACTTTCACCACCAAAGCCTCGCCTCTCCTTCCAGTAGGAAAGTGGCTAACGGGACTTTCTGCTCCTCACTAATCCTGAGCGCAGCTAGGATTCGTTTCACTCTGGAGAGCCAATCCTCTGCCTCTGTTGGAGACGTCGTCCCGACAAACGTAGGCGGATTAAACTCCATAAATTGCTTCAGTTGCTCATCCGCTGCTTGCACAGCAACCGGAACCTCAACATGCTCTTGCCTCGCACCAACCTGTACTGGCGCCACAGCAGGCCTCGCTTGCCCGAATGGTTGTGCCTGAAGCATGGCAAAGATCACCTCCGCAACTAAGCGCACCGTTTCCGCAGAAGGGGAGGTGTAGGCACCTCAGCTGGTGCCGCACTCTCATCCGAACGCTGGGGCTCCGACTACCCAGCTCCACTCCTTGTCACCTATAGGTGAACAAGAAAGCATTACTCTCCATGCTAAAACGGCAAACAAACCGAATAGACACACACACATTCCTAGTGGACATTCTTGAGTTCAATTATGCGCTCCCAACTCAACCCTAAGCTCTGATACCAAAATTGTAACGCCCCCATTCGTCACATGGAATATAACAGAGGGTCCGGCCGGGGCCCCACGCCATATTTCACAGACAGACGAGAGAGTCACTAGAGAGTATCAAAAACCTTTATACACGCATCCTAACTCAGAGTATTCTAGCGGAAGATTTTAAGTTACAGAACTCATAACAATGAATGTCCACACTATATAAATATCACATTTATATATAACACCAGGAATATTTACACGAGTACACCGCACACGGCCTTAAGGCCTTACAGGTTCCTCTTTACAAATATATAAGTTCAAACATCGGCACGCAGGCCGGCCACACATGAAATCCAACACTTCGCACGGCCTTCAAGGGCCTACCAACAGCATGGGCTTCTGCCCGCTCAATCCAATCAGTCCGCAACACCTGCATATGGACGTCCACCCCATGGGTGATAAACAAAGCAACGGTCAGCATTCAGCTGACCAATTATAACGACCCTACCCCTTACCCGGGGCAGTGGTTTCTTCCCTGCATGTATAGCAATCACAATATATATAGCACACATAACATCACAAATGCCGGCCTCAATGCCAGGTGCTCCGTGCACTCAGGGCACCTTTATGGTTTGTACTTGGTAGGCGGGCATAAGCCTCCAAACTCCTGTTGAAGACCTCACGCACCCGTCTCACTCAGAGCTACGCACTTCACCAAAACCCGTGAGCACTACCAGTCGACCTACCCCCGTAGTGTAACAAGCCTAGGGAATTCGCCCTGCTGCTTTGCTACCAATCGACCGCTCACCCGATCTTAACATCGCCACTTGGTGGAATGGGCATAAGCCTCCAAACCCCTATTGAAGACCTCTCGCGCCCACCCACTCAGAGGTGTTCTTCACATCGCCACTTGGTGGAATGGGCATAAGCCTCCAAACCCCTGTTAAAGGCCTCACGCGCCCACCCACTCAGAGGTGTCCGCACTCCAACAACCAGCTCTTAACAAGCATGCAACCAAAGGAGCTATGCAACACATCCTTCACACCAAGCACATCGTCCTCACCATCTCCGTAGGCTAAACGATGAATACACGGAGTCTTCTCCGGTTCGCAATATAAACATCACCAATCCCGACATACGTCTGGATGGGCTTCACACAGCATGCCTATGTCGTACTACATACTTCCGGCTCTAGATGCAGACTCACCTGCTGGAATCGCTTACGCTTTTCCATCTCTTGATGGAGGATCCCATGCACATGCATAAACAAAGGGCTTCACCTGCCCAAGGAAGAAAGACCGTTACCCTTGACGATCGCTTCGGCGCCATGGAAGAACTAGCCGGATGGAAATCACCGTAGCGCCCTTGCCTCCGCAACGCTGAACTCCGCTCTCGATCCGGACCAACGAAGCTCCACCGATGGCCGGAAAGCTCCTCCTCCTCCTCCTCCAAGCTCTCCTCTCTTTCTTCTCTTTAGAAAGAGAATGGCTAAGTGAGAATGAGATTTCATCTCAATCCACGGTCATATAGAAGCTGGAAAGGCTTTGGACAACAAGATCCAAATAGAAGGAAACGAACGACCGAGATCTGCTCTGAAAAACATTTCAACAGGCCTGACACGCCCTGTGACACGCCTGTGTCACAGGCCGTGTACCCCCAGTCGGTTAGCAACCGACTCAAAAGATACCAAAACACGGGCTTGGACACGCCCGTGTCGGACCTGACACGCCCGTGTCAATCAATCGACACGCCCGTGTTACCCCTGTAACACGGCCACACACAATTTCCAAAACAACCCGAGAAGTACACGGCCAAGGCACATGCCCGTGTCCATGGCCGTGTCCTTCAAGCTCGACTATCGTCGACATCGACTGCTGCCCCACTCTCGTCGACCAAACCTGGACACGCCCTGGAACACGCCCGTGTTCCAGGCCGTGTCGCCGCTTGTCGACCGCCAACCGCCAGGTCGACAACTCGACACGCCCAGGATGGACACGTGTCGGACACGCCCTGGGACACGCCCGTGTCCCAGGCCGTGTCAAGCGACACGCCGCCCGACCTTGCCGCCTGCAAGTCGCTGGCCAACACACACGACACCTGGCTGGACACGCCCCCCGACACGCCCGTGTCGCCGGGCGTGTCAGCCCCCCCTCAACAATTGTCGAGAACAATTTGTTGAGTAAACGATCCCGAGCAACCCAAGTAAGACACGCCTTGGGACACGCCCGTGTCCCAGGCCGTGTCAGCCTACAAAATCTCCATTTTGTCTTGGGGATATTTGGGGTGTTACACAGATGCTCGTTTGCCCCTATCCTTTTGGGCAGTGGCAGTAAGTAAAGAAAACTATGTTCTTAACAAAAGTCTCATACATAAACAAAAGGGTAAGACTGCCTATGAATTACTTAAATCTAAGAAACCTAAAGTAAATTATTTCAACGTTCTTGGTTGTAATTGTTACATTCATAATAATAATAAGAAACAATTAAGAAAATTTGAAGGCAAAACTGCTGAAGGAATTTTCCTTGGATATTCTCAAGTCAGCAAGGCTTATAGGGTTTTAAATAAATCTACCCTTTGGATGGAAGAATATGTGCATGTATCATTTGATGAAACTAATATGTTTTATAAGGAGAGAGACACCTCTAGCATAGAATCTTTTCAGGTACCAAATCTGTGTGAGAAAATGGATGATTTAATCCTAACACAATAGGATACATTACATCCTTCTCAACAGATTACTGAAGACAGTGTTGATGAAAATTCAGAAATTCATGCTGAAAATATTATGGCTAATGAAATTCCATCAAAGGAATTATCACCACAAATAGTTGAACAACCAACTCTACCTGTTGATCTTGTCACACTTAGAGATCACCCTAGATATCAAGTGATTGGAGACATATCAACTGGTGTTCAAACAAGGCATCAATTGAATCAAGATCATATGCATGCTTGTTTTATTTCTCAGATTGAACCTCGATCCATCAAAGATGCAGAACAAGATTTCCACTGGATCATTGTAATGCAAGAGGAACTCAATCAATTTAAGAGATGTAGAGTTTGGGATTTAATTCTAAGACCCAAAGACTATCCAGTCATTGGAACCAAATGGGTTTTCAGAAATAAGTTGGATGCTCAAGGAATCATTATAAGAAATAAAGCAAGATTGGTAGCTCAAGGATACTCACAGGAGGAAGGCATAGACTATGATCAGACATTTGCTCCTGTTATAAGATTGGAGGCTATCAGAAATTTTCTTGCATTTTTAGCATTGAAGAGATTCAAGGTATATCAGATGGATGTGAAGAGTGCTTTTCTAAATGGAGAACTCAAAGAGGAAGTTTTATAAAACAACCACCAGATTTTATCTCTCCAACTCACTCTTCTCATGTTTTTAGACTTAATAAAGCCCTTTATGGTCTTAATCAAGCTCCAAGAGCTTAGTATGAGACAATTGCCAGTTTTCTTCTAGAAAATAAATTTAGTAGGGGCATAGTAGATAAAACATTGTTCTTTAGACATCATAAATCTAAAATTTTACTAGTTCAAATATATGTAGATTACATAATATTTGGTTCTACTGATTCTAAACTTTACAAAAGGTTTTCTTACCTAATGCATTCAAAGTTTGAAATGAGTAGCATGGGCGAGCTATTCTACTTCCTTGGTTTATAAGTGAAGCAAACTCCTGATGGTATTTTTATATCCCAATCTAAATATGCTAAAGAGCTAATTAAAAGATTTGGGATGTCAGATGTCTCCACTATGAAAACACCCATGCCCTCTAATGCTGTAGTTATAATGATGAGCAAGGTAAACCTATTGATCAGAAAACATATAGGACTATTGTTGGGTCCTTATTATATTTAACAACTACTAGACAAGATATAATGTTTGCTACCTATATTTGTGATAGGTTTCAAGTAAATCCTTAAGAATCTCATTTAGTTTTAGTAAAAAGGATTTTAAGATATATAAAAGGTTGCCCTAATCTAGGACTATGGTATCCAACTGAGTCAGAAATTGAATTAACTGGATTCTCAGATGTTGACTATGCTGGATGTAGAATAGACAGGAAAAGCACATCAGGAACTTGTCAGTTTCTTGGTGATAGGCTTGTGTCATGGTTTTGGAAAAACATCTATTTCTACTTCAACTACTGAAGCCTGATACATTGCAGCTAGTAGTTTTTGTTCACAAATTTTGTGGATTCAAAATAAACTACTAGATTATGGATACAACTTAAATAATTCAACCATATTTTGTGATAATACCAGTGCAATATCTTTTGCAAAAAATCTAGTCCATCATAGTAGGACTAAGCATATAGAAATAAGACATCATTTTTTAGAGATAATGTGGACAAAAATAAAATTAATCGTGTTTTAATTTCTACTGATTTACAAAGGGCAGATATTTTCACTAAACCCTTAGATGAAAGAAACATCTTTTCTTCTTAAATCAGTTAGGTATGATTAATAGAGAAGCATTAATTTGATTTTTGTTCTGAGCTCGATGAATTGGACACCTTTCGTCTAACAGAGATTGACGAACTGTGAACTTTTTGTAAGACATTCGTCGAACGGAGATCGACAAACTATCTTTGTGAAATTTTCGTCGAATGGAGATCGACGGATTAATTTCAATTATTTTTTGTCGAACGGAGCTTGATGAAATATATTTCTTTCGCAAAACTTTCGTCGACCAGAGATCGATGAAATGTATTTCTTTTGAGAATTTTCATCAAACAAGAGTTCGAGGTGTTGTTTTTCGTCTGATAGAGTTCGTCGCTTCAACTTCTGAAAACTTATATTTAGGTTTTCATCGAACTCTATCCCGCACTTTCTCCATTTCCCGTCTCTTGCGCTTGATCTTTTTTGTGTTGTAGGAAAATTCAGGTGTCGCAGACGATTCTCTCAATACTGAAGTTTGTTGTAGGATTTGATATAGATATGGACTCCTTCCTTCATTCCGATCAAATATTTAAGTATATTTTTCAACTGTTTGAGGAGCAACATCTGCGAAACTTTATGTCCACTAGAATCAAGCTCCCCGCTATGTAAATTAAGGAATGGGTCTATACTTTAAAGATTCAAGACCCTACAACTATTACTGGATCAGTCACAGGACATCAGGTTTCTCTAACACCTGATATTTTATCTGAAATTTTTGGTTTCATAAATGGTGAAGATGACATAGAAATATCTAGTACTGAATTTGATGAAATGCTAGATAAAATGGGACACAATTAGGGAAAACCTAATCATCTACTGAAAAAGGATTTTTCTGTTGAATATAAATTCTTAGCCGATGTTGTTGGTAAAGTTTTGTTTGGAAAACATTCTGCACATGATTATGTCACCAGGCACCAATTTATGTTTATGTGTTCTTTGGTTAATAAGAAATCTATGAATTTTGGAACAATCTTATTTGATTCAATTAAAAAGAAGATTAATAAGAAAGATGTCAGCAATGGCAGAATTCTGGGTATCTTCATCAAAACCAATTGTCCAGAAGTTCTTGTCTCTCAGACTGTGCATATCAATGCATCTAAGAGGCTTACTTCTACTTTGTTTAGAAGATGGGAGAGGGTAATCCCTAAGAAATCTAGGGTTGAACCCTCCAGGACAGCTTCTGAAAGCACAAGGGCTGTTACAGCCACTCTCCCAACCCCAGCAAAAGTTTATGTTCCTCATATTTCTTCTCCTCCTCCATCTCCACACCATTCCCCTAGACAACTATCTCCACCATCTCACCTACCATGTCCAACTCATTCTCCTATTCCATCATCAACTCCAGATGCTGACTCCCCTCTTCTTCAGTCACATCTACACCTATTACATCTGAAGATATTCCATCCACATCATTTCATCCAGATTCACAAATTCATCTATCTCTACCTTCATCCCCACTACTATCTTCTCCTCCTCACTTCTCTCTACTACAGTCATCTCCACCACATTCAACTCTACCATTTGTATCTCCACCACAATAACCTATCAAGGAAATCATTCCTGATGACATTCCCTCTGTCATTCCTCCATCATCCATTCCCCAATCTTTCACTATTTTCCCAACATGTCCAAGCAGATCTACTCCATCTTCTTCTACCCCATATCCACCCTCAACATCTTCTCAGACTTCTCCTGAGTTTATGTTTTTGGATTTCTCTTTCATGGCTTCTAATCTTATTGAATTTATTCTTCCCACTCTCAAGCAACTAATAGCTGAAGTTGTGGAACCTCTTGTTGTTTCTGTCTCTGCTCTCTCTTCTCAACTTGCCTCCTCCACTTTTGTCCCTTCTTCTGGGGGCCTAGATTCAGGTCTCCCTGGATATATGTAGTGGGATATGCTTTATGAAGAAGCTCATGCAGTTCCAGCTCCTGTAGTTCTAGCTCCAGCAGTTCTATCTCTTGCAGTTCCAGCTCCAACAGTTCCAATTGCAGCAGCAGCACCAGTTTTTGATATATAGGATATAGAAATGATTGCAGATCTTTCAGATAAAGAAGCAACAGTAATTACAGAAGTTTTTACTGTTGGTGATGTGTCTATTCATCTCACAGTTAACTTGCATTCTTTATTATCAGTTTTTGATACTCTGCATAGTTATTCTCCAGTTTACAATGATCTTTCTAAAGCTATAGTATGTTATATTTCCCCAGTTAATTCTTTAGTTTTAGAATAGCTAAGGAACAGCCTTATAGATTTTTCTACCAGTAATAATCTAGTTCTTGAGACTGAAGTAGCTGATAATATAATATATATTATAGATCAAGTTTCTTCCCCCCTACTTATGCATGGGATGAAACTCTAATGCCTAATTTTGATGACTTTCTTTTTCAAGACATGGAACAAGATGATAGTGTACATATACAAGCTGATACAACAGATATTGTAAGTGTACAGCCAGAGGCTCGGACTGTTGATTACACTGAGTTAATTAAACAAATTGATGATTTATATGATTTGCAAGAATCTGATGATGAAAAGTCTGATGAGTCAGAAGACTCAAGATCTAAGAAGAAAAAATTGAAGAAGAAGGCTCCAGTAAAGGTTGCTCCTAAACCTTCATCTACTGCTGATATCCCTTACTATATTCTGCATGGGATTACTGTTACTCCAGACCATCCATATTGGATGAGATATTCTAAAAATGAGTTGAAAAGGAGGAAGAAAATGAGAAGGTATCATGCACCTCCAAGGTCTAGCAGAGGATCTCCTCCTCCTCCTCCAGCAGAAGGAGCAGTAGGAAATATTTCTCAAAAGCCTACTTCTCACTATTCAAAAGCTTCTCAAGACAGACAAGAATGACCTTCAAGGTCAAAATCTCAAAGCAATCAGCAGCATTCAAGACAAAGAAGACAGTAACAGCAGTCAAGCCCAGAGAGGACTCCTTCTCCAGCTTATGATCCAGAGATGGATCCAAATTTTAGAATGGCTAGATTTAATGAAGTTGTTGCTTTATCTCAGATTAAGAAAGCTAAAGCTGAAGGAAAGGACACCTCTCAGTTCTCCACCATGTCCTCTTATAGAAAGAAGGAGCTTGACAAATATCAAGTAAAGAATTTGTTTAATGTGGATAAGTACATGAGCTTGCATCCAGTGGCAGTGGTGCCTAGGACTACTTCTTTGAAGATTATTGGCTCTCAAGATTTGAAGATGAGTCAAAAGGACGTTGTAGATCCTAGCAGGAAGTTAATCTTTACTAAACTATCTTCAAAATCTTCCTCTGATGCTCCTAAGAAAGACATTTGATTTCTGATTTTATGTCTTTAAACTGTGTTTATGTTTTTGAACTCTCAAAGCACTTTATTTTATATCTGCTGAAAGTTTTTCTGCTAGATATTTTATGCCTTGTGTTTTTCCTTTATAAATAGTATCCTTGCCCAAATAGGGGGAGATTATTGGAACCCTATTACTTATTTGGGCTAGGATCACTATCATTTGTTTAGGATATTTAGCTTGACCCAACATATTTAGTCTAGGGTCATAGGTTATTATTTCCAGGGTTGCACCTTCAGAAGAATTCCAGAGAAATGAAGTTCGACGAATGCAGAATTCAATTTGACGAAAGATGAGCTCTGTTCGATGAATGCCGAGCTCAGTTTGACGAACTCAGAGTTCTGACTCTGAGCTTTGCTCGACGAATGCTAATCTCAGTTTGACGAACGATGATCTCTTCTCAAAATCTCAGCTCGACGAACTCCATTTTCAGTTCGACGAATTCCAGAGTCAGTTCGACGCTTTCCAGGATTTAGTTCGACTAATTTTTTGCAGTGTCCAGGCAATTTTATATTCAGAGGCAGATTGATTTTAAATGGCATAATTTCATCAATTATACTCTGGTATTTAATGCTAAATATTCTTAATGAATATAGCCATTTCTAGCAGCATTAAATATGGGATTTTCATAGAGTTATTATTCTAATTAAATCACCATGGCAGTTAAGGAATGATTTTATTCCAAATATTTGAATCTAGCCATTACAAATCCTAAGAGATTCTTCAGACAATTTAAGGAATGTTTTTAAAATTCAAATGGTTGAATTCTTCTCAGAGAATATATATACATTCAGAAAATTATTGCTGAGTGAAAATGAAATAGATTTTGGATTACTGGCCGAGACATACACAGAGCTTTTTGATAATTTGCTTCTGACTCTCCAAGAGACAATCAATTTCACATTAGACTTAAAATTCTACTAGAGATAAACAACATTCTTGAAGGCCTACACCCTGAAGAAAAGTCTCCCTCTCCTGATCATAATCTTTACACAAATCAAGGGGAGATTTTTGCTTACAATGTCCACTAGTCTTCTTAGAGAATTATGACAGAGAATACATCATCACTTTTTAGTTTATTTCATAAACTATATACAGGGTTTTTAACTTCCTTCAAAAGTTATCTTTTGGTTTCTAAGTCTTCTGATCAAAAGACTTAAGCTTGGTTTTTGGGCACCTGGTCAAAAGCTCAAAGGGTTTCTAGATCTCCCTTAGAAAATAGATCTTCTGGTGGCAGGGCACCTGATCAAAAACCTGTAGTGGATTCCTACCAGTGTGGTAGAAGAGTTGATGTACTCAGGTTTATTATAGAACCATTATAAATTCCTTATGTCGTCTGTGATTGTTATTCTTCTTATTTGTGTGCTATGATTTTTGCTTTCTTTGTATATATATCACTTACTTTAAATCTGCTATAAAAGTAAATTAAAGTTTTAAAATACAATATTCACCCCCCCCCCTCTAGTGTAAAGTAGATCTATCCCTAACTTTCACATGTGGTCTGGGAACCAGCTTCCAGACCTTGCACCTCTTGAACTGGTTTAGTTCCTCCTTCATAGCTCCAATCTAATACTGGTCTATGTTGGCCTCTTCAAACTTCTTGGGCTCTACTTGTGACAGAAATCTTGAGTACATGGATGTGTTTAGACTTCTGCTCCTTATTATTACTCTATGGCTTGCCTCACCAATGATCTGGTGTGCTGGATGATCTCTTATGTGTCTGACTACTAGTGGTAGTCTTCTTTCAGCAACAGCTTTAGCTTCAGGTGTATCCTCTTATTGATCTTCATCCATTCCCAGTATATCTGGTAGATTTTCTGGAGTATCCACTTCATCTTGTGTAACTAGTGATGCTTCCTTGATGGTCAATTTGTTCATCATCTGTTCTATACCTACAGTACTATAAGAGGAGCTAGGCATCCCACTGTTAATCATAGTAGACTAATCAAAGACTACGTGAACTGATTCTTCTACAACTTGGCTTTTCAAGTTGTAGATCATATAGGCTTTGCTATGATTATTGTACCCAACAAATATTCCATCAAAGGACTTGGCAGCAAACTTAGTCACAGAAGAATTACCATTGTGAAGTACAGAGCACTTACTACCAAAGATTCTGAGATAGCCCAGATTTGGTTTTCTTCCCTTCAAGATCTCATAGGGGGTCTTCTTGCGGCTTTTGGTGATAGAGGCCCCATTGAGGACATGACATGCAGTATTTACTACCTCAGCCCAGAAAAATTCTGGAAGAGATGTACCACTCAATAGTGTTCTACCAGCCTCTATGAGAGTCCTATTTTTCCTCTCAACTATCCCATTTTGCTGGGGTGTTCTAGGAGAAGAGAATTCTGGATGAATCCCATGCTCTTTACAGAACCTTGTCATGCCATTAGACTAGAATTCAGTCCCATGGTCACTTTTGATTTTGACAACAGAACTGCCAAGATCATTCTGAATTTGCTTGACAAACCTCATGAAGACATCAAGGGTCTTATTCTTTTTCTTAAAAAAGAACACCTAGGTAAACTTGGAATAGTCATCAACTACCACAAGGGTGTAGACTTTACTACCAAGACTGTGAACTGGCATAGGACCAAATAGGTCCATGTACAATAGGTATAAACACCTCACAGAGTCTTTTGTGTCAATGCCCTTGAAGGAGACTTTTGTCTGCTTTCCCTTTTGGCAAGCTGAGCAAATGCCCTCCTTGGAGCAATTAACATTGGGGCCATTCCTAACTAGCTCTTGACTGAAGAGCTTTCCAATAGTTTTGTAATTAAAATGGGATAGCCTCTTGTTCCATTAGACATAGTAGGAGACTTTCTCATTTGCCACTAGACATATAGGAGAATCTGTATCTAGACATAGAAAGTTTAAGCAATAAACATTTCCACTCCTAGTGCCTGTCAAGATAACCTCTTGATCACTTGACCTCTTAATTAGGCACTCATCCTTGTGGAATACAATAACATAGCCAAGGTCATAAAGCTGGCTTATGCTTATAAGGTTGTGTTGCAACCCTTCAATATAAGCCACCTTGGTGATGGTTACTATGTCATTGGTAATCTTACCATATCCTCTGGTTACACCTCTATCTAAACCACCAAAGATGACTTTGGGTCCATCTTTTACTGGAGTAAAATCCTTCAAGTTGCTCCTTGTTCCAGTCTTGTGCCTGAAACAACCACTATCCAAGTACCATATAGGGGTATGGCCACTTGGAATATCCTGCAATACACAGTTTACTTTACCTTAGAACCCCAATATTTCTTGGGTCCTAGGTCTACATTAGTATGAAACTAAATATGTCCACCAGCAGAATTTATGACTGGTGGACTGACCCTAGCTCTGCACACATTGGGATTGTGCCAGCAGTCAATAGCGAAATTCCCTATCTTACCACAACACCAACAATTATGTATATTATATCTTCTCTTCTGTGTAGGCCCTGTGGCTTAGTTAGTAGCAGCCCTAACATGAGGAAGATGTACTACAACCTTTTTCTTATTTCTTTCAGCTAGAATTTTACTGAAGGAAATTTTTCCAGCTAGTTTATTTGGTCTGCTCCGAGTGCCAGTAACAGCAAGCTTCTTTTCAAAAAGCATGCATCCGATGGCTTCAGATATGCCCAAATCATCCTGAATGTTAGACTTTCCCTTAGTCTGAATCTTTACTGTCAGATTCTGAGTCTTGGCTGCATGAATATTCTTGAGAGTTGGGGCTGAAGCACAAAAATCAAATGATCCAGATTAGGCCATTTGAAATTTCTCATTGGTAACCTTGAAGGCACACACCCTGCTAAAACTTTCATCATGGCAGTGAATATCTTTGTTCACTCCAGATGAACAACCCTTCTCCCAGTGACCATAATAGTTTTCTTGGTCATACCTGTTAGAAGGTAACCGAACTTTTCTAAAAAGTATGGGAGGCTGGGAAGCAATAGGCTGAGCTGGAGCTGGAGCTTTGCCCTTCATTTTGGAAGGAGCAACTCTTGTGCTTCCCTTGAATCCCAACCCCTTCTTACTCTTTTGAGAGGAGAAGGATTCTATCAAGGGGAGTACAGTACTTGACTTAGAATAGCTAGCCACTATTCTTTTCTCCTCCTCAAGCCTATATTCAAGTTCCCTGATGAGATAGTTCTTATTCTTGATGGAGGCTATCTGGATGTCCAAGAGGGACTTCAGTTGGGTTATTACCCTAGCTTTCTTATCCAGCAGATTAGCTGTTACAGTCTGCTGGGAAACTGCAAGCTTAAGAGATGAAATCTCTATAGCTTGCTTCTTAGACAACTTCTTGACCTTCTTAAAGGCATTCAGAAGTTCTCCATACTTGTCAATCAGTTGATTGACATCTCTTTCAGATCCAGAATCTTCTTCACTACTGGGTGAAGAGGTATCTGAGCAAGGATAGGTCTCATACTCAGACATAGAAGCAGAATTGGGTAAAGAATGCACCTTGCATTAACCAGGCTTATCCTTGCTGTCCTCTCCATCTGTCTTTACCATCAGCCCTCTGCAGCTGTGGACATCATCTTCATCCACCTGTGAATCACTATCTAATAGTATCAGAGGGGCCCTGATCCTTATCTGTTGGAACTCAGTTCAGGCGGTTAGCCGAACTAGCCGCCACGGCCTGTCCAGCCAGTCTTATAGCAGGTAGCCTCAGCAGGCTGCTGGGATGATTTAGTATGTTGGAAATCAGTTTGGGCTGTTAGCCGAACTGGCCGCAGCGGCATCTCCTGCCGGTCTTCTAGTGGATGCCCTCAGCGAACAATTTGGATGATGTTTTTAGTAAAAGCCGCAGTGTTCTGTCCAGTGTGTGCCTCAGTAGTTAAGTGACAAGCCGTAGCGGTCTTGTGAAGTCGTGATGGTCTGATCCAAGCCGCAGCTCTGGTCCAAGGCTTATCCTCTCAGCATTCTGGTGACAACCTGTGGTATGCGGTCAGATGTCTTGCAGAAGCTTTCGCGTAATGGTTAGTCGCACTGCGGATTGTTGGCTATCTACAGGTGCGGCTTAGCGGCTTGTCTATCGGCCTTTCTTTTTTGTCCGGAGGTTGCAATGTTATGGCTTATATAGTGAGCGGTTTTTGTATGTCAAACCGCTTAGTACGCTCGACTTATATTTAGTCCCACATCATGTGTTGTATTCTCTCATCTCCCCCATTTTCTATAAATAAGGGGGCACGCCTATGTATTACTTACTTTTTTGAAGCAATAAAATTTGCGGTTATTTACCTCTTGTTGCAATTTCTTCTCATATTTTCACTTGGTACCAGAGGGAAACCGGTCCTTTTGCTCCAAAATTGTTTCGCTCTTATTGCGGTTTGTTTTTTGAAACCGCGTGTGTTGTTCTTTTTCTGTCCCTCCCTTCTTCCGGGTTTGTCCGGCTTCTTCCCACACATTCTTTCTTTCTGGTCGCGCGGTTTCCCCCTCATTAGCGCGGTCTCGTTCTCTTCTTCTTTTTGTGTAGCTTCTCTTCCCTTGGGTCGCAGTATTTCCCCTGCTGCTGGTGGGTGGTCACCGAGACCGGGCAGTTTGTTCTTTCTATTCGTGCGGAATCTTCTCGGGTTGCCTCTCCGTGCGGTTTCTGCCTTGTCCAAGTGTCTTGCTTGCTTTCTTCATGGATACTACGCCGTCTTCTACGACTTTCCCTGCTCTTTTCTTTCACTCTTCTCCCTCTGTTTCCTCTTCGGGTAATTTGGGTACTTTGTCCAAGCTTACGGGCCCAAATTATCCTGACTGGAGAGTGTCTTTTTTCTTCCTTTTACATTCTCAATGTAAGCGCTCTCACATGACTGATGACCCTCCTCCTGTTGGCTCTACTGCTTATGATGATTGGGATGCTTCTGATGCCTTGGTCCGTACTTGGTTGGCCAACAGTTTGTCTGATGAGTGTCTTCCTGTCATTCGACATGATCAAACAGTTAAAGCCGCGTGGACTCATCTGGCTGCTTTATATTCTAAAGGGGCTCAGACTTCGCATATCTACACTTTGTTTGCTGACCTCTTTGCTCGTCCTTTTAGGACTCCTGCTGCAGCTTATCAGGAGGTGCAGAGCCTTGGGGTTGAACTTCTTCAACATCGTCCCTTTTCTGCTGATCTTGCTGAGCAATAAAAACATTTTCAGGAGCTCATGGTGGTTTGCTACTTACTTCGTCTTCTTGACTCCTATGACCTGATTCACCAACAGATTCTCGTAGAAGCGGACACTCCGACTCTTGATGCTACTGTTGCTCGAATTTTCGTTGTTACTACTCTACTTTAGCGTCCTTTGCTTCCTTCTCCCTCTCCTGATATTGTTGCTCATTATACCCGTCATGATCATTCTGGTGGTCGAGGTGGCCGCACTGGCAGTCGTGTTTATTCAAAATATCTCTGTTCTCATTGTGGCAAGACTGGCCACCTGATTGATCGTTGTTGGGTCAAACACTCTCATCTTCATCCTGCTTTTGTTGATTCTTCCAAGAAGTTTACTGCATCTCTTGCCACTTCGGGTGCTGCTCAGTTAGCTACCACGGGTAGGTGGCTTATTGACTCTTGTGCTACCACTCATATGACCGGGAATTCTCAGTTTTTTCTTATCTTACACCGAGTAACCACTTACCTCCTGTTCTTATTGTTGATGGTTCACCATCCCCAGTTCACGGGTCTGGCACTGTGCATGTTACTTCTTCTCTTCAGCTTTGGGACACTCTCTATGTTCCCAACTTTCCCTGCAATCTTCTTTTTGTTACTGCTCTTTGTAAGCAGTTTGGCTGTGAAGCAATTTTTACTGCTTCTACTTATGCCTTTCAGGTTCCTCAGTCTAAGGAGATGATAACTACTGGGACTGAGAGCGGCGGCTTATTCTATCTTGATACTTCTTCTGCTTTCTCTGTCTCCACTTCTCTCCTTCAGTGGCATCTTTGGCTTGGACATCCTCCTCCTCGGATCCTCTATTAGCTTCTGCCTGATTTACCTCAGGGCGATTCTTCTCTTCATTGTGAAGCTTTTCAGTTTGGGAAACTTCATCGTTCTATTTTTCCTGCCAGCAAAGGACGCAGTTCTTCTCGTCTATTTGATATTATCCATTCTGATATATAGGGTCCTGCTCCTACTCAAACTGTTGGTAGGGGTAGCTTATATTTTGTGATATTTATTGATGATTTTTCCCGCTGTACATGGCTATATTTGATGCGTGAACATTCTGAACTTTATTCTATTTTCACTGCTTTTTATAATACGATTCATACACAGTTTGCTACTTCTATTAAAATCCTTCGGTCTGAATACTAAGGAGTACCTTATTCATCAGTTTCATTTTGTATTGATCGGATTACTACGATCTGCGTTCTCTTTTCAGTGGCTGTGAACAGAGATTGGGAAATGTCTCAATTAGATGTCAAGAATGCCTTTCTTTATGAAGATTTGAACGAGATAGTTTATATGGAGCAACCTCCTGGGTATGTTGCTCAGGGGGAGTCTTAGGTGTTTAAGTTTAAGAAAGCCATCTATGGTCTTAAACAGAGTCCTAGAGCCTGTTTTGAAAAGTTTAATGAGGTTATTTCTATTATTGGATTTGTTCGGAGCGCTGCAGATCACTCTTTGTTTATTCTAAAAACCTCGTCTGGGCTAGTTATTCTTGCGGTTTATGTGGATGATATACTTTTTACTGGGGATGATAGGAAAGGTATTGAAATGACGAAGAAGCATCTGCTCCGGCATTTTGTTACAAAGGATATGGGGTCTCCTAAGTACTTTCTGGTGATTGAGATATCTCGAAAACATGGTTATATCGTTCTTTCATAGAGGAAGTATGCTCTGGATCTTTTACAAGAGATAGGTCTTCTTTGATCTAAACCTGCCCGGTCTCTTATGGCTGTTGGAGATGACAAATACTGGAGTGAGTCTTCTCATCTTCTTGAAGATATCACAAGATACAGACGTCTTGTTGGTAAACTCATCTATCTGACAGTTACTATACCAGACATTTGCTATGTGGTTGGAAAAGTAATTCATTTTATGAGAGCTCCGCGGGAGTGTCATATGCAGTCAGCTCTGAAGATTCTTGAATATGTGAAAGGTGTACTAGGTAAAGGGCTCTTATTCCTGAAAAGGGGACATTTAAAAGTAGAGGCTTATTCTGACGTGAGCTACGCAGATGATAATGGCGACAGAAAGTCAACATCAGGTTTCTGCACTTTTGTTGGAGGAAATCTAGTCAGTTGGAAGAGCAAGAAACGGATGTGGTTGCCAGATCGAGTGCAGAAGCCGAATATTGGAGCTTTGACTTCTTGTGAGCTGAAGTGGCTTCGAATTCTCTTATTGGATCTGGGAGAGTTTTATGATCACCCCCTACTGATGTTCTATGACAATAAATCAGCTATATACATTTCGAAGAATCTGGTCTTTCATGAGAGAACGAAGCATATCGAGGTTTATTGCCACTTTATTAGAGAAGAGATTCTGAAGAATCAGATATGCACTCTTTTCATTACTCTTGAAAAAGAGCTGGAAGATTTCTTAACGAAACCAGTTACTTCGTTCACAGAGGTTAGTGGCAAGCTGGGAATGGTTGACATATATGATCCATCGTGAGGGGGAGTGTTGGAACTCAGTTCGGGCGCTTAGCCGAACTAGCCTCCGCGGCCTGTCCAGCCAGTCTTCTAGCAGGTAGCCTCAGCGGGCTGCTGGGATGATTCAGTATGTTGGGAATCAGTTCGGGAGGTTAGCCGAACTAGCCGCCGCGGCCTGTCCTGCCGATCTTCTAGTGGATGTCTTCAGCGGTCTGTTTGGATGATGTTTTTAGTAGAAGCCACAGTGTTTTGTCCAGTGTGCGCCTCAGCGGTTAGGTGACATGCTACAATGGTCTTATGAAGTCGTGATGGTCTGATCCAAGCCGCAGCTCTGGTCCAAGTCTTATCCTCTCAGCAGTCTGGTGACAACCGGTGGTACACGGTCAGATGTCTTGCAGCAGCTTCAGCATAATGGTTAGCCGCACTCCGAATTGTTGTCTATCTATAGGTGCGGCTTAGCGGCTTGTCTGGCGGCCTTTCTCTTGTGTCCGGAGGTTGTAATGTTATGCCTTGTATAGTGAGCGGTTTGTGTACGTCAAACCGCTCAGTCCGCTCGACTTGTATTTAGTTCCATATCGTGTGTTGTATTCTCTCATCTCCCCCATTTTCTATAAATAAGGGGCACACCTATGTATTTCTTACTTTTATGGAGCAATAAAATTTGCGGTTATTTACCTCTTGTTCGCATTTCTTCTCATATTTTCACTCTATCCTCACTAGAGGATTGACTTCTCCTACTACAATAGCTTTATCTTTAGCAGCAGCAGTAACTAGCCCAATGTAGGCTTCCTCTTCTTTAGACTCAGAAGATGATGAGTCTGTCAAACTCTTTTCCTTCTTAGCAATGAAGGACTTCTCATTCTTCCCTTTGTATTGATGTTGCTTCTTCTCCTCAGCCTCCTTCCTCTTCTCTGGGCAGTCAGCTAACATATGCTCAGGCTTGCTGCAATAGTAGCAAACTACTTTAGAAGAGTTATATTTATTAGGTTTGGAACCATACCTGTCAGTGTTGGACTGATTCTTCCTGTGATGAGTGGATTTGGAAGGCCTCTTCTTCTAATGTTACTTCTCCATCAGCCTCTAGAGTTGTCTAGAGAAGACTGCAAAGTCTTCATAAGATATACTGCTGTTTGATGCCTCTAAGTCTGAGCTATCTAACTCAACTGGTCTTCTTGGTGGAGAAGGAATCCTCTCCTTGCCCTTCCTTGTGCTTTCTGCTCTGAGGGCCATGGACTTTTCCTTGGCCAGGGATTTGATGGTGGCCTCCTCCTCTTTCCTGGCAGCTAGCTGCATCTCATAGGAAAGCAGCATTCCAAATAATGTTTGGGGGGAGTTTTAGCAAGCTTGGCCACTTCTCTTATGGCACAGATCTTAGTATCCCAGTCTCTAGTGAGAGATTTGAGAAACTTGTCATTTATTTCATAATTATTGAAGACCCTCCCATAGGTCTTCAACTCATTTATGATCCTGAAAAATCTTTCATAGCAGGAAGTTATGTTCTCTTTAGGATTTTGCCTGAAAGCCTCATACTCCTAGTTGAGAAGAGACTTCCTATCATCCCTTACCTCTTCAATACCCTCCATGTAGACCACAAGAGTGTCCCACATCTCTTTGGAGATCTGGCAGTGAACCAAGTTCTGAAAATTTGAGTCATCTACTGCACTAGTAATGATGTTCTGTACTCTGTTGTCCAAGCCGGCTAAGATGACCTCATCTTTTGTCATTTCAGAAAATGTTTTTGGTGTCTTGATGTTGGCATTTAGAGCAGATACCTTCATATGAATGATAGGTCCCTCTCTGATTGTTGCAAAGATCCTTGGATCATAGGCTTCCATAAATAGCCTCACCCTCTCTTTCCATATTCCAAAATACTCCTTCCTATAGATAGGGAGTTTCATGGAACTCAGCTCTCTCTGGCTGTCTCCAGAGCCCATAATCACTTAACTGTAGCTACCTTTGGAGATCACTCAGATTGTTAAATCCTTTTTTTTGAGCAACCTACCTCTGATACCACTTGAAAGAAATTATTATCAAGATAGCTAGCAACCTAGTGGGGGGGGTGAATAGGTTTGTCTAGGTCTTTTGAGTTACTTTTTTTTGGTTCTTCTTATGTTGCTTTGTGATTGAATAGATGAGAGCTCTTAAGAACCTGCAAACAGAAAATAACCATAGAAAAGCGCACAAGCATTTTATAATGGTTCCCCAAAATTATGGGTACATCCACTCTCATCCCACCTTACTAACTTCCTGTTAGTCAAGGCACCTCTCCAAAACAATGCTCCAAGGAGCTTACACCTCAGATCCCTCAAGATCTCTCAGTCTCCTCCAAGACTTACACCTCAGCAACAAGAGCCTACACTCAGTGATACAAGTATCACCTACCTCAGGCAATTAAGCCCTACCACTCAGGCTATGGAGGATAGTCTTACCTTAGAGCAAACTTGCTCCTACAACTCAGAGAGATGCACTCTCCTACAGCTCAGGCAATACTGCCCTACTTCTCAGTGAGTAAAAACTCACCTATCTCAGATCCCAGCAAGATCCTACAATCAGAGAGGAGCTCTCTCCTACAGCTTAGGCAAATTTGCCATATCTCAGGCCCAAGGCCCTACAGCTCAGATCTAGAAGGATCCTACAACAAGAAATAATTTAAATTAACTTTGACTCAGAAAAATTTCTCTGTGTCAACTAGAGCTGTGAAATTTCTACTCTAACTCTCCTCACAGCAGAGAAAAACTTTGATTGATGAACTCATAAGCTTTCTCCTGAACTAGCTGTAGAAGACTAAAGATCTGTTGATCTTAAGTCTTCAAGCATCTAACTGAACCTACCGAAGGCTGAAGGTTCTTCTTTCTTCAGAACAATTTCTGATCCCGCCGTGCTAGATGGAGACGGCACAACTATCTGAACTTTTCTTTGCTAGAAGGTTTCAAGCTTTTTCTCGACAGAAAAAATTGGCGAGGAAGATGAAGTTCCACTTCATTTTCTTTTCACGGGCAAAACCCTAAAAGTTATTGCTTCATGGCCCATCACTTCCTTTTGTAGTTCTCCGATCAACGGATCTTAGTGAACAGTGGGCCCCACCCGCAGCTTCCAGCTTCACCTTGCTTTAACGGAAGAAGACGTACAGTAGCTTCGCGATAGAGTTTGTCGTATTCTGCAGCTTCTCTGTACCTGATTTGAATTTAGTTGACTTTGTCAATTTTGCTAACGTCAGCACCCGTGGACTTAGACAAAATCGAGCATTAGTAGAATAGGCATTGAGTGAATGAGCATCACTCAACGCCAAAATACTTAGACAGATTTTTTTTTCTATCTAGGCGTTGAGAGCGTTGAGTGAACAAGCCTTTCTCAATGCTTTTTTCCTTAGCAAAATCTTCCTATTTCTCTAGCGTTGAGAGCATTGAGTGTGTCTTCATCACTCAACGTTGTTTACCTTAAAAAAGCTTTCTGCAACCTAGGCGTTTAGAGCGTTGAGTGAGCACGCTTCACTCAATGCTTTTAGCAAATTTTCTGAACTTAGTTCGACGAACTGAACTGACTTCGACAAACTGTGAGCTCAGATCGACGAATGATGTGCTCAGCTCGACGAACTCTGAACTCAGTTCGACTAACATCTTTTTCCTGTGTGGCGTTGAGTGTGTCTTCAACACTCAACGCCAAACTACTTAGCCATATATCTGCCTTTAGCTGCATGGCATTGAGTGAGTTGACTTCACTCAACGCTTGTGAAATTAGCCACTTTTCTGCTCATTTCAACTTAGGCTTTTACTGTTTTAGCCTGTCTCACAGCTTTTTATTGTATGGCGTTGAGAGAGTTGACTTCACTCAATGCCTGTGGACTTAGCCACTTTTTCAGCTTGCCATTGCTTTGGCTTTGACTGTATAGCCTTAACTCAGTGCTATAAGTCATCTGGCGTTGAATGAGTAACCTTCACTCAACACTTCTGGACTTAGACAGAATTCTATCAGTCCATATCTTAGGTAAGTGTTTACCTGACTTGGCCACTGAGGCTACCTGTCCCATCACTATCAAATACAACTATATGTATATCATTGACAAGATTCACTTACTCAAATCTAGGACATTGTGCGCAATAGACCCAACAACACCCGATCTTGAGTATCCAGAATGCAAGCATGCACCTCAACATAAGAAAGATTAGGATGCAACTGGGGCACCGAATCGAGAACATGTCGGTTATTAAGCACACATTTCCGCAACTGGCTCACATGAAACACATCATGCACACCAGGGAAATTTGCGGGCAAATCCAGCCTATAAGCTGACACTCTGATGCGTTCAATAACCAGGAAAGGTCCCACATACCTGGGATCCAACTTGTGGTTCTTTCCAAACCTCTTAATGCCTGCCATCGGAGAAACCTTGATAAAAATCATGTCTTCAACTGCAAATTCCAGATCAACCCTTCGACAATTAGCGTTCTTCTCATAACGCTCCTGAGCTATACAAAGCTTCTCTCGAATATGCGTCACAGAAGTATTCATCTCTTTCAAGGCTTCCAGACCCAATAACGGTCCTTTACCAACTTTGCCCCAAAATAAGGGAGTTTTGCAACGTCTCCCATACAAAGCCTCAAAGGGGGCCATCTACAAACTCTCCTGATAACTATTATTGTAGGTAAATTCCATCAATCTAAGCCACTCATCACACGCTCCTCCGTGGTCTAAGATGTAAAATCTAATCATATCTTTAAAAATCTGATTAACTCTCTCTGTCTGACCATTAGTATACGAATGATAAGTAGTGGAATACCTGAGATCGGTACCCAAACCTTCTTGCAAACTTTTCCAAAAACAGGACGTAAACCTGGAATCTTACACGATACTTACAGGTACTCCATGTAGTCTGATGACCTCATCCAAATATAACTCTGTTATTTTCATCATGGAGTAATCAATCTTGAATGGCACGAAGTGAGCACACTTTGTCAATCAATCCACTATGACCCACATAGAATCATGTCCACGGGGAGATCTCGGCAAACCGGTAATAAAGTCCATAGAAATACTCTCCCACTTCCATCATGGAATATCCAAAGGAGTCAGCTTTCCACCAGGCCTTTTATGATCTGCCTTAACTCGCTTGCAAGTAAAACATTCAGACACAAACTTGGCTATATCATTCTTCATCCCATTCCACCAAACGATCTGCTTTATATCTCTATACATCTTAGTAGAACCAGGGTGGTAGGAAACACTAGAACCATGTGCCTCACTGCACAATATAGCCCGAATATCCTCAACAGCGGGGATATAATATCTATCGTGGTACTTCAAAGTACCCGCATCATCAATTGAAAAGTTTAGTAATTCCCCTTTCTCAGTTCTACTACGAAGGTGCTGCAAATCAGGATCATCTTTTTGATGTAGCCTTGTAAGCGTAATCCAAGAAGGCTCTGCCACTTCCAGGCTGCTTGGCGAATCGCTGCTCCCAACAGAAATACCCATTAACAAAAACTCTTCCACCAAGGATTCCACCGAGAGACCAAAGATCTGCGTGTTCTTTCTACTCAAGGCATCGGCTACTACGTTAGCTTTATCCTGATGATATAAAATATCAACATCATAATCCGCGATATACTCCAACCATCTACGCTGGCGTAGATTCAACTCTTTTTGAGTGAATACATACTTCAAGCTCTTATGGTCCGTGTAAATCTTGCACAACACGCCATATAACAGATGTCTCCACAACTTCAGGGCATAAATCACTGACGCAAACTTCAAATTAGGAGTTGGGTAGTCCTTTCATGAATCTTCAATTGCCTTGATCTATAAATAATTACCTTGCCTTCTTGCATTAATACACAACCAAGTCCAACATGCGAGGCATCCACATAAACGATATACTCCACTCCTTCGGTAGGAAAATACAACGCTGGAGCAGTGCACAATCTCTTTTTCGGTTCCTGAAAAGCTTCGTCAAACCTATCGCTCCAAACAAACGTTGTGTTCTTCTGCGTAAATTTAGTCAGCGGTGCAGACATAGTAGACAATCCTTCTACAAACATTCTATAATAGCCTACCAACCCTAGGGAGCTTCTTATCTCTTTGGGTGTGGTAGGTCTTTTCTAATCCATAACGACAACTAACTTCTCTGGGTCGACTGAAATTCCATCTTTGTTCACAACATGACCCAAAAAGGACACCCGAGGTAGCAAAAAATCACACTTACTCAACTTTGCATACAACTTATGTTCTCTTAGAGTAGATAAAACTAAACGCAAGTGTTGGGCATGCTCCTCAGCACTCCGGGAATAAATCAGGACATCATCAATAAAAACGACCACAAAACGATCCAGAAAATCTTTAAGTACCTTGTTCATCATGTCCATGAAAATAGAGGTTGCATTTGTCAATCCAAAGGACATTACCAAGAACTCAAAATGTTCATGCTAAGAACGAAGAGGTCTGCGAAACATCCGACTCACGAATTCTAAACTGATGGTAGCATGAACGAAGGTCAATCTTCAAAAACACTGCACTACCACGCAACTGATCAAACAAATCATCTATCTGCGACAAGGGATACCTATTCTTGATCGTTACCTTGTTCAATTCCCTATAATTGATGCACAACCTCATAGATCCATCATTCTTCTTTACAAACAAAATAGGAGAACCCTAAGGAGAAGAACTTGGCCTAATGAATCCACACTACAACAACTCATCTAGCTGGGTACGCAACTCTTCCAGCTCGTGCGGGGCCATACGATATGGTGCCTTAACAATAGGGCGAGTACCTGGCTCCTTATCTATAACAAACTCCACATCTCTCTCAGGCGAAAGACCAGGAAGACTATCTAGAAAGACATTAGGAAACTCTCACACTACTGGAACATCCTCGACACATGGCAAACTACTAACGGTTTTCAAAACAGAAACCAAGTAAGCACAACAACCAGAATCTAAATGCTTCCGAGCACATACCACAAAAATGATAGGGGAATCTTGGCGCAAAAAACCATGCAAACTTCTGGGGTGGTCGTTGTCTATCTTAAAGTCCAAACGCTGAACCTTGCATTGGATAACCGCATCATCTGGACAACTAGTCCATGCCCAGAATCATATCAAAGTCCTCAAGGTCCAGCACCTTTAGATCGGCAAAGGCTATAAAATCGCCTAAAAGAATAGAACAACTTTGGATGCCCTAGTCTAACACCACCGAGTCACCAGAAGGAAACTTGACGCGAAACGAGTCGCCAACTTGATCAATATACAGACGATGACATTTTACGAAAGTCCTAGCCACGAACGAGTGGGTAGCACCAGAATTAAACAAAACGCGCGCCCAACCATTTTTTACCTTAAACCTCCCTATAAAACAACATACATAACTAGCCAAACAATGTACAAACTATAGCTAAGAGAAGAAAAACTATAATAGAATCTAACCTGACATCACTTGGGTGGACGTCTGCGCTTCTTCCAAAGTCACCACATTTAACTTGTCATTCCCTTTATCCAAATGTTGCGGCGGCGGCAATGCTTGAAGTGGAACTAGATGCAGTAGCGGCTGAGACCGCGGACAACTTGACTTAAAATGACCTTTCTGTTCACATTGGAAACAGACCTTATCCTTGCTAAAAAAAAATGGCAGCATTATGCCCCTTTTTCTTACACGAAGCACAAACCAAATCTCCCTTGGGAGTGCTCTGAATTGTATGCACTTGCTGCTGCTTTTGAGCTCCCAGCCTCTTGAAACACTTCTCGAACGGATGGCCTGACTGGCCACAGAAACTGCACACCTCCTTATTTATTTTCCTCCAAGCAGGACCAGATCCTTGAGAGCTCTTACAATCATCAGACTTTTTCTTTTCCTTTATCATTTGCATGCCTCGTGTCCATGTGAGAATCGAACTAAAACAAGCCGGAAACGGTTTAAACTGAAACTTTATTATCAGAAAAAGGTATCTATTACAAAGGTATGGCCTCCCTTATATAGAATGGAGGAGAAAAGAGAGAATACAAATAAGAGATGTGGGACTAAAAAATTACATGACACAAGCGGACTGTACAGACACAAACCGCACAAGCCGCGCGGTTAGACAGAGGGGCTAACCTCTCGGCAACTGCCAGAGAGAGAGAGAGAGAGATCGCCATGTGAGACTGCCAGACCGCCCGGTCTCCAAGTCGCCAGTGACAAGCCGCTAGACTGCTTGGACCTCAGACAGCAGCACATAACAATCAACCCGCTAAAGGGAAACCGCCAGACCGCCCTGTCATCAACTCGCCAAGCCAGACCGCCCGGTCACCACTTCAACACTCCCCCTCAAGCTGGAGCATATATATCGATCATGTCCAGCTTGTCACAAATATGAGAAAACGAGGCGGATACTGGCTTGGTAAAGATGTCAGCCAGCTTTTTATCAGAAGTGACGAAGGGAGTGCAAATTTGTTCCTTCAAAATCTCTTCACGAATGAAATGACAGTCGACCTCAATGTACTTGGTTCTTTCATGGAAGACTGGATATTTGGAGATGTATATCGCAGCATTGTTGTCACAGAATATAGGTAGAGGATGGTTGTAGACCTCTCCCAAATCCAGCATAAGAGCTCGTAGCCATTTTAACTCATAAGTTGTCGATGCCATACTTCGATACTCTGCTTCAGCACTGGACCTGGAAACAACAGACTGCTTCTTGCTCTTCCAGCTTACCAGATTTCCCCCAACAAAGGTGCAGAAACCAGAGGTAGACTTGCGATCCCCTTTGTCATCAGCGTAACTCGCATCTGAGTATGCTTCAACCTTCAGATGGCCATTCTTCTTATATAGTAATCCTTTCCCAGGGGCTGCTTTGACATACTCCAAGATCCGCAAGGCGGACTGTAGATGGCACTCCCTGGGTGCTTGCATGAATTGACTTACCTTGCCCACAACATAGGAAATGTCGGGCCTGGTAACTGTGAGATATATGAGCTTACCAACTAGACGCTTGTGCTGCGTAGTATCTGAAAGAAGAGGCGAATCATCTGTCCAGGTTTTGTCTTCTCCAATAGCCATAGGGCATCGGGCAGGTTTGGCCCCAGTCAATCCTGCTTCTTTTTGAAGATCAAGGGCATACTTACGCTGGGAGAGGACCAAGGAGTTGGGCTTCCAAGAGATCTCGATCCCTAAAAAGTACTTCGGAGAGCCCATATCTTTCGTGACCAGATGTTGGCGAAGATGCCGCTTTGTCAGGGCTACCCCTTCCTGGTCATCGCCAGTGAGAAGAATATCATCAATATACACAGCAAGAACCACCAGTCCCGAGGGGTTTTTGCGAATAAATAGAGAGTGATCGGCAGAGCTGCGCGCAAAACCAACGGCCGCCACGATGCCGCTGAACTTGTCAAACCAAGCTCGAGGGCTCTGCTTGAGTCCATAGATTGCCTTCTGCAGTCGGCATACTCGTGTCTCCCCCTAAGCAACATACCCAGGAGGTTGCTCCATGTAGACGGCCTCCTGAAGATCACCATAAAGGAAGGCATTCTTTATATCCAGCTGAGAAATTGGCCATTCTTTATTGACCGCCACAAAGAGAAGGACCCATATAGTGCTGAGACGGGCCATGGGAGAGAAGGTGTCAAAATAATCAACCCCATAGGTCTGAGTAAAGCCCTTGGCAACAAGACGAGCCTTATAATGGTCCACAGTGCCATCTGAGCCAAATTTGACCACAAAGACCCAGCGATAGCCAACAACATCAGTACCGAAGGGAGGAGGAACAAGAGTCCAGGTACCCCGCTTTGTTAGGGTCGCCATTTCCTCATCCATGGCCATCTTCCAGTGAGGAATAGCAAGGGCCTATTAGTAGGAACGAGGTGTGGCAGTGGCAGAGATAACCAGCGCAAAGGCTCTGCGAGAAGAGGTAAGACGATCAGATTAAACAACAACAGCAAGGGGGTGTAGGGTACATGTCCGCACCCCTTTGTGAAGAGCTATAGGAAGATCCAGGTCAGCGGGTTCCTCGGCATCCAGAACATCCGTGGCAGAGAGAGCTGGCCCGGAGAATAGAGCGACGACAGCGTAGATGAGGGAGATGGAGGTGGAGACGAAGTAGGGGTGGATATCGCAGTAGGAGGCGAGGGAACGAAGGGAATAACAGGAGAATCAGAGGCTGTGGGAAGAGAAGAGGAAGCTTGGGGAAGAGAAGAGGAGTCGTCCGAGAAGTAGGAGGCATTCTCGAAGAAGGTGACGTCAGCGGAGACGAACTGCTTACGAAGAACTAGGTCAAAGTAATAGTAGCCTTTCTGAGTGGTGGAGTACCCTAGAAAGACACATTTGGTGGAGGGAGGGGAGAGTTTATCGCGGGTAATGGAGGGAGCATGTACGAAGGCCGTACATCCAAATATACGTAGAGGAAGGGGGAAGGGTTCCTTGCCAGGATGGAGAATGGAGAATGAGGTTTGATTTGACCCTGGAGAACGGTGGATGGAATGCAATTGATGAGGAAACAAGAGATGAGAACGACATAGCCCCAATAGGCACGAGAAACCTGCATCTGTGTCATCAGAGTGCGAGCGACATCAAGGAGGTGATGGTTTTTGCGTTCCGCCACGCCATTTTGCTGTGAAGTATAGACACAGCTAATTTGATGAATAATCCCATGTTGTATACAGAAGGACGAAAAAGCATGATTGAGATATTCTTGGACGTTATCAGATCGAAAAACTTTTATAGAAACGTCAAACTGCGTTTTGATCATGAGATAGAAAGATGTCCATACAGAGAATAATTCGGAGCGATCTTTTAAAAGATACACCCACGTACAACGAGAGAAACCATCAATAAACGTGACAAAATATGAACTTTCCCGACCAACGGTAAGGGTAGGAGACGGACCCCAAACATCAGAGTGGATGAGATCAAACGGTCGGGAAGATCCACGAACTTGCTTTGGTGGGAAGGAGGAGCGGTGATGCTTGCCAAGCTGACAGGCCTCACAATTGAGGGGAGGACTTTGTGAAGGAAGATGGGGCAGAAGCTGACAAAGAAGACGCGGAGAAGCATGACCAAGGCGAAGATGCCATTGGAGTAGATCTGTGGAGGTGGTGGATAAGGCGGATAGAGCGGAAACGTTGTTAAGGAAGAATAAGCCGCCACTCTCAGTCCTAGTAGCAATCATCCGCTGGGAGTCCGGATCCTAAAAAGAACAAGAAGTAGAAGTAAATGTGACAAAACACCGTAATTGCTTGTATAGAGAGGTAACAGATATTAAGTTGCACGGGAATTTGGGCACGTAGAGAGTATTCTCCAATTGAAGAGACGGAGTGACTTGAACCACTCCCGTCCCATGGACCAAGGATGGAGAGCCGTCAGCGAGAATAACCGGGGGCAACCGATCATGTGTTTCCAGGAGAGAAAAACACTGGGGAGAGCCAGTCATATGATTGGTAGCACCTGAGTCGATCAGCCATTTTCCTGAGTAACGAAGTGGGCACTACCAGAAGACGTGACCACTGAGGCAGAAGACTTCGAAGAAGAGGATAAAGTAGATATATCGAAGAGAGCCATAGGAGTAGAAATAGGTCGCGTGAACAGAGAGACAGGTCGCGCGAACTAATAAAGGAAGAGCGAGAGAGAACAAGAAACAGGCAGCGCGAACAGAAAACAGGTCGCGCGAACAGACAATCAACGAAAACAGCAGGAACACAAGTAAGTTCGTGAGAACCAGAAGACCTCAGCGGACACAAAAAGGAAACCGCAAAGGACACATCCAAGAAGCAGACCAACGCAGGGAGAAGGACGTGCGGTTAGAGAGAAGGCCGCACGAACAGAGAAGGAGTCGCGCGAATCAATGAGATCGCGGGAAAAACAGAGGCAGAGAAACCGCGAAAAACAGGTCGCGGATAGAACTAGAGGCCGCGCGGTTAGGAAACAAGCTGCGCGGATAGGAAGAAGAAGATCTACAGCGGTCACGATGTCATACACCATCGTCTAGGAAAGCCATGACCCAATCGCAGAACCAAGCAGAGGGAAAGAAGTCGGCGGATAGAAGACAGACCGCGCGAACAGAAGTGGGGTTTGCTGGGAGGAGAAGGCCAAAACAGTTCGCGTCGACAGGGCGTGGCGACTAGAACAGGTCGCGAGAAAGAAGCAAGCAAACCGGCCGCGAAAACAGGTCGCGGGAATAGGGCACAAGCAAAAGAACCAAGCCGCGCGAACAGGGCGCAAGCAAACAAACAGGCCGCGAAAACAGGTCGCGAGAAGAAGAAACAAGGCGCGCGGACAGGTTGCGCGGTCAGAGAGGGGCACAGAATCAGGAGGAGAAAATCGAGTCCTCTGATACCATGTCCATGTGAGAATCGAACTAAAACAAGCCGGAAACGGTTTAAACTGAAACTTTATTATCAGAAAAAGGTATCTATTACAAAGGTATGACCTCCCTTATATAGAATGGAGGAGAAAAGAGAGAATACAAATAAGAGATGTGGGACTAAAAAATTACATGACACAAGCAGACTGTATAAACACAAACCGCATAAGCCGCGCGGTTAGACAGAGGGGCTAACCGCTCGGCAACTGCCAGAGAGAGAGAGATCGCCATGTGAGACCGCCAGACCGCCCGGTCTCTAAGTCGCCAGTGACAAGCCGCTAGACCGCTTGGACCTCAGACAGCAGCACATAACAATCAACCCGCTGATGGGAAACCGCAAGACCGCCTGGTCATCAACTCGCCAAGCCAGACCGCCAGACCGCCCGGTCACCACTTCAACACCTCGATTCTTGGCATTATCGATGGCTTCCACTTTTAGAGAAGCTTCCACTGCCTCAACATAATTATCGGATTCATAAGAACGAGCCAGCTGCTGGATTTCACTCCTAAGACCACCCAGGACTGTAGTCCACAAGCCGGACTTTCACTTCAAAAATTTCAACTAGCCAGACTGCAGTCCACCAGCCCCAACCCGCTCTCCACACAAACGCGTATGGTCAATCTCCCAAACCGGGTTGACCTCCCTTAACTGGTTTGTGTCGGGTTATTGAGGTCGGCGAGGCGTTGCGCTTGCCTGGACTCGATCCCCCGACCTCCTTTCGATGAGAAGTGATCCAGTTAACCGGCCCTATGAGGACTTCCCAGGAGGTCACTCATCTCAGGACTACTCTCGCCCGTGCACACTCAACTATAAAGTTAAAGAACTTTATAATTAAGCGTGCACGGGAGAGAGTAGTCCTGGGATGGGTGACCTTCTGGGAAGTCCTCGTATGACCGCTTAACTGGATCATTTCTCATCGAAAAGTTTCACATTATAGTTAAGCGTGCACGGGCGAGAGTATTCCTGAGATGGGTGACCTCCTGGGAAGTCCTCGTAGGGCCGCTTAACTGTATCACTTCTCATCGAAAGGAGGTCGGGGGATCGAGGCCGGGCAAGCGCAATGCCTCGCTGACCTCAACAACCCGCCACAAACCAATTAAGGGAGGTTTGGGAGATTGACCGCACGTGGTTGTCTGGAGAGCGGGTTGGGGCTGGTGAACTACAGTCCGGCTGGGGACGGTCCGGGATACTCACATGAGTGAATCAACCCCCTTTCAACACGTAGACCACTCGAGCTTAAAGGGGGGTGTTGAGATAAAGACTGAAGATGAGTTCAAGAGGTACCTCCACACTTCATAAAAAGGGACAGTGGAGTGGCGTGATCATGAAGCAAGGAGTAGCTGAGAACAAACCAGGCTCATGCAAGAAGAAAAGCGTCACATCAGAAAATCAGCTAGAGCGGTGTTCAATGAGATGTGTTTTTTTATTATAAATAGTACTTGTGACTCCCAAAATGAATACCGGCTTTTTAATTTATTTTCTAACAAAAAAAAATCTTTATCATTTTGGCTTGTTCGGCATCAAAAAATATTTTACTTGATAGAGATTACATTGGATTCTCTTTTCTAACATTCCGAATGGGAGGTGGAAAAATAAACATAAAAATAGCTAGTGTTTCGCTTCCGGTAAACGGAAAAGCAGGTAAACATGATACCAAATGAATCCTGACTCATTTAAGATATTGTTTGGCTGGACAACTATAAGGGTCTGTTCATTTCAACGACATTGATATTGAAGTATTATTGACTTTCAATCCAATATCAATACACATGGGAAATGACATTGACTTTAAATCCAATTCTTTTGTTCGGCCGCATGATGACTTTCTGTCATACGAATTGACATTAATCACTTTTATTGTTCGTTTGTAGAAAAATTTTCAATTATTGGAATTGACATTGACAATGCTCTCAATTAAAAATAAGATTCGCGGATTTTCCGCCCGGCATCAATTTTATTGTCCGGACTCGATTTTTTCGTCATGACGCGATGTTTTTTCCCGGACTAAAAATTTTTGGTCTGAAAGCGAAATTTTTCGTCAGAATGCGATTTTTTTGCTGAGACGCAATTTTTTCGTACAGACGCGATTTTTTCGTCATGACGCAATTTTTTCCCGGACTGAACTTTGTTCGCCCGGACGCGACTTTTTCGCCCGGACACGACTTTTTCGCCCGGATGCGATTTTTTTTTCGCTCGGACATGATTTTTTCTCCCCGACGCGTTTTTCGCCCGGGGGCGTTTACTTCGCCCGAGCGCAATTTTTTCTCCCGGGCGCGATTTTTTCACCCGGACGCGACTTTTTCGCCCGGACGCGACTTTTTCTCCCGGACGCGACTTTTTCGCCCGGACGCGGCTTTTTCGCCCTGACGCTATTTTTTTTCCCGGATGCAATATTTTTGCCCTGACGCGATTTTTTCATCCCGACGCGATTTTTTCGCCCCGACTTGAAAAAATTGTGTCCGGGCGAAAACAATCGCGTTCGGGCGAAAAAATCGCGTCTAAGCGAAAAAATTGCATCCGGGCGAAGATATCGCGTCCGGGCAAAAAAATCGCGTGCTCGTGAAAAAATCGCGTCGGAGCGCAAAAAACGCGTCCGTTCGAAAAAATCGCGTCCGACCGAATATTTCGCGTTCGCGCGAAAAAAATCTGGTCCGGACGAAAAAATCGCGTCCGGGTGAAAAAATCGCGCCCGGGCGAAGAAAACGCATCCAGGCGTAGAAAACGCCCACGGACGAAAAAAAAACGCGTCTAGGTGAAAAAATCGTGTAGGGGTGTAAAAACCTTGTGCGGTCAAAAAAATTTGCGTCCGGGCGAAAAAAAGAGTCGGGGTAAAAAAATCGCGTCGGAGCGAAAAAATCGCGCTCGGGCGAACAAATCGGGCCCGGGCGAACAAATCGGGCCCGGGCGAAAAAATCGCGCCCGGGCGAAAAATGCGCGCCCGGGCGAAAAATGCGCGTCCGGGCGAAAATATCACGTCCGGGGCGAAAAAAGCGCGCCCGGGGCGAAAAAAGCGCGCCCGGGCGAAAAAAGCGCGCCCGGGCGAAAAAGCGCGCCCGGGCGAAAAAAATCGCGTCCTAGCCCAAATATCGTGTCTGTGCAAAACAGTCTCGTCCGGGCGAAAAAATCTTGTCTGGTCCGAAAAAATCACATTCATGCAGAAAAAATTACTCTTCTTTTGAAAACCCAATGTTGGCAATCTCAATATCCACACTTGGAGATAGATATTGAAACAATGAGTTTTTTTGTTTTTTGTGAATATCAACGGCTTTCCACAAGAAAGCCAATTCCACTCTACAATTATTTATATGAACTACAGAAATGACTTTCATTTTCTCAAATCCAATACTTTAATATCAATGTCGTTGAAACGAACGGACCCTAAATGAAAATGGGACGATGACATTCCAACGATGCTAGAGAGGAGAGTTTCCAGATTGAAATAGTGCAAAAAATCACAACAATCGCGAAAACTTCAAGTTTTGCTTTAATATGTCTTGAGGAGGACAAGTTTTTTGGAGACATTAAGGTTTCGTTTGGGGGGACTTATTTTCATCGGTCAAGCGGTCATGATCGCATGAATCGGGCCTTAATTTAGGTCCGGTTCATGTGATCGTGACCGCTTGACTGATGAAAATAATTCCCGCCAAACGGAGCCTAAATGTTGGTTCTTTCGCCGCACTTTCACTACCACAAAAAAGATCTTCACATATTCATGAATCTTTTGTTGATAAATTTTTTAATAAAGCATTATAAACTTTGTCTAAGAAGCAATAATTTAGATATAAATTTGTTGAAAATGTGTAGACAAATAAGAAAAACTATTGTGGCATATAATGCAAGATAATTACTCACGTGCGAACTCCTGAATGTGCGCATTGTACGAACTCCCAAATCCAGTGCTGCCGCCGATTTCGGAAGTTCGCAAATCCCGCGTCGCCGGGCTTGGGCTCGCCGGCCACCGGCCAAGGGCCCGCAGGTGGTTGGCGATCCCATGGCCACCGGCCACCGGTACGGGCAAAAAAAAATTAAGCTTGATAGCGGCGGCCGGCGGCAGCAGGCTCGCCGGAAGCCGGCCGCCCACAGTTCGTCGGCGCTCAGGCCGACGAACTGTGTGTGGCCGATGGCCAGCGTGCCCGCCGCCCCTGCCGTCAATGGATCACAGCTGCCCGTGCTCGATCCGCCGGCTGAGATGAATACTGTGTATTGTGCGCAAGTTAAGGGTTAGCACAAGAGCACCACCCTATAATGCAATACCTCCATATTAGTTTGGTGGTGCATACATGAGCCTTTGAATACGTATTTTTTTTTGTTTTAAATGACTTATAAGCTATAATTTAGATATAAATTTTAATTAAATGTATAGACAAAATAGGGAAACTATGAAGGCCTGTGATGCAAGATTTTTTTTTTTTTTTTCATATGCGCACCTTCCGGAGGGGCGCGGCCGATCCGGCCGTAGGATCTTGCAAAACAGCGACGCAGATTAAATACAACCGTACTACTATCACTTCATGATAAAGATGTATTTGAGGAGTATTGCAGGAGAATGATATGTGTCGTTGATCACGAGATCCTATAGCCGGATTTGCTCCCGCACCGCCTAAATTAGATGCAATTACGTACCAAAAACGGACGCATCATGCAAAACATTATTAACCAAAGAACGTGGACTAGTCTTAAAACTTGTATATTTTGTTGTTTAGGTCAAAATTAGACCATACGGTGGGCCCCTTAATGAGGTTATAATTGGTGTGCAAATCCTTTTCTTGAACTCACCTACCTTCCCACCTCTCTCATCCTTTAGTGTGGGTTTGGTAGGCAGAAGAAGCTTCCTTTGCCGATCCTTGCTCAAGTATATCAACGACATTAGAGTACGAAAGCATGTTTAGTTATGACATGATATTTTTTTTGCAAGAAAAAAAAATTCTCGTTTTCAATTATTATCATTGGATTCAATTAAATGTATTAATTAATAACCAACCCTTCACATCAAGTTATCAATAAGATACAGGAACTCTGAAGCCAATTCCACATGCATGACTGTGGTTGTGGGCCCACTTGCTTCATTTACAATTGGACAGCAAGAGAAAAAGCCCTTCGATTGGCACGTAATTACATTATCAACCCTCCTTCATCCCCCATTTTTATGAAAAAAAATCCACTTGCCAACTACATGCGGTTCGAAGGAATGAAGCTTCCTAGCAATGGTCTCCAGATGGACGAGCATATTTAAATGTAATATAGTTTTGAAGAAGGATAATAAAATTATCGCCATCATCATGATTACAACTTAATGATTGTTATAGAAAAAATTAATAAAATTATCAATTTGATTGTTTTGTGAGCACTTTTTATACGTAGCACCGTAGTTTTATAAGATTAATTTCTATAATCTTTATGCAAGTTTCTTATGTGCAATCTGTGATGTGTATGCTTTTCTTATTTGATTTATTATGTTTTTTGTAACATCCTATCCGTTTCAAAAAAAAATATACCAATAGGTCTGTCCGGGAGTCCATATCATATTAAATAAACAAGCTAAAAAATTATTCAATGAAAGTCAATCAAGTAAGACATCATAGTTAAAAGCTAACGGAAGTATATTATTATTTTTAATCAATATGCCCATATCAATAAACTAAGAATGAAATAACATCAAGTGATTGGTCTTACATATTTCCAAATATAACTACATGGTTTACATACATCGTCACGCATGCCGACAATACATGACAACTATATAAAACGTTGGCCTTCAAGGGCCAGCACAACATGGGGCTTCAGCATGCTATTTCCTAATCGGCTTATCGGAACCTATACATGTACAATCCACAAAGATATGACAAAACAAAACAACAGTCAGCTTTAGCAGACTACGATCGGTGTAACGTCTCCACCCCATCCCTATCAATTTTGCCTATCACGAGACGGTAGTACTTCCCTGTAAGCAAGCTTTACAAGCAGTATATATATATAATGAAAGTGTAGCAACTGGAAGGCCAAGCACAATCAATATATAAACACAAACTATCTCAAACATTGGCACGCACGATCAATGATGAGTAGCAAAATATAAATATTTTTAGTTTAGCTTAAAAAAGCAACTTTATTATTTACATACATAAATAAAACTTTTCTTTTTGATTTTAAGTTCCAACTTACCCTTATTTTGTGCTCTATACGTATTTCTGCACATTTTGGGGAATTTGGCAAATTTTGTTAAGTCACGCCCCAGGTCACGCGTGTGTAACTTTAAAAATCGCAATTCCAGTAATTCGGCAGAATTTGGCCAGCAAGCTCAGTAACGCCCTGGCTACTCGCCCGTGTTCCAGCTGTCACGCTCGTGACATCACCCGTGACCAAGCACAAAGCTCGCTGTCACGTCGTGCCAAAGTTTTGATGCCAGCAAACCCTGTCACGCCCTGTCTACACGCCCTGTAACGTCCCAAAACTCGGAAATGATCTTGTAGCGTCTTAAGGCCAATATGAGGCCTGATAAGGGTCACACGGCCTAGGACACGGGCGTGTCCATGGACTTGTCTTGCTTCGAGTTTGACGATTTTCCGCGTGGTCGACGAAATGCAGACGACGATCCTTGGAGGTCGAGAACACGGCCTGAGACACAGGCGTGTCCAGGGCCGTGTCCTACTCGGGCTGTTAGCCGAGCTGTGTCGAGTAAGTTACACGACCTGGGGGACGGGCATGTCCCAGGGCGTGTCTAGCACACGGCCTATGACACGGGCGTGTCACATGGTCGTGTCCTGTTCGGGATGCGACGGTTTTAGCGTCGATAGAGGCACACGACCTATGACACGGGTGTGTCCATGGTTGACACGGGCGTATCCCAAGCCGTGTCAGCAGTCGTGTCCTATTCTGTATTTTCTGGTTCACGGCGAGTGTGGAACACACCCTTGGACACGGGCGTGTCGCAAGCCGTGTTCGGCCAAGGAAATTGATTTTAAGTGCAAATCGTGGCCGTTCGTTTCCTTTTATTGGGATCTAATGGCCCAGATCTGTCCTTGCTTATATAAGGCTGAGAATAGGGTTTGAAACCCTCATTCCTCTTTAAGCTTTCTCTTTCTAAAAGCTTTAGAGAGAGGGGAGAGCAAGGAAGAAGGAGAAGGAGAAATCCGGCCATCGGATAAGCTTCAGAGCCCAAAATCGCAAGCCGAGTCCAGATCTACGGAGGCGAGGCCATTGCGGTGCTTTTCATCCGTCTAGATCTCCATGGCGCCAAAGAGAACCTCAAGGGTAATGATTCTCTTCTTGGACATGTGAAGTCCTCTTCTTTTTTGCATAAGAAACCCGCTCTCGCGAGTGTGCGGTGAGTGTGTGATTTTCCTTTGGGTAGACATGAATAGTCCCCGTTGTTTTGCCTATAGAGTCCGTAATCGAAGTACGGACAAAGACATGGTGTGTGAAGCCTACCCGGACAAGTTGGCCTGGATCAGTGATGTTTTCATTATGCTTGTAGTGCCGGAGAAGACTCCGTGCCGTTTGCTTTTCGGGTTTTCTACGCGGTAGATTGCAGTAGGGAGTCTTGGGAGCCAGCCTTGTATATAGCCGGGCTATGTACTATCGTTTGATCGATACATTGGGATTTGGGGAAGCTTGTCCCGCGCCGATGGATAAATGGTCGTGGCGAGGTGAGCAACGGGCTGGTGGAACCTTACCCACTCCAAGTGGTTCGGTTAAAGATGGCTTGGAGACGAGTCTAGGCTTCGGCTGAAAGGACTTTAATTCTCACGTGTTTGCCGTCCTGGGGGTGGTGGTGGACTGCGGAATGGACTGGGTTCGGATCGAGTTCACCGAGTAATTGTACTGAGAGCACGGGGTATGTGGCCGTCTGTGCTTACACCTGTGGTGAGGTGTGTTGTTGTTGTACTTTCACTATATTGTTTGGCTATGCTACTAAACTGCAGGGAAGGAGCACTGCCACCCCAAATTCGGGGTGGGGTCGTTATAATTTGGTCAGCTTTAGCTGACCGTTGCTTTTTTTTTCCACCGCTGCGGTGGAATGTTGATTGCAGGTGCTGCAGAGCCTAGTGACAAATAGCGGGCTGAAGCCCTTGTTGCTAATCCGGCCCTCGAAGGCCAATGTGAATGTTTACTTTTATTCTCATGTGTGACTGACCTGCGTGCCGATGTTTAGAAGACACTATTTGTTTAAAGTAAACTAATGTAAGGCCATAAGGCCAAGTACTTTGTGTATTTGTCGCTCTTTCCTACTTTGGGGGTTTTTAGTGGAAATTCATGATATGGCTTAGGTTCTTTTCTTTGCAACATTTAAAATGCTTCCGCTAGAATGTGCTTTATGTAGAAGTGTGTTATTGGAAGGATGGTTTCATTTAGTAACCCTTCGGTCTGTCTGTGGTATATAGCGTCGGGCCCCGGCCAGACCTACTGTTATATGCTATGTGAAGGATAGGGGTGTTACAATTTGGTATCCGACAACCGGTTTCGGTCATGCTTATTGGATTTCGTGGGCAAATTCTTTTAAGGGGTGGTGAACACATGTATGTGCGTCATCGTTATAACATAAAAAGAACCCTTGAATATCCACTTAGGAATGAAAATACACATATTTGAGGAACCTGCGTGTTCCTATAATTACTTTTTGCAATATTGTTCGGTCACTTAATGATGTTTTGTACGTATATAGGTGACCAGAAGTGGTGCAGGGCCTTTAGAACACACGCATTCTGAGGCAAGTAGCGCACTGAATGATGTGCCTACAACCCCTCCTTTAGTAGAAACTATAAGATTGGTGGCTGAAGCAGTGTTTGCAATGATAAATTCCCAACCAACAAGATAGGTGCAGTACCCAGCCCCTACAGTGGAGCAGGTATCGCTTCAAGCAGCAGAACCTAGAAGGGTTGAACAAGTGGTGGTGGAGCCGTTGATACCTAGAAGAGCGACCGAAAAGCAGCTCAAACATGTTATGGGTTGTAACCCTCCAGTGTTCTCGGGGACTGAAACCCCATCTCAAGATGAGGATTGGCTCTCCTGTGTAAAGAGAGTCTTGACATCTACGAAAACGGAGGAGTGGCAGAAGACCACAATAGTCACTTGCTTGTTGGATGGTGATGCAAGGTTGTGGTGGGAAGGTTTAGAGCTACATCACCTGGGTGGAAGGCAACTCACAGACGTCTTGATGGAGGAATTTTCAAGACTATTCTTAGCAAGGTACCTTCCCTCGGCTCAAAGGATCATGATGGAGAATGAGTTCCAAAAGTTGACGCAAGGGGACAGTAGCGTGGACGAGTACCTCCACTAATTTACACGAATGTGTCAGTATGCTAGCTCTACGTTCGTGGATGAGGAGCGTAAGACAAACCGGTTCTATGAGGGTCTGCGGGATGACCTAAGGCTACTGCTCTCAGGGCCTATGACACAGGGCTTCTTGACCCTTGTCAATACGACCCGGTCATTGGAGAAAGATCTGAGGAATGTACGTACAAGCAAAGAAAGACTCTAGTGCAAAGGGTACAGAGTTCAAGGTGCCGACCTCCTCGAAGCATGGTTTCCGTAAACTTAATAAGAAGGCTAGGACTTCGGGTCCAACCCCTTCATCTGGTGCATCTGGGGCGACTACAGGACGAACCCCAGGCGAATGATATAATTGTGGAAAGTAAGGACACTTTGCCCGAGATTGCTGGAGTGGACGCCCAAAGTTCGAAAGGAAGCCTGGAGCCACTTATGAGGAGAAGGGCAAGGCGGTGGAGTCAACCGCAACACACTATGCTCCATCTCAACCTAGAGTTTATAACCTTGGCCAGCAGGAGGCCATAAAGCAAGCTGACGTGGTGACAAGTACGGTTTAAATTTATAGCAGTTTAGCTTTAAATACTTGTTACCTTGCGCATGTTAGCTTATTACTGCTTGTACTAGGCTTTGTTTTAATTTTAGATAATCCGGCGAGAGCACTGTTCGATACGGGAGCTTCACACTCCTTTTTGTCCAAAGGATTTGTATCGCGCATCGGAGTACCCTCTTCGATGGCCAAGGACAAATTGGATGTGTTGTTGCCTAATGGGTGCTCAATGCATGCGGTTAGAGTTTGTTCCGTAAAGATACGGATTGGGAGTCAGGAGTTCGACTTGCAAGCATCGTTACTACCGTTAATGGAGTTCAACGTGATATTTGGTATGGACTGGCTCTCGTAGCAGCAGACATACATTGATTGCAACCGCAAGAAGGTCAAATTGGGGTCTGATCGTGAGACGACATTTACAGGCTTGAAAGGGTCGAGCAAGACTTTGATGTCTGCTCTTTTGGTGGTTAAGGCAGTTCATTCTAGTGCAGAGCTATTCTTCACACTAATGGAGGCTTCGAAGCCTAAGCCTAGTTTGTACAGTATCCCGGTTGTATCCGAGTATCCTGACGTGTTCCCTAGTGATCTACCTGGAGCCCCACCTTAGCGAGAGATCGACTTCTCTATTGAGCTACTGCTAGGTGCCAAACCTGTGTCACGCTCTCCGTATCGGTTAGTGCCTAGGAGATGGCGGAACTGAAATTTCAACTTCAAGAGTTGTTGGAGCAGGGTTATGTGTGTCCAAGTTCGTCGTCTTGGAGCGCACCGGTCCTCTTTGTTAAGAAGAAGGACGGAAGCTTGCAACTTTGTATTGATTACCGAGAGCTGAATAAGTTAATGGAGAAGAATAAGTATCCGATCCCAAGGATTGATGATCTGTTCGATCAGTTAGTTGGGTTATCGGTGTACTCGAAATTGGATCTTAAGTCCGGATATTATCAGTTGAGGATAAGAGAAAGTGACATACCCAAGACCGCTTTCAGCATGCGGTATGGGCATTATGAGTTCACCGTCATGCCGTTTGGGCTGACTAATGCACCATCCGTGTTTATGGATCTGATGAATAGAATGTTCAGAGAGTACCTGGACCACTTCGTGATAGTCTTTATCGACGATATATTGGTTTACTCGCAATGTGAGGAGGATCACTTTAAGCATCTGCATTTGTTGTTGGAGACGCTGTTGGGTATTGTATCCACAATGTACCTGATTTGAAGAAGCCCCTGTACAAGCTAAGGTAAATAGACAATGTGTTTGATGAAATCTTTTAAGTTGTGCTTGCAGTTATTCCACACTAAGTACACACCAATGTCAGGGTGCAGTGGGTCAATATACACGGGTCTGTGCGACGTAATCCCTCGTTGAGCAGATCAGTGTGTTGTCCTACGTGTACTCTCTCTATTGGGGTGTACTTAAGTTCAAGTACAGGGCTATGATAAAGCAAGAGCAGACAAGAAGCAGGGATGGGCCAAAGACCAGCTCATGGGTGGAAAGACGAGAATTCGTCTAAGTATAATTCGTCGAGAATCACTAAGTGATTCTCGTCGATTCGTCGAGAATCACTAGTGATTCTCGACGAGTCGAGGAGAATCACTAGTTGATTCTTGCCGGGTTGGGCCGGCTGTCTCGACGCAGTCAGAAAAATCATCTAAGGCAGAATCGTCGAGAATCACGAAGTGATTCTCGCCGATTCGTCGAGAATGACTTTGCATTCTCGACGAGTCGGCGAGAATCCAAGGTGATTCCCACCGATTCTCCCCGACCTCTATAACCTGTGCTGCAAGAATTTGCTAAGTAGAATTCGGCGAGAATCGTAAGTGATTCTCGCCGATTCGTCGAGAATCACCTACGATTCTCGCCGATTTTGACTTGGGCGATTTTTCCGAATTCCTGGACCGGTCCATGTTACCTGCAGCTATTTGAACCGGACTTTGGTCTTGGCTTTGGTGGGGTCCACAACAGTCATCTCCATGACCTATTGTATAAATACACAGGTATTTGTGTACAGTGGAGGACGGACACAGGATACGAAAGCCGAGCCGCCGACTAACCCTAAAAGCGCGATCTTGCTCCGCCGATCGTCTCCATCGTTCACGTCGTGGTCGCCGCTGTGATCTGAAGCTCTTCCAGATCTCCGGCGACAGAAGCTTAGGCTAGCATAGCGTCTCACGCGTCTAACCAGAGATCCCCTGTCTCTTGATTCGTAGATTGGGAAAAACTTCCCCGTCCGAATCGATCGAGACGATCGATCCTAGTGTGACCGTTGGAAGACCTTGCTTCCTTTGCTACGAAGTTTGAATCACTAGCACAGCAGCTGCTCTCCGTCGCCGCCGCTTACTCCGTGAACCTAGCCGCCGCACTAAGCCGCCGCCGGTTTCGGGAAGGTTCAATCCAAGTGAGATCTAGGGTTGTGGACTCTTCGTTGACTTCAAGAACACGTCGTCGAACGAAGAGGGACACCTTTGTCTCCAAAAGTTGTTTGTATTTCTTACAAGCTATTTTCAATTTCTTTGTAAAGGACCGATTGGTCTCTAGTTGTAAGGGTTGGGTGCAACCCGTGTTGTGGGAGTGGTGACTCCTACATGTGGAAGGGTTCCTTCCGTTAGTGCAAGGATTGGATTTCAATCCTGTTTGTGAAGTGACCGAGTCGTCCCTGGTTGGGAGATAGGTCGAAGGGGGAAAGTGGACGTACCCAAATCGGGGAACCACTATAAATTACCTGTGTCCTCTCTGTGCTTTGTTGTTTTATTTTATTGTGCAGGTATAATTTCAATTCCGCTAACACGCTGCAAAGACACCTATTCCCCCCCCATAGGTGAAGGTAGTTGACACTAGGTGGACTTTCAAGTGGTATCAGAGGGAGGTTACTCATCAAAAAGGTTAACACCTTGAGTTGAATCCTGCCACCAGTGTCAACAAGAAGATCAGAATTAAGCATGGAGTTGGATTATGATGTCCCTCCTCTAAGACTCCCCTCATGTACAAAGGAGTACTATACTGTATGGAAGATGAGAGTGTTGTTTCATCTGGAGGCCATTGACCCTCGAGCGTCACTCATCTTGGAAGAGGGTCCCTTCATTCCCATGAAGGCTTCCGGCTCTGGGAAGGATATCCAAGTCCCCAAAAGTCCCAAAGAAATGTCAGAGACCGAACTCTCTCTGTTCAACCTGGACCAGGTGATTCGTCAGATCATCATCGATGTCTGGTCTGGACCATCTCACTCTAGAGTGGGCAAGTGTAGGACTGCCAAGTCCATGTGGCAAACCATCTCAGACCTCATGGAGGGATCAGAGAAAACAGGGACCAGTTGTCAACACGAGGATGAAGCCTATGTAGGGGTCATCACTTCTGAAGATGAAGGGCATGATCAATCTGTAAGTATCAGGGCTCTTGTGTCCTTGTCAGAGACTGAAGAAGAAGTTGAGGAAAGCTGTTCTAATGAAGCTGACTCAACAGTATCTGCCGATATGAACGGTAACCCTGAACAGCAAAGCCAGGAGCAGGTAACTTCTTCCTCATGCCCCTCTCCTCTTGAAGTTCCTGAAGACAGGAACAATTCAGAGGGTAGTCCTTCCAGAGATGCAAGGGATATGGATAGCTTCAATCAAAAGATTGAAAATCCTGATTCCCTTGTGAGTGCCCTTCAGAAGAGCAACTTACTTGTGGAGGAGCAAGCTAAGGAGATTGCTCAGCTGAAGACCTTGATGAATAGCCAATTGGAATCCATCAAGGTAAAGGACTCAAAGTTCTCGGATCTAGAGAGTTGTCTAGAGACCGAGAAGAGGATAGTTTCTAACTTTTCCAAGATAGATGCTATCAAAAGAAAAGCAGAAAATGGGTGGATCTCCCAAATCGTCAATTCATGGAGAAATGGGGAAACTGTGTTCAGACCCCCCACCCCTAGCAGGAAGGGCACTCATCATGCCTTCAGGTATGACCACAGGAATAATCGTGGTCACTGCAAGGTTGATGTGCCCTCATGTGAAGGCACCCAAAATGCAAGAGCTATCATGGACACCCAGAAGAGAATACCTCAGGCTTCCAACAAGCCCTTTGTATTCTCGGCCACAGCCCCAACTCGTCATGAATCTGCCAGCATCAGCTCACAATGCGCCTCTCACCTCCCTAGGACTCAGGTAAGGGGGGTTAGAAATCATGTTGTTGGGACTCATGGGGCTCTTGGAAGGGGGCTGACTGAAAGGAAGGCACCACCTCCCAGGCCTCATGACGCCTGCCATATGCATTCTTTCCACCCTTCCAATAGTCACGGTGGAAGAGACAACTCTGTTAGCATATCCGGCTCTATCCCGTTTAGACCTAGAACTATGACTACATCAGTCACCCGTTCAGGTCACAAACGGCGATACAACATTCATGAATGTTGGTGTTGTGGCAAAGTGGGTCATTTTGCCATAGATTGTTGGCACAACTCTTCTGTGTCAAAGGCAAGGGGACTTCCACATCCTCGAGACAATGTTAGTCCTCCCACCAGGATTTCTGAGGGAAGGCACTCGTGTTTTTATGCTGACAAGAACCTAGGACCCAATACATATTGGGTTCCTAAGGAAAGGTAATTCTCTTTTACAGGACAGTCTAGGTACCCAGGTACATGATGGGACCTAGACAAAAGATGTTCCAGGCTTGCCATGGAACAAGATTAAGGGAAAAGAGATAATGCTAACTACGGTGAAAGGCTTGAACAGCTAAGTTTAGATAAGACTGCTAAAGGTGCAACTCCCAAGTACGTCAAGGTTTCCACCTCGACGTCAGCTGGAGAAGTTGACGAGCAGGATGGAGAAAATCTTCCGGAAGAAGGAGAAGCCCGAGAAGATGTCAAAGCTCCAGATGCCAGACTCCTAGAGCTCCGACACGTGAGGGATCATCCTAGAGAACAGATCATCGGAGATCCTCGTGACGGTGTCAGAACTCGAAGAGGACGCAGGGATGACAGGAAAAGCACTTCCGGGACGTGTCAATTCCTCGAAAGAAGGCTTATCTCATGGAACCGTAAGAAGCAGAATTGTGTAGCAACTTCCACAGCAGAGTTTGAGTATATTTCGGCTGGGAGCTGTTGCGCACAACTTCTATGCAGTTAGCAGACTATGATCTCCAGTTCAAGGAAGTACCGATGTACTGCGACTTCTCCAGTGCAATTGCTATTACCAACAATCCGGTATCGCACAACAGAACGTAGCACATTAAAGTGCGTTACCATTTCATTCGGGAGCACGTGGAGAACAAGGACATCTCTCTCTGCTATGTTCCCACTGACAAGCAGATTGCAGACATTTTCACAAAGCCCCTTGATGAGGCCAAGTTCAGTATGTTCAAAACTGAATTGGGGATGCTAAACTATGAGGAATGAAGAATACAGAAGCTCAAGGCTCATGCGTCTAGGGGGAGCCTCTGCTAGGAATTTAGAGAAAGCAAAGGTACAAGAACTGAGGGGAGCATGGTGTCACATGCATCAGTCCCCAATTTGCAAAAGCCGAAAAGGGGGAGATTACCCTCTCGGCTAAGGCTAAGGTGGCTCCAAGTTTGCTCTCAAGAAATTGGTAATAAATATCTCTCTCAACTCAATTTTAAGTTTAGGGTTTTCATTCCTATATGCTCTATTCACCTTAGCTTGTAGGGTTTAGGCTTCTTCAAATAGGGGGAGATTGTTGGGTATTGTATCCACAATGTACCTGATTTGAAGAAGCCCCTGTACAAGCTAAGGTAAATAGACAAGGTGTTTGATGAAATCTTTTATGTTGTGCTTGTAGTTATTCCACGCTAAGTACACACCAATGTCAGGGTGCAGTGGGTCAATATACACGGGTCTGCGCGACGTAATCCCTCGTTGAGCAGATCAGTGTGTTGTCCTACGTGTACTCTCTCTATTGGGGTATACTTAAGTTCAAGTACAGGGCTATGATAAAGCAAGAGCAGACAAGAAGCAGGGATGGGCCAAAGACCAGCTCATGGGTGGAAAGACGAGAATTCGTCTAAGTATAATTCGTCGAGAATCACTAAGTGATTCTCGTCGATTCGTCGAGAATCACTAGTGATTCTCGACGAGTCGATGAGAATCACTAGTTGATTCTTGTCGGGTTGGGCCGGCTGTCTCGACGCAGTCAGAAAAATCATCTAAGGTAGAATCGTCGAGAATCACGAAGTGATTCTCGCCGATTCGTCGAGAATGACTTTGCATTCTCGACGAGTCGGCGAGAATCCAAGGTGATTCCCACCGATTCTCCCCGGCCTCTATAACCTGTGCTGCCAGAATTTGCTAAGTAGAATTCGGCGAGAATCGTAAGTGATTCTCGCCGATTCGTCGAGAATCACCTACGATTCTCGCCGATTTTGACTTGGGCGATTTTTCCGAATTCCTGGACCGGTCCATGTTACCTGCAGCTATTTGAACCAGACTTTGGTCTTGGCTTTGGTGGGGTCCACAACGGTCATCTCCATGACCTATTGTATAAATACACAGATATTTGTGTACAGTGGAGGACGGACACAGGATACGAAAGCCGAGCCGCCGACTAACCCTAAAAGCGCGATCTTGCTCCGCCGATCGTCTCCGTCGTTCACGTCGTGGTCGCCGCTGTGATCTGAAGCTCTTCTAGATCTCCGGCGACAGAAGCTTAGGCTAGCATAGCGTCTCACGCGTCTAACCAGAGATCCCCTGTCTCTTGATTCGTAGATCGGGAAAAACTTCCCCGTCCGAATCGATCGAGACGATCAATCCTAGTGTGACCGTTGGAAGACCTTGCTTCCTTTGCTATGAAGTTTGAATCACTAGCACAACAGCTGCTCTCCGTCTCCGCCGCTTACTCCGTGAACCTAGCCGCCGCACTAAGCCGCCGCCGGTTTCGGGAAGGTTCAATCCAAGTGAGATCTAGGGTTGTGGACTCTTCGTTGACTTCAAGAACACGTCGTCGAACGAAGAGGGACACCTTTGTCTCCAAAAGTTATTTGTATTTCTTACAAGCTATTTTCAATTTCTTTGTAAAGGACCGATTGGTCTCTAGTTGTAAGGGTTGGGTGCAACCCGTGTTGTGGGAGTGGTGACTCCTACGTGTGGAAGGGTTCCTTCCGTTAGTGCAAGGATTGGATTTCAATCCTGTTGGTGAAGTGACCGAGTCGTCCCTGGTTGGGAGATAGGTCGAAGGGGGAAAGTGGACGTACCCAAATCGGGGAACCACTATAAATTGCCCGTGTCCTCTTTGTGCTTTGTTGTTTTATTTTCTTGTGCAGGTATAATTTCAATTCCGCTAACACCCTATAAAGACACCTATTCCCCCCCCCCCATAGGTGAAGGTAGTTGACACTAGGTGGACTTTCAGACGCTTAGCAGGAACCAACTGTATGCCAAGTTCTCCAAATGTGTGTTTTGGTGGTCCTCGGTAGTATTCCTTGGTCACATAGTTAGTGGAGAGGGAATTGTAGTGGATCTGATTAAGATAGTTGCTATACGGGAGTGGCCTGTGTTGTCTACGGTAGAGGAGGTCCGGAGTTTTTTTGGGGCTTTCTGTCTATTACAGGCGCTTCGTAGAGAACTTCTTGCAGATAGCGTTACCCCTCACGACGTTGACAAGGAAAGATCAGAAGTTTGTGTGGTCGTTGGAGTGCGCGCAAGCTTTCGAAGAACTAAAGTGTCGGTTGACCATGACGCCTATTCTATGTTCGCCGGTTGGGACCGAAGGAATTGAGATTTATAGTGATGCTTCGGGCAGTGGTTTAAGTTGTGTTCTACTGCAGCATGGGAGAGTGATAGCTTATGACTCACGTTAGCTGAAGGTACATGAGCGGAATTATCCGGTCCATGACTTGGAGTTAGCGACCGTGATATTTGTCCTGAAGTTGTGGAGGCACTACCCGTACGGTGTGAAGTTTGATATCTATACCGACCACAAGAGCCTGAAATACTTATTGGATCAAAAGGATCTGAACATGCAGCAGCGGAGGTGGATGGAGTTCCTGGGGGACTACACCTTCAAAATACATTTTGTGCCTGGGAAAGGAAATGCGGTTGCTGATGCGTTGAGTCGCAGGGCTCCTGCACAGGCCAACTGGTTGTCGATACATGATGAACGTTTGATTCGTGATTTGGAGGCATTGGAGATCTGTTGTGTTGACAAGCAGACTAGTGCCAAAGCACAATTGAACTTGACAGAGGTGTCATATGACCTTGCTGATAGGATTCAACAGGCTCTGGTTTTGGATAACAACATGAAGTAGATCATGGATGAGGCTTTGGATGGGTCAAATTCCCAATTTGGTGTTGTTGATGGACTGTTATGGAAGGACAGTCGTCTGTGCGTCCCAAATGTGGGTAAACTGCTGGAGGAATTGATGTACGAGGCTCAACATACCAAGTACTCGATTCACCCAGAGAGCACGAAGATGTATTGTGATATGAAAAAGTTATTCTGGTGGCCAATACTTAAGAAGGACGTGGCACTTTATGTGGCGAAGTGTCAAACGTGTGCCTTGGTAAAGGCAGAGTGCCAGAAGCCCGAAGGTTTCTTGAAGTCCTTATCTATCCCGGAGTGGAAGTTCGACGATATTTCAATGGATTTTGTGCATGGGTTGCAGGTCACAGAAGGGAAACAATGTCATCTGGGTGATCGTAGATCGATTGACGAAAGTGTCGCACTTCCTTCCGAATAGGAATGATGATTCGGTGGATAAACTGGCAAAACTCTATGTAGAGAATATTGTTCGATTGCACGGTGTGCCCCACAGCATCGTGAGTGACCGAGATGGGCGGCTTACGTCCAATGACTGGAGGTTAGTACAATAAAGGTTGGGAACCAAGCTGAGTTTCAACACAGCCTTTCATCTGCAGACGGATGGTTAGACCGAGAGGGTCAACAGGATGATGGAGGACATGCTTCGCATGTGCGTCTTGGATTTCGGAAAGCAGTGGGAAGATCACCTGTACTTGGCGGAGTTTTCTTATAACAACAGCTACCAAGTAAGTATTCAAATGGCGGCCTTCAAGGCCCTATATGGTAGAAAATATCGCACGCCGTTGTCGTGGTTGTAAATAGGTGAGTCGAAGATGTAAAAATGACAAGAAGTGGAAGGCGCCACTTCGTTGGTATAAACAATTCGAGAATGATTGCTGATCACTCCAGACAGGCAGGCTAAATACTATAATGCCAAGCATCGGAACGTTTAGTTAGCTATTGGCGACTGGGTATATTTGAAGATTTAGCCATTCAAGGGTGTTTCGCGGGTAAGGCACTTGAAGAAGCTGAGCCCGAGTTATCTTGGACCGTTTGAGATTCTAGAGCGAATTAGTGAAGCAGCTTATCGACTGAAGTTATCAGTGGAATTTAGTGGTCTACACAATGTATTCCATATTTCGGTGTTGCGGAAGGCGGTGCAAGAGCCCTCGTAAGTTATTACGTTCTATCAAGTACCTGTTGATGATGGGTTGACGACGAAGGTCAAGCCCGTTCGCATTGAGGACTTTGAAGTCAAGCGACTTCGTAACAAAGACATCAAGATGGTAAAAGTCTGTTGGGAAAACTGCAGTTGTGAGGAGCTCTCGTGGGAGCGAGAGCAGACCATGCTTGAGGAGTATCCCGAGCTCTTCTTCTTAGGTACCGTTTAAGTATGAGTACTTTCTATTCCATAATTTCGGGACGAAATTCATTTAAGGGGGGGGGGGGAGTTGTAATGCCCCAAAACTCGGAAATGATCTGATAGCATCTTAAGGCCAATCTGAGGCCTGATAAGGGTCACACGACCTAGGACACGGGCGTGTCCATGGCCTTGTCCTGCTATGAGTTTGATGATTTTCCGCATGGTTGATGAAATGCAGTCGACAATCCTTGGAGGTCGAGAACATGACCTGAGACATAGACGTGTCCTGGGTCGTGTCCTGCTCGGGCTGTTAGCCAAGCTGTATCGAGAAAGTTACATGGCCTGGGACACGGGCGTGTCCTAGGGCGTGTCTGGCACATGGCCCGTGACACGAGCGTGTCACATGGCCATATCCTGTTCGGTATGCGATGGTTTCAATGTTGATTAAGGTACACGGCCTATGACACGGGCATGTCCATGGTTAATACGGGCGTGTCCCAAGCCGTGTCAGCGACCGTGTCCTATTCTGTATTTTCTGGTTCACGACGAGTGTGGAACACGGCCTTGGACACGGGCGTGTCGCAAGCTTTGTTCGGCCTAGGAAATTGATTTTAAGTGTGAATCATGGCCGTTCGTTTCCTTCTATTGGGATCTAATGGCCCAGATCTTTCCTTACTGATATAAGGCCGGGAATAGGGTTTGAAACCCTCATTCCTCTTTAAGCTTTCTCTTTCTAAAAGATTTAGAGAGAGGGGAGAGTAAGGAAGAAGGAGAAAGAGAAATTCGGCTGTCGGAGGAGCTTCGGAGCCCCAAATTGCAAGCCGAGTCCAGATCTACGGAGGCGAGGCCATTGCGGTGCTTTTCATCCGTCTAGATCTCCATGGCACCAAAGCGAGCCTCAAGGGTAATGTTTCTCTTCTTGGATATGTGAAGTCCTCTTCCTTTTTGCATAGGAAACCCGCTCTTGCTAGTGTGCGGTGAGTGTGAGGTTTTCCTTTGGGTTGACATGAATAGTCCCCGTTTTTTTGCATATAGAGTCCGGAATCAAAGTACGAACATATGCATGGTGTGTGAAGCCTACCCGGACAAGTTGGTCTGGATCGGTGATGTTTTCATTATGCTTGTAGTGCCGGAGAAGACCCCGTGCTGTTTTCTTTTCGGGTTTATACACGGTAGATTGCAGCATGGAGTCTTGGGGATTAACTCCAAGGTGCACCCATAAATCTTGGCAGAAGTGAAGTTCTGTCGTGTTGGTGGCCTTGGAGCCAGCCTTGTATATAGATGGGCTATGTACTGTTGTTTGATCGATATGTTGGGATTTGGTGAAGCTTGTCCTGCGTCGATGGCTAAATTACCGTGGCGAGGTGAGCAACGAGCTGGTGGAACCTTACCCACTCCAAGTGGTTCGGTTTAAGATGGCTTGGAGACGAGTCTAGGCTTCGGCTGAAAGGACTTTAATGCTCACGTGTTTGCCATCCTGGGGGCGGTGGTGGACTGCGGAGCGGACCGAGTTCAGACCGGGTTCACCGAGTAAGTTCCCTGAGAGTACGGGGTGCGTGGCCGTCCGTGCCAACACCTGTGGTGAGGTGTGCTAATGTTGTACTTTCACTATATTGTTTGGCTATGCTACTAACACTACTAGAAAACTGACTTTTAGACACGGCAGATTGCCGTGGCTAAAAGTCCAAAACCGTGGCTAAAGAATTTTAGCCACGGTCTACCCACGGAAAATGGGCGTGGGCAATGCGAGCGTGGCTAAAAGTCCAAACCGTGGCTAAAAGTCCAAAACCGTGGCTAATACTGGACTTTTAGCCACGGTTTGATTGTCGTGGCTAATACTGGACTTTTAGCCACGGTTTAATTGCCGTGGTTAAAGGGCCACTCATAACATAAAAAATTCAGGTCAGCCGCCGCCCCCGGTCGGCCGGCGCGCCGCCCCCGCGCCGCCCCCGCGCCGCCAGGCCGCCGCCGCCCGACCCCCGCCGCCATATTTATTTCAAATACTAATTGAAATAAATTCCTTATAAACCCAAAATTTCGTTTTGTTTTTGTGGTGTGGGACTAAATGTAGTCACGACCTTTTGCCACGGTTCAGGCAAACCGTGGCTAATACTAGACTTTTAGCCACGGTTCAGGCGAACCGTGGCTAAAAGTCCAATATTAGCCACAGATTAGTCAACCGTGGCTAATACTAGACTTTTAGCCACGGAATAAAAACCGTGGCTAATACTCACTATTAGCCACGATTTTTCCCCCGTGGCAAAAGAATTCGTGGCTAAAAGCCATTTTTCTAGTAGTGTAAACTGTAGGGAAGGAGCACCGCCACCCCAAATCCAGGATTGGGTCGTTATAATTTGGTCAGCTTTAGCTGACCGTTGCTTTTGTTTGCCACCGCTGAGTTGGAATATTGATTGCAGATGCTGCGGAGCCTAGTGGCAAATTGCAAGCTGAAGCCCTTGTTGCTGAGCCGTCCCTCAAAGGCCAATGCGAATGTTTACATTTATTCTCATGTGTGACCAACCTGCGTGCCGATGTTTGGAAGACACTATTTGTTTAAAGTAAACTCATGTAAGGCCATAAGACCAAGTACTTTGTGTATTTGTACGCTCTTTCCAACTTTGGGGTTTTTAGTGGACATTCATGCTGTTGCTTGGGTTCTTTTCTTTGCAACATTTAAAATGCTTCCGCTAGAATGTGCTCTGTGTAGGACGCGTGTTATTGGAAGGATGGTTTCATTTAGTAACCCTTCGGTCTGTCTGTGGTATATGGCGTCGGGCCCCTGCCGGACCTACTACTATATGTTATGTGACGGATTGGGGTGTTACACGCCTGTGGTCAAGCTGTCATGACCGTGACATCACCCATGACAAAGCCAGAAGTTTGTTATCACGCCGCGCCGAAGTCCATCTTCCACGCTAGCAGACACACCTAGAACACGCTCGTGCCCATCATGCCACACCCGTGTAATCTTTCAGGCCGTTGCAGAAGCTGTCAGAATTTCTTTTCGCAGAATATCTTATCCGCCACACCGCTAACATGCCCAGGTTACACGTCCTAGGGGGTGTTTAAGGGGGGCATGTTCATCAAATTTTCTTCCTATAAATATATGGCTCCGACTAAAGTTTAAAAGTGAACTGCTAGAGTTCCACATAGAGTTTATAAGTAGGGAACTTGTAGAGTTCCACATAGTTATACATAGTGTTTATGAGTAGCTTTTGAGTGATATTTTCCTAACCCTAATTTGGGTTCTCTAGTGGGTAACACTTTTTGATGTTATAAAATTTCAGTTTTCAAGTTATTATGCAACTTTATTTTTTTAGCTTAGTTTCCATTTCTGTTGAGGTAGGGTGTGTGCGTAAGTACTTTTTTTTTGTAATTCAAGTTTTACTACCACCCCCCATCCTAATGAGAGGCTAAGAAATTTTTAGAGCTTGTTTAAGATGAGTTGGGAAGGATATTATTTCTGCACTTTATAAGATTTTTAATTTTCCTACTACCACCCCTATCCCGATTACGAGGCTAAGAACTTTTTAGTACTCAACCGAGATATGTTGGGAAGGATATATATTTCTGCAATTTAAAATCTTATTTTCTAAATTAAGTTTTCTTCTTTTTCTACTACCACCCCCAACCCGCTGAGAGACTGAGAACTTTTTATCACTCGATTGAGATGAGCTTTGGGAAAGATATTATTTTTGCAATTTAAAACTCTATTTTCTTAATTAATAAAAACTTAAGATTTACCCAAGAATTAAATTGAGTGGAACCATACATACAGGTATATGGTTTTCATTTCCGTAATTCATAGCTATTAGCCGAAAGGTTCGTGTCCATAAATTGATCACTCTTAGGTAAAGATAAACTACACATCACTCTTGAAAGAGATGACCGTAAGCCTCCCGAGTTGAACCTTCGAATATCAGTAGAAGGTCAATAGAGGGGTTCACAACGTAATGCGTGCATTAAAGTATTTCGATTAAAGGACAAAAGTCCGGTCAAACTACCTTAATCTCAGGTGGATGTATCCTCGATAGAGGTGCATTCATTTTTAGGAAACCTCCACGGTCAAGTTCATTAATTAGTATAAAAATAGAGTTTTCTTGTTTGAAAATTATATTACAAAGTATGTCAAAAATCGAGAGCTAACTCCCTTATCTATTTTGAAAACTCTACGTATTACTTTTGTTTTCACTTTTAAAAAATCATTAACTATTTTTGATAAAATAATAGTTTCATTCCTTTAAATAGAGTACTCGACACAGATACGCGAAATAATACGACCTTGATATTTTAAAATAATATAATATTACTCAATTGGTATGCTTGCCTTAATCACAGTATATAAGTAAAAAAGATAGAACACACAAACACGTAATTTACTTATCTAACTTTCTTTTCAAATTAAAACTATCTCAACTTCTTACCTATCAATTTTTTGGCGCCGTTGTCAGAGATCATTTTTTGTTGATATTTGAAGTAAAAAGGAATCACTATTTCTTTTATCTTAGTTATTATTAACATCCACTTTTTTATTTAAAAAACCCACAAAAACACTATTGATTACAAAAGCTTTGTTTTTTTCTAAAAACTATTTTGTATTAACAAAACTTTTATTTTTGTTTTATTTTTATTTTGTGTTTAATCTTTATTTTTATAATAGTTTTTTAGTGCATAACCCGAAGAAACTCTTCACTTGATCATAATCATGACTTTGATTCTGAAATCGACCACACCTATCACATGCATTTTCGATCTCGTGACCAAAACTTAGCATTAAATCTGAAAAAGTCTATCAGAACCACGCACGTTGAAGCTATGATAGAACAAATTCCATTCGCAGCCCAGCAAAGGACTATGTCTTATTATACGCGACCGAATTTGGACGACACTGGGTCAATTATCGTTCGTCCCACGATTGCCAATAATAATTTTGAAATCAAATGTATCATAATCCAAATGATTCAAAACTCAGTACAATTTGATGGATTGCCAGATGAAGATCTCAACACTCATCTATCAAATTTCTTAAGAAATATGTGACACATTTAAAATAAATAGCATCACTGATGATGCCATTCATTTACATTTATTTCCATTTTCATTATGGACAAAAGCCAAGCAGTAGTTGAGTTCTCTACCTAGACGATCCATCACTACCTGGGCTGATATGAGTGAAAAATATTTAACAAAGTATTTTCCGCCTACTAAAACTCAAAATTACGTGCAAATATTTCTTCTTTTATTGAAGGAGAGTCTGAGTCTCTCTATAAGACTTGGGAAAGCTTTAAAGAATTTTTACATAGGTGTCTACATCATGCAATGTCATCTTGGCTCCAAGTGAAGACATTTTAAAATTGTTTGAATTTCCAAACCAGACAAATGATTGATGTTGCCGTCGGGGGAACGTTAAGAAATAAAACCTAGGAGGCCGCTCAAGCCTTGTTTGAGGAAATGGCCATGAATGCCTATCAGTGGAACGTGCATAGGTCACGCCCTAATAAACCAGCTAGGCTTTACGAGCTTAACGCTTCTTCCAAACACTCCAAGTAGAATATCTAACTAGGCAAGTAGCTGGAATATCGACTTCCTCCGCCACCCTTACTTGGAATTCCACTAATAATATAATTGAAGAACAAGTTGATTATATGGGGAATCCATATCGACCTCCTTCTTATAACCCAAATATTAATTCGTATAATAATATATAGAATCCAGGGTTTAGGAATCATCCAAATCTATAATGGAGCAACCCCAATAATGCTCTGCGCCCGCCTAATGCAAATCCAATTGGATTTGCACCAGAACCACCACCACATTCACAACCACTACGACCCGCCCCGATAGAAGACATCTTCACTAAATATGTCGTTACAAATGAGTCCAATATACGAAACCTGACCGAATAAATAAAAAATCTGGAAACTCAAATTGGACAGATTTCAAATATGATGTCAGAGCGCCAACATGGAGCTTTACAAGGGAATACGAAGCCAAATCCGCAGGAGACACACTTTGAAGTTGAAAGGAGGTATATTAACAGAATAAGGTAGAATCTGAATCTGAAAAAGGAGTTTCAACCCCACCTCCTCCTGTTTCTTCTTCTCTTAATACTACACCATGTATTTCTCCACCATCTGTAGGGTATTGCATCGACAATAACCTTGATTTGAAGAAGGGTCCCGTCAAGCAAAGAAGAATTGAGATTGTATTTGATGTTGCACTTTTAGTTATATACTTGTAGGTCTACATTGCCAAGTACACACCAATGTCAGGTTACAGTGGATCAGTAAACACAGTACTATACAATGTAATCCTTCATTGTGTAGGCCAATGTGTTGACTCATGTGTAATCTTTCTATTGAGGTGTACTTCAATTCCTAGTACATGAGAAGGATCAAGGAAGGACAGATACTTGAATTCACAAGGACGGGAATTTTACCCAAGTAAAATTTGGCGAGTATGGTAAGGGATATTCGTCGAAATCGTCGAGTATACTCATTGATACTCGTCGAATTCGTCGTGTATAGGTACCAACACTCGTCGAATTTGTCATATGTTCTTAGGGTAAATTCTCTGCGAATTGGAAAAATAGCTAAGTAAAATTCATCGAGTATCATCAAGTATACTCGTCGAATTCATCGAATGTATCTAATGATACTCGCCGAATTCGTCGAATATACTTGACGATACACGCCGAATTCGTCGAATTATCCCGACGTTACTTCTCTGGATTTTCCTAAGGCAAAAGCGTCGTGTAGATGGCATCATGTGCTTCGACAGCATCGAGTCTGCTAGCCTATACTTGACGAATTCGTCTAGTATAGAAGCTGATACTAGATGACTTCGTCGAGTAAGGCTTGAGGCTTGGCGTTGAGTGACTGGTTGGCTGTGCAATATTTCTCTAAGTCCTTTGTGTCGAATTTCACTGGGCCATTCGTCGGGTGCGTTGAGTGAGCTAGCTGATACTCGTCAAATTCGTCGAGTATACCAGTCGATACTCGTTGAATTCGTTGAGTATGATCTCCGCTTTGGCGTTTAGTGGATAGATGGCCCGAGCTGAATTTTGCCAAGTCATTTTCGTCGAATATCAATAACCAATCAGCGAGTATACTAACGATACTCGACTGACTTGGTTTTTTTCCTGACAGTTTTTCATTTTTCGGCTCGGGACTATTCGGCCATGCACAGTGTTTTCAAGGTTTCGTTTTTGGAATTTCTTTATATTCGTTGGAAGGGGGATCTCTACAAGTACATAAGGAGAATTCCTTTCCAATAATAATCGTGTTGTTGCTCTCAAAAATCAAAATCGAGAAAACTTTCCAAGATCGAAAATCTGTTGGCTCAGCTACAGTGGTTTTTGCGATTCTTCCGATCAGTCACCGACGTGCAGTGCGATTCGATATTCTTCAACCAATATGACTAGATCGCTTCTCTTTAAAGATCTCTATTACTCCAGTCCTAGTCGTTTGAAGATTCAAGATCTTCCAAAATTTCATATTCCGAGTTCTCCAAGATATTCAAGATCATCTATTTTCGAAGAACGACGACGTGAAGCTTTCAGATCTTGTCTAAGTTTATGCAAAATATTATTGTAAAATATTCATTTAATTTTGTAGGAGATTTTATTCGAGTTGTAGATCCGTTTGTGGATCGAGTTGTAGATCTATTTGTGGATTGAGTGGTAGATCCGTTTGTGGATTAAGTGGTAGATGTAACATCCCATTTCATACAAGACCCCTTGAACACGTTTTGAGTCAATAAAATTGACTCATGCTCCGTAAGCGTCTAGTGGGTTCAGTGAACATGATGCCACTCGACGAATTTAACTTAGAAAAAACTCAGAAAACTTTAGGTGTCGAGTGATCTCGATGCCATTTTAAAAGGCATCGAGTGAGCTCGACAAAAAATACTCGGGAAACTTTAGGCGTCGAGAGATCTCGATGCCATTCGACGAACCGTCGAGTGAACTCAACGCCACTCAAAACGGTGTTGAGTTGTCTCAACACACTCGACGACGTGTTACTTAGACGCTACGGGATGGTGTTGGCATTGAGTGGTCTCAACGCCACTCAATGCGGCGTTTAGTGGTCTCAATGCCACTCAACGCGGCATTGAGTGGTCTCAATGCCACTCAATGCCCTAACTTAGAAAAGTCTAGAATTCTGGCGGTGGTGAGTAGTGTCAATATCACTTAATGTGGCATTGAGTAGTGTCAACACCACTCAACGCCTTGACTTAGGATTGCTGGCGGCATTGAGTGGTGTCAACACCACTCAATACGGCATTGAGTGGTGTCGACACCACTCAACGCTTTTTACTTAAGTTTTTCTAGAGTACTGAAGGCGTTGGGTGGTGTCGACACCACTCAATGCAACATTGAGTGGTGTGCGTTGAGTGGTGTCAACACACTCAATGGTTTTGGACTTTGAGAAATCTTCAGTCTAACAAGTTGTGTTGGCTGATTCATTTTTATACCGGCTGAATCGGGTTCAGGATAAAATAGTGATGAGACATTTGGGATCTATCCCTGCAAATCAATTCCTCATTTCAAGAAAATATATTTATGGCAATAATTGGCGGTCCATTACATGGCTAACACGTGGCGTCATGGGGGGGGGGGGGTAAGACTCATGCTCAATGACGGCCGGCCATGCCCATCCACTCCTCTTAAGTCAAAGAAATTACACCAGCCAGCCTCACCTCCATTCCACCCCATCATCACCTTTAGTGAACCCTAAGGAGCCGAGGATTAGCCGGAGGAATCAGTAAATAAGCTAGCTCGCCGGAGCAAGGGTTGGCCATGGCGCATCACCACCAAACCTGCCGTCAAGCTCGTCTAAGGGTCCGTTTCTCCTCCCCTCCTTCTATGCTAGCTTTATAGCTCTTTTAAGAGAGATATTGCGCTCAAATGAGCCTGATACCATGTGAGAGGGAGCATGCCGAGCATTTCTCCTTGCTCGGGTTTACCGGAGGAGCCACCTCCAGCGGCCATGCCGCCGGGAAACGCAAGCCACCACCTCAATGGAGGTGGTGGTGATAATCGCTGGCAGAGGTGGCGTATAGAAGGCCGGGAAATACAAGATCTAACTGGTCAAGGTTGGGGCAATCTGGATCGTAAGCTCATTGGAGAAGATGAACCGATGCCCTTGAATTTTTATAGAATAATAAAAAGTCTATTTTCTGTCAAAGTTTATATAGTCACCTTGTATAGATTATTTAGGCCTCTTAGAGAAATTTCAGAAATAATACCCAACATGAAAGAGGTAGATATAAGTCTTACCTTTAATTTGACACCTTATACTTGAAATTTGGAACAATATTGCTCCCTAAAGGGCCATTCTACTAAGACTGGTCCTAGGCTAGGGCAAATGTTTAAATGAGTGCCCAAGCCAAACCATAAGTCCACATGTCATGAAATTTTTGACAAGCATTTGTTTATGCTAGACCTAGGTCTAGTCCAAAAATCATAATTTTTGGGATGCATGTTTCTATAGTTTTAATAGAAATATCATTTATTAAATAAATGGAATATAAGAAGATTCCCGCTTCTAAATGCCTCCAAATTTGGGTGGCATGGTCATTGGGTCATTATATGACCATTGTAAAAGTTGCAGGTCATTTGGACCTCTATATGTTGGGGAAATCCAACATGTATAGTGGAGGTAGATTTGTAAATATTGTGCCAAAATGAAAAAAATGAGAAGTTAGCCCATTTAGCCTAATTACTGTCCTTGGGATTTGGACAGAGACTTATAGGGATGAATTACACCTCCTATGAAAGGAGTGGGATTTTTGGGAGAAAAAATCCCATTATTTTGAATTAATGGAGAATAAGATCTTTTAGAAATAAAAATGAGATATAGGTCTACTGACCTTGTAAAATCTTAAAATTTGATACATGCCCTGATAGGATATTTTACATCTTTGGAAAAGTTATAAGTCTATTTGAGGATTATATCTTGTGTATATAGTAGATTTACAATTTTAACTTTTTGGGAAATTAATTTAAATGTAAGGGAAAATACTGTTGAAAATTATGGAAAACTTTATAGCATCCTATTTCTGTGATTAAAACCCAATATAATTATTTGAGAATTTTTGGATGATTACAAATGCTAAAAACCCTAGTAGTGACATTTTTGTAATGATGTCCATATGAAATTATGTTAGGCCAAATCACTGACTAAGATCATGAATTTTTGTCCTGAGTATTATTATATAAATTTTAATCACCAGTAATTTTCTAGGAATTTTTGGTAGTATATTTTAAGTACTTCATTTGGAAAATGGATTATTTATGGATTTAATCATAAATATAAAATATATTGAAATTCAAATTGGAAAATCATGATTTCTGATGAACAGACATTTTTAACCTAGATGAACCTCAAAAAATTTATTTAGACATAATGGACTACTGGTTAGAGCAGTTCATGTTCAAAGTGACCTAGGTAATTTAATTAATTAATTTAAATTATGGTCCAAAATAATTAGAAAGATGATGAAATTCTGAATGATCAATATTACATACATGACAAACCCATGATAAATAATTAGGGGAATTTGGCCCAAGGAATTCGAAATCATTTTGTTTGGGCTGGAATTAGGTCATGGGTTGCACTTAGATAAAGTAACAAATAACACTAGGACCCACAGGGGATATGATAGGAGGTTGGATTGAGAAGCGTATTGGGAAGTTGGAACCCTGGCTGGTGTCAAGTAGTACCGAGTGTTGGAGTGCAAAGTTTAAGGAAAGTAATTAGAATGGAGATCGTCAGAAGACCGTCATTCTCCCAATAATACCTTAAGTTATCAGGTTCACTCAAGAACAACATTAAGAGTTTTGTATTAATAATGGGTAAACAATAAAAAAAGTATGTGTCCTTGAGAAAGGGATCTTTGGGCTTCAACCCATCATAGTTCCTAGTGCCCCCGATATCCCTTCCCCGGGTATGCCTTGGATAGTCAAAGGACTAACCATAAATTGCTATGCCTAATAAGCGTTAGACAAGACTAGTCCAATTAGTTAAGGGAATGATGTGACAATCTCACCCGTATAGGGTTAGAGGTTACAGGATGAGTTTTTTCCTGCGAGCTGGAGGCTCGGATGTTTGGATACAGGACAGGTTTTGTCCTGTGAGCTTGAGGATCGGGTTGGAAACAAATTGCATGTGCATATAACATGTAAGTGGCAGGTCATGCGGTACTGGGCCATTCGTCATACCAATGGCAGTATGGTGACTCAGGTGAGGTGTGAGGGTTTGAGGGGCCAGTAGGTTATTTATACTGCGGTCTGAAGGACAATCCCCAAAAATTCACACCCGACCTAAAAGCTTGGTGGACTAGCAAGCGGTTTAGTACGTGGTGACTCTGGTGTGTTCTTCAGAGGCATACATAAGGTTTAGGCCTGGTAGTGTGTATACCTGCCTAGGAGTGGATACGCTCGCTCCACTGCTGCCGTAGCCACAATGGTAGTACCTGAGAGTTAAGCTAACTCCAAAAAGTGGGAACTAAAGTTCTGTGCGCATAAAGTAGCGTGGGTGAGTTGCAATTGTATGAATCATAATCCGCATACCATATCATACATACATACTTAGGACATATGCACCATAGACCCTTATCATATAAATTAGTATGAGCTCTTTTATATGATAAGTTAAATTTGTGAAACCTTAACTTACAAGTTTGTTTGAGCATTCATATAAGTTAAGGTACTCCTGTGATTATTGCATATCAGTAGATAGTTTTTTCCTGCTTCATTCTCTACTTTCCTTATAATATTTCCTTTCAGTACAGTTCTTTCTTACTTTACTTATACTATATAGAACTGTTAGAGTAGAGATATACTTGTTATTATATAATCTTGTTAGATTAGATTCACTGTCACCTTCTTTCCTTTTATAACCCTTATTATCCTCCGCTTCGTCCTCCCGCTCAGTATCTAGGAGTCGCGGGGGTGAGGCGAGGACAAAATGGCTTAGTCTTTATGACTAACGGTCGATTGTGACCGTATCATTTTAGGAGCTCGAGGAGCTGGAGCACCAGCAGGACGAGGTGGCAGGACATGAGGTGCTTCCACCACCACCTACTACTTCTACTGCAACCCAGCGTCAGGTGATGACGTGTGTACTGATGATTGATTATCTTTCGCTTGGTTAGATTTTGTGAGAGAGAGATTGATTACTATGGACTAGGCATAAGCCTTTTTCTCTTTCATTCTGTAATCGTTTTGGACTATTGGATCTCTTATTTTACTTATATTATGATGATGATGTGATGTAGACTTGATGTATAATTGCTTATATTGCTTCTCTTGTAGATTGGCCGATAGGTTGAATGATCGTACTAGCCGACAGGATCGGCGTATTACAGTGTCGACTAGCCCGTGTGCGCTAAGTGTCACCGTAAGGCGGTTGTTCTAGGCATAAGACCAAGTTCCCTCCTTGGTAGGGGGGGGGGGGGGTCTTACAAACTGGTATCACTAAACCAACGATCAGAAAGAAGCAGTCCACTCCACATGCCACCCCGCTCGGGCATTAGTTTACGGACAAACTATGCAGCAGAAGTAATGGTGTGCCCATGTGTAAAAGTCACAAAAAATAGTCCATTTAAGCAATGAGTAAGGCCACTCCTAATATACACCTTACATTTATGCAGCCCCCACATGTCATTGTACCGCAGGATGTGATCCCTCCCCCTCCGGCTACCACACCCTTCCAGTAGACGGAGATGGGGCAGACTCTGACGGTCATCCTCGACGCCTTCAAAGATCAGGAGGCCCTGACCCAACAGCCAAACCCGGGATCAAATTGGCTGAGTGCCTTCAAGAATCTGCCCCCCCAATATACCACGGGAAAGAGAATGCGGTAAAGATGGAGGAGTGGTTTGAGGCCATTCAAGAGATGCTTGCATGCATCAGCTGCCTTGTGAGGAAGGCAGTTCCTTTGGCGACTTCTGCACCGGATTCTCATGCAAAGAGATGGTGGAAGTCCATGCGGGACTCCAAGTATACAGATAGGGAGCTATCAGATATTTCTTGGGATTTGTTCAGTGAGGCCTTCTTGGATCACTTAGTGTCTATTATAGATAAAGATGAGTTGGAGGAGAGGTTTTTGAACCTCCGGAAGGGGACTAGATCAGTGACAGAGTACTAGAGGGAATTTTCCCATCTGGCTAGGTTCTCGGGGATACATGATCTGGATGATAGGAGGTATACAATGAGGTTCTATCGGGGGCTTAAGGACTCTACCAAGCAAGCTCTACTGTTCATTTCCAATGGCACTTCGACGCAGATCATAGAGATGGCTAAGAAGCTGGAGGCAGACCAGTTGATGGTACAGAGCATGGGAAAGAGACCATTGGATGGGTCATCCCACGGGGAGAGTAGTAGGGGCTCCCATAGTGGTAGAGTGATTAGCTACAAGAAGGGTCGGGGACGTTATCGTCCCAACTACATACATGAGCACGGGCCTCCTGCAGTACTAGATCCCCAGCCACTACAGGTACATGACCCGAGGGGACCGGAAGACCGTGGCCACCGATCGGTGATTAGCTTTAGATGCCAATAGCCGGTGCACATGATAGCTGATTGTCCTCAACAGTTCCATCCACCATCACCTCCTCCTCCACCTCTGGTAGACCCTCTGACACATCATGGCCGAGTTCGAAGATGAGGTTGAGGCCATTATGGTAGAGGACGTGGACAGGAGTAGATGTACGCTTTGGACCTCACCGAGCCAAGGAACCCTGAGAACATTATTACAGGTACTTAAAATTAATTGCATTCTAGCTTTCATTTTATAATACTTTGCCAACCTTAGTAGAACAATAAACATGTTATAATTCAAACAAAAACCCAAGAAACAGTCTTTATCAGTGGCAAGGCCGCTCATTCATTATTCGATACAGGTGCTTCACACTCGTTTATATCTGAAGCCTTCCATGAAGGACTAGCGGGCATAGACCGATTCACAGGCGTAACCAGGAGGGTGCATCTTCTAGACAGATCAGAGCTATTATAATCTACTAAGTGTAACATGGAGGCAAAAATTGGAGGAAAGACCTTCGAAGCGCCGGCGATGATCTTAAGAATGCCATACTTGAATCTGTTCTTAGGCATGACTTGGTTGCACTAGAAGTACGCCCGGATTGATTTCCCATCAAGGAGGATAACCTTACGACATGGGTATACTGACATCATTATTGAAGGTATTAGACCAATCTCCCATCTTCTATTATTATCTGTACAGGCTTTCAAGGCCTATGAGCAAGGGGAGGAGGTATAAATTATCGGTTTTGAGATGGAGGGAGCTGAAGCTTCTATTATTGATATTCCGGTGGTTAGGGATTTCTCCGATGTATTTCCGGAAAAATTGCCCGGATTGCCACCGAAGAGGGATCTGGACTTCCAGATTTATTTGGTGCCGAGAGCGAAGCCCGTATCTCAGACAACGTATAGGATGGACCCCAAGGAGCTTGCAGAGTTCAGGACCCAGTTACAGGAGCTAGTGGGGTCAGGATTTGTCAGACCTAGCTCATCACCATGCGGAGCACCCGTGCTATTCGTTAAGAAGAAGGATAGATTATTGCGACCCTGCATTGACTACCGGGAGCTGAACCAGTTGACAGTCCGGAACACATATTCGCTGCCCTTGATCGACGAGCTTTTTGACCAACTATAGGGAGCCTTTTGGTTCTCCAAGCTGGGTTTGAGGTCCGGGTACTATCAGTTGTGCATTTAGGAGGAGGATATCCCGAAGACAACCTTTAGTTCTCGGTATGGCCTATACGAGTTCCTGGTGATGCCCTTCGGACTCACAAATGCACCTTCCACAATTATGAGTCTAATGAACTGTGTCTTCGAGCCCTTCCTGGATAGATTTGTTATAGTCTTCATCGATGACATTCTGATCTAATCTCGGACAAAGGAGGAGCATACCCAACATTTGGCACTAGTGTTGGGCAAGCTGAGGGAGCATCAGATGGACGCAAAGTTCTCCAAGTGCCAGTTCTGGCTGCAGAAGGTAGCATTTTTGGGGCATACCATTAGCGGAGCTGGGTTGGCTGTGGACCCGACCAAGGTACAGGAAGTTCGAGATTGGCTGCGACCAAAGTCAGATTCAGATATACGCAGTTTCTTGGGACTGGTGGGATATTATCGCAAGTTCGTGGAGGGCTTCTCAAGGGTATCACTCCCCTTCACATCCTTGATGAAGAAGGATGCGGCTTTTACTTGGAGCGAGAAGTGCGAAGCAGCATTTCAAGAGTTGAAGGACAGGCTCACCTCTTCCCCCATCCTTGCACTTCCATCTGGGAAGGAAGGATTTCAAATTTATATCAACACACCATATCAGGGGATGGGTGAAGTCCCTATGCAACATGGACATGGCATTGTATATGCTTCAAGACAGCTGAAGAAGCACGAATAGAACTACCCCGTACATGATTTGGAGCTCGGGGATATGATATTCGCATTAAAGACTTGGAGGCATTACTTGTATGGGGTTCATTGTGATATCTTCTCAGATCAAAAGAACCTCAAATATATTGACACGCAGAAAGATCTAAACATGCGCCAATGGAGATGGCTTGAGTTCCTGTGCGACTATGAGTACAAGATGCATTATCACCCGGGGAAGGCGAACACTGTGGCGGATGCCTTGAGCATGAGAGCCGGCACTACTAGATCGGAGCCCCGCGTGATGGCTATGGAGCTGGTACGGATGCTGGAGGATATGCACATTACCATGGTTTCCAGAGCTGAGCCAAATGTTCATCAGGAGTACTTGAACTCCTTGGTCATCGAGTGTGACCTATGGGAGAGCATCAGGACACAACAGAGGCTGGATGCGGATTTGGAGCCAGTATTAATAGACTTGGAAGGGGGAAAGTCGGAGGACTATGCTTTGCGTGATGACCTCGTTCATTATCGGGGCCATGTCTATATACCTGCAGGAGGCGGTGTCCGGGAGGACATACTCAGGGAGGCACACTGTTCTCAGTACTTAGTGCACCCCGGTATCACCAAGATGACAACGGATCTGCGGAGGAGCATATACTGTCCATGGATGAAGAGGGAAATTATATATTATGTGACACATTGCGAGACCTACTAGCGGGTAAAGATAGAGTGCAAGAGCCCAGGAGGGTTACTACAGTCATTACCGGTGCCAGAGTGGAAGTTTGAGGATATATCTATGGACTTCGTGCACGGATTGCCTCACTCCCACTTTGGGAACGACTCTATATGGGTCATTATCGATAGACTGACCAAGGTAGCCCAGTTTATACCAATCAGGAAGGACATCCCAGTTACTGTCTTGGTGAGGTTATTTGAGGAACAGTTCGTCAGGTACCACAACGTCCCCAGGATGATTGTCTCGGATCGTGACGATTGGTTCACTTCTAGGGAGTGGAGAGCGGTGCAAGCATACTTGGGTTCTCAGCTTGCTTTTAGTACCGCTTTCTATCCGCAGACCGACGACCAGATACAACGGACCAACCAAACTATGGAGGATCTGCTACGTTTATGTATACTGAACACGAGGAACCCCTGGGAGAAAGTGTTTCCCCTGATTGAATTCTCCTACAACAACAGTACTAGGCGAGCATTGGGATGGAACCATATGAGGCTCTATACGACAGGAAGTGTCAGACACCACTATCTTCAGTCCAGGATGAGGACCCTTGGGCACTTGGGTCGGTCTATATTGAGGATACGAATGCTCAGATATAGTTAATTAGGGATCGAATGCTGGAGGCACAAAGTAGGCAGGACAAGTACTACTATGTGAGGCATCAGAAGGTGGAGTTTTAGGTGGGGGACAAGGTTTTCTTGAAGATACAACCGGTGCATGGTATCTCGCGGGTGTGGAGGAACAAAAAGCTCAGCCCTCGATTTATGAGACCATACTTGATCCAAGAGCGGATCGGTCCTTTGGCTTATAGGTTGGAGCTGCCGCCTGAGTTAGTGGCTTTGCATGACGTCTTCCATGTCTCTTCACTTCGGAGAGCTCTCCTTCGACCAGAGCAACATATTACTACTACAGTAGGCCCGGTAGCACCTGATAGATCAGTCTGTTTAGAGCCAATTCGAATCGATGATACATCGAATCGAGTACTATGGAAGAAGAAGGTTCCCTTGGTCAAGGTGTTATGGTCCAACCACAGACGGGAAGAGCACACCTAGGAGCCGATGGATCTGATATGTGAACGGTACCCCGAGCTTTTTGTCTCAGGTACCTTTTAATTATGTTTAAAGTCCTTAAAATTCTTGTGCATAGAAAACCCGTATACCCGTACTCAAATTTCGGGGACAAAATTATTATTTTTGTTTATTGAGATTTGTAACATCCCATTTCGTACTAGATCCCTTGAACATGTTTTGAGTCAATAAAATTGACTCATGCTCGGGAAGCGTCGAGTGGGTCAAGTGAATACGATGCCACTCGAAGAATTTAACTTAGAAAATACTCGGAAAACTTTAGGCATCGAGTGATCTCGATGCCATTTGAAAAGGCATCAAGTGAGCTCGACAAAAAATACCCTGAAAACTTTAGGCGTCAAGTGATCTCGACGCCATTCGACGAAGCATCGAGTGAACTTGATGCCACTCAACGCGGCATTGAGTGGTCTCAACACACTCGACACTGTGTTACTTAGACGCTACAGGATAGTGTTGGCATTGAGTGGTCTCAATGCCACTTAACGCGACGTTTAGTGGTCTCAATGCCACTCAATGCCTTAACTTGGAAAAGTCTAGAATGCTGGCGGCGTTGAGTGGTGTCAACACCACTCAACGCGGCGTTGAGTGGTGTCGACACCACCCAACGCCTTGACTTAGGATTGCTGGTGGCATTGAGTGGTATCGAAACCACTAAACGCCTTGACTTAGGATTGCTGGCGGTGATGAGTGGTGTCAACACCACTCAACGTGGCGTTGAGTGGTGTCGACTCCACTTAACGCCTTGACTTAGGATTGTTGACGGCGTTGAGTGGTGTAGACACCACTCAACTCTTTTTACTTAAGTTTTTCTAGAGTACTGAAGGCGTTGAGTGGTGTTGACACTACTAAATGCTGCGTTGAGTGGTGTCAACACCACTCAACCCTTTTGGACTTGGCCAGTTAATTTTTATACCAGCTGAATCGGGTTCAGGATAAAATAGTGATGGGACATTTGAGATCTATCTCTGTTGGAAACCTAGTTCTAATTTGGGCAAGGATCACTATTAGCCTTGCTTAGATTGACACACATTGCATAGTCATGGGCCATAGCTTTATTTCCAGATTTTCCTCAGAAGGACTCTCCAGAATTGCTGAAAGAATTCCAAGAAATGCAGTTGTGATAAAGTCAGGAATTCAGGTCGACGAAAGTCGAACTCAGGTCGACAAACTCAGAGTTCCATCTCTGAGCTGAGCTCGACAAAATTCGAGCTCAGGTCGACGATCTCTGATCTCAAGACAGAAGTTCAGTTTGATGAAATCCAATTCAGCTCGACAAACTCTTAGCTCTGGTTGACGATCTTCGACCTCAAGTCAAAAATTCAGCTCGATGATTTTTGAGCTGAGATCGACAATCTACGAGCTCCGGTCAACGAAATCTGTGCAGTTTTTCCAGGCCTATTTTTTATAGCTGGAAGATTATCTTAAGGATTAATGACAGTCATTTAAAGCCCAGAACATTTAATGCTAACCATTCCTAATGGAAATAGCCGTTTAAAGTAACAATAAATGTGGGTTGTTTCAGAAATTAATTCTGATTTATTTTCCTAGGATTTTTCTACTCTCGGGAATGCTTCAAGCCGTTTCAGTCATAAAGAATTCAAATATCTGAATTCTTTAGGGGAATATAATAATACAGCTTTTTAAAAGGCAAGTAGAGAAGATAGAGACAGTAACAGAGAATAGAGATCTTCATCTAGAGAATAACATAAAGTTACAGAGTTCTTCATCTGCTCCAAGCTTTCAAAAGGACACAAATCAATATCTGTCTGAAAAGCTTGCTGGAGATCAACAACATTTGAAGGCCTACACCCTGAGCAAAGCTTCTTCCTTCCCGAACCATTCAACATTTCAGGGGGAGCATTGACAACAGCAATCCACTAGTCTTCTCTATTGTTTAGAGAAAGAGAAGACACCATAAACTCTCTTCATCCCACCGTACAAAGGGTTTTAACTCCCTTCAAAAGTTAGCTTTTGGTTGTCAAGTCTCTGATCAAAAGACTTGGTTTGGTTTTTGGGCACCTGATCAAAAGCCTAAAGGGTTGTGAGATCTCCCTGTAAATAGATCTTATGGTGGCAGTCACCTGATCAAAACCTGCTAGTGGTTTCCTACCAGGGTGGTAGAAGAGTGGATGTACCTAGGTTGGGGAACCACTATAATCCTTGTGTCGTCTTTGCTTGCTTGCTCTATTTCATTTAGTTTATGTGCTGTGATTTATTTTTGTATTTATCTCTTATGTAAAATTTAGATCTATCCCCTAACTTTTAATTGGTATAAGAGAATTATCAATTGCCTAAGTTATCTTTCAATCTCTACAGCAAATCTATTCCTCATTTCAAGAAAATATATTTATGGCAATAACTGGCGGTCCATTACATGCTGACACGTGGCGGCATGGGGGAGAATAATGCTCAATGATGGCCGATGATGCCTAGCCACTCCTCTTAAGTCAAAGCCATTAAACTAGCTATCCTCACATCCATTACACCCCACAATCACCTTCAATGAACCCCAAGGAGCAGAGGATTAGCCAGAGGAATCAACAAACAAGCTAGCTCGCCGGAGCAAGGGTCGACCGTGGTGCATCACCACCAAACCCGCCTTTAAGCTTGTCTAAGGGTCCGTTTCTCCTCCCCTCCTTCTGTGCTAGTTGTCTAGATATTTTAGGATACATATTGGGCTCAAATGAGCCTCATTCCATGTGAGAGGGAGCATGCTGAGCATTTCTCCTTGCTCGGGTTCGTCGGAGGAGCCACCTCCGGCGGGCATGCCGCCGGGAAACGCAAGCCACCACCTCAATGGAGGTGGTGGTGACAATCACCGGCGGTGGTGGAGGCCAGAAGGCCGGGAAATACAAGATCTAGCTGGTCCAGACTGGGGTAATCTGGACCTTAGGCTCATTGGAGAAGATGAACCGATGCCCTTGAATTTTTATGGAATAATAAAAAGTCTATTTTCTATCCCAGTTTATACAATTACCTTATATAGATTATTTATGACTCTTAGAGGCATTTTCAAAAATAATACCCAACATGAAAAAGGTAGATATAAGTCTTACCTTTAATTTGACACATTAAACTTGAAATGTGGAGCAATATTATTCCCTGTAGGGCCATTCTACTAAGACTGGTCCTAGGCTAGGGCAAATGTTTAAATGAGTGCCCAAGCCAAACCATAAGTCCACATGTCATGAAATTTTGGACAAGCATGTGGTTATGCTAGACCTAGGTATAGTCCAAAAATTAGAATTTTTGGGATGTATTTTTCTATAGTTTTAATAGAAATATCATTTATTAAATAAATGGAATATAGGAAGATTCCCTCTTATAAATGCTTCCAAATTTGGGTGGCATGGCCATTGGGTCATTATATGACCATGGTAAAAGTTGTAGTTCATTTGGACCTCTATATGTTTGGGAAATCTAACATGCATGGTGGAGGTAGATTTATAAATATTGTGCCAAAATGTAAAAATGGGAAGTTAGCCCATTTAGACCAATTAATGTCCATAGGATTTTGGACAGAGACTTATAGGGATGAATTACACCTCCCATGGAAGGAGTGGGATTTTTTGGAACAAAAATCCCATTATTTTGAATTAATGGAGAATAAGATCTTTTAGAAATAAAAATGAGATATAGGTCTACTGACCTTGTAAAATTCTAAAATTTTGATACATGCTCTAATAGGACATTTGACATCTCTAGAAAAGGTTATAAGTCTATTTGAGGATTATATCTTGTGTATATAGTAGATTTACAATTTTACACTTTTTGGAAATTAATTTAAAAGTAAGGAAAGATACTGTTGAAAATTATGGAAAAATTTATAGCATCTTATTATTGCGATTAAAACCAATATAATTATTTGAGAATTTTTTGATGATTACATATGCTGAAAACTCTAGTAGTGGCATTTTGGTAATGATGTTCATATGAAATTATGTTAGGCCAAATCACTGACTAATATCATGAATTTATGTCCTGAGTATTATTATATCAATTTTAATCACCAGTAATTTTATAGAAATTTTTGGCAATATATTTTAAGTACTTCATTTGGAAAATGGATTATTTATAGATTTAATCATAAATAGAAAATATATGGAAATTCAAATTGCAAAATCATGATTTTTGATGAACAGACATTTTTAACCTAGATAAACCTCAGATAATTTATTTAGACATAATGGACCACTTGTTAGAGTAGTTCATGTATAAAGTGACCTAGGTCACTTAATTAATTAATTTAAAGTATGATCCAAAATAATTAGAAAGATAATGAAATTCTGAATGATCAATATTACATACATGACCAACCCATGATAAATAATTTGGGGCATTTGGCCCAAGGAATTGAAAGTCATTTCGTTTGGGCTGGAATTAGGTCATGAGTTACGCTTAGATAAAGTAATATATAACACTAGGACCCACAAGGGATATGATAGGAGCTTGGATTGAGAAGCATATTGGGAAGTTGGAACCCTAGTTGGTGTCAAGTAATAACGAGTGTTAGAGTGCAAAGCCCAAGGAAAGTAATTAGAATAGAGACCGGCGGAAGACCGTCATTCTCCCAATAATACCTTAAGTCATCAGGTTCACTCAAGAGCAACATTGTGAGTTGGATATTAATAATGGGTAAACACTAATAAAAGTAAGTGTCCTTGAGAAAGGGAGCTTTGGGATTCAGCCCATCATAGTTCCTAGTTCCCTCGAGAGCCCTTCACCGGGTATGCCTTGGGCGGTCCAAGGACTAACCATAAGTTGTTATGCCTAATAAGCATTAGACAAGACTAGTCTAATAGGTTAAGGGAACGATGTAACAATCTCACCCATATAGGGTTGGAGGTTACAGGATGGGTTTTGTCCTGCGAGCTGGAGGCTCAGATGTTTGGATACATGATGGGTTTTTTCCTGTGAGCTAGAGGCTTGGGTTGGAAACAAATTGCATGTGCATAAAATATATTAATGGCTGGTCATGCAGAACTGGGCCAATCATCACACCGATTGTAGTTCGGTGACTCAGGTGAGGTGTGAGGGTTTAAGGGGCCAGTAGAATGTTTATACTGCGGTTTGAAGGACAATCCCTGAAAACACACACCCGACCTAAAAGTCTGGTGGACTAGCCAGCGGTTTAGTACGTGGTGACTCTGGTGTGTTCTTCAGAGGCGTACGGAAGGTCTAGGCATGGTAGTGTGTATACCAACCTAGGAGTGGAGATGCCCACTCCACTGCTACCATAGACACAACGGTAGTACCTAAGAGTTAAGCTAACTCCAAAAAGTAGGAACTAATGGTCTGTGAGCATAGAGTCATGTGGGTGAATTGCACTTGTATGAATTATAACCCGCATACCGTACCATACATACATACTTAGGACATACGCACCATAGATCCTTATCATATAAATTAGTATGAGCTATTTTATATGATAAGTTAAATTTGTGAAACCTTCACTTATAAGTTTATATGGGCATTCATATTAGTTAAGGTACTCCTGTGATTATAGCTTAGCAGTAGATAGTTTTTTCTCCCGCTCCGTTCTCAACTTTGCTTACAGTATTTCTTTTCAGTACAGTTCTTTCTTACTTTACTTGTACTATATAGAACTGTTAGAGTAGAGATATACTTGTTATTACATAATCTTGTTAGATAGATTTACTGTCACCTGCTTTCATTTTATACCCCTTGTTGTTCTCCACTTCGTCCTCCCGCTCGGTACCTAGGAGTCGCGGGGGTGATGCGAGGACAGAATGGCTTAGTCTTTATGACTAACGGTCGGTTGTGACCGTATCATTTTAGGAGCTCGAGGAGCCTGAGCACCAACAGGATGAGGTGGAAGGACATGAGGAGCTGACACCACATACTACTACTTTTATTGCAACCTAGTGTCAGGTGATGACGTGTATACTGATGATAGATTAGCTACTGTTTGGTTAGATTTTGTGAGAGATTGATTGATTACTATGTATTGGGCATAAGCCCTTTTCTCTTTTATTCTGTACTCGCTATGGACTATTGGATCTTTCATTTTACTTATATTATAATGATGCTGTGATGTGGACTTGATGTATAATTGCTTATATTACTTCTCTTCTCGATTGGCTGATAGGTTGAATGACCGTACTAGCCGGCAGGATCGGCGTCTTGCGGTGTCGAATAGCCCGTGTGCGCTAAGTGTCACCGTAAGACAGCGGTTTTGGGCATAAGACCGGGTTACCTCCTTGGTAGGGGGGGGGGGGTATTATAGTAGATCCATTTATGGATCGATTGGTAGATCTATTTTTGGATCGAGTTGTAGATCCGGTTATGGATCGGGTGGTAGGAGCGTCATCTCCGAGTTATAGGAGTTGCGGCTCTAAGATGTAAGATTTGTGGAAATCTGAGTTTGGTGAAGTAGCCAAATCTAGCCCTTTGTGGTAGATAGGCGAGGCAGGAAAGTGGATGTACCAAACTCCGGGAACCACTATAAATCTCGGTGTTTGTGTGCTTAATTTTTAAGTAAATTTTATTTTGTGAAAAGACAAACATCACATATTCACCCCCCTCTAGGTGATTTAGGTAGAAACTAGATAATTTCAATTGGTATAAGAGGGGCGTTTTGTTCGATATAAGGTTTACACCTTGAACAAGATCCCTATTCTAGCATTAAGTGATTCCGTCTAGTAACCATGGACAAAAGTAAAGACATTTCTTCGATGAAGTTACTAGTGTGCACGAAAGAGAACTTTCCCATATGGAAAGAAAGAGTCTGGTTCTTCATGGAAGCTGTAGATCAAAGAATTTTTCAAATTGTGGAAGAAGGACTGCATATACCGACACAAGCTTCAGCTCTGAACCCAGTTATCTTGATTCACAAAAAGATGATGGATCTCATAAAGGATGAAATTGCCTTTGTCTCCTTGGACAAGAAGGCTAAGAATATTATCACAAGTGCAGTGAACGACTCGATGTTACAAAATTTATTCCACTACAAATCTGCCAAAGAAATCTGGGAATGCCTAGTTGTTCTGATGGAAGGAACAGAAGAAGTTAGATACGACCGCAGATCATTGCTGAATCAAGAGTACGAAGCGTTCAAGCAAAGATCAAATGATACCATTACTGACAACTTCGAGAAGTTCTTCAAGATCGTGAACAGTCTCAGAAACTACGACCGCAAATTCACTAATGGCGAACTAAACGATAAGTTTCTCAGATCCTTGACAAAGGAATGGGACACTAAAGTGGTTGCCATCAGGGAGTTTGGAAAGTCGCCTAAGATTGACCCTCAGAACCTCTTTGGAAAATTACTCTCCTACGAATTACAGATAAACACCAAAAAGAAGGAGGAGCAAAGCAACCGGACTTACAACAAAGAGAAGTTGGTAGCTCTAAAGGCTGAAGGTTCAAGAATGTCCAAAGTTATGTCACCAGTAAGAACTCATGCCCCATACACTCCAGAATACTCCTAGCCTAGTACGTCAGGATCTGAGCTATCAGATGGAGAGTTCTCTCATATCTAAGCAGTTCAAGAAACTGCTCAGACAGAGCAGACAGATGAAGAATCAGTCATTCTCATCTGACTTCAGGAAATCCCATCGTGATGGTGATTGTTCCAAAAAAGCTACAACCGAGAGGACATGTACAAATATAAACAAAACAAACATTATTCCTCTAACATTGTGTGTTATTATTACAACAAGGCAGGACACATGATTATGGAGTGTCAGTACAAGAGGAAGTAAGGCTCGGAAAAAGAGGAGAAGAGATCCTTCAAGGGAAAGATAAAAGAAGAAAAGAGCTTCGTCGCCAAGAAGTCCAAGACTCTTAGTGACAGTGACTCAAGCGGGTCCAGCTCAGAGAATGAGGAAGCATACTTCGGGATTATGGGTCAATCAGACGAGAAAGTTGGCAACTCCGAGTACCACGGGAAGGTAAACTCGCACACAATACTATCTGAGTCGGATACCTCCTCAAATGTTCATGAAGGTTATTCTTCTAAGGAAGAGGATTCTGAATTAATGATTCAGCACGAGAACCTTTTGAAAGTATTTGACAGATGACGCAATATAATAAAAATGCAGTTGAAAGAGATTGCCTCCCTCAAGGCAGTGGAAACCAGTCTGAAGGAGGAAATTGCAAAATTATTTCCTCTCAGAGAGAAAGTCCACTCCTTGAAAGAGGAAATCAAAGGCTCTGCTAAAACATTGAGTCTGAAGGAGAAATACCTTGATGAGCTAGAAGAAAAGCACTTGGTGGAGAGAAAACTTGTGGAAAGTTACTCCAAGCCGAAGACTATTCTTCCTCTCATCGATGAGTTTTCCGCTCCGAATAAGTGTAGTGGTCTTGGACATAAAGCTGGTAAAGGTAAGGATGCCAAGAAAACCAGTGCCAAAGAAAAGGGGAAGGCACCTCTATATCAACCCTCATTTAGGAAGGTAATCATCCCGACGAACAAGTTTGACCTTGAGTCATCCTACGGTCATCTTGTTAGGCCTACCTATGTAGAGCCCAAGAAGCGATACCAGGTATGGATCCGTCCCCGAGACTATGGTGCCAGTGTTTTCAAAGCACCTTATGAAGAGATTGAACTCAAGAGTTATGGTTCTTATGTTCATGGACATAACCATAAGAGGGCAAAAACTTTTTTACCTAAGGCAAAGGAGATGGAGAAGCCCGGTGTATGCTGTAATCAGGAGGCTTCCACCTCTAAGTATGTTGTCCTTGTTAGACCTCACATTCAAAAGGTAAAGCAGGAATACAAGAGAAGGTACAACATGTTTGATTGTTGGTGCTGCGGTAAAATTGGTCATTTTGGCGCAGATTGTTGGTTTAACACTACTAATTTTGAAACTCCACGAGTTAAACCTGAGAGAAGAACCACTCGCAAAGTTAATGTTTTTTGTGGTGGTAAGCTGAAAAGGAACCAAGGACCCAAATATGTTTGGGTTCCTAAGGTAAAGTGATTTGTCATTGCTGGTATATCGAAAGGCCAACAAAAATCCCATTTGGTATTTGGACAACGGATGCTCTCGACATATGACCAGGACAAGAAGCCTACTGCGTGAATTTACCCAAGTCAAAGACGGACCAAAAGTCATCTTTGGAGGTTCAGACAGGGGAATTACTAATGGCTACAGTATGATTTCCAACGAAATAGTTTCTTTCACAGACGTGACTTATGTTGAAGGATTATAACATAATTTGATAAGCATAAGTCAACTATGTGATAAAGGCTATATCGTTGAGTTTTACAAGGACAAGTGTCTGATAAAGTCATCTGCTAATTTGGAGATGATCTTAACAGACACTTAGAGTAGAAATATATATATTTTAAATTTTCTATCTTTAGACAATTCTACCCTTGTGTGCTTTTTGGCTAAAAGTAGTGAGTCTCTTTGTGACTAATGACACAAGATATTAGCACATATTAATTTCAAAACAATAAATATGTTATTTTCTCACAACTTAGTGCGAGATTCCCCCAACATTAAGTGGCTTAAAGAGAGTCCGTGTCACTCATGCCAAATGGGTAAGCAGACAAGGGCTACCTTCAAGGGTATTGCTGAAAAATATTCTTTAAGAAGTCTATACTTACTTCATATGGACTTATTCGGTCCTATGCCTATTCACAGTTTAGGAGGTAAGGTCTACACGTTAGTAATTATTGACGATTACTCTCGGTTTACTTGGGTGTTCTTTTTGAAACACAAGTCAGACACCTTTGACTCATTCACTAGTTTTGTCCGGCAAATTCAGAACGAATTAAACTGCTCAGTTGTCAAAATCAGAAGTGATTACAGAATAGAATTTGAGTCTAGTGCGATGACTAAACTTTGTGGAAGTCAAGGTATCTTTCATGAGTTTTCCTCCCCGCGTACTCCACAACAAAATGGAGTTACAAAGAGAAGGAATGGAACCCAAATTTAAGCATGTACAACTATATTGAACGACGCTTCACTTCCAGAGTAATTCTGGGCTGAAGCAGTCAATACAACATGCCACATACAAAACAGAGCACTCATTAACAAAAGCAATCATATGACCCCCTATGAGCTATTGAAGGACAGAAAACCGACTGTGTCCTATTTTAGAATCTTTGGAAGTAAGTTCTTCGTTCTTTATAATGGGAAGTTGTAACACCCCTATCCGTCACATAGCATATAACAGTAGGTCCGGCCGGGGCCCGACGCCATATACTGTGGACAGACCGGTTGGTTACGCGTTGAAACCACACAACCAATCAGAGCGTCCTACACAACACCTAGCGGAAGCAAATTTAATTAAGTTGCAAAAAGATAAGAACCCTGCCACAAAGCATGAATGTCCACTACAACCCAGGAATGAGTACATACACAAAAGAGAACTGGCCTTAGGGCCTTACAATGTTCATTTAACAAAATAGTGTCTTCCAAACCTCGGCACGCAGGCCGGCCACACATGAGTACAAGAGGTAAAACACTCAAAACAAGGCCTTCGAGGGCCAGCACAGCAACTTGGGCTTTAGCCCGCTATTTACCTCTCGGCTCCGCAGCACCTGCAAGCAACAACCCACCGCACGGTGGTAAACAAAGGCAACGGTCAGCAATGCTGACCAAATTATAACGATTCCGCCCCCAAACCGGGGCGACAAAGCTTCTTCCCTGCACTTGTTAGCAAAACACGTAACACAGCCAAACAAGCATCTCAACATAGGTGCACGCTCTCACGGCTGTACACCCCGTGCTCTCAGGGCACTTACTCGGCGAAGCCAGTCCGAACCCCGTCCGGTCCTCGACTCCACCACCACCCCCAGGATGGCAATCTTTGTGAGCATTTAGTCTTCTCAGCCGCAGCCTAGACTCGATCTCCAAATCTCAGTAAGTCCCACGTAAACTTTAGGTCGCTTTAACCGAGCAGGTGGAGCGGGTAGAGGGCTACTAGTCCGTTGCTCACTCCGCCACTGCCATTTGGCCCTTTGGCGCGGACCTAGCTTTCCCCAGTCCCAAACAACGATCAAACATGGTACTTAGCCCTGCTAAGTACCCGGTTGGCTCCCAGGCCACCGATATGACAGAACTACATTTCCGTCCAAGATTTCCGGGTGCACCTCGGGTTTCATCCCCAAGGCTCCCTGCCGCAATCAAACATGATACATAGCCCCGCTATGTTCCCGGCTGGAACCCAGGCCACCGAGATGGCAGAACTTCGTTCTCGCCCAGATTTCCGGGTGCACCTCGGGGTTAATCCCCAAGATTCCCTGATGCATTCTACCGCATAGCAACCCGAAAACAACCACAACGCTCGGAGTCTTCTCCGGCTAAAATATGCATAGCAAAACATCACCGATCCGGAACACACGTCCGGGTAGGCTTCACACAACATGCCTATGTCTGTACTACGATTCCGGACTCTAACAAGGGGGACTTTACTTATCTACCCCAAGGAATACCACGATCTCGCCGCACACTCGCGGGAGAGGGGTTTTCCCATGCAAAGGAAGAAGAGCTTCACATGCTCAAGAAGAGAATCGTTACCCTCGAAGATTTCCGCGGCGCCATGAAAATGTAGTCGGATGGAAAGCTTCGCCTCGCCCTTGCCTTCGAGGATCCGGACTCGGATCGCGAATCGGGGCTCCGGAGCTCCTCCGGCGGTCGGATCTTGGGCTCCTCCTTCCTCTTGCTCTCCCTTCTCTCTAAACACTTAGAGAGAGAGTGGACCAAAGAAAATGAGGATTCAAAACCCTAATCCCGGCTAATAACCCCCCAGGAGCAGCCCCCACCGTCGGATCCAGATCCAAGGGAACGGACGGCCGAGATTAGATCCAAAATCCCAAAAACTGGGCCGAACACGGCTTGACACACGACCGTGTGTCTGGCCGTGTAGCTCAGTCGCCGATCGACACGGCTCCTGACACGGCCGTGTGCCACGGGCCGTGTTAGCTGGAGCTTCAGGACGATCATCGGGCTTCCAGAACACGGCTTCGAACACGGCCGTGTTTGAGGCCGTGTGCCCCACACACGGCTTGAGACACGGCCGTGTGTCTCAGGCCGTGTACTTCTCTGACTCGAGACTGCACAAAACCACACCTGACCACTGAACACGGGTAGGCACACGGCCGTGTGCCTGGCCGTGTGCCCCTGTTCAGACCTCCAAAGGTGCTGATTGATCGCCCCACGATCATCTCCGAGGTTGGGGTCTTACAACTCCCTCCCCCTTAAGAGAATTTCGTCCCGAAATTAAGAACAGAGACTACACAAAACAAAAACATAACGAGTACCTGAGGGGAACAACTCGGGGTACTCCTCGCGCATTGTCTGCTCTCGCTCCCAAGAGAGCTCCTCGCGCCCGCAGTTATCCCAACGGACCTTCACCATTCTGATTTCTTTATTCCGAAGCCGCTTGACTTCGAAATCCTCAATAGATATGGGCTTGACTTTCGTTGTCAACCCTTCCTCAACCGGTACTTGATCAGCCGCGATCACCTGCGAAGGCTCTTACACCGCCTTCCGCAACACAGAAATGTGGAACACATCATGTAATCCACTCAACTCCACTGATAGATTCAAACGGTATGCAGCTTCGCCGACTCGCTCCAGGACCTCAAAAGGTCCAAGGTACCTTGGGCTCAGCTTCTTCAAGCGTCTCACCCGCGAAACCCCCTTGAACGGCTTCACTTTCCGGTATACCCAATCGCCTACCGCGAACTCCACGTTCCGGTGCTGAGCATTGTAATACTTCGCTTGCCGGTCCTGAGCGATCAACAAGTGCTCCCGAATGATCCGCACTAACGAGGTAGCACTCTCCACCTCCTGCTTCTTGTACAACCTTGCCTCACCCGTTTCAAGCCATGATAACGGCGTGCGACACTTCCTACCATACAGGGCCTCGAAGGGCGCCATTTGTATGCTCGCTTGGTAGCTGTTGTTGTACGCGAACTCCACCAAATAAAGGTGGTCTTCCCAATGCTTCCCGAAGTCTAGAACACACATGCGGAGCATGTCCTCCATCGTTTTATTAACCCTCTCGGTCTGCCCATCCGTATGCGGATGGAAAGCTGTGCTGAACTTTAACTTTGTTCCCAACATCTGCTGCACCAACCTCCAATCATTTGACGTGAACCGCCCATCGCGATCACTCACAATGCTACGGGGCACTCCATGCAGCCTAACAATATTGTCAATTTCTCGACTGGATCATCCTTCCTATACGGAATGAAATGCGACACCTTAGTTAGCCGATCTACGATCACCCAGATGGCGTCGTTCCCCTTCTGTGACCTTGGCAACCCGTGCACAAAGTCCATGGATATGTCGTCGAATGTCCACTCCGGTATAGGCAAGGATTTCAGAAATCCTCCTGGCTTTTGGCACTCCGCCTTCACCAAGGCGCACGTTTGGCATTTAGCCACGTACAACGCCACATCTTTCTTAAGCCCCGGCCACCAAAACAACTTCTTGAGATCGCGATACATCTTCGTGCTCCCTGGGTGGATTGAGTACTTGGTATGATGAGCCTCGTACATCAACTCCGCTCGGAGGTTACCCCCACTTGGGACGCACAAATGATGATCCTTCCTTAATAACCCGTCTTCTACCGAGAACTGGGAATTTGACCCATCCAAAGCGGCCTCCAAAAGCTCCTTCATGGAATCATCCAACTCCAATGCCTGCCGAACCCGGTCAGCCAGGTCGTACTGCACCTCTGTCCAGTTTAACATTGCTTTGGCGCTCGTCTGCTTGTCCATGCAACAGATCTCAAGCTCCTCCAACTCCCGCACTAGCCGCTCATCATGCACCGACAACCAGTTGGCTCGAGCGGGAGCCCTGCGGCTCAGCGCATCCGCAACTGCGTTGCCCTTCCCGGGTACATAATGTATCTTGAAGGTGTAGTCCCCCAGGAACTCCATCCACCTCCTCTGCCTCATATTAAGGTCCTTTTGATCCAACAAGTATTTTAGGCTCTTGTGATCGGTGTATATATCGACTCTTACGCCGTATAGGTAGTGCCTCCACAACTTGAGTGCAAAAATCACGGCCGCCAACTCCAAGTCGTGCACCGGATAATTCCTTTCATGCACTTTCAGCTGACGCGATCCATACGCGATCACACTTCCATGCTGCAACAACACGCAGCCCAAGCCACTACCCGAAGCGTCGCTATACACCTCAAAGCCCTCGGTCCCACTCGGCGAACTAAGCACTGGCGCCGTGGTCAACCGCCTCTTCAGCTCCTCAAAAGCTTGCACGCACTCTTGCGTCCACAAGAATTTCTGATCCTTCCTTGTCAACTTCGTGAGAGGTAACGCTACCCGCGAGAAGTTCTCTACGAAGCGCCTGTAATATCCGGCAAGCCCCAGCAACTCCGGACTTCCTCTACCAAAGGCAACACAGGCCACTCTCGTATCGCAACAATCTACGCCGGATCCACCGCAACACCTTCCCCACTAACTACGTGACCAAGGAATGCCACTGAGGATAACCAAAACTCGCCTTTGGAGAACTTTACGTAGCTCGTTCCTCCTTAGCGTCTCCAAAACCAAACACAGGTGCTTGAGGCGATCTTCTTCGCACTGCGAGCACACCAATAGGTCGTCAATAAAGACGATCCCAACATGGTCTAAGTACTCCCTGAACGTTTTGTTCATCAAATCCATGAGCACCGATGGCGCATTAGTCAGCCCGAACGGCATGACCGTAAACTCGAAACGCCCATATCTTGTGTTGAACGCTATCTTTGGGATAACACTTCCCTTGATTCTCATCTGATAGTAACCAGACTTAAGTTCCAACTTTAAGTACACCGATGACCCACCCAAATGGTCAAACAGATCGCCAATTCTTGGGATCGGGTACTTGATCTCTTTTAACGACTTGCTCAGTTCTTCATAAACGATTCAGAGCCGCAAACTCCCGTCCTTCTTCTACACGAAGAGGGCCGGTGTGCTCCAAGACGACAAACTTGGACGCACAAAACCTTGATCCATACGCTCTTCAAATTGAACTTTCAGTTCTGCCAACTCATTAGGCGTTAGCCTATGAGGAGAGCATGACCTAGATTTGGCGCCTGGCGCCAGCTCACTCGCGAAATCGATTGCTCTCTACGGAGGGACTCCAGGGAAACACATCAGGATATTCGGATATACCCGAGATACTACCCAACGTAGGCTTAGGCTTCAAAGCCTCCCATGGTGGCAGTAACGACGCTTGCACGTAGAATCCCTGACCCCTAAACCGTAACCTTGCAACACAGAATCTCTTTTCGCGCGCATTGAACATCCGTAACGCCACAACGCATCCAATTTGTCCCTTGCCATCGAAGAAGGTACTTCAATACATGATATAAAGCCCTTGGACAAAAGGTGCGCGAATCTCCCGTATCGAACAATGCTCTCGCCGGATTGCCAATAATCCAAACAAAGCCTGGAACCTCCAGTCCTAAGCTAACACGCAAAAGGGTGGCAGGTATAAGAAGCTAAATTGCTATCAATTAAACCATACCTGTCTTCCCGATGGTCGGCCACGCGGCCTCCTGCTGGCCAAGGCTGTCCATTCCCAGTTGTGTCGGAGTAAATAGCGGTGCGGTAGACGCCACCGCCTTTCCTTTCTCCTCCAAGATTGCCCCCGACTTCTTTTTGGACATTGGGCGTCCAAACCAACAGTCCCGGGCATAGTGCCCCGGCTTTCCACAAACAAAGCATTCATCCAGGGTTTGGACTTTAGTCGCTCCGGATGTGCTAGAGGAAGGGGCTAGACCCGACCTCCTAGCCTTCTTGTACCACCTACGGTACCCAGATTTTGGGGTTGTCCGCTTGACCACCGAATCTCCGATTGTTCCTGCCAAAACTTTCCTTGTCTTCTGAGCACTCTCCCAACACTCTCTGGCGAGGTGCCCTTTCTTGCCACAAGAATAACATTTGACGGTAGTTTGGGTAGTAGATGACCCAGCCTCTTCTCTCGTCATCTTTCGATACGCAGTCCTTATAGGATCTGTAAGGTTTGGTACCCTATTCACCGGTACTCGGTGAGATTCCCCCAACTCCACTTCCAACGCTCTGGCCGATTCCACCAAAGCTCGGAATCCCAATAACTTTGGTCCTAGCAGTAGGATATGCAACTCGCTGCGCAGACCGTTATAAAATCTATCCACTATAGATTGCTCGCTTTCCCATTCAAAGCCTGGGTAGCGCCTTACCATAAGGAATGTCTGCAAATATGCGTCCACCGAATGCGCTCCCTGCGCCACAGTTAGGCTCCTCTGCTGCTCTACTTGACCCCCAAATGCCCTTTGCTCCAACATACCACCCGATGTTGGGGCCACCTCAGGGACAAATGGTTGCACATTACTCCCATGATGTGCGTTGGTCACAGCGAACACCGCTTCAACCACCCTTCTTATGGTTTCCAAAGACGTAGGGGTCTCCGGCACATCGCTGGGTGCAGTACTTTTCCCAAAAAGTGTGCATTCAGACTGCCACGCGCCACACTCGTACACCTACAATCGTACAGAACACCAATAAGGGACCGAACAAAATTGCAAAAAGCAATTATAGGAACACCTAAGTTCCCCAAACATGTGTATTTTCATTCCTAAGTGGACATTCATGGGTTCTTTTCATGTTATAACGATGACGCACATACATGTGCTCACCACCCCTTAAAGTGAATTCGTCCACGAATTCATTTAAGCTTGACCGAAACCAGAAGTCTGATACCAATTTGTAACACCCCTATCCGTCACATAGCATATAGCAGTAGGTCCGGCCGGGGCCCGACGCCATATACTGCGGACAGACCGGTTGGTTACGCGTTGAAACCACACAACCAATCAGAGCGTCCTACACAACACCTAGCGGAAGCAAATTTAATTAAGTTGCAAAAAGATAAGAACCCTGCCACAAAGCATGAATGTCCACTACAACCCAGGAATGAGTACATACACAAAAGAGAACTAGCCTTAGGGCCTTACAATGTTCATTTAACAAAATAGTGTCTTCCAAACCTCGGCACGCAGGCCGGCTACACATGAGTACAAGAGGTAAAACACACAAAACAAGGCCTTCGAGGGCCAGCACAGCAACTTGGGCTTTAGCCCGCTATTTACCTCTCGGCTCCGCAGCACCTGCAAGCAACAACCCACCGCACGGTGGTAAACAAAGGCAACGGTTAGCAATGCTGACCAAATTATAACGATTCCGCCCCCAAACCGGGGCGACAAAGCTTCTTCCCTGCACTTGTTAGCAAAACACGCAACACAGCCAAACAAGCATCTCAACATAGGTGCACGCTCTCACGGCCGTACACCCCGTGCTCTCAGGGCACTTACTCGGCGAAGCCATTCCGAACCCCGTCCGGTCCTCGACTCCACCACCACCCCCAGGATGGCAATCTTTGTGAGCATTTAGTCTTCTCAGCCGCAGCCTAGACTCGATCTCCAAATCTCAGTAAGTCCCACGTAAACTTTAGGTTGCTTTAACCGAGCAGGTGGAGCGGGTAGAGGGCTACTAGTCCGTTGCTCACTCCGCCACTGCCATTTGGCCCTTTGGCGCGGACTAAGCTTTCCCCAGTCCCAAACAACGATCAAACACGGTACTTAGCCCTGCTAAGTACCCGGTTGGCTCCCAGGCCACCGATATGACAGAACTACATTTCTGTCCAAGATTTCCGGGTGCACCTCGGGTTTCATCCCCAAGGCTCCCTGCCGCAATCAAACATGATACATAGCCCCGCTATGTTCCCGGCTGGCACCCAGGCCACCGAGATGGCAGAACTTCGTTCCCGCCCAGATTTCCGGGTGCACCTCGGGGTTAATCCCCAAGATTCCCTGATGCATTCTACCGCATAGCAACCCGAAAACAACCACAACGCTCGGAGTCTTCTCCGGCTAAAATATGCATAGCAAAACATCACCGATCCGGAACACACGTCCGGGTAGGCTTCACACAACATGCCTATGTCCGTACTACGATTCCGGACTCTAACAAGGAGGACTTTACTTATCTACCCCAAGGAATACCACGATCTCGCCGCACACTCGCGGGAGAGGGGTTTTCCCATGCAAAGGAAGAAGAGCTTCACATGCTCAAGAAGAGAATCGTTACCCTCGAAGATTTCCGCGGCGCCATGAAAATGTAGTCGGATGGAAAGCTTCGCCTCGCCCTTGCCTTCGAGGATCCGGACTCGGATCGCGAATCGGGGCTCCGGAGCTCCTCCGGCGGCCGGATCTTGGGCTCCTCCTTCCTCTTGCTCTCCCTTCTCTCTAAACACTTAGAGAGAGAGTGGACCAAAGAAAATGAGGATTCAAAACCCTAATCCCGGCTAATAACCCCCCAGGAGCAGCCCCCACCGTCGGATCCAGATCCAAGGGAACGGACGGCCGAGATTAGATCCAAAATCCCAAAAACTGGGCCGAACACGGCTTGACACACGGCCGTGTGTCTGGCCGTGTAGCTCAGTCGCCGATCGACATGGCTCCTGACACGGCCGTGTGCCACGGGCCGTGTTACCTGGAGCTTCAGGACGATCGTCGGGCTTCCAGAACATGGCTTCGAACACGGCCGTGTTCGAGGCCGTGTGCCCCACACACGGCTTGAGACACGGCCGTGTGTCTCAGGCCGTGTACTTCTCTGACTCGAGACTGTACAAAACCACACCTGACCACTGAACACGGGTAGGCACACGGCCGTGTGCCTGGCCGTGTGCCCCTGTTCAGACCTCCAAAGGTGCTGATTGATCGCCTCGCGATCATCTCCGAGGTTGGGGTCTTACAGAAGTATTACCGTACAAAGTTTAGTGAAAATATTTTGAAGGTATTTTTGTAGGCTATAGTAGCCATAGCTATATAGGATTTTTAATAAGAAAACACTGGTGGTAGAAGAGTAAATTAATGTTGTATTTGATGAGATAAGCCTGCTACAAAGTAGCTCATCGATTGTTATTGGTGCAGATTCAGGTACCAGGTTCAAAGAACTAAGCTTGGATGAAGCTTTTAAGAAAGAAGCTCCATGATCAGTCAAGGTCATCGATCCAGGCTTGGTGGATGAAGAACTACTAGATGAACCAACCCCGGAGGATACACCAGATGTTATAGAACCTGCTGGAGGAAGAGGAAGAATCTAGTGTTCAGACACCTAAGAGATCACCCAGCTGATCAAATCATTTGAGAGGCAAGCGGTTGTGTTAGAACCAGAAGAGGTATAACTCACGAGTTATTGCATCTCAATTTTTTGTCTCAGGTTGAGCAGAAGAAGTTCGAAGAAGCAAATAAGGATGCCTCTTGGATCATGGCAATGCAAGAGGAGCTCAACCCATTCGAGCGATGCAAATTCTGGGAGTTGGTGCCCAGACCCAAGGAACAGAACGTGATTGACACCAAGTGGGTTTTCATAACAAGCTGGACGAGAATGACATAATCATAAAGAACAAAGCCCGGCTTGTAGCTCAAGGATATAGATAAGAAGAAGGGATCGACTTCAACCAGACCTTTTTTCCAGTGGCCAGGCTCGAGGCGATCAGGTTGTTTCTTGCGTATGCTGCCCTCAAAGGCTTCACGGTCTATCAAATGGACTTGAAGTCAACATTCCTCAATGAAAATATGAAAGAGAAAGTATACATAGCGCAACCCACAAGTTTTGTAAATTCTACTTTCCCTGAACATGTTTACTTTTAAAATAAAGCTCTTTATGTCTTAAAGCAAGCTCTACGAGCTTGGTATGAGACGTTGACTAGCTTTCTTTTTGAGAACAAGTTCACAAGAGGAAAGATAGACAAAACATTATTTCTTAGGGAAGTAAAATGCAAGATTCTACTAGTGCAAATCTATATCGACGACATTATATTTGGCTCTATGGAAGACAACCTTTGCAAGAAGTTTTCCAAACTTATGCAAGGGAAGTTTGAAATGAGCAATATGGGAGAGCTGAAATATTTCTAACTAAAAACTTCCTACGAAGAACCACCAACCCTCAGCTTAAACGACTTCCCTATCATCTAAAATACATTTTCTCGAAGAAAATTCAAAACTCCCTATTATTATTTCTTCAAGGTTAAACGATTCAGAGACTTCCAATTTAGTGGAAGTGTTAAAGCAACATCGCCATGCAATTGCATGGCAGATTTTTGATATTCAGGGGATAAACCCCGCGTTCTGTACACATAAATTTTTTTTTGAAGATAATCCCCGCAGACTCGTACAGTCTCAACAACAAATTAATGCAAATATAAAGGATGTTATTTAGACTGAGGTAATGAAACTTCTGGATCCAGGGATTATCTACCCGATTTTAAATAGTATGTGGGTTAGTCCCGTACAAGTCATCCCGAAAAAGGGAGGCATAACCAAAGTACCAAATGCTAATAATGAATTAATTTCAACTCGTACTATTACGGTTTGGAGGATGTGCATTTACTATAGAAAATTAAATGATGTCACCCTCAAAGATCACTTTCCACTACTGTTTTTCGATCCAATTATTGAGCGGCTCTCTGGCCATTTGTATTATTGTTTTCTTGATTGTCTGTCGGGGTATTTAGAAATCCCTATTGCCCGTGAAGATCAGGAGAAAACAACGTTTGCTTTCCCCATCGACACATTCACATATAGAAGAATGCCATTTGGCCTTTGCAATGAGCTGACTATATTTCAACGATGTATCTGTTGGGGGTCCAGTAATGCCCCCGGTGTTGGGAGGTACGGCGCGAGGCACTATGGCCCACACTAGTCGAACAGAAGGGTGTGTCCCCTGGGCCTAACTGGCCTCCCCGTGGATCCTGCTGTACATCTCTATAAAGGAGCGGTAGCGCCCTTCCTAACAGCCTGGGCTTTTGGGAGAGTTGGTTGCGCCGTGTTCCCTAACAGTTGTATCAGAGGAGGTCACGGGTTCGAAACCCCGGTATCGTTTCTGGGGGGGGGATTGTTGGGGTCTAGTAATGCCCCTGGTGTTGGGAGGTACTGCGCGAGGCGCTATGGCCCACACTAGTCGAACAAAAGGGTGTGTCCCCTGGGCCTAACTGGCCGCCCCGTGGATCCTGCTGTATAGCTCTATAAAGTAGCGGTAGTGCCCTTCCTAAAAGTCTGGGCTTTTGGGAGAGTTGGTTGCACCGTGTTCCCTAACAGTATCCTGGCAATTTTTAGCAAGTTAGTAGAAGATATTAAGGAGGTGTTTATGGACAATTTTTCCGTATTCGGAGACTTGTTCCATAATTGTTTAGATGATCTCGCTCGTGTTCTTCAACGCTGCAAAGACACGAATTTAGCATTAAACTGGGAAAAAAATGTAATTTTATGGTCCGAGAAGGTTTAGTTCTCGGTCATAAAATTTCTATCCAAGGAATCGAGGTTGATAAGACTAAAATAAAAATTATTGAAAAACTTCCCCACCTACAAATGTAAATGCCATACAAAGGTTTTTAGGCCAAGCAGGTTTCTATTGACGGTTTATTCAAAATTTTTCCAAAATTACAAAATCGCTAACCCACATCTTAAAAAAAGAATCCCCTTTTATTTTTGATAGCGAATGCTTATCAGCATTCAGCTTTATAAAAAAAATAATAATTCTCCTATTCTAGAAGCACCAGACTGGTTCTTTCCATTTGAAATAATGTGTGATATGAGCGATTATGTAGTTGGAGCTTTATTAGGACAATGCGTAAACAAGAATCTTCATCTTATTTATTACGCAAGTAAAATGCTCACATCTACACAAGCAACCTACACCACCATGAAAAAAGGAACTGCTGGTGATTATATTCGCTTTTGATAAGTTTCGATCATATATAACGCTATCTAAAGTAATAGTTTTTACTGATCATTCTGCTTTAAAATATTTATTAAGTAAAGCAGATGCCAAACCCTGTTTACTATGCCGGATTCTCCTTCTACTAGAATTAGACTTGGAGATCCAAGATAAAAAAAGGCATAGAGAATTTGGCGGCCAATCATCTTTCTCGACTAGAGAATGCTGCTACAAATATGCTAGCAGAGGCTTACATTGAGGACAAATTCCCTGAAGAAGGCCTCCTCTCCATCGAAACGGTAACAACTTCCTCTACTCCTTAGTTTGCAGACTTGGCCAATTATTTAGTGGCTCGTGTCCTTCCAAAAACATTTTCAAGTTAGTAAAAGTAGAAATTTTTTTGTAACACTTTAATTTTTTACTTTTTTTCAAAACTTCTTTCCTTCTTTAATTTTTATTTTGTCTTTTTATGCGTTTTTATCAGATTGTAGGAGTAGAAAAGTAGTCGTTTTAATTTTTTGAACACTTTTGTTTTCCTCTTTTTTTGGAGTACGTGCATGTAGGAGTTATCCTTTAATGCTTTATTTACTGCTTTCTTCAATTACGAAGAGTGTGTGCGTGTAAGAGATAGATTTTACTGCTTTCCTTTTAATGCTTTCTTTAATGCTTTCTTAAATTTTTGTAGAGTGTGTGCATGCATGAGTTTAGAAATCGCTTTTATTTCCCCCTACTCATTTGAGTAGGACTTTCAATTTTCCGCCTACACGTTTGTGAAAGTGAGGTGTTAGATCTAGAATACTCTAGAGGTGTGGTGAATAGAGTATCCTTGATAACTATTTGAACTTTTGCAGTAAATAAAAAATTATAGATTGAAAACTAATTAAGTAGAAACAAAGCAATCCTAACTAACACAGACACAACAAGAACAAGAAGAAATGGGCAACAAAACAACACAAGAACTTATAGTGGTTCCCCAATGTGGGTACATCCACTCTTCTACCACCCTGGTAGGAATCCACTTAGATTTTTGATCAGGTGCCTGACACCAGTGAGCTTTTGATCAGGTGCTCAAAAACCAACCCAAGTCTTTTGGAAGGAGACTTGTGAACCAAAATAATTCTGAAGGGAATTAAAACCCTATACAGAGGTGGGGATGAGAGATAATTTTGTATTCTCTTTCTCAAGTTTACAACTGAGAAGACTCAAGTGGATATGTGATGTTTGCAAACAGCTCCCCCAGAGATATAGAATGATTCAAGAAAAATGGACCTTGTCTTCAGGGTGATAAGCCTTCAGTTCTTCAGCCTTGACCAGAAGATGTTCAGGAACTTCTTGACAGATTGATTCTTTGTAGTCCTTTGAAGTGTCTTGGAGGATTGAAGGAAGATGACACTTGATATTGATTTGGTGTTCTTCTTCTTGAGATTGCTAATCTTCCTCAGGTCTGGAGCTTGTATATATTAGATTTTTTTTCTGTGTATAAGAATGCTGTCAAGAAAGAGATGCAGAGAAAATTTATTACGGGTTGATGGTGTTCTTCACTTCCTGACTTATTTGCTGTGTGTGTCTGGAAAAAGAGAGAAAATCTCTTTTATATTTTTCATATCAGTTTGCATTCGAAATTTGAATTTCTTTTGCATTAATTGCTGACAGCCTAGAGAATGATCTATATTGATTTATTTCCCCAACTGTCCCACGGAAAAACGACAAGCAATAATTCTGAGGAAGACCATAATTAATGCTCCGTCTAATAGTAATATTCAGAGAATATTTTAGCATTAATTACTCAGGAATTATTGCATTATAATAGGGACAGAAGGATGAAAATAACTAAGTCTGGATTCGTCGACCTGAGTCCACAGTTCGTTGAGCTGAGATCTAAGATCGTCGACCTTTGAACTGCTGACTACTGCTTGATAGATCTTTCCAATTTTGTGCACCAAGATCGTCGAGCTGAGACCCAAGTTCGTCGACTGTAGTTTGTTTCTAGACTTAGAAATATTAAGATATTTTCTGGACTTGAGTGTTGAAGCAGATGATCCAAAAATCATCGACCTGAGAACTGAGTTCGTCGAGCTCAGCTCAGAGAATCTTTCTCAGATTTCATCGAGCTGAGCATGACTTTCGTCGACCTGAGTTCGACGAACGTCAAAATAATTTTACTGAGTCTTTTAAATCTCTAAGTCTTGGGTCTCTGGCAGTCTATTCATGGCTGGTCCAAGTGATGTTGACTCTAAGGACTTGGCCTAGACTCTAGGACACAACCATGACCCTGGCTATACATGTTGGGTCATAAGATCCTAACTTAGTGAACCTAGCCCAAATCCTACTAGGGATCCAACACAGTCCCCACCACCCTTCTCAGTCCAAGACTTGATGGCAACACTTGAGCATTTATCTCTTTTCTTCCTATGAGTCGACAAAGTCAAATGAGTTCAATTAGTTTGAGATCAAATCCAGTGACGCGCTCCAAGTCGATTGTCATAAGGTCTGTGTAGGCCAACCTTGCTCGTTGCTCAGACCGTCATGCGTTGAAAGATGAAACCTTCATGGCTGTGATATAATGCGGGTCGACATTTCCTTTGTGCCCAAGAAGAACATTTTAAGTTCCTGCTAGCAAACAATAACGGACCTCATGTCTCCTAGAGATAGGCCTTACCATTAGTAGCCCATGGGTCTTACAGAGACAGGTTACATAGCTCACTGGGAGCTATCGCCGGGCGATACTCACTGTCGCCACGAGATAGGGAATAGAGTTTCATTGCTTCCCTAATTTTGGGGTTTCCTAGAGATTAACTTCAGTACTTTATTGCCGCCACCTGATGATGAATTGTAAATATTCATATTTTTTCAGTACTTTATATATGTAGTTTTAGGTTATTTTTTGTAGTTTTCTGTTATTTTGCTCCAATAAATTTTTCCTTTTTTGTAAATACCCTTCTAACTTAAGTTTATTTTTTTTTCCAATTTTTTTGCAGAAAACATCAAAATTTCAAAGTATACGCCCCTGTCAAATTGGTCTCGCTCATGACCTGGGCGTGTTAGTTTGATTATAGTGAAAAAATCTCAGCTTCCCCTGCACACCAGCATGCCACCTTCTGATTTTTTTGCTTATAAATAGTACTTCTTTGTAAGGTCCAAGGGTTCAAAATTTTGGGCCATTTTGCTATTGGACTGCTGCTTAGTTGCTTTTTATGCTATGTAAGGATAACTTCCCCCCTCCTCTATGTGTTTGTCTTAGCTTTTGTAATCAACTATTCTACTTATTAAAATATGTTAGTTTTTTTCATCCTCATATTGTACTGGAATGCCTCTGAGTGCCTCTCTTTCAGCAATCTTAAGTATCTTTGTCTTTCTCTTTAAAATGTGTGTGTGTGTGTGTGTATGAGTTTAATTTTATGTTGTTATATTTTTATGTTTTCATAGTTCTGATAGCTTTTATTTTTCTTTTCCCTTTGTTTAGGTTTAGGTTAAGTTTTTTTTGTACTTTACTTTCACTTTTATAAAATTATAAACATGAAAAAGTTATCTTTTTAATATTCTGAAACACTTTGATTTTTAGCTTTTATGTCTAAAAACTTTTGCTCTTTTATATTTTTATTTCTTCTTTTTGTGTCTTCTTAGCAAGTTCTAGGAGTAGGAATGTAATTGTTTTAATTTTTCGATTACTTTGTTTTTCTTTTAAAAATTTTGTGTGTGTGAGTGTATGAGATTAAGTTTCATTTTGATCTTTCAACTTCATGTAGAGTGTGTGAGTGTATGGATATTTTTCTTGCTTTCTTTTATTGCTTTCTTTTATTGCTTTCTTTATCGCTTTCTTTATCGCTTTATCAATTTCATGTAGAGTGTGTGTGTATGAGATAATTTTTATCGCTTTCTTTCAATTATGTAGAGAGTTTGTGTGTGCATTTATTTCCCGCCTACTCATTCGAGTAGGACTCGCTTTCATTTCCCACCTACTCGTTTGAGTAGGACTTGTTATTTCCTGCCTACTCGTTTGAGTAGGACTTGTCATTTCCTGCCTACTCATTTGAGTAGGCCTTGTACTTTCCCGCCTACTTGTTTGAGTAGGACTTGTCATTTCAATTATGTTTTCCTTTTGTGTAACTTAGCTTTTTCTTAATTATGGGTTCGATGTGCGCGTGAGTTCATTATTAACAAATAAAGTTTTTGCCCTTTTGTTCCTAACGTTACGTTATTTTTATGTCCTCTTTTTATAACCATTAAGCATTTAGTTTTGATACCTCATAAGCCATCCCCATACCGATGAGTGGCTAATCGTTCTTAGTCCTCGGCATCGAAGAGCATTGGGACATATGAAATCACTCTAAATAATTAAAGGTCTTTTTCTCACTTTAATTAATGTGCTTAAGGTTTGCCCCGGTTATACGACGCATAGAACCACATATCGATGTATGGGCTCAATTTCCGTTATCTATACGCTAGCTTGCTGAGAGGCCGTGCGTATGGACTTATCACCCTTGGGTAAAAAGAGTTGCGTTCATACCCTCGAGAGAGGAGAAGCGTAATTCTACCGGATTGGGTTCCCCACCCAATAACAGGGTTCTTAGCATAAAGAGGGCATTAAGAGGAATCCTTCATCGGACGTGAGTTCGGTCGAATAGTCTTAATGTTCAGGTGAGCGATATTTCCTCGAGATAGGTGAGCTCATGTTTTTTGAACCTCCACGGCCAAGTTGCCTTTAATTAATTTGAAAACTAAGTTCTATAATTATTAAGAGTCATTTTAGTTTCGATCTGATTCGATGCCGAGCATTAACTCTTCATCAAATTTTTCTTAGTACTTTTTTTACAACTCCCTTTTATAACCGCTTTAGTTAACTAAAACCCGACAAGTTATTTTCGGCAAAATAATAGTCCCTCCGAAAGGAGTAGAAATTGTCAGGCGGCCCCGGGAAATATACGACCTCGATATTCCCCACCGGAATATCCGGTATTACTTGTGACAGGTGCACTTGCGTCCTAATCGCGTCGCGTGGAATCCAAACCTCCGTGCACGTCAAGTTTTTGGCGCCGTTACCGTGGAATTTGTTTCTTTTTTTTTTCGTGTTGCTATTTTGAATTCCGGAGTCTATTACTTTTACCTATTTTCTAAAAAATAAAAAAAACCTTAAAAACTCTATTTAAAAATCCAAAAAAGGACTTTATTATTTAGTTTATATTTTAGGGTGTATGACCCGTGGACAACCCTTGGAGTCTAAAAATTTTATTTCGATCCTGAGATCGAACACTCCCTTACGCGTATTCGGTCTCAACGCCGAAATCCTATTTTATACCCCGAAGAATCTATCGGAGAACCCTCGGCTGTAGTTATGGCTAACCTTAACCCTGCCCAAGCGGCCGAGCGTACTATATCTTATTACACCCGACCTAACCTAGATGATACTAGGTCTAGCTTTATTCGCCCTACGATGGCGAATAATAATTTTGAAATAAAATTGAGTGTCATTCAAATGATCCAAAATGTCATGCAGTTCGATGGACTGCCGAATGAGGACCCGAATGTTCACTTTTCTAATTTAATAGAAATTTGCGACACCTTTATGATTAATGGCATCACTGATGACGCCATTCACTTGTACTTATTTCCTTTTTCCCTCAAATCCAAAGCTAAGGCATGGTTGAATTCCCTCCCGCGAGGATGTATAACCACCTAGGCCGAGCTTGCGGAACGGTTCTTAACGAAGTATTTTCTGCCCGCAAAAACTGCAAAGTTGCGGGCGGATATTTCTTCATTTGTACAGAACGATCCCAAGCCTCTATTTGAGACTTGGGAGAGGTTTAAAGAATTCCTCTGCAAGTGTCCACACCATGCGCTACCAGCGTGGTTGTAGGTCAAAATCTTTTACAATAGGCTTAACTCTCAGATACGTTAAATGATTGACGCGGATGCCGGGGGCACTTTAAATAATAAAACCCCCGATGCTGCCCAAGCGCTTATCGAAGAAATGGCTATGAACGCCTACCAGTGGAACGTCCCGCGGGGATGCGCTATGCAGGCAGCCGACCTTTTTGAAGTGGATGCCACTGCTCTCTTAACCCTTCAAGTTGAAAGGTTAACAAAGCAGGTGATGGAGATGTCTAATGCCTCCTCCATTCCGTCTTGTTTTATTCCCCTTAACTTCTACGTGGCCGAAGAGTTCGTAGACTTCGTGGGAAATTCGGGTCGTCCTTCCTTCAACCCCAACAACAACCCATATAGTAACAACTATAATACGGGTTGGAGGAATCACCCCAATTTCTCTTGGAGCAATGCGAACAACGCGCATCGCCCCCCTAATTCTTTTGCGCCCGCATTTTTCCCGCCTCCTCCTCCTAAACCTTCTCTGGTTGTGGAAAAGTTTTATAAATACATAGAGTCCAACGAGTCAAATATCCGGAACATCACCGGATCGCTATAAAATCTTGAACTACAGGTTGGACAGCTGGCGAGAATGATGTCTGAGCGCGCGCTCGGGGCACTGCCAGGGAACAAGGAGCCCAACCCTTGGGAGAACGCCAATGCAATAACCCTCCGTAGTGGTAAGGAGGTGGTCAATCCAAAATAGATCGATCTGCAGGTACACATTTCTCCTCCGACCCCTCTTCCCCCTTCTTCGATTACACTGCCTTTCACGATTTTAAACGAAAAAATTATTTTAAATAAGGCATTGTCGTATCCGCATAGGTTAGATAGTGAGCGTAAGGACGCGCAATACAAAAAAATTATTTTCCTAACCGATAATTACCGCAAAACCATTCAGCCGCAACGACGTCTTAACCCAAACATGAAATACGTCATTAAAGCCAAAATAATTAAATTATTAGATGCGGGGATTATTTATCCTATTTCAGATAGTGCTTGGGTTAGTCACGTTCATGTCATGCCCAAGAAGGGCGGTCTAACCGTAGTGGAAAATAAACATAATGGACTCATCCTAACTCATACTGTTACGGGTTGGCAGGTATGCATCGATTATAGGAAACTTAATGATGCCACCCGTAAGGACCATTTCCCACTACCATTTTTAGACCAAATTCTAGGGCATTTATCCGGTTATCCATATTATTGTTTTCTTGATTGTTTATCGGGGTTTTTTCAAATCCCCATTTCCCCCGATGACCAAGAGAAAACAACTTTTACCTGCCTATTTGGCACCTTCTCCTACCGAAGAATGCCATTTGTCCTCTGCAATGTGCCAGCTACATTCCAAAGATGTATGCTAGCAATCTTTGGCGAGCTGGTAGGAGACATTATGGAAGTCTTTATAGATGACTTCTTTGTATTCGGATGCTCATTCTCTGATTGTCTTCGTAATCTAGATCGCGTCCTCCAGCGATGCGAGGACATGCATCTCGTTTTGAATTGGGAAAAGTGTAACTTTATGGTTCGATAAGGTTTGCTTCTCGACCATAAGATTTCGTCTAAGGGGATGGAGGTAGATAAGGCCAAGGTAGAAATTATAGAAAAACTTCCCCCGCCTTCCAACATAAAATCTATTAGGAGTTTCTTAGGTCATGCGGGCTTTATTGGCGCTTTATTCAAGACTTTTCAAAAATAACAAAGCCGCTTACTTGCCTCCTGGAAAAGGAATCTAGTTTTGTCTTTAGTAGCGAATGTGAGTCCGCATTTAATTTTATAAAACAAAAACTTATAAATTATCCAATTTTAGTGGCGCACGATTGGTCCCTTCTATTCGAGATTATGTGCGACGCTAGTGATATTATCGTAGGTGCCATTCTTCACAAATGTAATAACAAATACTTCCACCCTATCTATTACGCTAGGAAGACGCTCACTTCCGCACAAGCAAATTACACAATGACGGAAAAGGAACTCTTAGCCGTCGTTTTTTTCTTTCGATAAGTTTCGCTCGTATATAACGCTATATATAGTTATCGTATTTACCGACCACTCTACCTTAAAATATTTACTAGCTAAAATGGACGCCAAGCCCCGCCTTCTTCGATGGGTTCTCCTCCTGCAAGAATATGATTTGGAGATCCGGGATAAGAAGGGCGCGAAAAATTTAGCCGCCGATCACCTCTCCCATTTAGAAAACCCGACTGCGGAAGCGCTCGTCGAATCTGACATAAATGACAGATTCCCTGAGGAACGCCTCCTAGCCATAAATACCATTTCTCCTTCTCCGCCTTGGTTTGCAGATTTTGCAAACTATTTAGTTGCGCGAGTGCTCCCAAAAGACTTTTCAAGCCAGCAAAAGAAGAAATTCTCTTCTGACTTGAAAAATTTCTTTTGGGAGGACCCTTTTATTTTTTGTATATGCGCGGACCAGACGGTTTGAAGACCCGTCGCAGGTGTGGAGTGCACAAAAATACTCAGGCACTGCCACGAGGGTCTGACCGGTGGGTATTATCAAGCTAACCGGACCGCGCGGAAGGCACTAGAGGCAGGCATCTTCTGTCCCACTCTCTTCAAAGACACTCAAAATTTTGTGCGCTCCTGCGATAGCTGCCAGCGGTCGGGTAACATCTATCGTCGCGACGAGATGCCCCAAAATTTATTTTTAGAGTGCGAAGTCTTCAATTTATGGGGCATCGATTTTGTTGGCCCCCTACCTCCTTCTTTTAAAAATATTTATATTTTAGTGGCGGTCAACTACATATCAAGGTGGTTAGAAGCGCAAGCTCTCCCCACCAACGATGCGCAAGTTGTCGTTACCTTTCTTAAAAAATTATTTTTTCGCTTCGGCACGCCTCAGACTATTGTGAGCCAATGGTCGTCCCCATACCGATGAGTGGATATTCGTTCTTAGCCCTCGACATCGAAGAGCATTGGGACATATGAGATCACTATAAATAATTAAAGGTCCTTTTCTCACTTTAATTAAAGGGATTAAGGTTTAACCCGGGTATACGACGCGTAGAACCACATATCGATGTGTGGGCTCTATTTTCTTTATCAATATGCTAGCTTGCCGAGAGGCCGTGTGTATGGACTGATCGCCCTTGGGTAAAAAGAGTTGTGTGCATACCCTCGAGAGAGGAGAAGCGTAATTCTATCGGATTGGGTTCCCCACCCAATAGCGAGGTTCTTAGCGTAAAGCGTGAATTAAGAGGAATCCTTCGTCGGACGAGAGTTCGGTCGAATAGTATTAATGTTCAGGTGAGCGATATTCCTAGAGATAGGTGAGCTCATGTTTGTGGAACCTCCACGGCCAAGTGGCCTTTAATTAATTTGAAAACTAAGTTCTATAATTATTAAGAGCCGTTTTAGTTTCGATCTGATTCGATGCCGAGAGTTAACCCTTCATCAAATTTTTATTAGTACTTTTTTTACATCTCCCTTTTATAACCGCTTTAGTTAACTAAAACCCGACAAGTTATTTTCGGTAAAATAATAGTCCCTCCGGAAGGAGTAGAAATAGTCAACCAGCCCCGGGAAATATACGACCTCGATATTCCCCACCGGAATATCTTGTATTTCTTGCGACAGGTACACTTGCCTCCTAATCGCGCCGCACGGAATCCGATCCTCTGTGCGCATCACCTGCATACCCCTAGACCCCGGATTTCACACATTCACCCACACGTTTATCCACAGAGTCTTCTCCAGCACGCAAATAAAAACATCACCAATCCAAACCAAACTTTCTAGATGGGCTTCACACATCATGCCTACGCATTTCTAGATCTATATGCAAATTTATCGGGACATCAGGTATCAACCCGAATCGAATTCCCTTCACTCTTCCACCTTTTGGTGGGGGATTCCATGCACATGCCAAAAGAAGGACTTCACTTGTCCAAGAAGGAAGATCGTTACCCTTGTAGTCCGTTTTGGAGCCATGAACAAGCTTTTGTGTCTGGTTGGAAAGGAACACTCCACTTTCCTCTTCGTGGATCTAGCCTAGGTTCTCGGTTCCAACCATAGGATTTCCTTCACCAAGCCTTCCAAGCTCAGCTTCAACCTTCTTCCTTAGCTCCTTCTACCAAGAGAGCAAATGGAAATGAAGAGAGAGAGAGAGAGAAAAGTGAAATGAGACTTCTCTTGATCTCTCCTCTACTTAATTAGACTGGGGATTAATCCCAGCCATAGGCTTATTTTATCAAAAGGAAGCAAAGACCAAGATTTGAGTTGACTTGTCAACTTTAGCAATATCATCGCGCGATATCGGCTGTCGCCTGACGACATCGGGTTTTTCACCCCTTTGACCTCAGTAAACCACCGCTCATCGGCTGCCAATCGGCCATTCGACACGTGTCCAACATATGTGGCACTATCGCCTGGCGATATCCACTATCGCCATTCTGATATCTCACTCAACGCTCTATGACGTAGAGTGCATTGAGTTCACTCAATGCTTTAAGGCGTCGAGAGTGTTGAGAGCTGGGCTATCGCCGCGCGATACCCACTCTTGCCATGCAATAGTATCTTACTCAACGATCCGTCGAAAGGCGTTGAGTGTGTTGAGCTCACTCAATGCTTTATGGCGTCGAGCGCTATCGCCATCGGCAATATCCATTATGGCCCGGTGATAGCCACCAAAAGTTCTATTTCCCAATCTGGGGTATTACTACGGGGATGAGTACTAACGCCGTCGAAACACATTCCGACAAAGTATAAGGACGACAGACAATCGACGGCGAGATCGGCGTAGCCAGCCTTTGCGGAACAATTCCGTCGGGAGGGGAGAAAAGCCGACTCGGGATTAGGTATTCGCATAACTATATTTCTCGATTTACTGTATATAACATTTATATACTAAGTATCGAGCCAAACCATACTAGTAGACCGCACCGAACTGGACTTAGAGGAAATAAACCGGATGAAGCAGAATCCGTTAAGTATCATGCCGATATTCGATGAATTAACACTTGACTTGACGAATTGTTGAGTATACACGTCGATATTCGACGAATCAACACTTGAGTCGACGAATCGTTGAGTGCACTCAACACACTCAATGCCACAATGCCAAACTTGTCGAATCAACACTTGACTCGATGAATCATTGAATGAACTCAACACACTCAATGCACTCAACGCCATCATTTGATGAGTCAACATTTAACTCGATGAAGACGTCGAATGACCTCGATGCTCTCAGTGCCTAATTCAACAAGTCAACATTAGACTCTACGAAGGCATCAAGTGGTCTCAACGCCTAATCGATAAGTCAACATTTGACTCGACAAAAGCGTTGAGTGGTCTTGACGCACTCAACTTCTGGCTGAGTAGACTTGATAAAGTCAACGCCATCATTCGATGAATCAACGATTGACTCGATGAATTTTCTAGTGGTCGCAACACTGTCAATGCTAACTCGACGAATCAACACTTGACACGACGAAAGCTTTGAGTGGTCTCAACACACTTAACGCATGGCTGAGTCCAGTCCTACATTCATCTCATGCCACTGCTTGGTCCTTCAATCATCACATAAGCAAGACCAACATAATCCAATCTTCCAAAATCTCAAAACACTCTTATGTGCGACCCGATAGGATAATATTGTGTTGGTAGTGAGACTACAAGCTTGATTACTTCCAGATCACAATTGTAACACCAACACTATTTACACGCCCGTGGTCCAGTTGTCATTCTCGTGACATCACCCGTGACCAATCCAAAAGTCCGCTGCCACACCGTGCCGAAGCTCATCTGCTACTCTAGAATACATGCTTAGATGACACGCCCGTGCCCATCATGCCACGCCCGTGTAATCTTCCGAACCATTTTAGAAGCTGCCAGAATTTTTATCCGCTGACCATCTTATCTACCACACCGCTGACACGCCCAGGTGAAACACCCTAGGGGTGTGTTCATCAAATTTTATGCCTATAAAGAGATGGCTCCGACTAAAGTTTAAAAGTGAACTGGTAGAGTTCCATATAGAGTTTATAAGTAGGGAACTGGTAGAGCTCTGCATAATTATACATATTGTTTTTGAGTAGCTTTTGAGTGATATTTTCCTAACCCTAGTTTTGGTTCTCAAGTGTGTAACACTTTTTGATGTTATAAAATTTTATTCTTCAAGTTATTATGTAACTTTATTTTCTTTTAACTTAGTTTCCATTTCTGTTGAGAAAGGGTATGTGCGCAAGTACTTTCTTTTTTTTATAATTCAAGTTTTACCACCACCCCCATCCTAATGAGAGGCTAAGAACTTTTTAGCGCTTGATTAAAATGAGTTGGGAAGAATATTATTTTTGCACTTTATAAGTATTTTAATTTTCCTACTACCATCCCTATCCCGATTGCGAGGCTAAGAACTTTTTAGTGCTTAATTGAGATACGTTGGGAAGGATATATATTTCTGCAATTTAAAACCTTATTTTCTAAATTAAGTTTTCTTCTTTTTCTACTACCACGCCCATCTCAATGAGAGGCTAAGAACTTTTTAGCACTCAATTGAGATGAGCTTTGGGAAGGATATTATTTCTGAAATTTAAAACCCTATTTTTCTGAATTAATAAAAACTTAAGATTTACCCAAGAATTAAATTGAGAGGAACTATACATATCGATATATGGTTTTTATTTCCGTGATTCGTAGCTAGTAGCCGAAAGGTTTGTGTCTATGATTTGATCACTCTTAGGTAAAGAGAAACTTCACATCACTCTCAAAAGAGATGAACGTAAGCCTCCCGAGATTAACCTTCGAATATTAGTAGGTGGTCAATAGAGGGGTTCACAACGTAAAGCATGTATTTAAGTATTTCGATTAAAGGACGAAAGTCTAGTCAAACTACCTTAATCAATATATGTGCATTCATATTTAGGGAACCTCCACAGTTAAGTTCATTAATTAGTAGAAAAATAGAGTTTTTATTGTTTCAAAATTATATTACAAAGTCAAAAATAGAGAGCTATCTCCCTCATCTATTTTCAAAACCCTACGTATTCCTTTTGTTTTCATTTTTAAAAAATCATTAACTCTTTTCGATAAAATAATAGTTTTATTCCATAAGGTAGAGTACTCGATACAGATTCGTGGAAAAATATAACCTTGATATTTTAAATACTATACTATTACTTGATAGGTACACTTTCCTTAATCACAATATATAAGTAAAGAGAGATAGAACAAAAAAATGCGTAATTTACTCATCAAACTTACTTTTCAAATTAAAACTATATCAACTTTTGGTATACTCACTCCCGAGTCCCACGACCATCTTATGTATTACAAACTTAGATAGTAATTGAGCTTATGTAGTCAAAGGATATTATACCCTATGAACTTCTCCAAGATCAACCGGTGCACCAAGGAGCTACCTCTTCATCAACTAGCAAGGGACAGGGTTAGATAAGCTTTGTCTATGCTCAAATCTCTTGAATTCAACTATCACAATGCAGATACGGCTTCACCTCTTCCCGATAATATGATAATCGAGTTATCGCACACATGCTAGCACTCAAGGTAATTCACCACAACATGCTACACACTTAATCTACTCGATAGGACATAGAATTCACAATCATCATCAGCGTAACTAGATTCCATCCAATTAGCTACCACCGATGGTAGGATCCACTACCATACATTACAAATAGAATGCAGAACTGGGGTGTTTCATATAGTAGGTCTCCAACACAATATGTTAACACCAGCCAACTATCGCTAGGCATTATCAATAGAATAAATGTTTTCCCATTATCACCTGGGGTGTTTCCTGGAGTTGATCTCCAGCACAACACACATCACCTAGAATCTGAAAAAATGATGTATTCTCCGACACACAAATCAAACATCACCATTCCAGACCAACCTGATGCAGATAAGTTTCACACATCATGCCTATATTCGTAAATCAATCAGATTCTATATGAAATTTAAGTCAGGAATAGACACAATTGACTTGGAGGAAGTCTAGCCTTTTGCTAATTAGTAAAGAAGGAACTTTCGATGGAAGAATAAGAATAAGAAAAACATGTCCCAAAATAAGGAAGAAGGACCATTACTCTTGACGATCTCTTTGGCGCCATGAATTAGAAATTGATTTGGATGGAAAGTATCGCAGAAGATTCCTCTATGTAGATTTGGACTTGGCTTGCGATTTATAGCTTGAAAGCTCCTCCATAGCCACCTTATTCTTCCTCCTATATTTCCTCTCTTATTTTTTTCCTTTGGAAAGATAAAGTGTGAGAACAAATAAGGATAGATTAGCTCGTTTCTTCCTTTAGCAGACTTGAAACATATCCCAACCATCTGATCTAAATTTCAAAAGAAATGGATGACCACGATTTAATTTGGGAATTATATTGTAAGAGCTATCGCTAGTGTTAGTATTAATTCTTGGAGTTAGCTTAAGCGGTGGAAGTGGTGTTATGCAATACTGCTTAATGACTAGTTAACAATTTGGCATGTCCACCTATCGTCTAACGTTACCAATACCGCTCGACATTAGTGTAGAGGCATAACATCTCGACGCTTGTCTTTTCTACTTGTCGTTTGTCATAATGGCTACATCTAAGCGTTATCGCTAACACTGGCATTAGCTTCAGTAACCAGACTATTGCTGCTTTCTACTCCTAGGAAAATTGGGGTAATAAAAACCCCCCTCCCCTAATAGAAAGTTCATCTCGAACTTCTAGAATGAAAAAAATAACACAAAAAGATACAAAACTAAAATTGTACCTTTGTGGAAGATCTCAAGGAACTTCTCAAGCTTGGTTTGTGCTCATTCTCATGAATGTTCCTCGCAGACACAATTGTTTCAGCAAACTTTGACCTGTTGGATCTTACGGCTCCCTTAAAGAGGGGGGTGGGTGAATAAAGGCTTTATGGAATTTAACTCTTAAATAAAAATATCATAGTTAATTAATGAAGTTTCAAACTATTTTATATAAAATTATATTTTAATATATCAGAAAATATTATATTGAAGATTACTATTAGAAAAAGGCAGAGTTCAATATTTCTTCACTACCGCCGACGTTAAGTGTTACCATCAGGCACTAGTTCATGAATATTTAATTCAAGCATTTATATCTCACAAAAATGAACCTTGCAATATATTTTATGTTAAAACTTTTGAATGATATATTTCAAAACATTTTATAACATGAAAATAAAATAAAGATAATGAGACAAAAAGAAATATGATTTTATTTCATTAGAAATTCAATAAAAAATGTTTGATTTCAATAACGCTAGAAATCGAGATGAATATAAAAAAATCCCTTTTTGATGATTCACCGGTCCTTCTCCCAAGGACCGGCTGGCAATAGCCTATCTTACCCTAGATATGGCCTCTAGCCTCCATAGATCTAACCTCGACATATTCATTGTACACTAGGCGGCGAATTTCCCCTAAGCCGTACAAGGACCTAGTCGCCACAAACAAGGCGAATTTCTTACGTAATCCTTCCTTAGAATCCGATGTTCTCCCCGAATGTTTTTTCTTCTCCCGGTACAAAAAGATGAAATAAAATAGATTACAAAATAATAATGAGAAACTCCCCAAGGCTTTCTGAAGCCGAAGACGAAGGCGGTGTAGACGTCGACATTCTTGATGTGTTTGCCCTTCATGTTGAATGTGTGTTGTAGCCCTTCTCCTATAAATGTCCTTTAGATATTTGTATTTGCACAAAGGATTTCTTTCTCTATCTCTGGAGACAACCCTCTCTCAAAAGAAACAGAGTTCTGCCTTAGTGGAGGAAAAATCACTGCTTCAAAAGGTGTCTCTTTTGAATGCACGAAGTTTTTAGCCTTTTATAAAAAAATCACTATCACCGAGCGATATCTAGCTATCACAAGCGATATCTCCTCAAACTGCCACATGTCCCAAGCTACAATGATCGTGTCAGTTGAAAATGGATGTGTTTGGGTAGTGGGCTTATCATGGGGTGATAGACACTTATTGTCGGGCGATAGTGCTAAGTAGTGCGCGTCATGGAGATCGTGCGGGACATGGCCATCGTCATTTTCACTATCGGCAGGCGATAGTTTCTATTGCTAGTGAATGCTACTCTTCAATTTTTCTATCCAAAACTTTTTAGATTATAGATAACTTCATTCTCATTCTAGAATGGGGTTGCACGATCCGTAACTCTTCCCAGATTGAAAGATATGGCCGTTTGAAGTTTTGCACACAAAACTCATCTTTTTGTTTTTTCTAAAGTGTACACACCCTTGGATCATGCCCATGAATGAGGACTTGTTTCCTCATTCAATATGTACAACCTACACACTATAAACACACAAAAGATTAGATAAAATACATCACGGTATTTGTTATTCTCAAACCAAGAGATGCGGAACGCATGCTCCAACAATCTCCCCCTCTTTATAATAATAAATACATATATGAGAAATTAGGGAGTTTAAAAACAATTGTGTTTATTGGTAAGTGCGGTAAAAGATATACAAGAATAACAAGTTTATAGAGTGATAGCTTTAAAGCACAAATGCATATTCTTCCTATATAAAGGCGCCCCCCTACATAAGTGTTCCCTATATATTATACTCCCCCTAAATATAATATCTGGTTCACTAGATTTATCAATTTATTTTCCCCCTTTTGTTATTAGCAAAAGTGGGTAGGGATGAGCGTATATCTTTTAAGATTGATTAGGGACAACTTATTGGAAGAATAGTCATGATCGAGCAATGAATAAAGTATGTACCTCCTATAGATACTCCCCCCATATAGTTGCTTCCTATGAAATTTTAATGTAAGATAATTAAATTTATGCAATGTATTCTCCCCTTTTGATTGTATCAAAAGTGGGTATTAGACTAGTTTATGCAATAAGAATTAATGTGTTTTATGTAGAAAATAAAATGAGATGTAATACATAGCTTGTAAAAGACCACTTATTAAAAATAAGCATGATGAAAAATATAGTAAGCAATATAGCTAAAATAATAGAGTAAACATTCTTTTCTCAAAATACCATTTGAAAAAAAATAGTCGAATAAGCGCAAGTAGTAATCATAATAGAAATTATAATAAACATTCATAAGAATAAACATCTTTTTTGAAAGTAAAAGCATATAAATGATAATGAGTTTTAAGACAAATAAGAAGATGTTTTCAAACCTAGTCCAAGAGATGTTATTTCATTGAGATTTTAAAATAAAATTGCAAGCTTTATTTAAAAAATATATATCAAGAAAAGATACAAAACTACAATGTAATAAAATTTGCATTTCAAGTAAACATAAATATTGTAGCTGCCATGCTTTGTAATCTAGTGCATTTAATAAGGTACGTAGAGAATTGTGTAGATATGCATTAAGATCCAATTCTCATGAGTAGAAGTTTTATATAGAATAATGATGTGTACAAAAGTGGTTTGATAAATTATATAAATGCATTAATAAAAACTAATGACATATATAATGAAATAACACAACATTAAAGTGCACAAATAAAATTAATTCCACAATATTTCAATGTACATACATTAAAAGTACAACTACCTAGGTGCTTCACACACACAATGCTCATTAAGACTTATCAGGGAGTGAAGTAGTGCTTGGGGGATCTCTTTATTCTTTTTAACTTTATTTTTATTTTTGTGATTTAGTGTACTAAGAGAAGTGGTGAATACTTTTGTTTGCTATAAGGCACTTTACAATCCTTTCCAACATGCTCAAACTCACAATGCTCATTAAGGCTTATCACGAGGGTGAGTAGTGTTTGGTGGCGTTTTCTTTGTCATTTATTATATGCTTTTAAGGGTTGTGACCAAGTACTTCGAATTCACTTGTTTTTCAAACAATGTCATTTAATTTTTTAAACCACTATTCTCTAATGAATACGTGCATGAAAAAAAAATTAAAATAAGCAATTCAATGTAGTGTAGGTAATCTATTTATGCATTTTAATTATTATGTTATTAAACTACACAATCATGCAGGTTTAAGAGTAAAAACACATGTAAGTTATCAAAATAAGTGAGTGAATGAATCATTATCAAATATAAAACATTATTCATACTTAGAGGCATGCTAAATAATCACACACACGTTTTCTATAATTAATTTCATTGTACATAACAAGATAATATTCAAGACATGACATAATCAAAACATTATTTTAAGAAACATAAAAATTAAATTAAACATTTTATTTAATCTTTAATTGATATAATTAGTAATCCTTGACAATGAAAATGAATAACAAATAGTTTTTATGATTTTTGAGTTTTATAAAGAAATTCAAAAACATCAAACACACAATGAGATAATAAGAAAAAAAATATTTTTTATTCTTTAAAATCATTTTATAATTTTATATTTGTATTTAAAATATTTTAAAAAATAAATAGTTTTTTGAAAACATAGAATTCTTTAAAGAGTTTGTCAATAATGATCGTCTATGCCAAAAAATAATAATTTATGCTACCACTAGCGTTAGTACTAACATGTGCGCTAGCCATAAAAATATGTTATATTGCATAGAAAACATGATTTTTGATAATTTTCTATTCAAGTTTTTCTTCATTCATGTTTTCTAACATAAGTGAAACCAAGTATCACAAAGAGTTTTGAATTAAAAAAATGCGGATAAAAGATTTTTGGCATAATTTATCAAAAATGTTATTTTTAAAAATACTTATATTTTTCAAAATCATGAAGGCCCAAATTGTATATAGTATGGAAAAACACAAGATGTTATGTTTGAACAAAAGATATAATATGCATGACAAAAATAATAATAGATTTTATAATAAGGTTCATACAGGGATAGTGATGTACTATGTCCTAGATTAGAAATACCCAAGCTATATGTCTGCACCCTAACCCCATACTAAGTGATGGATTTGCATGAGGAGTTGCACCCATGCCATAGGTTGGGATGTTAATCCCATATGCATATAGAAATGACTCTCAACCAAGCACTCTTCCCCCCATTGCCTCGCAAGGCCCCATTGGAACCCTCCTCGGTTAAGGACAAGATATGACTTAGAGATTAGGTCTCTAATGCACACAATCCTACGCCCTCGCATATGTAAGACACAAACAATGGTTAAATAATCATGGATATACTATGAGTTTAATCTTAAGAATGATTTTATAAACTATGGGTTTATTTGATATCTAAAATTATAGTAGATTTTATGAATTTAACTTTTAATCTTTCAAATTTTAATTTATTTTATCATGATAATATGAAATAACTAGCATGGATAATAATATTCATTATGGATAATAATATTCATTATGTGATAATGCTAGAATTCTGAGTTCAATGCTAGGCCATAATATTAATAAGTGATAATGTTATATGTATTCAAAAATAGAGTTTCAATCATAATAAACCTAGAATAAAGTAGTTATGTTTTTTTATTTTATTCTATGGTCTACAAAGAAATGTGATACAAGAAAACATAAAAACATAATACATTCACAACATTATTTTTGAAACCAATAATATTTATTTTAATTAAATTTATAGATCATTGATTTTTCAATATAATACTATATGATCTTTTTGAATATATAACTAGCTATAATTGAAATAATTAATTGTTTACATCATCATAAACATATAAATACCACAATATGATAAGATTCAATACATATATAATTTTGTTTGCATGTATTCAACATAAAATTTTTGTTTTTATACACCTAGAATTAAATCATTAAACTTTTTATTTTTTTAATATGATTGATTCTAAGGTCTAGATATTTGTGAGATGCATGCAAACAATAATGTAACATATCAATACACCAAACATAATACCAATATCTTATTAAATAATTCATAATTCCTAAGTGTGGTAGAAATAGTCAATTTAAAATTAATTCTTGATAGATCATGAATTATGATATATGATTAGAATATATTTAAGAATAAGATATCAATTTAATTATAAAAGATTATTGTGGTGTATGAGATGCTCAAATTTATCCTTTTTAATTTATTATAAAGAATTCCTTAAATATGAATATATTTTGGTGATTTTTAAATTATTTTGCAAATTTTTTATTTTGTTTTATTTTTAGAAATTACCCAAAACATATATAACATATTTGATAGTAGAAGATAATGATACTTAACATAGTACAATAATTTTTTTAGAAATTGATTTTTTAAAGAATTATAGGTTTGAAAAGAGATGTCATATCACAATAATTATAAAGTTAACATAAAACATGTTGGCATACAAGAAAATAAAAAAACAAAAATAAAAAGACATTAAACACATCGTGAAGTAGATTATTGAGTCTTTCATATTGATTTATTTCTACTTTATACATATGATTGGGTACTAATAAATAAGAGATTTAGGCATCCAATGTGAACCCAGCATGATGGTTCTTTTGGGTACCCAAACATAGTGTGTTGGCTTTTGGTGAGAAAGTGTTGATTGTACCATTTCAAGTGGAGTTAATGTTTCATTTTTAATTTTGGGTCTCCATTCATACTTTTTTTGAATATGTATTAAATTTTCATAGTCATGAAATTGATGCTTATAATTGTAGTGATTTTTAAAAGTATTAATAATAGAGAATTTGTGAACATTTAATTTATAGTTGGGAGAAAATTGATTTTGTGAAAGATAGTGATAGTTGTTTGAAAAATAACAAATTGAAGATTTATGAGTTTTGAAATTATTTTTCAAACAATAGTTGAGTAGATTTTCATTTTCACTTTTCTTTTTATCCATACTTTTATTTAAAATTCTAGTAGAAGCTTTATATAATTTTGAAGATAAACTAAAAATAAAGGGTTTTTATTTCTTGAAAATTTTTCACAAACAATTTTAATGATTCTAGTTTATTCATTTTAACATTGTTTTCTTTTATCAATTTTTCATTATGCTCTTTTGAAATTAAAAGCTCTTTTTCAAATTCCTTAAATCTTTCTTTAAGATCATTGTAATCATAACAAGGTGTAGAAACTTCAACTATAGAGCATAAAAAAGAATTTGATACATCAATATGAGATTCTACTTTAGCGTTTGCTTTTAAACTTATATTTTCTAAACGTTATTTTGATTTAGCATTTCTCAATTTCTTAATTCTATGTTTGCAATCTCAAGCATGTTATACGTAAAAATAGAATTTTTAACAAAACGAGAAGAATTAGATTTTCTTACAACACTTTTGGATGAGGCATGATTTGAACATATAGTTCCTTTAACATCTTCCTCATCCTCTTCCATTGATGAGATTCATTTCCTCTTTCACACAATGTGTTTTCTTCTTCTAATCCATTTGATGTGCACTTAATAGATCTTTTAAATGAAGAGCTTTTTTGAGTACTTATGCAGACATTCATATTCTCCATGTATTGTACTTGTTTTGTTCCTATGGATGGAGAATCATAAGTTTCTTCAAGAAATTTTCAAACTTCATAACTAGTAGAAAACATATATATTTGCTTAAAAATATTTTGTCTAGTGCACAAAATAAACTATTTAAGGATTTAACATTTAATTCCACTTCATTTTTATTTAAAATACTTGGGGGATCTTTAATTGTAATATTCTAAACTTTTTCATCTAAAGATTTAAGAAAATTTTTCATTATAAATTTCCATCCTTTATAGTTTTCATCCATAAATTATGGTGGTGCTAAATATTTTTCATTTAATAAAATTTCATCCCCTCTAGTTGTTGTGAGATCATGAAGCGCCATTTTTTCTGATTGTGAAGCCGTTTTGGAATAACCTGCTCTGATACCACATGTTGGATTTTACGGTGCCCTTAGAAGGGGGGTGAATAAGGGCTTTATGTAATTTAATTCTAAAATAAAAAATATCAGAGTTAATTAATAAAGTTTTGAAATATTTTATAGAAATTTATATTTTAATATATCAGAAAATATTATATTGAAGATTACGATTAGAAAAAAGGCAGAGTTCAATATTTCTTCACTACCGCCAATGTTAAGTGTTACTGTCGGGCGCTTGTTCATGAATATTTAATTCAAGCATTTATATCTAACAGAAATGAACCTTGCAATATATTTTATGTTAAAACTTTTGAACGATATATTTCAAAATATTTTATAACATGAAAATAAAATAAAGATAATGAGGCAAAAAGAAATATGATTTTATTTCATTAGAAATTGAATACAAAAATGTTTGATTTCTATAACATTAGAAATCGAGGCCAATATAAAAATCCCTTTTTGATGATTCACCGGTCCTTCTCCCATGGACCGGCTGGCTATAACCTATTTTACCCTAAATAGCCTCTAGCCTCCCTCTAGTTCTAACCTTGACCTAGTCGCTACAAACAAGGCGGCAAATTTTCCCCTAAGCCGCACGAGGACCTAGTTACTACAAGCTAGGTGAATTTCCTATGGAATCCTTCCTTAGAATTCATCGTTCTCCCCGAACATTTTTCTTCTCCCGATACAAAAAGATAAAATAAAAGTGATTACAAAATAATAAATAATTAGTGAAACTCCCCAAGGCTTTCTGAAGGTGAAGAAGAAGGCGGTGCAGACACCGACATTATTGATGTGTTTGCCCTTCATGTTGATTGTGCATTGTAGCCCTTCTCCTTCAAAATCTTCTATTGATATTCATATTTGCATAAAGGATTTCTCTCTCTATCTCCAGAGATAACCCTCTCTCAAAAGAATCAGAGTTCTGGCTTGGTGGAGGAGGAATAATTGCTTCAAAAGGTGTATCTTTTGAATGCACGATGTTTTCATCCTTTTATATAACAATCGCTATCGCTAGATGATATCTAGCTATTGTAGATGATATCTAGCTATTGTAGGCAATATCTTCTCAAGCTGCCACGTCTCCCACACTACGATGATCATGTCCATTGGAAACATACATGTTTTGGTTGTGTGGCTATCGCAGGGGCGATAGACACTTATCACCGGGCGATAGTGCCAAGTAGTGTGCATCATAGAGATCGTACAAGGCATGGTCGTCGTCATTTTGACTATCGTTGGGCAATAGTTGCTATCGCCAGCGAAAGCTTCTCTTCATATTTATCATCCAAAACTTTTTCAGATTGTATATGACTTCATTCTCATTTCGGAATGGAATAGCACGTTCCGTAACTCTTCTCGGATTGAAAGTTTTGGTCATTTGAAATTTAGCACACAAAACTCGTCCTTTTGTTTTTTCTAAAGTGTACAGACCCATAGATCATACCTCTTATTGAGGACTTATCTCCTCATTCAACCTGTACAACCAACACACTATAAACACACAAAAGACTAGATCAAATACATCATGGTATTTGTTATTCTCAAACCAAGAGATGAGGAACGCATGCTCCAACATGACCATCATAATCGCGTTGTTCCGCAACTTCTTGATTTCATTGTCTTCGATATAAATTGTTTTGCTTGAGTCATTTGCCCATGTTTGACCGGGACTTGATCTAACACCCCAAAACTTGGAAAATAGAACTAAATGTGGTTATCGCCGGAGATACCACTCGACGCTTTAAATGCACTCGACGCTCTCAACACATTCAACGCATTCGACATATTCAATGAATCATTACGTAGACTATCACGTGAAGATAGTGGATATTGATAGGCGATATGGTACATGTGTTAGATGGACGGATAACACCCAAAGAGCAGTGTTGACTGGGGTCAAAGCAGATACCGATAATATTGCTCAAACGATAGCAGATATTGCCCGATGATAACGATAAGTTTGACTTGTCAGCTTAAATCGCGACCCTTCATTCATATTGAGGAGAAGATCATGTGGCTAGGATTATTTCTGGGGCTGCTTAACCAGAGAAGAGGTGAAGAGAAGAATCATTTCTCTTCTCTCATTCTCTCTCATCCCTCTCATCAAGCTCTTAGAAGAAAGGAAGAAGAAGGCGGAGGCTGATCTTTGCAAGCTTGGAGGAGGAGCTTCCGTTGTCATAATCAAGAGTCGAAGCAAGATCTGTGAAGAGGAAAGGGAGGCGATTGTTTCCATCTGGATAGAAGACTTCATCATGGCTCCAAAACGATCTACAAGGGTAACGATCTTCCTTATTTGACATATGAAGTCCTTCTTTTGCATATGCAGGGAATCCCCCACCAACAGGTGGAAAAATGAAGGGAATTCTGATGGGTTGATCCGTGATATCCCCAGGTAGTTTTGTATATATAATCCAGAAATCGCAGTACGGAATAGGCATGTTGTGTGAAGCCCATCTGGACAGGTTGGTCTTGATTGGTGATGTTTTATTTTGTGCACTGGAGAAGACTCAGAGTATAAATAGGTAGTTTATGGAGTTCGAAGGGTTGTGCCTATAAAAGGGAGTAGCGGGAAGTACTAAAGACCCTCTCCAGGAAAATACCCAGAAAATACCACAGTTGTGATAATTGTGTGATATTGCTGGGCGATAGTGGGTATCTCTTGATGAGCTATATTTTTTGAAAGCCCAGTTTTTTAGCACTGTAGAATGCAAGACGTCTTTCTGGATAGATGTTCTAGTTATAGCTAAGTCTGGGTACAGAAAGAGAAATTCTATTATTAACGCCTGACGATAGCTCCTAGATAACATTTTGATTACGAAACCTGTCTCTCGGAGATCGTGTGTCTATTTTGTGAGCTACGAGCTTGGGTGCTCAGCTTCGATGGCCTTGAGAGTCATCTATTAAATGTAATACAGTTATGTTTAACTCCTAGGGAAAGGTGATGTGACTCGCATCTATCCATTTTGCCATGGAAGTTCGGCTTTCGTATATGGTATGGCGATTTGAGTAATAAGAATAGACTGATCTGTACCCGCCCTATGTTTGGTTTATAGACCTAAGGTATGTGGTAATTAATGCTAGTAGTAGGGAGGAGAATCTTGGTTATATGACAGACAATAATGCTCATAGTTTGTCGTTAGTCTCAGACTTTTTTACGATGGTGGGACTGGTTTTTCCAGTAAACCGAGAATGTGCCCTGAGTACACAAAACATTTGGCAGTTGATGCAGACATTTTTTATATATTGAATGGTGCTTGAGTTATACCTTATTGTGATATATCTATATATGGTTGTTATGCATGCATGGAAGGAGTACCGATGCCCCGGGTATGGGGTATGGTCGTTATAAATTGGTCAGCTAAAGCTAACTGTTGCCTTGTTTGCCATCCTTGTGGTGGATTGTCCCTGTGCAGGTGCTGGAGAGCCGAGCGGAAAATATCGGGTTGCAGCCCTTGATGCTATGCCGGGCCTCAAAGGCTAGGGGAAGAATTTTATTATTTTCATGTGTGGCCGGCCTACGAGCCGATATTTGTAAACCACCTTATTGAAGCATAATTATAAGGCCTTAAGGTCGTAATGTTTTGTGTATTTTTTAAAACATTCCTGTTATATATATTAGTGGACATTCACATGTAATGAGTTCAGTTCAACCCATGAAGCTTCCACTAAAATGCTCTGAGTTAGGATTCGCTTGGTCTTATGATATTTAACTTGTAACCCTACTGACTGTTTGTGGAATATGGCATGGGGCCTCAGCCAGACCCTCTGTTATATTTCATGTGACGGATGGAGGTGTTATAATTTGGTATCATCTTGTCCCGATCTTCCTTCTACGAATTCGTGGTCGAATTATTTTGAGGGGTGGAGAGCACGTGTATGTGCTTATCGTTATAACAAAATGAACTCAAGAATGTCCACTTAAGAATGAAAATACACATATATGAGGAACCTGTGCTTTCCTTTTAGTCATGGTGTGCCTTGTATGTGGGCGCTAAATTGTGTATTTTATAGTTTTAGGTAACTTGATGTGGTGCGGGGCAGTCTGAACAACAATATTCTGTGGAAAGTGTAGCACCAACTGATGTACCCACACCTCCCCCTTCTGCGGAAATGATACGTATAGTTGCTGAGGCAGTGTTTGCTATGATAAATGCACAGCTGACTGGGCCAGAGCGACCTGCGAGGGTACTAGTACGGGTTGGTGTAGCCGAGCCTATAGCTGTTAGGCAGGTGTCTGCTAAGGCTTTAGCTGATAAGCGAGCGACTGAAAGGCAGCTGAAGCACTTCATCAGTTTTAATCCTCCTACATTCAAGGGTGCGGGATCCCCATCACAGGCAGAGGACTATCTTTCGCGTGTCAAGAGAGTGTTAACGGCGATTGAAACAGTGGAAGGGTAGAAGGTAAACTTGTCCACTTTCCTATTGGAAGGAGAGGCTAGACTTTGGTGGGATGAGTTGGAGTTACACCACTTTACGGGTAGACGACTATCTGAGATCTCGATAGAGGAGTTTTCGAGATTGTTCTTCGCAAAATAGCTGCCTTCATCACAGCGGATTGCCATGCAAAATGAGTTCCAACATTTTACTCAGGGCGAGGGTAGTGTGTATAACTACTTACATGAATTTACCAGGTTGGGACGCTATGCGGGGTCTACTTTCACGGACGAGGAGCGTAAGACCAATAAGTTTTATGAGGGATTGCGTGATGAGCTGAGATTAATACTCTCCAGTCCAATGAATCAAGGTTTTCAAGTATTGGTTAATACGACTCGTTCGTTGGAGAAGGACATGAAGAGGGTGCAGGGAAAGAGGGAATTGGCTATGTTAAAGCCCGAGTTCAAAGTGCTGACTTCTTCAAAATCATATTTTTGGAGGTGGAAGAAGTCCAGGTCTACTAGACAAGCTCCATCTAGTGTTACTTCTGGAGCAACGTCAGGGCGAGGTCCGCTCACATGTTTCACTTGTGGCAAGCCAGGGCATTTTGCCTGTGATTGTACTAGTGGCCTTCCAAGGAAGGATAAAAAGGCAGGAGCATCTTACACTGAGAAGGGAAAGGCGGTGGAGTTCACTGCACCCCAATATGCTCCAGCTCAGCCAATGGTTTACAATCTTGGCCAACAGGAGGCCATCAAATAGGCTGATGTCATCAAAGGTATGAATAATATATAGTTTTCATGCTTTATATACTATATACCTTATGAATTGCTTGTGTATAACTTGATGAATGTAGGCTTTGTCCATATTCAGGACCATCCGACGAGAGCACTGTTTGATACAGGTGCTTCTCATTCGTTTCTATCTGAGGACTTCGTATCGCGGATCGGAGTACCTACTCTTATGTCGATAGATAGATTGAAGGTGTTATAACCTAATGGATGCGTAATGCGTAGGGATAGGTATTTCTGTGTTGAGGTGTGTATAGGAAGTCAGGATTTGGGGCTAGAAGCATCGGTGCTTTCGATATATGAGTTCGATTTAATATTTTGCATGGATTGGCTCTCGGAGCAGCGTGCTTGTATAGATTGTAACTCTAAGGAAGTCACACTGGGACAGAACACCGAATGTGAGACTAAATTCGCTGGTATGCGAGGATCGAGCAAGATATTAATGTCTGCTCTCCAGGTAGTCAAGGCTTTTCGGAAGGGCATGAACTTGTTCTTCACATTGTTAGAGGCTGTTGAGCCGAAGTGCAGTTTGAGTGACGTTCCTATTGTATAGGATTATGTATATGTTTTTCCTAAGGATCTCCCTGGGTTACCGCCCTAGCGAGAGATTGACTTCGCTATTGAGTTAGTGCCATGTGAGAAACCTGTGGCCCACTCACCGTACCGAGTAGCGCCAAAATAGATGGCAGAACTGAAAGTTCAATTACAAGAATTACTAGAGCAAGGCTATATACGTCCAAGTATGTCACCTTGGAGTGCACTAGTCCTCTTTGGTAAGAAGGACGGAAGCTTGCGTCTATGCATTGATATCGAGAATTGAACAAGCTGATGGAAAAAAATAAGTATCTGATTCCATGGATTGATGACTTATTTGATCAACTGGTGCGATCAACTGTCTATTCAAAGCTAGATTTAAAGTCTGGCTATTACCAGTTGCGGATTAGGGAATGCGACATTCCCAAGACAATGTTCGGTACGCGCTATAGGCACTATGAGTTCACTGTAATGTCGTTTGAGCTCACAAATTCGCCATCGGTATTCATGGAATTGATGCACCGAACTTTTCAGGAGTATTTAGATCAGTTTGTGATTGTCTTTATTGACGACATACTGGTATACTCTCAATCAGAAGAAGATCATGCAAATCACTTGAGGATGGTTTTGCATACCCTGAGAAGGAAAAAAATTATGCAAAGTTCTCAAAGTGTGAGTTTTGGATGTTGTTAGTGACTTTTTTGGGCCATGTTATTAGTGGAGAGGGTATTGCAGTGGATCCGGAGAAGATAGTTGCAATACGAGAGTGGCATGTGTTGGCTACGATAGTGGAAGTCAGGAGTTTCCTTGGACTTGCTGTCTACTACAGGCACTTCGTTGAAAATTTTTCGCAGATAGCCTTACCTCTCAATATACTGACGAGGAAAGATCAGAAGTTCATTTAGACGCCTAAGTGCGCTCGAGCTTTTGAGGAGTTAAAGAGTCGTTTGACAACGACGCCTATCTTGAGTTTGCCATGTGGTATGGACAGCTATGAGATATACAGTGATGATTCAGGGAGCGGCTTAGGCTGTATTCTTCTACAATTCGGAAAGGTTATAGCTTATGGCTCACACAGGTTGAAAGTGCATGAGCGAAACTATCCATTCCATGACTTAGAGTTGGCAGCTGTGATTTTTGCACTAAAGATGTGACATCACTACTTGTATGGTGTGAAAGTTGATATATTCACGGACCATAAAAGCCTTAATTATTTAATAGATAAGAAGGATCTGAACATGCGACAATGGAGATGGATGGAGTTCCTCGGGGACAATACTTTCCAGATACATTACACTCCCGACAAGGGAAATGTGGTCGCAGATGCCTTGAGTTGTAGGACTCCAGTATGGGTAAGTTGGTTACAGATGCATGATGAGTATCTGATCCAGGAGTTAGAGGCCTAAGACTTTTCTTGTGTTGACAAGAATGCCACTACAATTGCGTGCTTGAACTTGACAGAGGTGCAATATGACCTTTCAGATAGAGTTCGACGAGCAACAGAACTCGATGAGAGTATGAAGCGATATACAGCGGATGGGTCAAATTCCCAATTCTCCTTGGATGACGGTCTTTTGAGAAAGGACGGTCTTTTGTGCATCCCAAATGCAGGGTAAACTATAGGAGGAGGTTATGTATGAAGCACACTTTACTAAATACTCAATCAACCCAGGGAGCACAAAGATGTACAAGGACATGAAAAAGATGTTCTTGTGGCTGGGTTTAAAGGACATAACTCTTTATGTGGCAAAGTGCCAAACTTGTGTCTTGGTAAAAGCTGAATGTTAGAAGCCTGGAGGTTTCCTTAAGTTGTTACCAATTCCGGTGTAGAAGTTTGATGATATCTCTATGGATTTCGTGCATGGGTTGCCAAGATCATAGAGCGGGAACGATACCGTATGGGTGATCTTTGGCCGATTGAAAAAGACATCTCACTTCATACCGAACAAGAAGGACGATTCAGTTGAAAAATTGGCTAAGTTGTATGTTGACAACATAGTGCGTTTGCACGGTGTGCCCATAGCATCGTCAGCGACATATATGGGCGCTTTACTTCGAATGATTGGAGGCTAATCCACCAGTTGTTTGGTACTAAACTGAAGTTCAGTACGACCTTTCATCGGCAAACCGATGGTCAGACCGAGAGAACCAACAGTATAATGGAGGATATACTCCATATGCAAGCCTTGGATTTCGGGAAGAGGTGGGAGGACCATCTCTATATAATTGATTTTGCCTATAATAATAGCTATCAAGCTAGCATTCAAATGGCGCCCTTCGAAGCTTTATACAGTATGAAGTGTCGTACTCCATTAGTTTTGGCAGAAATAGGTGAATCAAAGTTGTATAAGCGTAAAGAAGTCAAAGATGCATGAGGGGGAAGGGGAAACCGCCTTTGATACCGCGCGACAGTAAGGTGGAAGTAAGGTGGAGGCTATTTTTGATCAACAACGCGATGTCGATTGGGCCAAGCGGCAACCGCCTTTAATACCGCGTGATAGTTGTAGATACCGTGCAGTGGTAGCCTCCAGATATAAGTTGTATAAGAGAATGAATTCTCATTGTTCTTTCTCTTAGTTCTTGAGGTTCTTGAGAGCAAGAGTCCGAGGCTGAGCCTTGCAAGCTAGGGGAAGGAGATCATGTGGTCAGATTTAATAGCTGAGACAAGATCCATGACGGGGAAAGTGACGCGATCCATTCCATCCAGATAAAAGACTTCACAAAGGCCCCAAAATGACCTATAAGGGTAACGATTTTCTCCTTGGGCAAGTGAAGTCCTCAATTTGCATACAGGCATGGAACCCCTCACCAAAAGGTGGAGAAAGGGTGGTTTCCAGCGAGTCGATCATTGTGATCCCCGATTAAATTTTCATGTAAATCTAAAGAATTGCAGTACAGAATAGGCATGTTGTATGAAGCCCATCCGGACAGGTTGGCCTTGATTGGTGATGTTTTATTTTGCATGCCGGAGAAGACTCCACGTATAAATGAGTAGTTTACGGAGTCTGTGAGTTATGCATGTGAAATGGGAGTAGCAGGAAGTACTAGAGTTGCTCTGCAGGAAAATAACCAAGAAATTCCACGGTTTGCAAAACTGTTGGATATCGTCGGGCGATAGTGAGTATCGTCGATGATAGCTCCCAATGAGCTATGTTTTTGAGGCCTATCTCGTGTAGACCCGTGGGGCATTGGTTGCGAAGCCTGTCTTTGGGGGACCTGTTGGCTATATTAGTAGGAACTTAAATAGTTCTTCTTGGGCACAAGGGGGACACTAAACCCGCGTCATGTCACGACCATGAAGGTTTTAGATTTCGGCGCATGATGGTTTGAGCAACGAGCTTTCGCTAACCTAAATCAGCCTTATGACGATCGACTTGGAGTGAGCCACTGGATTGAATCTGTGAGAGTTATTTTGACTTTGTCGACTCATAGGAAGAAAAGAGAGAAATGCTCAAGTTTTGACCATCAAGTCTAGGACTGTGGATGGTGGTGGTAGATAGGAGATCCGGTAAACCTATAATGTGCCCTGAGTGCACGGCGCGTGTGGCCATGTGAGCCTGTGTTTGTGGTGAATGATGCTTAGGTTGCACGTTTCTATTGCCATATATATATATATTTATGCTACTGCTTACAGGGAAGGAGAACAACAACCCCGAGTGAGGGGTGGGGTCATTATAAATTGGTCATCTAATGCTGAATGTTGCTTTGTTTGCCATGTTTTGGTGGGTCGTGCTATATAGGTTTTGGATAGCCAAGTGTTAAGTAGCGGGTTGAAGTCCCTTATGCTGTAATTGGCTGGCCCTTGAAGGCCTAAAGACGAACGTTTATTGTTTCATGTGTGGTCGGCCTGCGTGCCGATGTATGAAAACAGTTGTTGTAAAGGAAACCGTTGTAAGGCCTTAAGGATGTAACTTTTTGTGTATTTTGAATATACATTCTTGATGTAGATATATAACTGTTTGTTATATAGTGGACATTCGTATGATTTGAGTTTGGGAAACCTTAAAGTCTCCGCTAGAATGCTCTGAGTTAGGATTCATAACAGTATTTTTGATATTAACCTATAATCCCACTACCTGTTTGTGGAATATGTCATGGGGCCTCGGCCGGACCCTCTATTATATTTCATGTGACGGATGGAGGTGTTACAATTTGGTATCAGCTTGTCTTGGTATTCCTTCTGCGATTTTGTGGTCGAATTCTTTTGGGGGTGGCGAGTAGGTGTATGTGCTTACCGTTATAACAAAAAGAACTCAAGAATGTACACTTAGGAATGAAAATACACCTGTTTGAGGTACTTGAGCATTCCTATAATTTCTTTTTGCAATATTCTTAGTTGCTTAATTGTGTGTTTCACATTGTATGCGACTAGAAGTTGTGCAGGGTAGCAAGAACCCCAGCGCTCGGAGGAGAGTAGTGCTCCAAATTAGGTGCCAACATCTCCTTTTACGTAAACTATACGGTTAGTTGCTGAAGCCATGTTCACATTAATCAATGCGCAACCAGAAGGTCAGAGAAAACCTCCTACCCCTGCGGTGGTCCAGGAATCAGTTGGCGTAGTTGAGCATGTAACAGTGAGTCAAGTGTTCATTGAGCCAGTAGCCGCAAGGCGAGTGACGAAAAAGCAATTGAAACACGTAATGGGTTTCAATCCTCCTGTGTTTGCGGGTACTGGAACCCCTACACAAGCCGAATATTGGCTCTCACCCGTTCGTTGGTCGGTCGTTGTTCGAGATCTCAATGGAGGGGTTCTCAAGGTGTTTTCTGACGAGATACATTCCATCTGCACAGCGGATTGCAATGGAAAACCAATTTCAAAGGCTAACTCAAGGCGAGAGTTCGGTGGATGACTACTTGCACGAGTTTATGAGATTGGGAAGGTATGCAGGCTTACATTTGCAGATGAAGAACGAAAAACAAATCGGTTCTATGAAGGGTTGAGGGATGTCCTGCGGTTGCTTCTCTCAAGACTGATGATGCAAGGGTTTCTTACCTTGGTCAATACGACTCATTCTCTCGAACTGGATATGAAGCACGTTTAGCGTAAGAATGACTTGGCAGTGAAGAAGTCATAGTTCAAGGTACCTAGTTCTTCAAAGTCTGGGTATCGACGGTGGAATAAGAAATCTAAAAATTCTTCACCGGCTCCTTCTTCTCTTACATCTAGAGCAAAATCTGGGAGAGGTCCGCTCACGTGTTACAAATGTGGCAAGGTGGACATATGGCCCAAGAATGTCGGAGTGGCCGTCTTAAGACGGAGAAAAAGTCAGGTGTGACTTTTGTTGAAAAGGGAAAAGCATTGGTGGAGTCAACTACATCTCAAGCGCAACCCCGATTCTATAATCTTGGCTAGCAGAAGGCCATAAAACAAAGTGATGTCGTAATAGGTATGAGTTATGATATAGTTTTATATGCATTCCATACTTAGTGCCTTGTGCGTTGCTTGTGTATGATTTGTCTAAATTAGGTTTTTCCTTGATATTGGAATATCCGTTGAGAGCACAGTTCGATATAGGAGCTTCTCATTCCTTTTTGTCTAAGGACTTCGTGGGGCGCATCCGAGTGCCTTCGTTTATACTGACAGATCGAGTGAATGTGTTGCTACCTAATGGGTGCTTGATGCTTGCAGATCGAGCCTGCTCTGTTGAGGTGCGAATAGGAAGTCATGACTTTGATTTTGAAGCATCTGTGTTGCCCATATTAGAGTTTGATGTGATCTTTGGTATGGACTGGCTCGCGGAGCAGCGTGCCTGTATAGATTGTAACTCTAAGGAAGTTATACAGAGACAGAACATCGAATGAGAGACTAAGTTCACTGGTATGCGAGGATCGAGCAAGATATTGATGTCTGTTCTCCAGGTGTCAAAGCTGATTGGAAGGGCGCGGAGTTGTTCTTCATGCTGTTAGAGGCTGTTGAGCCGAAGCCCAGTTTGAGTGACGTTCCTATTGTGTCAGAGTATGCAAATGTATTTCCTAAGGATATTCCTGGGTTACCACCCCAACGAGAGATTGACTTCACTATAGAGTTGGTGCCAGGTGCGAAACCTGTGGCCCGCTCGTCGTACCGTGTTGCGCCAAAGGAAGTGGCAGAATTGAAAGTTCAATTGCAAGAATTGCTAGAGCAAGGCTATATACGTCCAGTTTGTCACCTTGGAGTGCCCTAGTTCTTTTTGTGAAAAAGGACGGAAGCTTGCGCCTATGTATTGATTATCAAGAGCTGAATAAGCTGACGGAGAAGAACAAGTATCCTATTCCACGGATTGATGACTTATTCAATCAGCTGGTGGGATCAACTGTCTACCCGAAACTAGATCTAAAGTCTGGCTATTACCAGTTAAGGATTCGGGAAGATGATATTCCCAAGATAGCGTTTGGTGCACGCTACGACCATTATAAGTTCACTGTAATGTCGTTTGGGTTAACAAATGCGCCATCAATATTCATGGACTTAATGCATCAAACGTTTAGAGAGTATTTGGACCTATTTGTGATCTTCTTTATTGACGATATATTGGTGTACTCTCAGTCTGAAGAAGATTGTGCAAATCATTTGCGGATGGTTTTGCAAACCCTGAGGATAAACAAGCTCTATGACAAGTTCTCAAAGTGCGAGTTTTGGCTGTCGTTAGTGGCTTTTATTGGCCATGTAGTTAGTGGAGAGGGTATTGCGGTGGAGACGGCGAAGATAATTGTGACACGGGAGTGGCTTGTGTTGTCTTCTATAATAAAAGTTAGGAGTTTCCTTAGACTTGCTGTCTACTACAGGCGCTTTTTAAATAACTTTTCACGGATAGCCTTACCTCTCACTACACTGACAAGGAAAGATCAGAATTTGTTTGGACGCCTGAGTGCACGCGAGCTATTGAGGAGCTAAAGAGTTGTTTGACCATGACGCCTATCTTTATTTCACCCTATGGTACAGACGGCTATGAGATCTATAGTGATGCTTCAAGGAGAGGCTTAGGCTGCATTCTTCTTCAGTTTGGAAATGTTATTGCTTATGGCTCATGCTAGTTGAAAGTGCATGAGCAGAATTATCCAGTCCATGACTTGGAGTTGGTGGCTGTGAATTTTGCACTTAAACTGTGGCACAATTATTTATATGGCGTGAAAGTTGATATATTCATGGACCATAACAACCTTAAATAGTTAATAGATCAAAAGGATCTGAATATGTGGCAACGGAGTTTGATGGAGTTCCTCGGGGACTACACCTTCAAGATACACTATACTACCGGGAAGGAAAATGTAGTCGCAGATGCCTTGAGTCGGCGGACTTCGCTAAGGGTAAGTTGGTTGCAGATGCACAATGAGCATCTGATCCAGGAGTTGGAGGCCTTAGAGATTTCTTGTGTTGACAAGAATTCTACTATAAATGCGTGCCTGAACTGGACGGAGGTATAGTATGTCCTTACGGACAGGGTTCGACGAGCAACGAATCTCGATGAGAGTTTGAAATGCTATGCAGTGGCTGGGTCAAATTCCCAGTTCTCCATGGAAGATGATTTTTTTAGAAAAGATGGTCGTTTGTGCATCCCGAATGTGGGTAAACTATGAGAGAAATTTATGTATGAGGCACACTTCATAAAGTACTCAATTCACCTAGGGAGCACAAAGATGTACAAGGACATGAAAAAGATGTTCTGGTGGCCGGGTTTGAAGAAAGACATAGCACTTTACGTAGCAAAGTGCAAAACTTGTGCCTTAGTAAAAGATGAATGTCAAAAGCCTGGAGGTTTCCTTAAGTCCTTACCAATTCCACTATGGAAGTTCGATGATATCTCAATAGATTTCATGCACGGACTGCCGAGATCACAGAGCGGAAACGATGTTGTATGGGTGGTCGTTGACCGATTGACAAAGGTATCTCACTTCATACCAAACAAGAAGGACGATTCAGTAGACAAATTAGCTAAGTTATACATGGATAACATAGTACGATTAACTGGTGTGCCCCGTAGCATCATCAGTGAGCGAGATGGGCGCTTTACTTCGAATGATTGGAGTCTAATCCACTAATTTTTGGGTACGAAACTGCAGTACAGTACGACCTTTCATCCTCAGACGGATGGTCAGACCGAAAGAACAAACAGAATAATGGAGGATATGCTCCAGATGTGTGCTTTGGATTTCGGGAAGAGGTGGGAGGGACATCTCTATATGATGGAGTTCACCTATAATAATAGCTATCAAGCTAGTATTCAGATGGTGCCCTTTGAAGCTTTATTTGGTAGGAAGTGTCGTACTCCTTTAGCTTGGGCGGAGTCAGGCGAATCGTAGTTGTATAAGCGGAAGGAAGTCGAAGATGCAAATTTTACTATCCGCTTGATACGTGAGAGGCTATTTGTATCCCAAGATAGGCAGGCAAAATAATTCAAAGCCAAGCACCGAAACATGGAGTTTGCGGTGGGCGATTGGGTATATCTGAAGATAAAGCCATTCAAAGGAGTGTCAAGGATTCGACGCTTGAAAAAGTTGAGTCCGAGGTATCTTGGTCCATTTGAAGTGGTTGAGCGAGTTGGAGAAGCTGCCTATCGATTAGCTCTTTTAGCGGAGCTGATTGGTTTGCACGATGTGTTTTACATATCGGTGCTGCGGAAAGCTTTGAACGAACATACGCAAGTAAGTGTTGATGATATGATACTAGTCGATAGTGGGCTAACGACGAAGGTTATACCTATTTGGATCGAGGATACGGAGATCAGGCCACTACAAAACAATCAATCGGGATGGTCAAAGTCCGTTGGGACAATTGTGGCCATGAAGAACTGACATGGGAGCATGAGCAAACCATGCGAGAGGAATTTCCCGAGTTATTTTTCGTAAATTAATGTTGTAAGCTGATGTACTTATTTACTTTCAAGAAATAAAATTTCGAGACAAAATTTCTTAAAGGTGGGGAGAATTGTAATGCCCAAAAATTCCAAGGATTGGAAGTTAATACGCGATGGTAGTATGCTATCGTGTAGCGATAGTACTCAACACTCGCAACGACATTGGCGAAGCATTGAGTGACTACCGCTCGGCGGTAGTGTGCTAACGCGCGGCTATAGTTCGAGTTAAAGTACCGCTTGGCGGTAACTCGATGCGCGGCAGTAGCCTGCCACGTGGCAGTAAGGTGGAGGAGGTTTTGGATCGACATCGCGATGTTGATTGGGCCAAGCGGTAACCGCCTTTGATACCGTGCATCGGTAGAAGATACCGCGCGACGGTAGCCTCGAGATATAAGATGTACAAGAGAATGAATTCTCATTGTTCTTTCTCTTAGTTCTTGAGGTTCTTGAGAGCAAGAGTCTGAGGCTGAGCCTTGGAATCTTGGGGAAAGAGATCCTGTGGTCAGATTTTAGAGCTAAGACAAGATTTGTGAGGGGAAAAGTGAGGCGATCCTTTCCATCTGTATAAAAGACTTCTCAATGGCTCCAATATGACCTATAATGGTAATAATTTTCTCCTTGGACAATTGAAGTCCTAAATTTGCATACGTGCATGGAACCCTTTACAAAAAGGTGGAGAATAAGTGGTTTCCAGCGGGTCGATCGTTGTGATCCCCGGTTAAATTTTCTTATAGATCTAAAAAATTGTAGTACGGAATAGGCATGTTGTGTAAAGCCCATCCAGACAGGTTGGTTTTGATTGGTGATGTTTTATTTTGCGTGCCGGAGAAGACTCCACGTATAAACGAGTAGTTTACAGAGTCTGTGAGTTAAGCCTCTGAAATGGGAGTAGTAGGAAGTACTGGAGATGCTCTCCAGGAAAATAACCAAGAAATTCCATGGTTTGCAAAACTGTTGGATATCCCGGGCGATAGTGAGTATGGCCGGCGATAGCTCCCGGTGAGCTTTGTTTGTGAGGCCTATCTTGTGTAGACCTGTGGGCCATTGGTTGCGAAGCTTGTCTCTGGGACACCTGTAAGCTACATTAGTGAAAACTTAAATAGTTTTGCTTGGGCACAAGGGGGATGCTGAACCCGCATCTTGTCACGGCTATGAAGGTTTCGGCTTTCGGCGCATAATGGTTTGAGCAACGAGCTTTGGCTAACCTACACCCACCTTATGATGCTCGACTTGGAGTGAGTCACTGGATTGAATCTGTGAGAGCTCCTTTGACTTTGTCGACTCATAGGAAGAAAAGAGAGAAATGCTCAAGTTTCGACCATCAAGTCTAGAACTATGGATGGTGGTAGTACCCGGGAGATCTGGTACACCGATAAGGTTCCCTGAGTGCACGGGGCGTGTGGTCATGCGAGCCTGCATCGGTTGCAAATGGTGCTTAATTTGCACATTTCTATTGCTATATATATATATATATATATATATATATATATATATATGTTGCATCTTGTAAGGAAGGAGAACCACCACCCCGAGTGAGGGGTGGGGTCGTTATAAATTGGTCAGCTAATGCTGACCATTGCTTTGTTTGCCATGTTTTGGTGGGTCGTGCAATGCAGGTGCTCGAGAGCCAAGTTGAAAGTAGCGGGTTGAAGTCCCTTATTCTGTATTTGGCAGGCCCAAAGACGAACATTTACTGTTTTATTTGTGGCCGGCCTGCGTGCCGATGTATGAAAAAACTTGTTGCCAAGGAAACAGTTGTAAGGCCTTAAGGCCGTAACTTTTTGTGTATTTTGAATGTAAATTCCTGATGTAGATATATAACTGTTAGTTATATATAGTGGACATACTTTGGAGCTAATGTTTGGCTTGTATAGGGGTTCCAACACCCGCAAACACAGGAGGATCAAAACTCATTACAAGTTTCAATTTCTTTTTCGTCGCTCGCCTTACGGCTATTGTCTCAATAACCACTTGACTCACCACTATATGCTCAACTACGCCAACCGGTTTTTGGACCACCGCAGGGGTAAGAGGTTTTCTCTGGCCTCCTGGTTGCACATTGAGTAATGCGAACATGGCTTCAGCAACCAACTGTATAGTTTCCGCAGAAGGAGGAGGTGTTGCCACCTCATTTGGTGCACTACTCTCCACCGAGCACTGGGGTTCTTGCTACCCGACTACGCGATGGCGATCCTTTCCAAGGATTGGAAGAAGTTAACGCACGACGGTAGAGTTAACGTTGGCGTTAGCTAGGGAATTAAATCTTCTGAGGGCTCGGGAATCTACCGTGCAACGGTAGTTAGCTAGCACGTGGCGTTATCACTCAATGCTTTTGATTAATCGTCGAGAGGCCTACCGCGCAACAGTAGTATACTATCACGTGGCGATACTAATGAACGCACTCTATGCCTTCGGCGAAGCGTTGAGTGACTACCGCTCGGAGGTAGTGAGCTAACGCATGGCGATAGCTCTAGTTAAAGTACCGCTTGGCGGTAATTCGATGCTCGGCGGAAGCCTACCACGTTACAGTAAGGTGGAGGCTCTTTTGGATCGACATCGCGATGTCGCTTGGGCCAAGCGACAACCACCTTTGATACCACGCTGCGGTAGTAGATACCATATGGCGGTATCCTCTAGATATAATCGGTACAAGAGAATGAATTCTCATTATTATTATCTTAGTTCTTGAGGTTCTTGAGAGCAAGAGTCTAAGGCTGAGCCTTGCAAGCTAGTGGCAGGAGATCCTGTAACGACTCCACCCGTAAAACAACATATAATACAAGGTCCGACCGGGGCCCCACACTATATGCACAAACAAGCAGTGAAGCTACAGGTTAATACCAAATCATAAACGCAACCTAACTCAAAGCATGCTAGCAGAAGCTTAAAGTTAATATTGAACCCAAGCATTTGGAATGTCCACTATAGATAAATTGCACATTTATATATGTACCCCAAAGTAATGTACCAAATACACAAAGTGAGGGCCTTAAGGCCTTACAGTTCCTCTTTACATCGTATGGATTACATACATCGGCGCGTAGGCCGGCCATACATGAATAAAAGACAACACATTTGTCTTAGCCGTCAGGGGCCAGTGGCAGCAGCGGCAACAACAGCAACCGTAGCAGTAGGGACTATAACCCTTCATTTTCCACTCGGCTCTCTAGCACCTGCACAGGGACAATCCACCCAGAAGGTGGTAAACAAGGCAATGGTCAGCATTCAGCTGACCAATTTATAATAATCCTACCCCTTTCCCGGGGCAGTGGCATTCCTTCCCTACAGAGCAATGCATTAATAGACAGATATCGTATATATATTGTGCTCTCACGCACAAGCAATCCATCACAACCGTCAGCCGCCCGGCCCAACGATCCATGCACTCAGACACACTTGGGTACACCAGCGAACCAGGATCAACCCTTGAGCAGTTAGTCTTAATGGCGCGCATGCCTAAGACTCTCATTATGCTGTTGACGAAAGCCCAATGCCTTGGAACTTTCTTATATAACCAACATAACGCAGGTACAGATCCACCACTCCCCATTTCTCAAATCTCCTTGCCATCACCAAGTACATCGTACTTGCGGCTATAATTAAAGGCGCGGGTCGGATTCACCTTTCCTGTTCGGCAAGAAGCCTTTTAAGAGCTCGCAGCTCACAGTAGCCATAATGTCTGCCAAGGACTGGCTTCACAATCACAAAGGGGAGTTAATTTCGGCGTCCTTCGCAGTCGCTAAGCAGGTTCAGCAGAACTCTCTAACTTCACCCAAACTCAACCCAAACCCTGCAGTTCATGCAGTGCCAGAAAACTGGTCTTTCATAGCATACAATACAAGCGTGAAAAGGGTGTTTTCCTGGAATTCCTCATTCCAGTACTTCCTGCTACTTTCCTTCATAGGAACAACCCAATGACCCCACAAACTACATGTTTATATGCGGAGTCTCCTCCGGTGCGCAATGCAACATCACCAATCCAGACCAACCTGTCAAGATGGGCTTCACACAACATGCCTATCCCGTACTATATATTTCCGGGTCTAAATACAGACTCAACAGGGGATATCAACTATCAACCCACCGGAATCACTCACTCTTTCCACCTTTTGGTGGAGAGGATTCCTTACTCATTCATAAAAGAGGACTTCACATGTCCAAGAAGGAAGATAGTTACCCTTAACAATCTCTTGGGATCCATCGAAAATCTGGCCGGTTGGAAAGCACCGCAGCAGCTTTGCCTCCACAGAACTAGCCTCGAATCTCGAATCGGACCTCGGGAGCTCCACCAATGGCTTGCTCTTCTCCTCCTTCCCCTTCCTCCAAGCTCTTCCTTTATCTCTTGGTTTGAATGAGAGAAGATGCCAACTCCCTAGCCTTATCACTACAGGAAAGCACCTGGGCCATTGGATCCAATTAGAAAAAAATGGATGGCCAAGATCTGCCCAAAATCTCATTTTTTGACCTGACACGGCCTATGACACGCCCGTGTCACAGGCCGTGTACTCCAAGTAGTGCACGAACTGACTCAAACTAGACCAGAACATGGGCTCCAACATGCCCGTGTTACAAGGTAGATATGCCTGTGTTAACTTTGACACGGCCGTGTGACTGGCTGTGTCATCCATTAAACACAGGACCAAATCACCCGAGAAGAACACGGCTAAGGCACACGCCCGTGTCCTTGGCCGTGTGCCCAACACACCCCTGTGACACGCCCGTATCATAGGCCGTGTTCCACACTCAACTCCAGTCCACTCAACGCCACTCAATACCACCCGGTATTCACCCGAGCAGGACACGCCCTGGGGCACACCCGTGTCCCAGGCCGTGTCGCCTCTCGACGATCGTCGACTGTGCTATCTCGAGAAATCGACTCGATGCCCACCGTAAAGGACACGCCCTGGGACACGCCCGTGTCCCAGGCCGTGTGCATTGGACACGCCCTGGGACATGCCCGTGTCCCAGGCTGTGTCACCCAGCCTGACCCCATTTTGGGACTTATGGATTATGGGGTGTTACAATCCTCCCCTCCTTAAGATAAATTTCGTCCTGAAATTTATACTCAGCAAGGCAACAAGAATCACAATACGATAATGTTAAAAGCTCTGTCATAACAAAATGTACACGGTCAACCGTTTATACAAAATGTTCGAAAAACTCAGCTCGCATGGTCTGCTCTCGCTCCCATGGTAGCTCCTCATGGCCACAATTGTCCCACCGAACTTCGACCATCCCGATTATCTTATTTCCACAACTGATTCTCAGCTCGATCTTTGATCCGAATGGGTCTAACTTTCGTCATTAGCCCATACTCGACCGGTACATGATCATTCTCAACTACTTGAGCTGGATCCTTGACGACTTGGCGAAGTACTGAGATGTGGAATACATCATGCAATCCACTCAACTCTGCTGAAAGCGCTAGCCGATAGGCAGTTTACCCAACTCGCTCCACCACTTCAAACGGACCAAGGTATCTCGGACTTAGCTTTTTCAAACACCGAATCCAAGATATGCCTTTGAAGGGTTTGCTCTTCAAATAGACCCAATCGCTCACCGCGAACTCCTCATTCTGATGCTTGGCGTTGTAGTACTTTTCTTGTCGATCCTGGGCTATCAATAGCCTCTCCCGAATAAAGCGTATTATCGAGGTAGCTTCTTCGACTTCCTTTCGCCCATTTAGCTTGGATTTGCCTACTTCTGCCCAAGCTAATGGTGTACGGCATTTACGACCATATAGAGCTTCAAACGATGTCATACTGATGCTCGTTTGGTATACTCTTCCCATTTCTTACCGAAATCCAGGGCGCACATACAGAGCATATCTTCCATCGTCCTGTTGGTTCGCTCAGTTTGGCCATCCGTTTGGGGATGAAAGGACGTACTGAATGCTAAATTTGTGTCCAACATTTGATGAATTAACCTCCAATCAGTTGAGGTGAATCGCCCATCAAGATCACTGACAATGCTCCGAGGAACACCGTGTATTCGAACAATTTTTTCCACATAGAGCTTAGCCACGGTTTCCCCTGAATCGTCTCTCTTGTTTGGAAGGAAGTGAGCCACTTTTGTTAACCGGTCTACAATCATCCTGATAGAATCATGACCGCGTTGAGATCTCGGCAACCCGTGCACGAAATCCATTGAAATATCATCAAACTTCCACTCCAGAATCGGTAACGGCTTCAGGAAGCCACAAGGCTTCCGGCATTCCGCTTTCACCAAAGCACAAGTGTGACATTCCGTCACATAACGTGCTATGAATTTCTTTAGTTCGGGCCATCAGAACAACTTTGTCATGTCTCTATCCATTTGTTTTATGCTCCCAGGGTGAATTGAGTACTTGGCTCAGTGCGCTTCGTACATCAACTCTTCTCTCAACTTCCCCGTACTTGGGACGCACAACTGTCCATCTTTTCGCAACAAGCCAATATCCCAGGAGATTTGGTCACCAAGACCATCCTTTGCGTAGCGTTGGAGATTTTCATCAAGCTCCGTTGCTCGCCGAACTCTGTCCGCAAGGCCATATTGTACCTCCGTCCAGTTCGAGCATGCGTCGGCCGTAGCATCCATATCAACATAAGATATTTCTAACGCTTCCATCTCCTGGATTAGCCACTCAACATGTCTCTGCAACTAGTTTGCCCGTACTGGCACCCTACGACTCAAAGCATTTGCGACCACATTTCCCCTTCCTGGAGTATAGTGAATATCGAAAGTGTCGTCCCCAAGGAACTCCATCCACCTCCATTATCGCATATTCAGATCCTTCTGACCTAAAAAATACTTTAGGCTCTTGTGATCTGTATCAATATCTACTTTAACTCCATAGAGACAGTGCAGCCACAACTTTAGCGAAAAGATTACCACCGCCAACTCCAAGTTATGGATGGGGTAGTTTCGCTCATGCACCTTTAACTGGCGTGAGCCATAAGCAATCACTTTACCAAATTGCAGAAGAGCATCACTGTAGTTGTCATAGCTGTTTGTACCACATGGCGATGTCAACATAAGCGTCGTGGTCAAACGACTCTTCAGCTCTTCAAAGGCTCGCGTGCACTCCGGCATCCAAATGAACTTCTGATCGTTTCTCGTCAACGTGGTCAGAGGTAAAGAAATCCGTGAGCAGTTTTCCACAAACCGTCTGTAGTAGGCCGCAAGTCCAAGGAAGCTCCTGACTTCAACCACTAAAGACATCATTGGCCAATCCCGTATGGCACTTATCTTTGACGGATCCATTGCTATGACCTTTCCACTAACCAGATGGCCCAGAAAAGCCACTAACGATAGCCAGAACTCACACTTTGAGAACTGGACATAGAGATTAGAGCTTATTCCTCTGTAGGGTATGCAATACCAACCGCAAATGGTTTGCATGATCATCTCCTGACTGAGAGTACACAAGAATATCATCAATAAACACAATTATGAATAGATTCAAGTACTCTTGGAATGTCTGGTGCATTTGATCCATGAATACCGACGGCACATTACATAAGACAAACGACATTACCGTGAATTCATAAGAACCGTAGCGTATTCCAAACGCTGTTTTGGGAATGTCACCTTCCTTAATCCGCAATTGATAATATCCCGATTTCAAATCCAATTTTGAATAGACGGTTGACCCCACTAGCTGATCGAAGAGGTCATCGATCCGTGGAATCAGATATTTGTTCTTTTCCGTCATCTTATTCAATTCACGGTAGGCAATACATAATCGCAAACTACTGTCTTTCTTTTTCACAAATAGAACAGGCGTGCTCCAAGGTGACATACTTGGGCGTATGTAGCCCTGCTCCACCAACTCTTGCAATTGGACTTTCAATTCAGCCCTTTCCTTTGGCGCGATGCGCTATGGCGAGCGGGCCACAAGTTTCGCACTGGGCACTAACACAATAGTGAAGTCTATCTCCTATGGACTTCATCACTCATAAAGGTCATTTGGAAATACATCTTTCTAAACTGACCACACACGAGAAGGGTCACTCAACCCGCCTTCGAATTACAGATCGCGAGAGGCATGAAGACTCGTTTCAAACATGACCGAACAACTAGCGAGCATACAAGCACTCTTGGTCCTTCGTTCAGCACAGATGGTCCTATGGTCTGCGATAACCTCAAACGACCTCTACCCATATGCATTCTTTCCACTAAGGCCATGCCGTTTCACTGGTATCCCTGATACCCAGATAAATACATAGGGTGGAACAAGTCGTAAACCAATGTTTTGCTTATTCATCAAAACATAATTATACATACACAAAACAAGTTTTAAGCCAGCATTACACACGCGGAGATGTACAGTACATAGTGACAATTATTTATGTACATTCCGTTCTTTCTCATCTTGTTTCAACTTGTCTAAGGGCCAACTCTGCAGTCTCGGGCTTTATGTCCTTCTATACCACACGAGTAGCAAATGGGTGGAATTCTCCTTGCCACTGCTCCAGCCTTAGCTTTCTTGGTCCTTGGCACATTACCATGGCAGTCCTGGGAAATATGTCCTATTTTTTTGCACGCAAAACAAACACGCCTTTCCTTTGTTCCCATGGTGGTAGAAGAGGTCGACTCCCACATATGTCTATTCATCTTCCGTTTATGAGAACTTGTTGTTGGCATCTTTGTAACGGTTGGCACACTGGCACCGTACCTTGCCCTGAACTGATTTAAGTCCATTTCCAAAGACCGAGCTGTCATGACCAAGGCACAAAAGCCAAGTAACTTTGGACCCACCAATAGAATTCGTAGTTCCTCACGCAGAACATTATAAAATCTATTGATCTTCGTCTCCTCACTTTCAACCACACACTTTGCATGTTGTCTCAGCGCCACAAATGCATGAAAGTACTCCTCGACCGTATATGTTCCTTGGATCAGACGCATATTCACCGGCGGGGCCGATGCTCTTTTCCTTGCCATCTGCTCAGGCACACCAACTAGCATGTGAGGCACCATCGGAACAGAGGGTTGTACATGTCCCTCGTGGCGGGCGTTGATCATTGCAAAAACCACATCAGTGATTAATCCGACCGTCGCTATCGAAAGAGGGAGTGTTGGCTCATTAATCCCCATTGCATGCTGGGGTTCTTGCTATCCCTCATTACGGCTAGTCGCCTACAAGCGCAAAACACACAAGCAACTAAAATGTTGCACAAAGTATAAGCAGGAACACACAAGGACCCCAAATAGAGCACACATTCGCGCCCTCGTGCAAGCAAGAAAAACAATTAGGAACGCGTAGGTTCCTCAAAAAAGTGTATTTGCATTCCTTAGTGGACATTCCAGAGTTCATTAGTATTACAGAAGTTCGCACAGACACGTGCTAGCCACCCCACAAAAGAATTCGACCACGAATTCGAAAGAGGAAGACCGAGATATGCTGATATCAAAATATAACAACTCCACCTGTTAAACAACATATAATAGAAGGTCCGGCCGAGGCCCCACACTATATGCTACAAATAAGCGGTGAAGCTACAGGTTAATACCAAATCATAAATGCAACCTAACTCAAAGCATGCTAGCGGAAGATTAAAGTTAATATTGAACCCAAGCATTTGGAATGTCAACTATAGATAAATTGCACATTTATATATGTACCCCAAAGGAATGTACCAAATACACAAAGTGAGGGCCTTAAGGACTTACAGTTCCTCTTTACATCGTATGGATTACATAATCGGCACGTAAGCCGGCCATACATGAATAAAAGACAACACATTTCTCTTAGCCGTTAGGGGCCAGTGGCTGCAACGGCAACAGCAGCAACCGCAGCAGCAGGGACTTCAGCCCTTCATTTTCCACTTGGCTCTCTAGCACCTGCACAGTGACAATCCACCCAGAAGGTGGTAATCAAGGCAACGGTCAGCATTCAGCTGACCAATTTGTAACAATCCTACCCCTTTCCCGGGGTAGTGGCATTCCTTCCTTGCAGAGCAATGCATTAATAGACAGATATCATATATATATTTTGCTCTCCGCACAAGCAATCCATCACAACCGTCAGCCACCCGGCCCAATGATCCATGCACTCAGGCACACTTGGGTACACCGGTGAATCGGTATAAACACTTGAGCAGTTATTCTTAATGGCGTGCAGGCCTAAGACTCTCATTATGCTGCTGACGAAAGCCCAATGCCTTGGCACTTTCTTGTATAGCCAACATAACGCAGGTACAGATCCACCACCCCCCGTTACTCAAATCGCCTTGCCATCACCAAGCACATCGTACTTGCGGCTACAATTAAAGGCGCGGGTCGGCTTCACCTTTCCTGTTCGGCAAGAAGCCTTTTAAGAGCTCGCAGCTCACAGTAGCCATAATGTCCGCCATGGGCTGGCTTCACAATCACAAAGGGGAGTTAATGTCGGCATCCTTCGCGGTCCCTAAGTGGGTTTAGCAAAACTCTCTAACTGCACCCAAACTCAACTCAAACCCTGCAGTTCATGCAGTGCAAGAAAACTGGTCTTTCATAGCATACAATACAAGCGTTAAAAGGGTGTTTTCCTGGAATTCCTCATTCCAGTACTTCCTGCTACTTCCCTTCACATGCACAACCCATTGACCCCAAAAACTACACGTTTATACGCGGAGTCTCCTCCGGTGCGCAATGCAACATCACCAATCCAGACCAACCTTTCCAGATGGGCTTCACACCATTTGCATACTACACATTTCCGGGTCTAAATGCAGACTCAACAGGGGATAGCAACTATCAACCGACCGAAATAACTCACTCTTTCCACCTTTTGGTGGAGATTATTCCTTACTCATGCATAAAGGAGGACTTCACATGTCCAAGAAGGAAGATCGTTATCCTTGATTATCTCTTAGGATCCATCAAAAATCTGGCCGGTTGGAAAGCACCGCAACAGCTTTGCCTCTACAGAACTAGCTTCGTATCTCGAATCGGACCTCGGGAGCTCCACCAATGGCTTGCTCTTCTCATCCTTCCCCTTCCTCCAAGCTCTTCCTTTCTCTCTTGGTTTGAATGAGATAAGATGCCAACTCCCCAGCCTTATCACTGCAGGAAATCACCTGGGTCATTGGATCCAAATATAAATAAATGGATGGTCAAGATCTGCCCAAAATCTAATTTTTTGACCTGACACGGCCTATGACACGCCCATGCCATAGGACATGTACTCTAAGCGGTGCACGAACTAACTCAAACAAGACCAGAACACGGGCTCCAACACGCCCGTTTCACAGGGTAGACACGCTCGTGTCAACTTTGACATGGCCGTGTGACTGGCTGTGTCATCCATTCAACACAAGAACAAATCACCCGAGAATAACATGGCTAAGGCACACGCCCATATCCTTGGCTGTGTGCCCAACATGCCCATGTGACACGCCTGTGTCACAGGCCGTGTTCCACACTCAACGCCATTCCACTCAACACCATTCCACTCAACACCACTCAACTCCGCCCAGTATTCACCCGAGCAGGACACGCCCTGAGACACGCCCGTGTCCCAGGACGTGTGCACTGGACACGCCCTGGGATACGCCCGTGTCCCAGGCTGTGTCACACAGCCTGACCCCATTTTGGGACTTTTGGATTTTGGGGTATTACAGATCCTGTGGTTAGATTTAAGAGCTGAGACAAGGTTTGTGAGGGGGAAAGTGAGGCGATCCTTTCTATCTGGATAAAAGACTTCATAATAGCTCCAAAATGACCTACGAGGGTAACGATTTTTTCCTTGGACATGTGAAGTCCTCAATTTGCATACGTGCATGGAACCCCTCACCAAAAGGTGGAGAAAGGGTGGTTTCCATCGGGTGGATCGTTGTGATCCCCAATTAAATTTGCATATAGATCCGGACAATTGTAGCACAAAATAGGCATGATGTGTGAAACCCATTCAGACAGGTTGGTCTGGATTGGTGATGTTTTATTTTGCATGCCAGAGAAGACTGTGTATAAACGAGTAGTTTACAAAGTCTGGTGAGTTATGCCTGTGAAATGGGAGTTGTAGGAATTAATTGAGATGCTCCCCAGGAAAATAACCAAGAAATTCCACGATTTATAAAACTATTGGACATCACCAGGCGATAGTAAGTATCGCAAGCGATAGCTCGCAGTGAGCAATGTATGTGAGGCTTATCTCGTGTAGACCTGTGGGACATTAGTTGCAAAGCCTGTCTCTAGGAGACCTACGGGCTATATTAGTGGGAACTTTAAAAGTTCTGCTTGGGCACAAGGGGGACGCTGAACCCACGTCATGTCACGGCCATGAAGGTATCAGCTTTCGGCACATGACGTTTTGAGCAACGGGCTTTGCAAACCTGCACCCACCTTATGATGATCGACATGGAGTGAGTCACTAGATTAAATCTGTTAGAGTTCCTTTGACTTTGTTGACTCATAGGAAGAAAAGAGAGAAATGCTCAAGTTTCGACCATCAAGTCTAGGACTGTGGATGGTGGTGGTACCTGGGAGATCCGGTACACCGATAAGGTGCTCTGAGTGTACGGGGCGTGTGGCCATGCGAGCCTGCGTCTGTGGTAAATGGTGCTTAATTTTCACGTTTCTATTGCCAAATATATATTTATATATATATATATATATATATATATATATATATATATATATATATATATATATGTTGTTGATTGTAGGGAAGGAGAACCACCACCCCGAGTGGGTGGTGGGTCGTTATAAATTGGTCAGCTAATGTTGACCATTGCTTTGTTTGCCACGTTTTGGTGGGTCGTGCTATGCAGGTGCTAGAGAGCCATGTGGAAAGTAGCGGGTTGAAGTTCCTTATGCTTCAATTGGCTGGCCCCTTAAGGCCCAAAGACGAACATTTACTATTTCATGTGTGGCCGGCCTGCGTGCTGATTATGAAAACACTTGTTGTAAAGGAAACAGTTATTAGGCCTTAAGGCCGTAACTTTTTGTGTATTTTGAATGTATATTCCTAATGTAGATATATAACTGTTAGTTATATATAGTGGACATTCATATGATTTGAGTTCGGGCAACCTTAAAGCTTCCGCTAGAATGCTCCGAGTTAGGATTTGTAACAGTATTTTTGATATTAACATGTAATCCCACTACCTATTTGTGTAATATGGCGTGGGGCCCCGACCGGACCCTCTGTTATATTTCATGTGACAGATGGAGGTGTTATAATTTTGTATCAGCTTGTCTCGGTCTTCCTTCTGCGAATTCGTGGTCGAATTCTTTTTGGGGTGGCGAGCACGTGTATGTGCTTACCGTTATAACAAAACGAACAAAAGAATGTCCACTTAGGAATAAAATACACTTGTTTGAAGTACATGCACATTCTTATAATTGCTTTTAGCAAAATTCTTAGTTGATTAATTGTGTGTTCCACATTGTAGGTGACTAGAAGTGGTACAGGGAAGCAAGAACCCCAGTGCTCGATGGAGAGTAGTGCACCAAATGAGGTGCCAACACCTCCTCCTTTTGTAGAAACTATACGGTTGGTTGCTCAAGCCGTGTTCGCATTAATCAATGCACAACACCGAGGCCAGAGACAACCTCCTACCCCTATAGTGGCCTAGGAACCGATTGGCATAGTTGAGCATGTAGCGGTGAGTCAAGTGGCAATTGAGCAAGTAGCAGCAAGGCGAGCGATGGAAAAGCAATTGAAACACGTAATGGGTTTCAATCCTCCTGTGTTTGTGGGTACTAGAACCCCTACACAAGGCGAAGATTGGCTCTCAAGAATAAAGAGAGTCCTGAAGGCAACTGAAATAGAGGAGTGGCAGAAAGTCATTGTGGCTACCTTCTTGTTAGATGGTGAGGCAAGGCTATGGTGGGATGAGCTAGAAATGCACTAGTTTGCTGGTCATCCGTTGTTCGAGATCTCAATGGAGGAGTTCTAAAGGTGTTTTCTGACGAGATACATTCTATATGCACATCAGATTGCAATGGAAAACCAATTTCAATGGCTAACTCAAGGCGAGAGTTTGGTGGATGACAACTTGCATGAGTTTACGAGATTGGAATGGTATGTAGGCTTACGTTTGCAGACGAGGAACAAAAAACAAATCAGTTCTATGAAGGGTTGAGGGATAACCTGGGGTTGCTTCTCTCAGGACCGATGACGCAAGGATTTCTTACCTTGGTCAATATGACATGTTCCCTCGAACTTGATATGAAGTGCATTCAGCGTAAGAATGACTTGGAAGTGAAGAAGCCAAAGTTCAAGGTACCTAATTCTTCAATGTATAGCTATCGACGGTGGAATAAGAAATCTAAAACTTTTGCATCGGTGTAGGACCCCCTTTTTTTCTTTTAAACCTCCGGGGTCTTATGCCAAGAACTGCCGCTTTGTGATGACAGCAACACACCCGGGAAGGTCATCACTAAAAAATGCCGATCCTACCGGCCATACCGATCGCAGAAGTGTAGAATAAATATAAGAGTACATGAAAATAGAACCCTAATACTGGTCTACAAGAATCACATATATAATAATAATTCTCCGCGAAGGGAGAGTCCTTAATTAGTAATGATAAATCCAAGTACTAATAAAAATGGGCTCCTGCCCGATACATCAAAATCCTCACTACATTTCACTTAATCGTGGAAGCAAATCTATAATATCTACTAAAGATCGGGACTCACTATCCCTGCTTCCTGAACTCTAGTGCTAGACTATCCTGTCTCCAAGCGCACCGACCTCTAGGGCTGCATCTCCTGGTTCGGCTCTACGATCCCCTAAAATGATTTGGTTAACGATTGTTAGTCTAAAAGAATAAGTCATATCATCCCCCACCACTCCCCCATAGCTCCTAGGCACCGAGTGGGGAGAAGGAAAGGGAAGGTAATGAAGGTGGAGAGTAACAAAGGTAAGCAGATGTCGGCAAAACTAGTATATCATGAGTTCATAAACAGAGCAAATAAATGTAAGCAGTAGTAGGTAAAAAGTATAAGTATACACAAGAGTGAGAGAACAAGTATAATATGAGAAATTAAACTAAGTAACCATTACCTATAGGAATGCCCATACAAACCTATAGACCAAGGGGTCATTTTGCAATGCATATTATATAAAGTGTCCCATACCAATTTATACAATAGGTGCCAAGGGTTATTTGTAATGATGTTGCTATGTTATGTAAGTATGCTATGATGTGAACTTGCAAGTGCAACACACACACTTGAATCTGTGCACACAGACCTTTAGTTCCCCCTTTCTAGAGCCTAACCTCCTAGGATACCTCCGTAGTGGCAAATGGAAGCGATGGGTTGGGCCTCACCCACTTCTAAACCGGTATCACACTACCAGTCAGACCTATCGTACGCCTCAATGCTGGTGCACTAAGCGGAGCTCCTGCGTACTCTTGCCGGCTGTGCACCAGACTTTATTTGGCCAAGTGCTTAACCACACTTGCCGAGTCAACGTACAGGTATCGGTGTGACGACTCTCCAATACCGAAGATCCATCACCTTTTATGTTATGCACATGAAATATTAATGTATTTCCCACCCAGCCAAAGCTCCCCGGACTATCCCGTCCGTCACAAATATTTACCGAGCCAAAGCTCCCCGGACTAACCCGTCCGACACTAAATCCACCGAGCCTACTGCTCGCGGGACACAACCTAAGTCACACAAAACTGGGGAATGTAAGTGTAAGTGAAATCCTAGTTATACTAGTTACTCTTAAACAATGATTTTTCTTACGGTTTAGGTTAGCCAAGGACTGCCCTAGGTATTCCCGATGAAGGACTCTCACAGGGCACTAGAAACTATGATGATAGCTGAAGCCCATCGTTCCCTTTCGCAAGGAACTTACTATTATTGGTTATTACCCAATTCCTGATCCCTGTTAATATTATACTGGATCTAACCCTAGCGTATTTCGACTCTCTTTCTCTCCACAGGAAAGACGACCTTTCGTCGATCCCGAGCACCACCTAACACTAGCCAATCCAATATTCCCTTCATTATGACTCTTAATGAAGCTCACCTTTTCACCTTACCAAACTAGTAAACATTACTCCCCACTCCCTACGACCATCCCCATGTTTACACAATTTTTCGCAGTTTTACTAAATGCAGACCAACCTAAGCGATGTGATGTACATGATAGGAGGTACTCCAAATTTTCATCCAAATGCACTAAGATAATTATTATCGGTCTATCATGACACATTTAGCCTAAATCCAGAAACTTGTAATTTTCCTAATTATTTTAGCATTTATTAAATTTTCCCAAAAACTAGGCCATGAATAATTTTAAACATGGAGTACTTGATCCCCTTAAGTTATGGCCACCCAAAATTTATGAACAGTGTATGATAGCAAGACATCAATGAGTTCCAAATTTCACAGATTTTCATAAATGTAATAACCTCTAAATAATTAATTCAAGATAATTCAAATGATTTTAGATAATTAAGGGAGTACCATATTTTATAGTCCAAAATTTGTATAAAAATAACTAGAGCTTCATTGTGATCATAAAACATTACTGACTAAATTTCATTCAATTCCTAGGTCAGTGAGCCATGTATAAAAATACTTCAACTAATTCTATTCAAGTGTACTTTATGAAGTAACATTCTTATAAACTCATCAAAATAATATGTATCAAATTTTCTAGGCTTTATTATGCCCTAAAAGATTCTCTGGCCAAGTAACATAATTTTCCAGCAAGGTATAATATTTATTATCTATTTACCTAAGTATGGTGCACTAGTTTACTTTACACATGAAGTACTAAGAGGAAATGCCCGAATGATACAAATAACTTACTAGTGTCTCTAAATAATATTTAATTGACTTTGCCAGAGTTTCATATCATTCTAAGTTTATCTTACCATGGTTAATTCAAAATCATCAAAAAGGTAAGGTGGAGATTATACCTACAAGTATGAGCTACTGTTTTCTAAACATCCTATAATAAATCTCAGAGGTTAATAACACTATAAAATTACTTCTATCAAAATTTCATAAGGATCAAAGGTCATAAGATCCTTATTTATTCCTTAAGGTGTATAGGCTTAAATAATCTCCAAATGATTTAAGTGGAGTCCATATGTCCAAATACTACCAAATTTCTTCCTAGGGAATTTCACCACCCTAAGCTCACATTGGCTAAACACCAAGTCCATACAAGGACATATCACCCTATGTCCTTCACAAACCCCCAAAGATCAACCTTAGGGTTTGAACTAGGGTCCTAGGGAAAATCCACCCTAATCTACCCTAAAATAGATGTGAGGGTGTTTAAACTAACCATGGGGCTCTGGTCAAAGTCCAACCCCTTTGGGTGAGAATTGTCCCCTCCATTCCCCAAGCTCACACTGGCCCTAATTAACCTTTAAAGGGCCACACTTTGGTCTCACAAAAACCTATTCAAATCTAACCCAATTGGGTTGAGATTTTTATCAGAGTCATAAAATGAACCTGAAAGACAGTCACCAATATCTTGGTAGGTTTAGAGGTCATTAGACCTTTTAAATAATTCTTATATGGTTTATTAAATTCTTACAAAAACTTTAGGAAAATGTTTTCCAAAAATTCCCATTTTTCGATATGTCCTAGGTATTGGTAAGAGTGACTCCCAACAAAACTCTCAAGTTATTTGGACGACTGGATTGATGGTGCACTCAAAAAAATCTCTGAACAAGCCTAGATATAGACCTCACATAAAGGAGTGTTGTGGTCAGAGTTGAACTCCAAATTGGTCCAAACCAATTTTAAATTAAACTAGACTCATAGGGCCACAATTATCATATTGTCCACTCTTTCTGAATATGCCTCTAGATATTTTTTATATTTAATTTAAAATAGCCAAAAGCAGTGACAAAAATTACATAAATGAAATTCAATATTCTAGATCTGGCACAGATCTTAAAGCAAATCGAGCGGATCCTGGTTTTCTTCTTCCTCTAGCCAATGGCTGAGATCAACCCGACCTGGAGCACTTCCAAGTCCATTTGCCGGCCTCCCGACCACCTCCCTGGCTAACCACAGCCACCACTACCTCCTTTGAGGTGAGGGTTATCGGCCGGAGGTGGTTTGGCTGCCAGAGATGGAAGATTCCAGCGAACCCGACACTTTCGTTTTCCATGGAAACCAGTGGAAAAATTCCACTAGATCGTACTCAATTGAGCCCGATTCTCTTCTCTAATGATTCCTAAGATCTAACCCATGAAGGAGTAGAGGAGGACCTGATTTGCGGTCTGACGACGTGTGCTTTGCCTCCTCACCATTTCCGGCCAGCAAACTTTGGCTCCTCTACAACCTCTACACCAACCTCAACGGAAATGAAAAGTAATCGGTAGAAACGCTTTCCCTTGCTCTAGTGAAGGTCCTTAAAGAGGGAATTTGGGAGAGGAGGCTTGTAACTCCCCAATGCAATTAAATTCCATTAATGGTCACTAACTCCACACCTTCGGTTTCAACCAAATTAAGGCGGTAGAACCAAATTAATGGTCGGTCACCTCTAAAAATTCCTCCTCTCCCTCAGAGGAATAAAAGCCCCTTAAAAGTGGGAGTTATGGAGCCTCCATGGTTATTCCATTCGTGAAACTCCGCTCAGCCTTGCTTAAGGCTTTTCGTCGAGCTCTGCTCGACGATTCGTCGAGCTCTGCTCGACGATTCGTCGAGCTCTGCTCGACGATTTCTGCGAGCTCTACTCGACGATTTCCTCGAGCTCTGCTCGACGATTTACGTCCAGCTCTAGTTTTTGTCCTGCTCAGTCCTCTTAGCCAGTACTTTTTGTCATGACACAGTCATGACAAAATAATCCTTGGGGTCTAGAAGCCCGAGGGATGTTATAAATCCCAATACATAAAAATAAAAATTTTGTCCTCGAAATTCAAGTTAGGCCTACGGGGTTTCAAGTATGAGAAATAAAGTGTAACATCTTGAGAGGTTAACAGGAATACCTGACGTGAAAAGTCTCGGGTACCTTTGTTGCATCAAGTCTTGTGGCTCCCATATGTGCTGCTCTTGTCAATGATTCCTCCACAAGACCTTGACCAGCGGAACCTTCTTGCATCACAAGACCCGCATCCCAGTATCATCTATCCGGATCGGCTCCAGGTGCACTGATCGATCAGAAGCTATAGTCCCATCTGTAGTCGTAATCTGCTGCTTCGGCCGAAGTAGAGCTCTCCTGAGGGAGGAGACATAGAAAACGTCATGCAAACCCACTAGCTCTGGCGGCAGCTCCAGTCTGTATGCCAAGGGACCGATCCGCTCCAGGATCCTGTAAGGCCCCATGTATCTTGGATTGAGCTTCTTACGACCACGCACCCACGAGACTCCATGCATTAGTCGTATCTTCAGAAACACTCGGTATCCTACCTGAAACTCTACCTGATGATGTCGAGCATCGTAATACTTGGCTTGTCTACTCTGGGCCTCCAACATACTGTCTCAAATAAACCGCACCTGAGCATCTGTATCCTCGATGAACTCCGAGCCAAGTACCTTTGAATCCTCATCCTATATCCAAGACAAAGGAGTCTTGCATCTGTGCCTATATAAAGCCTCATAAGGGGCTATACCGATGCTGGACTGGTGGTTGTTGTTGTAAGAGAATTTGATCAATGGTAGCTGCTTCTCCCATGGATCTCCACGATCCAGTATGCAAAGACGCAATAAATCCTCCAGTGTCCGATTGGTGCGCTCTGTCTGTCCATCCGTCTAAGGGTGGTAGGCGGTACTAAATGTCAACCTGGTACCCAAATAATCCTGGACCGACCTCCATTCCCTAGACATAAATCGCCCATCATAATCTGATACTATCATCCTCGACACTCCAGGGTATTGGACGAACTGCTGCACAAACTTCCGCACCAAGTCACCCACCAGAGCGTCCTTCTTGATAGGTAGAAATATGGCCACCTTCGTCAGTCGATCAACGATCACCCATATCGAGTCATTCCTGGTATGTGGCCGAGGAAGACCATGTATGAAATCAATGGCGATATCGTTGAACTTCTACTCCGGCACCAAAAGTGGCTGCAACAATCTGGACGGACTCTTACACTCTGCCTTCACTAACTAACATGCCTCATAATGGTTCACGAAGTATGTGATGTCCCTCTTCATGCCCAGCCTGTACATCATCCTCTTCAGGTCAGCCGTCATCTTGGTGATGCCCGGGTGCACCGAGTACCTGATGTAGTGAGCCTCGGTCATAATGTCCGCCCGAATCCTGCCCCCAGCCGGTATGTACACCCGTCCTCTAAAGCATATCAACTCAACTCTTTCTGTATACTCCCCATCCGTGCCTGCATCCAAGGCCCTGAATATTGGCTCCAACTTGCCATCCCTTCTCTGCTCAGCCATGATGCGATCTCGAACATCATCGGTAGTGCCCAATGTGGCCAGATACTCCTCATAAAGCTCTGAGTCGTCCGAGGACACCAAGGTAATCTGCATATCCTCCATCATATGTATCAGTTCCATAGACATCAACTGGGGCTCTGCTCCTGAAGTGGTAGCCCTCCGGCTCAGTGCGTCCGCCACCACATTTGCCTTCTCTGAGTGATTGTGTATCGTGTACTCATAATCAAATAGAAACTCCACCCATCTTCTCTGGTGGATGTACAACTCCTTCTGCGTATCGACATATTTTTGTGATCCGAAAATATTTCGCATTGCACCCCATAAAGGTAATGTCACAAAATCTTCAGAGCGAACACCACTGCTCCCATCTTCAAGTCATGCATATAATTATTTTTCTCATGCTTCTTCAGCTGGCGGGAGGCGTATGCTATCACATGTCCATGCTACATCAGTACAACGCCCATCCCCTGAAATGATGCATCAGTGTACACCTGGAAGCCCTCCTTCCCAGATGGGAGAGTGAGGATAGGGGCTGACGTATGCCGACCCTTCAACTCCTGGAAGTCCGCCTCATACTACGACGTCCAAACGAACGGAGTGTCCTTCTTCGTCAAAGAAGTGAGTGGAAGGGCTATCTGAGATAATCCCTGCACAAACTTCCGGTAGTACCTGACCAATCCCAGAAAACTTCGGGCATCCGTGTCCGTCTTTAACTGAGGCCAGTCTCGCACTGCCTGAATCTTCGCCGGATCCACCGCCAATCCTGCTCCACTGATAATGTGGCCTAAAAAGGCTACCTTCGACAGCCAAAACTGGAATTTGCTGAACTTGGCATATAACTGGTGCTCCCTGAGCTTCTCTAGGGTCAAGGCTAGATTATATGCATGCTCCTCCTTAGTCCTCGAATAAATAAGGATGTCATCTATGAACACATTGACAAACCTATCGAGGTATGGCTAGAACACCTAGTTCATCAAGCTCATGAATGCTGATGGCGCATTCGTGAGCCCAAAGGGCATCACGATAAACTTGTACAAACAATATCTGTTGCTAAACGCCATCTTCGGGATATCTTCCTCTTGAATCCGTAGCTGATAGTATCCCGACCTCAGATCCAGCTTCGAGATCCAATGTGCTCCCTCTAGCTTATCAAATAACTCGTCGATCCTTGGCAGTGGATATGTGTTCTGGACTGTCAACCGGTTTAGTGCACGATAGTCGATGCACAACCTGAGGGTCCCATCCTTCTTCTTTACGAATAAGACAGTAGCTCCCCAAGGTGAGGAACTTGTCCTAACAAATTCATCCTCCACCAGCTCCTTCAGCTGACTCCTGAACTCCACCAGCTCCTTTGGATCCATCCGATAGGGAGCCCTAGACACCGTCTTAGCTCCCGACACCAACTTGATCTTGAAATCCTTCTCTCGATGCAGCGGCAATCCTGGTAGCTTCTTTGTGAACACATCCGTAAAGTCCTGCACCACCGATATATCGGAAACCATCGTCTTGGCCTCGACCATCTCGAAGAACACCTAATAGACCTCATCTCCCTACATGTGGGCCGTGACGGCCTGAATAGAAGATAATATCCTACGTGAGATGGGATTAATACCTTCAAAGGTTGCGAAGGTGCCGTCGTAACTCAGTATAACCTTTTTTGTTGGGCAATCAATCTGGGCGTGGATCCAAGTAAGCCATGTCATGCCCAGAACTAAGTCGAAGTCCCGCATCCTCAAGATCGTAGCTAGGGCCTCGAGCGTCTGTCCATCAATAGTCACCCTTAGGAGGCACTTAGCAGTAGCTAAGACCTCTGTCCCGTTAGGTAGATGCACCATCCTGGCGACTCCCGAATAATATCTGACTCCCTCTAGTCCCTTTACGAACTCCTTAGAGATGAAGTTTTGTGACGCCCCCGTATCCACAAAGGCGTGGGCAGGTTTGCCGCACACCATAACTATTCCTATTTGTTTAGATATGGTTAGGTAACTGAACCTATGGTTTTCTTTCCTAGTATGCTACTATTGTTTGTTGTTTCAAATATTCCAAAAGTAAATAACAACATAAATTTAACAGCATACCTGCAATTACCCTGCCTGGGTACCAAGGTGGAGCCAAGTCTAGAGCATACACCTGCTCCCTCCCTTATCTCCGATCTATTCCCTAGAAACCACGTCCTCTTCCACAGCCTCGGCCTGCAAACTGCTGAGCGGGTGGGGCAGCTTATGGTGCCGGTAGAGGTGCCCCTCTCATGGGGTAGTTTCTTTGAATGTGCCCTACCTGATGACAATTATAGCACTCAGGCGGGGGGAGTTCCACACCCCCGGACCTCTGTATCTCCCGCATCTAAAGAGGTTGAGGGGACAATACCACCGGCTCCCTCGGCTCCTATCTCACCCCTTGGCGGGGTTGGTCCTCTACCCTTCTCTCATCAGCAAAGCGGCTCCTCCGCTGGTCATTCCTGCCTCCCTAACCCTGATCCTCAGTTGGCCTCTTCCGGCCTCGAGTCGTGTGCTAAACAACCTCCATCCTTTTTGTCATCTCAAGAATCCGAGGTATAGGTATGTCGGATACAAACAAAAGAACCTCTCTCAGGTCCTCTCGAATGCGCTTATAGAACCTCTAGGTATACCCCGCTTCGTCCAACTGATATTAGTCCGCAAACCGGGCTAAGTGATTGAACTCCCGTTGGTACTCCACCACCGTCCTGTTGCCCTGCCTCAGTTGCAGGAACCTATCTTCCAGCTCATCTCTTGCCGACTGTGGGACGAAGTGCTCCAACAGTGCTGCCCTGAACTCCTCCCAAGTGACGTCAACAACCTCCCGATCTACAAATATCATAACCAGAAGTGTCTTTCACCATCTCTTGGCATGATATTCCAAGAAGGAGACCACCAGAGGTACCCTTTCCTCCCACGGGCACCGTATCCCCGTCAGTATCTCAAACATGATATCAAGCAAATCTTTTGTTCGTACTGCCGACTCCATCCCAAAGTAAGATGGGGGAGAGAGTCCTCGGAAGATGCTCAACCAATTGGCCCCCGGGTTCAGCTGCGGAGCCGGAGCCTGCTGGGCTTTGAAGGCCTCTAGAATGGCCGTCAGAATCTTCCCCATCTCCGACTTTAGAAACGGAGTAGGAGCCGGGGGAGGTGGTGCAACATTCGAAGTTTGCTAAGCTCCGCCCTACGATGTTGAATGTGTCGGGGGCTGCATAACATGGGCCAATTGTAAGAAATTTGTGTCAAACCTAGTTAAAAGTGGACAATTACATATGATCCCCCATATGGGCACACCACAACTTCCGCTGCTTAGTTTGTACCCAAACTAAACTCGAGCGGGGGTGACCCAGGGTTAGTGGACTTTTACTCTTTCGATCGAGATTTCCCTCTGATACCAGTTTGTATGACCCTGTTTTTTTTTCTTTTAAACCAACGGGGTCTTATGCCAAGAACTGTCGCTTTGCGGTGACACCAACACACCCGGGAAGGTCATCACTACAAAATGCTGATCCTGCCAGCCATACTGATCGCAGAAGGGTAGAATAAATATAAGCGTATGATGGCCGCGGAACAGAGACCTACTGTGGTTGGTTCGAAATGGTCAGATTCCGCGGGCCGGTTAGAAGATCGAGTTTTCTAACGAGAGGAGGCAAGTGCACCTATCGCAAGTAGTACTCGGTATTCGGGAAAATACCGAGGTCGTATTATTCTCGGGGACGCGTTGATTATATCTACTCTTCCAGGAACACTATTATCTTACTATCAGTAAGGTGGGATTTTTTAGTTTAATTTAAAACGGAAAGAAAGAAAGCAGAATTTTGCTAAGTTAGTTCGATGACGGGTTAACGCTCGGCATCGAATCAGATTAAGACTAAAATAATTCTTAACAATTATTAAACTTTGTTTTTAAATTAATAAAAGGCACTCGGCCGTGGAGGTTCCAAAAACATGAGCTCACCTTGGTCTAGGGATATCGCTCACCTGGGCGCTAAGGCTATTCGACCGAACGTTAGTCCGACGAAGGATTCCCCTTAACGCCCGCATTACGCTAAGAACCCCGCTATTGGGTGGGGAACCCAATCCGGCAGAACTACGCTTCTCCTCTTTCGAGGGGGCGTACGCAGTTCTCTTTACCCAAGGGGGATCGGTCCATACGTACAGCCTCTCGGCGTCGCGTATGGATAACAGAAATAGAGCCCACACATCGATTATGTGGTCCTATGCGTCGTTAACCCGGGGTAAACCTTAAGTCCTTAAATTAAATTAAAAATAAAGTTTTTTAATTATTTCAAATCATTTTATATGTCCCAATGCTCTTCGATGCCGAAGGCTAAAAGAGATTAGCCACTCATCGGTATGGGGACGACTTTATGTTTTTAGGTGAAGCGTGAGTGTTAAGTTAAGCACTGAACAATTATAAGAGAAAACACGAAAAATAGGACAATTAGATAAATTGAAGGCTAGTTGATGCAGGCACTCACGCACACTTCAAAACCATAAAGAAAATTAAATAAAGCAAGCCCTACTCAAATGAGTAGGCGGAAATAAATGCACACACGCACACACTCTTCTTAATTGAAGAAAGCGATAAATAAAGCGGTAAAATTATCTCCTACACGCACGCACTCTACTTGAAAGTAAAACACATGCACGCACTCTACAGAAAAGTAAACACACACACACACACGAAATTTTCCTACTCAAGTGAGTAGGAAGAAAATGAAAGCAGTAAAAAGACAAGTCCCACTCAAACGAGTGGGCGGAAAATGAAAGCAGAGCGCCATTTAACTCTTAACGAGTAGGCGAAAATAAATGCATACGCACACACTCTACAGAAATTGAAACAAAGCTGTAAATTCTAACTCGTACACGCACGCACACTTGCAAAAATAAGAAAAACAAGGTTGCTGAAAAATTAAAACGACTGTATTTCTACCGCTAGAATGCGGTAGAAATGCATAAAAAGTGAAAATAAAAATTAACCGAGCGAAATTATTTTGCAAATAAACGTAAAATGAAAGTACCCGAAAAATTAAAACAACTGCATTTCTACCGCTAGAATGCGGTAGAAATGCATAAAAAGATGAAATAAAAATTAAAGGGACTAAAAGTTTTTGCAAATAAAAAGCTAAAATGAAGTTGACGAAAAATTATAACGACTACATTTTTATTCATAAGTTTTTATAAAACCTCCAAAAAAGTGAGAATAAAACTAAAAAGGAACGAGAAATTTTACATTCCTAAGAGCCTAAGTTAAAGAAAATAAAAACGAACACTTTTAGGGGAGTTTTTATAAAACCTATATGAATGAAAATGATAAAGAAGAAAAAGCTAAAGCTAAAAGGTGCAAAAAATGAAAACTAAACGGGCGGCACAACGGCAAGAAATGCCGATAAATCCTAAATCTAACTAGTTATCAAAGCTATAAAAATGAAAACATAAAAGAAACACAAAAAGATGAACGAAAAATTGCTTAAGTAGGCGCATTCAAATGGATTTTTCATACTAATGAAGAGAGAAAAATTCAAATTTTATTAAAGCGAAAACCCTAATACAAACTAAGAGAGGGAGGGGGGAGAAATTCTCCTTACATAAGTATGGGATCCAAATGGGCAGCACCTCCCCTAAGCAAAGTGGTCAAAAAAGTGGACAAAATAAGCTTCCTGGAAGCTCTTATTTATAGGCAAAATTTCGGGTGGGTCACGCCCGTGACTAGGGCGTGACAGGGGGGCGTGTCGACACTATTCATGAGCTGATCGGGTGACTTGACTGGAATGTTGACTTCGGCTGAAAACGTGGCGGTCACGCCCTAGGTCACGGGCGTGACATGTGTCAGTCACGGGCGTGACTGGGGCGTGTCGGGGAGGTCGATCTGGGCGCGGTCCGGCCGCAAAGTCGCGCGCGTCACGTCGGGCCAGGTGGCTAAGTCACGCCCGTGTCACACCTTGACACAGGCGTGTCTTGGGGCGTGTTGAACTTGGTTTGATCATTGCCGACCGTCGAGCTGGCAACTGTGGTCGGCAATCGTCGAGGGCGTGACACGGGGGGCATGTCGACACTGTGACACGGGCATGTCAGTCAACATTTTGACTTTTTCTGGAATTTTTCTGGAATAAAAATAAAGCTAAGTTAGAAATAATATTTACAAAAATAGGCAATTTATTGAATAAAACTAATAAAAAAGACAAAAAATAAACAAAATTGACTTAAATAAAATACGAAAATATAGGTATATTTACAACTCATCAAACACCCCCATACTTAAGCTTTTGCTATTCCAGAGCAAAAGTTTGAGGTGAACTTATAAGGAATAATAAAAAAACCTAAGTTCTGCTACCGCTAAATTAATTATAAGAGAGATCAAATAAAAATATACGGGGTATAAGAGTTAAGTCGTAAAATTATTTAGATGATTTAAACAGGGCAAAAGTTTTGGCCAAAAGACTTCTTGATGTAATCAAATAGAAAGCAATAATTGTATTGGTTAGATTAACAGAAAATAGTTTGGATTTATACGAACTTTAGCTTATAAGAGTGTTATCGGAAATAATGCAATTTACGAATTATGCTCTCAAAAAGATTTTTTAATTAATTCTAGAGTCATGAAATTGGCTAAGGGGGATTGATGTTGGTTTATGAAGATGCTTGGATTTTGAGGCGAGGTTATTTTTTCTCGAACCTCCAATTTTTTTTGATTTGGATGTTAAAGGAAAACGAAATCTTATTTTCCTTAACATAAAATTTTTTCTTCTTCATAAATAAAAATAACCCAATGTATATGTGTTGGAGTAATGAATTTTATCCTCTTACTCCGTAATGTATAATCTTTTAATTTATTGGGTGCCTATGTTTACGGAATGAAATCTTATTCCCATTGACATAAGATCTTTTTCTTTTTGGGGAAATATTTTTATCATACCGAGTAGGTTATGATAGGTAAGGGGAGAAAAGAGAACTAGATTTTTAATTGAAAAATAATTGAGAGCAACCTTTATAAATTGTACGTTCCAATCTTTCAGAAAGCTAAAAGCAAGCATAATTGAATTCTATAGTCGTTATTCTCTAACAGGGTACACATGCTCCTATTTATGAAAAATTAGAAGTAGTGCCTAAAGCGAGTCCCCTATTTTTAACAAAGTATAATAAATTCTTTAAAACTTAACCCCAGCTATTTAGATTTTTCAATCTATAATTAACAAACGAATAGTGAATAAAGAATTGATCAAATTCGTATATAAATAAACTCAAAACGAAAGTTTTGGATAACAAGAAACTCAAGAATGTGATGTGTGATTTATTTGTTTCATAACTTACATAAAGAAAAAGAAAAAAAAAATTTGTTGTTATTTTTTTTTGAAGTTATGTTTTTTTTTGTATATTTGTATTTATATCTTTAATATATACATACTAAAAAGAAAGAAAGAAAAATGCGAAAATAATTTTTTTTTTGATTTTTAAGTTTTTGTGAATTTTTTGTATTTTTATATTTTGTGAATTTTTTGTATTTTTAATGAAATTTTCATTCTATTTACAAAAATTTGATTAAAAGAAAAAAATATTTACAAGGATGAGAGGGAAGAAGGGAGAGGGGAAAGAGAAAGAATATTTACAAAAATTACTTGTAAAAATTATTTACAAAAAATATTTACAAGAATATTTACAAAAAATATACAAAAGTGCTGCCGCGAGATGACTCGTTATGTGGATGGCTCGAAGAGCCGGATCTCGCGGACAAAGTTAAAAATAAGTCAAAAGTTTCAAAAATGAAACTTCAAAATTTAAAATTTTTTTTTGATTTTTGTGTTATATATATATTTTTATTTTTGAAGTTTTTTTTTTTTTTTTGTAAGTGAAAAAGAAAGTACGAAAATACGAAAACACCCCCATACTTAGATCCAACATTGTCCCCAATGTTGTACGCTAAGCATGAGGAACAAGACAGCAGGTATATGTACAAAAAAGGAAAAAGAGGGGGGCAAAAAACGTCCCTGATCCGCGCTCGGGGAAGCCCATTAGAAACCCTGCATTTATTAGAAAAATAGAAAACATAATAAATAAAGACGTAAAAAAGATAGACGTGGGGTGCCTCCCAGTAGCGCTTTGTTTATAGTCGCGTAGCTTGACTATAGTGGCGGGTTTATATATGGAGAAGGGTTATGGTTTCGCTCCTACTGATCACAGGGTCGCCCGCTATATAAGACTTTAACCGATTACCGTTCACCTTAAAAGTGCCTTTTTCGGGGTGGGAGATGAGTATGGTCCCATATGTCCAAACCTCTTCAACCTTGAAGGGGCCGAACCATCGCGATTTAAGCTTACCCGGGAAAAGCCTAAGACGTGAATTGTAAAGAAGGACTAGATCGCCCGGAGAAAATTTTTTGGGGGTTTTAATTTTTCGATCGTGGTAGAACTTAGAACGCTCCTTATAGAACTTATTGCTCTCGTAAGCGTTCGCACGCCATTCATCGAGCTCGTTTAGTTGCAATTTTCTATTTTGAGCAGCTAAGTTAGAGTCGAGGTTTAAGAGTTTTAATGCCCAAAGTGCGCGGTGCTCCAGTTCTACGGGTAAATGGCACGCTTTGCCATAGACTAATCGAAACGGGGTACAATCGGTAGCGGTTTTGTATGCCGTACGATACGCCCATAACACGTCGTCAAGCTTAGAGGACCAATCTTTCCTATTAAGTGAAATGGTTTTTTCTAATATGCGTTTTATCTCTCGATTTACTACCTCAACTTGGCCTCTTGTTTGCGGGTGGTAGGGGGTGGCAAGCTTGTGCGTGACTCCGTATTTAGCGAACGTCTTAGCCATTAGAGCGTTACAGAAATGCGTTCCCCTATCACTAACAATAGCGCGAGGCGTGCCGAAGCGAGAAAATAATTTTTTTAGAAATGTGACGATGACTCGCGCATCGTTGGTGGGGAGAGCCTGCGCTTCCGCCCACCGTGATACGTAGTCGACCGCCACTAAAATATAAGAATTTTTATAAGAAGGAGGTAGGGGGCCAACAAAATCTATGCCCCATAAATCGAAAACTTCGCATTCTAAAAACATATTTTGGGGCATCTCGTCTCTACGCGAGATGTTACCCGACCGCTGACAGCTATCGCATGCGCGCACAAAATTGTGCGCGTCTTTGAAGAGAGTGGGCCAAAAGTAGCCCGCCTCTAGCGCCTTCCTAGCGGTCCGGTTGACTTGATAGTGCCCCCCGGCCGGACCCTCGTGGCAGTGCCTCAATATTTGTATGCACTCCACTCCCGCGACGCATATTCGAACCGCTTGGTCCGCACAGATACGGAAAAGAAATGGGTCATCCCAAAAGAAATTTTTCAAGTCGGAAAAGAATTTCTTCTTTTGATGACTTGAAAAATCTTTTAGAAGTACCCGCGCGACTAAGTAGTTCGCAAAATCTGCGAACCAAGGCGAAGATGACGAAGACGAACGAATGGCGAGAAGGCGTTCCTCGGGGAATCTGTCATTTATTTCAGATTCGACGAGCGCTTCCGCACCCGGATTTTCTAAACGGGAGAGGTGGTCTGCCGCTAGATTCTCCGCGCCCTTCTTATCCCGGATCTCCAAGTCAAACTCTTGTAGGAGGAGAATCCATCGAAGAAGGCGGGGCTTCGCGTCGGTTTTAGCTAATAGATATTTAAGGGCGGAGTGATCGGTAAAAACGATAACTTTAGATAGCGTAAGATACGAGCGAAACTTATCGAAAGCGAAAACGACGGCTAAGAGTTCCTTTTCCGTCGTCGTGTAATTTAATTGTGCGGAAGTGAGCGTCTTGCTAGCGTAATAAATAGGATGAAAATGTTTTTCTACGCGTTGGCCAAGAACGGCTCCTAAGGCAATATCACTGGCGTCGCACATGATTTCGAACGGAAGGGACCAATTAGGGGCCACTAGAATTGGAGAATTGATAAGTTTTTGTTTTATAAAATTAAAAGCAGACTCGCAATCGCTACTAAAGACAAAAGGTGATTCATTTTCTAAGAGGTGAGTAAGCGGCTTTGTTATTTTTGAAAAATCTTGAATGAAGCGCCTATAAAAGGCCGCGTGGCCTAAGAAACTCCTAATGGATTTTATGTTTGTCGGCTGAGGAAGTTTTTCTATGATTTCTACTTTGGCCTTATCGACCTCTATCCCCTTACTCGAAATCTTATGGCCGAGGACCAAACCTCCTCGAACCATAAAGTTACATTTTTCCCAATTTAAAACAAGATTCGTGTCCTCGCATCGCTGGAGGACACGATCAAGATTACGAAGACAATCCGGGAAAGAGCATCCGAATACAGAAAAGTCATCCATAAATATTTCCATAATATCTTCTACTAACTCGCCAAAGATTGCCAGCATACATCTTTGGAATGTAGCTGGCGCATTGCAGAGGCCAAATGGCATTCTTCGATAGGTGAAGGTGCCAAAGGGGCAAGTAAAAGTTGTTTTCTCTTGGTCTTCGGGGGAAATGGGGATTTGGAAAAACCCCGATAAACCGTCGAGAAAACAATAAAATGGATGACCGGAAAGACGCTCGAGAATCTGGTCAAGGAACGGTAGTGGGAAGTGGTACTTGTGGGTGGAATCATTAAGTTTACGATAATCGATGACCACACGCCAACCCGTAACAGTACGAGTTGGGACGAGCTCGTTGTGCTCATTCGCCACTACGGTTAGAGCGCCCTTCTTGGGCACGACATGAATGGGACAAACCCACGCACTATCAGAAATGGGATAAATAATCCCCGCATCTAATAATTTAATTATCTCAGCTTTCACGACGTCTTTCATGTTTGGGCTAAGACGCCGCTGCGGCTGAATGGTTTTGCGGCAATTATCGTTTAAGAAAATTTTGTGAGTGCAAAAAGAAGGGTTAATCCCCTTTAGGTCAGAAATTTGCCACGCAATTGCGTGACGATGTTTAAGCAAAACCTCCAATAAATCGGAGGTCTCCGAATCGCTTAAATATGAAGAAATGATTACCGGGAGTGTATCATTTTTCCCCAAAAAGGCATATTTTAGGGATTCGGGTAGTGGTTTGAGTTCTAGGATGGGCGGTTCTTCTAGTGTGGTTTTAGTGCTAATGTCTTTCGAACCAATTGGTTCAAAAGGCATATTTGTAGACTCGTCGTCATCGCAATAAAAATTTTTGAGGGAAAAAAATTTTTTGTTTAAAAACTCGGACTCGAAAACTGGAGAAGAACAATCTCCATAAAAAGAATCTAAAGAATAGCAGAAATCGTCGCTCGGCGACGAGTCTTCCATAGAGGAGTTAATAGAAAAAGTAACTTGGTCGTCTCCTACCCGAAGGAGAAGCTGACCATTACTTACATCGATTAACGCACGTGAGGTCGCGAGGAAAGGGCGACCAAGTATTATTGGTACGTTGGCGTCTTCCTCGATGTCCAAGATGACGAAGTCCACCGGGAAGGTGAACTTGTCTACTCGGACAAGGACATCCTCAACAACCCCAATGGGGAACCTAACCGAGCGATCCGCTAGTTGGATGCGCATATTGGTAGGAGCAGGAGTACCCAAACCTAAACGCAGGAAGAGCGAGAACGACATCAAATTAATGCTCGCGCCTAAGTCTGCCAAGGCGTATTTTACTAATACATCACCAAAAAGGCACTGGATGGAAAACCGTCCCGGGTCGTTTTGTTTTGAGGGCAATTTACTAGTAAGAGCCGCCGAGCAGACAGCGTTGAGAGATATATGCGAAATATCCTCGAGTTTGCGTTTATTAGAAAGTAGTTCTTTTAAAAATTTCGCATATTTAGGCATTTGCGAGATAGCCTCGCAAAAAGGAACATTAATATGAATTTGTTTAAGTAATAAAATAAATTTTTCATATTGCACGTTTACTCGCTCGTTATCTAACTTATGCGGGTAGGGCAACGCCTTATTTAAAATAGTTTTGTCGTTAAAATTCGGTAAGGGTTGCGTAATCGAAGAAGAGGGAAGAGGGGTCGGAGGTGAAATGTGTACCTAAGGATCGATCCGTTTTGGATCGACCACCTCCTTACCGCTACGGAGGGTTATAGCGTTGGCGGTTTCCCTTGGATTGGGCTCCGTGTTCCCTGGCAGTGCCCCCATGGCGCGTTCCGACATAAGTCGCGCCAGCTGTCCAACCTGGAGTTCTAAATTTTTTAGCGATCCGGTGATGTTTCGGATATTGGACTCGTTGGACGCGACATAACGATTAAAATTTTCCTCCACCGGGGACGGCTTCATAGGAGGGGGAGGAGGAAACGTTGGCGCAAAAGGAGGGGGAGGGGGACGCTGCGCGTTGTTCGGGTTGCTCCAGGAGAAATTCGGATGGTTCCTCCAACCCGGATTATAGTTGCTACTATAAGGGTTGTTTTGAAATGAGGGACGCACCGAATTTCCCATGTAGTCCACGAATTCATCGACTACGCAGACGTTAGAGGGGGGGAGAAAACAAGGCGGAGTGGAGGAGGCAACAGACATCTCCGCCACCTGCTTAGTTAGCCTTTCCACTTGGAGGGCTAGCTGAGCAGTGGCATCCACTTCAAAAATGCCCGTCTGCTTAGGGCGCGCCCGCGGGACATTCCACTGGTAGGCGTTCACCGCCATTTCCTCGAAAACGGCCTGGGCGGCCTCGGGGGTCTTATTGTTCAGAGTGCCCCCGACAGCCGCATCAATCATTTGACGCGTCTGACTATTCAGTCCATTGTAAAAAATTTGTACCTGCAACCACGTTGGCAGAGCGTGGTGCGGGCACCGGCGGAGAAACTCCTTAAAGCATTCCCAAGTCTCGTAAAGAGACTCGGAGTCGTTTTGGACGAACGAAGATATATCCGCCCGCAGTCTTGCAGTTTTCGCGGGCGGAAAATACTTCGTAAGGAATTTTTCTGCCAATTCTGCCCAGGATGTGATGGATCCCCGTGGGAGGGAGAGTAACCACGCCTTAGCCTTGGACTTAAGAGAGAACGGAAAAAGGCGCAAACGAATGGCGTCATCGGTGACGCCATTAATCTTAAAAGTATCGCAAATCTCAAGAAAATTAGACAAGTGATTATTGGGGTCCTCATCCGGAAGTCCGTCGAACTGTACGGCATTTTGGATCATTTGAATCACACTTGACTTAATTTCAAATCTATTGTTGGCCACAGCTGGCCGAACAATACTCGACCCCGTATCATCCAAATTGGGCCGAGCGTAGTAAGACATAGTACGCTCGGCCGGTTGGGCATTATTCGGGTCGGCCATAGAAGAAGAAGAGGGTTCTCCGATAGATTCTGCGGGGTCTAAAAAGGGAATTCGACGGAGAGATCGGATACGCGCAAGAGAGCGGTCGATCTCGGGGTCGAATTCAAGATTTTCAGAACTCGAAGGTGGTCCACGGGTCATACACCCTAAAAAAAACGAAAAGGGGGAAGGATATATATATATTTTTTTTTGTATAAATTTTTTATTTGAAAATAAAGTAAAATTAATAGAGTCCCGGATTCAATATAACAACCGTGATTCCCCGGCAACGGCGCCAAAAACTTGATGGCCGCGGAACAGAGACCTACTGTGGTTGGTTCGAAATGGTCAGATTCCGCGGGCCGGTTAGAAGATCGTGTTTTCTAATGAGAGGAGGCAAGTGCACCTATCGCAAGTAGTACTCGGTATTCGGGAAAATACCGAGGTCGTATTATTCTCGGGGATGCGTTGATTATATCTACTCTTCCAGGAACACTATTATCTTACTATCAGCAAGGTGGGATTTTTTAGTTTAATTTAAAACGGAAAGAAAGCAGAATTTTGCTAAGTTAGTTCGATGACGGGTTAACGCTCGGCATCGAATCAGATTAAGACTAAAATAATTCTTAACAATTATTAAACTTTGTTTTTAAATTAATAAAAGGCACTCGGCCGTGGAGGTTCCAAAAACATGATCTCACCTTGGTCTAGGGATATCGCTCACCTGGGCGCTAAGGCTATTCGACCGAACGTTAGTCCGACGAAGGATTCCCCTTAACGCCCACATTACGCTAAGAACCCCGCTATTGGGTGGGGAACCCAATCCGACAGAACTACGCTTCTCCTCTTTCGAGGGGGCGTACGCAGTTCTCTTTACCCAAAGGGGATCGGTCCATACGTGCAGCCTCTCGGCGTCGCGTATGGATAACGGAAATAGAGCCCACATATCGATTATGTGGTCCTATGCGTCGTTAACCCGGGGTAAACCTTAAGTCCTTAAATTAAATTAAAAATAAAGTTTTTTAATTATTTCAAATCATTTTATATGTCCCAATGCTCTTCGATGCCGAAGGCTAAAAGAGATTAGCCACTCATCGGTATGGGGACGGCTTTATGTTTTTAGATGAAGCGTGAGTGTTAAATTAAGCACTGAACAATTATAAGAGAAAACGCGAAAAATAGGACAATTAGATAAATTGAAGGCTAATTGATGCAGGCACTCACACACACTTCAAAACCATAAAGAAAATTAAATAAAGCAAGCCCTACTCAAATGAGTAGGTGGAAATAAATGCACACACGCACACACTCTTCTTAATTGAAGAAAGCGATAAATAAAGCGGTAAAATTATCTCCTACACGCACGCACTCTACTTGAAAGTAAAACACACGCACGCACTCTACAGAAAAGTAAACACACACACACACACGAAATTTTCCTACTCAAGTGAGTAGGAAGAAAATGAAAGCAGTAAAAGACAAGTCCCACTCAAACGAGTGGGCGGAAAATGAAAGCAGGGCGCCATTTAACTCTTAACGAGTAGGCGAAAATAAATGCATACGCACACACTCTACAGAAATTGAAACAAAGCTGTAAATTCTAACTCGTACACGCACGCACACTTGCAAAAATAAGAAAAACAAGGTTGCTGAAAAATTAAAACGACTGCATTTCTACCGCTAGAATGCGGTAGAAATGCATAAAAAGTGAAAATAAAAATTAACCGAGCGAAATTATTTTGCAAATAAACGCAAAATGAAAGTACTCGAAAAATGAAAACAACTGCATTTCTACCGCTAGAATGCGGTAGAAATGCATAAAAAGATGAAATAAAAATTAAAGGGACTAAAAGTTTTTGCAAATAAAAAGCTAAAATGAAGTTGACGAAAAATTATAACGACTACATTTTTATTCATAAGTTTTTATAAAACCTCCAAAAAAGTGAGAATAAAACTAAAAAGGAACGAGAAATTTTACATTCCTAAGAGCCTAAGTTAAAGAAAATAAAAACGAACACTTTTAGGGGAGTTTTTATAAAACCTATATGAATGAAAATGATAAAGAAGAAAAAGCTAAAGCTAAAAGGTGTAGAAAATGAAAACTAAACGGGCGGCACAACGGCAAGAAATGCCGATAAATCCTAAATCTAACTAGTTATCAAAGCTATAAAAATGAAAACATAAAAGAAACACAAAAAGATGAACGAAAAATTGCTTAAGTAGGCGCATTCAAATGGATTTTTCATACTAATGAAGAGAGAAAAATTCAAATTTTATTAAAGCGAAAACCCTAATACAAACTAAGAGAGGGAGGGGGGAGAAATTCTCCTTACATAAGTATGGGATCCAAATGGGCAGCACCTCCCCTAAGCAAAGTGGTCAAAAAAGTGGACAAAATAAGCTTCCTGGAAGCTCTTATTTATAGGCAAAATTTCGGGTGGGTCACGCCCGTGACTAGGGCGTGACAGGGGGGCGTGTCGACACTATTCATGAGCTGATCGGGTGACTTGACTGGAATGTTGACTTCGGCTGAAAACGTGGCGGTCACGCCCTAGGTCACGGGCATGACATGTGTCAGTCACGGGCGTGACTGGGGCGTGTCGGGGAGGTCGATCTGGGCGCGGTCCGGCCGCAAAGTCGCGCGCGTCACGTCGGGCCAGGTGGCTAAGTCACGCCCGTGTCACACCTTGACACAGGCGTGTCTTGGGGCGTGTCGAACTTGGTTTGATCATTGCCGACCGTCGAGCTGGCAACTGTGGTCGGCAATCGTCGAGGGCGTGACATGGGGGGCGTGTCGACACTGTGACACGGGCGTGTCAGTCAACATTTTGACTTTTTCTGGAATTTTTCTGGAATTTTTCTGGAATAAAAATAAAGCTAAGTTAGAAATAATATTTACAAAAATAGGCAATTTATTGAATAAAACTAATAAAAAAGACAAAAAATAAACAAAATTGATTTAAATAAAATACGAAAATATAGGTATATTTACAACTCATCAGCGTACATGAAAATAGAAATCTAATACTAGTCCACAAGAATCACATATATAATAAAAATTCTCCACAAAGGGAGAGTCCACAGTAATGTTAAATCCAAGAACAAATAGAAAAGAGCTCCTGTCCGATACATCAAAATCCTCACTACATATCACTCAATCACGGAAGCAAATATATAATATCTACTAAATATCGGGACTCACTGTCCCTGGTGCCTGAACTCCAGTGTTAGACTATCCCATCTCCAAGCGTACCGACCTCTAGGGCTGCATCTCTTGGTTCGGCTCCACGATCCCCTAAAATGATTTGGTCAACGACCGTTAGTCTAAAAGACTTAGTCCTATCATCCCCCACCCCACCGCCATGGCTCTTAGGCACCGAGCGGGGAGAAGGAAAAGGCAAGGTAATTAAGGTGGAGAGTAACAAAGGTAAGCAGATGGCAGTAAAACTAGTCTATCATGAGTTCATAAACAGAGCAAATAAATGTAAGAAGTAGTAGGTAAACAGTATAAGTATACACAAGAGCGAGAGAAAAAGTATAGTATGAGAAAGTAAACTAAGTAAGTAACCATGACCTATAGAAATGCCCATACAAACCTATAGACCAAGTGGTCGTTTTGCAAGGCTTATTGTATAAAGTGTCCCATACTAATTTATACAATAGGTGTCAAGGGTTATATGTAATGATGATGCTATATTATGCAAGTATGTTATGATGTGAACATGCAAGTGCAACACACACTCGACTCTGTACATAGAGACCTTTAGTTCCCCCTTTCTGGAGCCTAACCACCCAGGATACCTCAGTAGTGGCAAACAGAAGCAGTGGGTTGGGCCTCTCCCACCTCTAAACTGGTATCACACTACCAGTCAGATCTATCATACACCTCAACGCTGGTGCACTAAGCGAAGCTCCTGCCTACGCTTGTCGGCTATGCACCGGACTTTATTTGGCCAAGTGCTAAACTACACTTGCCGAGTCAACGTACTGGTCTCGGTATGACGACTATCCAATACAGAAGACCCACCACCTTTTATCTTATGCACATTCAACATTAATGTATTTCCCGCCGAGCCAAAGCTCCCCGAACTATCCCGTCCATCACAAATATCTACCGAGCCAAAGCTCCCCAGACTAACTCGTCCGACAATAAAACCACAGAGCCTACCGCTCGCGGGACCCAACCTAACTTCCACAACACTGGGGAATGTGAGTGTAAGTGAAATACTAGTTATACTAGTTACTCTTAAACATTGATTATTCTTACGGTTAAGGTTAGCCCAGGACTGCCCTAGGTATTCCCGGTGAAGGGCTCTCACATGACACTAGGAACTATGATGGTAGCCGAAGTCCATCATTCCCTTTCGCAAGGCACTTACTATTATTGGTTATTACCCAATTCTCGATCCCTGTTAATATTATATTGGATCTAACCCTAGTGTATTTCGACTTTCTTTCTCTCCATAGGAAAGACAACCTTTCGTCGATCCTGAGAACCACCTAACACTAGCCAACCCAACATTCCCCTCATTATGAATCTTAATGAAGCTCACCTTTTCACCTTACCAAACCAGCAAACATTACTCCCCACTCCCTACGACCATCTCCATGTTAACATAATTTTTCGTTGTTTTACTAAATGCAGACCAACCTAAGCTATGTGATGTACATGATAGGAGGTAATCCAAATTTTCATCCAAATACACTATGATAATTATTGTCGATCTATCATGACACATTTAACCTAAATCCAGAAACTTGTAATTTTACAAATTAATTTAGCATTTATTAAAATTTCCTAAAAACTAGGCCATGAGTAATTTTGAACATGGAGTACTAGATTCCCTTAAGTTACGACCACCCAAAATTTATGAACAGTGTATGATAGCAAAACATCAGTGAGTTCCAAATTTCATAGATTTTCATAAATATAATAACCTCTAAATAATTAATTCAAGATAATTCAAATGATTTTAGATAATGAAGGGAGTACCATATTTTATAGTGCAAAAATTGTATAAAAATTACCAGAGCTTCATTGTGATCATAAAACATTACTGACTAAGTTTCATGCAATTCCTAGGTCAGTGAGCCATGTATAAAAATATTTCAACTAATTCAATTCAAGTGCACTTTGTGAAGCAACATTCTTATAAACTCATCAAAATAACAAGTAACAAATTTTATATTCTTTATTATGCCATAAAAGATTCTCTGGCCAAGTAACATTACTTTCCAGCAAAGTATAATATTTATTATCTATTTACCTAAGTATGGTGCACTAGTTTACTTTACACATGAAGTACTAAGAGTAAATGCCCAAATGATCCAAATAATTTACTAGTGCTTCTAAATAAAATTTAGTTTACTTTGCCAGAGTTTCATATCATTCTAAGTTAATCTAACCATGGTTAATTAAAAATCATCAAAAGGGTAAGGTGGAGATTATACCTACAAGTATGAGCTACTGTTTTCTAAACATCTTATAATAAATCTTAGAGGTTAATAGCACTATAAAATTACTTCTACTAAAATTTAATAAGGATCCAAGGTCATAAGACCCCTATTTATTCCTTAAGGTGTATAGAACTAAATAATTTCCAAGTGATTTAAGCGGAGTGCATGTGTCCAAATACTACCAAATTCCTTCCTAGTGCATTTCACCACCCTAAGATCATATGGACTAAACACCAAGTCCATACAAGGACATATCACCCCATGTCCTTCACAAAACCCCAAAGTTCAACCTTAGGGTTTGAACAAGGGTCCTAGGGCAAATCCACCCTAATCCACCCTAAACTCTAAGTGAGGGTGTTTAAACTAACCATGGGGCTCTGGTCTAAGTCACAACCCCTTTGGGTGAGAATTGGCCCCTCCATGCCCCAAGCTCACACTGGCCCTAATTAACCCTTAAAGGGCCACACTTTAGTCTCACCAAAACCTATTTCAAATCTAACCCAATTGGGCTGAGATTTTTATGAGAGTCATAATATAACCTTGAAAGAAATTCACCAAAATCTTGGTGGGTTTAAAGGTCATTAGACCTTTTAAATTATTCTTACATGGTTTATTAAATTCCTACAAAAAATTTAGGAAAATGTTTTCCAAAAATTCCTATTTTTGGATATGTTCTAGGTATAGGTAAGAGTGACCCCCAACAAAAATGTCAAGTCATTTGGACAGTTGGATTGATGGGGGCACTCAAAATAATCTCTAAATATGCCTAGGTATAGACCTCACCAAAAGGAGTGTTGTGGTCAGATCTAAACTCCATATTGGTCCAAACCAATTTTAAATTAAAATAGACTCATAGGGCTACAATTATCATATTGTCCACTCTTTCTGAATATGCCTCTAGATATTTTTAATATTTAATTTAAAACAGCCCAAAAGCAGTGACAGAAATTACATAAATGAAATTCAATATTCTAGATCTGGCACAGATCTAAAAGCAAATCGAGCGGATCCTTGTTTTCTTCTTCCTCCAGCCAATGACTGAGATTAACCCGATCTGGAGCACTTCTAAGTCCATTTGCTGGCCTCCCGACCACCTCCCTGGCCAACCACAACCACCACCACCTCCTTTGAGGTGAGGGATATCGGCCGGAGGTAGTTTAGCTGCCGGAGATGGCGGATTCTGGCGAACCCGACACTTTCATTTTCACGGAAAACCAGTGGAAAAATTCCACTTGATCAAGCTCAATTGAGCCCGATTCTCTTCTCTAATGATTCCTAAGATCTAACCCATCAGAGTGCCTTCATTTATAACGATAGATCGAGTGAATGTGTTGCTACCTAATGGGTACTTGATGCGTGTGGATCGAGCCTGCTGTGTTGAGGTGTGGATAGGAAGTCATAACTTTGATTTGGAAGCATTTGTGCAGCCCATTTCAGAGTTTGATGTGATATTTGGTATCGACTAGCTCACGGAGCAGTGTTCCTATATAGATTGCAACTCTAAGGAAATCACACTAGGAAAGAACACTGAACGTGAGACTAAGTTTGCTGGTATGCGATGATCAATCAAAATATTGATGTCTGCTCTCTAGGTGGTCAAAGCTGTTAGGAAGGGCGCGGAGTTGTTCTTCACGTTGTTACCTGCTGTTGAACCAAAGCCCAGTTTGAGTGACGTTCCTATTGTGTCGGAGTACGCAGATGTATTTCCTTAGGATCTTCCTTGGTTACCACCCCAGAGGGAGATTGACTTCACTATAGAGTTGATGCCAGATGCGAAACCTGTGGCCCGCTCGCCGTACCGTATTGCACTAAAGGAAATGATAGAATTGAAAGTTCAGCTGCAAGAATTACTTGAGAGAGGCTATATACGTCCAAGTATGTCACCTTGGAGTGCCCTAGTTCTTTTTATAAAAAAGAAGGACGGATGCTTGCGCGTATGCATTGATTATCGAGAGCTGAATAAGCTGACGCAGAAGAACAACTATATGATTCCACAGATTGATGACTTGTTCAATTAGCTGGTGTGATCAACCACCTACTCGAAGCTAGATCTAAATTATGGCTATTATCAGTTGAGGATTTCAGACGATGATATTCCCAAGACAGTATTTGGTACACGCTACAACCATTATGAGTTCATTATAATGTCGTTATGGCAAAAAAATATGCCATCGCTATTCATGGACTTAAGGCATCGAGCATTTAGAGAGTACTTGGACCTATTTATGATCATCTTTATTGACGATATCTTGGTGTACTCTCAATCCGAAAAAGATCATGCAAATCATTTGCGAATGGTTTTATACACCTTGAGGAGAAACAAGCTCTATGCCAAGTTCTCAAAGTATGAGTTTTGGCTGTCATCAGTGACTTTTCTTGGCCATATGGTTAGTGGAGAGGGTATTACGGTGGATCCGGCGAAGATAATTGCGATACGGGAGTTGCCTGTATTGTCTTCTGTAGCACAAGTCAGGAGTTTCCTTTGGCTACTATAGGCATTTCGTAAAGAACTTTTCACGGATAGCCTTACCTCTCACTACGCTGACGAGTAAAAATCAAAAGTTTGTTTGGACGCCTGAGTGCACGCAACCTATTGAGGAGCTAAAGAGTCATTTGACCACGACGCCTATCTTGAGTTCTCCATGTGGTACAGACGACTATGAGATCTATAGTGATGCTTCAGGGAGCGGCCTAGGCTGCGTTCTTCTTTAATTTAGAAAGTTTATTTCTTATGGCTCATGCTAGTTGAAACTGCATGAGCGGTATTATCCAGTCCACGACTTGGAGTTGGCGGCTGTTATTTTTGCACTTAAAATGTGACATCATTATTTATATGGCATGAAAGTGGATATATTCACGGACCAAAAGAGCCTAAAATACTTAATAAATCAGAAGGATCTGAATATGAGGCAACAGAGGTGGATGGAGTTCCTCGGGGACTACACCTTCGAGATACACTATACTCTCAGGAAGGGAAATTTAGTCGCAGATGCCTTGAGTCGTAGGACTCCATTAAGGGATAGTTGGTTGCAGATGCACGATGTGTTTCACATATCAGTACTGCTAAAAGCTTTGAAAGAACCTACGCAAGTAATTGCTAATGATTAGGTACCGGTCAATAGTGGGCTAACGACGAAGGTTAGACTCATTGAGATCGAGGATACGGAGATCAGGCAACTACGAAACAAAGAAATAAGGATGTTCATAGTCCATTGAGATAATTGTGTCCGTGAAGAACTGACATGTGAGCGTGAGCAAACCATGCGAGAGGAATTCCCTGAGTTGTTTTTGTAAATTAATGTTGTTAGCTGATGTACTGATTTCCTTTCAAGAAATATAATTTTGGGATGAAATTTCTTAAAGGAGGGGAGAATTATAATGCCCCAAAAATCTAAGGATTGGAAGTTAACGCGCGGCATTAGAGTTAACGCAGGTGTTAGCTATGGAATTAAATCGTCGAAGGGCTCGAGAATCTACCGCGTGATGGTAGTAAGCTAGTGCGTGGTGCTATCACTCAACGCTTCTACCGCGCAGTGGTTGTAAGCTAGCATGTGGCGCTTTCACTCGACGTTTTTGATAAATCGTCTAGAGGCCTACCGCGTGGCGGTAGTATGCTATCACGTGGCGATAGTAATCAACGCTCTCAACGCCATCAGTGAAGCTTTGAGTGACTACCTCTTGGCGGTAGTGAGCTAACATGCGGCGATAGCTCGAGTTAAAGTACTGCTTGGCGGTAAATCGATGTGCGGCGGTATCCTGCCATGTGGCAGTAAGGTGGAGGCTGTTTTGGATCGACAGCGCGATGTCAATTTGGCCAAGCGACAACCACCTTTTGTACCGCACGACGGTAGTAAATACAGCGTGACGGTAGCCTCCAGATATAATCTGTACAAGAGAATGAATTCTCATTATTCTTTCTCTTTGGCATGCTACGTGAAGCCCATCCAGACAGGTAGGTATGGATTGGTGATGTTTTATTTTGCGTGCCGGAGAAGACTCCGTGTATAAACGAGTAGTTTACAGAGTCTATGAATTTGCCTGTGAAATGGGAGTAGCAGGAAGTACTGGAGATGCTCTCCAGGAAAATAATCAAGAAATTTCCCAGTTTGCAAACCTGTTGTATATCGTTGAGTGATAGAGAGTATCGCCGGCGATAGCTCCCAGTGAGCTATATTTGTGAGGCCTGTCTCGTATAGACCTGTGGGCCATTAGTTGCGAAGCCTGTCTCTGGGAGACCTGCAGGCTATATTAGTGGGAACTTTAATAGATCTACTTGGGCACAAGGGGGAAACTAAACCCGCATCATGTCATAGCCATGAAGGTTTCGGCTTTCGCTGCATGACGGTTTGAGTAATGGGCTTTGGCTAACCTGCACCCACCTTATGATGATCGACTTGGAGTGAGTCACTGGATTGATCTTGTGAGTGCTCCTTTGACTTTGTCGACTCATAGGATGAAAAGAGATAAATTCTCAAGTTTTGAATATCAAGTCTAGGACTGTGGATGATGGTGGTACCCGGGAGATCCGTTACACCGATAATGTGCCTTGAGTGTACGGGGCATATGGCCATGCAAGCCTGCATCTGTGGCGAATGGTGCTTAAGTTGCACATTTCTATTACAAAATATATATGTTGCTGCTTGCAGGGCAATAGAACCACCGCCCCGAGTGAGGGGTGGGGTCGTTATAAATTGGTCAGTTAATGCTGACCGTTGCGTTGTTTGCTATGTTTTTGTGGGTCATGCTATGCAGGTGCTGGAGAGCCAAGTGGAAAGTAGCAGGTTGAAGTCCCTTATACTGTAATTGGCTGTCCCTTGAAGGGCCAAAGACAAACATTTATTATTTCATGTATGGCCGGCCTACATGTCGATATATGAAAATACTTGTTGTAAAAGAAACAGTTGTAAGGCCTTACAGTCGTAACTTTTTTGTTTATTTTGAATGTACATTCCTGATGTAGATATATATCTGTTAGTTATATAAAGTGGACATTCGTATGATTTGAGTTCGGGCAACCTTAGAGCTTCCGCTAGAATTCTATGAGTTGGGATTTGTAACAGTATTTTTGATATTAACCTGTTATCCCACTACCTATTTGTGGAATATGGCGTGGGGCCCCGGCCGGACCCATTATTATATTTCATTTGATGGATGGAGGTGTTATACGGCGATGACGATAAGTTTGACTTGTCAGCTTAAATCGTTACCCTTCATTCCTATTGATGAGAAGATCGTGTGGCTAGGAATATTTCTGAGGCTACTTAACTAGAGAAGAGGTGAAGAGAAGAATCATTTCTCTTCTCTAATTCTCTCTCATCCCTCTCATCAAGCTCTTGGAAGAAAGGAAGAAGAAGGCTGAGGATGAGCTTTTCAAGCATGGAAGAGGAGATTCCGTGGTCAGAATAAAGAGCCGAAGCAAGATCCACGAAGAGTAAAGCGAGGCGATCTTTTCTATCCGGATAGAAGACTTCATCATGGCTCCAAAACGATCTATGAGGGTAAATATCTTCCTTCTTGGACAAGTGAAGTCCTCCTTTTGCATATGCAGGGAATCCCCCGCAAAAAGGAGGAAAAATAAAGGGAATTCCATTAGGTTGATCTGTGATATCCCCGGGTAGTTTTGCATATAGAATCCGAAAACCGCAGTACGGAATAGGCATGTTGTGTGAAGCCCATCCGGACAGGTTAGTCTTGATTGGTGATGTTTTATTTTGCACACCTGAAAAGACTTTGAGTATAAACGGGTAGTTTATGCATTCTGAATGGTTGCTCCTGTGAATGGGAGTAGCAGGAAGTACTAGAGACCCTTTCCAGGAAAATACCCAGAAAATACCACAGTTGTGATAATCGTTGGATATCGCCGGGTGATAGTGGGTATCGCTAGCGATAGCTCTTGATGAGCTATAATTTGTGAAAGCCCTATTTTTCTGGCACTGTAGGATGCTGCAGGTCTTTCTGGACAGAAGTTCCAATTGTGGCTGAGTTTGGGTACAAAAAGAGAAATTATGTTGTTAATGCCAGACGATAGTGGCTATCACTGGCGATAGTTACCGGATAGCATTTTGATTATGAAGCTTATCTCTTGGAGATCGTGTGGCAAGTTTGTGAGCTACAAGCCTGGGTGCTCAGCTCCGATGGCCGTGAGAGTCATCTATTAAATGTAACGTGGTTATGTTTAACTCCTCAGGAAAGGTAATGTGACCCATGTCTGTCCATTTAGCCATGGAAGCTCAGCTTTCGGCTATGGAATGGCGATTTGAGCAATGGGAAAAGATTGATTTGTACCCACCCTATGTAAGGTTAATAGACATAAGGTTTGTGGTAATTAATGCTGGCAGTAGGGAGGTGAGTCTTGGCTGTATGCACGATAATAATGCTCATAGTTTGTCGTCAGTCTCGGACTTTTGGATGGTGGTGGGATAGGTTTTTCAAGTACACCAAGAATGTGCCCTGAGTGCACGGAACGTTTGACAGTTGTTGTAGACATTTGTGATATATTGAATGGTGCTTAAGTTGTACCTTCTTGTGATATATCTATATATGGTTGATATGCATGCAGGTAAGGAATATCGTTGCCCCGAGTATGGGGTAGGGTCGTTATAAATTGGTCAGCTAATGCTGACCGTTTCCTTGTTTGTCATCCTTGTAGTGGATTGTCCCTGTGTAGGTGCTGGAGAGCCGAGCGGAAAATAGTAGGTTGCAGCCCTTGATGTTATGCCGGCCCTTGAAGGCCAAACGAAGAATTTTATTATTTTCATGTATTGCCGGCCTGCGAGCCGATGTTTGTAAACCACCTTGTTGAAGCATAATTGTAAGGCCTTAAGTCCGTAATGTTTTGTGTATTTTGTAAATAATTCCTGTTATATATATTAGTGGACATTCACATATGGTGAGTTCAGTTTAACTCATGAAGCTTCAGTTAGAATGCTTTGAGTTAGGATTCGTTTGATCTTATGATATTTAACTTGTAACCCCACTGACTGTCTGTGGAATATGGCGTGGGACCAAGGCCAGACCCTCTTTTATATTTCATGTGACGGATGAAGGTGCTACACTTGAACATTCACCACAAAAAGAGTAGGCTCTTATATAGCCTTCCTCAGCACTGATTTGCGGTACACATCATGCGAATCTCTGAACTTTGTCGAAAGAGCAAGTCAATAGGTAGCTTCATGAATGCGTTCCAAGATCTTAAATTGTCCAATGTATCTTTGACTTATCTTTTTCAAGAATTGAATCCTTGATACACCTTTGAATGGTTTGATCTTTAAATAAACCCATTTGTCAACGACAAACTCGACATTCATTTGCATTATGTTGTAGTACTTTGCCTGTCTATCCTACGCAATCAACGATCTCTCCCAAATTATTTGAAATGTCAAATTTGCATCATCGACGTTCTTCCACTTAAATAACTTCATTTCACCCATTTCTGCCCAAGCCAGGGGAGTACAAAACTTCGTACCATAGGGCCTCGAAGGGATCCATTTGAATACTTGCTTGGTAGCATTTGTTGTAAGCAAACTCAATCATATATAAATGATATTTCAATCTCTTTCCTAAATCCAAGGCACATATACATAGCATATCCTCCATAGTTTTATTATTCCTTTCAGTCTGCGCATTTGTTTGAGGATGGAAGGCAGTGCTAAACTTTAGCTTGGTACCTAATAGTTGGTGGATTAGCCTCCAATAATTTGATTTGAAGCACCCATCTTGATCACTAACGATTCTAATGGGCACACCGTGCAATCGTACTATATTGTCAACATGTAATTTTGCTAATGTTTCTACAGAATTGTCTCTCTTGTTTGGAATGAAATTTGAAACATTTGTCAAATAGTCCACGATTACCTAGATGACTTCATTCCAATGTTGCGATTTTGTCAAACCATGCATAAAATCCATAGATATATCATCAAACCTCCATTCTGGAATCAGCCGCGACTTCAAAAAGCCACTAGGTCTTTGACATTCTGCCTTCATAAGTGCACAAGTATGGTACTTCACCATATAGAGGGATATATGTCTCTTCAAACACGGTCACTGAAATAGTTTCTTCATGTATTAGTACATATTTGTGCTCCCAGGGAGGATCAAATACTTAGTAAAATTTGCCTTGTACATCAAATCCTCCCGTAATTTCTCAAAATTTGGGATAGACAATCGACTGTCTTTTCATAAAAGACAATTTTCGAAGGAGAATTCAGTATTTAACTCATCTATGATCTCTGCCACATAATGCTTCATTCTTTCATCAAGCTCTAATGCCTGTTAGATTTTGTCTACAATGTCATATTACACCTCCATCCTATTCAAGCATGCATTTGCACTTGTCCTCTTATCAACATAAGAGATCTCCAAGTCCTCTAAGTCACAAATTAAATGCTCATCATGTATCTAAATCCAGTTTACTTGAGCTATAGCCCTTAGGCTTAACGTATCGACAACAAAATTTCCCTTCCCGGGAGTGTATTGAATCTCAAAAGTGTTGTCCCCAAGAAATTTCATCCACCTTCTTTGTAGCATGTTTAACTTATTCTGATTTAGCATTTAGTTTAGGCTCTTATGGTCCATAAAAAAGTCAATCTTCACGCCATATAAGTAATTCCACCAAAGCTTAAGAGAGAATATCACGACCATTAAATCCAAGTCATGGACTTAATAATTTCTCTCATGCACTTTTAATTGGTAAGAGATAAAAGCAATAACTTTTCCAAATTGAAGAAGAACGCAACCTAAGTCACTCCCCTTGGCATCGTTATAAATTTAATAGCCCTCTATACCACATGTCGAACATAAAATTGGTGCCTTGGACAGACGACTCTTTAGCTCCTCAAAAGCTCGAGCTAACGTCAGTGAAATAATGAACTTCTGCTCTTTGCTAGTCAAGGTTGTAAGAGGTAGATCTATCCTCAAAATGTTCTCCAAGTAGTGCCTATAGAGCCAACAATTCCTAGGAAACTTCAGACTTCCTCCACAGTTTTTAATACAAACCACTCTCGTATAATAATAATCTTCACCAAGTCTATTGCAATGACCTTTATAATTACTAAATGACCTAAGAATGTCACTAATGATAGCTAAAACTCATACTTAGAGAACTTGGCATACAATTAACTCCTCCTTATAGTATTTAAAATTTTTGCATAAATGAATCACATGCTCTTCTCCCGACTAAGAGAAAAACAATATATTATCTATTAAGACAATCACAAATCGGTCTAAATACTCTCAGAATGTTCTGTTCATCAAGTCCATGAATACTGATGGTGCATTTGTTATGCCAAAAAACATCACCCTGAATTATAATGCCCGTAATAGGTATTGAATGCCATTATTGAAATATCACTTTCTATGATACTCAACTAGAAGTACCCAAACTTCAAACCTAGGTTCAAGTATACAATTGATCCAACTAGCTGATCAAATAGATCATCGATTCTCAAAATCAGATACTTATTCTTCTCCGTCAGCCTATTCAGTTCTCGGTAGTCCTTACACAAATGCATGCTTCTAGCCTTTTTCTTCATAAAGAGGACAAGTGCACTCCAAGGTGATGAACTTGGATGTACGTAGCCTTGCTCTAGTACAGAGCCTTGCTCTAGTAACTCCTATAACTAAACTTTCAAATCTGTCATCTCCTTTGGTGCTATCTGGTATGAAGATCATGATATAAGTTTTGCACTTGGAACAAACTCAATTATAAAATCCATCTCTTGCTGAGGTGGAGCTCTAGTGAGATATTTTTGAAAGACATCAACATACAATGATACAATAGGAACATCACTCAAACTGGGCTTGGGTTCTGAAGCCTCCAATAGTGTGAAAAACAACTTTGTGCCTTTCCAAACTGCCTTAACAACTTCGATATCAGACATCAATATCTTGCTTGATCCACAAATACCAGTAAAAGTAGTCTCGCCTTTAGTTTTTTGCCCCAATATGACCTCATTTAAATTGTAATCAATGCATAAATGCTGCTTTGAAAGCTAGTCCGTGCAAAGGATCACATTAAACTCAGATATCAATAACATTGACGCTTCCAAGTCACTCTTTTCTTCCTATCCACACTTTAACACCCTAAACTCTATCGACACGCATAATGCACCCATTTGGCTGCAAGACGTCCAATCTATCTTTCAAAATGAAAGAATGCACTCTGATATGTAGTATAAAGTAGTCAAATAGAAAGGAGTGAGATGCTCAGATATCAAATAGAGTTCTCACTGCATGGTTTAGTAGTAAGACAAAGATTTATACAAATACATTATACAAGAAATCACACGTAAAGTATAAAGTACATAAAAATAGAAAAGCTATATACTAAATCATACTTGTCACGACATCTCTTTGTTTAATGGACACTTTTGGCCAAGATTGAACACTCAAGGTTGCACTAGAGTGTACTGGGATGCAGATGACTCCACTGCTTTCCCTTTCTCTACATAAAATGCACATGACTTTTCCTCCATCTTCTGGGCACCAACACGTCAGTCTCTGACAAAGTTTCCTACCTTACCATAGTTGTAGAAAGTGAATGGACCTCGCCTAGTAGTCACTCCTGAAATAGAAGCAGAAGATGGCTCCAAAAATTGAGACTTCTTCTTGAAACTTTGGTACCCAGAATTTGTAGAGCTTAGCACTTTAAACTCTGCCTTTTTATTGGTAGGACCTTCTTGCTTTGTACCCCCTTCATATCCTGCTCAATGGATCTGGCAGTTTTCACCACGGTTAGAAAGTCTTGCATCATCGGTCCTGCTATGAGCAGAAATATACCTTCATAAAACCTATTAGTTTTCCTTTCCTCATCATCAAATGATGATCATGTATCCCAAGCCTTGTCAACTCATGGAAGTAATCATCCACCAAAGAATCACCTTGAGTAAATCTCTTAAATTGGTTATCCAATGCAATGTATCAAGCATAAGGGATATACCATGTCAAAAATATTCTCCAGAAATCCTCCATCAAGATATCAGTCAGTTACTTGCCTAAAAACTAATGCAAATCAATCTCATCCCACAAAAGCTTTGCCTCTCCGTCCAACAGGAAAGCAGATAAGATAACTTTTTGCCCTTCCTCCGTCTCTACAGCCGTTAAGGTTCTCTTTAACTGTGAGAGCCAATCTTCGACTGTAGTTAGAGATTTCGTTCCCACAAATGTAGGAGGGTTGAAGCTTAGAAAGTGCTTCAATAATTAGTCTGATGCTAATTTTACTGCTACCGGCTTAACTACCACAACCGTCACCGGGGCCACTATAATAACAGGAGGTTGTACATGCCTTCCTGGTTGCGCAGTGATCAAAACAAACGCAGCTTCAACAACCAACCTTATATTCTCAGCATAAGAAGGGGTTGTAGGAACATCAACAAGTGCACTACTCCCTGCAGAGTAATGGGGTTGAGACTACCCCACATCTCTCCTAGTCACCTATAATCGTGTAACTCAAGTTCTGCAAATAATGATACAAATATGCATATTTTTTTTACCTAAGTTGACATTCATTGGTTGTTTAGATATTTTAATGTGACAGACATACGGGAACACCGTCCGTTAAAAAGAATTCATCCACGAGTTCAAATGATAACTGAACGACACCAGAAGCTGATATCAAATTGTACCACCCTAACCGTTCTAAAGAATAGACTAGTAGGTCTAGCCAAGACCCCATTGTATATTAAATGAACAAGTTAAAGAGTTACTCAATTAAAATCAAGCAGGTGAGACATCACCGAACTACAAGTTAATGGAAGCATTTTATTATATTTAACCAGTATGTCTACATCAACCGACTATGAATGAAATAACATCAAGTTCTTCGCCTTAAAGACTTACATGTTTCAAAATAAACTACATGGTTTATATACATCGACTTACAGACTGAAAATACATGAAAAATATACAAAACATTAGCCGTTGAGGGCCAACACAACATGGGGATTCAACCCACTATTTCTTGCTCGACTCACCAACACTGGTCCTATACAATCCACAAAGACGTGGTAAAACAAAATAACGATCAACTTTAGCTGATCACAATTAGTGTAACGACCCCACCATATCCCTGTATTTTTAGTGATCATGGGGCATTAGTACTTGTTCCCCACATGCAAACCTTACAAGAAGCATATATATAAAAAAAGAAAGTGTAGCTACTCAAAGGCCTAGAATATTCAATATATACATAAATAATCACAAACATTGGCATGCACGACCATAAGTTTCATGCTCTCAAGTCATGCTTTGGTGTTCCCTCTTCCGAGTCCCATTGCCATCATATGTTTTACAAAATTAGATGGTAATTGAGCTTGTGCAATCAAATGCTATTACGCCCTAGACTCGAGTCGGAATAGCTTTGAATCTTTCACCTGCAAAGTACCTTCGTGACTAAGTTCAAGTAACCGCCATATATTATACACAGATTCATAGTTATAGATTTGATTGAATTCAGTTTTATCTAATGCGCAGAATAGAGAGTTCATTGCCTTAGCATTGTTCGTGCATCTAAGCTTATCTGTGTCATCCCACTCATCGTTTGGTTTGGTTAGGATGGTATCCCCTACAGTCATAGTGGGTGTAGTGTATTTTGTCTCTTCCATGGCCCATACGTCCATGCTTTGAGTCATCAGAAAAATTCACATGCGTGTTTTCCAGTGACTATAGTCACTCCCCATAAACAATGGAGGTCTACTCACACATTGTCCCTCATTAAATGTGTGAATGGAGTTGTCCATTTTACTTCAGGATTTTAAAGCATTTTTGAAGTAAACTCCCTCTGATACTACTTGTTGGATCTCGTGGACAACCTTAGGGGGGGGGGGGTGAATAAGGTTTCTTGCGTGTATTGCAATTTAAAATATTTTGACCCAGAAAATCGAGTTCTGGAAGCTACCGCGGGGCGTTAGGTAGCTAACACGCGGCGGTAAGTCTCATAACTCATTTTCCTGGACAGTTACGCTTGCGCAAGCCCCAAAACACAAACACTCACTTAACAAAACCAGAATAGTCACAGAAGTAATCAACACAGAAACAGGAATTTCATTTCATGAATTAGAATGTCAATTGTTCTAGATGATTAAAAAACTGTGATCTCCGTCACGCCGGAGATCGAAAATTATGAGGAGAAAAACTCTTTTGGTTTCTATACCGATCTGCTCCATGGATCGGTTTGTTCTCTCCCTTTCCCTCCAAGAAAGGTCTTCAAGCCGACTCTTCACCGCCTTACAAGGAAGGGTCTTAGAGCCCCTCTAGATCCTCTGATCTAGACATCCCTATCCCCAGGACGATTTACCGTGGAATCCTACCCGGATTCCGATGACCCTTAACGGTCGATTTTCCTCACCACAAGATTTAGAAAAAGGAAAGATTACAAGAATAAAAGATGTAAATAATCTAAAGATTTAGTCCTCCCTCTTGAAGATTTCTCCGTGGAGCAATCCGCGGCTGTTGCTTGAGATCTTTGTATGCTAGCAACCGGTCGGCTCTTTGTATTCGATGGAGATCTTGGATCGCCGGAGTTCTTCGTTCACAAATGGGAGGGAGACGGCTGTCTTCTTCTTTGGCGGAGACTTTTTGGAATGGATGCAAGGAGGCAGCCGAACCCTAGAGTGCATGAACTCCTTTCTATTTTCCTCTTTTTCCACAAGGCACAGAAACCGAGGCGTCCTTTTATATATCTTCATAAAAATAGGCTACCGGCGGCGATAAGGCTAGCGCCCGGCGGTAGGATCGCGCGCTTGTTGTACTAGCTGTCATCCAAATCTGGAATAATATTTCAGAATGAATCTTTCTTTTTCATAGAGCTAGCGCCCCCATGGTAGAAGGTAGCGCCACATAGTAGGTTGGTTACTCGAGGAATTCTTCTCGACACTTGTCGAAAGGCTAGCGTAGTACGGTAACAACTATCGCCTGGCAATAGATTTGTTACTCGAGAACTACTCGGTATTCGTCAAGAGCAAGCACGACGCGATAAGCACTACCGCTTGGCAGTAGTTTCCTGAGTGGCCGACCCGAATAAATCTTTGCGTTAATGTAGGTAGTAGGACTAGCGTTGAGTGATAGGTTCCTGAGAGCTCTGCCCAAATGATTCACGGCTACCGCCCAATTGTAACTCCTACCGCTTGGCGTTAGTTTCCATAGGATTCTTCTTCTTCTTGGCTTGCACCTGTCAACGTGCACACTATATCAACATAAGACGTGATCAAATACAACTTGGGAGTTGATATTCTCAAATACATGGAATGTGAAACATCAGTTCCAATAGGCCTATGCACTCGCATTCGACATGTATGGGCGAGACAGTGCTGCTTACTACGATACAACGCTAATGAAGTCACTCACCTATGAGAGCTCGCGAGCTCTGTTCCATGCCATCAAACTCACCCACATGTCAGTATGTCGCGGCATCCGCCTCTCGTGAAAGCTGGAGGATGTAAGTGATGCACATTCCCAGCCCTACAAAAAGGTTACAACCTTGAAGCGGGATTTGGACACCGCCAAGAAAGACCTCACCTTGCGAGAGACTGGTGTGGTAAGCCTTTCTTATTTGATGCACATTCACTGAACGTTGTTCTTGCACTAACCTTGATTATTCTGTAGGATGTCGCAACTGTCTCCCATAAGGATGCGCGCATTGTCCAGCTCAAGGAGGAGAATCAGAGAATAAGGGCCCATAACCATCAATGGATCGATTCGCTGGTCCCTCCTCCCTCGAGTGAAAGGAAAAAGGCTCTGTTGTACATACCACATGAGATCAAGTTGATGATTTAGGAGAATGCTATCACGGCGGCGAGGCACTTGCTCTAGGTGATGTGGGAGGCTCGATTCTTGAATAGTGATGGAGAGAAGGTGACAAGCGATATCTTATTCCCAGAACTCTTCCCGCCCATCCCGGAACCAGTAGGCACCCCTGACGACATCTATAGAGAGAGAGAGCAGTCGACATCGTCGCCCTAAAGCTCTCATTTTTGTTTTTTCCCTGTACTTTATTTTTCTGGGCTCCACCCTTTGCGAAATGTAACCATTCCTTGAAAATATGAAGCAAAGTTTTGTTATGAAATCCCCAATTTTGTGTTTTAATTTCGAGTACACGGCTATGCGGAAACGCGTTCGTCTCGCGCCTCTTCTTATGAGGTCCATGATAACAATATCTCACGAGACCTTATATGGACTTCCCGTTACGTAATTCTGGTAAATTACCGACTTTGCTAACTCGATATATAGGACTAGATCTCGCGCCATTCTCGCCAAATTGGCTCGTGCACGCTGTTGTATTTTTATTTCAAACTTGCCTCTCACGATAGTTCTCGCGATGTTCTCTCCTAGTAGGCTCATGCGCATATAGGATAGTAGCCAAGGCTTTGCGTTGTTCTCACCGTATAGGTTCACGCGCGAATAGGACAATTTGCAAGAATAGGCTTCGAGCACTCGCATTCTCCTATAAACTTCCCTGCCCTTGACCTTTTCACGAAGTTTTCCCTTTGACTGCCTTTTACTAGCTGGCGAGATTCCTGTTTGGTTAGATATCCTTAAAGTTTTGTACTTCACCCCAAATTCCTCTAGATCTCGAGCTTCTCTGGCGGGTATGGGCAGCCTAGGATTAGAATCCAAGGCACTTTGCAATGTCTCCTGAGGACTCAACTACCTTGTTAGATAGGTGAAATCCTGATAGCGGGAGCAACCCAAGACTTAGCTCTAGGGCAACCACCATGTACACCAGGGGACTCTGCCATGCCAGCTAGGTGAAAGCCTGACAGTGGGATCTGCTCGAGGTCTGGGTAGACTCTTTCGAGTGACATCGAACCCTGTCAGCTAGGTGAGAGCCTGACAGCCAGATCTTCTCGGGGTCTGGGTAGATTATCTCGAGTGACATCCAACCCTGCTAGCTAGTGGGAGCCTGGCAGTGGGATCTGCTCGGGGTTCAGGTAGACTCTCCCGAGTGATATCCAACCCTGTCAGCTAGGTGAGAGCCTGACAGCGGGATCTGCTCAGGGTTCGAGTAGACTCTCTCGAGTGACATCCATCCCTATCAGCTAGGTGAGAGCCTGAAAGCAGGATCTGCTCGGGTTCTGGGTAGACTCTCTCGAGTGATATCCAGCCCTGTCAACTAGGTTAGAGCCTGACAACGGGATCTACTCGGGATCCTGATAGACTTTCTCGAGTGACATCCATCCCTGTCAGCTAGGTGAGATCCTGATAGCGGGATATACTCAGGGTCCGGGTAGACTCTCTCGAGTTACATCAAGCCCTATCAGCTAGGTGAGAGCCTGATATTGGGATCTGCTCGGGGTCTGGGTAGACTCTCTCGAGTGATATCTAGCCCTATCAGCTAGGTGAGAGTCTGATAACAGGATCTTCTTGGGGTCTGTATAGACACTCTCGAGTGACATCCAGCCTTGCCAGCTAGTGGGAGCCTGACAGCGGGATCTTCTCGGGGTCTGGGTAGACTCTCTCGAGTGACATCCAGCCCTGTGAACAAGGTGAGAGCCTGACATCGGATCTTCTCGGGGTTCGGGTAGATGCTCTTGAGTGACATCCAGCCCTGCCAGCTAGTAGGAGCCTGGCAGCGGGATCTTCTCAGGGGTCTGGGTAGACTCTCGAGTGACATTCAGCCCTATTAGCTAGGTGAGAGCCTAATAGCGGGATCTTCTCAAGGTCCGGGTAGACGCTCTCGAGTGACATCCTGCCATGTCAGCTAGTTGGAGCCTAGTAGAGGGATCTTCTCGGGGTCTTGGTAGACGCTCTTGAGTGACATCCATCCTTGTCAGCTAGGTGAGAGCCTAACAGCGGGATCAGCTTGGGGTCTGGGTAGATGCTCTCGAGTGACATCCAGCCCTGCTATCTAGTAAGAGCCTGACAACGGGGCCTTCTCGGGGTCTGTTTCATGAACACCATCGACCGCGCAAACCATTGCAAAAAAGATCTGAAATGATGTGATATCATATATTTATAAAAGGTGTTACATACTTTTTTCATGGGTAGAAACGCTTCAAGTCATCACCGCTCTAAGTGTGACTGAGGGCCTCACCTTCCAAATTCTGGAGGTGGTACACCCTGACCTCAATACCTCTCTGATAATATATGGACCTTCCTAGTTTAGGTTGAGCTTTCCTACGATAGCTGATCTACACACAACATCTAATTTTTTCAGGACCAAGTCCCCTTCCTTGAATTGTTTTATTCTCACAGGATTATCAAAGTACTTAGCCATCTACCGCTTTATTTCTTCTTGTATGACAGCGGCCACATCCCAGAGTTACTCCATCAGATACAGTGAGAGTCGCAGATCATCCTCATTCTCGACCCTCAATTCTTCCCTACTCTACTCTACTGCCACCACCCACGGTGTCCGGACCTCGAATTCTATTAGAAGCACGGCCTCACAGTCGTGGGAGAGCTTGAATGGGGTCTCTCCGGTGGCCGTATTGGGGGTAGTTCTAAGGGCCCATAGAATTGGGGGGAGCTACTCCACCCATCTCCCCTTCAAGTTCTCAACCTTCTTCTTCAGCAAGTTTAAAATGATATTGTTTGCCGCCTCCACCTGACTGTTTCTCCTGGGGTGGTGGACCATGGAAAACCTGAGATCAATCCCAAGTTGTCCACAAAAATTGATGAACTCTGCACTAGAAAAATTAGCCTCAGTGTCCGTGATAATGGCCTGGGGCAACCCATGTCTGCAAATGATCTCCCTCCATATAAAGTTTTGAATTACTTGGGAGGTCACCTTGGCTAGCGCCTTCACCTCCAGCCACTTAGAAAAATAGTAAATCATGACTAATAAGAATCTCCTCTACCTACTGGCCTGAGGGAAGGGTCCTACCAGGTCCATTCCTTAGATGGCGAAGGGCCAAGGCGTGGTGATGCTCTTGAGCCTTTAAGCTGGCAGCAATTGGAGCGAGGTGGATAGATGGCACTTCATGGCATACTCGGTGGCATCCCGACCCAAGGTCGACCAAAAGTACCCTTTCCTTACAATCCTCCCCTCCAAGGTCCTACTTCCTGAGTGGCTCCCGCATTTGCCGGAATGGATCTCCTCTAAGATCTTCTGGACCTCCCCCTCTACCACATAACGTGCTAGGAGCCCTAAGAGGGTCTTAAGATACAACTTCCCCTCGCGCATGAGGTAGTATACTGACTTGTGCTTGAATTGTTTTTTATCCATACCCTCCAGGAACTATCTTGTGGATAGGAAAGTTGCAAAAGGATCAATCCATAAGGGGTGCTGGTCCACCTCCATGAGCTCCCCCTCCTCGATGGATGGGCGGAACAATTCAGTGATAGTTCCCCCCACCTGGGCCCATGCTTGGCCAATTAGTTGACTTGCTCATTTTCCTCCCGTAGCACATGCCTAATGGAGAAGGTCTAGAACATGCTGATGAACCCCTTCACCTTTGTCAAATATAGTTGGAGAGTAGGGTCCCTTGCCTCAAACTCCCCATGGATCTGAGAGGCCACCACCATTGAGTCCATGAGCACCTCCACATCCTATACCCCCAGCTCTCTATCCAGGCGTAACCCTGCTATTATTGCTTCATACTCGGCCTGATTTTTGGTAATGGGGAAGTGAACCACCACCGTTTGCTAGATATTTGTCCCCTGCAGACTCTCTAAGATCACTCATATCCCCAAGTAATGCCTCCCCGATGCGCCATCCACCTTCACCCTCCAAGGAACTTGGTGAGTGAGCTCGGCCTCCGCTACTTCAACCACATAGTCAGCCAGAAAGTCGCCCATTGCTTGAGAATTGATCGAGAGGCGGGGAACAAAAGATATATCAAATTCACTCAGCTCCATCGACCACTTTTCCAACCTTCTCGAATGCTCCACCACCTCAAAGATGTTGCGGAGGGGATGGTCAACCACCACTTGGATGGAGTGTACCTGGAAGTAGGGCTAGAGCCTCCGAGCAGAGATGACAAAAGCAAAGTCCAGCTTCTCTATAATCAGATATCGGAGCTCCGCCTTCCTCAAGACCCTACTCATGTAGTAGATTGGAAGTTGCTTCTTTGTGATCACTTTTTGGGTCTAGAGAAAAGAGAGCCGAACTAGAAATCCAACTAGGCAAGTATACCTATCGAACTATAGCAAGGGGACATAAGTGTCGTATTGAAATCCGAGAACCGTCGAGTAATCTTACTCACACGAAAACTATTATCTTATCGAAGGATAGTTTGAGGGTTAAGAGAAAACTAATTGCGATTAAGAAAAGAAATATTGCGCGAAAAAGAGAACTACTTGCAGTTAAATAAAGAGCTATTAAAAGCGATCACAACGAAGGGTTGAAATGATGAAATGGAAAAGCACTCGATCAAAAATCACCTCGGCAAGAGTTGACTAAAAATGCGATAAAAAACCTAACTTAATAGGGTAAAGGTCCTTGACCGTGGAGGTTCCTAAAGTTTGAACATGCTTCTCTCGAAGTCGTGCCCAACTTAGTTAAGGAAGGTCCGACCGAACTGTCGTCCAAATCGGACCTAAAGCTCTCTTTACGCTGTGAACCCCACTATTGGATTTCACTCCAATCCGGGAGATTTGGACGTCTGCCTCTCTCGAGGGGTGCATGCAACTCTCTTTACTCTTGAGTGTTCACTTCAAACTAGGAGCCTCTCAGCTAGCTAAGATTGAAAACAAATATGGAAATTATATATCGATGATATAACTCCAAACATGAAAAAACAAGAGTAAATCGAAGGCCTAATCTCTAAAAAGAAAAAGTATATTTAAAGCATCATAACTTAATCAACTCGACCCTCGGATCATCAAGATCAAGTACAAGGAGGATTAGTTAATCATGGAAAAATGGAGGAGGAGAGATGAGTAGAAGAACATTAAGAACACAAAGTAAACAAAGGGCACTTTATATTAATGATAAGAGAGAACTACACTTGAAAATAAAGGATTACACTTGCATGGAAATGAAACCTAAACTAGCATTACATTTAGCAACTAAAGAAATTACAAAAACTATAACAAAAGATTACACTAAGCTAGGGTAAAGAAAGACAAAAAATGAGAAAGAGAGAGAGAGAGAACATGAAAAACACTAAAAAACAAAAGGGCAGCACCTCCCCTCTCAACCTAAAACTTTTTTTGACACAAGAGGGAGCCACTAAATTTATAGACTTTCTCATGGGTTGGTCACGCTCTTTGTCATGTCGAGGGAGGGCGTGTCAGGGAGGCGTGTCATGTACGGAGTTGACCTCGGGCTCTAGATTCTGGAGGGAATGATGATTGCTTCTGTATAATGGTGGACAAGCCCTGGGACACGCCCGTATAGGAGGTGCGTGTAAGGAATGTAAAGTCTCAATCATTGGTCAGAAATATGTCAGTCATCAAAAAAGGTGGAACACGCCCCAGGACCATGCCTGTGTATAGGGGCATGTCAGTACTGTTGACGTGCAGTAACGAAAAATCTTTAAATGTGGAAACAGGCTTCAGGATGAGGGTGAGCCCAAAGATATGCCCAGGGAGGGCATGTCAGTGGGGCATGTCAGGTGTTCTTCTTAGAACTTGGTCTCTGACAGCAATCTTCCTCGGGATCAGGTTACACGCCTGGTGACATGCCCCGGGAGGGCATGTCCGGGGGGCGTGTCAGGTCATTTTGGCCAAAAACTGAGAAAATATGCAAAAAGAAGAGAAAACATTAGTGGCAATAATATGTATAAAATGAGGTCAATATATAAGCATACAAGACATGATTTGTGTACTAAAAACCTAAAAATACCCTAATAGTTTTGACTACAAAATGTATTATCAAATTCCCCCAAGCTTAAGCTTTGCTTGTCCCCAAGAAAAGATATAAAAACTAGCTAACGTAAAAATTGACTAATCAAAAAGTTCTAATTATGCTTACACAAGTACTATGCAAAATTCTAAGTACGGAAAAGGTGAAACGTAAACCTAAAACAATTACTTAAACATGGTTTAACAATTTATAAACTTTACCAACGAAAATAAATCATCCAAAATTTTAACAAAATTCTTTAAATAAATTTAAACAAGGCAACAAAATGAAAAAACACATTGAGTTGTTACTAGATCCAAGAGATACATTATAACTATATCAATCAAATAACAAAAATCTAAATTTAAATCCAAAACTTTACTATTTTACTTTTCTTCTTTACTTAGCTAATAAATAAAATTCAAAAGCATGAATCAAAAGGACTTCTTAGGACCGAAACGTTTGGTTTAGGATTATGATTAGGATGGAATTCAAAGATAAATAAGGAGGCTTAAAAAACACACTAAACCAAAACAAAGAGTTTCAAAAATAAAATAGTTTCCTTTTTATTTTCCCTTTTCTTTCCTTTACTTTTTTTTCTTTTCTTTTCAAAACAAAGGCCAAAAATAAATTTTCTTTTCATTTTGTAATTGGCCAAACAAAAGTAAACACTTCTTTTGAGCATAATTTTTTAAAAACTTCTCCAAATATATCAAAAAAAAACCCTATCATAATCAAGAAAATTTTTTAGTGAAACTCAAAATGGTTAGTGTGATTAAATAGGATGGACAATTTGGCTTTGGTGAAAATAAAATGTTAAGTGGAGCTATCAATTGAAATTGGAAAAAGGCTCAAAAGTGGCTAACTAGGGGTAAAATTTTTTTAGGTTGGCAAGAAGGCTCAAATGAAAACAAAAATGGCCTAAATCATTTTCATGCTTTTAAATTTATCTAAAGCATAGTTTTGAAAAAATTTCAAAAAGCAAGTCCTAAATAATAAAAGAAGATTAATTAAATTATCTTGAAATAGAAATAATAGGAGCCTTGGATCGCTCACATCTACTACGCTAATCAAAAGTTGACATTACAAAAAATATCCAAAAACGAAAAGGAAAATAGTGGATGAAAGATTTTCAAGAAAGTAAAGAAAATAAAGAACGAAAACCATAATAAAAATGCAAGTTTTAGAAAAATATTTCACGTTAACATGCTACCGTGAATTAGAAAAACAGCATGACCAACATTTTACTTGTGAAACATAATTAAAAAGAACTATTAGAAATATTATAGTTAGCTAAATCGTTATAAGGAATTTTGAGAAAAACAAAACAAAAATAAGGGATACTATTGAAATACAAAAATTAGCATAATAATTTTTTTTTTGAAATTTTCTCTTTTTTTGGATTTTTAAAGATATTATCTTTTTTTTGAGATCTTTCTTTAAGAAGAAAAGGGAGAAAGCACAAGTTTTTTTTTGATTGATTTTTACAGGGAAATAAAAATAAAGAAAATAGGAAATCCTCCCCCAAGCTTAAAATGGACATTGTCCTCAATGGAGAAAGGAGGGGAAGGAGAGAGAGAAATTTAAATAGAAATAAAAGTACATAATTGAAAAACAAGTACTTCCCCGGATTTATGCGCCGCGATTGTTGATTGATGCCGCTCCCCCATGCTTGCGCTTTGGATCATTATGAAATGTCTTCTTTGGACTTCGTTGCGGATTCAACAGCATTGGAGCAGGCGAACGCAGAAGTTTCAGCTTGTCGGAGCCGTCTGGGGAAAAAAGTAGAAAATAAAGAAAACAGAAAAATAACTTGGGTTTCCTCCCAAGTGCACCCTTTGTTTAAAACGTCGTTTGATCTCGATGCAACAAAAAATATATTGTCCAAAAGATTATTGTCCAAAACAATAATTAAAGTTTTTTAAAAAAATAAATAGTCTCAAGTTAGTTTAAAGTTCGTGTAGAAGAAAATTACCATTGTTCGTACTGACATCATCTTCACCAGAAAAATAGAGTTTAAGACGCTGCCTATTCACTTTTAAATTGCCCTTATCAGGGTGTGAAATTAAAATTGTACCATATGGAAAAACTTGTTTAACAAAAAACGGCCCAGACCAACGAGACTTTAACTTTCTAGGAAATAAACGTAAACAAGAATTATAAAGAATAACTTGGTCGCCCGGTTTGAAGGTTTTTGGTTGCCTTAGGTGCTTATCGTGAAATCGTTTCGTCCGCTCTTTATAAAATTTATTATTCTCGTATGCGTAAGAGCTCCACTCGTCGAGTTCGTTAAGTTGAAATTTTCGAAAATCGTCGACAGAGTGGGGATCGAAATTTAAAAATCGCAAGGCACAAAAAGCGCGGTGTTCTAATTCTACGGGTAAATTGCACGATTTTACATAAACCAACCGATATAACATCCTTCCGATGGCGGTTTTGTATGCTGTTCGGTAGGACCATAGAGCATCGTCTAATTTTGTTGACCAGTCTTTTTTAGAAGTTGAAACAGTCTTTTCTAAAATTCTTTTTATCTCTCTGTTCACTACTTCGACTTGTCCGTTAGTTTGGGGGTGGTAGGCAGTTGAAAGCTTATGCATAACGTCGTATTTAATAAGGATTTTAGGAAACTGCGCGTTATAGAAATGTGAACCCCTATCGCTAACGATGGCTCGTGACGTACCGAATCAAGAAAATAATTTTTTCAAAAACATAATTATGACTTGGGCATCGTTAGTAGGAAGAGCTTGGGCTTCAGCCCATCGTGAAACATAATCGATGGAAACTAAGTTGTATTTATTTCTGAAGCTAGAAGGAAGGGGTCCAACAAAATCAATTCCCCAAAGGTCGAAAACTTCGCAATCGAGGAAATAATTTTGCGGCATTTCATTTTTATTGGAAATATTTCCTGATAGTTGGCAACTATCACACCTACTCACAAAGGTTTGCACTTCTTTAAACAAGCTAGGCCAGTAAAAACCCGCGGAAAGCACCTTGTGAGCGGTGCGAGCAGCTTGATAGTAACCACTAGTCAGTCCTTCATGTAAGTGTTTTAAAATATCCAATCCTTCTTCAAGATAGACACATCTCCTTATCACCTTATCCACACAAACTCGAAAAAGATGCGGGTCCTCCCAAAAATAGTTCTTCAACTCAGAAAAAATTTTCTTCTTTTGTTGAGAGGAAAACTCTTTTGGGAGCACACGAGCCACTAAATAATTGGCTATGTATGCAAACCACAGAGAAGGAGAAGTGTTAATTGAAAGCAGCTTCTCATCAGGAAAATAATCATTAAAAGATATTTCATCTAAATTTTCTATATATGGATTATCTAATCGTGAGAGATGGTCGGCGGCCAAATTCTCGGCTCCTCACTTATCACGGATTTCTAAGTCAAACTCCTAGAGGAGTAAGACCCAGCGAATCTGGCGCGGCTTGGCATCCATCTTAGCAAGAAGATATTTGAGGGCCGAGTGGTCCGTAAAAACAATAAATTTTGAAAGAGTTATATATGAACGGAATTTATAAAAACCGAACACTATAGCTAGGATCTCCTTCTCGGTTGTGGTATAATTCTCTTGCGCCGATGTAAGTGTTTTACTTGTATAATATATGGGGTGGAAGATTTTAGAAATTCGTGGTCCTAGTACGGCTCCCACCGCAAAACTACTCGCATCGCACATAATTTCAAAGGGAAGGTCCCACACTGGAGCTATCATAATGGGGGCATTAGTTCTTTTCTTTTATTAATTCAAAGGTAGACAGAAAAAGGTCATCAAAAATAAATGGGTCGTCTTTTTCTAAGAGTAAGAGGTTTGGTGATTTTGGAGAAGTCTTTTATGAAGCGGCGGTAGAAATCAGCGTGTCCTAAGAAACTTCTTATAGCTTTGACGTTCATAGGCGGCGGCAGCTTCTCGATAACTTCTATCTTATCTATGTCTACTTCAATTCCTCTCGCAAAAATCTTATGACGCAAAACAAACCCTTCCCTCACCATAAAATGGCATTTTTCCCAATTTAGGGCAAAGTTAGTTTCTTCGCATCTTTCTAAGACTTTTTTGAGGTTTTCTAAGAAACTATCAAAGGCATTTCCGAACACGGAGAAATCATCCATGAACACCTCCATAATTCTTTCTATGTAGTTGTCGAAGATAGCGAGCATACATCACTGGAATGTAGCTGGCGCATTGCACAATCCAAACGACATTCTTCGGTAAGCGAATGTGCTGAAGGGACAAGTAAACGTAGTTTTCTCCTGGTCCTCGATAGAGATGGGGATTTGAAAATACCCCGAGAGACCATCGAGAAAATAGTAAAAGCTATGGACGGATAATCGCTCTAAAATTTGATCGATGAACGTGTAACATCCCATTTCCAACTAGACCATTGGAAGTGGTTTTGTCATAACAGAACCCTAGGAAACCCAGGAATTGAATTTTATCGACCAAGATTTCGAGTCAAGGGGTGGTCACGCCCGTGACCGACCTGTCATGCCCGTGACTTAGGGCGTGACCCCTTCGACGATCGTCGACCTCAGAAAGATGATCGGCGACCTCAGAAATTTCAACATGGGCCTGATATGCCTGTGACCGATCCGTCACGCCCGTGACCTTGGAATGGCGTTGAGTGAGCTAAGCTTACTCAACGCCGTAGTCTGGATGGCGTTGAGTGAGCTTAGCTCACTCAACGCCATAAGCTAGACGGCATTGAGTGCACAGACTGCACTCAACGCCATTTGGTGTTGTTTGGATGGCGTTGAGTGAGCTGAGCTCACTCAACACCATAGACTGGATAGCATTGAGTGAGCTAAGCTCACTCAATGCCATAAACTAGACAACATTGAGTGCACATACTGCACTCAACGCCGTTTGTTGAGGCCTGGAATGACGTTGAGTGAGCTGATCTCACTCAATGCCGTTGTTTGGATGGCGTTGAGTGAGCTTAGCTCACTCAATGCCATAAGCTAGACGGCGTTGAGTGCATAGACTGCACTCAATGCCACCTTGAGTAGGCTTGATGGCATTGAGTGAGCAGAGCTCACTCAATGCCATAATCTGGAAGACATTGAGTGAGATGAGCTCACTCAACGCCATAGTCTGGGAGGGCCATTCTGGATGGCGTTGAGTGAGCAGAGCTCACTTAATGCCATATTCGGGATGGCGTTGAGTGAGCAGAGCTCACTCAACGCCGCGGCATGGATGGCGTTGAGTGAGCAGAGCTCACTAAATGCCATAGCTTTGATGGCATTGAGTGAGCTGAGCTCACTCAATGCCATTTTACTTAGAATTTTCTGGCATTTTATTTTTGGCTGTGTGCTGGTTCAGCTGGACCGGGCCGGTCTAGATGGTGGGCCCAAATGCATTATTAGGCCGTTTCTTTTAATAAGACCCAGTTAAGTCTTAATTTAAAAAGGTTGACCGGTCAAGTGAAGTTGTACCACGTAGACCGTCGGTTTTGCAATGAGGAGCGGCCACGGCCATTGCCGGAAACTGACGATCATAGCCGTTAATGGCGTTTTATGTCGTGACCTTTCCCCACCTTCCTCTTTAATGGCTGGACTTAACTCCTCTCGGGAACAGGAGGAGTTTCCAGCTGTTAGCTTGCTATCACAGAGCCTTTTCAGCCCCCCACCACCATGGCCGAGCCAAGCTTTAATGGACCATTAATGGCCATTGAAGTTTTGTCCTTTCCCCTCCTTAACCGAGCCCTTAAAAAGCATTACAGGCCCAAGAGGAAGGTTTCCCAGCCCCTACCCGAAGCTTTCGAGTCCTCCCACCGTGCTATTGCAGAAGCCGAGCGACGCCACCACCGCGCCAATGGCTTTCCGTCGATCTGCACGCCTCAAGCCCGCGAACAAGGTCCTCCCCTCCTCTCTCTACGGGTAGATCTTTGCCTTCTTAGGATTAAGAATCGAGCTCAACGGAGCTCGATCGGAAGAGCTCCTAATCCCAATTTTCCCGCAAAATTAGTGCTCGGGTTCGCCGGATTCCGCCTCTCCGGCGGCTGCGCCGCCGCCCGACGATGGCCACCACCTCAACGGAGGTGGTGGTGGCGGTGGCCGACCAGGGAGGAGGCATGATGGCTGGCAGCAGCGGATGGAAAGCAATCCAGGTCGAGCTAATCTCGGCCCTTAGCTGGAGGAAGAAGATGACCCAGCTCAGTTGGATCTGCTTCAAGATTAGTGTTGTTAATTAATCTTTTCTTTATATGAATTTTCTGTACTAGAATATCAGCCACTTTGGTTAATTTATGAGAAATACTTAGAGTCTCTATATGAGGAAATGGTCAACATATATTTTGTATCCCTATGGGTCTACTTTATTTTAAAATTTATTTGGGTCAATTTGGTCAATTGGTTTGACCAGGTCACCTCTTTTGGTGGGATCTATACCTAGAGAAAGACAGAGACTAAAAGGTGTGCCCACCCTTCATCCCTTGACCAAATGAATTGAAATTTGGGCAGGGAGTCTACCCTAGCTATACCTAGGGCCTATCCAAAAATGGAAATTTTTGGAGAATGTTTTTCATAGTTTTTAGAAAAATTTAATAATCTTAGTAAAAATTAGTTAGATGGCTTAATGACTTCCAAACCCTCAAAAATTTTGGTGAGTTTTCCCTGGGTTAATCATGAGGCTCTGTATAAATTTTTATCTCATTTTGAGATGTTTTAGATTTGAAATGGATAAACCTAAGCTTTGCCCTATTAAGGGGTTTTTAGGTCAAAAGATAACTTTGAGATTTGAGTGGTCAGATCACCTCAACAGAGGCTGAGATTTTTACCACTGACTAGGAATGTCCTCTAGCACCCCCTCATAGATTTTGAGGTGGTTTGGGGTAGGTTTTCCCTAGTACCCAAGGCCAAACCCTAAGGATGGCTCTTGGTTGGTTGTGAAGGGCAAGTGGTCAAATGACCTGGTTATGATTTGAAACTTGGTAGATAGAATTCTAGGGTAGCTAGGATCCTCTGGTAGAAATCTAAATGGATTTTAAGGTAAATAAGTCCCTCAAAACCCTAACCCTAGTTTAAGGCACAAAACTTGTAGAAATATAAAATGTCACTAAAACTCACTGAACAGTGATGATATTTGGGTAGAGTGGTTTTTAGGGTTAGTACAAGCTCTGGAGATTTTATTATGAATTCAGGTTCATTATTTCGGATACTTCATTAAAAATGTAGTAGTTTATATTATTTGCTTAGAAATTTATTATGGAGGAAATACTTTCTGGAAATTGATGAAATTTAGGCAAAGAACTTGTATTATGATGTTAAAACTCTGTGAATTTTTATTGAATTTTTAGAAGTTTAATTCTAAGGCTTGCTTAATTAAGTGTTGTTTTCCATGAAAACTTAATTAAATCTATTTTGATGTCTAGCAAGCCTGTAAAATTATGATCTTTGTAGTACTTTCTATTATTATCTATTGATGTACTGGTTGTGATTTCTATTCATATAAGTTTCTGTGGACTTGTTTACATTCAGTGTACACTTACCTCTCTCTCTTGTGATCGAAAAGGGCCGGCAAAATTGGCGTTTTGTAGTGGCGGACTTCCCATGAGTCGGTGCCACCGCAAAGCGGCAATTCTGGGCAAAGACCCCGGTGGTTGAAAAAAAAGGGGTCTTATAAGTGGTATCAGAGCGGACCTCGATCAAAAGAGATGTAGTCCACCAACCCTGGGCCACCCCCGTACGAGCTTAGTTTGCGGACAAACTAGCAGCGGAAGCAATGGTGTGCCCATAAGGGGAAATCACATGTGAAAGTCCATCCTACCCCTTCCTTATATTCCATTCATACATTCTCTAACAAATAAGATTTTTCCTTGTAGCCTACAACTAACCCTACATCACAGCAGGGGACACCTCAGGCTCCGAATGTGGTCCCACCTCCGCCGGCTCCAGCTCCGTTCCAGCAGACAGAGATGGGGCAAACACTGGTGACCATTCTGGAGACCTTAAGAGCTCAGCAAGCCCCGGCTCCACAGCCAAACCCCAGGGCCAACTGGATGAGCGTCTTCCGGGGACTTTCCCCTCCATTCTACCTGGGGACGGAGTCGGCAGTATGCACTGAGGAGTGGTTAGATACCATTTACGAGATGCTTGTAGGGATCCGATGCCCTACTAAGGAGGCAGTTGCTTTGGCGGTCTCCTGCCTGGAGTCACATGGAAAGAGGTGGTGGAAGCCACAGCTGGACACCACCTTTGCGGGTATGGATTGCGCAGATATTACTTGGGAGGAGTTCAGAGCAGCGCTCTTAGGACATTTCATACCTCAGTCGGCGAGGGACGAGCTGGAGGATAGGTTCCTGCGGTTGAGGCAGGGGAACAGGACTGTGGTGGAGTATTATCAGGAGTTTACTCACCTGGCCCGCTATGCGGATGCTTACCAATTGGACGACGTTGGCTATTCCCAGAGGTTTTACAAGGGGCTGCAAGATGACATAAGATAGGCCCTCCTCTTCGTCTCAGAGGGGAGTTTGGCCAGGATTCTTGAGATGGCTAAGAAGAGAGAAGCGGATCAGCTTACAGTTAAGAGCCGGAAGAGACCGGCTGATTATACAGTGATTGGAGGTCGTAGAGACCGTCCTCGAGGCCAGGTTATTGGGGAGAGAAGGAACGGGGATCAACCTCGTAAGGAGATTGGGCAGGAGCAGAGGAGTCAGGGGGTATTGGCTCCCCAGCCTTTACAGATGCGTGAGATGCCAAGGACAGCAGAGAAGGCACCGGTATGCTTTGATTACAATCAGCCAGGGTATATCAAGAGGAACTGCCCTATGAGGCGAGCACCCCCACCAGTACATCAGGGCGCCCCACCTCCCTGATAGTTTGGCGGACAAGGACATGATCGAGGACGAGGATTTCAGGACCGAGGCCACATGCAAGAGAGGGAGCAAGTGTATGCTCTAGACTTGACATAGCCTCGGAACCCGGAGCAGGTTATCACAGGTATGCCAGTACTTTTAAAGTTTTATTCCTAAAAACTAGTTTTCTATACATAACCTAGTTAGAAATTAAGAGAAGACAACTATAACAAGAATACGAAGACATTTAATTACCTCAGGCATAGTCTTCATTAGCGGCAAGCCCGCTCACACGCTCTTCGACACCGGTGCTTCGCACTCGTTTGTGTCGGAAGATTTCGTGAAAGGATTGTCAGGCGTGGAGCCGTTCATCGGAAAGATGATGAGGGTGCGCCTACACGATGGATCAGAGCTAATGACCTCTGCTCATTGTAATATGGAAGAGAAGATCGGCGGGAAGGCATTTGAGGCACCGGCGATGATTCTGAACATGCCAGATAAAGATCTGATCCTGGGCATGAATTGGCTGTGTTGGAACCATGCCTAGATTGACTGCGTGGCGAAGAGGATCACCGTGAGGCACGAGGACTCCTTTATTGTTATCAAAGGTATTATACCAGCACCCTGCATATTATTGTCACCTGTGCAGGCCATTAAAGCCCATCTGCAGGGGTAAGAGGTTTATCAAGTCCTTTTTGAGGCGGTCATGGCCAAGGACTCCATTTCAGATATTCCAGTAGTGCGAAACTTCACCGATGTATTTCCGGAAAAGCTACCAGGGATACCCCCGCACCGAGAGAAGGACTTCCAGATTTAGCTTATACCGGGGGCTAAGCCAGTATCCAGAGCTCCCTATCGAATGGCCCCAAAGGAGTTGGTGGAATTTCGAAGCCAGCTTCAGGAGTTAGTGGAGGTCGGGTTTGTTCTACCAAGCTCTTCACCATGGGGAGCTCCGGTATTATTCGTCAAGAAGAAGGACAGAACCCTTCGGCTGTGTATAGATTACCGGGCCCTGAATAGGTTGATGGTCCGGAATACTTACCCCTTGCCAAGGATAGACGAGCTATTTGACCAGCTAGAGGGAGCCCATTGGTTCTCAAAGCTGGATCTGAGGTCAGGGTACTACCAGCTTTGCATTCGGGAGGAGGACATCTCGAAGACGGCCTTCAGCAGCAGATATGGTTTGTACGAGTTTACCGTGATGCCTTTCGGGATCACGAATTCACCCTCCGCATTCATGACCTTGATGAATCAGGTGTTCGAAGAGTATCTGGATGTCTTCGTTATCGTATTCATCGACGACATCCTTATCTATTCAAGGACGGAGTAGGAGCACGCGATACATCTGGCCTTGACCTTGGAGAAGCTGCGGGAGCATAAGATGTATGCCAAATACAGCAAGTGCCAGTTCTGGCTAAAGGAGGTGGCCTTTTTGGGCCATGTCATCAGTGGAGCAGGCCTGGCAGTGGATCCGACGAAGGTCCAGGCAGTATGAGATTGGCCACCACTAAAGTCGGCCTCGGATGTTCGAAGTTTCTTAGGACTTGCCGGTTATTACCGGAAGTTCGTAAATGGGTTCTCTCAGATTTCCCTCCCTCTTACGTCTCTGACGAAGAAGGAGTCCCCTTTTATTTGGACACCACGATGTGAATCTGCTTTTCAGGAGCTGAAGGATCGTCTTACCTCGGCTCCCATCCTTGCTCTTCCGTCGAGGAAGGAAGGATTCCAGGTGTATACAGATGCTTCCTATCAGGGGATGGGTGCCGTTCTGATGCAGAACGGGCACGTAATAGCTTACGCCTCCCGTTAGCTTAAACAACATGAGCAGAACTACCCCGTGCACGATTTGGAGATGGGGGTAGTCGTTTTTGTTCTTAAGATCTGACGACACAATCTCTACGGAGTACATTACGATATATTCTCAGACTACAAGAACTTGAAGTACGTAGACACCCAGAAGGAGTTAAACATCAGGCAGAGACGCTGGGTGTAGTTTCTATCGGACTACCACTATACCATGCACTACCATCCAGGGAAGGCAAATGTGGTCGCAGACGCTTTGAGTCGGAGAGCGAGTATGTCAGGAGTAGGCCCGCAGCTGATGGCCTTGGAGTTGGTTAAATCATTCGAGGAGATGCAGATATCACTAGTGTCCGAGGATGACCCAGAATTATACACTGAGTACCTGGGGCTGATGGTTACTACTGACGATATTCGGGACCGCATCAGAGATGGGCAGATACTGGATGTGAGAGCTGAGTCGATATTCCGAGCCTTGGAGGAAGGCATGATAGGAGATTACTCTTTGAGGGATGGACTCTTGTATTTCATAGGAAGAGTCTATATACCGGGAGGAGGCCAGATTCAGGAGGACATTATGACGGAAGCTCACTGCAGCCGATACTCGGTACACCCGGGGATCACCAAGATGGTAAAATATTTGAAGAGGATGATGTACTTGCCGGGGATGAAGAAGTACATTATGTACTTTGTGACGCATTGCGAGGCTTGCCAACTCGTGAAGGATTAGTCCTGCAAACTCGTGTAGGAATCCAGCAGGCTTGCTGCAGCCACTTCCAGTGCCGGAGTGGAAATTTGAGGATATAGCCATAGACTTCATACATGGGCTACCTCGATCCCGTGCGGGAAATGACTCGATCTGGGTGATAGTGGACAGGCTAACAAAGGTGGCCCGATTAATTCCAGTGGCGAAGGACGCTCGGATTAGTGTATTAGTACGGAGGTTCATTGAGCAGTTTGTGCTTTATCATGGGGTGCCCAAGACTATCGTTTCAGATCGGGATGGGCGGTTTACATCCAGGGAGTGGAGGTCAGTCCAAGCCCATCTGGGTTCTCGGTTGACATTTAGCACAACTTTTCACCCTCAGACTGACGGGCAGACAGAGCGCACCAACCGTACACTAGAAGATCTTTTGCGCCTGTGTATTTTGGACCGTGGCGAGCCTTGGGAGAGATTGCTGCCACTGGTTGATTTTTCATACAATGCCCATCAGTCCAGCATAGGCATGGCTCCATACGAGGCATTGTATGGAAGGAGGTGCAGGACCCCACTATCATAGGTTCAGGATGAGGATCCGCAGGCACTTGGCTCGGAGTTTGTGGGGATACAGATGCTCAGATTAGATTGATCCGGGACAGGATGTTTGAAGCCCAGAGCAAGCAGGCCAAATATTACGATGTGAGGCATCGTCAAGTGGAGTTCCAGGTGGGAGAGCGAGTTTTCTTGAAGATACGGCCGATGCATAGAGTCTCGCGGGTTCGCGGGCGGAAGAAGCTCAGTCCGAGATATATGGGGCCTTACAGGATCCTGGAGCGGATCGGCCCCTTGGCTTATATACTAGAGCTACCGCCGGAGTTAGCGGGATTGCATGACTTCTTCCACGTCTCATGACTTCGGAGGGCTTTGCTATGAAAAGAGCAGCTGATTTCCTAGCAGACGGCCCAGTGGCCTCAGATCGGTCAGTCAACCTGGAGCCTATCAAGATCGATGACACGACAGTGTGGGTCTTGCGACGTAAGAAGGTTCCGTTAGTCAAGGTCCTGTGGAACAATCATGGGCAGAAGGAGCATACATGGGAGCCACAAGACTTGATGCGACAAAAGTATCCGAAGCTTTTCAATCAGGTATACTTCACAACCCCTCTGGACAATCAATTTTCTTTCCTGTTTTAAACCAATAGGACTGAAATTTCAAGAATAGGGGCTAATCTTTTGTTTATTGGGGTATATACCTAGTCAATTGGACGAATTGGTCTTAGATTTGAAACCGCACATAGCAAACGTAACGTAGAGATGTAAATCTTTCAACTCTCATGGGATGTTACAAGACTTTTTTTCCCGATAGGAGCCCCCGTAGGCTTAACCTTGATTTTTGGGATGAAATCTTGGTTTTGTTTATTGGGATTTGTAACATCCCATTTCCAACTAGACCCCTGGAAGTGGCTTTATCATAACAGAACCCTAGGAAACCCAGGAATTGAAGTTTATCGACAAAGATTTCGAGTCAAGGAGTGGTCACGCCCGTGATCGACCTGTCACGCCTGTAACCTAGGGCGGGACCCCTTCGACGATCGTCGTCCTCAGAAAGACGATCAGCGAGCTCAGAAATTTCAACATGGGCCTAACACGCCCGTGACCGATCCGTCACGCCCGTGACCTTGGAATGGCATTGAGTGAGCTAAGCTCACTAAACGCTGTAGTCTGGATGGAATTAAGTGAGCTTAGCTCACTCAACGCCATAAGCTAGATGGCGTTGAGTGCACAGACTGCACTCAACGCCATCTGCTGTTGTCTCGATAGCATTGAGTGAGCTAAGCTCACTCAATACTGTAGAATGGATGGCGTTGAGTGAGCAAAGCTCACTCAATGGCATAAACTAGACAGCATTCAGTGCACGGACTGCACTCAACGCCGTCTGCTGAGGCCTTGAATGGCGTTGAGTGAGCTAAGCTCACTCAACACCGTAGTTTGGATGGCGTTGAGTGAGCTTACCTCACTCAACGCCATAAGCTAGATGGCGTTGAGTGCATAGACTGCACTCAATGCCACCTTGAGTAGGCTGGATGGCGTTGAGTGAGCAGAGCTCACTCAACGCCATAATCTGGAAGGCGTTGAGTGAGCTGAGCTCACTCAATGCCATAGTCTGGGAGGGCCATTCTGGATGGCATTGAGTGAGCAGAGCTCACTCAACGTCGTATCCGGGATTGCGTTGAGTGAGAAGAGCTCACTCAACGCCGCAACATGGATGGCATTGAGTAAGCAGAGCTCACCCAACGCCGTAGCTTGGATGGCGTTGAGTAAGCTGAGCTCACTCAATGCCATTTTACTTAGAATTTTCTGGCATTTTATTTTTGGCTATGTCTGGTTCAGCTAAACTGGGCCGGTCTAGATGGTGGGACCAAATGCATTATTAGGCCATTTCTTTTAATAAGACCAAGTTAAGTCTTAATTTAAAAAGGTTGACCGGTCAAGTGAAGTTGTGCCACGTGGACCGTCGGTTTTGCAATGAGGAACGGCCACGACCATGGCCGGAAACCGACGATCACAACCATTAATGGCGTTTGATGCCGTGACCTTTCCCCCCTCCTCTTTAATGGCTGGACTCAACTCCTATAGGGAAGAGGAGGAGTTTCCAGCTGTTAGCTTGCTGTCACAGAGCCGTTTTAGCCCCCACCACCATGGCCGAGCCAAGCTTTAATGGACCACTAATGGCCATTGAAGTTTTGACCTTTCCCCTCCTTAACCGAGCCCTTAAACAACATCAGAGGCCCAAGAGGAAGGTTTCCCAGCCCCTACCTGAAGCTTTTGAGTCCTCCCACCATTCTATTACAGAAGCCGAGCGACGCCACAACCGCGCCAATGGCTTTCCGTCGATCTGCATGCCTCCAGCCCGCGAACAAAGTCCTCCCGTCCTCTCTCTCTATGGGTAGATCTTAGCCTTCTTAGGATTAAGAATCGAGCTCAATGGAGCTCGATCGGAAGAGCTCCTCTTCCCAAATTTCCCGCAAAATTAGTGCTCGGGTTCGCCAGATTCCGCCTCTCCGGCGGCTGTGCCGCCGCCCGGCGATGGCCACCACCTCAACGGAGGTGGTCGTGGCGGTGGCCGGCCAGGGAGGAGGCTGGATGGCCGGCAGCAGTGGATGGAATGCACTCCAGGTCGGGCTAATCTTGTCCCTTGGCTGGAGGAAGAAGATGACCCAGCTCAGTTGGATCTGCTTCAAGATTAGTGCTGTTAATTAATCTTTTTTTTATATGAATTTTCTGTACTACAATATCAGCCACTTTGGTTAATTTATTAAAAATACTTAGAGTATCTATATGAGGAAATGGTCAACATATATTTTGTAGCCCTATGAGTCTACTTTATTTTAAAATTAATTTTGTTCAATTTGGTCAACTGGTATGACCAGGGCACCTCTTTTGGTGGGATCTATACCTAGAGCTAGGCAGAGACTAAAAGGTGTGCCCACCCCTCATCCCTTGACCAAATGATCTGCAATTTGGAAAGGGAGTCTACCCTAGCTATACCTAGGGCCTGTCCAAAAATCGGAATTTTTGGAGAATCTTTTTCTAAAGTTTTTAGAAAAATTAGTTAGATGGCTTAATGACTTCCAAACCCTCCCAAATTTTGGTGAGTGGTCCCTGGGTTCATCATGAGGCTCTATATAATTTTTGATCTCATTTTGAGATGTTTTATATTAGAAATGGACAAACCTAAGCTTTGCCCTATTAAGGGGTTTTTAGGTCAAAAGTGAACTTTGAGATTTGAGTGGTCAGATCACCTCAACAGCGGCTGAGATTTTTATCACTGACTAGGAATGCCCTATAGCACCCCCTCATGGATTTTGAGGTGGTTTGGGGTAGATTTGTCCAAGGACCCAAGGCCAAACCCTAAGGATGGCTCTTGGTGGGTTGTGAAGGGCAAGTGGTCAAATGACCTGGTTATGATTTGAAACTTGGTAGATAGAATTCTAGGGTAGCTAGGATCCTCTGGTAGAAATCTAAATGGATTTTAAGGTAAATAAGTCCCTCAAAACCCTAACCCTAGTTTAGGGCACAAAACTTGTAGAAATATATAATGTCACTAAAACTCACTAAACAGTGATGAGATTTGGGTAGAGTGGTTTTTAGGGTTAGTACAAGCTCTGGAGATTTTATTATGAATTTAGGATCATTATTTTGGATACTTCATTAACAATGTAGTAGTTTGTATTATTTGCTTAGAAATTTATTATGGAAGAAATACTTTCTAAAAATTGATGAACTTTAGGAAGAGAACTTGTATTATGATGTTAAAGCTCTATGAATTTTTATGGAATTTTTAGAAGTTTAATTCTAAGGCTTGCTTCATTAAGTGTTGTTTTCCATGAAAACTTAATTAAATCTATTTTGATGTCTAGCAAGCCTGTAAAATTATGATCTTTGCAGTACTTTCTATTATTATCTATTGATGGACTGGTTGCGATTTCTATTCATATATGTTTCTGTGGACTTGTTTACATTTAGTGTACACTTACCTCTCTCTCTTGTGATCCAAAAGGGCCGGTAGAATTGGCGTTTTGTAGTGGCGGCCTTCCCGTGAGTCGATGCCACCGCAAAGCGGCAATTCTGGGCTAAGACCCTGGTGGTTGAAAAAAAGGGGGTCTTACAGAACGGCAAGGGGAAGTGGTCCTTGCGGGTGGTGTCGTTTAACTTATGATAGTCAATACACATTTGCCACCCCGTCACCGTCCGTGTTGGGATTAAATCATTATTTTCATTTATAACTATAGTTATCCCTCCATTTTTCGGCACTACCTGAACAGGGCTAACCCACTTACTATCAGATATAGGATAGATAATTCCTGCATCTAACAGTTCCATAACCACGCCCTTTACGACTTCTTTCATGTTCGGGTTTATACGGCGCTGAGGTTGGATGGAGTTACGCGAATTATCTTCCATTAAGATTTTGTGGGTGCAGAAAGATGGGCTTATGCCCTTGATATCGGAAATCTTCCAAGCAATAGCTCGGCGATGTTTACGTAATACTAGCAGGAGTTTATCAATTTGTACTTCAGTCAGGTGGGCCGAAACAATTACCGGTAGCTTGGAGTCCTTTTCTAAGAAGGCATACTTAAGATGTTCGAGTAGTTCCTTTAATTCTAGGGTAGGGGGTTCTTCATACAAGGTTTTATAAATTCTTTCTTTTTCAAAAACTATTTCTTCGTAGACTTTTTTATAAGGAAAATTAAAAGGGGTGGGGCTAGTGTCCATGGCGGCTTATTCCAGAGATTCCATTGGAAGAGTAGAGGGAGGACAAAAAACATAAAATTTATTTTCACTATCATAAAGGCAGTAGGAAGATTCATCACTTAAGGTGTCTAAGAAAAAATAGGAGTAGTCATTCTCTAGGGTATTCTTTATCGAAGGGGTGATAGAGAAAGTTACTTCATCGTCGCCTACTCGAAGGAAGAGCTTACCATTGCTTACGTCAATGATAGATCGGGAGGTGGAAAGGAAGGGTCGGCCAAGGATCAAGGGAACCTCGACGTCTTCTTCGATGTCCAATATGACGAAATCCACCGGGAAGATGAATTTGTCGACTTTAACAAAGACATTCTCCACTATTCCTAACGAGTATTTAACTAATCTATCGGCGAGCGGATACTCATATGCGTGGGGTTGAGGCTACCAATTCCTAACTTCTTGAACAACGAGAAGGGCTTCAGGTTGATACTCGCACCTAAGTCGGCCAATGCGTGCTTGACAAAAAGATCACCAAAGACACACGTAATAGAAAAACTACCCAGATCACTGATCTTCTTTGGTAAACCATTTGTCAAGACCCCAGAGCACTCGACATTTAGTGTGACATGCGATAAGTTTTCTAACCTCTTTTTATTAGTCAGGAGGTCCTTAAGGTACTTAGCGTACCTTGGCATCTGGGAAATCGCTTCATGGAAGGGTAGGTTTATGTGGATTTGCTTAAACATTTCTAGGAAGCGGGAGTATTGATCATCCTGACATTATTTGTTAAGTTCATAAGTGTATGGTGGAGTTGGATTATTTTTAAAGATGGGTGGTGGAGCGAGATCTTTTTCTAAAGTAGAGAGCAGAGTGATAACTTCTTTTTTAGCGGGTGGTGGAATTTTTAAAATGGGAGCGGAGCTTTCCTCGGGCTCTTCGCTAACCATACCAGAAACTTGCTTCCAACTCCGAAGAGTTATAGCTTTCGCTTGCTCTCTCGGGTTGGGCTTGGTATTGGAAGGAAGATACCCTGCGGGTTGCTCAGAAATAATTTTTGCGAGTTGTCCTACTTGATTTTCTATATTTTTAACGCTTCCGATTTAGGTTCTTATAGTAGCGTCATTTGTGGTTATATATTTCAAAAGTAACTCCTCCAAGCTTGGAGGTTTTGGGTAGTTTTGAAGAGGTGGAGGTGGTGCAGAAAAATCATTTTGTGGTGGCGGGCGCATTGCATTCGAAGGATTACTCCACACAAAAATTCGGGTGGTTCCGTAATGCGGGATTATAACTATTCAGAAAAGTAAAACCAGGAGCATGAAAATTCGCAGCAGAAAAATTATTAAAAGCATTTCAAGGCATATTATTAACATAATCTAATTGTTCGGGAGCAGGAGTTGCAGATTCCCATACCTGAGGGGCGGAGGCAGCAGTCATCTCCGTAATTTTTTTACTTAAAATTTACACTTGCAGAGCTAGCTGGGTGACGTTGTCTACATCAAAGATACTTGCAGGTTTGTTAGGGTAGGACCTAGGCACATTCCACTGATATGTGTTCATGGCCATGTCCTTAAAAAACTCAAGAGTTGCTTCCAGCATTTTGTGGTTTAAAGTACCACCGGAAGCTGCGTCTATCATTTGCTTTGTATTTTTATTTATCCCATTATAAAATGTCTGCACTTGTAACCATAAATGCAGCGTGTGATGGGGGCATCGTCTTACCAGTTCTTTAAATCTTTCCTAGGTTTCATATAAGGTTTCAGAGTCTATTTGTCAAAAGGCAGCAATATCGTTACTAAGTTTTGCAGTTTTAGCTGGCAGAAAATACTTCGTCAGAAATTTTTCAGTTAATTGATCCCAAGTGGTAATACTCCTGTACAACCCCGTGTTCGCCGAAGGGACTCAGGCAAGCAAGCGGATCGACCAGGGCCCGTGCCTCAAAGGGTTGCCCAGGCGGGCCAGCCTGGCCCGCGCACTCCCAGGCGGGTCACCCTCCAACCCATGCCGTTTAGGCAGGTCAGCCTTGCCCGCCTCTCCTAGGAGGGTCGGCCCCCGGTCTCCCTCCAACCCACGCCCTCCCAGGCGGGTCACCCTCCGACCCACGCCTCTTAGGTGGTTCAGCCCTGCCCGCCTCTCTTAGGCAGGTCGGCCCCCGGTCGCCCTCCGACCCGCGCCCTCCCAGGAGAGTCACCCTCTGACCCGCGCCTCTTAGGCGGGTCAGCCCTGACCGCCACTCCTAGGCAGGTCGGCCCCTGGTCTCCCTCCAACCAACGCTTTCCCAGGCGGGTCAGCCTTGGACCGCACCTTCCAAGGCAGGCCGCCTCCAACCCACGTCCCCTAGGCGAGCCAGCCCCGACCCGCACCTCCCGCCGAGTTGGGCATTGAAGGGCTACTCGCCCAGTCCCCAGTGGGGGGAATTCCTTACCATTTTGCCCATACAGGCCTTCCCATAGCCAGCTAGAATGACGGAATCTCGCTGTTGGCAGACCTGGGTGGACTGTGTATTGCTGGTCAGGACAGCGGAGTTTGGCTATTGGCAGGCTAGCCCAAGGGGCTTTTAGGAATTTTAGGCCAGCATAGGTTAGTTATTTGCAGAGCATCTTCGAAAATCTTTAAATAGGACCCAAGGGGTACCTCGGGGGGGCACGCTTACTTGTCTCCCAATTTTCTAGCGCATTTTGAGGTACCTTAGCCCGGCATTTGGCTAAGGAGGGGAAGCGCTTAGTGATCTTCCGGGTGTGTGGTGGGACCTCCGCGTCGGGCCCTTGGTCTAGTCCTTTGCTCTTTTTTCCTTTGTTGTTTTTCTTGCAGGAGCGAAGTAAGTGCGTGACCACCCCTTCCCCAAGGGTGAACTCCACAAGAGACCGATTTTCGGTTTCAACATTTTGGTGCGATGAGCGTGGACCGTGGTCAGCACAGAAAACCTTCAGCGAGCACAATGACCGGAGGAGAAGGATAAGGATCGGACAGGACCGACTCACCACCCCCTCCCCCTCTTGCTACCCTGGGGATGCTCGAGGATTTTAGGCAGGAGGTTCTCAGCATGGTCTGATTCGCGCTCGACGTGCATGCCGAGAGCTCAACCCCGGCAATTCCGATTCTCGCGGATCCATCGCTCGACGAGGTTGCGCCCGCCAGGCGAGCCGAGAAGGAGGTCTCTGAGGATGGTCGGGGTGCCGAGCTCCCCGGGCGAGTGCTCTTCCTAGGTTCGAGGAGCGGTAGCAAGTTCAGCAAGTTGGGGGTGCGAGACTCTCCAACTCTCCTGGTGGGCGGAGATAGTCCCTTCAGTGAGTTGGTCTCCTCTGCACCAGTCCCGGATAGGTTTAGGGAGCCCGAGATGTAGCACTACACCGGGAATGGGGACCCAGTCCAACATGTCCAGTGGATTGAGGACGTGGTCTCAATTCGATAAATGTCGGATGGCTTCAAGTGCAGACTCTTTGCCATCACTCTGAAGGAGAAGGCAAGGGAGTTGTTCCACCAGTTGCCAATCAGTTCCATTTACTACTTCGAGGACCTACGTTTGGTGTTCATGTTGAGGTTCACAACATCGAGGAGGAGGAAGAGGGAGTCGGAGTCCCTGTTCCGCATCAAGCAGGGGGTGAATGAAACCCTGGGAAACTACGTCGATCGCTTCTAAAAGGAGGTCACCCAGGTTCAGGAGATGTCAGGCCACACTCTGATGATGGCCTTCACCCTAGGGTTGCAGTAGGGTTTCTTTCGAATGGAGTTGAAGAGGATCCCACCCCTCTCATATGAGGAGTTGATGGAGAGGGCGGCGAGAGAAGTCGACTGGGAGGCGTCGAACCCGGAGTTTGCCCGGAGGCTAGCCAGGTGGGCTACGGAGGAGGAGAGGCCCAGAGGGGGCAGAGGTCAGGAGGAAAGGAGAGCTGAACCCCGACAGAAGGAGCAGTAGCAGCCGTAGTAACAGCCCAGGTGGGGGCATCAGGAGCCGAATCAATGGCTAGGGTGGAGGCCAGAATGGCAAGATCAGGGGGGAGAAGAGGGTTCCATGGAGGGGACCGTCGCTAGAGAGGACAAGACTAGTTCTATCCTCCGGGAGGATGGAAGGCCCAGTGGCCACCTCTTACCGACCAGGAGCAGGCTATGGAAATAGTCATGGGGGAGAGAAGGAGGGCGACAAGGAGAAGGAGAAGGGAAGTCATGGTGGAGCTGCCCTATTGCGACTTCAACCAGGAGGAAGGTCACACCACGATCACGTGCCCGGATTTCCTCGAATTGTGAGGAAATAGGGAGCAACGACGACGGTAGGAGCGTCAAGATGTGCGGATCAAAGAGGTCATGTCGCGCCCGGAGGAGGATCGGTGCGAGGACCGGACGGATGTGGGGAACCAGGGAAGGATCGAGATGATCCATGGAGGGGCAGGTGTCAAGGCTTCCCGCAAGGCGAGCCTCCATACCATGTACTGAAGGAGCTTCGCATCCATATCCCAGACCCCACCCCAGGAGGAGAAGATCACCTTCTCAAGGAAGGATATGCCGGATCACGAGGATCCGTTTTGTGATGCACTGGTCATATAGACAGCCATCGAGAACTTTACCATCGCCCGAATCCTGGTCGACAATGGAAGCTCGGTCAACGTCATCTTTAAGGAGGCATTCGACGCGATGAAGGTGGATGTGAAGAGGGTGCTCGCCTCAGACGGACCCTTGTTTGGGTTCTCGGGGTAAAGGAAGGAGGTAGAAGGAGGAGTGGGACTCCATGTTACACTGGGGGGGGGGGGCAGTCCCGCACCTACAAGTTCGTTATTGTGGATGCCCCCAACACCTACACCGTAATCTTCAGGAGGCCCCTCATCAGCGCCTTTCACTGCGTCCCCTCATCCTTCCACCAATGCTTGAAGTTCAACATCGAGGGGGTCTATGTCCGGGTCCGCGGAGACCCCAAGATAGCAAGGGAGTGCTACGTCATTGCCGTAAACTCTATCTCTTGGCATGGTGTGCCGAGGAGATGGTGAAAAGGATGGAGGAGGCAGAGCAGGAGGCTGGACAAGAGTAGATGGAGGTGGAGGTGACCCGCCCTCGGGAGGAGGAGATGGAGGAAGTCCAGGAGCCGGCCAAGGCGATGGCCGTGGAGGAATCTGAGGAGTTCCTAGCCCCCGGAGGAGGGGATGCTGAGGAGTGGGGGGAGCAGTATCGTCTGGAGGCGGAGGAAGAGGTGGTGGAGATGAAGGTCCTCACTCTCGGAGGCAGGGTGGAGAAGGTCCGCGTCAGTGGAGGAATGACCCCGAAGGCTCACGGCAGGGTGCTAGAGTGCATCCGAAAGAATGTGGATATCTTCGTTTTGAGTGCCATAGAGATTCCAGGGTTCGACATGGACGTGGCCTCCCATCGCCTCAACCTGGATACGGAGGCTCGCCCCATCAAATAGAAGAAGTGGCCCACGACGGACAGGTTGGCTGAGCCAATTCGGGAGGAGGTGGCCAAGCTCCTCAGGGCTTGATTTGTAATCCGAGATCTAATACCCCGGCTGGGTCTCCAATGTCTTAATGGTTAGAAAAGGAGACGGTCTGTGGCATATGTGTGTTGATTTTTCATTGCTTAATAAATCATGTCCCAAGGATTGTTAACCCTTTCCTCGGATCGACGCGCTGGTTGACTCAGCCGTCGGTTTCCCTGTAATGAGTTTTTTAGATACATTTCCAGGTTATCACTAGATCAGGATGCACCCCCCCCCCCCGACGTCAAAGATATCTCTTTCATAACGGGTGATGGATGCTACTGCTATAAAATGATGCCCTTTGGGGTAAAAAATGCAGGGGCGACCTATCAAAAGATGATGGACAGGGTATTCCGAGTGCAGAAGGGAAGGAACCTGGAGGTGTATGTAGACGACCTCATGATAAAGAGCCTGGACATCGACTCTCACCTCGAGGACTTGGAAGAAACTTTTTCCACTCTCCGTAAGCACAAAATGAGGCTGAACCCCTTGAAGTGTATCTTCGGGGCGAGCATGGGGAAGTTCTTTGGACATCTCCTCAGCCCCGCCGGCATAGAACCCAAACCAAATAAGGTGAGGGCGATTGTGGAGTTGGGGTCACCACGGAATACTAAAGAGGTACAACGATTGACATGGAAGCTGGCAGGGTTGAGCAGGTTCCTCTTCGGGGCCGGGGAGAAGTGCTCTCCCTTCTTCAAAACTTTGAGAGGAGGCCGGAAGTTTGAGTGGACCTCGGAGTAAGAGGAGGCATTCCAAGCCTTGAAGAAGTAGCTGACCCAGGCCCCCTGCTCCAAGGGCCAAAGGAGGGGGAGGACTTGTTCTTGTATCTAGGGGTCGGGGCGGAGGCCCTGAGCTCTATTTTGGTTCGGGAAGAGGGGAAAAACAACTCCTCATTTATTATATGAGTAGGGTGTTGATGAAGGTCGAGCTCCGCTATCCTATTCTGTAGAAGCTTGCCTTCGCTCTAATCATCTCGGCCCGGAGGCTCCGACCTTACTTTCAGGCGCACTCGATTCGAGTGGTGACTGATGATGGGCCAAAACCCGAACAGGCAAGTGTACCTGTCGAATCGTAGTATCAAGGTCGTATTTAAAACACGGGGATGTCAAGTACTGCTACTCACGCTCGAATTATTATCCTACCGGAAAACTATTGGGATTTGAGAATTTTTTAAAAGTAAAATAAACGATAATTTTTAGATGAAAAACTTATATTAAAAAGATAGCATTCGATCAATGATTCACCATAAAATTAAATGAGAGGGATAAAAGGGCATAGTTTTAAATTTGTAAATCTTACTCGACCGTGACAGATCCGATATTAGGAAATAATCTCGCTAGAGAATTAAATCCCCTGACTTATAGAGGTTCTGACCGAAATCTCTTTCAAGTCAAAAAGGCCTAAAGCCGCATTATCGAGGTGACCCGCACTATTGGATTTGACTCCAATTCGGAAGATTTACGTCATCCTATCTTTAGGGGTGCATTCAACTCCTTCCTTTTTTGAGCGATCTTTCACATTCACGAGCCTCTCGGCTACTCAAATATGAGATCCAAAGCCAACTACCGTATACCGGAAATACAGAGTCAACAAAATATAAATCAAAGAAGGATCGAGTAAAATTAAGCAAAAAGAAAACTATGAAATAAAAGCAACCCTCATCTCATTTTATGGATCCTCACGATCGAAGGCTAAGAGAAATTAGCTACTCATGGTTGAAAGGAAAGACAAAATAAAATAAGAGAAAGACATTTTTATTACTTGCAAAAAGGAAGAGTACACAACAAGGAAATAAAAGGCAAAATTATTCTACTAATAAAAAGAACTATTACAACAACAAGGAAATTATAACATGGAAGAAAAAGCATACATAGCAATGAATGATGAAAAACTTGCACTAGAATTCTCTTGCTCTCTCTAAAAGCCAACTCCTAAAACATGAGTCCATGGGCTCATTTTATAGATGGGGAGGGAAGATTCTAGAATTAAGAGGAGGAGAAGGGATACAAGGGGTCTGGCCATGCATGGTGGGAAGGATTCATGCATGCATTTAATGAGGGGGGAAACAGGGAGGTTCATGCATGCATTTTCATTTTGAAAAATGAAAAAGAACAAAATAAAAATAAGAAGGGGGATGGATGGGTTTAAATGAGAATGAGAAAAAGGGAAAGAGGGGTGAATGAGAAATAAATAAGAGAGATGGGGTGAGTGGTAAGATGTATGAGAAATAATGAGGAGAGAGGGAGAGAGAATGAATGTGGAGGGGAAGGTGAGGAAGGTGGCAGGCCACATGTATGGGCTTCTTCATGGGCTTGCATGGGCTCGGGTTTGAGGTTGTGGGCTGCTCCAAGTTGGGCTTGAGGGTTGCATCATGTAGGCTCGGGTAGGGGCTGCACCATGCTCTCGGGTAGGGACTGCACATGTTGGGCTTGTAATGGTGTGCTCGGGTTAGGCTTGTAATTGAAATGTGGGCTGCACCATGGGCTTGCATCATGTGGACTTGAACCTACAAATAACAAGACAAAACCTTAGACACATAACATTAACATCGAACATAATAATTAAATAAAACTAATCATCTAATAATATGATATAATATAATCAAACACAACATAACAAAACATAAAATAAATGAACAAAACACATAAGACATATACTAATAACTAGAAATATTAATATAAAAGATGATAAGTGAGAAATAACATAAAATAAACAAACAAATATATACAAACTTAGGGATTTCTTAAACTAAATTATACCAAAAAATGATGACTAAAAGTAGTCATCAAATTCCCCCATGCTTAGACATTTGCTTGCCCTCAAGCAAATAGAAATAACAAACTAGGGAAAAACCAAAAAGAAAGCAAAAGATATTTTTGTTTTTTTTTTAGGTTCCATAGTTAAGAAAAACAAAACATGAAAAATTAAACTATCCTAATTTCCATGTTATCAACTAGTGGGGTGAGAAGTGCACAATAGAAAACTTGAAAGTAGAGGCCTAAAAATGTCATTAAAACATAAGAAAAGTTTACACATTTCTAAATCTTAAAACAAGGCATCCAAAATAAATGCAAATAAGGAAAACAAAAGTAGAGGTTCTAAATAAACAGCGCATTAACAAACTACTAGGTTGCTAGATAAAAATTAACCTTAAAACACCTCAAGGTAACCTCCAAAGAAATCCATCAATGATGGTGGCCATAGTCTTGTACGTTCACACTTTCTCCACTACGCGAATTTACGTTCTAAAGATCAATATGACTTAAAATAGGCGTTAAGACTTGGTTTAGGTAAATAATTAGGAAGTGAAAATAAGGATAAACATGAGGGCTTAAACACTAAACTAAGGTTGAGCTCAAAAATAAAAAACATGAAGAGAAATGATAAGTACTTTAAATAACAAAAGGCCATAAATTTTTATTTTAATAATTTGGCCACAAATAAAATTTTTCTCTCTCTTTTATTTTTCTTTTTTTATTTGATAACATCTTGATACTAACATTTTTTCATAAAGGTGAGCTCCAAAAATAGGCTTTAAATTTTCCTTTTCATTTCAAAAATAATACCCCTTCACAAAAAAGATTTTTAAGCTCAAAGTTTTAGTATGAAAAATAGGAAAGGCATTTCGGCTTTGGTGAAAATAGTGAAATGAAAGGTGGAGCTAAAAACAAAGAAAACATGGAAAAGGCCCAAAATTGTTTTGCAATGGTAATTTTTTGGTGGGCAAGAAAAGCTCAAACTAGTCAAAGGGTGACCTAAATCATTTCTAAAGTACGTAAAAATGACGCAAATGTTTCGAGAGTAGCTTGGGACAAGTTCTAGACACCAAGAAAGACTACCCAACAAATGAAAAATAGCTAATATTACCTAGTAACCATTCGTAAGTAACTAACCGAATAAAAAGACATAACTACAAATTGCTAACTTATAACGTAAAAAACGGATGCCTATATTTAAGAAAGAGAAACTAGTAAAACTAAGCTATGCTAAAATAATAAGTTTAGAAAAACGGTTTCAAAGAAATCTAAATAAAACTAAGAAACCGCACGGGCCTACACATCTCTAGAAGAAACATAAAAATAAAGATAGAAAATAATTTTAGTTTTTGTTTTTCAAATAGATTTTAGCACATTTTTTTTATTTTTGTTTTTCTAATTTTTTTTGGGTTTTGTATTTTATAATTTTTTGGATATTTTTGATAAAAATAATACTCCTAAAAGACTTAATATAACTATACTAATGTTTGTGATTTTGTTTTAAAAACATATATTTTTTTGAAAGAACAAAGAAAGAAAAACAACTAAACCCTCCCCCATGCTTAAATTCTTCATTGCCCTCAATGAAGGAAAAAAAAGGAGACTGAGAAGGAGAGAAAAAAGAAAATGCAGAAAGCAAAGTAAATAAAAAAAACACGACTTCCCCGGGTTTGTGAGATGAAGGCGAGCGTCATTACTTGGTAAACCTGGGCCTCCGCCCACCTAGAGACGTAAACTACAGCGACTAAAATATATTTATTTCCTAAACTTGAGGGAAATGGGCCGATGAAGTCTATGCCCCACAAATCAAAAACTTCGCACTTGAGAAAATAGTTTTGTTCCATTTAATTTTTATTAGAGATATTTCCAGTCCGCTGGCATCGATCGCATCCACCCACAAAGATTTGTGCATCTTTAAATAAGCTTGGCCAATAGAAGCTAGCACTAAGTACTTTGTGTGCAGTGCGGTTTGCTTGAAAGTGCCCGCCAGTCGGACCTTCATGAATATGTTTTAAAATTTGTTGACCCTCTTCCCGGGAAACACATCTTCTTACCACCTGGTCGGCACAAATGCAAAATAAAAATGGATCCTCCCAAAAGTATTACTTAAAAGTGGATCCGATATTAGGAAATAATCTCGCTAGAGAATTAAATCCCCTGTTTTATAGACGTTTTGACCGAAATCTCTTTCAAGTAAAAAAGGCCTAAAGCCGCATTATCGAGGTGACCCGCACTATTGGATTTGACTCCAATCGTGAAGATTTACGTCATCCTATCTCTAGGGGTGCATTCAACTCCTTCCTTCTTTGAGTGATCTTTTACATTCACGAGCCTCTCGGCTACTAAAATATGAGATCCAAAGTCTACTACCGAATACCGGAAATACGGAGTCGACAAAATAAAAATCAAAGAAGGATCGAGTAAAATTAAGCAAAAAGAAAACTATGAAATAAAAGCAACCCTCATCTCATTTTATGGATCCTCACGATCGAAGGCTAAGATAAATTAGCTACTCATGGTTGAAAGGAAAGACAAAATAAAATAAGAGAAAGACTGTTGATGCGCGAAATGCGACACCGACCAGTTAACGGGTTGTTCGATCTCACAAGCTAAGGGTGAAGGAAGAAGGGTTGCGAGGATGGAGGAGAAGCTTGCTTGAGCAGAGGAGAAGCTTGCTCGAGCAGAGAGGGAGCTTGATAAGGTACTGTCGAGCAGACAGCTACTTTGAGGGTTAGCTTTGCAGGTTGCTGCCGAGGGAGGAGAGAAGAAGAGAGGAGGCCGCTAGCAGCGGCAACAGCAGACTTCGCCCGCCGCAGCTTGAATGCCACTCTTGCGACGGGCTTTTCCTTTAATCAAGTAGGGTTACAACTTGCTATTGCACCTTTACATGAAAAAGCAGCAAAGGGTACAATGGGGAAGCTGGCGGCTAAGGAAGAAGGTGTAAGAAACTAAGTAAAAGAGGCTGTAGAGGGCTGGAGAACTGAGGCTGCAGACGCTGCTCAAGCTGCCTGATCAACTTTGACGACCTGGGAGAAATGGAAGCCGGAGGGTTCGGAGGCTGCTCAAGCTGCCTGCTGAAGGCAGAAAAAACTAAGTCCACAGCCCTTGACGACCTGGGCGGACTGGAGATTTGAGGCCGCAAATCTTACTTGATCAACTTCGACGACCTGAGAGAACTGAGTCCGCAGGCTTTGATCAAGGTGGCAGTTCTCCTTTCCTGCATGCAGAATGAGAGGCCTTGGGGGCTATTTATAGGCTCGGGGAGAATCTTCTAGAAGCGGGCCCAGTGACGTCATCATCGATGACCTCGACGGACTGAGAAAGTGAGTTTGACGACCTCGGCGGACTCGGTGGACTGACCTTTTCTATGCTTAGGCAGACTTCCGGTTGGCATCTAGAAGAAGGCAGGCAGGCTGAGCGACCTGAGGAGCAAGTAGGCGGAACAGCCCGAGCAGGCAGACGGAGCGGAGGCCGCCCCCTAGCGGGCGACCTGGGCGGACTCCAGGGGGAGTCCGCCCGGCAGGCGGAGGCCGCCCCTGGTGGTCGGCCCGCGGAGGTCGCCCCCTAGCGGGCGACCTGGGCAGACTCTGGGGGGAGTCCGCCCGGCAGGCGGGGGCCGCCCCAGGCGGGCGGCCAGCGGAGGTCGCCCCCTAGCGGGCGACCTGGGCAGACTCCAGGGGGAGTCCGCCCGGCAGGCGGGGGTCGCCCCTGGCGGGAGACCTGGGCGGACTCCAGGGGGAGTCCACCCAGCTGGAGGAGGCCGCCCCTGGTGGGTGGCCGGCGGAGGTCGCCCCCTAACGGGAGACCTGGGCGGACTCCAGGGGGAGTCCACACAGTTGGCGGAGGCCGCCCCTGGCGGGCGGCCGGCGGAAGTCGCCCCCTAGCGGGCGACCTAGGCGGACTCTAGGGGGAGTCCGCCTAGCTGGCGGAGGCCGCCCCTGGAGGGAGACCGGCGGAGGTCGCCCCCTAGCGGGCGACCTGGGCGGACTCCAGGGGGAGTCCGCCCAGGTGGCGGAGGCCGCCCCTGGCAGGCGGCCGGCGGAGCATCCATCCTTGAGCGACTTTAGTCTCGGCAGTCCGCCTTGCGCCGACACGGTGGACATCAGGGGTAGCCTGCTCCTTGTGGATGGGAACCTGTAAGAGAAAAGCAGAAATAATAAGCACCTTGGAGAGGATTGCCAATTTTGGGGTTAACAAAATCCCCGCACTTTTTTAAGTTCCGAAGGGAACTTTGAAAAAGTAGGAGACCCACAAAAATCTTGATCCTCCCCTCAAAAATCAGGAGAGAAAAAATTAGAGATTAGGAGAGATAGAACCTGATGTTTCTCCTCGGAAAAATCTGTTAGTGCCTATCCTTTACCTGTAAAAAAGAAGTCAATGCAGGCAAAAGGAGGTACATCTTGCGTGTACCTGAGTTGAAGGGGACTCGCTGGTACCTACTAGTCTCTGCAAAAGCAGGGTGAGCAAGCAGATAGGAAAAGAAAATAAGCTGCAAGTACCTGAGAGGAACCTGCGAATGTCGACTGTTGATATGATAAGATATAATCGGATAACAGAAGAGATACCTGGCAAACTATGCTATCAACTAATAAAAGATCAAACCACAATGATGATTATCTCGCGTGATTAAAATATAATGTTAGCATGAAATCCAGATCAACAAGATAAGAAAATCCGAAATTAGATTTATAAAGGCTTGGCTTGTCAATCAAGAAGAACCATATGCTTTGAATAAATGATGTGCGACTAACATCTGATAAGAGAACTTGTTGATTATCATCTGATAAAAGCTTATGCATACAACACATACAAGATGATCATAAGTCAAGAAAGATATTGCAGATCCTTAGAATAGGTTGGATTTAACCTGTTAACCTGTAAGAAGGCAAAAAAAAGAGAAAAGAGGGGCTACACCCCGAGGATGAACTAAAAAGGTTGAATGCTGCCACAGATTCTCCCCGTGGGCCTTATGCATTACTTGCCAAATTCATCTAGGGTGTAGTCCTATCCAAAGCGGGCTGGCCGCACTCCCTTGAAAAGGCACAAAAGGAAAACATGCGCAAAAAGGAGATTCCTGAGAAGGAAGCGACAGATGCACTGCTCTCTTGCCTCGGGTTACAAGCATCGCTGATCAATTAGACTAGTTGCGCCAAGTGGCCTATTGCTTGTCTGTGGATTGATCAGCGGAGTTGTAAGTCCCGCGGAGGCACGGATTGAGAGTACCAAGGAGTGTTCGGCCGTTACAATTATGAGATGATCGAAGAGACAAGGCTACACTTGATCGTCATTGCTTGTCACGCAAAGATCCTCGTAACTGTAACATATCCTCTAACGAAGCACAACAGAGCTAACACATGGGTCCTCCCAGGAATCGAGCTCTGTGTTAGATGCCGGTCAGGATCCGAAGTCCCATCATCCTCCGTATGAGAGTTGAACGGCCCCCACTGCACATATGTGAAAACTCCCCGTGATATGTGGTCATTGTGGTTTTACGCCAGAGGACAATCTCGAGGGGGCACTGAGCAAGACTTGGCGATATCTCGATGGTTTAGTGATCTCTTCGGCAAAGAGAAAAATATAGAGGAGAAGCATCATGTAACGACCCCATCCGTTAAATGACGTATAGTAGAAGGTCCGGCCGGGGCCCCACACTATATGCCACAAACAGACGGTGAGGTCACAGGATAATACCAAACCATACGAATCCTAACTCAGAGCATTCTAGCGGAAGCTTTAAGTTACAACTTTGAACTCTAATCCGGAATGTCCAAATATATAAAACCACCTTTATATATCAAACCATGGAATGTACATAAATCCAAGAGTTTGGCCTTAAGGCCTTACAGTTCCTCTTTACATACAACATGTTTTACAAACTTCGGCGCGCAGGCCGGCCATACATGAGTACAAGAGAAAATAAAACAAAGCCATTCGCTTATCCTTCAAGGGCTTGCCGCAGCAGCAGCAGCAACAGCAGTAGGGCTTCAGCCCATCATTTACCACTTGGCTCTCCAGCACCTGCACGGGAACAATCCACCCAACCGGTGGCAAACAATGCAACGGTCAGCTTTCAGCTGACCCAATTATAACAATCCTACCCCTTTCTCGGGGCATGAGCATTCTTTCCCTGCAAGCATGGCATCATCAAATAGCAACTATGTGCGCGCAGGCACATTCAAGCCATCACAACTATCGGCCACACGGCCCGATAGTCCGTGCACTCAGGGCACATTCTCGGTGTACCGGAATACCAGGGTCAACACCACCGTCTACACGGTATTTGAGCATTCTAGTCTTTCCGGCGCGCGGGCCTAAGACTCTCATTAGGCGCTCCAACAAAACCTATAACCAGGCTTCCAAGTCGGACGGACCTAACGCAGGTACGGATCAGCCACCCCCCGTTGCTCAAGTCGCCGTGCCACCTCGAATACGGAAGTATCCATGGCTATTTATAGGCGCGGGTCGGTTTCACCTTTCCTGTTCGGCAATCTGCCTTTTCATCGAGTTGCAGCCCAACGGCTCAACCACTCACAAAGTGGCAACACACGGCCACAAGAGTTGCATCCAACCCTCTTCATTTCCTAGACATCGTCCAGTACTTCCTGCCGCACCAAGCAACAGGTAGGAACAAGGCATCATAAGCCATAATCACGGAGCCTTCTCTGATATGCAAACAAGCATCACCAATCCAGACCACGTCCAGATGGGCTTCACACAGCATGCCTAGAGCCGTACTCCAATTCCGGCCTCTAACAAGGGGGACTTCACATATCTACCCCAAGGGACACCACAACCCACCGCACACTCGCGGGGAAGGGTTTTCCCTATGCAATGCAGAAAAGAAGGACTTCACATGTCCAAGGAGGGAGATCGTTACCCTTGTCGATCTCTTCGGAGCCATCGAAAATGAGCCGGTTAGAAAGAACCGCAGCAGCCTTGCCTTCACAACGCCGTCTTCGGATCACGAATCGGACCACGGGAACTCTGCCGGTGGCTTGCTCTCCTCCTCCTTCTTTCTCTCTTCCACTCTCTTTCTCTCTTCCTTAAGCCAAATGAAGAATGACTTCTTCATTCTTCCTTCACGTATTAATCCAGCCAGGAAACCACCTTGGCCCTTGGATCAAAAGAGAGAAAACTGAACGGCCAAGATTTTCCCAAAAACTCTATTTTTGGCTGACACGGCCTGTGACACGGCCGTGTCACAGGCCGTGTACCCTTTAAGCGGCACACTCGGTATGAACCGACTGAACAACACGGGCATCGACACGCCCGTGTCGAACCTGACACGCCCGTGTCATTCTTGAGACACGCCCGTGTCTCCTGCTACACGGTACTCACCGATTTCCAAAACCAGTACACGGGTCGGAACACGGCAGCTGACACGCCCGTGTCCAGCCTGACACGCCCGTGTTCCCGGCCGTGTTCAAGGCCGTGTTCGGCTCGGACTCGAATAGGCCAATTTCGAAAAATAATTCGAACACGCCCTGGGACACGCCCGTGTCGAAGGCCGTGTCCCAGGCTCGACGATCGTCGACTCTCAAACGTCGACTAGCCTGAACACGCCCTGGGACACGCCCGTGTCCCAGGCCGTGTACCCCCGACACGCCCTGGGACACGCCCGTGTCCCAGGCCGTGTCAAACAGCCTGTTACTCAAACTTCAGGTTGAGTCTATTAGGGGCCTTTTTTGGGGTGTTACAACCCTCCCCCTCTTAACAAAATTTCGTCCCGAAATTTGCACGGTAAGGAAACAAAACCAGCAATGCTATAACCATGTTATAACAAAAAGTACACGGTCTACAGTTTATACAAATAACTCGGGAAACTCAGCTCGCATGGTCTGCTCTCGCTCCCATGTTAGCTCTTCACGGCCACAATTGTCCCATCAGACCTTGACCATCCCGATCACTTTGTTCCGCAACTGTTTCTCGGCTCGATCCTCGATCCGAATGGGTCTAACCCTCGTCGATAGCCCATACTCGACCAGTACCCGATCATTCTCCATTACTTGAGCTGGATCCTTCACCGCCTTACGAAGGACTGAGATGTGAAACACATCATGTAATCCACCCAAGTCCGCTGAAAGTGCTAGTCGATAAGCAGCTTCCCCAACTCGCTCCACCACCTCAAATGGACCAAGATACCTCGGACTTAGCTTTTTCAAACGCCGAATCCTGGACACACCTTTGAAGGGTTTGATCTTCAAATATACCCAATCACCCACCGTGAACTCCACGTTCCGGTGCTTGGCATTGTAGTACTTTGCTTGACGATCTTGGGCTATCAATAGCCTCTCCCGAATAGAGCATATGAGCGAAGTAGCTTCTTCGACTTCCTTTTTCCCACTCAGCTTAGATTCGCCTGCTTCTGCCCAAGCTAACGGTGTACGGCATTTCCGACCATATAAAGCTTCAAATGGTGCCATACCAATACTCGCTTGGTAGCTATTATTATAGGCAAATTCGACAAGAAATATATAATCTTCCCATCTCTTACCAAAGTCTAGAGCGCACATGTGGAGCATATCCTCCATCGTCCTGTTGGTTCGTTCAGTCTGGCCATCCATTTGGGGATGAAAGGCCGTACTAAACGCTAACTTTGTACCCAACATTTGATGAACGAGCCGCCAATCATTCGATGTGAACCGCCCATCACGGTCACTAACGATGCTCCGGGGAACACCGTGCAGTCGAACAACCTGCTCCACATAAAGCTTGGCCAATGTTTCCACTGAATCGTCTCTTCTGTTTGGAAGGAAGTGCGCCACTTTTGTCAACCGGTCCACAATCACCCAGATTGAATCATGACCGCGTTGAGATCTCGGCAACCCGTGCACGAAATCCATCGAAATGTCATCGAACTTCCACTCCGGAATAGGTAACGACTTCAGGAAACCGCCAGGCTTCTGGCATTCTGCTTTCACCAACGCACAGGTAGTGCATTCAGCCACATAACGTGAGACATCTTTCTTTAGTCCAGGCCACCAGAACAGCTTTTTCATATCTCTGTACATCTTTGTGCTCCCTGGGTGAACTGAGTACTTTGCAAAGTGAGCTTCGTACATCAACTCTTTCCTCAATTTACCCACACTTGGGACGCACACTCGACCATTTCTTCTTAACAAAACGTTGTCCCAAGAGAATTGGTCATCCGGCCCATCTTTTGCATAGCGTTGGAGGCTTTCATCAAGCTCTGTTGCTCGCCGAACTCGGTCCGCAAGGTCATATTGCACCTCCGTCCAGTTCAAACATGCATCGGTTGACGCACCCTTGTCAACACACGATATCTCCATTGCTTCCAATTCCTGGATCAAACGCTGATCATGCCTCTGCAACCAGCTTGCCCGTACCGGAGTCTTTCGACTCAAAGCATCAGCGACCACATTTCCCTTCCCGGGGGTATAGTGAATCTCGAAGGTGTAGTCCCCAAGGAACTCCATCCATCTTCGTTGTCGCATATTCAGATCCTTCTGATCCAACAAATACTTTAGGCTCTTGTGATCCGTATAGATATCCACTTTCACGCCATATAGATAGTGCCGCCACAACTTGAGCGCAAAGATTACCGCCGCCAACTCCAAATCATGGACAGGGTAATTCCGCTCATGCACTTTCAACTGACGCGAGCCATAAGCAATCACTTTACCAAACTGCAGAAGGACGCAGCCTAAGCCGCTCCCTGACGCATCACTATAGATCTCATACCCATCGGTACCACATGGCGATGTCAACACAGGCGCCGTGGTCAAACGACTCTTCAAGTCTTCAAAAGCTCGCGCGCACTCCGGCGTCCAAATGAACTTTTGATCTTTTCTCGTCAGCGTGGTCAGAGGTAAAGCAATCCGTGAGAAGTTTTCCACAAACCGTCTATAGTAGCCCGCAAGTCCAAGGAAGCTCCTGACCTCGGCCACTGAAGACATCACTGGCCAATCTCGGATGGCACTTATCTTCAACGGATCCACCGCGATACCCTCTCCGCTTACCACATGGCCTAAAAAGGCTACTGAAGAGAGCCAGAACTCGCACTTTGAGAACTTGGCAAAAAGCTTATTCCTCCGCAGGGTATGCAAGACCAACCGCAAATGGTTTGCGTGATCCTCTTCCGACTGAGAGTATACCAAGATGTCATCGATAAACACAATAACAAACAAATCCAAATACTCTCGGAACGTTCGATGCATTAGGTCCATAAATACCGAAGGCGCATTACATAGGCCAAACGGCATTACCGTGAACTCATAATGACCGTAGTGTGTTCCAAACGCCGTCTTGGGAATGTCACCTTCCCTAATCCTTAGCTGATAATATCCCGATTTCAAATCCAACTTGGAATAGACCGTTGATCCCGCTAGCTGATCAAAGAGGTCATCAATCCGCGGAATCGGATATTTGTTTTTCTCCGTCAGCTTATTCAACTCGCGGTAGTCAATACACAACCGTAAGCTACCGTCTTTCTTTTTCACAAAGAGAACAGGCGCGCTCCAAGGTGACATACTTGGGCGTATATATCCCTGCTCCAACAACTCTTGCAATTGGACTTTCAACTCAGCCACCTCTTTTGGCGCGACACGATATGGAGAGCGGGCCACAGGTTTCGCACCTGGCACCAACTCAATAGAGAAGTCAATCTCCCGCTGGGGTGGTAACCCAGGAAGATCTTTAGGAAACACATCGGCAAACTCTGACACAACTGGCACTTCACCGACACTGGCCTTTGGCTCAACAGCCTGAATTAGCGTGAAGAATAACTCCGCGCCCTTCCGAATAGCATTGACGACTTGGAGTGCAGACAACAGAGTCCCGCCAACTCCTCGCATACCAGCGAACTTCGTCACAAGTCCGGTATTCTGGCCCAGTGTAATCTCTTTGGAGTTGCAATCAATAAAGGCACGCTGCTCCGAGAGCCAGTCCATACCAAAGATCACATCAAACTCCGATAACGGTAGCACAGCTGCACTCAAACCGAAATCCCGACTTCCTATTTGCACATCCACATCGCAAGCCCTATCCGCAAGTATCACACAGCCATTCGACAATAGCACCCTTGTACTATCCACCGTCACATGACTTGGTACCCCAATGCGAGATACGAAATCCTCAGACAGAAAAGAATGCGAAGCACCCGTATCAAACAGGGCTCTCGCCAAATTATTCCGAATCAGGACAAAGCCTGCAGCACACACAACATGCACAAGCTATACATAACCAAAACCAAAAGCACCAGCAAGTAAACTAAATCAACTCGTACCTGTGACGACGTCACTTTGCTTAATCGCTTCCTGTTGGCCAAGTTGATAGATTCGGGGCTGTGCCTGAGAAGCAGAGGAATCCACCACCGCTTTGCCCTTCTCAGCATACGACGCACCCGTCTTCTTTTCCCCTTTGGGCTGAACCACCCGACAGTCACGGGCTATATGCCCCACCCGGCCACAGTTATAGCATGTACGAGAATCCGGCCTTGATGTCGCTCCCGACACAACGGTCGTAGTCACTTGCCCCGATGGCTTGGACCTCTTGCCCCCTTTCTTCTGGTAAAACGACTTGCTTGGGCGAGGTGCTTGAAACTCTGGCTTTGACGCAACCAAGCCCTTATTCCCTTGCACTCGCTTCATGTCCTTCTCCAACGCGCACGCAGTATCAACCAACGCCTGAAACCCTTGGCTCACAGAACTCGAAAGAAGGAATCGCAACTCATCCCGCAATCCTTCATAGAACCGATTCGTTTTCCTTTGGTCATCCGCGAAGATTGTTCCCGCATATCGTCCCAACCTGGTAAACTCGTGCAAGTAGATATCCACACTATCTTCCCCTTGCTTTAACCGTTGGAACTCATTTTCCATAGCGATGCGTTGCGCCGCTGGGACATGTTTCGCCAGAAATAGTCGAGAGAACTCCTCAATCGACACTTGTGTTAATTGCCTGCCCGCCAAATGGTGTAGCTCAACCTCGTCCCACCACAACCGCGCCTCCCCTTCAAGCATGAAGGTGGCTAAGGTGACCTTAAGAGTTTCCTCCGCCCTGATCGCTGTCATTATCCTCTTGACACGCGATAACCAATCTTCTGCCTGCGTTGGGGATCCCATTCCCGCAAACGTAGGAGGACTGAAGCTCATGAATTGCTTCAACGGTCGGTCAGCTGCTCGTGGATCTACAGCCTCAACCGGCTCGGGTCTTACATCAACACGAACTGGCACTACTGCCGGCTGCGCTTGCCCGGTCGGCTGAATCATGGCAAATAGCGCCTCAGCAACTAAGCGAACAGTTTCCGCAGATGGAGGAGGTGTTGGCACCTCAGTTGGTGCCGCACTCTCATCAGAGCGCTGGGGCTCAGACTGCCCAGCACCACTACGTGTCACCTATAGGTGGACAAGACACACATTAGCGAACGTATGCAAGCAAAACAACACAAAGAGGAACGCGCAGATTCCTCAAACAAGATTTGTACATTCCTTAGTGGACATTCCAGAGTTCATTAGCGTTACAGCAGGTCGCACAAACACGTGCTCGCCACCCCACAAAAGAATTCGACCACGAATTCGAAAGAGGAAGACCGACAAAATCTGATACCAAAATGTAATGACCCCATCCGTTAAATGACGTATAGTAGAAGGTCCGGCCGGGGCCCCACACTATATGCCACAAACAGACGGTGAGGTCACAGGATAATACCAAACCATACGAATCCTAACTCAGAGCATTCTAGCGGAAGCTTTAAGTTACAACTTTGAACTCTAATCCGGAATGTCCAAATATATAAAACCACCTTTATATATCAAACCATGGAATGTACATAAATCCAAGAGTTTGGCCTTAAGGCCTTACAGTTCCTCTTTACATACAACATGTTTTACAAACTTCGGCGCGCAGGCCGGCCATACATGAGTACAAGAGAAAACAAAACAAAGCCATTCGCTTAGCCTTCAAGGGCTAGCCGCAGCAGCAGCAGCAACAGCAGTAGGGCTTCAGCCCATCATTTACCACTTGGCTCTCCAGCACCTGCACGGGAACAATCCACCCAACCGGTGGCAAACAATGCAACGGTCAGCTTTCAGCTGACCCAATTATAACAATCCTACCCCTTTCTCGGGGCATGAGCATTCTTTCCCTGCAAGCATGGCATCATCAAATAGCAACTATGTGCGCGCAGGCACATTCAAGCCATCACAACTATCGGCCACACGGCCCGACAGTCCGTGCACTCAGGGCACATTCTCGGTGTACCGGAATACCAGGGTCAACACCACCGTCTACACGGTATTTGAGCATTCTAGTCTTTCCGGCGCATGGGCCTAAGACTCTCATTAGGCGCTCCAACAAAACCTATAACCAGGCTTCCAAGTCGGACGGACTTAACGCAGGTACGGATCAGCCACCCCCCGTTGCTCAAGTCGCCGTGCCACCTCGAATACGGAAGTATCCATGGCTATTTATAGGCGCGGGTCGGTTTCACCTTTCCTATTCGGCAATCTGCCTTTTCATCGAGTTGCAGCCCAACGGCTCAACCACTCACAAAGTGGCAACACACGGCCACAAGAGTTGCATCCAACCCTCTTCATTTCCTGGACATCGTCCAGTACTTCCTACCGCACCAAGCAACAGGTAGGAACAAGGCATCACAAGCCATAGGCATCACAAGCCATAATCACGGAGCCTTCTCCGATATGCAAACAAGCATCACCAATCCAGACCACGTCCAGATGGGCTTCACACAGCATGCCTAGAGCCGTACTCCAATTCCGGCCTCTAACAAGGGGGACTTCACATATCTACCCCAAGGGACACCACAACCCACCGCACACTCGCGGGGAAGGGTTTTCCCTATGCAATGCAGAAAAGAAGGACTTCACATGTCCAAGGAGGGAGATCGTTACCCTTGTCGATCTCTTCGGAGCCATCGAAAATGAGCCGGTTAGAAAGAACCGCAGCAGCCTTGCCTTCACAACGCCGTCTTCGGATCACGAATCGGACCACGGGAACTCCGCCGGTGGCTTGCTCTCCTCCTCCTTCTTTCTCTCTTCCACTCTCTTTCTCTCTTCCTTAAGCCAAATGAAGAATGACTTCTTCATTCTTCCTTCACGTATTAATCCAGCCAGGAAACCACCTTGGCCCTTGGATCAAAAGAGAGAAAACTGAACGGCCAAGATTTTCCCAAAAACTCTATTTTTGGCTGACACGGCCTGTGACACGGCCGTGTCACAGGCCGTGTACCCTTTAAGCGGCACACTCGGTATGAACCGACTGAACAACACGGGCATCGACACGCCCGTGTCGAACCTGACACGCCCGTGTCATTCTTGAGACACGCCCGTGTCTCCTGCTACACGGTACTCACTGATTTCCAAAACCAGTACACGGGTCGGAACACGGCAGCTGACACGCCCGTGTCCAGCCTGACACGCCCGTGTTCCTGGCCGTGTTCAAGGCCGTGTTCGGCTCGGACTCGAATAGGCCAATTTCGAAAAATAATTCGAACACGCCCTGGGACACGCCCGTGTCGAAGGCCGTGTCCCAGGCTCGACGATCGTCGACTCTCAAACGTCGACTAGCCTGAACACGCCCTGGGACACGCCCGTGTCCCAGGCCGTGTACCCCCGACACGCCCTGGGACACGCCCGTGTCCCAGGCCGTGTCAAACAGCCTGCTACTCAAACTTCAGGTTGAGTCTATTAGGGGCCTTTTTTGGGGTGTTACACATCACAAAAGGGGAACTGTGTCAGTATGAGGTCTCTGACGTAAGTTTTATTGAATGAAAAACGAAAAAATCAGAAGTGTTGAAAAAGAGAATGTTTGAAGAGTAAAGTAAAGTAAGAGCAACCGGTCATGATCGCGTGGGGCTTTGAGGAGCTACGATTGTTCATAGCTGATGACGCAAGAAATGTGTCCTCTTTGCTTCAGAATAGTCTTCAAAGTTCACCTTCGTCAACGACATCGATGCACTCACTTGGAATATCACTGGACCCCAGACGGCCCTCGTCATGTATCTCTATGCACTCCAGCTGACCCTCAGCCACCTCCTTGCCCTTGGAGGTGGAAGGTTTCGAAGAATAAATCTTCTTGACCAGGTCGTTGATCTTGCCCTTGATGAGCAATCTTTCAACCAATCGCCGAAGGGCCTTGCAATCTTCAGTTAAATGACCTTTCTCTCTGTGGAATTCACAGAACGGATCTGAATTTCTTGATCTCTGATTCGCCGGTTGGTAGGGCCTTTTGGGATATGCCTTATCCTTCATGATTTGGCTAACTTATTGCATGACCTCATTTAGCTCAAGCTCTGGCAGGTCACCTTCTTACTGCTGATTAACTGCAGCTACTAGCGGAGATGATGTTGACAATGGTAGCAGCCGCTCTTGGGCACGATCATGGCCTTTGGAGGGGTATTGATGATGATGCTGAAATCTTCTTGCTTTCCTAGAGAGAGATGGAAAGTCTTTCCGAGGAGACCTCAGAGGCTGCTTGTAAGAAGAAGAATTTTTCTCCGATACAAGCCTGGAGACGAAGCTGGGGTTGCTCTTTTCACCGTGGATATATGAGTTTGCTAAGCCGATCAACTCTTGATAAGTTCTTGGTGCTCGAACGTTAGCTTCAAACTTTAGTGGAACTTCACGCAGGTCGTGAATAAGAGCTACTCGGTATATTTCTTGATCAACGATCTCAATGTCTAAAATTTCTTTCTGAAATCGATCCACAAAATGAGACCAGGTTTCATTATCTCGCTGCCTAGTCTCAAAGAGGGCTTCTGGACCGACCTTCCTCTTTGAAGAGGTAGAAAATCTGAGCAGGAACTCCCTTCGCAAATCAGCGAAGGTAGAGATGGACTGAGCACGAAGTCCATAGAACCAATCTCTCACTTGACCATCAAAATTTGTTACGAGGAGTTTGCTCTTGGTAGCATCGGAGAGGGTCTTGAGAGCAATGACTGATTCAAAAGCTTGAAGATGCTTGACTGGATCAGTCTCCCCGGTGTAAATGGGCAACCGTGGCTCTCTGAAGTTGACTGGAGTTGGTTCGTTCCGAACACTCTCTGTAAACAGCGACGACTCTTCTTGCTCTACTGCATAAGGAAAGTAAGGAGCATGAGCAGTAGCTGTAAAAGAAGCAGGAGGATAGGAGAAAAAGGTTGCTGAAGGAGGAGCAAATGCAGGAGCTGAAGAGAAGGGATGACTTCCCTGAAAATTCAGAAATCTAGCTGGACTTCCCCGGGCAGTTTCCCGGAAGAAGTTTTGATGAGCTGCAAACTCATCATCCTGAGATCGCAAAGGAGATGCAGACCCTTGCGGAAAGGTTGGAGTGTAAAGTGGAGGGTAGACCGGCGGATGAGCCGGTGGATAGACTTGAGGATTCTCTGATGCTGGTGCTGGATTGATTGGAGGAGCTGGCGCTGCTGAAGATTGAGCGGCCAATTGCTGTGTGAGAGCTGCTAGAGTACGATTGATGGCATGAAACTGTTGGGCAGTTTCTCTGCAAGATTGCTCTAAGGCCTCCCAAAGAGGATCATCACTGGGACTTGGAGCAAGATTCTCGGCTGGTTGATGGTCTGGCATGAGTAACCACTGCTTTCACTGTATGATCGAGATCTAAAGGTCGCGTGTTAACTGTTGATGCGTGAATTGCGACACCGACAAGTTAACGGGTTGTTCGATCTCACAAGCTAAGGGTGAAGGAAGAAGGGTTGCAGGGATGGAGGAGAAGCGTGCTTGATCAGAGGAGAAGCTTGCTCGAACAGAGAGGGAGCTTGATCAGGTACTGTCGAGCAGACAGCTACTTTGAGGGTTAGCTTTGCAGGTTGATGCCGAGAGAGGAGAGAAGAAGAGAGGAGGCCGCTAGCAGCGGCAACAGCAGACTTCGCCCGCCGCGACTTGAATGCCACTCTTGCGACGGGCTTTTCCTTTAATCAAGTAGGGTTAAAACTTGTTATTGCACCATTACATGAAAAAGCAGCAAAGGGTACAATGGGGAAGTTGGCGGCTAAGGAAGAAGGTGCCAGAAACTAAGTAAAAGAGACTGCAGAGGGCTGGAGAACTGAGGCTGCAGACGCTGCTCAAGCTGCCTGATCAACTTTGACGACCTGGGAGAACTGGAAGCCGGAGGCTGCGGAGGTTGCTCAAGCTGCCTGCTGAAGGCAAAAAAACCTAAGTCCACAGCCCTTGACGACCTGGGCTGACTGGAGATTTGAGGCCGCAGATCTTGCTTGATCAACTTCGACGACCTGAGAGAACTGAGTCCGCAGGCTTTGATCAAGGTGGCAGTTCTCCTCTCCTACGTGCAGAATGAGAGGCCTTGGGTGCTATTTATAGGCCCGGGGAGAATCTTCTAGAAGCGGGCCCAGTGACGTCATCATCGACGACCTCAGCGAACTGAGAAAGTGTGGTTGACGACCTCGGCGCACTCGGCGGACTGACCTTTTCTCTACTAGGGCAGACTTCCGGTTGGCAGCTAGAAGAAGACAGGCAGGCTGAGCGACCTCAGGATCAAGCAGGCGGAATAGCCTGAGCAGGAAGATGGAGCGGAGGCTGCCCCCTAGCGGGCGACCTGGGTGGAATCCAAGGGGAGTCCGCCCGGCAGGCAGAGGCCGCCCCTGGCGGGCGGCCCGCGGAGGTCGCCCCCTAGTGGGCGACCTGGGCGGACTCCGGGAGTCTGCCCGGCAGGCGGGGGCCGCCCTAGGCGGGCAGCCAGTGGACGTCTCCCCCTATAGGGCGACCTGGTCGGATTCTAGGGGGAGTCCGCCCGGCAGGCGGGGGTCGCCCCCTAGCGGGCGACCTGGGCGGACTCAAGGGGGAGTCCGCCCAGCTGGCGGAGGCCGCCCCTTGCGGGCGGCCGGCGGAGGTCGCCCCCTAACGGGCGACCTGGGCGGACTCCAGGGGGAGTCTGCCCAGCTGGCGGAGGCCGCCACTACAGGGCAGCCGGCGGAGGTCCCCCCTAGCGGGCGACCTGGGCGGACTCCAGGGGGAGTCCGCCCAGCTGGCGGAGGCCGCCCCTGGCGGGCGGCCGGTCGCCCCCTAGCGGGCGACCTGGGCAGACTCCAGGGGGAGTCCGCCCAGCTGGCAGAGGCCACCCCTGGCGGCAGGCCGGCCGAGCATCCGTCCTTGAGCGACTTTAGACTCGGCAGTCCGCCTTGAGCGGACACGGTGGACATCAGGGGTAGCCTGCTCCTTGCGGATGGGAACCTGTAAGAGAAAAGCAGAAACAATAGGCACCTTGGAGAGGATTGCCGATTTTGGGGTTAACAAAGACAATTTTATTACTTGCAAAAAGGAAGAGTACACAACAAGGAAATAAAAGGCAAAATTATTCTACTAATAAAAAGAACTATTACAACAATAAGGAAATTATAACATGAAATAAAAAGCATACATAGCAATGAAAGATGAAAAACTTGCACTAGAACTCTCTTGCTCTCTCCAAAAGCCAACTCCCAAAACATGAGACCATGGGCTCATTTTATAGATGGGGAGGGAAGATTCTAGAATTAAGAGGAGGAGAAGGGACACAAGGGGGGCCGGCCATGCATGGTGGGAAGGAGTCATTCATGCATTTAATGAGGGGGGAAAGAGGGAGGTTCATGCATGCATTTTAATTTTGAAAAATGAAAAAGTACAAAATAAAAATAAGAAGGGGGATGGATGGGTTTAAATGAGAATGAGAAAAAGGGAAAGAGGGGTGAATGAGAAATAAATAAGAGAGATGGGGCGAGTGGGGAGATGCATGAGAAATAATGAGGAGAGAGGGAGAGAGAATGAATGTGGAGGGCAAGGTGAGGAAGGTTGCCGGCCACATGTATAGGGGGCTTCTTCATGGGCTTGCATGGGCTCGGGTTTGAGGTTGTGGGCTGCTCCAAGTTGGGCTTGAGGGCTGCATCATGTAGGCTCGGGTAGGGGCTGCACCATGCTCTCGAGTAGGGGCTGCACATGTTGTGCTTGTAATGGTGTGCTCAGGTTGGGCTTGTATTGAAATGTGGGCTGCACCATGGGCTTGCTTCATATGGACTTGAACCTACAAATAACAAGACAAAACATTAGACGCATAACATTAATATTGAACATAATAATTAAATAAAACTAATCATCTCATAATATGATATAATATAATCAAACACAACATAAAAAAACATAAAATAAATGAACAAAACACATAAGACATATACTAATAACTAGAAATATTTATATAAAAGACGATAAGTGAGAAATAACATAAAATAAACAAACAAATATAAACAAACTTAGGGATTTCTTAAACTAAATTATACCAAAAAACGATGACTAAAAGTAGTCATCAACTGACCACCCCCTCCGAAACATCTTCGAGGGGGTGGAGCACTCAGGGCGGTTGGCCAAATGGTCGATAGAGTTGAGTGAATTCGACATCTCTTTTGTCCCTCGCCTCTCGATCAAGGCACAAGCTATGGCCGACTTTCTAGCTGATTACATAGTGGAAGTGGCGAAGGAGGAACTCCCCCACCCAGTCCCCTGGAGGGTGATAGTGGACGGTACGTCGGGAAGAAATTCCTTGGAAGTGGGGGTGATCATGGAGAGTCCACAGGGGATGAGGATTGAGCAAACAGTAGTGGTGCATTTTCCCATTACCAACAATACGGCCGAGTATGAGGCTGTGATTGCAGGACTTCGCCTGGCTAGGGAGCTGGGCGTGCATAATGTGGAGGTCCTCACTGACTCCATGGTGGTGGCTTCCTAGATCAACGGGGAGTTCGAGGCAAGGGAGCCGACTCTGCAGCTCTACTTGGCAAAGGTAAAGGGAGTCATCGGCACCTTCTAGACTTTCTCCATATGACATGTGCCCCGGGAGGAGAACGAGCAGGTAGATTAACTGGCAAAGCATGGTCCCTGGGTGGGGTTACCATCACAGATCTCTTCCACCCCTCCATTGAGGAGGGAGAGCTGATGGAGGTGGAGCAACACCCCTCGTGGATGGACCTTTTCTCAACTTTCTTGTCCACTGGGGAGTATCCTGAAGGGATGGACAGGAAGAAGCTCAAGCTCAAATTGGCATACTATCTCATGCGAGATGACCAGCTATACCGGAAGTCCCTCTCCAGGATGTTGGCACGTTGCGTGGCCAAAGGGAGGTCCCGAGGATCTTGGAGGAAATCCACTTCGGGGAGTGTGGAATCCACTCCGGGAGTCGGACCTTAGAAGGCCGGATCATCAAGCAAGGATATTATTTGTCGACCTTGGGCCAAGACGCAACAAAATTCACAAAGGAGTGTCAAAAGTGCCAGTTGTTCGCTCCCCTCAAGCTGCAACCTGCCCAACGCCTCAGGAGTATCATAGCTCCCTGACCATTTGCAATCTGGGGAATGGACTTGGTCGGGCCCTTCCCCCAGGCCAGTGGCCAGAGAAGGTTCCTGCTCGTGATGATCGATTATTTCTCTATGTGGCTGGAAGTTAAGGCGCTGGCCAAGGTAACCTCCCAGGTCATCAGGAACTTTGTATCGGGGGAGATCATCTGCCATCACGAGTTGCCCCAGGCCATTATCACAGACAACGACCCTCAGTTTGCCAGCGCCGAGTTCATTTGCTTTTGCGGGCAGCTCAGGATCGATCTTAGGTTCGCCTTGATTCATCACCCCAGGAGCAACGGGTAGGTGGAGGCGGCGAACAAGGTCATTGTTAACCTCCTCAAGAAGAAGGTAGAGAATCTGAGAGGAATCTAGGTGGAGCAGCTCCCTTCAGTCCTCTGGGCCCTTAGAACCACACCCACCAAGGCCACGGGAGAGACCCTTTTCAAACTCTCCCATGTGTGCGAGGCAATACTTCCGGTAGAGTTCGAGGTCTGAACGCCTTGGGTGGTCGAGGCAGGAGAGGGCAGAGAAGAATGGAGGGCCGAGAATGAGGAGGAGCTTTGGCTCTCACTCGACATGGTTGGGGAACTGCGAGACATCTCTGCCATCAGGCAAGAAGAAGTGAAGAGAAGAATGGTCAAATACTTTGACAAGCACGTCAGAGTCAAACAATTCGAGGAAGAAGACTTGGTCTTAAGAAAAGTGGATGCTGTAGGGAGGTCAGCCACCGTGGGGAAGCTCAATCCCAACTGGGAGGTACCATACATTATACAAGAGGCATTGAAGTTAGGAGGGTACCTCCTCCGGAATGTGGAGGGCAAGACCCTAAGTCTCACCCTGAGTGTTGATGACTTCAATTTCTAATAAAGCTTCTTTTGATGAACTTATGCCCTGACGATGAAAAGTGCAAATGCGAGTCTACCTCAGACCCCGAGCAGATCCCGCTGCCAGGCTCCCATCAAGCTGGTAGGGCTGGAAGTCACTCGGAGGAGTCTGCCTCAGACCCCGAGCAGATCCCGCTGCTAGGCTCCCATAAAGCTGGAAGGGCTGGAAGTCAATCGGAGGAGTCTGCCTCAGACCCCAAGCAGATCCTGCTGCCAGGCTAAAATCAAGCTGGCAGGGCTTAAAGTCACTCAGAGGAGTCTGCCTCAAACCCCGAGCAGTTCCCGCTACCAGGCTCCCATCAAGATGGCAGGGTTGGAATTCACTCGGAGGAGTCTGCCTCAGACCCTGAGCAGATCCCGCTGCCAGGCTCCCATCAAGCTGGCAGGGCTGGAAGTCACTCGGAGGAGTCTGCCTAAGACACCAAGAAGATCCCGCTGCTAGGATCCCATCAAGCTAGCAGGGCTGGAAGTCAATCAGAGGAGTCTGCCTCAGACCTCGAGCAGATCTCGCTGCCATGCTCCCATCAAGCTGGCAGGGCTGAAAGTCACTCAGAGGAGTCTGCCTCAGATCCCGAGCATATCAAACAGCCAGGCTCCCATCAAGATAGTAGGGCTGGAAGTCACTCGGAGGAGTCTGCCTCAGACCCTGAGAAGATCCCGCTGCCAAGCTCCCATCAAGCTGGCAGGTCTGGAAGTCACTCGGAGGAGTCTGCCTCAGACCTCGAGCAAATCCCGCTACCAGCATCCCATCAAGCTGGCAGGGCTGGAAGTCACTCAAAGGAGTCTGCTTCAGACCCCGAGCAGATCCCGTTGCCAAGCTCCCATCAAGCTAGAAGGGCTGGAAGTCACTTGGAGGAGTCTGCCTCATACCTCAAGCAGATCCCGCTGTCAGGCTCCACATAAGCTGGCAGGGTTGGAAGTCACTCGGAGGAGTCTGCCTCAGACCCCGAGTAGATCCCACTGCCAGGCTCACATCAAGATAGTAGGGATAGAAGTCCCTCGGAGGAGTCTACCTCAGACCCCAAGCAGATCCCACTGCCAGGCTCCCATCAAGCTGGCAGGGCTGGAAGTCACTCGGAGGATTCTGCCTCAGACCCCGAGAAGATCCCGCTGCTAGGCTCCCATCAAGCTAGCGGGGCTGGAAGTCACTCGGAGTAGTCTGCCTCAGACCCCAAGCAGATCCCACTGCCAGGCTCCCATCAAGCTGGCAGGGCTGGAAGTCACTCGGAGGAGTCGTCTTGAACTCCAGGAAGAACCAGTTGACGGGCCCCCGCCGAACAACCAGGGGTTGTACGTCACTTCAGGAGTTTCCCCAGACCCTCCCACTGCTCGATAAGGGCGGGGTGCCTCGATGGGCACGACGCATGAGGGAAGGAGCTAGTCACCCTCGTCGCGAGTAATCAAATCAACGGGTCGACCAGGGGACATCAGCGAGCCAGCAAGTGGTGAGTGCCGGTCCTGGCCTATAAATCGGCGAGCCCTAGGGAGGGGTATAGGCGGCAAGAGCTTGGCCGCGCCAAGACCTTCAGAAAGGTCGGCCCGCATGAAGTCTTTTCGCGCACTAGATGGGTTTTTCTCGTCTGATCTACGATGTAAGTGGAGTGGCGAGCCCGGATGGAGGATGCGAGTCGCCTGTTCGCATCACGGCTAACTAACGCACCCTGGCTCCTAAGTCTAAGTTTTGGATCTCGAACGAACAGACGACCTCACTCGCTCGCAGCAGCAAAGTCAAAAAGAATAGCTTCCAAGGCAAAGTATAAACCTCGAGTGTGAGAAAGAAAATATTTTCATTATAGTAAAAAGAAAAGCAGAGTTCTTGAAGCACATTCCGAGCGATCAAAAAGGGCGACCGTTACAAGATCCAAGCTTTGGCCCGCAACACTACTGCGACAAAAGTTAGGAAAGAGCTAGCCTCTGGCGAGGCGAGCCCCGACCGGCGAGCCCCTTATATACGGTGGTAGGAGCCGTCGCCCGGCTTTGGTACTGGAAGGAATAGCTCTGGTACCACCTCGCTAACCAGAAGCTTGACACCCTCGCCCATGAGGAGGTTTGCCCGCTACAGCGTCTGGAAGGTGAACTTCGCCGTCCCGGCCACATTCTTCTACATCATCACCTCGATCTCATGATCGCTGTAATTAGCGAGCTAACAACCACTTGTAGACGGCGGTGGGGCATGTTGGAACACCCTAATTTGGATTTGGGTCAGGATCACTATGTCTTTCAGTTTATTAGATTGACCCATCATGTATAGCTAAGGGTCATAGGTTGTGCTAAGTCAGAGGCTCTCAGAGATAGAAGAAATCAACCAAGAGAAATCAGCCCAGAGAAATCAGTCAGAGAAATCAGCCTAAAGAAATCAGAACTCAACACTATGCTCAGGTCGACGATCGTCGAGCTCCGGTCGAAGATCGTCGAGCTCATCTCTACAAGATCGTCTAGCTCAACTATGCTGGAACATCGAGCTCTGGTCGACGCCTTATCTCTTAACCGTGGTCGACGTTTAATCTCAAGCTGAGATCGACGATTTATCTAAAGCTGTGTTCGACGCTTTCTGTCCAAAGCTCAGGTCGACGCTTTCCAAGCTCAACTATGCTGGAACGTCGAGCTCCGGTCGACGTTCCCTATGCTGGAATGTTGAGCTCCGGTCGACGATCTCCGAGCTCCGTTCGACTATTTCTGTCACAGGCCAACTCCAACATCTGCCAGCTCAGATCGACGATAGTCGATCCCAGATCGACGACCAGCAAAGCAGATCGACGATTTCTGCCAGATCTCAGAATGCAAGTTTCTAGGCGGATTTTCTGGATATCTTTTGTCCTATTAAAGCCAGCTGTTATTATTCCAATACACCTGTATTAAAGGACTATTACAGGAATGCTTTTATGAGTATTATAGCCATTGGAGTATCCAAAAGGAAGCAGTAATAAAAGCTATTATTCAAATGTCCGCTGCTTATCTATCAGGATATATATACACAGATTTACAGAGGAACAACATAGTAGTGAAAAAAGAAGAAAGCAGAATACAGTGAAAATAAATTACAGGAATCAGAGTTCCAGGAAGAACTCAACTCCACCTGTACAACTAAGTGCTCTTCTCAGATATGCTGTTCCAGGAAGCCTGAAGAGACAACTTCTCTACATCAGTCTGAAGGCTTACTGGAAGATCATCATCAAGGCTTCATTATTTACTCTCCAAGACAACTAACATTTCAGCCATTGCTGAAATCATCATTTGCTGGAGCAGTCATCCATTGAAGGCCTATCACCCTGTGCAAAGCTTCCACTCCTGAACCATTCTACATCTCAGGGGGAGCTTTGACATCATCAATCCACTTGTGCTTCTCTCATTTGATTGAGAACAGAGAAGACACCTTCAACTCTTATTTTTCTTTTCCCGCTGTAAAAGGGTTCTTGAACTCCCTTCAAAAGTTCTGTCTGGTTCTGAGAGCCTTGTCAAAACTCAGTGGTGGCAAGACACCTGATCAAAAAATCTAGCTTTGGTTTTTGAGCACCTTATTAAAAGCTCATTGGTGTCAGGACACCTGATCAACTCATCCTGAGTGGATTCCTACCAAGGGTGGTAGAAGAGTGGACGTACCCAAGTTGTTGGGGAACCACTATAAAATTCTTGTGTCGTCTGGATTGCTATTTTTATTTCTTGTATTCTTGTTGTGTGTGTTTGCTCTAATCTCTAGGATAGATCTGACTGTCAATTGGTATCAGAGGAGGTTGGTTATACAACAACTAAACCATCACTAGGTTGGTTGTTCATACAGGCTAACACCTGAACCAAAAGATCTCTGGTTTGATCCATTCTAGTTAGATTAATTATTATATTTTTCACATAGCAAGAATATGGAATATTCTAGCACCAGACCTCCTAAGTACAACATAAACCAATTTGCACTTTGGAAGACAAGAATTAAATTATATATGAACTCTATTGATGAAGATATTTTTCCTTCTATTTTGACAGGTCTCCCAACATCGGTAACAACAACTAAAAAGGCCAGGCTAGCTGATGCCAGAGCCATGAATATCCTAGCACAGTCATTATCTGATGACTTGTTTCAGGAAGTTGTTGAATGCTTAACAGCTAAGGAGATATGGGATTCCCTCCATCAAATGGCTTCTGAACCCGTGGATGAAATATCAGAAAGAAGCCACAACATATCATTTGAAGAAGGAGAATTAATATCTCTAGATATTATTTGGGATGTTTCAGATGATGAGTCTTCTTTTAAAGATGAAGAAGAGGAAGAAAGGGCCAAAGAATTCTGCTTAATGGCCATAAACTCTTCCTGCAGCAATTTAAAGGCTGAACAAACAGAAGGCAATTCAAAACCTGAAAAGGATCAGGTATTATCAAACTTTAATTTTAGTTCAGTTAAATTAGAACTTCAAAATTTCTGCCAAGATTTAATAAAACCTGAGAAGGAAACAAAACTTCTCAGAGGAATGTTTTCAGAATATATTCAAAGGAAAAAGAAATATTTTAATCAACAAAATGAGTTCAGACCATCGAACTCAGTCTGCCTTTTCATAAATCTGATTCATAAATATAAGGATAAACTAATTAAAATTTTTTAAATCCTTTTCTTATTTGGAATAAATTTATTAGGAAACATCTTTTCTTAAGGCTGTTTCTATCGTATTGATATTTTGTTCAAAATTATTTTAGGACCTCTGTATGTGAATTCTTTGTCAGATACTTTATATTTCTTATAGATCTTTTTCTAAATTCATCTAGATTGAGTCTTCTACTCTAGTTGCATTGGTCAGCAGTGATCATGACACTAAGTTTGAATCTTTTCTGATGAAAAGAAATTCTATTGGAAGGAAGATATCAGACTTTGTTTTTCAGATCCAGAATCCTAAATTTTGCTGGACAAATATCATTTTTCTGCTAACATATCTTTTTTAAGGAGAGAGCAATCTCTACCATAGCTTTTTGCAGGTACCATCTATAATAGTTAGCTGGATGACTCAATCAAAATCCATCTTTAAGAGTCATCTCAGCCTCCTCCAATCACAATTACTTCATCAACATAGGGGAAGATTGCATTGCCAGCAGAAGTCAGTTTTTAACAGCAACAGGAGCCAGCATTGCAAAGCTTTTCTTTTTATATCTTATGCTTTGTAATATTAATTTGTTATAATATTTTAATTCTCATGTAAATAGTAATCCTAACCCAAATAGGGGGAGATTGTTGGAACACCCTAATTTGGATTTGGGTCAGGATCACTATGTCTTTCAGTTTATTAGATTGACCCATCATGTATAGCTAAGGGTCATAGGTTGTGCTAAGTCAGAGGCTCTCAGAGATAGAAGAAATCAGCCAAGAGAAATCAGCCCAGAGAAATCAGTCAGAGAAATCAGCCTAAAGAAATCAGAACTCAACACTATGCTCAGGTCGACGATCGTCGAGCTCCGGTCGAAGATCGTCGAGCTCATCTCTACAAGATCGTCTAGCTCAACTATGATGGAACGTCGAGCTCTGGTCGACGCCTTATCTCTTAACCGTGGTCGACGTTTTATCTCAAGCTGAGATCGACGATTTATCTAAAGCTGCGTTCGACGCTTTCTGTCCAAAGCTCAGGTCGACGCTTTCCAAGCTCAACTATGCTGGAACGTCGAGCTCCGGTCGACGTTCCCTATGCTGGAACATTGAGCTCCGGTCGACGATCTCCGAGCTCCGTTCGACTATTTCTGTCACAGGCCAACTCCAACATCTGCCAGCTCAGATCGACGATAGTCGATCCCAGATCGACGACCAGCAAAGCAGATCGACGATTTCTGCCAGATCTCAGAATGCAAGTTTCCAGCCGGATTTTCTGGATATCTTTTGTCCTATTAAAGCCAGCTGTTATTATTCCAATACACCTATATTAAAGGACTATTACAGGAATGCTTTTATGAGTATTATAGCCGTTGGAGTATCCAAAAGGAAGCAGTAATAAAAGCTATTATTCAAATGTCTGCTGCTCATCTATCAGGATATATATACACAGATTTACAGAGGAACAACATAGTAGTGAAAAAAGAAGAAAGCAGAATACAGTGAAAATAAATTACAGGAATCAGAGTTCCAGGAAGAACTCAACTCCACCTGTACAACTAAGTGTTCTTCTCAGATATGCTGTTCCAGGAAGCCTGAAGAGACAACTTCTCTACATCAGTCTGAAGGCTTACTGGAAGATCATCATCAAGGCTTCATTATTTACTCTCCAAGACAACTAACATTTCAGCCATTACTGAAATCATCATTTGCTGGAGCAGTCATCCATTGAAGGCCTATCACCCTGTGCAAAGCTTCCACTCCAGAACCATTCTACATCTCAAGGGGAGCTTTGACATCATCAATCCACTTGTGCTTCTCTCATTTGATTGAGAACAGAGAAGACACCTTCAACTCTTATTTTTCTTTTCCCGCTGTAAAAGGGTTCTTGAACTCCCTTCAAAAGTTCTGTCTGGTTCTGAGAATCTTGTCAAAACTCAGTGGTGGCAAGACACCTGATCAAAAAATCTAGCTTTGGTTTTTGAGCACCTTATCAAAAGCTCATTGGTGTCAGGACACCTGATCAACTTATCCTGAGTGGATTCCTACCAAGGGTGGTAGAAGAGTGGACGTACCCAAGTTGTTGGGGAACCACTATAAAATTCTTGTGTCGTCTGGATTGCAATTTTTATTTCTTGTATTCTTGTTGTGTGTGTTTGCTCTAATCTCTAGGATAGATCAGACTTTCAGGGCAGCTGCTGCAGCCTCCAATGCGTCCACCCGCTCCTTAAGTGCCTGCTTCTCCTATTGGAGGGTGGCGATCTCGGTGCCCAGTCGGCTGGCCGTCTCCGCGTCCCGAGAAAGGAAGAACCACCGAATTAAGTCGCCCAGAAGGGAGAAAAGGCTGAGGCGAGTTGATAAACCTACCGCTCCGCCTAGGTATTGAGCGAGAGAGGCCTCAGCCGTGTCGGCCCGCTTCCTTTGCTCGTCCACCTCCTCCTAAGAGAGCTTGCGGGCCGCCTCCTTCTCGTCAATAAACTTGTTGAGGGACGGGGCGTTCTTTTCCAACCGAAGACACCACCGGCCGACCATATGGGCAAGCTCGAGGCTGCGAAATTGGGCCCACGCACTTTCGAAGATTAGCACCTGCGTCGCCTCCTCGTTGTAGACATCAGCGTCCTCTCACCCGTAGACACCGAAGGAGAGGTTGTAAGCATCCCCGTAGCTGGTATCCTGCTCCAACCAGCTCGGCAGCAGCGAGGATATGAAGACCCGGTCTGTCTCCTTGTCCCTTTGAAGCAGCGGGACTCCGGACTCGTCCGCGGGCCCCTAACTATGGCCAAAGTTGTGGTTCCCCCGGGGCACTGACTTCTCGGTGGGCTGAACCCCCTCTTGCGGCTGCGATGTGCCTGCCTATCCGCCAGCAGATTTGACGGCCGGAGAAGCCACGGGGGCGGGATCAGTTGACAGTTGGCTCGCAGGGGCCTTTCCTTTGTCGTGAGCCAGGGGAGCCGCGCCGCCGTTTTCTTCGATTTCTTGGATGGTGGCGGATCCTGAGGCCGCTCGCGACTGGGTCGCTTCAGGGGGGGGGGGCAGGGACTGAGAGCTCGCAGTGGGCGGCTGTCGCTGCCTCGGCCCGAGCGAGCTCGGCGGAAGCGTGTCGAGCGCTCTCGTATAAAGGATGGAGGGGGATGTTGAGTTCGCCTGCAAAGCGTGGGACTTAGAAAATATTAGAGGGACAAGTTTAAGAGAGCACAAATGGGCAAACCACTTACCTTCACTGGGCGGGACGGGGATGAAGTCGTCCAGATTCCTACGGAGGTAGGCTACCAAGAAGTTCTTCCCGATGAAGAACCCGAATAGCCCCACTTCATAGCCCCCCAGGCTAGGGGGCGGTAGCTCGTCTCGCCGAGTTGGACTGGCGAGAAAGGGTTGTTGCCGAAGTCCCCTTTGACAATAAAGAACTTCTTGAGCCAGTTATGGCTCTTATTGACCGTCTCCTGCACCTTGGCGTGCGTGCTGGCGAAGCAGGCGGTCCCGTCCTTATTTGCGCGAAAAGAGAATAGCTTGTGGAACACCGCAAGACTGAACTCAATCCTCTCCTCTCGCAGAAAGCAGGCGAACCCTACTATTACCGCAACAGAGTTTGGAGTGATCTGCCCAGGGATGACTCCGTAGTATTTGAAGACTTGGCGAACTTCTGACCACAGGGGTAGCCAGAGGCCCTCCTCAAAGTGGGCCATCGGGAATGCGAGTTTGTCGGCATAGAGCTTGTTGATTCGCTCCTTCCCGGGCCGTCTTGCCTCAAATCTCGGCGGGATATTATTATCGACAGTATCTACAAACTCCCTCTCGGTAAGGGTGGCAAGAGGGAAATCGTGCTCGGAGAAGGTCCAAGCACATTTGCTCCTCCCCTCGGCCTTGTCGCTACCACCACCCATCCTGCAGAAATCTTGCCGAGCGGGACAGGTGGTTTCTCGCAAAAAAACTAAGGGAAGGAAGAAGCCTTAAATACGGTAGGTAAAGAGTGAGTCAGCGGAGGCCTATTTATAGAATTAGAAAAGGCGGGAAAAATTCCCAATGGCGGGAAAGGTGCAGATAGCAAATTTTACCCCGACATTTCGACTTCTGAACCCGACCTGGATCCACGTCAACTCGCCGGTCGGCGGCGAGAAGTTCTCGGGCGCGAGCCGTCCTCACCCGTTCCCCCAGGGAAGCAGAATAATCAGAGATGCGGGCCCTGCCAGGATCGGCGTGCGAGTCCCTCGATAAGCGACCTGGGGTCAGTCGGCCCGCCCCTGCCAGAGCAGGTACAGCTAAGGCTACGTGAGTCGGCTCCGCCATACCTATCCCGCTAGAAAGAAGAACTGGCCGAACCGGTTTGCCTCACCTGCATCTTCCCAAAAGCTCGAGACCAACAAAGTCGAAAGAAAAAGTGCAGCAAATACTCGCCCGTGGCGGGCGAGAGTGGCCTTGAATTATTATAAATGATCAGATTGTTCGTAGCAAAGAATTCAGCGCTCTAAGCATTTCGTCCGCTGCATGCAGAGGCGATTCGGACCCGGCAGTTCACAACTTACGGGGGGGGGGGGGCTCAATACTGAATCCACTTCCACCTACCTCCCCTTCCTGTGCAAGTTCAGGGTGGTATGCGAGGATAGTAATACTCGCGGACCACCGACAGCTCCCGCTGGGTCCGATCAATCTGCTCCGAGGCATGTCTGATAAGCCCCTAGTCTCATGTAATATGTATGCCCGGGGAGGTCACCCCGTCCTCGTCAGCTGGACATCTCGCTCCTTCCAAATCCGCGAGTCGCTCCTCCATATCGGCCTTATCCTTCTCCACTCTGTTGAAAACCTCCCGTAACAACAACGTGTGCTTCCTGAACAATCGCATCACTTGCGTCTTCATCTTCTCGGCATCACACAGGTCTCCAAGGTATTCCGAGATGCGGTCCATGTCGGGGGGAGGCGAGTACCCCTCGCTCATCTCGATGTCGGAAGAGGAGATCACATTATAGCCTGTAGAGATAAGATCAGAAGAAGCCGACAATGGTAAGCGTGCTAAAGTCAGAGGATTTACCTTGTGTTGGCACGTCGCCCGCACCATCAGCAGGCCGAGAGGTGCCCGACCGACCCTGGAAGGGTTCTCCTCCAAGAGTAACAAAGGGTTTCCCCAGACCGTGGGGCCTTGGCAACGGAGGTGTCGCAGGAGGGATATGCACCTATGATAAAGGACTAGCGACCCGATCGGCCGCCACCAGGGTGGAGCGCCCAGGTTCTCCCTCATCTTCCCCATCCCCGCGAGGCGTCTCCTACCAAAAGAAAAGGAAAATCAGAAAGCCGAGTGGTGGATCTAACAGGAGAATCATATATACCTCAAGGGTGACCTCAACATCACCGACCGAGCTGGAGGCGGGGTCATCGCGCGCCGGAGACCGCCGGATGATCTTCCCCTTCTTTGGATTGAATAGGGGATTGGGCGATCTGTGCGCCAGCCATGGGGCGGCTTCGAGAGCCGCATCCCAGGCACCCTCCCTCGCAGCCACCAAATGAGCCCTCATCTCCTCAGACATAGGCATCTTCCAACTATGAATCGTGGAAGAGGGCAAAGAAGAGGAGTTATCCTAGAGGTCCGACAGCTTATTTATAGTGTAAAGGTGGTACCCCCACCAAAAGATTCCCTCCAGCTCAGCAGGGTTTTCGCCAAAAATGTGGGGTTGGATGTTTCTTTCCGAGCCTTTGCAAAGCTTGCAAAGAGAGGGGATTGTGTACAACCTCGCGTTCGCCGAAGGGACTCAGGCAAGCAGGAGGGTCGACCAGGGCCCGCGTATCCAAGGGTTGCCCAGGTGGTCCAGCCTGGCCCACGCCATCCCAGGCGGGTCACCCTCCGACCCGCGCCTCTTAGGCGGGTCAGCCCTGCCCGCCTCTCCTATGCGGGTCGGCCCCCGGTCGCCCTCCGACCCGCGCCCTCCTAGACGGGTCACCATCTGACCCGCGCCTCTTAGGCGGGTCAGCCCTGCCCGCCTCTCCGTGGCAGGTCGGCCTCCGGTCGTGCTCCGACCCGCGCCCTCCCATGCGGGTTAACCTCCGACCTGCGCCTTTGAGGCGGGTCAACCCTGCCCGCCTCTCCTAGGCGGGTCGGCCCCCGGTTTCCCTTTGACCAGCGTCGTCCCAGGCGGGTCAGCCTCGGCCCGCTCCTTCCCAGGCGGGCTGCCTCCAACCCGCGTTCCCTAGGCGAGCTAACCCCGGCCCGCGCCTCCCGCCGAGTAGAGGTATTGAAGGGCTACTCGCCCAGTCCCCAGTGGGGGTAATTCCTTACCATTTTCCCCTATAGGCCTGCCCTTTGCCAGCTAGAATGGCGGAATCTCGCTGTTGGCAGACCTGGGTGGACTGCGCATAACAGGTCAGGACAGCGGAGTTTGGCTATTGGCAGACAAGCCCAAAGGGCTCTCAGTAATTTCAGGCCAGCAGAGGTTAGTTATTTGCAGATAATCTTCGAAAATCTATAAATAGGACCCAAAGGGTACCTCCGGGGACACGTTTACTTATCTCCCAGTTTTCTAGCGCCTTCTCAGGTACCTTAGCCCGGCAATTGGCTAAGGAGAGGAAGCGCTCAGTGATCTTACAGGTGTGTGGTGGGACCTCCGCGCCGGGCCCTTGCTCTAGTCCTTTGCTCTTTTTTCCTTGGTTGTTTTTTCTTGCAGGAGCGAAGTAGGTGCGCGACCACCCCTTCCCCAAGGGTGAACTCCACAAGAGACCGATTTTCGGTTTCAACAGCTCCTTCTTGGCAGAGTCATCAACCATTGTTTAGCTTTGGTTCTAAGGGATAAGGGGAAGAGTATTATCCTAGTAGCATCATTTGTAACACCATTGATCTTGAAGGTGTCACAAATCTCAAGAAAGCTTGCTATATACGCGTTCGGATCTTTATCTTGAAGTCTGTCATATTGCACATACTGCTGCACCATTTGAATTATGCTAGGCTTTAGTTCAAAGTTATTATTAGCTATAGTAGGGCAAACTATGCTTGATTCTGTTCCCTCTAGATTCGGACGTGCATAATAGGACATAGGCTTATGCACAGCTTCCTCCACGTTGGGTTCTTCCATTCTTAAAGTAGAAAATGACTCGGAATCCTCAATCGGTATTTAGAAAGTAGGGCATTGAAATCGTGATTTTCTCCGAAGAGTATGCTCAATTTCGTGGTTCAAGTCCAAAATAACCGACGGACTCCCGCGGGTCATGCACTAGGAGAAGAGAAGATAAAGAATGAGAAAATAAAATAAAAAAAAGAGAACTACTAAATTTTTTTGAAATAGATTTTTTTTATGTTTTAACTCCCGAACTTCCCAAGGGCTACCCAATGAAGGGTTCACAAGGTACTAGACAAGATAGTGGTATTTAAGTCATATTACCCTTTTCGAGAGAGTTAGGTTGTATAAAAAACTTCTGAAGCGGGTTTCTATTAAAAGCGTTAATATTTTTTTGAATTTTTTTTAAAATTTTTAAGAAAGAGGGTGAGAAAGATAGGATATAAGAGCAATAGGTTTGTGTTTTCAAATTATCAACAAAAGTTACTCCCCGACAACGACGCCAAAAACTTGGTGACCACTTTTCGTGCTATAGAAAAAAGAGCCGAACTAGCAATCCAACTAGGCGAGTATACCTATCGAACTATAGCTATGGGACACAAGTGTCGTACTGAAATCCGGGAACCGTCGAGTAATCTTACTCACCCGAAAACTATTATCTTATCGAAGGATGGTTTGAGGGTTAAGAGAAAACTAATTGCGATTAAGAAAATAAATATTGCGCTAAAAAGAGAACTACTTGCAGTTAAATTAAGAGCTATTAAAAGCGATCACAATGAAGGGTTGAAACGATGAAATGGAAAAGCACTCGATCTAGAATCTCCTCGGCAAGAGTTGACTAAAAATGCGATAAAAAACCAAACTTAATAGGTTCCTTGACTGTGGAGGTTCCCAAAGCTTGAACACACTTCTCTCGAAGTCGTGCCCAACTGAGTTTAGGAAGGTCCGACCGAACTCTCGTCCAAATCAGAGACCTAGAGCTCGCTTTACGCTGTGAACCCCACTATTAGATTTCACTCCAATCCGGGAGATTTGGACGTCTGCCTCTCTCGTGGAATACTTGCAACTCTCTTTACTCTTGAGTGTTCACTTTAAACTACGAGCCTCTCAGATAGCTAAGAGTGAAAACAAACATGGAAATTATATACTGATGATATAACTCCAAACATGAAAAATCAAGAGTAAATCGAAGGTCTAAACCTTAAAAAGAAAAAGTAAATTTAAAGCATCATAACTTAATCAACTCAAACCTCAAAACATCAAGATCGAGTACAAGGAGGATTAGTTAATCATGGAGAAGTGGAGGAGGAGAGATGAGTAGAAGAACATTAAGAACACAAAGTAAACAAAGAACACTTTATATTAATGATAAGAGAGAACTGCACTTGAAAATAAAGGATTACACTTGCATGAAAATGGAACCTAAACTAGCATTACATTTAACAACGAAACAAATTACAAAAACTATAATAAAAGATTACACTAAGCTAGGGATAAGAAAGCCATAAAATGCGAGAGAGAGAGAGAGAGAGAACATGAAAACACTAAGAAACAAAAGAGTAGCACCTCCCATCTCAACCCAAAACTTCTTTGGACATAAGGGGGAACCACTGAATTTATAGACTTTCTCATGGGTTGGTCATGCCCTCTGTCACGCCCAGGGAGGGCGTGTTAGGGGGGCGTGTCATGTTCGGAGTTAACCTCGGGCTCTGGATTCTAACGGGAATGATGATTGCTTCTGTATAATAGTGGACATGCCTTGGGACATGCCCATGTAGGAGGGGAGTGTAAGGCACGTCAAGTCTCAACCATTGGTCAAAAATCCGTCAGTCGTCAAAAAAGGTGGAACACGCCCCAGGGCCACGCTCGTTGAGAGGGGCGTGTCACTACTGTTGACGTGCAGCAACGGAAAATCTTTAAATGCGGCAGCAGGCTCCGGGATGAGATTGACACGCCCAGAGACACGCCCAGGGAAGGCGTGTCAGTGGGGCATGTCATGTGTTCTTCTCGAGATTTGGTCTCTGACAGCAATCTTCCTCGGGATCATGTTACCTTCCTGGTGGCACGCCCCGGGAGGGCGTGTCAGGTCATTTTGGCTAAAAACTGAGAAAATCTGCAAAAAGAAGAGAAAATATTAGTGACAATAATATGTACAAAAGGAGGTATAAATATAAGCTTATAAGACATGATTTGTGTAATAAAAACCTAAAAATACCCTAATAGCTTAGACTCCACACTCTATAGTTTTAAAAGAAAAACATATGTTATTATGAATGAAATCCAGTTTTATTTGAGAAGATAGCCGTATAACTCGGCTTAGTGGATCATCTAGTCCACAATTCAAAATATAGTTATACGCATGCGGAAGATACTTGTTTAAATTGACTCTAACATCCTACATGAGTATAAATATCCTAGAGGAACAACTCATGCTATGCAACTCTAGATTTATAATAAGTATAAGAAAAAGTCTTTACGCTAACCAGAAAGTAGTGACTTTGTTTTGAAAGAGATTGCATGTATGCTTTACTATAATAGGTTTTTATAAGCTTAAAAATATATAACATGCAGCCCTAACAATAAATAATCCCAGAGAGCAAGTAATCTGAATCAAGCATAAAGGAGACATAAATAGCTAGCAAGTGTCAAAATCAATAACTCTGTGGGCGTCAACAAACTGACACGAACCCACATTACAAAAGTATGTCTGAACTAGGAAAAGAAAACTGAAACGACAAACTACCTCGCTACGGCGAAGTGCAAAACTACAGCCGACACTGCTCCTAAGAGAGTCCAAAAACCAGCTCCACTACCTGCTAAAGCTCCAAACCTGAGGCATTACAAAGACAGAACACCTCGGCAAGAAGGTACAAGCGGTGGCAGAAAAAGTAAGCAAAAGTAAACAAAGGTCAAAAGGGGTACCAACCCAAGACCAAATGTGCTGAAATAAAGCACAGAAGTAAAGTACAAAGATTTTTCAACTTTAACTAAGACATTCCCCACTATTCCTAACGGGTATTTAACTGATCTATCAGCGAGCGGATACTCATACACGTGGGGTTAAGCCTACCAATTCCTAACTTCTTGAACAACGAGAAGGGCATCAGGTTAATACTCGCACCTAAGTCGGCCAATGCGTGCTTGACAAAAAGATCACCAAAGACACACGTAATAGAAATACTACCCGGATCACTGATCTTCTTCGGTAAACCATTTGTCAAGACCGCAGAGCACTCGACATTTAGCATGACATGCGACAAGTTTTCTAACCTCTTTTTATTAGTAAGGAGGTCCTTAAGGTACTTAGCGTACTTTGGCATCTAGGAAATCGCTTCATGGAAGGGTAGGTTTATGTGGATTTGCTTAAACATTTCTAGGAAGCGGGAGTATTGATCATAATGATGTTGTTTGTTATGTTCGAAAGTTTATGGTGGAGTTGGATTATTTTTAAAGATGGGTGGTGGAACGAGATCTTTTTCTAAAGTAGAGAGCAGAGTGATAACTTCTTTTTTAGCGGGTGATGGAATTTTTAAAACGGGAGCGGAGCTTGCCTCGGGCTCTTTTCTAACCATATCGGAAACTTGCTTCCCACTTCGAAGAGTTATAGCTTTCGCTTGCTCTCTCGGGTTGGGCTCGGTATTGGAAGGAAGATACCCTGCGGGTCTCTCAGAAATAATTTTTGCTAGTTGTCCTACTTGATCTTCTATATTTTTAATGCTTCCGGTTAAGGTCCTTATAGTAGCGTCATTTGTGGTTATATATTCAAAAAGTAACTCCTCCAAGCTTGGAGGTTTTGGGTAGTTTTGAAGAGGTGGAGGTGGTGCAGAAAAATCATTTTGTGGTGGCGGGCGCATTGTGTTCGAAGGATTACTCCACAAAAAATTCGGGTGGTTCCGTAAAGCGGGATTATAACTATTCGGAAAAGTAAAACCAGGAGCTTGAAAATTCACAGCAGAAAAATTATTAGAAGCATTTCTAGGCATATTATTAACATAATCTAATTGTTCGGGAGCAGGAGTTGCAGATTCCCATACCTGAGGGGCAGAGGCAGCAGTCATCTCCGTAATTTTTTTACTTAAAATTTCAACTTGTAGAGCTAGCTGGGAGACGTTGTCTACTTCAAATATACCTGCAGGTTTGTTTGGGTGGGACCTAGGCACATTCCACTGATATGTGTTCATGGACATATCCTCAAAAATCTCAAGAGCTACTTCCGGGGTTTTGTGTTTTAAAGTACCACCGGAAGCTGCGTCTATCATTTGCTTTGTATTTTGATTTAGCCTGTTCTAAAATGTATGCACTTGTAACCATACAGGTAGCGTGTGATGGGGGCATCGTCTTAACAGTTCTTTAAATCTTTCCCAGGTTTCAAATAAGGTTTCAAAGTCTATTTGTCTGAATGAAGAAATATTGTTCCTAAGTTTTGTAGTTTTAGCTGGCGGAAAATACTTCGTCAGAAATTTTTCAGTTAATTGATCCCAAATGGTAAAGCTCCCTCTTGGCAGAGTCATCAACCATTGTTTAGCTTTGGTTCTAAGGGAGAAGGGGAAGAGTATTAGCCTAATAACATCATTTGTAACACCATTGATCTTAAAGGTGTCACAAATCTCAAGAAAGCTTGCTATATGCGCGTTCGGATCTTCATCTTGAAGTTCGTCATATTGCACATACTGCTGCACCATTTGAATTATACTAGGCTTTAGTTCGAAGTTATTATTAGCTATAGTAGGGAAAACTATGCTTGATTCTGTTCCCTCTAGATTCAGTCGTGCATAATAGGACATTGGTCTATGCACAGCTTCGGGGGTTCTTTCATTCTTAAAGTAGAAAATGACTCGGAATCCTCAACCGGTATTTGGAAAGTAGGGCCTTGAAATCGCGATCTTCTCCGAAGAGTACGCTCAATTTCGTGGTCCAAGTCCAAAATAATCGACGGACTCCCGCGGATCATGCACTAGGAGAAGAGAAGATAAAGAAAGAGAAAATAAAATTGAAAAAAGAGAACTACTAAAATTTTTTTTATGTTTTAACACCCGAACTTCCCAATGGCTACCCAATGAAGGGTTCGTAAGGTACTAGACAAGATAGTGGTATTTAAGCCAGATTGCCCTTTTCGAGAGAGTTAGATGGTGTAGAAAAATTGTGAAGCGGGTTTCTATTAAGAGCATTAATATTTTTTTGAATTTTTTAAAATTTTTTAGAAAGAGGGTGAGAAAGAGAAGATATAAGAGCAATAGGTTCGTGTTTTCAAATTATCAACAAAGGTTACTCCCCGGCAACGACGCCAAAAACTTGGTGAACGCTTTTCGTGCTAGTGAAAAGAGAGCCGAACTAACAATCCAACTAGGCAAGTATACCTATCGAACTGTAGCTAGGGGACACAAGTGTCATACTGAAATCCAGGAACCGTCGAGTAATCTTACTCACCCGAAAACTATTATCTTATCGAAGGATGGTTTGAGGGTTAAGAGAAAACTAATTGCGATTAAGAAAAGAAATATTGCGCTAAAAAGAGAACTAATTGCAGTTAAATAAAAGGGTATTAAAAGCAATCACAACGAAGGGTTGAAACAAAGAAATGGAAAAGCACTCGATCGAGAATCTCCTAGACAAGAGTTGACTAAAAATGCGATAAAAAACCAAACTTAATAGGGTAAAGGTCCTTGACAGTGGAGGTTCTCAAAGCTTGAACACGCTTTTCTCGAAGTCGTGCCCAACTGAGTTTAGGAAGGTCCGACCGAACTCTCGTCCAAATCAGGGACGTAGAGCTCGCTTTACGCTGTGAACCCTACTATTGGATTTCACTACAATCCGGGAGATTTTGACGTCTGCCTCTCTCAAGAGATGCTTGCAACTCTCTTTACTCTTGAGTGTTCACTTCAAACTACGAGCCTCTCGGCTAGCTAAGAGTGAAAACAAACATGGAAATTATATATCGATGACATAACTCCAAACATGAAAAATCAAGAGTAAATCGATGGCCTAAACCTTAAAAATAAAAAGTTAATTTAAAGCATCATAACTTAATCAACTCGAACCTCGGAACATCAAGATCGAGTACAAGGAGAATTAGTTAATCATGGAGAAGTGGAGGAGGAGAGATGAGTAGAAGAACATTAAGAACACAAAGTAAACAAAGGACACTTTATATTAATGATAAGAGAGAACTACACTTGAAAATAAAGGATTACACTTGCATGAAAATGAAACCTAAACTAGCATTACATTTAGCAACTAAAGAAATTACAAAAACTATAACAAAAGATTACACTAAGCTAAGGATAAGAAAGACATAAAATGCGAAAGAGAGAGAGAGAGAACATGAAAACACTAAGAAATAAAAGAGCAGCACCTCCCCTCTCAACCCAAAACTTCTTTGGACACAAGGGAGAACCACTGAATTTATAGACTTTCTCACTGGTTGGTCACGCCCTCTATCACGCCCAGGGAGGGCGTGTTAGGGGGGTATGTCATGTTCGGAGTTGACCTCGGGCTCTAGATTCTGGCAGGAATGATGATTGCTTCTGTATAATGGTGGACACGACCTGGGACATGCCCATGTAGGAGGGGCGTGTTAGGCACGTCAAGTCTCAATCATTGGTCGGAAATCCGTCAGTCATCGGAAAAGGTGAACATGCCCCAGGGTCACACTCATTGAGAGGAGCGTGTCAGTAATGTTGACGTGCAGCAACGGAAAATCTTTAAATGCGGCAGCAGGCTTCGGGATGAGGGTGACACGCCCAGAGACACGCCTAGGGATGGTGTGTCAGTGGGGCGTGTTAGGTGTTCTTCTTGGGATTTGGTCTCTGACAGCAATCTTCCTCTGGATCAGGTTACATGCCTGGTGGCACGCCCCGGGAGGGCATGTCAGGTCATTTTAGCCGAAAACTAAAAAAATCTTCAAAAATAAGAGAAAACATTACTGGCAATAATATGTACAAAAGGAGGTCAAAATATAAGCTCACAATACATGATTTGTGTACTAAAAACCTAAAAATATCCTAATAGTTTAGACTACAAAACGTATTATCACTTCTTCCCCTCTTCTCGGACTAGGACAGAGCTTAGGGCCTCAGCCATGATGTCACAACCCGCATTTTCCCAACAATTAAGCTATATTAGAGTAAGGGAAAATACGCGTCGTGATGCCACGCCGTGCAGGGGATAACTGCAGACGCTTAGGTAAGACTCCACACTCTATAATTTTAAAAGAAAAACATATGTTATTATGAACTAAATCAAGTTTTATTTGAGAAGATAGCCGTATACCTCGGCTTAGTGGATCATCTAGTCCACCATTCAAAATATAGTTATACGCTTGCGGAAGATACTTGTTTAAATTGACTCTAACATCCTACATGAGTATAAATGTCCCAGAGGAACAACTCATGCTATGCAACTCTATATTTATAATAAGTATAGGAAAAAGTCTTTACGCTAACCAGAAAGTAGTGACTTAGTTTTGAAAGAGATTGCATGTATGCTTTACTAAAAAAAGGTTTTAATAAGCTTAAAAATATATAACATGCAGCCCTAGCAATAAATCTTCCCAGAGAGCAAGTAATCTTAATCAAGAATAAAGGAGACATCAACAGCTAGCAAGTGTCAAAATTAACAACTCTGTGGGCATCAACAAACTGGCACGAACCCACAGTACAAAAGTATGTCTGAACTAGGAAAAGAAAATTGAAACGACAAACTACCTCGCTACGGCGAGGTGCAAAACCACAGCCGACACTACTGCTAAGAGAGTCCAAAAACCAGCTCCACTACCAGTTAAAGCTCTGAACCTGAGGCATTACAAAGACAGAACACCTCAACAAGAAGGTACAAGCGGTGGAAGAAAAAGTAAGCAAAAGTAAACAAAGGTAAAAAGGGGTACCAACCCATGACCAAATGTGCTGAAATAAAGCACAGAAGTAAAGTACAAAAATTTAGAGAAATAAAACTTATGTGAATCGTCACGTACAACACGAATCACGCCAGACACCCAAAAGAAAGGGAGGAAGCATGATTAAATCATAAGAAAGAATACACAAAACTTTACTAGTCACCTGTGGTCAACTCTACAAAAAACACAGGCAGGGTGGTCACTTCTCTGGATACACCCTCACAGATATTAAAATCCGTCTAACTGCTGGGGAGACTCAAATACTCTATCATTTCCCGCAGATGCCAAAACCAAGTAGAGTTCCACAAAACACTAATAAAGGAAACACAAACCTCGCGGTCGGTGGATTTGTCCACCAACGCCCGCAACAAGGAAACCCCATGAAATAAATCTCAGGACTTGGCATATCAGATTTTACTCGATATTTCTAGATTAAAGACGCGGTTGATCAACCTCTAGGAGCAATTTATAATCTTAGATAAACTCTAACACGCTCAACAACGATAGATAAGCAATTAAATTTTACTGTTAAAACATTCCAAGAACGACTAAACATACCTAATCAAGATCGAATTTAACATGACATGATCCTATAATTTCAGACGATCAACAAGGAAAAGATTAAACATAAAAATATCTTGGAAGGGCAAAAGTGCTGAAAAATAAAGAACAACTTTACAGTTACCGGAAAACGGACAAGAAGAAAAGAGGGAAACCACCACGTGCCTTGGTTTTACCGGAAAAATTCTCTAAATCACTCCATGTCGAAGATCGGTGCAAAAGAACGCAGAGAAGTCGAAATCTGAACAAAAATGGCCGAAATAGAGGTTAGTGTCAAAAACCCTAATGAGAAAACTCAAGGAATGGGGAAAATAATTCCACGATGGCGTAGCTCTCGGCGAGAGCTTTCCGGATCTATACTCAGTTGAAGATTTTGAGCAACGGAGCACCGTCGGCGGCCACCGGAAGATTAAAGAAAAAGTTTTCTCTCTCTCGCTCACGCCGCTCTAGTTCGGGAGAAAAATTGGAGAAGATGAAGTTGTATTTCTGATTATCTTAAATATAAGAGTATATATATATGTATAAAATGTTGTCTAAAATATAAAAAAACGTATTGTTTATGTATGGGTACGGGAAAATAAGAAATACAGTTCTAGGACATTTTCAAATCGAAAATTGCCCAACATGAAAGTTGTACATATCGTCGAGACAAACAAATTTTATGTTAACCATTTTTCCATAAGACAAAGTTTTGATTCTCAAAATGGCGCCCGAACGTAAATAGGAGTGGACTACTCGAGATGAATAATGGGTACTCAAGAATGAGAGCAGAGTACTCGAGAGGAACGTAAAATACTCTAGAAAAATCAGTAGTACTCGAGAAAAATCAATAGTACTCGAGAAAAAACCAACAGTACGGATTATTTATGAGTGAGTGCGCAGAAATCAAAAATAGAGGCCTATGATGGCTTCAAATCGAAATGTTCCCAACATGAAAGTTGTAGATCTCCTCGAGACGAACAAATTTCATGTTAACCATTTTCCATACGACACCGTTTTGACCCTCAAAATGGCGCCCGAACTCAAAACTGTACTGAGCAACTCGAGATGAAGAAAGGGTACTCGAGAATGAGGTTAAAAACAGGCTACTCGAGAGGCAGAAGATTACTCGAGAAGAAGGAGAATTCACTCGGGAAGAAGCATCAGTACTCGAGAAGAATGAATAGTAGATCACTCGAGAGAAAAGGCAGCACTCGAGAGTAGTAGACGAAAAGAACCGGAATTCACTCGAGAACCAGCCAGCTACTCGAGAATAATACTACAAACAATAAAAAGAACAGTTGCTTTTTGTCCTCCGTGAATAGGGGTTTTTACAAAAATATCCAAAAATTAAACTAGAGATGAAAAGTAAAAGACATTTTTGAATTGTGTTTTAATATTAAAATAATCATTTTTATATATTTTGAACAAGAAAATACGAGTTCAAAACGGAGGCCCAAACACTCTCCAAATTAGACGAAACCCACATAGTAGGCGAACACTGACGCTATGAACCCAATGACAAAGTCAAAACCTAAATCCGACAAGCCATTCCCGAGATATTAATTTTCAAAGTATACGGCAAACATAAATTACACAAAAATTCGGAAAATTGCCGAGGCCCGAATATCGCTCGGATTGCGACGAAACTTTACGAGCAAGTCCAAAATTATTTAACTTAAATTCCAAATGCAAAATTTTCCGATTACGACAAGAATTTGGCCAGCTCGACCGCACGAACGCAAAAATGCCTTAACGACATTGCGTCGTCAACTCGAGGTTAAAAGTAACGCCATGACGTCATAAATACGACGATACCAATTCGAATAAAATCATCGAAAAATCTGGGGCGTTACAGTCACTCCCCCTAAAAAGAAGTTTCGTCCCGGAACTTAACACATATCCAAAACCAAACCAAAAAGAGAAAATCAAACATACTAAAAAACATAGGGACATACCCGAAACTAAGAGAAGAGGTGCGGATGAGATTCCCTCATCGCCGATTCCAATTCCCACGTCACGCTCTCGACGTCTTGATTTCTCCAAAGAATTTTGACCATGGAGATGGTCTTTCTTCGCAACACATGCTCTTGAGATTCCAAAACACGGACATGCACTTCCACATACGAAAGGTTAGGCTGAATCTGGGGCACCGAGTCAAGGACTTGACGACCACTACGAACATACTTCCGCAACTGGCTCACATGGAACACATCATGGACACCAGGGAAGGTAACAAGTAATTCCAGCCTATAAGCTGACACTCCGATGTGCTCAAGAATCCGAGAAGGTCTCACATACCAGGAGTCTAACTTGTGGTTCCTTACAAACCTTTTAACACCTGACATCGGAGAGACTTTCAGGAAAACCAAGTCCCCAACGACAAACTCCAGATCGACCCTTTGTCGATTAGCATACTTCTCATAATTCTCTTGTGCAATACGGAGCTTCTCTCGAATATGAGTTACAGCACCATTAAACTCTCTTCAAAGGCTTCCGGACCTAGCAATGGTCTCCCTCCAACTTCAGCCCAAAACAAAGGAGTCCTACATCGCCTACCATATAAGGCCTCAAACGGGGCCATCTAGAGACTCTCTTGATAACAATTATTGTAAGCAAATTCCATGAGTCTGAGATGCTCATCCCAAGCGCCACTGTGATCCAATATGTAACACCTGATCATATCCTACACGATCTGATTTATCCTTTCCGTATGACCATTTGTCTGTGGATGATATGCGGTGGAATACCTTAAATCGGTACCCAACCCCTCTTGCAAACTCTTCCAAAAGTGAGAGGTAAATCTGGAGTCTAGATCTGATACAATGCTGACAGACACTCCATGTAATCTGATTACATCTTAAAGATATAGCTCAGCTATCTTCTTCATAGAATATCCAATCTTAAATGTCACAAAGTGAGCACACTTGGTCAATCTATCGACTATCACCCAAACAGAATCGTGCCCACGGGGAGACTTCGGTAAACCGGTAATGAAATCCATCAAAATACTCTCCCACTTCCATTGTGGAATATCAAGCGGTGCCAGTTTACCGCCAGGCCTTCGATGACCAGCCTTAATATGCTGGCACGTAAAACATTCTGACACAAACCTTGCTATATCATTCTTCATTCTTGACCACCAAACAATTTGCTTTATATCTTTATATATTTTGGTGGAACCATGATGGTAGGCAACACTGGAACCATGAGCTTTATTAAAAATCTTAGCCCGAATATCACCAAAAGCGGGGATACAAAATCTACCTCGATATTTTAGAGTACCTAACTCGTCCAAAAATAAATCAGGTAATTCACCCCTCTCAGTTCTATTCCGGAGATGCAATAAATCAGGATCATTCTTCTGGTGCACTCTGGTGAGGGAAATCTAAGAGGGCTCTTTTGCTTCCAAACTAGCAGGCACAGTACGACTCCCAACTTCAATGTCCATCAACAAGAACTCTTCCACCAGAGACTGCACCGACAGATTACAGATTTCATTGGTCTTCCTACTCAAAGCATCGGCTACTACATTAGCCTTTCCCGGGTGATACAGGATCTCTACATCATAATCCGCCACATACTCTAACTACCTACACTGGCGCAGATTTAGCTCTTTTTGAGTGAAGACATACTTCAAACTCTTATGGTCTGTATAGATCTTGCACAGCGCATCATACAGTAAATGTCTCCAAAGATTCAGTGCATAAATTATAGTAGCGAACTTTAAATTGTGCGTAGGATTGTTTCTTTCATGAACTTTTAATTGCCTTGATCCATACGCGATCACCTTTCCTTCTTGCATCAGAACACAACCAAGTCCAATGTGTGATGCATCCATATACACAACATACTCAAGTCCTTCAGTAGGCAGAGTTAAAACTGGAGTAGTACACAATCTCTTTTTCAGCTCTTGGAAGGCTTCTTCACACTTATCGCTCCAAATGAACGCGATGTTCTTCTGTGTAAGTCTAGTTAAAGGAGCAGATAACATAGAGAACCCTTCTACGAACCTTCTATAATAACCACCCAGACCTAGAAAGCTCCTAATCTCCTTACGAGTAGAAGGTCACTTCCATTCCATCACAGTAGAAATCTTTGTTGGGTCTACGGAAATATCGTCCTTGCTTACAACATGACCTAGAAAAGACACCTGAGGTAACCAGAATTCACACTTACTCAACTTAGCATAGAGCTTATGCTCCCTCAGGGTAGACAAAACTAAACGCAAGTGTTGAGTTTGCTCCTCAACACTGCGGGAATACACAAGGACGTCATCTATGAACACAATAACAAAATTGTCCAAGAAATTTTTGAACACTCTATTCATTAAATCCATAAATGTAGAGGGTGCATTTGTCAGACCAAAGGACATCACTAAGAACTTAAAATGCCCGTGTCGGGAACGAAAAGCCGTCCGGGGTACATCAGCCTCACGGACTCTCAACTGGTGGTAGCCTGAACGAAGATCAATCTTCGAAAACACAGCGCATCCCCACAACTGATCAAATAGATCATCAATCCGAGGCAACGGATATCGATTCTTCATGGTTACCTTATTTAACTCTCAATAATCTATGCAGAGTCTCATGGAACCATCTTTCTTCTTAACGAACAAAACAGGAGCACCCCACAGAGAAGAACTTGGCCTAATAAAACTGCACTGTAACAACTCATCCATCTGAGTGCGCAAGTCTTCTAACTCACGTAGAGGCATACGATATGGTGCCTTAGCAATAGGGCGAGTACTTGGCTCGAGTTCTATCACAAACTCCACCTCTCTTTTAGGAGGAAGTTTTGGAAGACTATTAGGAAAGACATCTGGAAACTCTCGCACCACCGAGACATTCTCAAGACGTGGTGTAACAAAAGCTGTTTCCAAAGCCGTCAAAGAAATAAGATATGCCTCGCAACTAGACTCTAAAGCTTGACAAGCACGTACCGCAGAAATAAGGAGGGAAACCTTGCCTTGAGAACCATAAACACTCATTGGTTGACCATTATCCATCTTGAAGTCCAACTGCTTAGCCTTGCATTGGATGACTGCATCATACTTGGACAACAAGCTCGTGCCCAAAATCACGTCAAAGTCTGCCAGATCCAATACCATCAGATCCAAAAAAGCTAGAAAATCGCCTAGACAAATAAGGCATCTCTGAACTCCTCAACTTGATATCACCAGATCTCCAGAGGGAAGCTTGACGCTGAAGGAATCTTCTAATTGATCCACGTTCAAACGATGCTTATCTACAAAACTCCGCACCACGAAAGAATGGGTGGCACCCGAATCAAAAAGGACGCGTGCCCACCTATTCTTTAACTTCAACTCCCCTAAAATGTAGCATACATAACTAAACAAACGAAAACTACAACAAACAAAGAGAGTAAAAGTAAAACTAGAATCTAACCTGATATCACTTGGGTAGAGGTCTGAGCTTCGTCTCTTCTCACCACATTTAGCTTTCCTTTCCCTTTGTCCTGGTCTGGTGGCGGCGGCAGAGCTCGAAGCGGGGCAGGGTGCAGTGGGGACTTAGCTTGGGGGCATGAAGTCTTCAGGTTCCCCTTCTGCCCGCACTAGAAGCAAGTCTTTTCCTTCAACCAACAACGACTCTATTAATGACCCTTCCGTTAACAGAATGCGCACACCAGCTCTACCTTAGGTGCGCCTTAGATGGTGAGCACCCGCTGCTGCTTCTGAGTAGCAGCCCTTTTGAAAAACGTTTCGTAAGGGTGGCCAGATCGACCATAGAAGCTACAAATCTCTCCACTTCTCTTTTTCGAAGAAGTGTCGGTTGCCCTAGAACTTCTATCCTCAACACCTTTCCTCGTATCTTTCCTCGCTGGAGCACCTCGATTCTTGGCGTTTTCAATCGCCTCAACCTTCAATGCGGCTTCCACTGCCTCAACATAAACTTCTGCTCTATAAGTGCATGACAACTGTTGGACAACGCTTCTTAGTCCACTAAGGAAACGTTTCACTCTACCCTCATCCGAAGCTACAAAATCGGGAGCAAATCTGCTCAACTTGCTAAACTCAATCTCGTATTCGCTCACCGAGAGTTGTCTCTGCTTCAGATGTAGGAAGTTATTAATAAGACGGTCCTGCTCCACCGAGGGTAGAAACTTTTTCAGCAGCATCTTCTTAAAAGACTCCCAGGAACAGCCTTCCTTCAGACTCTCCCTTTCACGAATCCACCAACTCTTTGTCAGGCCTTTTAACTGATAGGCTGCAATCATTACCTTCTGGGCTTCTAGAATCCCGGAATACGAAAACATCTCTTTGATGGAGATGATCCAATCATCTAAGATCATGAAGTCGGCACTCCTGTCATAGGTGGGAGGTCCCAACCGTTGGAAGTGCGATATGAAATTCATTTCTTGTAGTATCGTCATCAGGGGCACCAGAGGAGTAGGGGTATCAGGCATAGCTTGGCCCAAGGCAGGATCTTGGACTTAGGGTTGCTGTGCGAGAGCGACAGACAACAAAGACTCAATTTGCGATTGCATCGCAACTACTTGTCTTGACAGAGCCACGTTGCTCTAACGCAGACTCTCAATAATTGCCTCACTCTATGCTCCTGACGACTCACCCTCCGAATGGGGAGTCGGCCTCGTCGCAATACGCTTAGCCAGCATTTCTAAAAGAAAACAAATTAACACTCAATTAAAATCCTAGATTACGACTAGGGCAAACAAAACTAGTTCAGACCATACTTAACAGACACTTGCTTATGTTGCAACTTGCTCTGGGATTTTATAATGATGATATGTTCTACTTAGGATGATATCCTATCATCATATTGACTCATGTGCCTATGATATGAATGCATGGATTTTTTACTCTTATTTAAAATCATGTGTGTACATATGTCATCATGCAAATTTTTAGCTTGGCATGTTATGCTTATGTTATGTTATGATATATATGCAGTGTTATGCATCCTAAAAAGGCCTTAATGCATGTTACGAGCGGCGTACACATGAAATATTATGCATCCCATACTACATAACACTGCATGCAATGAAAAAGAAAATGTGCTAATGGGCATTCATGTGGTGAGGTTAGGCATCTCATACTACATAACCCTCACATGTTGCCACCTATGGTGGATCCATATACAAACACATATTATGCATCCCATATAACATAATATGCCTCGTATTCTTCTAATCATGCTTATGGGTGTAGTGTTCATGCTTCAGCCAAGATGTACTGATGACATATCAGTGTGTGTATGATATGACACCAAACAACTAACACTAATAAGGGAAGGTTGCTCGACCAATTTTCAAGCAACCTCCCTCTAATACAACCTGTCACAACCCACATTTTCCTAACAATTAAGCTATATCAGACTAAGGGAAAATTCGCGTCGTGATGCCACGCCGTGCAGGAGATAACTGCAGACGCTCAAGAAAGACTCCACACTCTATAGTTTTAAAATAAAAACATATGTTATTATGAATTAAATCCAGTTTAATTTGAGAAGATAGCCGTATCCCTCGGCTAAGTGGATCATCTAGTCCACCATTCAAAATATAGTTATACGCTTGCGGAAGATACTTGTTTAAATTGACTCTAACATCCTATATGAGTATAAATGTCCCAGAGGAACAACTCATGCTATGCAACTTTAGATTTATAATAAGTATATGAAAAAGTCTTTACGCTAACAAGAAAGTAGTGACTTGGTTTTGAAAGAGATTGCATGTATGCTTTACTAATAATAGGTTTTTATAAGCTTAAAAATATCTAACATGCAGCCCTATCAATAAATCATTCCAGAGAGCAAGTAATCTGAATCAAGAAAAAAGGATACATAAACAACTAGCAAGTGTCAAAATCAACAACTCTGTGGGCGTCAACAAACTGACACGAACCCACAGTACAAAAGTATGTATGAACTAGGAAAAGAAAACTGAAATGACAAACTACCTCGCTACGGCGAGGTGCAAAACCACAGCCGACACTACTGCTAAGAGAGTCCAAAAACTAGCTCCACTACCTGCTAAAGCTCTGAACCTGAGGCATTCCAAAGACAGAACACCTCAGCAAGAAGGTACAAGCGGTGATAGAAAAAGTAAGCAAAAGTAAACAATGGTCAAAAGGGGTACCAACCCAAGACCAAATGTGCTGAAGTAAAGCACATAAGTAATGTACAAAAATTTAAAGAAATAGAACTTACGTGAATCGTCACGTACAACACGAATCACGCCAGACACCCAAAAGAAAGGGAGGAAGCATGATTAAATCATAAGAAAGAATACACAAAACTTTACTAGTCACCTGTGGTCAACTATACCAAAAACACAGGCAGGGTGGTCACTTCTCTGGATACACCTCACAGATATTAAAATCCATCTAACTGCCGTGGAGACTCAAATACTATCATTTCCCGCAGACGCCCAACCAGGTAGAGTTCCACAAGGTACTAATAAAGGAAACACATACCTTGCGGTCGGTGGATTTGTCCACTAACGCCCGCAATAAGGAAACCCCATGAAATAAATCTCAGCACTTGGCACATCGGATTTTACTCGACATTTCTAGATTAAAGACGTGGTTGATCAACCTCTAGGAGCGATTTACAATCCTAGATAAACTCAAACACGCTCAACAACGATAGATAAAAAATTAAATTTTACCGTTAAAACATTCCAAGAACGACTAAACATACCTAATCAAGATCGAATTTAACATGACATGATCCTATAATTTCAGACGATCAACAAGGAAAAGATTAAACATAGAAATATCTTGGAAGGACAAAAGTGCTGAAAATTAAAGAACAACTTTATAGTTACCGGAAAACGGATAAGAAGAAAAGAGGGAAACCACTACTTGCCTTGGTTTTACCCGAAAAGGTCTCCAAATCACTCCACGTCGAAGATCGGGGCAAAAGAACGAGGGAGAAGTCAAAATCTGAACAAAAATGACCGAAATAGATGTTAGGGACGAAAAACCATAACGAGAAAACTCAAGGAATGGTGAAAATAATACCACGATGGCGTAGCTCTCGCCGAGAGCTTTCCGGATCTATACTCGGTTGAAGACTTCGAGCACCGGAGCACCGTCAGCGACCACCGGAAGATTCACGAAAATTTTTTCTCTCTTTCGCTCACGCCGCTCTGGTTCGGGAGAAAAATCGGAGAAGTTGAAGTTGTATTTCTGATTATCTTAAATATAAGAGTATATATATATATATATATATATATATATATATATATATATATATATATATATATATATATATATATAAAACGTATTGTTTATGATTGGGTACGGGAAAATCAAAAATAAAGGTCTAGGATGACTTCAAATCGAAAAGTGCCCAACATAAAAGTTGTAGATCTCGTCGATACAAACAAATTTTATGTTAATCATTTTTTCCTACGACACCGTTTTGATTTTCAAAATGGCGCTCGAACGTAACATCAGTGGACTACTAGAGATGAATAATGGGTACTCAAGAATGAGAGCAGAGTACTCGAGAGGAACGTAAAATACTCAAGAAAAAACAATAGTACTCGAGAAAAATCAATAGTATTCGAGAAAAATCAATAGTACTTGAGAAAAATCTATAGTACTCGAGAAAAAACCAACAGTACGGATTATTTATGAGTGGGTGCGCGGAAATCAAAAATAGAGGTCTAGGATGGCTTGAAATCGAAATGTGCCCAACATGAAAGTTGTAGATCTCGTTGAGACGAAATAATTTCATGTTAACAATTTTTCCATACGACACCGTTTTGACCCTCCAAATGATTCCTGAACTCAAACTGTACAAAGCAACTCGAGATGAACAAAGGGTACTCGAGAATGAGGTTAAAAACAGGCTACTCGAGAGGCAGAAGATTAATCCAGAAGAAGGAGAATTCACTCGAGAAGAAGCATCAGTACTCGAGAAGAATGAACAGTAGATCACTTTAGAGAAAAGGCAGCACTCGAGAGTAGTAGATGAAAAGAACCGGAATTCACTCGAGAACCAGCCTGCTACTCGAGAAGAATACTGCAAACAATTAAAAGAACGGTTGCTTTTTGTCCTTCGTGAATAGTGGTTTTTACAAAAATATCCAAACATTAAACTATAGAGATGAATAGTAAAAGACATTTTTGAGTAGTGCTTTAATATTAAAATAATCATTTTTATATTTTTTGAACAAGAAAACACGAGTTCAAAACGGAGGCCCAAACGCGCTCCGAATTAGACGAAACCCACATCGTAGGCGAACACTGATGCTATGAACCAAACGAAGAAGTCAAAACCTAAATCCGACGAGCAATACCCGAGATATTAATTTTCAAAGTATACGGCGAACATAAATTACACAAAACTTCGGAAAATCGCCGAGCACCGAATATCGCTCGGATTGCGACGAAACTTGACGAGCAAGTCCAAAATTATTCAACTTAAATTCCAAATGCAAAATTTTCCGATTATGATAAGAATTTGGCCAATTCGATCGCACGGACGCGAAAATACTTTAATGGCGTTGCGCCGTCAACTCGACGTTAAAAGTAACGTCATGACGTCATAAATACGACGATACCAATTCGAATAAAATCATCGAAAAATCGGGGGCGTTACACCTGACGCCAAGGTAAAGGGACAGATCTTCCCCCTCCTTCGGTCCCTAGAGCAGAGGGGCCTGGGTCAGCTGCCTCTTTAAGGTTTCGAATGCCTCCTTGCACTCCTCAGACCATTCAAACTTCTGATTTCCCCTCAGCGCTTTGAAGAAGGGGGAGCACTTCTCTCCTGCCCGAGAGAGGAACCTACTCAACCCTGCCAACTTCCCCGTCATCCGCTGGACCTCCTTGGCGTTCCGAGGTGATCCAAACTCCATATTGGCCCTTACCTTATCATGGTTAGGCTTTACACCTGCGGGAGTAAGGATATCGCCTAATAACTTACCCCTTCTTGCCCCCAAGACACACTTCAAGGGGTTCATCCTCATTTTGTGTTTTCGCAGGGTGCAGAAGGTCTCTTCCATGTCCTGGAGGTGAGGGTCAACATCCTAACTCTTGATCATGAGATCATCTACGTACACCTCCAAGTTCCTCCCCTTCTGCTCCCGGAAGACCCGGTCCATCATCCTCTGATACGTTGCCCTTGCATTTTTTCGCCCAAAAGGCATCATCTTGTAGCAGTAACACCCATCCCCAATGATGAAGGAGACATCTTTAATATCGGGTGAGTTTATCCTTATCGGATGAGAACCTGAAAAAACATCTAGAAAAAACATTACAGAAAAACCAACGGATGAGTCAACAAGTGCGTCGATCCGAGGCAAGGGTTAACAATCTTTAGGACATGATTTATTTAACAAAGAAAAATCAACACACATCCTCCACTGGCCATCTCCTTTTTTTACCATTACAACTTGGAGTCCAAGCCAGGGTATTGGATTTTGGACAAGAACCTGACCTCGAGGAGCTTCGCCACCTCCTCTCTGATGGGCTCGGCTAGCTTATCCACGGTAGACCTCTTCTTTTGCTTAATAGGGTGAGCCTCTGGATCTAGGTTGAGACGGTGGCAGGAAACATCCGCATTGATCCCGACATGTCGGTCACGCTCCACGCAAAGATGTCGGCATTCTTCTGGATGCACTCCAGCATCCTCCCCTGGTCCTCCGGGCTCAACCCCCCGCTGATGCGCACCTTCTCCACTCGGCCCTCATGGGTTAGAACCTCTATATCTACCACCTCCTCCAAAGCCTCCAGCCGAGACTGCTCCTCCCACTCGCTGGCAGCCCCCTCACTTGGGACTGGAACTTCTTACACAGCTTCCTCTGTGAACATCACCTCAGCCGGCTCCTCCAGAACTTCCTCCACTACCTCGACCCAGGCGCGGATCTCCGCCTCCTTTACCTCCATCTCCTTATCTCCCTCTTCAGCCTCCTTCCTGGACTCTTCCTCCATCCTCCTCTCCATCTCCTCGGCTCGCTCTTGCATGGAGATGGAGTTCACCACCGTCACGTAACATTCACTTGCTACCTTGGGATGTCCCCGGACCCAGACCTGGATGCCCTCACCATTGAAATTCAGGAACTGATGGAAGGAAGAGGGCACACAATGGAAGGCGCTGATGAGTGGTCGACCGAAGATTGCATTGTAACTACTAGGGGCGTCTGTGATGACGAACCTGCAATTTCAGGACAGTCCCCCCCCAGTGTGACTTGAAGTCCCACTTCTCCTTCCACCTCCTTCCTCTCCCCGGAGAATCCAAACAGAGGCCCATCCTTGGACAACACCTTACTGGACTCCAACTTCATAGCGTAAAATGCCTTCTTGAAGACGATGTTGACCGAGCTCTCGTTATCAATGAGGATCCGCGAGACAGAAAAATTTTCGACCGCGGCCTTGATGACCAGCGCGTCGGAAAATGGATCTTCATGATCTAGCATGTCCTTCATTGAGAAGGTGATCGTATCTTATGGCGGTGGAGCTAGAGACGTCGAAGTGACGCTCTGATGGTACATAGTATGGAGGCTAACCTTATAGGTGGCCTCAACTCCCACTCCCCCGTGGATCACCCAGATCCCTCCGTGACCTCAAAAATCGGCCCAGTCCTCGCACATGTCCTCCTCTACCCTGGGTTTGATTTCCTTAATCTGCACTTCCTGGCGGGGTTGTTGTTGCTACTCCCTGTTTCCCATCATCTTGAGGAACTCCGGGCACGTGGCCGTATCATGGCCCTCCTCCTGATGGAGTCACAATAGGATAGCTCCGCCCTTCTTCCTTTCCTCCTTATTTGTGGACTCTTCTCCTCCTCCACAAGGCTATTGCCATAGCCTGATGTTGATCGGGGAGAGGAGGCCTCTGGCCCTGCCTCCAGCCTGGAGGGTTGAACTCACCTCGGCCACCCTAGCGATTGTCTCCTCCATAGAAACCTCTCCTCAGCCCTTGGTCTTTCCATTATTGCTGCCTCCAGCCTAGCCAATTGTTTGGCTCCTAGTGGCCCCACTTCGGCTACTGCTGCTGCTTCTCCCTCTGCCTGGGCTCGGGACTCCGCACCTCCTAGACCTTTCCACCTCTCGGCTCCTCCTCCATGGACTACTTGGCCAACTTCCTCGCAAACTCGTGGTTTGATGCCTCCCCGTCGACTTCCCTTGTTGTCCTCTCCATCAGCTCCTCAAAGGAGAGAGGCGGCACCCTCTTCAGATCCATCCTGAAGAATCCCTACTGCCGCCCCAGGGTGAAGGCAAACATCAAAGTATGCCCTGGCATCTCCTGGACCTGGAGGACCTGAAGAATCCCTACTACCTCCCCAGGATTCAGACTCTTTCTTTCACTTCTTAGAAGTGGTGAACCTCAGCATGAATCCCCGGTTTAGGTCGTCAAAACAGTAGATGGAACTGGCTGGAAGTTGGTGGAACCAATCTCTTTCCTTCTCCTTGAGGGTGATGGTGAAGAGTCTGCACTTGAACGCATCTGACATCTGCCAAATCGAGACTATATCCTCAAACCACTAGATGTGTTGAACCGGGTCATCCTTCCCGGTGGAGTAGAACATCTCTGGCTCTCGAAACCCCTCTAGAACTGGGGCGGATGAAACAAACTCACTGAAGGGACGGCCTCCCCCTGTTGGGCGAGCCGGGTGATCTCGCATGTCGATCTAGTTAACTCTACCTACACTCGCCGAGCCGGGGAATAGAACTAGCCCCAGCAGATCTCGTTCCCTCCCCTCCTCTACAACCTTCTTCCCAGGTTATCTATTGGTGGTGTTCTTGCCCAGGGCTGGCGCTGTGACAACTGAGACCGCTGGCATAGAGCACTCAGTACGCATGTTGAGTGCGAACAAGACGAGATTTCACATCTCTTGTCGGAAATTCCCGAACATCCCGGGGGTGGCGAGTTGTGGGAGAGGTGGCGAGTCAGCCCTGCCAGAACCTTGCCCCTCGTCTCCAGTCATCAAACTCATAGAAGATTTTCAGTGCTGATCACTCTCCACACTCACCGCACCAAAAATATTGAAACTGATAACCTGCTTTTGTAGAGTTTGAACCCTTGGGGAATGGGTGATCGCACACTTACTTCTCCTCACAAGCTTAAATGACCAAAAACTTAGAACCGAAAATGGACCCAAGGCTCCAGCACGGAGGTCCCACCACACACCCGGAAGATCTTAGAGTGTTTCCCCTCCTTAGGCAAGTGCTGATCTAAGGATACCTCAGAAAGTGCTAGAAGATCAGAGAACAAGTAAGCATGCCTCTAAAGTACCCCTTTGGGTCTATTTATAGTTTTTAACAACCTGGCATGCAAATAGCGTACCTCCACTATTCCAAATGGCTATATTAAGCCCAATTGGTTCTACCAACATCCAATCTCCCTATTCTAAATGGCTATATGCAGCCCTACAAGGGCACTAAGGTAATTTCATCTCTGGACCCTACTTGGCGAGTGGTCTATGGGAGCACCACTCGCCCAAAGGGGCGAGTGTTGGGGAAGCCAGACACTCACCTCCTCGACACCCCACTGGGCGAGTGGTTCGTGGGGGCACCACTCGCCTAAAAGGGGCAAATGCTGGGGGAAGCCAGGCACTCACCTCCGTGGCACCCCTCTATGGATGATTCTGTAAGGGTCCTGCACTATACAATGCCAAGGAAAAGAAGACGCTGAATACACTCATCTCCACTCAATGCCAAGGAGCAGAAGGACCACTCAACACCAAGGAGAAGAAGGAATTGAATGCACTCGGCTCCAATTAATGCCAAGGAGCGGAAGGCTTTAAGTGCACTCAGCTCCACTCAATACCAAGGAGCAGAAGGGTGACTCAGTGCTAAGGAGCAGAAGGCGTTGAGTGCACTCGGCTCCACTCAATGTCAAGGAGCAGAAAGATTTTAGTGGAATCGACTCCACTAAACGACAAGGAGCAAAAGGCTTTGAGTGCACTCGACTCCACTCAACGCCAAGGAGAAAAAGGTGTTGAGTGCACTCGGCAAACTATGGAAGGGTCTCGCTCCTGGATATCCCGCGAAGTAAAGGTCCCTGGGGGGGGAGACCCACTCATTTAATACGGGGTTGCGCACATGTGGACTTATGGTTTTGCCTGGGAATCCATTTAAAATTCTTCCCTAGCCTAAGAGCTGTCCTAGGAGAACGACCATACAAGGAGCTACAATGCTCCAACTTGCACGTTTAGGGTGTCAAAATAAAGATAAGACCTAGGGATAAATTTTTTATGTTGAAAGTTTCCTCTGAATATGTGTCTACAAGGCCTCAAATTAACATGCATGTGACTGTTTAACATGTGACTGAATATAACATTTAATAATAATAATACTATGGTTTGATTAATTCAAAAAATGAGCGGCATCGGGTTATCTTCCCCGATAGCCAACACCCATTATTGATCCCGCCTGTAGCATTTTGATCCCTTGATTCCAACCACCTGGGCTACCTCCACCGCCGTCGATTGTCACTACCACCTCTGTTAAGGTGGTGGAAAGCGTTTCCCGGCGATATGGCCGCCGGAGGCAGCTCCTCTAGCGAACTCGAGCAAAAAGAAAAGCTCGAAATTTTCTCATATTCCTCTCATGACATCGGGCTCAATTGAGCCCGATTTCTCTCCTAAAAGATCTAGAAGACTAGCAAAGAGGAAGGGGAGGAGAAACGGACCTGGATGCGAGCTTGGCGGTGGGTGCGGTAGTGGTGAGCCATGGCCGACGACTGCTCCGTTGATCAAACTCGATCCCTTGTTTGTCCAGCAGAAGCTTAACTCCAGGAGACGTTTCCCACTCCTCTGGCTCATTGATGGTGACGACAGGTATACAACCCGTATTCGTCGAGGATGGGTCCTACCACAGCCAGGTCAGCCGAAGTCAAGGTCAACAAGTCAAGATAGAAGTCAAAGACAGCGCGCAAGCCTGTAGAAGGTCCTGGTGAGTATGGCGAGCTACCCTCGCATAGTCGCCGGGTAGGCGACTAGGCAAGATACTCTCCTAGCCTGTGCGCGTTCCGGCTTGGAAGTCGCCTAGTCGCCAGGGGGTGGGATATAAATATGACCCCCCTCTCTTTGGTTTTCACTAAAAATAGGACCCCGGGGGTACGAGGAGAGGCACTGGAAATCCTCTACAGGATACTCACGAGTTCTTCTTTTCGGATACTAGCTGGACCTTGAGATTCCTTTTCCTTAGAGACTAGGCCGCGACCTTGCGACTGGTTTGCCAGCTAGTCTACCTCGTACTCTGCTCGGCCATTTTAGTTGTGGAGGGGTTGCTTCTTCCAAACATCCAGGTACGTGGTGGGACCTTCCTGCCGCAGCATCCGGGGTCCTGTTTGTTACCGCCGTTCTTTGTCTTTGTCATCCTAGCCGTCTGGCCTTACATCTAAACCGGTAACCTTAGGCGGCCTTGATCTGAATCCTGAGATCGGGGAATTTTCCTGGCTTCAACAGCGGGCTTGATAAGAAATTGGAGTGACAGCTAGGGTTTCTCGTTTCTTCCCTTTTATAAGAAGAATTAGGGTTTAAGTTGCTTGCCACGTGTGACCATAGTATTGGACTGCCAATCATTGCTTAAAATAGGTCTTCTTGAGAAGATCAATGTATTAAATAGGTCTTGTTGAAAAGATCGGGTTTAAATGATCCATCAATGCTTATCCCAAAAAACTCGGTTCAGGCTGTACATATAAACGCACTTGACGCTTCGTCGAATGACATCGAGTTCACTCAACGCACTCGACGCTACGTCGAATGGAGTCGAATTAACTCAACGCACTCGACGCTTCGTCGAATGGCGTCGAGTTCACTAAATGCACTCCACGCTTCGTCGAATGGCGTCGAGTTCACTCAACGCACTCGACGCTTCGTTGAATGACATCGAGATCACTCAACGCACTCGACGCTTCGTCGAATGGCGTCGTGTTCACTCAACGCCTGTTGAATCCAGAACATTTTTCTGTTAAAGTAGAATGGCGTTGAGACCACTCAACGCACTCGACGCTTCATCGAATGGTATTTTGTTTACTCGACGCCTGCTGAATCCAGAACATTTTTCTGTTAAAGTAGAATGACGTTGAGACCACTCGACACACTTGACGCTTCGTCGAATGGCGTCGTGTTCACTCGACGTCTGTTGAATCCAGAACATTTTCTGTTAAAGTAGAATGGCGTGGAGACCACTCAACGCACTCGACGCTTCCTCGAATGGCGTTGTGTTCACTCGACGCCTGTTGAATCCAGAACATTTTTCTGTTAAAGTAGAATGGCGTTGAGACCACTCAACGCACTCGACGCTTCATCGAATGGCGTTGTGTTCACTCGACGCCTGTTGAATCCAGAACATTTTTCTGTTAAAGTAGAATGGCGTTGAGACCACTCAACGCACTCGACGTTTCGTCGAATGGCATCGTGTTCACTCGACGTCTGTTGAATCCAGAACAATTTTCTTTTAAAGTAGAATGGCGTTGAGACCACTCAACGCACTCGACGCTTCATTAAAGGGCGCTGTGTTCACTCGACGCCTGTTGAATCCAGAACATTTTTCTGTTAAAGTATAATGACATTGAGACCACTCAACACACTCGACGTTTCGTCGAATGGCGTCGTGTTCACTCGACGCCTGTTGAATCCAGAACATTTTTCTGTTAAAGTAGAATGACGTTGAGACCTCTCAACGCACTCGATGCTTCAACGAATGACATCGAGTTCACTCAACGCACTCGACGCTTCGTCGAATGGTGTCGAGTTCACACAACGCACTCGATGCTTCGTCGAATGGCGTCGTGTTCACTCGATGTCTGTTGAATCCAAAACATTTTTCTAAGTTAGAGTTGATTGAACCCTATAATGGGTCCTATGTGAATCCAGCCTAACTCCTTGTGTCAAACCTAGCCTAACTCATTCACCCACCACATGTCTTATCCTAATCTAAGTTAAGGAGTCTGAAAGAAAATGTGATGTTACAAGATGAATGAGGAGGATTGTGAAAGAATGGAATTGGGAAGAAGAAGAGTTGGTGATGGAGAAATGAACAGGAATAATAATAATAAAGGCTTCTTTTTATATATATTATTCAAGTGCATGCATATAGGAGTGTGGCGGGTAATTTGGAGTCAATACATTAATATGTAATGGAGAGGTGAATATTAATTAATACGAATATGAGGGGGTCATGAGTTCGGCCAAGAGGAAGAGTTAATGTGGAATTAGGAAGTGGGGTGGCAGCAAGAGAGATGAAACGATATTCATAAAATAAAAGTGGTTATTGTAAGGGAAATGAAGGTGGGGATATTTATTTTGAATTCATTTTACCGGACTATAGCATTTAATTTAGGATCTGTTCGTTTTAACAACATTGATATTGAAGTATTGGCTTTCAATCCAATATCAGTACACATGAGAAATGACATTGAGGTTAACTCCAATTCATTTGTTCGGCCACATGATGACTTTCTGTCATAGGAATTGATATTAATCACTTTTTATTATTCGTTTGCAGAAAAATTTTCAATCATAAGAATTGACATTTGTCAATGCTCTCAATTAAAAATAGCATACGCGGATTTTTTGTCCGACATCAATTTATCGTCCCAACCTGATTTTTTTGTCATGACATGATATTTTTGCCCGGACTAAAATTTTTCGCCCAGAAAGCGAAATTTTTCGTCCGGATGCGATTTTTTCGCCGAGACGTAGTTTTTCACACTGACGCGATTTTTCCACCCTGACGCATTTTTTTCGCTCGGACGCTACTTTTTCGCCCGGACGCGATTTTTGGCCCGAACGCGACTTTTTCGCCCGGACACGATTATTTTCGCCCGGACGTGATTTTTTCGCTCCGACGCGTTTTTTCGCCCGTGGGCGTTACTTCGCTCTGACGCGATTTTTTCGCCCAGACGCGATTTTTTCGCCCGGACTCGACTTTTTCGCCCGGACGCCATTTTTACACCCGGACGCGATTTTTTCGCTCTGAGGTGATTTTTTCGCCCCGATATGAAAAAATCATACATGGGCAAAAACATTGTGTCCGGGCGAAAAAATTGCGTCCGGACGAAGAAATCGCGTGGCCGCGAAAAAATCGCGTCCGGCCGAATAAATCGTGTTTGGGCAAAAAATTCGTGTCCGAACGAAAAATTAGCGTTCAGGCAAAAAAATTGCGCCCGGGTGAAAAAATCGCGCACGAGCGAAGAAATCGCGTCCGAGTGAAGAAAATGTCCACGGGCAAAAAAAACGCATCGGGGCGAAAAAAATCGTGTAGGGCAAAAAAATCGTGTCCCGTCGAGAAAATTTGCGCCCGGGCGAAAAAACGAGTCGGGGCAGACGTAAAAATCGCGTCCGGGCGAAAAAATCGCTTGCCTGAAGCGAAAAAAGCGCGTCCGGGCAAAAAAAGCGCGCCCGGGCGAAAAAATCTCGCTCGGGCGAAAAAAGCGCGACCGGGCAAAAAAACACCCCCTATCGAAAAAATCGCGCTCGGGCGAAAAAAAGCACATCAGGGCGAAAAAATCGCGCCCGGCCGAAAAATTCACGTCGTAAACAAAATATCTCGTCGGTGTAAAAAAGTCTCGTCCGGCCAAAAAAATTGTGTCTGGTCCGAAAAAATCACATTTATGCAGAAAAAATTACTCTTCTTTTGAAAAATCGATGCTGGCAATCTGAATATCCACACTTGGAGATAGACATTGAACCAATGAGTTTTTAGTTTTTGATGAATATCGACAACTTTCCCACCATAAAGCAATTCCACTCTACAATTGTTTATACAAACAACGAAAGTGACTTTCATTTTTTTTCAAATCCAATACTTTAATATCAATGTCGTTGAAACGAACGTACCATTAGAGAATATAAGGACGTGAGATGTTTGGCTGCAGCATTTTAAAATGCGCGTGAAGAGGCATGGGCTTCATTTAAATCAATAGCATGAGGCTAATGATGGCATGAGTGCATGAACCGACATCAATGAAGTGGTAGGTTGTAGCATGGGCAGTTTGCATGAGGAGATAATTGGATAATATTTGAATTAAAATGTTTCACATGAATTTGCCAAGGGGTGGCGTTATTTAAATGATGATGAAATATGAAATGTTTCGGCTGAATGGAGGAGTGGAGGATTTAATGTCAACCAATATAGCAACAGTTTATGGAAGAGGAGTTGTTCATCTGTAGAGTTTGGTGAAGTTTGGGTTCCTTATTATGGAGAAATAAATGAATAGGAGATGAGGCGGTGTGAGATATATCAAGAATTGCAGCATTTTAAGTGAGATTAGTTTGTATGGGATTAATCACGTAGACTTGCATGGGTGTTGAAATGAAGGAGAAGGGTGAGTTATTGAAGGTGGTGACAATGGGGTGACATTTGCATGGAGCTTGAAGGTGGCCGTAGCATGAACGGGTGAGTTCAGCACGGGTGAGGGTAGCAGCTTGATATTGTCGTGACTAGAGCTGGATCGTCGTGAAAACTTGAGAATATCGTCATGACAACATGAATTTCTTGCTTTGGATGAGTGTAGCTCGAGCGGGCGTGACAGCTTCGTCGAATATTTCATTTTTTCCAACATCATGATTGCAGTCCCTGTTAGTGTTACCATTGTGATGGAAGTTGTCAAATAGGTAGTATCACTGCCAATGCAATATAAGCATATGAGGTCACACATAAGATTATTGGAGAAGTTGGAAAGGTTTTTGTTGGCATTGATCATATGTGATATGAGTGAAAAAGTCAAGCCTGTGACATTTTGGATTTGGAGATTTTAACCCAGGAACTATATTGTGTATATAGATGACCAGGTAAATCATCGAGAAGTGTCTTGACGCTTTATGGATCGTTCTATCGGATTTGTCGAATGACTCTAAGTAAAATTAGTCGAATTGTCACTTGTTATTCTGCCGAATCGATTTGAATTCATCAAAATGTCTGGTCATCTCGACGAATTGGTCTGGGATTCGTCGTATATACTCGTGTTATCTCGACAATTGGACTTGGATTCGTCGAGTGTTCTCTTGATATTTCGATGAATTGGTCAGTCTGAATTCGTCGAGTATTAATGTGTTATCTCAACGAACGGATACTTGATTAGTTGAATATATGCATGTCATCTCGACGAATGCTGTTAACTCCAGTTTAATTCAGTAAGTCTGTTTTTGGCCTGGTCTGCGGGTATTAGCAGTTTCAGTATATATATATATATATATATATATATATATATATATATATATATATATATATATAACCTAATCAATTCGAAATCGTGACTGCGACTTCTTCTTCCCCCAATGGAACTTTTCTGAAACGTTGAAGTAGCGGCCGACGATCCATTGCCGCAGACAACTCCGACTCATTGCCGTCACAGAAAATTGTTTCCTAAGCTTTGTCTTCATCACCGCCCCTCTCCTTTAACGGATCTAGTAGTCCGTGGAGACGTTGAGGTCATTCCTTCTTCCAACCTAGATCTTGTGTGATAAGAGTCTAAGTGTTCTTCTTGCTCGTTTGGATACTCGTAGAGGCGTGGATATTTTTCTACACTCGAAACTCTTGTCGTAAGTGTTCGTTGGACTTCCTTGGAGCATCTTGGTTGAGTAGTGACTCAATCCAGCTAAGGTATACTTTTATTCAAAATTATTTTACTTCTTGATAAATGATTATCACAAGATCCATTTATCTTTGGGTTTCTTGATTATTTATTCCACTGTGCATATGTGATGTGCATCACACTTAGATACCCAACAATGGTATTAGAGGCAGGTTCGACAATGATCATTGTTTCAAGAGTTGCTAAATCTAGTGTGTGTAGATCTTGAAATTTAAAAGAGTTCTGAATGCCCAAATTTAGTCCTAGAGCATCAATTGTTGATGGAATTTTATGAGAAATCGGCGGTAGTTTTCAAAAAAATAGTTGGGGTGCTGCCTTGCACCCCGTAGGGGCTCTGCCCCTAAGACCCCACCAAGGGCGCAGCTCCTTGGAACCCTGCCAGGAACGCATGTGATTTCATTATGATGTCTTTGTTTCTCCTTAACCGTAACCGTCCTTCTTGTTGGTTTGTGAAACTAAGTGTGTTAGATTTTGAATCTCACATAGAGGGACGAGTTTGTCTAATGTGTAAGTGGAGTTGGTGTTGCTCATGTCCATTGCATGTAAATATGAAGATTTAGATGAGTTTCAGATTTTCAGATTTAGCCCAGTTCGTCAAATGTTGATATTTTTCCCTTGTGCACATTTGTGATGTATTTTGATTGTGAGTGTTGTTAGTATTTTGTGAATGTGCACATTGGTTAATTGATAACCATGATTAAATGTTAATCAATTATTTAAAAATCCCTTATGCAATATTAAGTGTTTGGATGCCTTTCAATGGATGACACTCTTCCCGCCTCGATCGATGAAGTGTGGGCTTGTTAAAACAAGGTTCATTAATTTATCTTGGTAAGTGTGCGAGTGGATAATTGTGATATCCCATTGTCGACATCGGGTCAAACTTAACTGGGTGACCTCAAAATTTGAGTGCTCAGAGGCATAGGTTGTCATTCACCATATGATGGATGCGAATAAAGAGTTATTCACCAACCATACAAGAGTTGTGTGATGATGCAATCGACAAGCGTTGCCTATGTAAATAACTACATTGTGAGAGAAAAGTCAAGGCTGACTCATGGTGTTGGTGAAATACAGATCTTGTCCACTAAGAGAGCAGCTCACATAAACTCTCTGAATTGATATCGAGGGTTATCAGTTTGATTAAAATAGTCGGAGTAATTTTAATTAAAGTCCTAATTGAAATAAAAAATGTATTTTCAAATGTAGTAATGAGTTTCCTTTGCATAAATTCTTGTAGAATTTCACTGGCAAGTGGATCTCATTCCACCCTATCCCTCAGAGCTATCTTTGAGAAGGAGAAACTGAGAGGGATAAATTATCTGGACTGGTATAGAAATCTGAGAATTGTTCTCAGGCAAGAGCGTAATCTCTTTGTCTTGGAATAGGATTCCCCTGAAGAGCCAATCGGGAATGTGTCCCGAGCTGATAAAGATGCTTATAAGAAGTATCAAGATGACTCCTTGGATGTCGAAAGCCTCATGCTCGCCACCATAAACTCTGAGCTTTTGAAGAAACATGAGAACATGAGTTGTAAGGAGATTGACGAGCACCTTAATAAAATGTTTCAATGGCAAGCTCGCCAATAAAGGTTTGACATCACCAAGGCATTATTTCAGTATAAGATGGGAGCTCGAGACCTAGTAGGGACTCACATACTCAAGATGATTGGGTATATAGAGAACCTTGAAAGACTAGGTTTTCCTCTGGGCCAAGAGTTGGTTATAGACATGATCCTACAATCATTGCCGCACAGTTACGAGCAGTTTGTCTTAAATTACAATATGAATGAAATTGACAAGACTCTGCCCGAGCTCCAAGGCATATTAAGAACTGTCGAGATTAACACGAAGAAGGTCAATCCTATTAGCCCCGTACTGATGGTACATAAAGGCAATACCAAGGGTTTCAAGAAGACTAAGGTTGGACCTAAGTCATCTCTTGTGCCCAAGTCTTCAACATTGAAGAAGAAAGGCTTGATGAAGGAAGGAAAATGCCACCACTATGGTAAGACTGGTCATTGGAGAAGGAACTGTCCTTCTTATATTGAGGGTTTGCAGAAATTGATGGGAGGTATGACTTCCGCTTCAAATATCTATATTATTGAGATAAACCTTTTTGCTCCTTCATCCTGAGTATTGGATACCAAATATGTTTCTCACATTTGTATATATTTGTAGGAATAGGGAAGGAGAAGAATGGTGAATAAAGGGGAGGTGTGTCACAACCCGCATTTTCTCCGAATTAAGAATTATCAGAGTAAGAGAAAACACGCGTCGTGATGCCACGTCAAGCAGGGGATAACTGCTGACGCTCAGGCAAAACCAACTACCAACTTAATGAAAGAAAAATCATGTGATTAATGAATAGAAAATCAGTTATATCTTAGAGACCGTATCCCTCGGCTCAGTGGATCACCTAGTCCACAAAAGAAAAACTATATTAATACGCTGCGGAAAAATACTTTATTTAGGTTTAACATCCTAAGGAGCGCATAAGGGTTCTATGAGAACCACTCATGCTATGCAAGACCCTATATTTAATTTATATAATATATAAAAAAGCGGACTTTATACGTGATTTGGAAAATAGTGAATACGTCTTATAAAACATGCTGATCATGAGTTTTATTTATAATAATAATTATAGTTTAAAAATAACTAGCAACCTAGCATAAAACCTTCTCAGAGCAAGTAGACTATCTCCAGAAAATGGTAGCAGCAATAGTATATATCTAGTACAAGGTAAAAACTACCAGTGGGCGCCAACAACCTGACACGAACCCACTAGCACAAATATATGTCTGTAAGAAAGTACTGAAAACAACCTCACTAACAAGGAAAACAGAACTCCAAAGTCCGGAAGTCCACCAACAACACCACCTCCAACTAGCCACCAGACTGGCTACAGCTCAGAACCTGGGGTATTCCAAAAGAAAACAGAATACCTCAGCAAGCTAAACAAAGAAAAACTGCATGAAAGAGTCAACCAAAGGACAAAGTAACAGAAAAACATGCAGTAGAAAGAGTCACAACTGTCCAAAACAGGACAACAAGAAATGCACAACGTGCAAAGCAACAGCAACGACCCAGCCCAGGAACCACATCCTGCAGGGCCTACTAGGCTGCCAAGAGCCAGAATGCTGCAAACTACTAAAGAAGAAACTTCTAACACCCTAAATTGTGGGAAGTGATAGTAGCAAAAACAACAACGAGGAACCGGATCGAAGGCAAACGCAGTCCCCCAATCCACCATGTCCAAGTCAAAAGCTCGAGGGTCAACACGTGAAAACACAAGGGACCTTCCACCCGACATGCCCAGCCCGTACCTGGAGCATGAAAAAAAACATGGGTGGCCTTGGCTATATCACACAACTCCACCCCCATAAAGAGCTACAACCACCACTACTAACCACGACCCACGATTCGGCCTTTAGGAAAATAAAGAAAACGGCCGACAAGGAATACCCAGAAATACAACTGGAAATCCACTCGGAAACGAAATACAAGGTAAAGGAAGAGTGTTGAAATAAACCAACACGGCTAGGCGTTGAGTGAAACCCACTCAGTGCCTACCTAAACTTTGGCGTTGAGTGAGCTAGCCTCACTCGCCGCCAAAATAAAGCCACTACCCACAAACCCGCTAAAGAATACGGAGCTCGACGACAGTCGAACAACCAAGGCAGAAGATCCAGAGCTCGAGTAGTTGCCTGCCACTTGAGTATCTAAACTTCCGCACTCGAAACCAGCTAAACTCGCCTAGCAAAAGAAAATATACAAAGCGCACGATCAGTGACGCACGATCAGTGGTCGTGCGCACTCATCGGCTGATGATCGTGCGAAGCGAACCTGGAAAACCTGACAGAAAACTTAGCGACAGCGCACGATCAGTGACGCACGATCAGTGGTCGTGCACACTGCTTGCCAGCGCTCGTGCGATCTGCGAGACAGAACTTTGGAAACTGAAAGTTATACGCGCACGAACAGAGGCACACGACCAGTGGTCGTGCGCCCTAACGGTTAACGACCGTGCGCGGTCAACCTGTACCGTTTGGAATTTCCCGAACGACACCGGAACGCACACACGACTCACGCAATTGCAGAAGCAGCAGGAAACTACCAACGTCGCGCACCACTACTATACGAACTATGCCTAATCATTCGAGTAATACCTTAACGAAAATCGGCAACTACACCCCCTCCTAACTCTCCCTCTTGGCTACACCCGAACCAGAGCAACAATCAGAGTAAAGGAAAACAACGGCTTTACGCCGACAATTTGGATTCCAATCATCACAAAATAGGGGGGTTTCAGTAGGAAGAACTAAGCCCTATAGTTAGCAAGAAAAAAATGAGAACAACAAGGCCTCTAACCTGGGCTAACCGGGATTTCAATTTCAGCAAGTAGAATCAAAAAGAAAACTTGGCAAGGGCAAGAATACCACTTGCCTTAATTCACAGCGAAGTTTTGGACTGCTTTCCTCCTCTTCGCACGGATCAAAACGGCCGCAACACCTAGAACAAACACTCGGCCATTAATGGCGGAAAACTTCCAAAACCGAAAATTCCAAACCTCCCAAAACTCCACGAAAATCGAATTTCTTACCGCAGGAATGAAGGTCTTGACGAGAGCAATCCGGATCCACTCTCGGAATCGAATTCCGTCCACAAACGCTCCGGGAATCGGCGTCCGAAGGGAAGGGTAGGCGGTTTCTCCGTTTCCTCGTACAGGACTGGCGGTTTCAAGCGGGGAAGAAGATGATCGTTCTATTCATCCTACATATATATATATATAATTATATAATTATATAATTAATTACAAAATTACATAAAGCGCCTAAACGACGCGAAAACCGAACTACCTCGGAATTCGACGAAATTCGCACCGTAGCTAATTACCCACGCTACGAACACAACGGCGAAGTCGAAATTAACTTTCGACGAACAGAACTCGAGTTATACCCAAACAAAGCCAAACACAAACATCCCCCCGAGAGGCCACACCGGGTCACCCAAAACGACTCGGCTTGCTAGGGAGATCTTGCCAACAGGCTACAGAATAGGGCACTCAGTTCTAAGGAGCTAAACCACACTCCACAAATGGCACAAGCCACGGAAACGCGTCATCGTAACGCCAAACGAGAATAAAAATAATAGCTGAAAAAACGGGGCGTTACATGGTGGACCTAAGTGTTGGCAATGGAGCAAGAGTTATTGCTGTCACCATAGGAGTTTACCATCTTTCTTTGCCCAGTGGGCTTATATTTGAACTAGATAATTTCTATTATGTTCCTGCGATAACTAGAAACATCATTTCTATTTCATGTTTGGACATGATTAAATTTTCTTTTATTATTAAGAACAATTGTTGTTCTATATTTAAGAATGATGTTTGTTATGTTGTAGCTCAAATGTTTAATGGTTTTTAGGTTTTAAACTTAGATTAACCGATCTATAATATAGAAAATACTAACATACTAAAAACAAAGGACTCAAATCCAACGTACCTTTGGCATTGTTGTTTGGGCCATATAAATGAGAAATGCATATCCAAGCTTTATAAAGATGGAATAATGGACTCGTTTGATTATGAATCATTTGAGAGGTGCTGATGATGTTTATTAGGTAAGATCACTAAAGTCCCTTTCACTGGCTTTAATGAAAGGGATAATGATCTCTTGGGAATAATACAAAGTGATGTATGCTGACCCATAAGTTTTATGGCTAGAGGTGGGTACTTCTACTTTGTTGCATTTACTGATGATTTCAGTAGATACAGGTTCGTGTATCTTATGAAGTGCAAATCCAAAATCTTTGAAAAGTTCAAAGAGTTTAAGAATGAAATAGAGTACCAGTTGGGTAAGAGGGTTAAAGCACTCTGATCTGATCAAGGTTGCGAATACCTAAGTCATGAGTTTCTTGATCATCTGAAAGAGTGTGGTATTGTATCACATCTTACTCCACCTAGAACGTCGTAGCATAATAGTGTGTCGGAGCAGATGAATTGTACTCTGTTATACTTGGTGTGAACGATGATGAGAAATGCAGATTTACCTATTTCCTTTTGGGGATTTGCTCTCGAGACTGCTTCTTTTACAATAAATCATGCTCCAACGAAAACGGTTCTAAATACACCACATAATATATGGTCTGGGAAGCGCCCTAGTATGTCTTTCTATAAGATTTGGGGCTGTGAGGCATACATGAGACGTCAAATGCCTGATAAGCTGGAACCCAAGACAGTTAAATGTTATTTAACTGGGGAATCCTAAGAAAACTAAGGGATACTACTTTTACCTATCGTCAGAGGGAAAAGTGTTTGTGGCGAGGACTGGTGTCTTTTTTAGAGAAATTGTTCTTATCCAGAAAGACTACAAAGGTATAAATTGAAGAAGTTCATGAACCACAAACTATGAATGAATCGGAATTGGAACCTGAGCAAGGACTACAAGATGTTGTAGCTAGTGAACCTGTTCAAGAAACACAAGTCTTGCGTAGATCTGGTAGACCAAGGTTTGAGCCTGAGATATATGGATTTATCGTATCTCAAAAAGGTAACGTGTTGCATTTAGATCATGATGATTAACCTGCAACCTACCAAGAGGTTATGAGTGAACTGGACTCCGAGAAGTGGCTTGAGTCCATTAAATTTGAAATGGAATCCATGTATGAAAACCTAGTTTGGACCTTGGTGGAACCACCTGAAGGGGTATGACTAATAGGGTGCAAGTGGGTCTTCAAAAAAAGATCGACATGGATGGGAATGTACAGACATTCAAAGGGCGACTGGTGGCTACAGTTTCAGGTAAATTCATGGTATTGACTATGATGAGAGTTTTCCCCTTATTGCTATGGTAAAGTCTATCAGAATTTTGCTTGCTATTGCTGCATATTATGACTATAAGATCTGGCTTATGGATTTCAAAATGGCTTTCGTAGGTGGAAACCTCCTTAAGGAAGTGTATATGACACAACCCGAGGGTTTTGTATCTCCAGGTGAAGGCACTAAAATATGCAAGCTGCTGAGATCCATTTATGGATTAAATATGCTTCTCGAAGTTGGAATCTTCATTTTGATGAAAAGATCAAAGAGTTTGGTTTTATGAAGAATGAGGATGAACCGTGTGTTTACAAGAGGAATAGCGGAGCATTGTTGTCTTCCTGATATTGTATGTAGATGACATACTGTTGATCAAGAATGACAAACCGACCCTATAAGTTATTAAGAACAACCTAGGGAATTGCTTTTCTATGAAAGACTTGGGCGAAGCGAATTACATACTTGGAATTTAGATCTATAGAGATAGATCAGAGAAGTTGGTGGGTTTGACCCAAAGTACATATATTGAGAAGGTGTTGAAACAGTTCAACGTGCTTGAGTACAATAAAGGATTCTTACCCATGTCTTATGGCGTGAGTCTCTCTAAGGACCAGTGTCCAAAATCTTTGGAAGATAAGGAGCGCATGAAGTTGATTCCATATACTTCGGCAATTGGATCAATCATGTATGCAATAATATGTACTCGACCCAATGTCTCTTATGCTTTGAGCGTGATTAGTAGATATTAGTCTGATCCAAGTTATAGTCACTACATAGCGGTCAAGAATATCCTAAAGTACTAGAGAAGGACTAAGGATACATTCTTGGTATTTGGCGGAGAGGAAGAGCTCGTTATAAAGGGTTACATGGATGCTTGCGTCCATACTGATAGGGATGACTCAAAGTCTCAATCAGGGTTTGTATAATGCCTAAATGGAGGAGTTGTTAGCTGGAACAGTTTCAAGCAGTAGACAGTTGTTTATTATACAACTGAGGATGAGTATATCACTACTGCAAATGCGGTGAAGGAGGCTGTATAGTTTAGAAAATTCATCCACGAGCTATATGTAGTTCCTAGTATTGTTGATCCAGTAGTTCTCTACTATGAAAATAACTGTGTAAGTACACTTACTTCGAAACCTAGATCTCATCAGCGCTCAAAGCATATACTTCAGCAGTTCAATCTTTTCATGAGATTGTCGATTGAGGAGATTTGAACATTTACAGAGTGTCAGCTGAAAAAAATATTGCAGATCCACTAACAAAGCCGCTCGCACAGAGAAAGCATGATGGTCATGTTAGATCAATGGGTATTAGATACCTGAATGATCAACTCTAGTAGGAGTCTTGTGGTTGTATGTTTGCCAGTTGTAATAATTCATTTGATGAATAGAGTACTATACAAAACATTTTATATTTATGGAGGGTTCTTTTATTATATAAATTTATTTCTATGTGATAGATTAATTAACGTGAAAAATTCTCTTAGAATGTTTGCTTCCATTTGATTCAAGTTGATGACTTGAATGTGAGACCTATGTTCATAGAAGCTTCAGTCATAAATGGTTCCTGGTCGGTGTATCATCTTAGAAGCTAAGGGCAATGATGATACATCAAGACTAACATGTGCATTGACTGATGACCGGATCTCACGGGTCATGATATTATGATATCAAGTCATCACATGGGTACTTGTTAGTGAACAAGTTGTACTAGATAGACCCACCATTAGTGTACTTTGTGGATTTTTATAAGGATGTGTCACAAGTATGTCTTAAGTGGCAATGGTGTTTGTGGTTCTTTGACCTAAAGTCACAGCATTCATCAAGTGAGGAAGAGAATACTTTGATGTCATCCAAAGTGTAACGCCTCCATCCGTCACATGGAATATAACAGATGGTCCGGCCGGGGCCCCACGCCATATTTCACAGACAGACAACGAAATCACGTGTGAATATCAAAATACTTTCTACTCGCATCTTAACTCAGAGCATTCTAGCGGAAGTTTATTACTTGCAAGAACTAATCATACGAATGTCCACTACATATATAAATAGCACATTTATATATAACATCAGGAATGTATACAAATACACAAACGCTCACGGACTTAAGGCCTTACATGTTTCTCTTTACAAGAGGTGGTTTCATACATCGGCACGCAGTCCGGCCACACATGAAATCCAATTCTTCGCATGACCTTCAAGGGCATACAAGCAGCAGCAGCAAGGGCTTCAGCCCTCTCAATCCAAGTAAGCATCAGTAAGGGCAACACCTGTATATGGACATCCACCCAAGGGTGATAAATAAAGCAACGGTCAGCATTCAACTGACCAATTATAATGACCCTACCTGTTACCCAGGGCAGTGGTTCCTTCCCTGCATGCATTGCAATCACAATATATATATATATATATATCACAACAAGATGTGCACTCACGCACATAATCAACATATCACAACCATCAGCCACGTGGCCCGACGATCCGTGCACTCAGGGCACATTATTGGTGTACCGAATCATTCTAGGTCCAACCACCGATTATAGGTTATTAGCTCGTTGGTCGGGCACTAGTCTACTACAACATGCATGCTGGAGACATCCTCGCCCATACCACTCAGAGGTGTTCACCTCACGACAATCATTGAGTAATTAGTCTTAACGGAGCGCAGGCCTAAGACTCTCATTATGCGCTCCAATGAGACCAATTACCAGGTCTACCGTCGGATGGACATAACATAGGTACAGATCAGCCACCCCCTGTTGCTCAAGTCGCCATGCCATCACCGAATACCGAATTACTAATGGCCAATTTATAGGCGTAGGTCAGTTTCACCTTTCTTGTTCGGCACGAAGCCTTTTTAAAGAGCTCGCAGCTCACAATAACCACACTGTCCACCAAGGACTGACTTCACAATCAAAAAATGGCTCTCACGACCACCTCTCAAATAGCTCATGCAGAGCATACAACTCAAGGAACTTACAAGCATCCTCATAAATGCCGTAACCTACACGTTATACAATGAGTCTTCTCCGATTCATAATATAAACATCACCAATCCAGACTGAAAGACTTTGTTTCAAGAGCCTAAATACCTAGAGGGGGGGTGAATAAGTTCTAATCTCTTAAATTTCTTTTTAGGCAAACAGTTAAATAATCATCCAACACAGATTAATCAAATTGCAGAATATAAATACATCACAGCAAACACTAGATCTATAGTGGTTCTCCAAGATATGGGTACATCCACTTTCCCCCTCCGCCTATCCAGTAGATAACTGGATTAAGCCTAACTTCCTTCCACTGGCTCCGATCCCCAGATCTTACAAACTCAGAACCAAAATGGTTCCTACTGCTCAGACTTAACAAGTCCTACCTCATTTCTTCCCCATAATCCTACCTTAGGCCTCAGCCCTACCTCAGCCCTTAAACTAGGCTTACAACTCAGACATTCCACAAGTCCTACACCTCAGGATAATAGCCCTACCTCAGCCTTTATAATTTCAGGCTTACAACTCAGATTTGATAATAGATCTTACAAGAAATAGAATGTAATAAGAAACAAACAAATTCACAAGCTAGATTCCTCTGTTGGTGAAGCCTTCTTGATCAGTTCTTGACTGAACTGATCCTTCTGATCCAACCTGACTTAGCTTCTCAAAGCTTCTTGATAGAACAAAATAAGGTTGATCTTCTTGCTGTTGAAGTTGATCTTAAGTCAGCTTCTTCGTTAAATTCAGATTGGAATCTGAATCTTTCTTATAGAATAATTCTGAATCTGTTTCTCTTCCCAGAATTCCCCCCTTTTTTAAATTATTTTTTGTAGTTCCTAATCTGTCTCTTATATATAGTTTGCTTCATGGTTACCAGCTGATCTGGTTTCTAACAAACAATTGATAGATCTGAAGAGGTGTCAGACCGGTTGGATATGACAGCTGTCAAGTCACCAGACATGTCAACAAATTCGTCAGAGTCATTCCATCTCAGTACAAACCACTCAGCAGGCTGCTTCATATGTGTCGAAACATATTGGCCAAGTGTCGACACAAGTCTTCATGGTGTCGACACAATACTCCAAGTGTCGACACAAACATACTTCTGCTTCTCGACACATCTTCTGTTGAATGTGTCGACACAAGTCCTATGTGTCGACACAAATGCTTCCGGTGTCGAAATAGCTTTTGCTGGCAGATGGTGTTGAGTAGGTGTCGACACAAGTCCTGTGTGTCGACACAGCTGCTTCTGGTCTCGACATAGCTGTTGTTGACAAACGACGTTGAATGAATGTCGACAGTGTTGAAAGTATCCAGACGGTGTTGAGTGTGTGTCGACACAAGTCCTGTGTATCGAGACAATTACTTCTGGTGTCGACATAACTCCTGGCTCAAGTGTCGACACAATTCTGAATGTCGACACAATTCTGAATGTCGACACAGCTTCTTCAAAAATGTCAACTTATCTTGAATGTCGACACCACTTCTTCATAAGATTCGACACAACTTGCGTGTCGACAATATCCCTTCATAAGTGTCGACACAACTTCAGAGTGTCGACACAAGTCTTCATAAGTGTCGACAAAGCTTCTGGGTGTCGATACAGCTTCTTCATAAGTGTCGATACTTGTACTTATAAAATTTTCTTCAAATGCTTAAACCTGCACAATGTAACTCAAACATCTATTTAATACAAATTGATGCATATCATTGACTAAGATGAGGCTTCTCCAAATCTGGTACACATTTTCCAATGTACCGAACAATCTCCCCCTATTTGGAGAAGACATAACCCTTAGTCAAAGACATGCATCTCTAATAATAAAACAGAAATAGATGAACATTCAATTTACACCAGGTAAACACATAATCATTGTAAACAACAAAGAAATAAAAACTGAATTGATTTCATTCAATTTTTAGAGAAAAAGAAATATCATGTTTACAAAGATTCCTTTCTAGATCAGAACACAAAATGTTACATTGTTTTAATATATAAGCCTATCTATCCTGTTATTGACTAGGCTCCTTATTGACAATTCCTTTGCCAGCCTTGATCTTTGCCTGTATAGAAGGTTCAGCATCTTCAGCAGGCTTCTTCCCTTTCAGGGCTTTCTTCTTTAGTTCTTCAGCCTTAATTTTCTGCCTTTCAAAATAGTGGAATGGCTTTGGGAAATACTTGCTTGGCTCCTGAGCATTAGCAGGTAGCTTCCTAGCCTTAGCTCTTCTTCTATGTTGAAGAATGGCTTCTTGTCCAGCTTGCCATTTATTCCATTCCTGTTCTGAATACCATTTACCCCTATCATGGGTTTTATCCTTTATAGCTTTCTAGGCAGTAAGTATAATGTTTCTAGAAGTTGGGCTCCACTGCTCAAAGTCTGGCTTTAGCTCAGCCTGCTCTTTGAATCTCTTCTTAGATAGTTGAGCTTCCTTCTGAGCTTTTAAGGCAGCTTTTGACATTTCTACTTTTTCAAAAATCACATTTTGTGCCTCTTGTGGAGGACTAAACATTTTCTGCACTTTATCTTGAACAATTTCAAAGTCTGCTGGGGGGTAGATCACCCGAGCAACTTCAGGCTGATCTCCTTCAAGATAGGCAGGTTGTATCCCAGATTCTGCTACATTATCATCATCACAAAGAGAATGATATCCAATAGTGGCTCTGATGCTATTGGAAATCCATTTAGCATGGTCAGAGCTAGCTTTGATTAGTAATCTCTCCCCCTTTATGACTTCTCTTTCAATATGACTTCTCAAATCATCCTTTTGAAACCTGACCTGATTAACAACATGGTCAGTTCCTTCCTTAAAGTAATCTCTGAATTTTGTCAAGAAATTATATATATTATTTTGAGAAGCCTGAAAGGTGGTCTGAACCGCAATTATATCTTCCTTGATTTGCTTTGACACTTCATATTTCACAGCAGTTGATAAATCATTTATCTTTGACAGTATATCATAGTGTGAATCTTTAAGATTGTCATTCATTCTTATCTGATTTTCAAGTATATATCCGTGCTTTACTTCAAGTTCATCCACTTGAACTTTGATAGCTTGTTGTTGCTTGGGCAGGAACACCACAACATTACCTCTTTTATGGAAGCAATCCGTCATCTCCTTCTTATTTTGATTCACTTCAAATCTGATAGATTTGATGTCCTGGGCCAATTGAAACTGTAACTCTTTATGAGTTTCATCCACATATGTTTCTAGAGATTGCCTTTGTTCATCCAATTTAATCTGCATCTGGACCAGTAAAGAACTGAAGTCCAAGCTTGATGCAGATGGAGCTGTGCTTATTTGCAATGACTTTTTATATCTAGAACTCTTTTTTTCAAGGCAGCTAGTTTCCTTTTCTTAGCCATTTTGGCTTCTTCATCTTCAGAAGATTCAGTTGAACTTTCAATATCAACTGTATCCTTTTCAGCTGGGGCATCCTTAGACAACTCCCCCTCAATCCTTGGAATATTTTTTTATTTTGCAATCTGCTCCCCCTCAGTCCTTGTAGGCGGAATATCAGAGAATAGGTCATCCATGGTGAATTCGTGCTGTATTGGCTCATTTTGTGCATCTGTCTCAAAAGTTTCTTGAGCTGAAATGTTGATTTCAGATATTATGTTCATGACAGTATCCGCATCTAAGTCACTTTCTAAGACTGCATCATCAATGCCTCCCCCTTGGGCAGGCAACTCAGTTGCTTGTTCTATTTATTCTTGGGGCACACTGCCCTGCACTTGTTCTTGTGCATCCTTTTGTTGCTGGTCTTCATCAGAACTGAAGACCACTTCCTCCTCAGAATCACTGGAGGATTCAGCCTGTGGAACCACTTTCTTCTTTTTCTTATCTTTCTTAGTTTTCTCTTGATGAGCAGGGACTTTCTTGGTCAGAACTCTATCCCACCTTGATAGAATTTTTACATCCATCCTCCTCATATGATTTATTTTTTATCCAGCCACTTGTTTCAATACATTTGGTATTACAGTAGATAAGCATAAACACAGAATTCTTCTCATGTTTGGTTTCTTAGTTCCTTCATGAACTTTATCAAACACTACTGCTGCCCAGTCAGTGTTTATCTTGAATATGATCCTTACCATAAGATTGAACATGTGAACAGAGATTCTATCATGTCCACTAGTTTTGCAAAGAATCACTTTGCCAACTAATTCAGATAGGAATTTTCCTTGGGAATTCATCCCTTTTCAGGTAATAGACGTTCCAATCTTAATATTGGGGCTCAGCCCGCACCAGCTTAAAGCTTCTATAATCTGGGAAGGGGTAATTTCTTCTGTATCCTTGACTGATGGAAGCTGAAGTGATTTCCAGATAGTTTGTAGTGTGAGTTTTACTAGGGAATTTTGAACAGTCCCTTTAATTTTCTTGCCTGCAGAATCTACTGTAGCGGTTGAATAAAACTCCAGAACTTCCTTCTTCCATATCTTTGTTGGTTCAGAAACCAATGACTCCAATCCATTTTCTGAAATTAGGGCAATAACATCCTGAATTTCATCTGAAGCTGTTGTGAACCCTTCACGAACTAGTTCATAACCTTCATTGACTTTGTCTTCTTGACGAGGCGCCATCGATGTAAGAGTTGGAAGAGAAGAGAAGAGAAAAGAAAAGCTTTGTCGACAGAATGAGGAAAGTCTAGAATACTGAAAGCGTAGTCGACCAGATTTTTGTTTCACCTATTTATAGTATAAGTGTAAGGGCAGGTCAAAAGACGTGCCAGTGTCGACAAGTTTTCTTATTTATCGATAGAAATGACCTAGGTCTCGACAATACGTGTTTTAAGTCGACACGACTATGTGCCGACATACTAATATCAGAGTCGACAACTTGTCTTAAGTCGACACATTTATGTGTCGACAAACTTGTGTCTGTGTCGACACACTTGTGTCTGTGTCGACACTTACTACTTAAGTCTTGACAGACTTGTGTCGACACATGAATCCTCTCGAAATAAGATCTCTACCTAGTTGTGTCGACATCAATTCTCCTATCGACACATATACTATTTCTGTGTTGACACTTCCTTTTACTAAGTCGACACAACATATTGAGTGTGTCGACACAGCTTGTTTGTGTCGACACAAACATTGTACTTAGACAAATTTCCAGAGAAATTTGATGCTTACATATTCACCTTAGGGATTCTTATGCTAACCTATTCTAGGTTCAACATTCCTAATTCAAATTTAAAATAATTGAATTTAGTTTCATCCAGAGGTTTTGTAAAAATATCAGCTATTTGATTATCAGTTTTCACAAATTCTAGGCTAATATTTTCCTTCTCTACATGTTCTCTGATGAAATAAACTTAATTTTTATATGCTTGGTCCTACTATGTGATACAAGATTCTTAGCAATAGAAATAACACTTATAAAATCACAAAATAGAGGAATTCTACTTACCTGGATGTCATAATCTTCTAGTTGATGCTTTATCCACATCAATTATGCACAGCAGCTACGTGCAGCTATATACTCTGATTCAGCTGTTGATATAGCTACACTAGTTTGCTTCTTGCTTCTCCATGACACTAGCCTCCCACTAAGGAATTGACAAGTTCCTGTGGTACTCTTCCTGTCTACTTTCCATCCAACAAAGTCTGCATCTGAGAAACCAGTTAGTAGGAAATCTTTATTCTTAGGATACTAAAGGCCTAGATTAGGTGTACCCTTAAGATATCTCAGAATTCTCTTAACTGCAATATAATGAGATTCCTTCGGGTAAGCTTGATACCTAGCACAGACACATGTTGAATACATGATGTCAGGTCTACTTGTAGTCAAATAGAGTAGAGAGCCAATTATCAATCTATACAAAGACTCATCAACAAGTTTTCCTGCATTATCCTTGACTATAGGCATACTTGTTCCCATTGGAGTTTTCATGGTAGAAGTTGAGTCCAAACCATACTTCTTAATTAACTCCTTGGTGAACTTAGACTGGGAAAAGGACAATCCATTCTCAGTCTGTTTAACTTGAAGTCCCAAGAAGAACTTAAGCTCACCCATACTGCTCATCTCAAACTTCCCTTGCATAAGTTTGGCAAACTTCCTACAAAGGTTGTTTTCAGTAGAACCAAAGATAATGGCATCCACATATATTTGGACTTGTATTATCTTGCCTTTTGATTCCCTATAGAATAGAGTTTTGTCTATCTTTCCTCTAGAGAATTTATTCTCAATAAGGAAGGCAGACAAGGTTTCATACCAAGCCCTTGGAGCTTGTTTCAATCCATATAGAGCTTTCCTAAGCCTATATATATAATCAGGAAAGTGACAGTCTACAAAACCTGAGGGTTGTTAAACATAGACTTCTTATTTTAAATCACCATTCAGAAATGCTGATTTTACATCCATCTGGTATACCTTGAACCCTTGATAGGCAACATAGGCCAAGAACAGCCTTATAGCCTCCAGCCTTGCCACTGAAGAAAAGGTTTGATCAAAATCAATACCTTCCTCTTGCCTGTAGCCTTTTGCTACCAGTCTAGCCGTGTTCTTGACTATGGTGCCATTCTCATCAAGCTTGTACCTGTAGATCCATTTAGCCTATTATGTTGTGATCCTTAGATTTTTGCACCAGCTCCCAGACTTTACACCTTTTGAACTGACTGAGCTCTTATTGCATTGCATCAATCCAGTTGGTGTCTTGCATTGCTTCTTCAATCTTCCTGGGTTCCATTTGAGACAGGAAGCTAGAACATAGAATTGTGTTCATACTGCTGCTCCTTGTTAGAACACCTTAACTTGCATCACCAATGATTTGGTGAACTGGATGATCCTTCAGGTGTCTCCTTGCTGGAGGAAATCTGTCAGCATTATGGTCTTCTCCAGTTTCCTCAACTTGATGCTCCACACTAGCTTCTTCATCCAGAGAGACTTGTTCTCTGTTGGGTATTGTATCCACAATTACCTGGATTTGAAGAAGACTCCAGTCAAGCTAAGATGGATTCACAATATATTTGACGATCTTCTATCAAGTTGTGCTTGCAGCTACTCCATGCTAAGTACACACCAATGTCAGGGTACAGTGGGTCAATATAGACGGGTTTGCGCAATATAATCCCTCGTTGCGTAGATCAGTGTGTTGATTCACATGTGCTCTCTCTATTGGAGTGTACTTATTTTCAAGTACAGGGTCAAGGTAGATCAAGAGCAGAAGAAGGAGCAAAGATGGGTCAAATACAAAGTCATCAAAGGAAGGAAGAGAAAATTCTTCTAAGTCAAAATCGACAGGAATCACTAAGTTATTCCCGCCGACTTCGACGGGAGTCACTTGTGATTCTCGCCTATTTCGACGAGAATCATTAGTGATTCCCGCCGACTTCGACGAGAATCAGTCTGCATTCCCGCCGACTTCTTCCGGCTGACAGTTTTCAAATAGGAATTCTGCCTAGGCAGAATCGACGGGAACCGTGAGTGATTCCCGCCGACTTCGACGGGAATCACCAACAATTCCCGCCGATTTTGCCTTAGGCAATTTTCCTCCGTTCGCTAGACCGAACCATCTCGCCATGCGCTGTTTAGGCCGGGGCTAGGGTTTCTTCTCGTGGGCCCCACAAAGGTATTTAGGGCTGGCCTCTAGTATTTATACTCGCATATTTTGAACTTCTACAGATAGAGATTCTCGGAAATTTAAAGCAGCCGACGCCGTGCCCTAGCAGATCGCGGAAATCGCCGATCGCCTGTAGCCGCTCGCAAGTTCGTCTCCGCCGTTTATCTAAGTTCTTCTTTGATCTTCCGACGACAGTATCGAGGCAAGCCGAGCGTCTCATGCATCTCCTTTGAGATCTCTTGTCTTCTGATTCGTTGAACGAGATTTGTTCTCCATTCCGAATTGGTTGAGACGACTGATCCAACTGAGATCGTTCGTAGACCTTGCTTGCTTCGTCAAGAAGTTTGGATATACAAAGTATCGTCGCCGCAATCACTTGCCTCCGCCGATCTTGACAAGATCCTCTCCAAGAGATAAATCTGGTTGTTGACTATTCGTAACTTTCAAGAAAGCTTCAATGAACGAAGAAGGACATTGGAATCTCCAAAATCTTTATTTGTAGTTTCTTTTACATTCAATTTTGAATTGTTGTAAAGGAATTTTAATTCATAGTTGTAAGGGTTGGGTGCAACCCTTGGTGGTGGAGTTGTGACTCCTTTGATGGAAGGGTTCCTTCCGTAGTATGAGGATTGGATTTCAATCCATTTGGAGAAGTGACCGAGTCGTCCCTTGTTGGGAGATAGGTCGAAGTGGGAAAGTGGACGTACCCAAATCGGGGAACCACTATAATTCTTTGTGTGTTTTATGTGCGGTGTTTGTTAATTTGTGCAGGTAAATTAAATTCCACAAAAGACTGCACGACACCTATTCCCCCCATAGATGGATTTAGTCAACACTAGAGACTTTCAAGTGGTATCAGATGGAGGTTACTCCTCAATAAGGTTAACACCTTGAGTAAGATCCTGCATCTAGTGTCAAGAAGAAAACAAGACTCAAGCATGGAGCTATACACTGATGTCTCTCCTCTAAGACTCCCTGCATGCACAAAAGAATATTATCCCATCTGGAAAATGAGAGTTCAGTTTCATCTGAAAGCCATTGACCCTCGTGCATTATTCATTATGGAAGAGGGTCCCTTCATTCCCATGAAGGCTTCAGGTTCTGGAAAAGATCTCCAAATCCCCATGAGTCCCGAAGAGATGTTTGAAACTGAGCTCTCACTATTCAACTTGGACAAGCTGGTTCGACAGATCATTTCTGATATTTGGTCTGGATCATCTCTTACGAGATTGGATAATTGTAAGACTTCAAAGTCCATGTGGCAAACTATCTCTGACCTCATGGAGGGAACGAAGGCTGCTGGGATTGAATGCCAGTAAGATGATGAAGCATATGTGGGGGTCCTCGCCTCTTATGATGAAATTCAAGAACAACCTCTCCATATCAGGGCTCCCGTGTCTCTATCTGAGACTGAAGAAGAGATTTAGGAATGCAGTTGTGATGAAGCTGAAACATCAGTCTCTGCAGACCATAACACTAACCCTGATCAGCATAATCAGGATCAGGTATCTTCCTCTTCTTGCTTCTTTCCTCTTGTATCTCTTGAAGATAGGAGAAGTTCAGAGGTTTGTCCATCAATTGATGCAAGGGAGATTGAAAGCTTCAATCAAAAGATTGAAACTCTTGATTCCCTTCGTAGAGCCCTTCAGAAGAGCAACTAACTTGTTGAGAAACAAGCTAAGGAAATTGCTCAGCTGAGGACCATGATGGAACTCCAATTAGAATCCATCAAGGTAAAGGACTCAAAGATCTCGGATCTAGAGTTTCATCTAGAGACTGAGAAGAGGATAGTATCTAATTTTTCCAAGATAGATGCTATTAAGAGAAAGGGAGAAAACAGGTGGATCTCGCGAATTGTAAAATCGTGGAGAAATGGGGAAACTGTTTACAGACCCCCCACACCGAGTAGGAGGGGCACTCATCATTCCTTCGGGTATGACCATAAGAACAACTATGGTCACTGCAAGAATGATCGACCCTCATGTGGAAACACCCATAGTGCAAGTGCTGTTATGACTACCCATGAGAAAATACACATGGCTCATCATGAATCATTTGTATTCACGGCCTCAGCCCCCTCACTTCCTGACATTGCTGGAACCAGCTCTCGCAGAACTTCTTCCAACCCTAGGACAAAGGAAAAGGGAGTTGACAAACATATAGCAAGCATCACTGGGGCCCCCGGATGTGTGCTTGATGAAAAGAAAGCACCATCACCCATGCCTCATGATACTCACCACATGTTCACAATCAGACCCCCCTCGAGTCTCGGTGGAAAGGGTAAATCTGAGAGCAGTTCCAGCTTTGCCTCTTTCATACCTAGGATCATGACTAACTCCGTTAATAGACCTAGTCAGAAAAGGAGGTACAATATTCATGAGTGTTGGTGCTATAGCAGAGTGGGTCACTTTGCCATAGATTGTTGGCTCAATCCTTCTGTGCCAAGGGCAAGGGTATGTCCACATCCTTTGGCAAGAGACAGCCTTCCTGACAGAAATCCTGTAGGAAGGCATGCTGTATTTTATGGTGACAAGAACCTAGGACCCAATACCTATTGGGTTCCTAAGGTAAGGTAATTCTTTTTTGCAGGATAGTCTAGGTACCCATGAACCTGATGGGACCTAGACAAGAGATGTTCAGGGCTTGCTATGGAACAAGTATAGTGGATAAGAGATATTGCTAACTACAGTGTCCTACTTATACATGATACCCGTCATACTTCAAATAGTGGATCCGAATTATCAACCTAGTAATCCCACGTACGCGCATTCAGTTTCGAAAATTGAATCGCATTACATATACATATATATATATATATATATATATATATATATATATAGACATATATATAGATTTTCTTTCAAGATATATATATATACACACCTGAAATGGAAGGACACACAAGCCAATAACCGTATGATCCTTATTTTAGAATCTGATAAATTTTCTATATCTTGATAATGTGTGAGAATGGGTGTCAATTGGTCTGATGAATCTCAAGGGACTTGTACAAGTAGTTGCAACTAATATTTTTTAAATCTTGACTCACCAAGAAATAGCCAGTGATTATTTCTAGTGTTATCCTTCCACTGAATCGGCGTAGCTATTCTGACCGGAAAATTTTTACCCATTATCTAAAAGGGAAAAGTTTCGAATAAGCAGGAATTCCCGTCGCCTCAAAGGTTTAAATGTACAGGAATTCCCGTCGATCGTTTTAATCGAACGGAAAGAGCGGAAATCTCCCGACTGTGGTAAGTGATTGCTTAACATTACCATTTTCCCATCGTGAAAGAAGTTTGTTTAATCGAACGGAAAGAGGTGAAATCTCCCGACCGATCACCTTCCCGTCGACCCTTTAGCTTCCTGCAGAAAGCAGCGGAAACCTCGCCATTTCCCGTCGACCCTGCGGAAACCTCGCCAAATCCCTTCAGTAGATCTTGCGGAAACGAGCCTCTCGTCGCTCCCCAGCTGTAGTGCGTCGACTTCCGCAACCTTCGAGTCTACCTTCTGTCGCTCCCGTCAATCGTAGCCCACAATCGTCTCCCGTAGATCGTAGCCCGTCAACTCTGCGTTCCCGTCATCGGCATTAGCTCGATGCACGTGTCACGTCGATCCACCACCAGCCTTCAGTCCGGACGCAAGCTTCTCATCGGCCTAGGGCTACTCTCCTCTCACCGCCTGCTACGCATCTCCTTCCTTGCACCCTTCGTGTGAAAGGTAACTTCAGTTGCTTCCTTGTGATTCTCCATTTTCAAGGATCATCCCTCCTTCTAGTTCAGTTCCTACAAACTCTAGATTTAGATAGAGTTAATTCCTTGAGTGTAACTCGTTTAGGTTCATAATGGCTCCTCGAACAATGGTCGGGCTCCTCACTGGAAGTGAGTTTGTTTGGACAGGCTTTGCCAATGCTTCAGACGAATTCAGAAACATCATCTTGATACTGGAACAAGCAAGGCTCTCCTTTATTCTCGAGCACCCGTGCAAGGTTCTAGACAAGGAAGTTCTTGAGTTTTACGCAAACTCCAAGCTGCGTCACGAGGATACACTGATAAAGAGTAAGATAGCAGGTCTAAGGATAAAGATGACGGATGCAAAACTATCAAATAATCTCCAGCTCTCCAGCTCTTAACAAGAGGACTATCTAGATGAAGATGATCGTACGAGGACACTACTTTTTTATGGATTGGCTCGAGGGACCAGGGCTATTAAACGCAAGGACATGAATGAAGAAGGAAAGCTTCTCTCAGATATCATAGGGAAGGTTCTGATCTACAAACCTGGCTCCAATGATCACATTTCAGGTGACATGTTTAAGATCCTGATAGCTATAGTGTGCAGAAAGAAATTAAACTGGGGGCCATGTTATTTGAGAAAATAAAAGCTACCCTACATACTCCTAACTTCGGGAGAATCATCAGTCTCTACCTGAATCAGATGGACAAAGATAGATTTTATATGACTAAGGGAGTTCCCCTTCACTACCTAAAGAAGATGGACTCCAGCGTCTTTGATAGGTGGGAAAGAAGAATTGTCCAAGGGGTGTGTCTGGAACATGTGTTGATGAGGAAGACAGAGCACCTGAGTTTACAAATCCTTCGGATCAGCCCAGTGAAGTTCCTGATCTGCTGAATGCAGGAACTGAGGGGGAGTCATTACCAAGTCCTTTTGCTACCATCAGGATGGAAGACTCAGTCTCAGATCAAGTAGACGCTGTTACTGATATTACCCTCATCACTAAGGCTGCAGTGGAAACCCTCTCTACTGATCAGACCGACGAGGAGGAAGTAGAGGATGATGTGGAGAATGCTGCTGCTGATGAGAATGATGTGGATTCCCCTAAACAGCATGTCGCTGAGTACTTTAGTGATGAGCAAGCTGGAAATGATATGGCCATGAGGGAGATTGATGTTGACCTCCCTTCTGAGGAATAGATTCAGGTAAAAGTTCCTGATGTATCTGGCGCATTAGTTGAGGGGGAGACCTCCCGGCCTCAGGAACAACCTGATACTATGTTGAAGGGGGTGATGAGTATATATGGAAACATGACAGAGGCTGCCCCAATCCCCCCACAGGAGACCATAAATTTATCAAGCTCCACAAGTGTATCTGTAGAGGAGAATACTGACTCACAGAGTCCTATCCCCCCAGAGTGTGAGAAATGAACTAAAACAAGCCGGAAGAGGTTTAAACTGAAACTTTATTATCAGACTAAGGTTTGTATTACAAAGGTATGGCCTCCCTTATATAGAATGGAGGAGAGAAGAGAGAATACAAATAAGAGATGTGGGACTAAAAAATTACAAGACACAAGCGGACTTTACAGACACAAACCGCACAAGCCGCGCGGTTAGACAGAGGGGCTAACCGCTCGGCGACTGCCAGAGTGAGAAAGAGATCACCATGTGAGACTGCCAGACCGCCCAGTCTCCAAGTCGCCAGTGACAAGCCACTAGACCGCTTGGACCACAGACAGCAACACATAACAACTAAACCGCTGAAGGGTAATCGCCAGACCGCCTGGTCATCAACTTGCCAAGCCAGACCGCCAGACCGCCCGGTCACCACTTCAACACTCCCCGTCAAGCTAGAGCATATATATTGATTATGCCCAGCTTGTCACAAATATGAAAAAATGAGGCGGATACTGTCTTGGGTAAGATGTCAGCAAGCTCTTTATCAGAAGTGACGAAGGGAGTGCAAATTTGTTCCTTCAAAATCTCTTCACGAATGAAATTACAGTCGACCTCAATGTGCTTGGTTCTTTCATGGAAGACTGGATTTTTTGAGAATTATATCGCAGCCTTGTTGTCACAGAACATAGGTAGAGGATGGTTGTAGACCTCTCCCAAATCCAGCATAAGAGCCCGTAGCCATTTTAACTCACAAGTGGTCAATGCCATACTTCGATACTCTGCTTCAGCACTGGACCTGGAAATAATAGACTACTTCTTGTTCTTCCAGCTTACCAGATTTCCCCCAACCAAGGTGCAGAAACTGGAGGTAGACTTACGATCCCCTTTGTCATCAGCGTAACTCACATCTGAGTATGCTTCAACCTTCAGATGACCATTCTTCTGAAATAGTAATCCTTTCCCAGGGGCTTCTTTGACATACTCCAAGATCCGTAAGGCGGACTGTAGATGGCACTCCCTGGGTGCTTGCATGAATTGACTTACCTTGCCCACAACATAGGAAATGTCAGGCCTGGTCACTGTGAGATATATGAGCTTACCAACTATACGCCTGTACCGCGTAGTATCTGAAAGAAGAGGCGAATCATCTGTCCATGTTTTGTCTTCTCCAATAGCCATTGGGCATCGGGCAAGTTTGGCTCCAGTCAATCCTGCTTCTTTTAGAAGATCAAGGGCATACTTACGCTGGGAGAGGACTAAGGAGTTGGGCTTCCGAGAGATTTCGATCCCCAAAAAGTACTTCGGAGAGCCCATATCTTTCGTGACCAGTTGTTGACTGTTGCTGTATAGACCTGGGCGGACAGGCGGCTAAGACTGGCGATTTGGTAGCCGGGCGGTCAGCCGGCTAATCTCTGGGATCTCGGTGGTCGGCGGCGTGTTCTCTGGTGGTGACCGGGCGGTTAGTGCCTACTAACCGCACGGTTAGGCGGTCTCCTGGATGGATCGGCGGCGTGTTCTCTGGTGGTGACCGGGCGGTTAGTGCCTACTAACTGCACGGTTAGGCGGTCTCCTGGGCGGATTGGCGGTTAGCTTTGTAGATGATGTATTTGTGTATTTAGTCCCACATTGGGTATTTGCATTCTCTCCCATCTCCTCCATTCTATATAAGGGAGGCTATACCTTTGTAATACTCAGTTTTTTGGATAATAAAAATTCCATTACTCCACTTTCCGGTTTCTATATTTCTATTCGCACATGGTATCAGAGGACCCGATCTAGTCCTCCTGATTGCGTTTTCCTCTGTCCGTGAGACCTCTGTCTACTCGCCGCGGCCTGTCTTTCAGCTCGCGCGAGCTCTCTTCTCCCGTGGATTCATCTATCCTCTGTTGCTTCTCGCGATTAACTCTCGCGGTCTCTTCTTCTCTTCTCGCCCGAACTCCTGTGCGGGCATCCTTCTTGTTCTCACACGACCTGTCTTGTCGTGCGATCTTCTTCCCCGTTGCTTGACCGTAGCTCGGTTGTGGCTTCTCTAGCCGCTCAGGGTCTCCCCTAAGACCGCTGCGAGTTTCTTCTTCTTCCCGCCCGGTTTCCCTTGTTAACCGTGCAGCTTCTCTTCTTGTGCTTCGCAGCTTGGTTGTGGCATTGCTTGCCGCTGGTCTCATTGTGACCGCTGCGACCTCTTCCTTCTTTTGCTCGCCCGGTCTCTCCTCTTAATCGCGCGACCTCTCTTCCAGGATGACCAATTCTGCTGGCTCCACCTCGTCTACTGTCGTTGTCCCACCGCCTCCTCCTCCTCCTTCTGCTTCCGGGAATCTTGGCACCGTCTCTAAGCTTCTGGGGCCCAATTATCCCGACTGGAGTGTCTCATTCACTTTTCTTCTCCGCTCTCAGCGCAAGCGTCATCATCTTACCGATGACCCTCCGCCTGCGGACTCTGCCCAGTTTAATAACTGGGATGCGAATGATGCGCTGGTTCGTACTTGGCTGGCGAATAGCCTGTCCGATGAATGTCTTCCTATCATCCATCACGATGAGATGGTAAAACAAGCTTGGAATCACTTGGCCGCTCTCTACTCTAAGGGGGGACAAACATCTCGCATCTATACTCTCTATGCGGATCTCTTTGCTCGCCAGTCCATGTCCCCTCCTGCAGCTTACCAACAGGTCCAAGCCCTTGGAGCTGAGATTCTACAAAATCGTCCTCTCTCGGCAGATGTGGCCACTCAGCTGAAGCACTTCCAGGAACTCCTAGTGGTCTGTTACCTTCTGCGGCTTCCAGACTCATACGATATGATCCGGCAGCAAATTCTTGGAGAGGCTGAGTCTCCTACCCTGGATGCTACTGCTGCCCGCATTGCCGCTGTTACCTCTCTGCTCCAACGCCCCTTGCTTGCCGCTCCTCCGGCTCCGGATGCCTATGCCCACCAGGCTCATCGTGGTGGATTTCGTGGTCGTGGTAACCACTCTGGCGGGCGTGGCCCTTCTCGCTACCTCTGTACTCATTGTGGCCGCACAGGACACTTGGTTGACCGCTGCTGGATAAAGCATCCGCATCTTCATCTCACTGGTGATGCTCCTACTTCTTCCCCGCCATCTGCCTCCGTGGCCACGACTTCAGGTAGTGCCCACGTGGTTACCCAAGGTAAATGGCTAATCGACTCTGGCGCCACTAACCATATGACGGGCAATCCTCAGTGTTTTTCTCTCCTAGAAACACATGATCGGTTGCCCCCTGTTCTCGTTGCGGATGGTTCTCCCTCTCCGGTGCATGGAACGGGCATGGTTCAAGTTACTCCGTCACTTCGCCTGGCGGATACTCTTTATGTGCTTAAGTTTCCGTGCAATTTATTGTCGGTTACTTCTCTTTGCAAGCAACTTTAGTGTTCGGTAACATTTACTCCTTCTTCTTGTTCGTTTCAGGACCCGGACTCCAAGCGGACGATTGCTACTAGGACTGAGAGGGGCGGTCTCTACTTCCTTGATGATGTATCCGCACTTTCCGTCTTCTCTCCCGCTTCTACAGATCTTCTTCAGTGGCACCTTCGCCTGGGGCATCCTCCCTCGCGTCTCATCCACCAACTGTTCCCTCACCTACCTCAGCACGACTCTCCTCTCAACTGTGATGCCTGTCAACTGGGCAAGCATCACCGTTCCCCCTTTCCTCCTAAGAAAGGTCGTGGCTCTTCCAAGACGTTCGACCTTATTCACTCTGATGTTTGGGGACCTTCCCCTACCCTCACCATCGGGCGTGGGAGTTCCTATTTTGTAACCTTTATTGATGATTATTCTAGATGTACGTGGGTGTATCTATTAAAGGATCGCTCTGAACTTTTTTCTGTCTCGACATCATTTTATTATATGATTAAAAATCAATTTGCAGCTTCTGTCAGAATTTTTCGCTCTGATAATGCAAAAGAGTATCTGAGTAGTGATTTCGCCTCTTTCTGTACGCAACATGGCCTCATTCATCAAACTAGCTGCGTCTATACCTCCCTGCAAAATGGGGTGGCAGAACGTAAAAACCGTCACCTCCTCGATGTCGCTCGCACTCTCATGACGCAGATGCAGGTTCCTCGTAGCTATTGGGGCTACGCGGTCCTCATCTCCTACTACCTCATCAATCGCATTCCCTCTACCATCCTCAAAGGCAAAACCCCATTTTCCATCCTCTATCCCACCAAGGATCCCTTTCCCTTACCACTCCGCATTTTTGGGTGCACTGCCTTTGTTCATAGCCCTGCCGCAACTCGCGACAAATTGTCCCCTCGTGCTACGAAGTGTATCTTTTTGGGTTACTCCACAACTCAAAAAGGTTACTGCTGTTTTGACCCTGTTCATCGCAAGCAGTTCGTCTCGGCGGATGTGATATTCTTTGAGAATGCCGCCTACTTCTCTTCTGACATCCCACAGGTCGATGGATCGAACCTCCCTCTTCCTCCTACCGACTCGACCTCTCCACCCATTCTCTCCACCACATCCACTCCTCTTGAGATTCCTCCATCACCACCTCTACCAGCCGCTCCTTCTATTGATCATGATCCTTCTCCCTCGTCCCCTCGGCCGTCTCTCTCTTCTCCCGGGCCAGCTATCTCCGCCACGGATGCACCGGTGACTGCAGAACTCGAGGACCTGGAGCTGCCCATTGCCCTTCGCAAAGGGGTTCGGACGTGCACCCAGCACTCGCTGGCAGCTGTTATTTTTTATGATCGGCTAACACCTTCTCGCAGGGACTTCGCCCTAGCCATCTCAGCGACTACCACACCTCGCACATACCAGGAAGCCCTTGATATTCCTCACTGGAAGGCTGCCATGGATGACGAGATTGCTACTCTCTCTGACTGGGGCACTTGGACCCTTGTGCCTCCTCCTTTTGGCACGGATGTGGTTGGTTGTCGCTGGGTGTTTGTCATCAAGTTCCGTCCAGATGGCAGTGTGGACCGGTACAAAGCCCGTCTTGTTGCAAAAGGGTTTACTCAGACCTATGGTGTTGATTACTTTGACACGTTCTCGCTAGTTGCTCGCCTCAGCACTATTCGGGTCCTTTTATCGGTGGCGGTCAACAAGGATTGGCCTATTTCGCAGTTGGACGTCAAGAATGCCTTCCTCTATGGTGACCTTCACGAGGACGTCTACATGGAGCAACCTCCTGGGTATGTTGCTCAGGGGGAGACTCAAGTATGCCGGTTGAAGAAGGCCATCTATGGCCTAAAGCAGAGTCCCAGGGCGTGGTTCGATAAGTTCAGTAGCATCGTTGGGGCTATCGGTTTCACCAGGAGTTCGGCTGATCACTCCTTGTTCATTCGCAAGACATCTTCGGGTCTGGTTGTGCTAGCTGTTTACGTGGACGATATTCTTCTTACTGGCGACGATCAAGCTGGTGTAGCCTTGACGAAGGTCCATCTCCGCCAACACCTAGTCATGAAGGATATGGGTTCTCCAAAATACTTCTTGGGAATTGAAATCTCTCGGAAACCATGTTCCTTGGTTCTCTCCCAACGGAAGTATGCTCTTGATTTGTTGAAAGAGGCAGGATTGACGGGTGCTAAACCTGCCCGGTGTCCCATGGCTCCTGGAGAAGACAAGACATGGACAGACGAATCACCACCTCTATTGGACACTACGAGGTATCGACGTCTTGTTGGCAAACTCATCTACCTTACGGTGACCAGACCAGACATCTCCTATGCAGTGGGAAAGGTCAGCCAGTTTATGCAGTCGCCTAGGGAATGTCATCTTCAATCCGCTCTAAGGATATTGGAGTATGTGAAGTCTGCACCTGGGAAAGGTCTTCTCTTTCAGAAAAACGGTCACCTAAGAGTCGAAGCGTACTCCGACGCTAGCTATGCGGACGACAAAGGGGATCGCAAGTCGACTTCCAGCTTTTGCACGTTTGTTGGAAGAAACTTGGTTAGCTGGAAGAGCAAGAAGCAGTCAGTCATCTCCAGGTCTAGTGCGGAAGCAGAGTATCGTAGCATGGCATTAACCACGTGTGAGTTAAAATGGTTGCGGGCTCTCATGCTGGATCTAGGAGAGGTCTACAACTATCCTCTTCCCATGTTCTGCGACAACAAGGCTGCGATCTACATTTCTAAAAATCCGGTCTTCCATGAGCGAACAAAGCACATAGAGGTTGATTGCCACTTCATTCGAGAAGAAGTGTTGAAGAACCAGATTTGCACTCCGTTTGTTACCTCGGAGAAAGAGCTGGCAGATATATTCACAAAACCTGTGTCCGCCTCTTTCTTCCACATTTGCAGCAAGCTAGGCATGATTGACATCTATGCTCCAGCTTGAGGGGGAGTGTTGCTGTATAGACCTGGGCGGACAGGCGGCTAAGACTGGCGGTTTGGTAGCCGGGCGGTCAGCCGGCTAATCTCTGGGATCTCGGTGGTCGGCGGCGTGTTCTCTGGTGGTGACCGGGAGGTTAGTGCCTACTAACCACACGGTTAGGCGGTCTCCTGGATGGATCAGCGGCGTGTTCTCTGGTGGTGACCGGGCGGTTAGTGCCTACTAACCGCACGGTTAGGCGGTCTCCTAGGCGGATTGGCAGTTAGCTTTGTAGATGATGTATTTGTGTATTTAGTCCCACATTGGGTATTTGCATTCTCTCCCATCTCCTCCATTCTATATAAGGGAGGCTATACCTTTGTAATACTCAGTTTTTTGGATAATAAAAATTCCATTACTCCACTTTCCGGTTTCTATATTTCTATTCGCACATTGACGAAGATGCCTCTTTGTCAGGGCTACCCCTTCCTGGTCATCTCCAGTGAGAAGAATATCATCAACATACATAGCAAGAACCACCAGTCCCGAGGGGGTTTTGCGAATAAATAGAGAGTGATCGGCAGAGCTGCGCGAACCAACGGCCGCCACGATGCCGCTGAACTTGTCAAACCAAGCTCGAGGGCTCTACTCTAAGCAATAGATTGCCTTCTACAGTCGACATACTCGTGTCTCCCCCTAAGTAACATACCCAGGAGGTTGCTTCATGTAGACGGCCTACTGAAGATCACAGTAAAGGAAGGCATTCTTTACATCCAGCTAAGAAATTGGCCAATCTTTATTGACCGCCACAGAGAGAAGGACCCGTATAGTACTGAGACGAGCCACGGGAGAGAAGGTGTCAAAGTAATCAACCCCATAGGTCTGAGTAAATCCATTAGCAACAAGACGAGCCTTATAACGGTCCACAGTGCCATCCGGGCCAAATTTGACCACAAAGACCAAGCGGCAGCCAACAACATCAGTACTGTAGGGAGGAGGAACAAGAGTCCAGGTACCTCGTACTGTTAGGGTCTCCATTTCCTCATCCATGTCCATCTTCCAGTGAGGAAGAGCAAGGTCCTCCTGGTAGGAACGAGGTGTGGCAGTGGCAGAGATAGCCAGTGCAAAGGCCCTGCGAGAAGAGGTAAAACGATCATATGAAAAAACAGTAGCATGGGGGTGTAGGGTACATGTCCGCACCCCTTTGCGAAGAGCTATAAGAAGATCCAGGTCGGCGGGTTCCTCGGCATCCAGAGCATCCATGGCAGAGAGAGCTGGCCCGGGAGGAGAGAGCGACGACAGTGGAGATGAGGGAGATGGAGGCAGAGAGAGAGGAGTGGACGGAGAAGGAGTAGGGGTGGATATCGCAGTAGGAGGCGAGGGAACGAAGGGAATAACAGGAGAATAAGAGGCTGGGGGAAGAGAAGAGGAAGCTTGGGGAAAAGAAGAGGAGTCATCCGAGAAGTAGGAGGCATTCTCGAAGAAGGTAACGTCAGCGGAGACGAATTGCTTACGAAGAACAAGGTCAAAGCATCAGTAGCCTTTCTGAGTGGTGGAGTACCCCGAAAGGACACATTTTGTGGAGCGAGGGGAGAGTTTATCGCAGGTAACGGAGTGAGCATGTACGAATGCCGTACATCCAAATATACGTAGAGGAAGGGGGAAGGGTTCCTTGCCAGGATGGAGAATGAAGAATGGAGTTTGACCATGGAGAACGGTGGATGGAATACGATTGATGAGGAAACAGGAGATGAGAACGGCATAGCCCCAATAGGCACGAGGAACCTGCATTTGTGTCATCAGAGTGCGAGCGACATCAAGGAGGTGACGGTTTTTGCGTTCCGCCACACCATTTTGCTGTGAAGTATAGACAAAACTAGTTTGATGAATAATCCCATGTTGTGTACAGAAGGACGAAAAAGCATGACTGAGATATTCTTGGGCGTTATCAGATCGAAAAACTTTTATAGAAACATTAAACTTAGTTTTGATCATGAGATAGAAAGATGTCCATACAGATAATAATTCGGAGAGATCTTTTAAAAGATACACCCACGTACAACGAGAGAAATCATCAATAAACGTGACAAAATATGAACTTCCCTGACCAATGGTAAGGGTAGGAGAAGGACCCTAAACATCATAGTGGATGAGATCAAACGGTCGGGAAGATCCACGAACTTGCTTTGGTGGGAAGGAGGAGCGGTGATGTTTGCCAAGCTGACAAGCCTTACAATTGAGGGGAGGACTTTGTGAAGGAAGATGGGGCAGAAGCTGATGAAGAAGACGCGGAGGAGCATGACCAAGGCGAAGATGCCATTGGAGTTTATCTGTGGAGGTGGTGGAGAAGTCGGATAGAGGGGAAACGTTGTCGAGGAAGAATAGGCTGCCACTCTTAGTCCCAGTAGCAATCGTCCGCTGGGAGTCTGGATCCTGAAAATAACAAGAAGTAGAAGTAAATATGACGGAACACCGTAATTGCTTGCATAGAGAGGTAATAGATATTAAGTTGCACGGGAATTTGGGCACGTAGAGAGTATTCGCCAATTGAAAAGACAGAGTGACTTAAACCACTCCCGTCCCATGGACCGGGGATGGAGAGCCGTCAGCGAGAATAACTGGGGGCAACCGATCATGTGTTTCCAGGAGAGAAAAACACTGGGGAGAGCCGGTCATATGATTGGTAGCACCTGAGTCGATCAGCCATTTTACTTGAGTAACGAAGTGGGCACTACTAGAAGACGTAACCACCGAGGCAGAAGGATTCGAAGATGAGGAGAAAGTAGAGTATCGAAGAGAGCCATAGGAGCAGAAATAGGTCGCGCGAATAGAGAGACAGGTCTCGCGAACTAAAAAAAGGGAGTGCGAGAGAACCGAGAAACAGGCCGCGCGAATCAGAGAAATAGGTCGCGCGAACAGACAATCAGCGAACACAACACAAACACAAGGAAGTTTGTGAGAACCAGAAGACCTCAGTGGACAAAAAAAGGAAACCCCAAAGGACACAACCAAGAAGCAGACCAAAGCAAGGAGAAGGTCGTGCGGTTCGAGAGAAGACCGCACGAACAGAGAAGGAGTCGCGCGAATCAAGGAGATCGCGGGAAAAACAGAGGCAGAGAAACCGCGAAACAGGTCGCGGATATAACTAGAGAGAAGAGAGGCCGCGCAGTTAGAAAATAAGCCGCGCGGATAGGAAGAAGAAGATCTGCAACGGTCATGATATCAGACACCAGCGGCTAAAGAAGCCACGACCAAGCCGCAGAATCAAGCAGAGGGATAGAAGTCGAGCGGCTAGAAGACAGTTCGCTCGAATAGAAGCAACAAGCAAAATAAGGCACAGGGCACCAGGTCGCGGCGAACATGGAAACAGGTCGCGACGAACAGGGAAATAGGTCGCAGCAAACAGGGAAACAGGTCGCGGCGAACAGAATGTGGCGACTAAGCACAGGAACAAAGAAGTCGCGCACACAGAGGGCAACGACAAGGAGAGAAAGAGACCGTGCAGATAGGTCGCAAGCAGGCGAAGCAAGCCGCGCAGACTGGGAGGGCGCACAGAATCAGGAGGAAAAGATCGAGTCCTCTGATACCATGTGAGAAACGAACTAAAACAAGCTGGAAGCGGTTTAAACTGAAACTTTATTATCAGAAAAAGGTATGTATTACAAAGGTATGACCTCCCTTATAGAGAATGGAGGAGAGAAGAGAGAATACAAATAAGAGATGTGGGACTAAAAAATTACACGACACAAGCGGACCTTACAGACACAAACCTCACAAGCCGCACGGTTAGACAGAGGGGCTAACCGCTTGGCGACTGCCAGAGTGAGAGAGAGATCGCCATGTGAGACCGCCAAACCGCCCGGTCTCCAAGTCGCCAGTGATAAGCCGCTAGACCGCTTGGACCACAGACAGCAACACATAACAACCAAACCGCTAAAGGGAAACCGCCAGACCGCCCGGTCATTAACTCGCCAAGCCATACCGCCAGACCGCCCGGTCACCATTTCAACACAGAGCAAGACCAGGCCATACATCAGGATCATCCGTTAGGACCGAGCCTGGAAAATCACACTGTAAATATCATTCAAGGTATAGTAGATGAACTAAAGACCTCCTTTAAACGATCTCACAACAGGGTACTTAAACGAATTAAGCAATCAGAGGATCTGATGCTAAAGAATATTGTGGATATAAATCACAAGCTGGATAAGATGGAACAAAAGTTTGAAGCTAAGTATGTTGAGGCCGGCACTACCATCAATCTTCTGATGCAAGGGCTAAAGAAAAATACAGCTGACCTGGCAGTGGTAAATCAAAATGCTCTTGTTGTTGCCAACAACATCAAATTGTTCGATGGCAACATGGTCACACACAACATGAATCAGAAAACCCTGCTGACCGATTTTACTAAGAATGTAAAGCATATAGATGAGTCACTGTGTTCTTATGCAAACTCAATTGCCCTATAAGCCAAAAGGGGGAGAAGGAATATGCAGCTAAGATGGCAGGGTTAGAGCAAATCATGGTCGACAACTTCAAGCAATCAAATGAGTATGTTTTTGAAAGTTGTCATTGGCTAGCTCAGCAAGCTTTAGGTATACATATTCCTGTTAATCCTACTGATGATATTACTGCTGCTGCTGATGAGGTTGCTATAGCTGAGGAATTTCCCGTAAGTGAAGCTGATGAAAGAAAGGCTGCTAAATCCGCTGCCAAAGCTGCTCACAGTGCAATTTTTGATCAAGAAGCGATTGCGAAAGGGAAAAGAAAGCTTCAAGAAGGAACTTCTAAAGAAACTCCAGCAGAGAGGAAATTAAGAAGGAAGGAAAGTGAAGTTAAGAATGAACGATGGAGTCCTGTGTCTAGGAACATCATACTGGATACATTCATGCTACAATAGCGGGGAGAGCTTAATAGAAATGAAGTTTATAGTCAGTATGAGTGGGAAAAGCACAAAGAATATGAGGTTAAAAGAAACATATTCTTCAGGTCAAACACAGTGGAGAACAAAGCTCCTCCCCCCCGGTACTACCCGAAGCCAAAGGAATTTTTTGAAAGGCAAAGCAAGAAGTTCCTGGCTAAACAACTAAGAGATGCTGAGGCAAAGGAGGGATAGACTTGAAATCTAAACTTTTTATTTTTAATATGCGTGTACGTCTATTCTTGTAATTATAAATGAACGACACTTTGGATATATATATATATATATATATATATATGATTATATGTTGATTCAATTTTTGTTTTGAATGCGTGAAATTTTATTATTCTGATTTCTTGTCTCGCATACTTTTATATATATCTTTTTGGTTGGTGTAATTCATCTTAGCTAGTAGGATTTTGGCTTCTTCAAATAGGGGGAGATTATTGGATATTGTATCCACAATTACCTGGATTTGAAGAAGACTCCAGTCAAGCTAAGATGGATTAACAATGTATTTGACAATCTTCTATCAAGTTGTGCTTGCAGCTACTCCATGCTAAGTACACACCAATGTCAGGGTACAGTGGGTCAATATACACGGGTCTGTGCAACGTAATCCCTCATTGTGTAGATCAGTGTGTTGATTCACGCGTGCTCTCTCTATTGGAGTGTACTTATTTTCAAGTACAGGGTCAAGGTAGATCAAGAGCAGAAGAAGGAGCAAAGATGGGTCAAAGACCAAGTCATCAAAGGAAGGAAGAGAAAATTATTCTAATTCAAAATCGACGGGAATCATTAAGTTATTCCCGCCGACTTCGACGGGAGTCACTTGTGATTCTCGCCGATTTCGACGAGAATCATTAGTGATTCCTGCCGACTTCGACGAGAATCAGTCTGCATTCCCGCCGACTTATTCCGGCTGATAGTTTTGCAACCGGAATTCTGCCATGGCAGAATCGACGGGAATCGTGAGTGATTCCCGCCAACTTCGACGAGAATCACCAACGATTCCCGCCGATTTTGCCTTAGGCAATTTTCCTCCGTTCGCTGGACCGAACCATCTCGCCATTCGCTGTTTAGGCCAGGGCTAGGGTTTCTTCTCGTAGGCCCCACAATGGTCTTTAGGGCTTGCCTCTAGTATTTATACTCGCATATCTTGAACTTCTATAGATAGAGATTCTCGGAAATCGAAAGCAGCCGACGCCGTGCACTAGCAGATCGCAGAAACCGCCGATCGCCTGTAGCCGCTCGCATGTTCGTCGCCGTCGTTGATCTCAGTGCTTCTTTGATCTTCCGATAACAGTACCGAGGCAAGCCGAGCGTCTCACACATCTCTCTTGAGATCTCTTGTCTTCCGATTCGTTGAACGAGATTTGTTCTCCATTCCGAATTGGTTAAGACGACTGATCCAACTGAGATCGTTCGTAGACCTTGCTTGCTTCGTCAAGAAGTTTGGATCTACAAAGTATCGCAGCCGCAATCACTTGCCGCCGCCAATCTTGACAAGATCCTCTCCAAGAGAGAAATCCGGTTATGGACTCTCCGTAACTTTCAATAAAGCTTCAACGAACGAAGAAGGACATCGGAATCTCCAAAAGCTTTGTTTGTATTTTCTTTTACATTCAATTTTGATTTGTTGTAAAGGAATTTTAATTCCTAGTGGTAAGGGTTGGGTGCAACTCGTGGTGGTGGAGTTGTGACTCCTTTGTTGGAAGGGTTCCTTTCGTAGTGTGAGGAATGGATTTCAATCTGTTTGGAGAAGTGACCGAGTCATCCCTTAGTGGGAGATAGATCGAAGGGGGAAAGTGGACGTACCCAAATCGGGGAACTACTATAATTCTTTGTGTGTTTTCTGTGCTGTGTGTGTTAATTTGTGCAGGTAAATTTAATTCCGCCAAAAACTGCACGACACCTATTCCCCCCCCCCATAGGTGGATTTAGTCGACACTAGAGACTTTCATTCTCCCCCTGGATAGCTGGACTCTTTATCTTCATCCAACCTAGCAGGAACATCTTCATTGATGGTCAGCTTGTCTAGCCTATCTGTTAAACCTGTAGAGCTAACAGAAGAACTAGACAATCCATTGTTAATAAATTTTGACTCATCAAATACAACATGCATAGATTCTTCTACAATTTGGGTAGTCAAGTTGTAAATCCTGTATGCTCTACTGTGGTTGCTGTACCCAACAAATATCCCTTCTAGGGATCTGGAGGCAAACTTAGTTTGGTAGTGCTTACCATTGACTAGTACAAAACACTTGCTACCAAAGATTCTGAAGTAAGATATGTTTGGTTTTCTTCCTTTCAAAATCTGGTAGGGAGTCATCTTGTGTTTCTTGTTGATGGAGGCTCTATTGAGCACATGACATGCAGTATTAACTGCCTCAACCCAGAAGTATTCAGGGAGAGTAGTATCATTTAGTAGAGTTCTACTTGCCTCAATTAGAGTCCTATTCTTTCTTTCAGCAACACCATTTTGCTGAGGAGTTCTAGGTGAAGAGAATTCATAATGAATCCCAAGTTCTTCAAAGAATCTTGTCATACATTCAGACTGAAATTCAGTTCCATGGTCACTTCTGATTTTGACCACTGAACTGTTGTATTCATTCTGTATTTGTCTAACAAAAGTCTGAAAAACAGATGGGGTTTCAGATTTCTGCCTCAAGAAGAAAACCCATGTATATCTGGAATAGTCATCCACAACAACAAGTGTGTATACTTTCCTACCAAGACTGTGAACTGGCACAGGACCAAACAAATCCATATGAATGAGATATAAACATCTCATTGAATCTTTGATGTCAAGTGCTTGGAAAGAGGACTTAGTCTGCTTGTCTTTTTGGAAAGCTGAACACACACCCTCTTTGATGCACTTAATTTGAGGACCATTCCTCACTAATCCCATGCTGAACAACATCCCTATAGACTTATAGTTCAGATGAGCTAGTCTCTTGTGCCATTTGACACATAGAGAAGCTTTCTCTCCTGCAACCAGACAAATTAGTGAGTTGTTAAACTCACAATCTAGGTTAAGGCAATACACATTTCCTTTCCTAGAGCCAATCAAAATGATCTCTTGATCACTTGACCTTCTTATCTGGCACTCCCCTTTGAGAAAAGAAATGACATAACCTAGATCACTAAGTTACTGATGCTAATTAGGTTATGTTTAAAACCCTTCACATAAGCCACTTTAGTGACAGTAATTGAATCACTAGTAATGTTACCAAATCCTTTGATGATACCATTTTCTGATCCACCAAAGATAACTTTGGGTCCATTCTCTATGGACAAATAGTCCCTCAACATTCTCCTTGTTCCTGTCATATATTTGGAATGGCCACTATCCAAGTACCATATAGGGGTATGGTCACTTTGATTCACCTACAACACATGAAGAATTACTTACCCTTAGAACCCAACTTGCTAGTGGGTCCTAGGTCCTTATTTGTTTGAAATCCTGCAACTGTTCTAATAGGAAAACTACTATTGGTTTTAACACTAGTGTTAAACCAGCAATCCATGGCAAAGTGCCCCAGCTTGCCACAATACCAACACTCAAACATATTATACCTTTTCTTAGGTAAGGACTTTACTGCTTTGTTGCCAGCAGTCTTGTTGAGAGTTGGTGCTGGAGCATCACTCTTTAAGAAATCCTCTTGAACCTGATGGGAATGCCTATAGTGTGGTCTATAAGCATTTGCACCCTTGCCCATGTGATTTTCATGCTCACAGTGTGTAATATCCCATTTTCGGCTAGACCCCTAGGAGTCGGTCTGTCGTGACAGAACCCTAGGAAGCCCAAGAATTGAAATACATCGGCCAAGATTTAGTGTCACGGGTTGGTCACTCCCGTGACCTATGTGTCACGCCCGTGACCTAGGGCGTGACCCCTTCGACGATCGTCGAGCGCAGAATTTTCAATCCGGGCCTGTCACGCCCGTGACCTATATGTCACGCCCGTGACCTAGGGCGTGACCCCTCCGACGATCGTCGATCTCAGCGAGACGATCGTCGAGCGTAGAATTTGCGTCATGGCCTTGTCACGCCCGTGACCTAGGGCGTGACCCCCTTCGGCGATCGTCGATCTCAGCGAGACGATCGCCGAGCGCGGAATTCGCATCTTGACCCTGTCACGCCCGTGACCCATGTGTCATGCCCGTGACATAGGGCGTGACCACCCTTCGACGATCGTCGATCTCAGTTCGATGATCGTCAAACCAAGAATTTGTCACCCAGCCCTATCACGCCCGTGACCTACGTGTCACGCCCGTGACGAAGGCCGAAACGTCAGCTAGACTGGAAATTTCGGTAACCGACGTCATAATCAATTCTGATTATGCGAATGTACAACGGGAATATTTATGGGCCATTTCCTTCTCTAATTATTTAATAGAAAGAGAGAGTGAGGTCCAATAGGAAATCGCCATCTGGATCAGCCGTTTCATCTTCCACCTTTTTCCTCTTCCCTGCACCATAACCGAAATATCATTAAGAGAAAACATTCATGGTCATGAATGTTTCATCCTTTTCCTCTCCCCATTTGGAGATCTATAAAAGCCTCCTCAGAACAAGATGAGAAGGTTACACTCTTGTCCAAACAAATTCAGATTTTTGTCCTTGCTATTGAAGAAGATCGGGAACGCCACCACCGCGCCATGACAATCCGACGTTCATCTCGTCTTCAAACCGCGAACAAGGTCCTCCTCTACTTCTTCTTTTGTGGGTAGATCTTAGGATCTTATAAATGAAGTTCGTGCTCAAAGGAGCCGGACCTATCCCGCGTTTTCATGGAAAACCATGAAAAAGATATTTTTCGGGTACTCCGGAAACCGCTACCTCCGGCGGCCAAACCATCGTCGACTGATAGCCATCGCCTCAACGGAGGTGGTGGTGGCTGGCCAGGGAAGTGATCGGACAGTCGGCGACGGATAACGGAAAGGCTGCAGGAAATATGAGTTTTTGAGTTTCTGTTTCGGGTTCTGTTTGGTAGGGGAGATGAACAGTAAACATTATTATTATATAAAACTATGTAATATATAAAGGAAAGATATATATAATGGTCATATTTTGAGGCTGCAAAACGAGACACTTTGAGGCCGATTTAGGAAAAATGGCCAGTCACGAAAGTTGTAGCGCTTCGAGTCTAAATTAATTTAAAATTGGTTTCAACTCGTTTTGGTAAGCGGTTTGACCGCAGCACCCGTTTTAGTGGGGGCTGTACATAGAGTTGGGCAAGAACTAAAATGAATGCCCACGCTTCGTCCTTTGCGCAAATGACCTGAAATTTGGGCAGGGGGTTATCCTTGGCTATATCTAGAGGCTGTCCAAAAATGGGAATTTTTGGAGATACTTTGCCTAAAGTTTCTGTTTTAATTTAATTAAGTTAAAGGAATTTATTTATGTGGTCAAATGATCTCCAAACCCTCCCAAATTTTGGTGAGTGGTCCCTGGCTATAAAACCTAGCTCTAATACCACTTGTAAGACCCCCTTTTTTTCTTTTAAAACTCGGGGTCTTAGGCCCAGAATCGCCGCTTTGTGGTGATGACCCTTCCGGACATGAAGGTGTCACCGCAAAGCGGCGATTCTGGGCCTAAGACCCCGGGTTTTAAAAGAAAAAAAGGGGGTCTTACACAGTGACCATGTGTAGTATCATGATCATACATGTTAGTAGGATTCACCACCTTCTTAAAGAAAATAGGGGGTTCAACAACTAGAGGTTGAACTGGGCCCTTACCTTTTCTATGTGAATTGAAAGCCCTAGTTCTTTCATTAAAGCCTAGACCAGTCTTCCCTTTTGTGAAATAAAATTGTCTATTAGGGGTAAGATAGATTTGGGCTTGGAGAATTTAGCCAATAGCTCCCTCTCTTGCTGAAGTTTTGCCTCCAGTTTCTTGATATGATTCTCTTTGAAAGAGATTGTGCCCATTTGAATAACTGTAATGTTCTTCAATTTGGCAACCTCATTCAGTTTTAGATCCAACTTCTTAGCTGAATCTGCTACAGCCAGCTTAAGAGACTCAATCTCTTTGGCCTGCACTTTAACTAGAAACTTGCTCTTCTTTAGAGCTTGCAACAACCCACCATACTCATCAATGAGTTGGTGTACATCCCCTTCAGACTCAGATCCATCCACTTCTGTTGAAGCAGATGCTTCTGATTCTGATACAGTAAAGTAATCTGAAACTAAGGGAGAATAGTTTACCTTACTTGGTCCAGGCTGATCCTGGCACTGATCATATTCATATTGAGCCATCAGCCCTCTACAACAATAGTCTTCAACTCCATTTATCGAGTCTAGCTTCTGTAGGAATTCTAATTCCTTAGACTCCTCTTCTGTTCACAATAGCCCAACATATGCTTCTGCTTCTTCTTCTCCAGATTCTGAAGATGAAGAGTCTGTCCAACTCTTCTCCTTCTGAGCAACTAGAGACTTCTCCTTCTTACCTTTGACCTGCTGCTTCTTCTTATCCTTTGACTCCTTTCTTTTGTTAGGACAGTCAGCTATGACATGTCCAGTCCTGTTGCAGCAATAACACACAATCTTAGTATTAGATTGTTTACCAGGTTTAGAGGAATACCTGTCCTCCTTGGGTGTCTTCTTCTTCCTATAGTACTCATCCTTAGAATAGGATGAAGATGATGGCCTGGTTCTCCACTTCTTTTTCTTCATAAACCTTTGGAATTGCCTTGTAAAGGCAGCATATTCCTCATCAGAAGTATGACTATCTGATGTGTTATTATCAGAAATTCCTTCTTCTGCCTCAGCACTCCTTCTGGGTGGAGAAGGAGATTTTCTCCTACCCTTTCTTGAGCCTTCAGCTTTGAAGGCCACTGACTTTTCCTTAAACTCAGATCTGCTGCACTTCTCCTCTTCTTTTCTAGCAGTAAGCTGCATTTCATATAATAACAACTTTCCAAAAAGTGTAGGTGGAGGTGTATCAGCCAGCCTGACCACTTCTCTAATGGCACATATCTTAGTGTCCCAATCCTTTGTTAGAGACCTAAGAAACTTATCATTCAGTTCATAAGTGCAAAAGACCCTTCCATAGGTCATCAACTCATTTACTATTCTAAATAACTTCTTATAGCATTCAGCTATGTTGTCAGATTTAGCTTGTCTAAAGCTCTCATACTCCTGGTTCAGCATAGACTTCCTGCCCTCTCTGACTTCTTCTGTACCCTCCATGTAGACAATCAATGTGTCCCACATTTCTTTAGAGGTTTTACAATACACCAGATTCAGAAAAGTGGCATCATCTATAGTATTTACAATAATGTTCTATGCTCTTTTATCTAGTGTTGCCAGGATGATTTCATCCTTGGTCATTTCAGAATAGCTCTTTGGAGTTTGAATATTTGCATCAAGAACTGATACCTTCATTGGAATGAAGGGTCCTTCCTGTACTGTGATATAAATTCTTGGATCAGATGCTTCCATAAACAACCTGACCTTTTCCTTCCAAATGCCAAAGGATTATTTCCTACATATAGGTAATTTCATAGATCCAAATTCCTTTTGATTCTCATTTGAACCCATTCTTGATATCTGTTATTTTCCTTGGAGAATAACTCTGACTTTTAAGTCAATCTTTGAGTAATCTCCCTCTTATACCACTTGAAAGACTTTGTTTCAAGAGCCTAAACACCTATAGGGGGGGGGGGGTGAATAAGTTCTAATCTTTTAAATTCCTTTTTAGGCAAACAGTTAGATAATCATCCAACACAGATTAATCAAATTGTAGAATATAAACACATCACAGCAAACACCAGATCTATAGTTGTTCCCCAAGATATGAGTATATCCACTTTCCCCCTCCGCCTATCCAGTAGATAACTGGATTCAGCCTAACTTCCTTCCACTAGCTCAGATCCCCAGATCTTACAAATACAGAACCAAAATGGTTCCTACAGCTCAGACTTAACAAGTCCTACCTCAGATTCTTCCCCAGAATCCTACCTCAGGCCTCAGCCCTACCTCAAGCTTTATAACTAGGCTTACAACTCAGACTTTCCACAAGTGCTACACCTCAGGCTAACAGCCCTACCTCAGCCTTTATAATTTCAGGCTTACAAATCAGATCTGATAATTGATCTTACAAGAAAAAGAATGTAATAAGAAGCAAACAAATTCACTAGCTAGATTCCTCTGTTGGTGAAGCCTTCTTGATCAGTTCTTGACTGAACTGGTCCTTCTGATCCAACCTGACTTAGCTTCTCAAAGCTTCTTGATAGAAAAAAATAAGGTGGATCTTCTTGCTGTTGAAGTTGATCTTCAGTCAGCTTCTTCCTTAAATTCAGATGTGAATCTTAATCTTTCTTGCAGAACAATTCTGAATCTGTTTCTCTTCATATAATTCCCCCCTTTTTTAATTATTTTTTGTAGTTTCCAATCTGTCTCTTATATAGAGTTTGCTTCATGGTTACCGGCTGATCCGGTTTCTAACAAACTACTGACAAATCTGAAGAGGTGTTAGACCGGTTGGATATGAGAGCTATCAAGTCACCAGACATGTCAGCAGAGTAATCAGAGTCATTCCATCTTAGTATAAACCACTCAGCAGGCTGCTTCATATATGTCGACACATATTGGCCAAGTGTCGACACAAGTCTTCATGGTGTCAACACAATACTCCAAGTGTCGACACAGACATACTTTTGCTTCTCGACACATCTTCTATTGAATGTGTCGACATAAGTCCTGTGTGTCGACACAAATGCTTCCGGTGTCGAAACAGCTGTTGCTAGCAGATGGCGTTTAGTAGGTGTCGACACAAGTCCTGTGTGTCGACACAGCTGCTTCTTGTCTCGACATAGCTGTTGTCGACAGATGGCGTTGAATGAATGTCGACAGTGTTGAAACTATCCAGACGGCATTGAGTGTGTGTCGACACAAGTCCTGTTTGTCGACACAATTACTTCTGGTATCGATATAACTTCTGGCTTAGGTGTCGACACAATTCTGAGTGTCGACACATCTTCTTCAGAAATGTCGTCTTTGCTTGAATCTCGACACCACTTCTTCATAAGAGTCGACACAACTTGAGTGTCGACACAATACCTTCATAAGTGTCGACACAACTTCAGAGTGTCGACACAAGTCTTCATAAATGTCGACATAGCTTCTGGGTGTCGACACAGCTTCTTCACAAGTGTCGACACTTGTACTTAGAAAATTTTCTTCAAATGCTTAAACCTATACAATGTAACTCAAACATCTATTAAATACAAATTGATGCATATCATTGACTAAGATGAGGCTTCTCCAAATCTGGTACACATTTTCCAATGTACCCAACACAGACTAATCATCCGGATGGGCTTCACACAACATACTTATTCCATACTACTCATTTCCGGATCTAGATGCAGACTCAACCGGGTATATCAACTATCAACCCTATAGAATCGCTTACGCTTTCAACCTTTTGGTGGAGGATTCCATGCACATGCATAAAGGAGGACTTCATTTGTCCAAGAAGGAGATCACTACCCTTGACGATCGCTTTGGAGCCAAGGAAATATAGCTGGATGGTAATCACCACAACAGCTTTGCCTCCACAACGCTGAACTCGGCTCTCGATTCGAATCGCTGAAGCTCCACCGGCGGCCGGAATCCTTCTCCTTCTTCCTTCCTTTCTCTCCTCTCTCTTCTTCTTAGAAAGAGAATGGACAACAATAGAATTAGAAATACTTCTCAATCCTTAGCCTTATAACAGCTGGAAGGAGCTTGGACAATTAGATCTAATTTAAAGGAAATGAACGGCCACGATTCGCTCTAAAAAGCTTCTTCTCTAGGCTGACACGACCTGTGACACGCCCGTGTCACAGGTCGTGTACCTTAAGTGGCACACAACCGACTCAAACCAGACCAAGACACGGGCTTAGACACGCCTGTATCATGCTCATGACATGCCCATGTCAATCAGTACATGCCCGTGTTGAGGGGCGTGTCCCTCAATCGATACAGGACCAACAATCCCAAAAGGGACACGGGTCCCCAACATGCCCGTGTCAACTTTGACACGCCCGTGTCACCAAGAACACGCCTGGGATCTAGGCCGTGTTCCTCACCCGACACAATAAGGCTACCAACTCGAGCAGGACACGCCCTGGGAAACGCACGTATCTCTGTCCGTGTTGCCTCTCGAAGATCGTCGACTGCAGTTCGTCGAGAACTCACGACAACATAATGAAGGACACGCCCTAGGACACGCCCGTGTCCCAGGCCGTGTGCCTCACTCGAGACACACTCGAGGCCCACTCGAGTCCTACTCGAGAACCACTCGAGTACACAAAGCTGGACACGCCTAGGGACACGCCCGTGTCCCAGGCCATGTCACCCAGCCTGAACTCCAAATTGGGATTTGGGGTATTACAACCCTCCCCTCCTTACAGAAATTTTGTCCCGAAATTTAGCGTAATAATAGACACCAACACAACCACTCCTTTCTTGTACCTTTAACAAAAAAAAGATCCGGGTTTAGAGCTCAGAGGCCGCAACTTGTCTCGCCCCATGACATCGCGCAAACACAAGTTTTTACAAACAAACATACAACATTACATCACGACCACGTAAGGTACACTCTGTCTTTTATTTCCACTCGTCCGCGTCCTTCATAATCCACTTTACGGCCTCCTGTAACTCCAGATTATACACACGAGGCTACTGTACTTCACGACTTGAGCTTTACGGCTCCTGTAATCCGAGAGTGTACATTTGAGGCTGTGCCCGGGATGCAAATGACTCTGCCACTGCCTTTCCCTTTTCCTCATAGGACGCACCAGTATTTTTCTCACCCTTTGAAGGGACACTCCAACAATTACAGGCGACTTGCCCCTGCTTCCCATAATTAAAACATGTACGCGTCTCCACACGTCCTAGCCCAAACGTTGCTCCCGAAGTAACATCCGAAGAAGTTTGTTCACTAGGCCTGAACCTCTTCTGTTCCCGTTTCCTTAATTTTAATTGTTCTGACTGTGAAACTTTGAACTCCGGCTTTTCCATTGCAAAATTCTTCTTGTCCTGCATCCATTTCAAATCCGTATTCAGCACACAGGCTGTATCTACTAACGCTTGGAAGCCTTGGTTCACCGAACTCAGGAGCGCCAACCTCAGCTCATCACGAAGGCCTTCAACAGTCCTGATCGTTGTCAGGATCCTCTTCACTCTTGCGAGCCAATCCTCAGCTTGCGTTGGGGAACCCGCCCCATCAAACGTAGGTGGTTGAAACTCCATAAACTGTTTCAATTGCTCATCAACTGCTTCCTCGTCAATCAGAGCCTCAACACACTCTTTCCTCGCACCAACCCGTACTTTCTCCACTACAGGCTTTGCCTGCCTATTAGGCTGAGCATGAAACATGGCAAATAGTGCTTCCGCAACTAAGCGTACGATTTCCGCAGAGGGAGGAGGTGTAGGCACCTCAGCTGGTGCCGCACTCTCATCCGAATGCTGGGGTTCAGACTTCCCAGCTCCACTCCTTGTCACCTATACATGAACAAGACATCAATAACGTCCATTCCAAAATGGCAAAAATGCCTAGTATACACGCTCACACTCCTCAAACACATGTATTGCATTCCTAGTGGACATTCTTGAGTTCATTTATGTTATCCTACCAAACCCGAACCTCTGATACCACTTTGTAATGCCTCCATCCATCACATGGAATATAACTGAGGGTCCAGCCGGGGCCCCACGCCATATTTCACAGATAGACGACGAAATCACGTGTGAATATAAAAATACTTTCTACTCGCTTCTTAATTCAGAGCATTCTAGCGAAGGTTTATTACTTGCAAGAACTCATCCAATGAATGTCCACTACATATATAAATAGCACATTTATATATAACACCAGAAATGTATACAAATACACAAACGCTCATGGCCTTAAGGCCTTACATGTTTCTCTTTACAAGAGGTGGTTTCATACATCGGCACGCAGGTCGGCCCCTCATGAAATCCAATTCTTCGAACGGACTTCAAGGGCCTACAAGCAGCAGTAGTAAGGGCTACAACCCACTCAATACAAGTCAGCATCAGCAAGGGCAGCACCTGCATATGGAAGTCCACCCAAAGGCTGATAAACAAAGCAACGGTCAGCATTCAGCTGACAATTATAACAACCCTACCCCTTACCCGGGGCAGTGGTTCCTTCCTTGCATGAATTGTAATCACAATATATATATATATATATATATATATCAAAACAAGATGTGCACTCACGCATCCAATAACATATCACAACAATTAGCCACGCGACCCGACGATCCGTGCACTCAGGGCACATTATCGGTGTATCGAATCATTCCAGGTCCCACAACCAATTACGGATTATTAGCTTGTTGGCCGAGCACTAGTCTTCTACAACACACATGTTGGAGACATCCTCGCCCATACCACTCAGAGGTGTTCACCTTACAACAATCATTGAGCAATTAGTCTTAACGGCGCGCAGGCCTAAGACTCTCATTATGCGCTCCAACGAGACCAATTACTAGGTCTACCAGTCGGACAGACATAATGCAGGTACAGATCAGCCACCCCCCATTGCTCAAGTCACCATACCATCACTGAATACCAAAGTACTCATGGCCAATTTATAGGCGTGGGTGGTTTCCCCTTTCCTGTTCGGCACGAAGCCTTTTTAAAGAGCTCGCAGCTCACAATAGCCACACTATCTGTAAGACCCCCTTTTTTTTTTGAAAACTCGATTCATAACTCGGGGTCTTATGCCCAGAACCGCCGCTTTGCGGTGACACCTTCGCACCCGGGAAGGTCGTCACTACAACGCGCCGATTCTGCCGGCCTTTTCGATCACAATCAAGTAGCAAGTAGAACAGTAAAGAGAAATGCAGTCCACAATATAATATCACATATAAATAAAAACTCCACGAGGGGAGCGTCCACAGTATAACATCAGAGTAAAATAAGAGTACTGAAAGGAAAAGGACTTAAGCCCGGTACAACAACACCTCACTACATGGTCACTCAAACGGAAGCTGAAAAACAAACTGCTACTAAGGAACGGAACTCACGGTCCCGGCTGTCTGAGCTCCTGAGCTAGTCTACCCTGTCTCCAAGCGCACCGGCCTCCTGGGCTACTCCTCCGGGCTGGGTTCCACGATTCCCTAAAATGATGTGGTCCGAAAAACGTTAGTCTATAAGACTAAGCCCTATCATCCCCTACCCCTTCCCCCATGCCCTAAGGCACCGAGCGGAGAGGAAGAAAGGGAAGGACATGAAGGTGGAGAGTAGTCAAAAGCAGATGACGGTGGACCTAACTAGCAAGTTATAACAGGCAAACAATATAAGTGTTATAATAGGTAAAACAGAAAGGTAAGTAAGTAAGAAATTAAACCTTCACTTATGTGAGTACACATAAGCCAAGGGATCTTTTACAAGGCTCCCATCGTATAAATGTCCCATTCCACTTATACGTTGGGGTGTCGGTTATCACAAGCATTATTTAAATATTAAAAATGACCTTAATCTATAAAACTTGCCCACACAAGCTTATAGACCAAGGGGTCGTTTTGCAGGTCCTAATGTATAAGCGTCCCATACCACTTATACATTAGGTGTCAAGGTTCTTATGAATGATTATGTATGCAACTATATGGTAGGTTAATGATGTTCATGCAGTGCAACTCACACACCCAACTTTGTGTACACAAACCTTTAGTTCCCCCTTTCAGAGCCGTTACCTCCCAGGATACCTCCGTAGTGGCAGACAGAAGCGGTGGGTTGGGCCTCGCCCACCTCAAAACCAGTATTTGCACTACCGGTCTGACCTATCGTACGCCCTCAACGCCTGGTGCATAAGGCGGACTCCTGCGTACTCATGCCGACTGGACCGCCAGACTTAGGTTTGGCGAGGTGCTAGTAACCTTGCTGAGTCAACTCTATTGGTGTCAGTGCAACGAACTCCCCAATATCGAAGACCCACCACCTTAAAGTTTCCTATTTATGCACATGCAACCTTTAATATAAGAAGTCAAGAGTAAACCTCCCGGACCAAACCATCCGTCTCAAACACAAACTGAGACTAAGCTCCTCGGACTAAACCGTCCAGCTCAATTCCAAACCTCATCCCTTTGAGCACCGCGGGATGGCGCCCCTTTGAACACCTCGAGACGACTTAACCTTTTCCAAATGTCTATCTAACTAGTGTGTGAAGTGTAAAACTATTTCAATTAATTACTCTTTTGATTTATTTAAGATTTACGTTAGCCCGGGACTGCCTCCGGATTATGCCCCGTAAAGGGTTCTCAATAACACTAGGAACCAAGACGGCAGCATTATGGCCTGAAGTTCCCTTTCGCATGACACTTATTGTTGTTGGTTGTTTTTCCCTTACCCGTTCCCTTTTAAAATTGTATCAAACTAAACCTAGGGTGAATTTGACTCTTCACTCCTATGGGGACGACGATCTTTCGTCGGCCCCACACACCTTCTACCACAAACACTCACTTCTAGTCACTCCTTAGAACCTTCCATAACAACCTATCTAAATCCATCCCAATCAGCTCATTGAGAAACTCCAACATTGCCCTAAGTCGGCCCAAATGCGATCTTTTACGAAAACACTACATGCAGACCAGCCTACACTATATGATGACCTTGATAGGATGTCCTTTGTGTCTTCATCCGAATGACCTAAGTTATTTACTGGGGTCCTATCATGTCATAAATGAATCAATTCCAGATTATAACCATTTTCTTAATTAATCTAATAATTAATTAATTTTCCTACAAATCCAAGGTCTACCAATTTGAACATGAAGTAGACTTTTTAGCTATGTAAAAATCATAATAAATTCATAATAAATTCTTTTATATCTAAAAAAAAGATATATCCAAGGTTTGATATTTTTCTCTAAGGTCTAAGGGGCCTAATCATGTTTTATCAATAATTCATTTCTTTCATGACTATTGAATAAACTACTTCAAATCTTCATTCAAATAATTTGAATCAATTACAGGGTACCAATAACACCATGAAAACAGTACTAGATAAGTTTCATAATTTTCCTACTGGGAATTAATTTACAATAAATCATTTACTAAATTCTTAATCTAGCATGCTTGTGAATCAAGTACTATATTCATAACTCCAAAAATTCTGAATAAATTCCCACTGGTACATATTGGTTTAAGAACCCTGTTTACCAAATTTCATAATTTTCCAGAAAATATTTAAGCCATAATATATTTTAAAACCATAGAGCCCTTTTATAACACTTGTGAAAGAACTACTAGATTTCTTCAACATAAAATTAAACTAAAAATTCAGAAGCATTACTACTAACCAACAACATCTAATTCCAGAGTTTCATGGGGTCTTACATGACTTATAAATCTTAAATAAATAAAATATCAAATAGGGCTATACCCACATTCATAAGTGAAGTACTAGAAATAATTATCCAAAAATTCTAGTAAAATAATCCAAGGGTCCTAACTACAATAGAAACACTCTACCCAAGTTTCATAGCTTTTAAATGAATTCAAGTTACTGTTTTGACCTAAAAGCCCTTCTACCCTAAAACTAGGGTTTAGGTTTTGAGGTACCTACCTACCTCTACATTCTCTAATATTTCAACCAGAGGGTTAAATACCCATTAAAAACCTCTCCACCAAATCTCAAGACCATACAAGGGCATTTGCCCCTATGACCTTCACAAGCCCCCAAAATCCTCATTTAGGGTTTGAACTGGGGCCCTAGGGTAAACTCACCCTAATCCATTCCATTTTCCCCAAGGGGGTTCTTAGGATCATTTCAAACCAATGGTCAAAATCTCAACCTCTTTTGAGTTGAGATGATCTCTCAAGTGTCAAAAGTACCTTTTCCCTAAATTTCCCTTCCCTAGGTCCAAACTAGGGTTGAGTGAATTCCTACTCAAAACTCAACCAAATGAGTTGAAATTTGAACCAGACCTAGATACCTATACCAGGGACACCTCACCAAAATTTGGGAGGGTATGGAGGTCATTTGACCCTTTAATTATCTTGCCCTAGCTTTTCTAGGGTTAGGGAAAAACCCTAAACTACACTATCCCAAATGGTCTCCAATTTTTTACAGGGGCTGGATCTAGGTAATAATAATCCCCTGTCCAAAATTCAGGGAATTTGGACCAAGGGTTAGGTGTGGGGAATTATTTTAAATTCTGCCTTACTTATAGGACCTACCCTAGAAAATGGTCCTATAGGTCAGTATACTTGTCCTAAAATTTTCCATTACACATCAAAATGTAGATTATAAAAATGCCTACAACATTTATGTTTATCATTTTTGATGAACATGCCCCTAAAGGGCCTAAATAATTTTTAGAAGAAATATGCCCTAGTTGTAGGACATACCCTTACTAAAAAGGCTCTACAAGGCAGTCCCCTCATCCAATTTTTCACCACTGCATATCAAATTGTAGGTATTTAAAATACCTACAACTTTCATGTTATGACCTTTTTCAGTATGTGTCCATAAGGGACCTAAATTTAATTTACAGTGAAACTATTTTATTAAAGTACAGAAAAAGAATTAATAAAAGCTGTAATTCGTGTATTTAAGTCTCGCACGCATCTTAAAACAATCCGAGGGCAGCTGTACTTCGTCTTATCCAAATGGCCTGAACCAGAACCGTGAGAAGTGAATCTTATGGGTCTTTTCCCGGCCACCAGGGGTGGCGCCACCACCGGGAATCAACTCCTACATGTTCCCGGTGGTGGGGGCTAGCCTTGCCGGCGGCTAGGGCGGCCGGAGGTGGCGGCGCCACCCTACCTGAGACCACCAAAAGCTCTATAAAATGGAAATTTCTGAATTTTTAAAACTATGCTCCGTTCGTTTGAGCATGAACTCATCTCCTAAACAATCCTAGGATCTAAACATGATAGAAAAAGTGAGGGAGGACCTGAGTTCGGGCTTGGATGCGAATAGACCGGCGGGAATGCATGGTGGCGGCGGTGGCGGTGGCGGCAGCATTTCCTCTCCTTGGTGGCTCCTGCAAGCCTCTCTCCTCCTTCTCTGGTTTCGAAAATGGTCTCCCCTCTCTCCTAAGTGAGTATATAAAGAGGAGAGAGGGAGAGGGGCGGTTTTCTCCAAGAGGCAAAACACCTCTTCATGTGGGGGGGGGGGGGGTGGTTAGAGGTGAGGAGGGGTGGAGCCACCTCTTGGTGGCCGGGAAAGGGTTGGGGGGAAGAGGTGCCAGCCATTAGGTGGCTGTGGGCCCCTCCTTGGCCGAACTCATGCCTCCTCCCTCTTCAAAACACCCTTTCACTTCTCCACCACCTTTTCTCTCTCCTCTATATAACCAAATACTCATTTTTTCTCTCTCCTAGTCACCCTCACGAATTTTCTTCCCCTAGAAGCCTAAAATCAGCCCATAAAATTAATATTAAAACCTTAAATGCCATATGAGAGGGGGCTCACCATTCTACCATGAAATTACCCTTAATTCACACTTTCTCTCTCCTATATTTAGCCTATTTCTCACTTCTTTCTCTCTCCTAGTCAACATGTTGGCTAGCCTAGGGTTTAGGCTATAGGCAGCCATAATAACTCCTAATAAAACCCTATGAGTCTACATGAGGGGGCTTGAGCTTGAGTTAACCCAATTGAGCTAGGTTTGACTTGATTTGGGTTTAGGATTGACTTAGTCAATTTGACCTTCCGAGTCAACATCAATAGACCCCTAGGGACCCATTGACCTCCCCTAAGGCCTAGGTATGGTTAGGTAGGGTAGACTTGGCATAAAGAGGGTGAGTTGATCCAGGGCAGGGTTAATTTGGCATAACTAGGGCTTAAGTTGACTTGGGTCAACTTAGCCACTAGGTTTGCACCCAATGGGTCCTTGGTGACCCATTGATCTCATATTAGGTCTAGGAATGCCTTGGAGTCAGATTGAACCCACTAGGTTATCAAAAATCAGGGTTTTAAGATTTTACTATTTGCAGCCCAAGTGAGTCTCAACTAGCTAGTTGGGTCACCTGACCTCCTAGGCTCAACCTAGGACTTGTTATGACCTAAGCATGTTCAAGTCACTCCTAAGGGGGGTCTAATTTGAAAATGGGATGTTACAAATCCCAATAAACAAAACAAAAATTTCGTCCCCGAAATTAAGGTTAAGTCTATGGGAGCTTTTCTACCGGGTTATCTTAAGCTTGTAACATCCCACGAGGGTTGAATTGCTTAACCAAGGTTAATAAACAAGGGCTAGCCTCAATAAACAAAGGATTAGCCTCTAATCTTAGGTGATACTCCAGTGTAAAACAAGTAGGGAAAAATAATTACAAGCATCTTGAGAAGTTAGAAGATATTACCTCGCTAAACAACTCCGGGTACTTCTCTCGCATCAAGTCCTCGGGTTCCCAAGTATGCTCCTCTTGCCCATGATTCCTCCACAAGACTTTGACTAGCGGGATCTTCTTGCGGCGCAAGACCCGTATCCCCTGGTCGTCAATCCGTATCGGCTCCACCTGTACAGACCGATCTGTAGCTACCGGCCCATCAGTGGTGGTAATCTGTAGCTCCGGGCATAGTAGAGCCCTCCTGAGTGAAGATACGTGGAACACGTCGTGTAGGCCGGACAGCTCCTGCGACAGCTCTAGTCTGTAAGCTAATGGACCGATCCGCTCTAGGATCCTGAAAGGACCCATGTATCTCGGACTGAGCTTCTTCCGCCGACCACATACTCGTGAAACCCCGTGCATCGGCCGGATCTTCAAGAACACCCGGTCCCCAACCTGAAACTCTACTAGACGATGCCGAGCGTCATAATACTTTGCCTGTCTGCTTTGTGCCTCTAGCATCCTCTCTCGAATCAGTCGCACCTGAGCCTCGGTGTCTTCAACAAACTCCGAATCTAGCATCTTCGGATCCGCATCATGTATCCAAGACAAGGGAGTCCAGCATCTACTCCCATACAAGGCCTCGTACGGAGCCATCCGTATACTGGACTGATGGTTGTTATTGTAAGAAAACTCCACTAGGGGCAACATCCGCTCCCAGGGCTCTCCGTGATCCACAATACACAGCGTCAGTAAGTCTTCTAGCGTCTTGTTGGTACGCTCCGTCTGCTCGTCAGTCTGGGGATGGAAGGCCGTACTGAAGGCCAGTCGTGTGCCAAGGTAAGACTGCACTGATCTCCACTCTCTGGATGTGAACCGACCATCTCGATCAGATACGATCGTCCTGGGCACTCCATGGTAACGAATAAATTGCTCCACGAGCTTCCGAACCAAAACTCCAACCGAGTCATCCTTCCTGATCGGGATAAACCTAGCCACCTTCGTCAGCCGGTCAATGATTACCCAGATAGAATCGTTTCCCGTGCGTGAACGAGGGAGGCCATGGATGAAGTCCATCGCAATATCATCAAACTTCCACTCCGGCACTGGGAGTGGCTGCAGTAGTCCAGCAGGGTGTCTGCACTCTGCCTTCATTAACTGGCACGCCTCGTAGTGGGTCACGAAATAAGTGATGTCCTTCTTCATGCTCGGCCAGTAGAGTGTCTTCTTCAAATCCGTCGTCATCTTTATAATCACGAGATGTATAGAGTATCGGCTATGATGAGCCTCTGTCATAATGTCCTCCCGAATCTGCCCTCTATCCGATATGTAAGTCCGACTCTTGAAGCATACCAGATCACCTCTCATCGAATAGTCCCCAGCTGAGCCTGCCTCTATGGCCCTGAAAATTGGCTCCAATTTGGCATCCTGCCTCTGCCAATCTCTAACTCTGTCATGAATAGTGTCGGTGGCGCTCGTCGCAGCTAAATACTCCTCGTACAGATCGGTGTCTTCGGACGATACCAAGGTGATGTGCATATCTTCAAAGCTCCGCAATATCTCTAATGACAAGACCTGGGGCCCTGCTCCTAAAGTAGTAGCTCTCCGGATCAGAGCATCGGCTACTACGTTTGCCTTACCCGGATGGTAGTGCATCTCATACTGATAGTCTGCCAGGAACTCCACCCATCTCCGCTGTCTAATGTTCGGCTCCTTCTGCGTATCCACATACTTCAGATTTTTATGATCTGAAAATATGTCGCAGTAAACTCCATAGAGATAATGGTGCCAGACCTTCAGTGCAAAAATAACCACACCCAACTCCAGATCGTGCACTGGGTAGTTTTGTTCATGCTTCTTTAGCTGGCGTGAAGCGTAAGCAATAACATGCCCATTCTGCATCAGAACAACTCCTAAGCCCTGGTAGGAGGCATCTGTATACACCTGGAATCCTTCTTTCCCCTAAGGGAGAGTCAGTATAGGAGCCGAGGTAAGTCTCTCCTTCAACTCTTGAAAAGCTGCCTCACATTTCGGGGTCCACACAAAAGGTGTCTCCTTCCTCATCAAAGATGTGAGAGGGAGTGCAAGACTAGAAAATCCTTCTACGAACTTCCGGTAGTAACCGACAAGTCCTAAGAAGCTCCGAACATCTGTAGCTGTCTTCAATCATGTCCAATCTCGGACAGCTTGAACTTTCGCTGGATCCACTGCCAACCCAGCTCCACTGATAACATGACCCAAAAAGGCCACCTCCTTCAACCAAAATTGGCACTTGTTGAATTCTGCGTACAACTGATGCTCTCGCAATCTCTATAGTGTCAATGCCAAATGCCTCGAGTGCTCCTCTTCCGTCCAAGAGTAAATGAGAATGTCATCAATAAAAACGATGACAAACACATCCAAGTAAGACTCGAAAACCTAGTTCATGAGAGTCATGAACGCTGATGGCGCATTCGTGAGCCCAAAGGGCATCACGGTAAACTCGTATAGACCATATTTGCTACTAAAGCAGTCTTCGGGATGTCCTCTTCTCGGATCCGTAACTGGTAGTAGCCTGATCTCAAATCCAGCTTCGAGAAGAAGTGAGCTCCCTCCATTTGGTCGAATAGCTCGTCTATCCTTGGCAACGGATAAGTATTTCGAACCGTCAGTCGATTTAAGGCCCGGTAATCTATGCACAGTCTAAGTGTCCCATCCTTCTTCTTGACGAACAATACAGGGGCTCCCCATGGCGAGGAACTTGGCCGGACATAACCGGCTTCCACCAGCTCCTGTAATTGGCTCCGGAATTCCACCAGCTCCTTTGGGGCCATCCGGTAGGGGGCTCTAGATGCTGGCTTAGCCCCTGGCACCAGCAAAATCTGAAAGTCCTGCTCTCTGTGCGGGGTATCCCCGGTAACTTCTCGGGAAAAACATCCTCGAAATCTCGCACAACAGGAATCTCCGCTACAAGAATATTGGCCTCCGCCATCTCGAATAAAACCTGGTAAATCTCTTCACCCTGTATATAGGCCTTGACGGCCTGAATAGATGACAAAAATGAAAAGGAGGCATGTCTTATACCTTCTATTACGACGGAAGAATCTCCATGCATCAGAATAATCTTCTTGGCCACGCAGTCAATTAGGGCATGGTTCCAATATAACCATGACATGCCCAAAATCAAATCATATGAAGGCATCCTCAGGATTGCGGCTGGTGCCTCGAATGCTTTCCCGCCAATTTGTGCCTCTATGTTGCAATGCGCAGTGGTGTGTAGCTCGGACCCGTCAGCTAGTCGTACCCTTAATGCCAAGCCGATGAATCTCTCCACGCCTGCCAAGCCAACAATGAAGGCCTCTGATACAAATGAGCGTGACGCACCCGTATCGAACAAAGTATATGCGGGCTTGTCGCTGATGAGGACAATGCCTGGGGTAACAAAATTTTTGAAGTCTAGTTAAAGTTTTCTTTCCCAGTTTGTAATTTCTTAGTTTAGAGTCTAACTATTAAACAAAGGAAATATACAAACTTTTGACGTACCTGTGATTACCTCCTCAGGATGTCGAGGCTTGGTCAGATCTAATGCATATACCTATTCCCTCTCCTGTCGGCGATCTCCGCCCTGATATCTACGACCTTTGCCGCGTCCTCGGCCTCCATAGTGCTGAGCCGGTGGGGCAATCTGCGGTGCTGGAGGGGGTGCTCCCCTCATGGGACAGTTCCTCTTGATATGCCCCAACTGGTGACAGTAAAAGCATTCCGGCGGAGTGTAAGCCCCACCTCCCGGTCTCTGCACGTCTCGCATTTGAGGTCTCGACAGTTCCCGCACCTGAATAGGCTGAGGGGCCAGTATCACCTGCTCTCTCGGCTCCTGCCTCACCTCCTGTCGAGGCTGAACCTCTGTCCTCCTCCCATCTGCTGCTTGGACTCGACGCTGATCGCTCCAGGATCCTCGGCTCTGATCCTCCGTTGGCCGCTTCCGGCCTCTGGTGGTGTGCCAATCTGCCTCTAACCTCTTTGCCATTTCCAGAATACGGGAGATAGGCCCGTATGATACAAATAGAAGGGCATCCCTCATGTCTTCCCGCAGACCTTTGTAGAACCTCTTCATGTACGCTGCCTCATCTAGCTGGTAAGAGTCTGCAAAATGAGCCAGATGGTTGAACTCTCGATGGTATTCCACCACCGTCCTAGTACCTTGCTTCAACTGCAAGAAGCGGTCCTCCAACTCGTCTCGGGCCGACTGTGGAACAAAATGCTCCAACAACATAGGCCTGTACTCATCCCACGAAACTTCAGCAGCCAGTCTCTCAGCAAAAGTAGTATCCAGAACTGTCTTCCACCATCGCTTGGCGTGAGACTCCAAGCAGGACACAACCAAGGGTACTCTCTCCTCCCACGGGCTCCGTATCCCTGTCAGCATTTCCTCCATGATGTCCAGCCACTCTTCTGTCCGCACTGCTGACTCCGTCCCCAAGAAGGACGGAGGAGAAAGTCCTCAGAAGATGTTGAGCTAGTTGGCTCCTGGTATCTGCTGTGGAGCTGGGGCCTGTTGGGCCCTGAAAGCATCCAAGATGGCAGTCAAAGTCTGCCCCATGTCGGTTTGTAGGAACTGAGCGGGAACTGGTGGAATCGGTGCAGTATCCGGGGTCTGCTGGGCCCCACCCTGTAATGTAGGCAGTGTTGGAGGCTGCACAACAAAACTTCATCGTCAGAAAACGTTAACTCAATCTAAAATGGACTTATATTATGTGATACCCATATGAGCCCACCACTGCTTCCGCTGCTTAGTTTGTCCGCAAACTAAACTCGAACGGGGGTTACCTAGGGTTTTTGTGGACTGCTATTTGATTGATCGGGGTTTCCTCTGATACCACTTTGTAAGACCCCTTTTTTTTTGAAAACTCGATTCATAACTCGGGGTCTTATGCCCAGAACCGCCGCTTTACGGTGATACCTTCGCACCCGGGAAGGTCGTCACTACAACGCGCCGATTCTGCCGGCCTTTTCGATCACAATCAAGTAGCAAGTAGAACAGTAAAGAGAAATGCAGTTCACAATATAATATCACATATAAATAAAAACTCCACGAGGGGAGCGTCCACAGTATAACATTAGAGTAAAATCAGAGTACTGAAAGGAAAAGGACTTAAGCCCGGTACAACAACACCTCACTACATGGTTACTCAAACGGAAGCTGAAAAACAAACTGCTACTAAGGAACGGAACTCACGGTCCCGGCTGTCTGAGCTCCTGAGCTAGACTGCCCTGTCTCCAAGCGCACCGGCCTCCTGGGCTGCTCCTCCGGGCTGGGCTCCACGATTCCCTAAAATGATGTGGTCCGTAAACCGTTAGTCTATAAGACTAAGCCCTATCATCCCCCACCCCTTCCCCCATGCCCTAAGGCACCGAGCGGAGAGGAAGAAAGGGAAGGACATGAAGGTGGAGAGTAGTCAAAAGCAGATGACGGTGGACCTAACTAGTAAGTTATAACAGGCGAACAATATAAGTGTTATAATAGGTAAAACAGAAAGGTAAGTAAGTAAGAAATTAAACCTTCACTTATGTGAGTACACATAAGCCAAGGGATCTTTTACAAGGCTCCCATCGTATAAATGTCCCATTCTACTTATACGTTGGGGTGTCGGTTATCACAAGCATTATTTAAATATTAAAAATGACCTTAATCTATAAAACTTGCCCACACAAGCTTATAGACCAAGGGGTCGTTTTGCAGGTCCTAATGTATAAGCATCCCATACCACTTATACATTAGGTGTCAAGGTTCTTATGAATGATTATGTGTGAAACTATATGGTGGGTTAATGATGTTCATGCAGTGCAACTCACACACCCAACTTTGTGTACACAAACCTTTAGTTCCCCCTTTCAGAGCCGTTACCTCCCAGGATACCTCCGTAGTGGCAGACAGAAGCGGTGGGTTGGGCCTCGCCCACCTCAAAACTAGTATTTGCACTACCAGTCTGATCTATCGTACGCCCTCAACGCCTGGTGCACAAGGCGGACTCCTGCGTACTCTTGCCGACTGGACTGCCGGACTTAGGTTTGGCGAGGTACTAGCCACCTTGCCGAGTCAACGCTATTGGTGTCGGTGCAACGAACTCCCCAATATCGAAGACCCACCACCTTAAAGTTTCATGTTTATGCACATGCAACCTTTAATATAAGAAGTCAAGAGTAAAGCTCCCAGACCAAACCGTCTGTCTCAAACACAAACCGAGACTAAGCTCCTTGGACTAAACCGTCCAGCTCAATTCCAAACCTCATCCCTTTGAGCACCGCGGGATGGCGCCCCTTTGAACACCTCGGGATGACTTAACCTTTTCCAAATGTCTATCTAACTAGTGTGTGAAGTGTAAACCTATTTCAATTAATTACTCTTTTGATTTATTTAAGATTTACGTTAGCCCGGGACTGCCTCCGGATTATGCCCCGTAAAGGGTTCTCAATAACACTAGGAACCAAGACGGCGCCATTACGGCCCGAAGTTCCCTTTCGCATGACACTTATTGTTGTTGGTTGTTTTTCCCTTACCCGTTCCCTTTTAAAATTGCATCAAACTAAACCTAGGGTGAATTTGACTCTTCACTCCTATGGGGACGACGATCTTTCATCGGCCCCATGCGCCTTCTACCACAACCACTCACTTCTAGTCACTCCTTAGAACCTTTCATGACAACCTATCTAAATCCATCCCAATCAGCTCATTGAGAAACTCCAACATTGCCCTAAGTCGGCCCAAATGCGATCTTTTGCGAAAACACTACATGCAGACCAGCCTACACTATATGATGACCTTGATAGGATGTCCTTTGTGTCTTCATCCGAATGACCTAAGTTATTTACTGGGGTCCTATCATGTCATAAATGAATCAATTCCAGATTATAACTATTTTCTCAATTAATCTAATAATTAATTAATTTTCCTACAAATCCAAGGTCTACCAATTTGAACATGAAGTAGAATTTTTAGCTATGTAAAAATCATAATAAATTCATAATAAATTCTTTTATATCTAAAAAAAAGATATATCCAAGGTTTGATATTTTTCTCTAAGGTCTAAGGGGCCTAATCTTATTTTATCAATAATTCATTTCTTTCATGACTAATGAATAAACTACTTCAAATCTTCATTCAAATAATTTGAATCAATTACAGGGTACCAATAACACCATGAAAACAGTACTAGATAAGTTTCATAATTTTCCTACTGAGAATTAATTTACAATAAATCATTTACTAAATTCTTAATCTAGCATGCTTGTGAATCAAGTACTATATTCATAACTCCAAAAATTCTGAATAAATTTCCACTGGTACATATTGGTTTAAGAACCCTGTTTACCAAATTTCATAATTTTCCAGAAAATATTTAAGCCATAATATATTTTAAAACCATAGAGCCCTTTTATAACACTTGTGAAAGAACTACTAGATTTCTTCAACATAAAATTAAACTAAAAATTCAGAAGCATTACTACTAACCAACAACATCTAATTCCAGAGTTTCATGGGGTCTTACTTGACTTATAAATCTTAAATAAATAAAATATCAAATAGGGCTATACCCACATTCATGAGTGAAGTACTAGAAATAATTATCCAAAAATTCTAGTAAAATAATCCAAGGGTCCTAACTACCCTAGAAACACTCTACCCAAGTTTCATAGCTTTTAAATGAATTCAAGTTACTGTTTTGACCTAAAAGCTCTTCTACCCTAAAACTAGGGTTTAGGTTTTGAGGTACCTACCTACCTCTACATTCTCTAATATTTCAACCAGAGGGTTAAATACCCATTAACAACCTCTCCACCAAATCTCAAGACCATATAAGGGCATTTGCCCCTATGACCTTCACAAGCCCCCAAAATCCTCATTTAGGGTTTGAACTGGGGCCCTAGGGTAAACTCACCCTAATCCATTCCATTTTCCCCAAGGGGGTTCTTAGGATCATTTCAAACCAATGGTCAAAATCTCAACCTCTATTGAGGTGAGATGATCTCTCAAGTGTCAAAAGTACCTTTTCCCTAAATTTCCCTTCCCTAGGTCCAAACTAGGGTTGAGTGAATTCCTACTCAAAACTCAACCAAATGAGTTGAAATTTGAACCAGACCTAGATACCTATACCAGGGACACCTCACCAAAATTTGGGAAGGTATGGAGGTCATTTGACCCTTTAATTATCTTGCCCTAGCTTTTCTAGGGTTAGGGAAAAACCCTAAGCTACACTATCCCGAATGGTCTCCAATTTTTTACAGGGGCTGGATCTAGGTAATAATAAGCCCTTGTCCAAAATTCAGGGAATTTGGACCAAGGGTTAGGTGTGGGGAATTATTTTAAAATCTGCCTTACTTATAGGACCTACCCTAGAAAAATGGCCCTATAGGTCAGTATACTTGTCCTAAAATTTTCCATAACACATCAAAATGTAGATAATAAAAATGCCTACAACATTTATGTTGATCATTTTTGATGAACTTGCCCCTAAAGGGCCTAAATAATTTTTAGAAGAAATATGCCCTAGTTGTAGGACATACCCTTACTAAAAAGGCTCTACAGGGCAGTCCCCTCATCCAATTTTTCACCACTGCATATCAAATTGTAGGTATTTAAAATACCTACAACTTTCATGTTATGATCTTTTTCAGTGGGTGTCTATAAGGGGCCTAAATTTAATTTACAGTGAAACTATTTTATTAAAATATAGAAAAAGAATTAATAAAAGCTGTAATTCGAGTATTTAAGTCTCGCACGCATCTTAAAGCAATCCGAGGGCAGCTGTACTTCGTCTTCTCCAAATGGCCTGAACCAGAACCGTGAGAAGTGAATCTTACGGGTCTTTTCCCAGCCACCAGGGGCGGCGCCACCACCGGGAATCAACTCCTACATGTTCCCAGTGGTGGGGGCTAGCCTTGCCGGAGGCTAGGGCGGCCAGAGGTGGCGGCGCCGCCCTACCCGAGACCACCAAAAGCTCCATAAAAATGAAAATTTATGAATTTTTAAAACTTTGCTCCTGTTCGTTTGAGCATGAACTCATCTCCTAAACAATCCTAGGATCTAAACATGATAGAAAAAGTGAGCGAGGACCTGAGTTCGGGCTTGGATGCGAATAGACCGGCGGGAATGCATGGTGGCGGCGGTGGCGGTGGTGGCGGTGGCGGTGGTGGCGGCGTTTCCTCTCCTTGGTGGCTCCGACAAGCCTCTCTCCTCCTTCTCTGGTTTCGAAAATGGTCTCCCCTCTCTCCTAAGTGAGTATATAAAGAGGAGAGGGGGAGAGGGGCGGTTTTCTCCAAGAGGCAAAACACCTCTTCATGTGGGGGGGGGGTGGTTAGAGGTGAGGAGGGGTGGAGCCACCTCTTGGTGGCCGGGAAAGGGTTGGGGGGAAGATGTGCCAACCATTAGGTGGCTGTGGGCCCCTCCTTGGCCGAACTCATGCCTCCTCCCTCTTCAAAACACCCTTTCACTTCTCCACCACCTTTTCTCTCTCCTCTATATAACCAAATACTCATTTTTTTTCTCTCTCCTAGTCACCCTCACGAATTTTCTTCCCCTAGAAGCCTAAAATAAGCCCATAAAATTAATATTAAAACCTTAAATGCCATATGAGAGGGGGCTCACCATTCTACCATGAAAATACCCTTAATTCACACTTTCTCTCTCCTATATTTAGCCTATTTCTCACTTCTTTCTCTCTCCTAGTAAACATGTTGGCTAGCCTAGGGTTTAGGCTATAGGCAGCCATAATAACTCCTAATAAAACCCTATGAGTCTACATGAGGGGGCTTGAGCTTGAGTTAACCCAATTGAGCTAGGTTTGACTTGATTTGGGTTTAGGGTTGACTTGGTCAATTTGACCTTCCGAGTCAACATCAATAGACCCCTAGCGACCCATTTACCTCCCCTAAGGACTAGGTATGGTTAGGTAGGGTATACTTGGCATAAAGAGGGTGAGTTGATCAAAGGCAGGGTTAATTTGGCATAACTAGGGCTTAAGTTGACTTGGGTCAACTTAGCTACTAGGTTTGCACCCAATGGATCCTTGGTGACCCATTGATCTCATATTAGGTCTAGGAATGCCTTGGAGTCTGATTGAACCCACTAGGTTATCAAAAATCAGGGTTTTAAGATTTTACTATTTGCAGCCCAAGTGAGTCTCAACTAGCTAGTTGGGTCACCTGACCTCCTAGGCTCAACCTAGGACTTGTTATGACCTAAGCATGTTCAAGTCACTCCTAAGGGGGGTCTAATTTGAAAATGGGATGTTACACTATCCACCAAGGACTGCCTTCACAATCCAAAGAATGGCTTTCACAGCCACCTCACAAATAGCTCATGCAGAGCATACAACTCAAGGAACTCACAAGCATCCTCATAAACTTCGTAACCTACACGTTACATACACGGAGTCTTCTCCGGTTCGCAATATAAACATCACCAATCTAGACTAACTGTCTAAATGGGCTTCACACAGTATGCCTATTCCGTACTACTCATTTCCGGATCTAGATGTAGACATAACCAGGGATATCAACTATCAACTCGCTTGAATCGCTTAAGCTTTCCACCTCTTGGTGGAGGATTCCATGCACATGCATAAAGGAGGAATTCACTTGTCCAAGAAGGAGATCTTTACCCTTGACCATCGCTTTGGAGCCATGGAAATCTAGCCAGATGGTAATCACCGCGATGACTTTGCCTCCACAACGCTGAACTCGGCTCTCGATTCGGATTGCTGAAGCTCCACCGGCGACAGGAATCCTTCTCCTTCTTCCTTCCTTTCTCTCCTCTCTCTCTTCTTCTTAGAAAGAGAATGACCAACAATATAATGAGAAATACTTCTCAATCCTTAGCCTTATAATAATAAGAAGGAGCTTCGACTATTAGATCCAATTTGAAGGAAATGAACGACCATGATTCGCTCTTAAAAGAATCTTCCCTGGGCTAACATGGCCTGTGACATGCCCGTATCATAGGCCGTGTACCTTAAGCGGCACACAACTGACTCAAACAAGACCAGGACATGGGTTTAGACACACCCGTGTCAAGCTCCTGACATGCCCGTGTTGAGAGGCGTGTCCCTCAATTGACACATACCAATAATCCCGAAAGAGACACGGGTTCCCAACACGCCTGTGTCAACTTTGACATGCCCGTGTCACCCAGAACATGCCTCGGATCCATGCCATGTTCCTAACCCGACACAACCAAGCTACCAACCCGAGTAGGACACGCCCTGGGACACGCCCGTATCTCTGGCCGTGTCGCCTCTCGAAGATTGTCGACTGCACTTCATCGAGAACTCGCGATAATACAGTGAAGGACACGCCTTGGGACACGCCCATATCCTAGGCCGTATGCCTTACTTGAGACACACTCGAGGCCCACTCGAGTCCTACTCGAGACCCACTCGAGTCCTACTCGTGACCCACTCGAGTACACAGAGCTGGACACGCCGTGCGACACGCCCGTGTCCTAGGCCGTGTCACCCAGCCTGAACTCAAAATTGGGATTTGGGGTGTTACACAAAGTATTCCTTGAGAAAGGTTGATGATAAAGGTAGTTATTGGGTACGTTATGAATCATTTGGGTGTTTGTGTGCGGATAGAAATTGGATTTGTCCTCCTATATGATAGGAGTTGCATCCATAGGCCCCTTGATAGAATGAGAATGAGAAATGCATGGGCATGCTTAGTTGAGTCAATATATGATATTGGGCTCACAAATTTCTGGAAGTCCATTCTACATTGAGAAACTTAGGTAAAATAATTATGAGGGTGACACGGTCTATACATCTAGTTGTATCCCGATTTAAGGGAGAAAGGGACATGACAACACTGATACATTGTTCATTAAGGCTTAATAAATTTAGAACACTTATTGCTTGGGGAGCAATGAAGTATTGCTAAATGCCGCTCATTATTTGTGAAACTTTTGTTTGATACTTTTAAGATCAAGTGGGAGACTATTAGTGTTACCATTATGATCTAGAAGTGGTCAAATAGGCAGTTTCACCGCTAATGCAATATGATCCTATGGTGTCTCATATAAGAGTATTGGAGAAGTTGGAAAGGTTTGTGTTGGCATTACTCATATGTGATATGAGTGAGAAGGCTAAGTCTGTGACATTCTCGATTTGGAGATTTTAGCCCATGACCTATATTGTGAATATAGATGACCAGGTAAATCGTCGAGAAGTGTTTTGACGCTTTATGGACTGTTTTGTCGGATTCATCGAATGGCTCTTAAGTAAAATTCATCGAATTGTCACTTGCTATTCCGAAGAATCGATCTGAATTCGTCAAAATGTCTCTTTTCAACTCGACGAATTTGCCTTAGATTCGTCATATATACATGTGTTATCTCGATGAATTGGACTTGGATTCGTCGAGTGTTCTCTTGCTATTTCAACAAATTGATCAGTCTGAATTCGTCGAGTATTAATGTGTTATCTCAATGAATGGATACTTGATTTGTTGAATATATGCATGTCATCTCTACGAATGCTGTAAACTCCGATTTAATTCTTTAAGGCTAATTTAGGCATGGTCTACGGGTAACGGCAGTTATATATATATATATAAGTGAGATAACTGCTATCTCGAGACAGAGGCTTGATCTTATCAATTATAAATTGTGAGTGCGACTTCATCTTCCCCCGACGGAACTGTTCTGAAATGTTGAAGTCGCAACCACCGATCCATTTCCGCCGACCACTCTGACTCGTTACTGTCGCCTAAAATTATTTCCTAAGCTTCTTCTTCATCACCGCCCCTCTCCTTTAACGGATCTAGCAGTCTGTGGAGACGTTGAGGGCACTCCTTCTTCCAACCTAGATCTTATATGATAAAAGTCTAAGGGTTCTTCTTTCTCATGTGGATAGCCGTAGAGGTGTGGATATATTTCTACACTCGGAACCCTAACTGCAAGTTTTCGTCGGACTTCCTTGAGCATCTTGGTTGAGTAGTGACTCAATCCCGCTAAGGTATACTTTTATTCAAAGTTATTTTACTTCTTAATCAATGATTATCGCAAGATCCATTAATCTTTGGGTTTCTTGATTCTTTATTCCGCAGTGCACATGTGATGTGCAACCCACTTAGAAACCCAACACCCGCATCATAAACTTACAAAATAAAATAAAATAATATTAGTACGTGATTATAAATATAAAAATGATTTATAAAGAAAAAATATGTAAAATATTAATAATTTATATAAATATTATACTTAAAATAATACTATATATATATAATACTACTTATCAATCCTCCTCATTAGATGATGAGGGTGCTTCAGATTCTACACTTGTCTCATAATCTAAATCAGAAGATATAGTTAAGATAATTACCTTATCAGGATGGGAGTCATCCTGATCATCATCATTAGTCATGGCCATGAAACCACAACTCTCTTCTTCCACACAGTCACTGTCTGAATGTGATAAGGAGGCCCTGATACATGTACTTGTAGTATGTACCTCTTCCTCTATATCATGAGAAAAGAGCCAAATGTTGGCTTCTTTATCCTCTAACTTAGGTGAGTCAGAGTCACGTTGACTCCAACTCTTCTCTTTCTTTGCAAGAAAGGTCTTCCCAAACTTTTTCCTCTTATGGTGTCTCTTCTCACTTTCATCTATCTTTTCCTTTCTCTTGACTGGGCAGTCAGCAATGACATGCCAAACTCTACTACTATAAAACAAATAAAATCAAATGAAATATGTTTATTAGTTTTAGGGCCATATCGATCAACCTTTGAGTCCGTCTTGACTCTCTCGTATTTGTTGTATTCTTTCTTGGAGTTGGAGGAGGAAGAAGGTATATTCTTTCATTACTTCCTCCTGGACATCATCTTCTTGAAATGTTTGGAGAATACTGTGAATTATCCATCAGTCAGCTCTACATCTGATGAGTTTGACTCAGAGATTTCTGAGTCAAGAACTCTCATTAGAGGAGAGATGGTTCTCTCCTTATTTCTTCTGACGCCTTCAGCTTTAAGGGCAACTCCCTTTTCCTTAGACAATTACCTGACAACCACATCTTCTTCTTTTCTTCTATTAAGCAACATTTTATATGACAGAAGCTTCCCAAAGAGAGTTTGGGGAGGAATGTTGGCCAAATTCCACATCTCCCTTATGACACAAATTTTGTTGTCCCAATCTCTAGTTAAAGACCTCAAAAACTTATCATTAAGCTCATAATCAACGAAGAATCTTCAATATGTCTTCAATTCATTCACTATTTTGAAGAATTTTTCATTGCATGAAGCAATGGAATCTTTCTTTCCCTTGCCTGAATCCTTCTGACTCCTAGTTCGGCAAGGATTTCATATCATACCTAACCTCTTCAGTCCCTTTCATATACACTATCAATGTATCCGACATCTTCTTAGTTGTGTTATAGTGGATAAGGTTTTGGAATGTGAAGTCATCTATGAAACTGACAATAATATTCTTGGCCCTCTTATCCATGGTGGCAAGTGCAACCTCATCTCTTGTGATTTTATTGTATTGCTTTGGAAATTGAAGATTTGCATCTATTGAAGAGACTTTCATGGGGGTAAAAGGCCCTTATTGTATAGTCATGTAAATCCTTGGATTAGAAGATTCCATATATAACTTGACTCTCTATTTCTAGATGCTAAAGTTCTCCTTTATACAGATGACAAGCATCATGGGGCTCAATTCTTTATGAACATCATTTGAAGTCATGGTGACTAGACATATTACCCTTTATAGGAACTTGGTTGGACATTTTAGTCCTTTAAGACCAACTTCACACTAATACCACTTGAAAAGTTATTGGAAGTCTATATCACCTAGAGGTGGTGAATATGTGCTTTTGAAAATGTTAATCTCTTTTGATTTTATACTAGATTAACACATATCACAGAACACAACACACAGTATTTATAGTGATTCCTTGTAGTATGGGCACATCCACTTTTCCTCACCACCTATCTAGTAGTGTGTTTGACTCGACAACCACCTCCAAAACTTCTCAATTCCAAGAACTTACAACAGATATCCCATAGAATCTCAGCTCAGGTTACACCTAGAACCTACCTTGGGCTCTCAACAGCCCTACCTTAGAGTTCATGAACTCCTAGCTCAAAGTTCACCAACTCCTACAGCTCGGAGACCCAGCTAGTGTCCTACCTCAGATTTTCACCATGATCCTACCTAAGTCTTTATTAAAATCCTACCAGAGGCTTTCCCTTAAGCCCAAACTCATATCTATAATGATCCTACAAAGTACTATTTTTAATTTTTATTACATTAGTAGACTTAATAAAAGATGAAACTTGAATTTCTGAGTATTCTCTATCTTTTTAGAGAAAGCTTTCCTTCTTGAAGTAGCACCAGAACATATAGTATTTTTTCTTCTAGTGCCTGCTCAAGGCTGCTCTAGATTGATTGAAGAGGAGAACTAATTTCTTCTTCTCCTTCAGCAAGAAGAAGATCTTTCTTCTAGTTGTGTTGCTAGAAGACCTCTTGCTCAAAGTATTTCTTCAGAGAGAGCTAACACTAGTAGTTGCAATTTACATCCACTTCTCATTTTTCTTAATTAAAAAATCTCCAAAGGTTACTGTTTGATTTCTCTAACTTATCCTTATATACTCTTGACTTTTCTAATGGTTAACATATTAAAAAAAGTCCCATCAGAGTATGAACAAGAAAGGAATGAGTTGACATCACCTTTTTACACTTCCTCCCATTTAAAGTCCCGCAAACTTAACCTCTCAATAGTAATATTGTTTTCATGATGATATTGTTTTGAGAAAGTTCCTACAAAATGGCACCGTCTTGATATAACCAATATACGCGACAATATCACCAAGTACTCTTCACTTATCAAAGCAATTCATGTTGAACATTAACACCTCTACACTTAGACTTATGTAGAGACATAAGTGAGTGTACTTATGGTCTTAACTAACCTTAGGTCCTACTGAGATTGACTATCAACATGAGAAAATTGACCTGTATAGGTTCAAATAGAATTTTCATCAAAGAAAATTGTACTTATCATTGTAAGAGGAACTTCTTTAAATCCTAGAATATTGAGGGCAATATTCCCAACATAACTAAGTAAAGCACCTTTATTTTGTGATTTATCTAGTGCAATCTCAATTGCCAAAAATCCTTTGTCTTACAACAGGACCAAGAAAATTGAGATAAGGTATTACTTCATCAGAGAGCATGTAGAAAAATAAGATATTTGTCTTGGATTTGTCCCTACGAACAAATAAGTGGCAAACATCTTCATTAAGCCTCTAGACGAAGAGAAGTTCAATTTCTATAAAATTGAACTAGGCATGTTGAATCTTGAATTAATTCAATGTCTAACAACTCCACTAGATGATGTGTCATGTATTTCTTTTATTATTATTCTTTTGTGTGCTAGTAGAATCTAGGGTTTTAACCAAGATGCTGGCAAAAATACTTAATATGAAAAAAAGTGGGGCTATACGGGAAACAGTAAAGAAATTTCGATCAAAAAGGGATATCGACACTCAATTCCTACAAATTTTATTCCTTAAACAAGTACATGCCATTAGGAATTCTTTTGATTTTAAAAAAATTAGAATTAGCTGGAACTTTAAGTTAAATAATCTCTAAAACCCCAAACGTCTGCACCATTGTTCTCACACTTTGTTCCCGTCTCGACAACGAAAATACTCTCTCCTTCTAACCCTATCTTTGTTAATATCTCCCAAGGAGAGTTCGTCAGATAAAATCAATTCTCGCTGTGAATTCGTCAGGGACAGCTTCAGAAACTATTTGAAAGACATTCAAAATATGAAGGTGAATAGTACAAACTATAGTAGTGGAATTCTTCAAGAATGCTGACGAAAGCAGTTTCGCCTCCAACAATCACCGCCTTAGAATCATAGCACAAAGTATAATCCGTCTCTTAGAACTTCCCTCCCTTCAAGAAGGTGAAGAAGAGGAAGAAATCACTAAGGAAGACATCGCTATAGCCCTGGCATGATGTGATTACTCTTGAAAGGAATATGGATCATTAGAGAAAAGTGATATGAGTGAACCAGGGGAACTTTTATCTAATGTAATTGGAAGAGATCTGTTATGAAAGCCCAGATCTTATGATAGAATGTCAAAGGAAATGTTCAAGATAATGACTAATATCATACTAGCTAGGATAACTGCTTGGAGAAATATTGTTCTCAGGAAGATGAAAGCATGATTCGCTACCCCCAACATTGAGAGAATAGTTTCTTTGTACCTAGCCAGGATCCTAGGAGATAGGCTGGATGAAACTCATGAAGTTCCTCTCCACTATCTAATGAAATTAGACTGAATAACCATAGAGAGGTGGGATAAACCTTTTTACAAACTTGAAAAGGGAGGATCAAGCTCCAAGCTCTCCCTGGGAGAGGAGCATAAGGAAAAAAGAATGTTGAATCTAGCCCCAAAGGGTAAGGGGCTACCAGGAGAAGAAGGCTGAAGAAGGTAGGGCATGCTGAAAGCCCATTTCCAGTCCTGAGTCAGGTTGAGGGGGAGCACACAGGGGACTATCACACTAAAATCATTGCACCAATAATCCTAAAAGATCTTAAAAGTACAACCCCTATGGAGGAATCTAAGGGTATGGCTGATCTGGGAAGACTATACCTAGGGGAAGTTTACCAAGAACTTATTGCCAAAGAAATTGTTGCGTTGGTCTAAGGAGAAGTTCATGAGGAACTTTATCCTCAATTCACTTCTACAGAAGTTCAAGAAGCTTCCATACTTCACACTGAAGTGGTTGAAGGAGGAATTCTTAAACACATCTTCCTGATAGGTATAATTTAAGTGTAGTCAGCTCCTAAGGTTTCCATCCTACAAACTAAAGTTGTTGAATCCATTGATGACATTTTGGGGTAGTATAATCTAGATGGCTCATCTCAGAGAGCAATTACCATGGAAGAGGTAGAGAAAGTGGTTTGCAAAGTTCTAGCCTTCACTATAATAGCTGAAGGTAGCTGTACAGAGTTCAATCCCACTGGCCATGAGTTAGTGTTACAGAAATGAAAGAGTGTGCTTGAGGACCAAGACCCTAATATAGGAATCTCACAATAATCTACTTTTGACTATCTATAAAAGGACTATGAAGGACCTGCATGCACCTCTCAGAGAGCTATTGAGGATGACCTACAAGCTTTAACTGCCCACCCTACTAAAGAACCCAATTCTTTCTTGGCTCAGCTGTAGCAAATGATGGATACTCAAAGAAGGAGTATAGAAGTCTTTGTTGAAAAGACATTCCAAGGATTGAGGAAAAAAACGAATGAGAAAAAAAGTAATTTGAATGGAGACGCATCATTTGAATACTCAAACTTTACAATTCTTCATGAAGGCTGCAAAAAGGTTGTGGACTTTACAGTAAGTTAAAATTACTGGACAAATCATGGAATTCAAGTTATCATAGACAATAAGGATGTTGCTAGACAAAACTTATATCAGGAATTCCAGGTGAAAATTCTAGAATGGCTGACAACTGGATAGAAATTATGGAAAGGATGGACTCATGCAACCAACTACTATATGGACATCTACTACAAACAAAAAACACAATAGTAGCTAGAGTAAACATGCTGAAAGAAAGGATTTGTTAGCTGAAGAGGACATCTGCAAAGAAATTGTTGAAGAACTCAGAAAGCGAAAGGACATTACCCATTACTCTGCCCAACAAGCTATTTGGACAACAAACATAGTCAGAGAAGTATTAGATTTGGACCAAATTAACTACTCTCCTCAGCCTATCATTCTTGAATCAGATACAACTGCAGAATATGGTTACTTCCCTCTAGAAGATTATGAACAAGCTTGGGAAGGATATGATCTCACTCTTCCAACAACTGAGCAAGGAGAATCATCTTATAGGGAGAGAAGGATTGATCAAGTATAAGATGAGATCTTGGAAGCAAGATAGAGAAGAAGAATTGAAATTTTAAATATGCCAGGATATGAACATTAGAGCCCCATATATAGCAATATAATTCTCTACACCTGGAACAATTTTGTCATGCATGGAATCAATATCTCCAGATACTATAATTCAGTGGAATGGAAAAAGCATTAAGATCAGGAGACATGTAGAAGAATTCATTAAAGGAAAAAATCCAAATGGTCCTCCTCCTCCCAGATACATTGCAAAGCCACTGCGATATTTTGAAAGGAAGAAAAGAAAGGTTGAAGAAGAAGATTTCTATGGTGTTGAGTGGTGGAATGAACCGACTATCAACCCGAAGAGGCAAGTGTACCTATCGAATTATAATACCAAGGTCGTATTTAAGACTCGGGGCTGTCAAGTACTATTACTCATGCTTCAACTATTATCCTATCGTACGATTGCTGGTGGGGGTTTTGAAAAATTAAAATTAAACTGAAACGAAATTAAAACGAAACTATGGATTAAAAGATAGCACTTGATCTATGATTCATCATGAAAAGAGATAAGAGAAATAAAAATATAATTTTATAATTGCGAGTTAAACTCGACCGTGAAGGATCCGAAAAAAAGACAAAATCTCGCTAGAGCATTAAGTCTCCTAACTTATAGATGCTTTGATCGAAATCTCTTTACAAATCAAAGAGGCCTAAAGTTGCATTATTGAGGTGATCCACACTATTGGATTTGACTCCAATCCAGAGGATTTACGTCATCCTATCTCTAGGATTGCGTGCAGCTCTTTCCTTCTTTGAGTGATCTTTCAAATCAACGAGTCTCTCGACTACTATGAAATGAGATCAAAGGCCTACTAATGTATACCGGAAATACGGAGTCGGCACAAAATAAATCAAAGAGGGATCGAGCAAAATTTAGCAAAAATAAAATTATGAAGTAAACAGAATTCTCATCTCAAATCATGTATCCTCATGATCAAATGCTAAAAGAAGATTAGCTACGCATATTGGAAAAGGAAACAACAATATAAAGAGTAGAAAATTTCATTTTTATTGATACTAAATGAAAGAGTACACAATGCTAAAACAAAATGATACTATATTACTTAAACGAAACGAGATTGCAATATGGTAAACTAAGAAATAAAATTACAATGAAACAAAAGCTCTCTTGACTTGTACTCTCCACGTGCTCTCTCCAAAATCTAACCTCCAAAGCATGAGACCATGGTGCCTTTTATAGATGAGGAGGGAAGATTCTAGATGGGAATAAAATGAAATGGCAAGGGGGGTGGCCAACCATGTAGGTGGAAGGGTTCATGCATGATATTTAATGAAGGGGAGAGAGAGAGAGAGAGGGATTCAATGCATTTTATTTTTTAGGAAATGAAAAGAGATTTTTTATCATGATAGAAGGGGGATGAATGGGCTTTAAAAAGCTTGAGAGAGGGAAAAAGAGGAGATGAATTTGGAATAAATGAAGAGGGAGGGGAGGGAGGTGGCCGACCATGCAAGGGGAAATGCATGGCCAATCATGCAAGGTGGCGGCTCATGAGGGCTACAGCAAATTTTATTAAAGGGGGCTGCATGGTGCTCGGTTTTGCATGGAAAGGGGGGCTGCACCATGTATGAAATCGGGTTGGCTTGAGTAGGGGGCTGCTCTTGATTGTTGTTTGCTGCTGTTGATGGTTGTGGGCTGATCTTGATGGTTGTGGGCTGCTGTTGATTTGGCCGGCCATTCAAGTGTACCTACAAAAAATAAATAAAACATTAGCTTTATGTTATAACCAAACATGTAACTAAGCATGTAACATTAAAATAAAAACATAACACCATGCATGCAATAATATAACCAAACATATAAATAAACATGTAACATTAAAATAAAATCATAACATCATGCATGCAATAATATACCCATCACTCAAACAAACAAACTCACACACAAACATGAAATAAAACGTAACATCAAAATAAAAATTAAAACTAAATGCAACATAACAAATTAGATCATATTATATAAATATTAAACTATAACATACATAAAATATATAAATTTATTACATAATCCCATGATAATTAAACTCAAATAACTTAAAAAGTGATGACTAAAATTAGTCATCAAAATCCCCCATGCTTAGACATTTGCTTGCTCTCTAGCAAATAGAAATAAAAACTAGGGAAAAACAAAAAAGATAAGAAAGCAAAAGATATATTTTATTTTTTAAGTTCCATAGTTAAGAAAACCAAAACATGAAAAATTAAACTATCCTAATTTCTATGTTGACAACTAGTGGGGTGAGAAGTGCATAATAGAAAACTTGAAAGTGGAGATCTAAAAATCTCATTAAAACATAAGAAAAATTTACACATTTTAAATCTTAAAACAAAGCATCCATAACTTTAAGAAAATTAGAAAAGCAAAAGTAAACGTTCTAATTAAACGACGCATTAAACAAACTACTAGGTTGCTAGAATAACAATTACCCCTAAGTTACCTCAAAATAACCTCCAAAGAAATCCATCAATGATGGGGACATAGGCTTGTCCGTTCACACTCTCTCCACTACGCAATTCACATTCTAAAGATAAAAAGGACTTAAATAGGCGTAATGACTTGGCTTAGGCAAATGATTAGGAAGTGAAAAGCAAAGATAAAAATGAAGGCTAAGACACACACTAAACCAAGGTTGAGCTCAAAATAAATAAACCATAACCAAAATGAGAAATGACAAGTATGTCATTTCTCCAATTAAAACAAAGACACAAAACAAGGCCATATATTTTTCTTTTATAAATTTGGCCAAACATAAACTTTTTTTTTTCATTTCCTTTTTTTTCGATTTTGATTTTTCATTTTTTGAAACACAAAAATTTTGGAAAGCTCCAAATGTAAGATAAAAATTCCTTTTCATTTTTCAAAAAGAAACAACCCATCACACAATGATTTTTAAAATGAAGCTCAAGGTTTAGTGTGCAATAGGAAGGGCATTTTTGGCTTTGGTGAAAAATAAAAAAAAGTGGAGCTAAACAAAGAAAAGGGAAAAGGCCCAAAATAGTTTTAGCAACAATATTAGGCGTTTGGTGGGCAAAAAGGCTCAAACGGGTCAAAAGGTGGCCTAAATTATTTCTAAAGTTCGTTAAAAAGACGCAAATGCTTCGAAAGTAGCTAGGGACAAGTTCTAGACACCAAGAAAGTATTACCCCACAAATGAAAAAGTGATAATGTTTTCCTAGCAACCATCATACACAACTAATTGAATAAAAAGAAGACTACAAATTGCTAACCTATAATGTAAAAATTGATGCATATATTTAAGAACTAGAAACTAGTAAACTAAGCTATGTTAGAATAGGAGATTTAGAAAACCTATTCATGAAATTCTACTTAGAACTAAAGGACCGCAAGGGCATACACACCACTAGAGAAAACATAAAAATAATGATAAAAAATAATTTTTGATTTTGATTTTCAAGTAGATTTTTTTTTGAAAGTTTTTTTGATTTTTCTAATTTTTTGGGTTTTGGGTTTTCTAATTTTTTTGGATTTTTGATAAAGCTAAAGAAAAAGATTTTCAAAATTCCGAAAAGAAAAGAGGAAACAAGGAAATAACCAAAACCCCTCCCCCATGCTTAGCATTTTCATTGCCCTCAATGAAAAAAATGAGAAAGAGGAGGAGAAAGAGAAAAAGAGAAAGTGCAGGAAAGTAAAAACATTAATAATAAAAAAAAGAACAGGACTTCCCCAGGGTTATGAGGCCGAATATGGATGTCGCTCCCCCATGCTTGCGCTTTACATCACATGATCATCAGTAGACTTTACCTGATCCATCTTGAAATCAACAACATTGGAGCGACGATCACAGACTTGCTTGGTTGGCCATCGGAAGGAAGAGCAAAATAAATGCAGAAAAATAAAGTCCGTGGGCAGGTGCCCAAGATTGTTCTTTATTAAAACAATTTAAAGTTCGAATAATAATAATAAAAGACTTAGAATAAAATGAAATGTCCAACATAAAAGAAAGTTCCATGAAAGAAAACATTACGATATAAATAAAAGTTGTTCCGCAGCAGGAGATACATAATCATTTGAAAAATATAACTTTAAGCGATGGCCATTTACTTTAAAATCACCCTTATCCGGGTGCGAGAGTAGCACAGTGCCATAAGGAAAAACCTGTTTGACCGTAAAAGGTCCAGACCAACGAGATTTCAGTTTTCCAGGGAAGAGACGTAAACGTGAATTAAAAAGAAGAACCCGATTGCCTAGTTTAAACGTTTTAGGGTGGCACAGGTTCTTATCGTGATAAAGTTTCGTGCGTTCTTTATAAAGTTTGTTATTTTCGTAAGCGTACGCTCTCCATTCATCGAGTTCATTCAATTGATTTTTCCTATGCTTGCCGACTGAGTGCAGATCTAAATTTAAAATTTTTATCGCCCAATACACTCGGTGTTCTACTTCTACCGGAAGATGACACAATTTTCCATAGACAAATAAGAAAGGAGTACAACCGATGGCAGTCTTGTATGCTGTCCAATAGGCCCAAAGAGCATCGTCTAATTTTAAGGACCAATCTTTACGAGAAGTAGAAACAGTTTTTTCCAAAATTCTTTTTAGTTCTCGATTGACTACATCGACCTGACCGTTAGTTTGGGGGTGATAAGCGGTGGATAATTTATGCGTAACGCCATATTTAGTTAAAACCTTAGCTAGTTGGGCATTACAAAAGTGGCTCCCCCTATCAGTAACGATCGCTCGAGGAAAACCAAAATGAGAAAATAATTTTTTTAAGAAATTTATGACTACGCGAGCGTCATTATTTGGTAAAGCTTGGGCCTCCGCCCACCTAGAGACGTAATCTACGACGACTAAAATGTATTTATTTTCTAAACTTTAGGGAAATGGGCCGACAAAGTCTATGCCCCACAAATCAAAAACATCGCATTCGAGAAAATAATTTTGTTCCATTTCATTTTTATTAGAGATGTTTACAGTCTGCTGGCACTGATCGCACCCGCCCACAAAGATTTGTGCATCTTTAAATATGCATGCCAATAGAAGCCAGCACTAAGTACTTTGTGTGCGGTGCGGTTTGCTTGAAAGTGCCCGCCAGTCGGACCTTCATGAACATGTTTTAAAGTTTGTTGACCTTCTTCCCGGGAGATACATCTTCTTACCACCTGGTCCACACAAATGCGAAATAGAAATGGATCCTCCCAAAAATAATATTTCAACTCAGAAAAGAATTTCTTCTTTTGCTGAGAGGAGTATTCTTTTGGGAGGATGCTGGCCACCAAATAATTGGCCATATCGGCAAACCAGGGGGTAGAAGAATAAACGTTTAAAATTTTTTCATCTGGAAAAGAATCAATAGGTAAATTTTCATCAAAAATATCAATTTCATGATTTTCTAGGCGTGAAAGATGATCAGCCGCTAAATTTTCCTCTCCTTTCTTATCCCGGATCTCCAAGTCGAATTTTTGAAGTAATAGGATCCAATGAATAAGGCGCGGCTTGACATCCGGTTTAGAAAGGAGGTACTTCAAAGCGGAATGATCTGTAAAAACGATAACCTTAGAAAGAGTGATGTAGGGTCGGAATTTATCAAAAGCAAAAATGACAGCTAAGAGTTCCTTTTCAGTTGTAGTATAGTTTTCTTGCGCTGAATTAAGCGTTTTGCTAGTGTAATAGATTCGGTGGAAATTCTTAGCTATACGTTGTCCTAGTACCGCACCGACCGTAAAACTACTTGCGTCGCACATAATTTCAAAAGGTAAATCCCAAACTGGGGCGATCATAATCGGAGCATTTATAAGTTTGGATTTAATTAAGTCAAACGCCGCTAAACAAGAATCATCAAAAAAAAAGAGCGTCTTTCTCGAGAAGGTGGGTGAGAGGCTTAGTAATTTTTGAAAAATCCTTAATAAATCTTCTTATCGCTTTGATATTCGTAGGCGGCGGTAACTTTTCAATTACTTCGATTTTTGCCTTGTCCACTTCAATTCCCTTAGCGGAAATTTTGTGGCCAAGGACTAAGCCTTCGCTTACCATAAAGTAGCACTTTTCACAATTGAAGACTAGATTTGTTTCTTCACAGCATTTTAAAACTTCTCCTAAATTCTTTAAACATACCTCAAATGAGTCGCCAAAAACCGAGAAGTCGTCCATAAACACTTCCATAATGTTTTCTACATATTTATCGAAAATGGCAAGCATACACCGCTGAAAGGTAGCTGGTGCGTTGCATAGCCCGAAAGGCATCCTACGGTAGGCTAAAGTTTCGAAAGGGCAAGTGAATGTTGTCTTCTCTTGGTCCTCGGGTGCGATAGGGATTTGGAAGTATCCCAGAAGACCGTCGAGAAAATAATAAAAACTATGCCCGGATAAGTGTTCTAAAATTTGATCGATAAAGGGAAGGGGGAAGTGATCTTTACGAGTGGCATCATTTAATTTACAGTAATCGATGCACATCCTCCATATCATTATCGTCCTAGTTGGAATTAAATCATTATTTTCATTTGTTACTACCGTGATCCCACCCTTCTTATGTATAACCTGAACCGGACTTACCCACTTACTATCGGAAATAGGGTAGATTCTCCCCGCATCTAATAACTTAAGAACCTCGCCCTTCACAACCTCTTTCATATTAGGATTAAGATGACATTGAGGTTGGACTATACCCTTAGAATTATTTTCAAAAAATATCTTGTGGGTGCAAAAGGAGGGGCTTATGCAAGGAATATCAGAAATTTGCCACGCTATAGCTCGGCGATGCTTTTGTAGTAGTTCGATTAATTGATCGTTTTCGGATTGAGAAAGCAAAGCCGAGATTATAACTGGCAATTTATAATTTTATTCAAGAAAGGCATATTTGAGATGTTCGGGAAGGGGTTTTAGTTCTAAGTTGGGTGGTTCATCGTAAGAGTTCTTTAAAACTTTTTCATTTTCAAAAATAATATTTTCATAATTTTTTTGTCTAAACACTGGTTCATTTGCAAAGTTGGCTTGTGCGGACATAACTGTGTCTTCAAAAACATTTGTAGAAAAATCAGAAAAAGAGGAAGAAAAATCATTGGAAGAAACATTTGAAAGAGAAAGAGAGGAGTCTTCATTTAAAACATCAAGGAAGAAACACGAGTCATCATTTTTTAAAGAATTTTTCATGGATTGATTTATTGAAAACGTCACCTCGTCATCTCCCACGTGAAGCAAACGTTTCCCGTTACTCACATCGATGACTGCACGATAGGTGTCTAGGAAGGGATGACCAAGGATAAGGGGTACCTCGACGTCTTCTTCAATATCAAGAATGACAAAATCCATCGGGAAGATGAATTTGTCAACCTTCACTAGCATATCCTCAATGAAACCTAATGGATACTTAATCGATCGATCAGCCAATTGAATACTCATATGCGTAGGGCTGAGAGTGCCCAATTCTAGCTTTTTAAACAATGAAAAAGGCATCAAGTTGATGCTCGCACCTAAATCCGCTAGCGCGTGGTTTACAAAAAGATCACCAAAAATGCAAGGAATCGAAAAACTACCCGGATCATTTATCTTTTTAGGAAGATTGGAATTTTTATGACCGTCGAGCATTCTTTATTTAACGTAACATGAGATAAGTTTTCTAATTTCTTTTTATTCGTTAACAGGTCCTTAAGATATTTAGCGTATTTTGGCATTTGGCTAATCGCTTCATGAAATGGCAAATTGATATGAATTTGTTTAAACATTTCAAGAAAGCATTGGTATTGATAATCTAGCTTATCTTTCCTAAGCTTAGCGAGGTAGGGAGGTGGCGGAAATTCTTTTAAAATCTCGAGATCATTATTTTTAAAACCATCTTTTTCTTTTTCCAAAATAGATGTTTCTTGTTCATTTTCAAAAATAGAGTATTCTTCTCCAAAAATTTTATTAGTTATTTCTTCGTCACTAATTCGTTCAGCAGTAGGAAAGGCAATCACCTTTGTCTCTTCCCTTATAGTGGGTTCATGAATTACTTTACCGCTCCGAAGGGAAATCGCTTTTGCGTGCTCCCTTGGGTTTGGCTCAGTATTTGAGGGAAGAGTCCCAGGTGGCCTCTCGGAAACCATCTTTGCTAATTGACCGACCATATTCTCTAAATTTTTCATTGAGCCTGTTAGATTTCTAATGGTCGCTTCATTGGTGCTTATGTATCTTGAAAGCATTTCCTACAAAGAGGAAGGTTTTTGAAAATGTTGATTTTAGTGGTGGTGGTGGTGGTGGTGGAGTGAAATCGTGTGGTGGACGTGTGGCATTCGCGGGATTACTCCAAGAAAAATTTGGATGGTTACGCCATCCAGGATGATATGAGTTCTAAGAAGAATTAAAACTAGGCGGAGCAGAAAAATTAGAAAAAGTAGAAAAGTTCGAAGCATTATTTTGAGCAGGCCTGGGTATGTTCCCCAGATAATCCAACTGCTCGGCAGCATCAGCATTTGCATTTTCATATACCTGAGTGGCGGAGGAAACAGTCATCTCTGATATCTTCTTATTCAGCATCTCCACTTACAGCGCTAGTTGCGATACAGAGTCCACTTCATAGATACCTGCAGGTTTATTTGGGCAAGTCATAGGCAAATTCCACTGATATGTGTTCATTGCCATGTTCTTAATAAGCTCAATAGCGGCTTCCAGAGTTTTACTGTCCAAAGAACCACCAAAAGCGACATATATCATTTGCTTAGTCTCTTGATTTAGCCTATTATAAAATTTCTGAACCTGTAACTATGATTCAGGGCATCTTCTCAAAAGTTATTTGAACCTCTCCCAAGTGTCATAGAGGGTCTTAAGAACAATTTGAGAATAAGAAGTTATATCATTTCTTAATTTAGCAGTTTTTGCAGGAGGGAAATATCTAGCAAGAAATTTATCTACTAAAATGTTCCAAGTAGTGATTGATCCTCTTGGAAGAGAACTCTACCAATGTTTGGCTTTGGTTCTTAAGGAGAAGGTGAAGAGTCTTAGCCTAATAGCATCGTCTGAGACACCATTAATTTTAAAGGTATCATAGATCTTGAGAAAACTAGCAATATGTAAGTTTGGATCTTCACATTGTAATCTGTCAAACTATACATATTCCTGCACCATTTGTATGATGCTAGGCTTAAGCTCGAAGTTATTGTTCGTAATTACAGGTCGAACAATACTTGTTTCTGTACCCTCTAGGTTGGGTCGAGCATAATCGGACATGGTCCTTTGCTGAGCCATTCCTGGGTTGGGATCTCCCATTTCAGAATTAAAATTACAATCACCGTCAGAATCCTCAATCGCTGTTTGAGAAGTGGAAGCCCCGAATCATAGTCTTCTCTGAAAAGAGCGTTCGATTTCTGGGGTCCAAATCAACAAGTAGCAACGGATTCGTGCGGGTCATGCACTAAAAAAAATGAAAGAGAATGGAGGGAAGAAAAGAAAGGAAATAAAAACTTGAATACGAGAAAGATAATGATTTTTTTTTGGATTTTTGCAGAAGTAATAGTGAAAATGTTTTCAAAATATTGACGAAGAAGGTCCCCGGCAACGGTGCAAAAAACTTGGTGGAAAGAACCGACTATCAACCCGAAGAGGCAAGTGTACCTATCGAATTGTAGTACTAAGGTCGTATTTAAGACTCGGGACTGTCAAGTACTATTACTCACGCTTCAATTATTATCCTACCGTATGATTGCAGGTGGGGGTTTTGAAAAATTAAAATTTAACTTAAACGAAATTAAAACGAAACTATAGATTAAAAGATAGCACTTGATCTATGATTCACCATGAAAAGAGATAAGAGAAATAAAAATATAATTTTATAATTGCGAATTAAACTCGGCCGTGACGGATCCGAAAATAAGACAAAATCTCGCTAGAGCATTAAGTCTCCTAACTTATAGACGCTTTGATCGAAATCTCTTTACGAATCAAAGAGGCCTAAAGTTGCATTATCGAGGTGATCTGCACTATTGGATTTGACTCCAATCCAGAGGATTTACGTTGTCCTATCTCTAGTATTGCGTGCAAATCCTTCCTTATTTGAGTGATCTTTCAAATCAACGAGTCTCTCGACTACTATGAAATGAGATCAAAGGCCTACTACCGTATACTGGAAATATGGAGTCAGCACAAAATAAATCAAAGAGGGATCGAACAAAATTTAGCAAAAATAAAATTATGATGTAAACAGAATTATCATCTCAAATCATGGATCCTCATGATCAAATGCTAAAAGAAGATTAGCTACGCATATTGGAAAAGGAAACAATAATATAAAGAGAAGAAAATTTAATTTTTATTGATACTAAACGAAAGAGTACACAATGCTAAAACAAAATGATACTATATTACTTAAACGAAACGAGATTGCAATAAGGTAAACTAAGAAATAAAATTATAATGAAACAAAAGCTATTTTGACTTGTACTCTCCACTTGCTCTCTCAAATCTAACCTCCAAAGCATGAGACCATGGTGCCTTTTATTGATGAGGAGGGAAGATTCTAGATGGGAATAAAATGAAATGGCAAGGGGGGGGGGGGGGGGTGGCCGGCCATGTAGGTGGAAGGGTTCATGCATGATATTTAATGAAGGGGGAGAGAGAGAGGGATTCAATACATTTTAGTTTTTAGGAAATGAAAAGAGATTTTTTATCATGAGAGAAGGGGGATGAATGGGCTTTAAAGAGCATGAGAGAGGGAAAAAGAGGAGATGAATTTGGAATAAATGAAGAGGGAGGGGAGCGAGGTGGCCGGCAATGCATAGGGAAATGCATGGCCAACCATGCAAGGTGGCGGCTCATGAGGGCTGCAGAAAATTTTATTAAAGGGGGCTGCATGGTGCTCGGTTTTGCATGGAAAGGGGGGCTGCGCCATTGATGAAATTGGGTTGGCTTGAGTAGGGGGTTGCTCTTGATGGTTGTGGCCTGCTCTTGATGGTTGTGGGCTGCTCTTGATGGTTGTGGGCTGCTCTTGATGTGGCTGACCATTCAAGTGTACCTACAAAAAATAAATAAAACATTAGCTTTATGTTATAACAAGACATGTAACTAAGCATGTAACATTAAAATAAAATCATAACATCATGCATGCAATAATATACCCATCACTCAAACAAACAAACACACACATAAACATGAAATAAAACATAACATCAAAATAAAAATTTAAATTCAATGCAACATAAAAAATTAGATCATATTATATAAATATTAAACTATAGCATACATAAAATATATAAATTTAGTACATAATCCTAGGATAATTAAACTCAAATAACCTAAAAAGTGATGACTAAAATTAGTCATCATTGAGAACCATGGATGAACTAACTGATGTTTTTGGATGTTTTTTTTCTTGGTTAACTGAATGTAATACCCACATTTTCTAGTCTAGTTAATATAAATATGAATTGCTTCTCTATCCAAATTTTCCTTTATTTATTTTTATATATCTATAGTTATTATCATATGAGGTTCTGATTCTTCAAATAGGGGGAGATTGTTGGGAATATTGCCCTCAAGATTCCTTATTTTAAGAAGGCCTCAAGATGACAATAAATATCTTGTATTTAATGGTTATTTGAGTTTTGGCATGACATGTGTAACTAGAGTGCATGGCTAATGTATTGTTAGACACGTGGTCACCCAAACAAGGTTTTGCCCTTATAATCCCTCAAGGAGCAAAACTCATGTTGATCTCTATCCTAATCATGCATTAGACATGTCACTATCAGGAAGAAACCAACTATGGAAAAAGTAAATCAGAGGCAGAAATAAAAATTTTGGTATGTAAAACATCGGGTGCATAGGCAAAATTTTATGGTAAAGTTCTACTTCATGATTAAGGAAAAGTTTGACTGCATCGACTTCACGATTAAGGAAAAGTTCTACTACATCGAATTCATGGTTAAAGAAAAGTTCAACTGCATCGAATTCATGGTTAAGGAAAAGTTCAAAAGCATCGACTTCATAGTTAAGGAAAAGTTTGACTGTATTGACTTCATGGCTTAGGATAAACTCGACTACATCAACTTTATGGCTAAGGAAAAGTTCGTCTTCAATTACTTCATGGCTAAGGAGAAATTCGACGGCATCGACTATATCAATTGCATGATGACAGAACTTTTCTACGGGCTAAATTAGCTAAGCGGTAAGAGTTTCCTTATATAACTATAATGTTTTTTAAGCTGACTACATATAAATCATGAGGGCCATTTGACATTGTCTATGACATCATATTATGGTCACTTAGAATCACCTGCCTGACATGTGGCATAATGGCTATATCCTTGATTTAAGATATAGATTATGCAGAGAATCTAAATTAAATTAATAGACGAGATTTATTTCATATATTCAGGGATTGCCAGCGGGGAGAATTATACTAATTCATTGGAGAATATTTTCAGATTTCAAAATCCTTCCTTAGAAATATTTTGCCAGCCTATGAAAATTCCATTTCTGGATTGTTACTAAAAGTACTAGCTAGGCGATTGAAGAATTCAAGCCAGAATGTTTCCTTTTTAGTAATCCTTCCTTAGGCCAAATAAAAATACCCATTTAAGTATTCCTAATTCAAAATTTGCCCAAGGAGTATTGAATAGCCATTGGAAAATACTATTCTCTTTGCTAACTGAGTCAAGTAGATAGGGAGATTGAAAATTTGAGAAGGAGTTCTTTGCCAAATTTTACAAGAAACTTTGAGAAGATTTTTAATCTAAGTTCTACGAAAGCAATGAGAGTGTTTATACACTCTAAAGAATCCATTCTTCACACACTACAAGATTCATCTAAAGGCTCTTCTTGAACTTACTTCAGCAACATTAATTCTGAAGATCTTTTCTCTAGTACAAGTATTCCTGATGAAGTTCAGCTCATTCCAAGAAGATTATTTCAAGTGTTGATCAAAGAAAAGTACAAGAAGCTAGTTGTTTGCTTCTACCGGAAGACTCAAGATCTAAGGTGTCTAGTCAAATCTGAACTCAATTTCTTTATAGGATTCCTTTGTGAATCTGAGTTATAGGATCTATAATAGATCTAAGTGTAGATCCGTGCTGATAGAGATTGAGTTATAAGGCTTGTGGAATGCTTGACCTGTAGGGCTTGTGTTGAGCCTGAGGTGTTAGATCCGTAAAGGATCTGAGTTATAGGACTTGTGTGAAGGTCTACCGAAGGAAACTTGTGTTCCTGAGTTATAGGATTTGCAAAGATATTTTGGAGAAGTTTGGCCTAAGCTAGCTCTCTACTAGATAGTTGAAGGGGGGAAGTAGATGTGCTCATTCTTAGGGAACCATAATAAAACCTATGTGTTGTGTGTTGTGTTATGGCTTATTGTATTGTTTTTCTTTATCATTGTGCTCACCTAAGAAAACTCAAGAAACTCAAAACTAAGTAAAACACCTATTTACCCTCCCCCTCTAGTTGAGTAGCAACCCTTGACTTTCAGACAAAAATGGGATTTCTCCACTTATATAATAGGAGTTGCATTCTTTGCCCCATGATGGAATGGGCCTAAAAAATGCATGATTATGCTTGGTTGAGTCAATATATGATATTGAGCTCACAAAATTCTTAGAGTTCATTCTAGATCAAGAAATTGAGATTGAATTATTAAGATGGTGACATGGTTCATTCCTCGAGATCAATCTAGATGTAAGGGACATAGGGACATGATAACACTGGAATATTGGTCACAATAGGTTCATTGAGTTAGCAAATCTTGTATTACTTGGGTAGCAATGATGTAATGCTAGATGCTACTCATTGCTTGGAAGACTATAGTCGATACTTTCTTACTCAAATGGGAGACAATTAGAGTCTTTGTGATCTAAAAGTAGTCAACGAGTTAGTCCCGTTGACAACATAATATGAGTTTATGGGGTCACACATAATAATGTACGATAAATTGGATAATTGATCAGGGTGGCTTAACTCATATAGGATATGAATGCAGAACCGAACTTATTTTATTTGGAGAATATACATATTCAACCATATTTCGACAAGATGCGCTAAATGAATTTGACTTGACTTCAAGTCAATTGACTAGATGGTCTAGACGATCGACTAGAATAATTCGACCTAACTTCAAGTCGATTGACTAGATGGTATAACTGATTGAGTAGAAGAAAGAAACCTGACTTCAAGTCAACTGACTAGATGGTTTAGTCGATCAACTAGAAGGATTCGACATGATAAAGTTCATTGTTGACTGAAAAAATTAGACTCGATTATTGGGAGAGTGTTGGGAATATTGATCACAAGATACCTGGTTTGTAGATGCCCCCATGATGACAATAAACACAACTTGTACTTGATGCATTTGCAAGTTATTGATGTTATAGGTACTACTAAAGTGCTTGTCTAATATAGTGTTAGGAATATGGTCACCTAAGAAAGGTTTTGCCTTTATAATCCCTTAAGGTGAAAAACTCTTGTTGATCTATGTCCTAATCATATATTAGATATGTCATTATCTAGAAAATTCTAGTGGAGTTAAGGGAATTTGAAGGCAAAGAAAAAAAAACTGACTAATGAAAACATCGACTAAATCGCCTAGATGACTTAGGAAAACATTGACTACATCATTTGGAAGACTAAGGAAAATATCGAATGCATCATTTGGATGCTGAGAAGAAGATGTCTATTATAATGGGTGGATGAAAAGCAAAATGTTGACTACATCAACTTATTGACTGAAGAAGAAGTATATCACCAAGATCATCTTTAAATAAAGGTTGAATTATAATATCAAACATAATAGCTAGAAGGAAAATAAGAAGTCCTATATCGATTATATCGGTCTGAAGAGTTGTCTAATGACCTGATGCACTGAATAAGCCGCAGATCGCACACTCATTCCAATTCATTTGAATCTTGTCTTCTATTGCATTAATTAAGGAGTTTTAGGAGGAAATGAATAGTATAAATTGATTCTCAATTTTAGCCATTAGAAAGGAATTACATATTCATATTTTCAAGCTGTTGGCCAATTTGCTTATTTAACAGTACAGGGCTCTATCGACTAAGTCAAATATAAAGATCTTGAAGAATTAAAGAAACGAACACAGATATTTTTTTACATAGAGAATTTTGCAAGTGCTTAATCTTTTAATTCTTTTCCAAGTCCTCAGTAGTAGTAAACCTTAGAGAGAAATCTTCCTAAGGCCTAATAGAATTTAAATATTTTTAAAGATTACTCTCATAATCAGAGGAATTACTACTTCAGTCCAATATATTCCATGAAGAAATTTTTCAAGTGTTGATTAGGGAAGAAGAAGCCATTGTATTATTTCTACAGGAGACTAAAGAAATTTTATTTAAGTCAAGTGTCTTGTAATTGTATAATTAACTTTTTTTTCTGAAATTATAGGATCATTTTGGTTCTGAGTTTTTTGTATGGTTACAGTAGGAATCTGAGTGTAAGATCATCGTGATCTGAGGTAGGTCTTGGATAGCCAGAGTATAGGACCTTTTGCTGGAGGTCTGAGGGTTTAGATCCAATGTGTGGATCTGAGGTAGGGATTGTTTGTGTTCTTGAGTAGTAGGAATCAATGACTTTGAGTGTAAGATCATTAATTTGAGAAAATTGGAGAAGTTGGCCGAGTCCAGCACTCTGCTAAATAGGTGGTGGGGAAGTTGATGTACCTATAATTAAAGAACCACTATAAATCTGAGTGTGCTATCTTTGTTTGTGATTTATTGTTCTTTGTTGTGTTTAAGGTAAAAAAATTCAAAAAAGGACAAAAATTCTTAAAATACCTTTTATCCCCACTAGGTGATTAGATTACCCTTAATCTTTCAACCTCAATGTCATCGAGTATATATATCTACCAAATTTTATAAGTCTCTAATACGTATTTTGAGAGAAATTTACAAAACATTTTAATCTATAGATTTGCTTCACAGTTTACTAAACCAATATTTTTGATAGCTACAGTCCACCAAAAATACTATGCCACACCATTCTATAAAGGTCTTCCTAAGAGCTACAACTTTCATGTTAAACTCGAGTTCTAGATCTAAGTATATCATTCCTAAATCTGGGTTTTAACCCAGCTGTGTAAAACTTGATAGAATCCATTTGGTACTTAAGTTATTGTTAGACCGTGATACATCATTTTTTATTTAAGATCTAGAGAGCTATATGGCTCCCCATAAAATGTGCAACCACATTCGAAAAGGACTTTTCAATGGCTATAACTTTCATGTTGAGTTGGAGGCATGAATATGGATGGAACATTCCTAAAAAGGTGGCTTGAATCAAGCTTCGTACACAAAATAAATCTAGTTTGGTTTGTAGAAAATAAATCTACACAGATCTTGAAGCAGGTCTAAGGGAGGTTGTTCATCTTCTTTCTCTAGCTGATGAAAGGGATACGCTCAGCCTTCTTTCGTCCAACAATTCTCTTATAGACCATCAATCTTTGCGAGATCTAGCCCTATTACTTCATATTGAAGAGAGGAGTTGATTAAAGATACTTTTATAACAAGCCACAAAACTTCACGAATCTCACTGGAATCAAGCTCTTTTGAGCCCAATATCTCTCCTATCATGATCTAAAGATCTAGAAACGAGGGTGATTGGAGGAAGCTCCTCTAATTCATGTCAATAGATTAGGTTTATCTCCTTTACGACATGAGAAAATGGGGTGATCAGCCTTGATCCAGATTCTCCTTCTACTCTTAGTTCCATTAGAAAATGGTTGGTATCAACTACTCTTTGAGGCGTAGGGAAAGAGATAAGATGGGAATGAGAGAGTTCGGGTTATGAAAAGGGTTTCTCCCTTAAGGGTTTGTAATTGGCCTTAGAAATCAATGGTGAAAACATTTCTGCATGCTTTTTAAAGACAAAGAAGGTCATGTGTCCTCCTCCTACTGGATGCAGCCACTTCCTAAGATCCTTTACATTAATAGAGAAGCATTTTTCATGCATTGAAATGCCAAATAATGCCATGTGTCCTTCTCTTAGGGCCAAGTGTCTGTTTTTAGTCTTGGCATAAGAAAAATTAAAGTGTGGATATTAAGTGAGACCATGTCGCACCGATCTAAAGAATTTTAATAAATTTTCCTAGTACATTCCCTTTGTCATGCCTGTGGCCATGGGCTTATCGGCTTAACCCCACACCCAGGGATCAGGTGTTGTTTTTGGAAGGATTATGCAAAGTACATACCTGTCACCCATAAGGTCATGCTTGTATACACTATCCAAATGATATTAAATACATCACGATGATATTTCTCATCACTATGATATATGAAGCCCATGACCCATAAGTTCTCACACATGTTTTATAAGTTATGCCCGTATACATTGTCAAGATGGTCAGATACATAGAATGATGATATTTCTCATCACGATGATATGTCACTCTTGTGACCTATAAGGTCATGCCCATATTCTTTAAGTAATGTATGTGTACACAATCAACACAATCCTGGACACATCACGATGATATTTCTTATTACGATGATATTTCTCATCATGATGATATTCCATGCCTATGACCATAAGGTCACTTCCATGTTCTATAAGTCACATATGTGTAGATAGTCAAAACTATCGTGGACACATCATGATGATATTTTATGTTAAAACGATATGCCATGCTTGTGGCCTATAAGGTCACGTCCGTATTCTATATGACAAGCATGTAACTTATTTATGTCACTCCCATGTACTGTGAGTCATGCCCGTGTACTTTGGGCTTTCTCCCAATTGAAATTTCCTTACTTTTCAGCATGTACCTACATTGACCATGTCTCCATCAAGATCACTACATTGACTGAAGACTATTCCTTTGTTTGAGTCAACTCTCAGTGTTTCTAGAGACTCATGAGGGGTCTAGTGTGAACTGGGATATTACAAATCTAATATATGAAGAAATAATTTCATCCACAAAATTTAGGTTTGGGTTATAGGGATTGAAGGGCTGATTATAAAATTCAGCTTCTGAGTACACTTGAAGGTATCAATATTTTAGAATGTCCATACATTTACTCAAAGATAGCATGGGTCACAGCTGATCCCCATCCCTTTACCCTTAGTTTATCTAAAGTGCTCTTTCATTATATTTTGAGATACATGTAGTCAAAATTTTGTACAAGAGGGCTCATGAATGTCTTTCTCATCTTGATGAAGATGAGAGTTAGTGATTGGAAATCATAGTTGGGTTTGAAGTTATACTATCCCTAGGTGAGTTGAACACCACTAAAACCCATAATCATTGATATGACTTCATTAGCATTTGATTTTGATCACATGAGAATATTATTAGTTCCATTAATTATGTTAAATTATGCTTGATTACAATTTGGGTCTAAAATCTTTCTGTGACCAATGATCATCGTAGATATGAGGTGAACACTCATTTGTGCAAATAAATTTTTGACACACTTCCAAGTTTACCACATGATCTTATCTTTCATAATACTGGTTCTTCAAATACAAGACATTATTGTGCAAATAACGCTTAACATTGCCACATAAACAAGTCCCATAATAATACCTCCATGATGAAGATCTTCATTATTTTGTATAGGTTGCCACTTGTGAATTTTCACAATATGATCAAGTTCTTTATTTCCCTCAAGTACACATGTGTAGTTGATCAACACAATTATTTCAATTTTCTGCACTTTAACCTTTAATAAGACTAGACACAAGGACAAGTAGTTCATAAATCATTAATAATCCAAGAAGGCATACCCGTGAACCTCTCGATAGAATGATTATTTAATATTTATGTCCATAGAATGATTTTCAATTATTCTCCATGTGGAGTTTGGTTTACCATATATAAGTGTAAAATCCTTTCCAAACTGCAAGATATATAAAAAGTGATCTCATCATAAGGTAGATCTCATTAAAACTCAACATTAATCATGTAATTTTATTATATACACATTTGATAATCAACATTTATTCCCAAAATCATGAATCTTTCTAAATGAAATTATAATGTTATCAAAAACATGTGTTTTGATTCTCGATATCTTGGGTCATAATCAAAGGATCATACTAATAATATACATCTTATAAACTTAGCATGTCCTCCGCCTGATTTTAAGTTTTCAAGGGTCATTACACATGCAAAGTTATGTCATGGCAAAGCAATCCTTATTGTTCAACTATCCTATATTTTTACAAGTTTACATCTAATTTGCATAATATTCAAGCACTTCAAACACACCGCCCCACTTGCCATGACAATACCCCATTTCAAATTCCCCGAACATGGTGTTATTACCTCAAGGATTTAAGCTTAGTAAATATTTATGTTTTTTAGGATTCCCAAAAATCAATATTTGTTTGTCTTGAGATGTTTAACAATTTGTCCATATGATATTACAAATCATCTCCTCAGGTTCAAGAAAGAGGTGAAACTGACACCACACCTTACGAGGGAATATAATCCCATCATTTGCCTCTAGGAACATGAGGAACTGAATCAAATCTTACTTCTATATGATCAAAATCGTACTTAGATTTGCATCGAATTCAGATTTCATTTCAATTTCTCTTGTGATCTAGGAAATTTAATTTATTGAACATGATATTCCGAGAACTTAAACATTATTCAACCATTGGGTTATGATATAGAGTATCTATTAATATGCTTTGTTGAAGCGATAATGTTACACATACTTCTAAATGTACGTATATTACTTCTAAACATCAATGTTGCCTCAAATTTTTAAGGCGACTGGCTTAATTCATGCATTTTCAAATGACGTGTCCTGCACTTTGCATAAGTGATGGCATTATGCATTAAATTATGCACAGTTGCTTCTCATGTTTTGTGTTAAGTGATTATTTCCCTCATTTAACTCAAGAGTTTGTAAAAATTCTTACAGTCTTGTCGTGAATAACTTATTCTCATTGTACATGCTCCTACATTGTTCAAATATTATCCTCCACGTGAGTGGAAACTTGTATGTGTACATAAAATATTTCTATGAATGATGATCTTCATAATACTAATGACAATGAAAAGTCAACTATGAAGTATATAACTAGGTATTCTACTTTTACGAAGATGATCAAGCTGCATCCTATCATCATGAGAGCATGTATGAATGACATCCAATCAGTATGTACGCATCGTATGTGTTTGACTTTGATAGGAATCAAGGGTAGGCAAGGTATTAATTGATTTCTCAACATAACGAGTTATATAGGATACCCAAAATAAGGGCATGATTTCTAGCATGACAAACTAAATCAAATCAATTCAAAATACCCTATAATTTCTACCTGTAATCATTAATAACATGTTTATTTAATAATAAAATTTTGAGATTTCTAATCACCAGACAAGCCATATTAATTTCCTAACTTCATCATGTAACGATTATTAACAAAATTTGGAGCTCTTCCAAAGATGTGTATAATGGTATATATCAACTTTTGGGTCTTTTGGGTAATTATTTAGCGAGTAATTTAAGAAGTAAGTTTCTTCTAGCCACACCTCAAACACACATGACCTCTCTATAGGTTAAAACTTCAAGGGTGAATGTTATTACAAATCCCTAATCCAAATGCCACAACATCTTTATCTCCAATCAAGTATATTCATCATCATACCAATCATACAAATACAAAATCAAATCCTCACTTGAGTAATATTCGAATACACAATTTTGAGATCTCTATTTTTGTAACACAAAATTTTCAAAATCAGATCTAGGGAAACCAAAGTCGGTACATAACTAGCCCAATAAATGAAGAGATACACCCTAATACATACTATGCTGAGTTATTTCGACCACTAATATGCTACATTCATCTCATATATGTGTGCCATCCGTAGAGGCACACAACCCTCGACTCAAAGTTTTATCTTACCATTCCTTGCATCAAAGAACTTGTATAATAGTCCTTGAGAATTATTGATCAGGTAATACATGTTCTTCTAGGTCCTTAGAGTTATAATTATTAACAACATTTTCATGGGTCAATATGTGCTAAAACCAAAAATAGTCCTTCTTTGGATAAAAATTCTTATTTGACATTTGATATCTGTCATAGTGATTGCTTCCACATAAACTAAAATAGGAAGTACGATGTGATGGGTATGATAACTAAGCCTGCTAGTCTCCTACTACTCCAATATTATATTACACACACCAAATTTTATTGAGATGGTCTTACTTGGGTAAGGGGTAATAATATCCCTAAGAAGTTAAATGACGAAATCGGTGTAAGACTTGGAAACTTACACTCGCATTCAACTCTTTTATTTTATCATTTTTGGGTATCTTATGGCTTGACCAAACTATACTTGAGGTCAGGTTTAGATTAGGGTATGTCATGAAAAGTCTTGGTAAGTCAAACCAAATGAGTATCCTAGTTAGGTTGGTACTAATTCTATATATTAATGAAACATACTAATGTAAATCACCACATATACACACCATCGCTTCCGCTATATCACTTTGTCCTCAAACTGATTGATTGAGTTGGGTGGCCTAGTGGTTTAATGGACTTCTTTATCTCAGGATTGAGTGCAAGCAGATACTATTTATAAGACACCCCTCCCAAAATATTTTACACGGTCAATGAGAGCCTTATGCCCTGAAAAACCGCCTTGCGGTAGTGATAGCGCTCGGGCGAACCTCAATCACAAGACGCCTATTCTGTTATCTAAAACCAATATCATTTACCAACCCATTAATTATGAAATATATTTATAATAGAATTCCAAGGATCATAATAGTATATAACTCCAAACAAGTATATTAGTAGTATAAAGAGTGACAAAAGCTCCTAAATATACTGATTACAAGGTATAACGAAAGACTACAAAAAGTTGTATAATATCTTATAGCAACAACAAAGTGGTTGTGTCAGTATTAGCCATGTTACAACAAGCCCTATCTCCCAGGCCTAATAACCCTCCCGTATGGTGTGCCACAATATGTATTGTATGGAGTGCTCTTAAAAATGGCAGTACGACAACTGTTAGTAATAAAGACTAAGTGGCTTCACATCCTCTCCCCGATGACACTTAGGAACCGGGTGGAAGGATTGAATAAGGGATACAATATAATCAACAGTATAAAAAGTTAATGGTAGTTCTATATAGATAATCTAACAGTTGTTATGGCATTTCACAATTATAGATAATCTAACATTTGTAATGGCATTTCAAAGACATTTAATAGACAGTGCATCTATAATAGTAGAGTAATAAGAAGCAGAGCATAAGAACAGAATTGAACTTAACTTATAAAAATTCTCATGTATATTCTTATACAATAATAATAACTTAGTATATAAAAGTTCCCATATAAATTTATATGAAGAGGATCTTTATGCGATGCAATGAAATGCAATGCAATGTATGAATGTATGATGACTCACCCATGATTTGCTATGTCAATATAGATATTTAATTCGTACTTTTTGAGGGTAGCTAACAACTCATGCACCTCACATCATAGACAGACAGAGATAGTTGAGTGGGCATCTCTACTACTAGTCAAGTATGAATTCTACTAGACCTTGGATCATGTACGCCTTAATGCTATGAACCAAATAGAGGAGAACCTGCGTACTTGCTCACACATCTGAGTATTAGTGCCATAGAATGGGTATTTAGGAACTAAACATCAAAGAGCCCAACCCAACTATCCTAGAGTCTATATCCTAGCATCCATCGATGTGATGACCGATAAACCGTAGACAGACTATCCTTAATAGCATTATCTATCTCTAGAGAAAAATCTTCTTTATCAATACAATACCTAGGAATTATTTGTCACTCCCCATTCTTTTGATCCTTGAAGAAGGATTTAAAGACAATTTTAGGAACATGGGTTTGAGTTATTTATTCTTCAAGTTCTTTAAGAATATCAGATAGATTATTTAGTCTTCCTTGTAAAGAAGTAACCTTAATGAAATATTCATTAGAGAAGAGGATGAATTAAGAGTAGAAATCTAAGACCACTTTGTTTAGACTTCATTTAGTACTTCATAAATTTCTAAATCAGACAGTATTGATTTCATGGATGTACCTAGAAATTGACTCAACAAACAGAAGAGGGCAATAAAAATATTAGCTAGAGCAGGGAAGATGAAGAGTTTGATAAATGTAATAGAAGTTCTGGTATAATTAGATGATACATCAAAGTTTAGGGTAAAAGGCTATGCATTTTAGGAATGTATTGACCCACCGTGCTAAAAATCGATCTTGGGAATGAATTATACACCGAGTTTTTAAATCAACGTTGCATCGAATTGTATTTGACGTTGCTATGAGTATAACATATCAGTCCTTCTATCGATGCATGCATCGATTTATATCATTGTTGAATCGAATATACTTAGACTCTTCATAATCTGTAACTCTTGATGTTGCATTAATTAGAATTAGATGTTGCATCGATTTTTATTCAACATCACGTTGAATAGTAAATTGAAAGTTGCAAGTTGTCTACCTAAATCACCTAGAGGGGGTGAATAGGTGAGATGTGCGTCTAATGCGGAATAAAAAATTTAGCAACTAGCACAAATAAGTAAGCAAGCATTCACACAAACGACACGAGATTTATAGTGGTTCCCCGATCTTGGGTACGTCCTCTTTCCTCACCGATCTAGCAAATCACTAGACTCGGCTACTCCACTATCTCGGTTTGCAAACCAATCCTACACCTCGGAACAATGTTCCTACAAAACTCTATCCAAACGGATCTACACTCGGAAGATAAAAACTTCTTACCACTCGGAGCACAACGCTCCTACACTCGGAGAATAATCTCCTACAAGATTTACAAATAGAGATTGAAAAATACTAACAGAAATATTCTCAGATCTGAAACAATATGTCTCTAGGTCTTCTTCTTGAAGCGTTGCGACTCTTTCAGAATTTGTAGAAGAAGATCCTTTGAAAATATGGCATGAGAAAACTTGAATCTACTCGATCAAGGAGATAAAACCGATTCCTTAATCAGCAGATCTTCTAGATTGAGTGCAGAGAGATCGATCTTGACATGAGCGGCGGCTTCAGATGTCGTTCTTGAGAGAAAGTCGGCTGAACCAGTAAATTAGGAAAGTACGGAATCCGCTCTTAAAAATTCTTCTTTTTCTTTTCTGCTTGGTTCGGGTTATGTCTTAGGGAAAAGTCTTTATATAGGATTACCCTTAACGGCTAGAAAGGACATTAATGACGACACGTGGACCAATCACGTCGAGGTATTTGAAATTTTCGCCGCTCTGGACTTAGAGCAAAAATTTCTGGAAAAAAAACTTAGCTCTCGAGAAGTGACTATAGTTCTCGAGAACTAGGAACTGAGTTCTCGAGAACTGTCAAGACTTCTCGGGAACTAAGTTCTTTAGAAAAGGTTTGGACTTCTCGAGAACACAAGGTTTAGTTCTCGAGAACTAATTGACTTCTCGAGAACTAGACTTAGAAAAATTCCTGAACTTCTCGAGAACGATCACTTAGACAATTTTTATGAACTTCTCGAGAACAAAGAGGAAGACTTCTCGAGAACTAAGGGAGGCCTTCTCGAGAACTAAATAAGACTTCTCGAGAACTATAACTTAGAAAAATTTCTGAGGCAAATCCTGACTGTTCAAGAAATTGAGTTAGCAGTTCTCGAGAACTGAAGCCAAGCTTCTCGAGAACTGAAGCCAAGCTTCTCGAGAACAAGTAAGACTTCTCGAGAACTATACCTTAGGCTTCTCGAAAACTTACCAATGCTTCTCGAGAACAAAGAGGACTTCTCGAGAACTATAACTTAGAAAATTTCTTGAATCTGTCTAGACCTTTCATGAACTAAGTAGTTAAGCTTCTTGAGAACTATGAGAGCTTCTCGAGAACTAAACAACACTTCTCGAGAACTCTGAAGCTGCTTCTCGAGAACTTGACTTAGATAATTTTCAAGAGTTTTAGAGAACGTTTTCTTCTGATCCTGTCTTCATGCCATGCTCCCAATGTTTGAACATGAAGTGTATCCCAATTGAGAGGCTACACATGAGTCAACACTTTTTATCACATAGTGAGGGATTATACTGTATGGTCCTATGTTCTTGACCCACTGTAGACTGACACTGGTCTACACTTAGCACTGAGAATCTTCAAACATTCAACTAGAACAAGGATATCAAATACAACTTAATTCATCTTAGTTCAAGGGTGACTTCTTGCCAATCTAGGTTATTATGGATGCAATACCCAAAAATCTCCCCCTATTTGTAGAAGTCAGAACCCTCTACACTAAGGTGAATTATCATAATAAAGAAAGAACTGAAAGAAAGGAAATTGAATATAAATGCAAGGACAAATTAATAAAAGGCACAATATGCAAAACTAGGGATTGTATATATAAGTAATGTTTTAGAATCAATCAACATCCATTTGCTCAAAATTCTCAAAACAAAACATCATCAATCAATCTTTGCTTTGCTTTTTCCTGTCTTGCTTTTCCTGCTGCCTCCTCTGATAACTAAAAGGTTTTGGATAATATCTTGGGGGCTTTGGAGGAGCTTTAGGATTATTCTTTCCATATTCTCTGTTATAAATTCTCCTTTTGGTCATGGACTTTTCATATAACTCCCACTCCACTGAGTTATAGTGAAGATGTCTATTCTCATTAAATTCCATGACTAGTTTAACAGTTTCAAGAATTAGAGCTTTGGAAGTTGGGCTCCAAACTTTAGCTAATTCTTTTGCTTTTCTTCTTTCTGCCTCTGGCTGGGCAACAGATCTGCTAGCAGAAGGACCTTCCCTATACTTCCTTTTCTTCGGAATGTGAACCTCTAGAAGGTCTTGAGGAATGATGTCATCCCAAACTTGGGAATAGGAAGCTGGAGGAGGTGCCTGATCTTACGGTCTAGGATAAAATGTAGGCATTTGAGGTTGAGGCACTTGGCTGGATTCACCTTGAGCAAAAGGATTTAAGTGATGAGGAATAAGGTTGGGGTCAGCCTGAAAGTCTGGGAAGATCTGATTGTGCATCCAGACAGCTGTATCATATGTATGGAATTTTACTGATTAAATCTATTCTTAGACATCCTTATTGATTGCAGTTAGTTTCTCATCCCAGATAGTTTTGGCATTTGCAGTAAGCTTTTCTACCTGTTCTTTCACTATTGTCTCCCCCTTTCTGATTTCTACATATAGCTGGTCTATTGAGTTTTCTTTGAAAGTGCCAACTTCATTGCATACCTTCATGACATTCTCTTTAGCTCTTTTGTCCAACTGAATTTGATTGTTTGCTAGGGTGATACATTGGTCCATGACTTGACCAATGCTTGTGATGGTGTGATCTATGGCTTTTCCTCCAATTCTGAACAATCCTTTGAGAGAATGAGTGTTGGCTTGAATCTCTGCAAAGCCTCTGCTTATTTCTTTCTCAAGGGTAGATACCTGATATTTGACAGATTGAAGAGATTCATAAAAAAATTTCCTGTGGTTAGCTAACATTTCTTCAATATTTGACAGAATATCTGAACTAGCAAATACAACAGCAGCAGCAGCAGGGGTGGTAGAATCAATCTGAGGTGGTGGAGGAGCTTTCCATGGGGGGATTTCATCCAGTATTACAGAGCTCTAGGCTCTTACAGTATGAGATACTATATCTCCCTCCTCATCAACAAATCTAGGAAGGGAGAAATCAAGATTCCTGTGAGGGGCTTCCACCTCCTCAGGGGCTTGCACATCCTCTTCAGATAGAAGGATGGATTCTAGTGGAGTTGAATCTTTTCTAGGAGAGGGATAAGGAGTAGCTTGGGGTGAGGGATCTTTGGATTGGTCTTCAGGGAGATCTTTGGAAAGGGGGGAGGAGGTTCTTCTGAAGTAAGCTCTTCTATCATCTTGTCTATAGCTTCATTTGTGTCTTTGAGAACTTCTTGGGCTGGAGCATCAGATTGGTTTGGCACTGGAAAGACTGCCACAGGGCTCCTGACTGGAGATATTACTGGGCTGCTTAGAGGAGATCTAGCTGGAGGAGTAGGAATTCTGATAACTGGGGCAGAGTGTGCAGGCTCCCCCTCAGCTACTGCACTAGATGGTTCAGCAGCATGATGTAGAGGAGGAGATTGGGTCCTCACTTCTGAGGCAGAAGCTCCAACTTCTTTAGCTAACTGCCTTGGGTTTTTAGCTTCAACTCCCATCTCTGGATGGAGGCTAAGGAAATCTTATTAAGGTGATGAATTGTTGTACCTTTGGAGGTTTTTAAGGTAACAGGGTCAATCTCTCGCAAAATCAAAGAGATTATTCTTACAAATTTGGGAGCTTGGATGCTATCCCTGATCAACTCAAACAGCATCATGCCAAACTGAAACTTCTTTCTTGAGACAATGGATGTCATTACTCCAAATAAATCATTAGTAATGAAACAAATTGATCCTATTTTGCACCAAAGGATTTTGCCAATAATGTCTACAAGAAATTTCCCTACATCATTGAATAGGTTTCTCCTGAAGGTGTGAAATTCCTCAGATACTCCACAGAAGGAGTAGGTTCTGTCATAGTCTTCCAAAGTTAGGTCATCTTCCTCATCTACAACGGGCATTCTCAGAAGCTGCAAAACTCTTGTCTTGTTCAACTTTATTTTGATCCCTCTGACTTGAGTTTTCAGAATCTTACCATTGCTTTTTACCTTAGCATTCTTGAAGAACTCTTCGACATCAGGGAAGAGAATCTTGTAGGGTTCTGTCAAAACGAACATGAGGTCGGCGATTTCGAGAAGAACGAGAAGGTTCTGGAAATTGTCTGAAATCTCTGCAATTCATACGACCACCAGTTCGCTACCGACTCCAATCTTAGAAACCTGCACCATGAGGGCTGACGGTGGAGACAAACTGAGCTCGAGACTGTGACAGAGACAGAGTTCTCTTACAGTGGAAGACGAAGAGTTTGAGAGAAAGATTTTGAAGTGGCGGGTGATTTAAGATTTCTAAAATATTATATATATATATAACCCAAGTAATGCTAATTATGAGTCTAATTAACCTTGGTTAAGGACAGAAATCAAGAGTTTTTCGAAATAGAAGAGTTAGCAAAAATCATTAGAATGACGGGCCATTTCTAAAGAGGCAACTTTAGTTCTCGAGAAGTGGTGGATAGTTCTCAAAAAGCGAGGATGGTTCTCGAGAACTGGCAGATAGTTCTCGAGAAGCAAGCTTCTTAGTTCTCGAGAACTGGCACATAGTTCTCGAGAAGCAAGCTTCTTAGTTCTCGAGAACTTGCCGATAGTTCTCGAGAGGCAACTTTAGTTCTCGAGAACTGGCCGATAGTTCTCGGGAAGTAAGTATAGTTCTCGAGAGCTATCCTTCTACTTGAGAAATTCTGACCTTTTTGGAGATCCCTCGATTCTTGAGCCTTTGAACTGTTCACCTTGGCCTAATATTCCTTGTTCAGCAGCCCAAGTTCAGTTTTGATGAAATTGAACTTGGTCTCGTCCAGCGGATTTGTGAAAATATCTACAACCTGTCGATCTGTTGGCACGTACTGCAGATCTACATCCCCTTGCTCCACATGCTCCCGGATGAAGTGGTATCTTAGCTCGATGTTCTTTGTCCGGCTGTGAGAGACTAGGTTGTTTGCGATTGCAATTGCGCTGGAGGAGTCACAGAACAATGGAATGTCCTTGACCTTCATATTGTAATCTTCTAGTTGGTTCTTTAGCCAAAGCAACTGTGCACAACAACTACCGGCAGAAATGTATTCTGACTCAGCCGTTGAGATTGCGACACAGTTTTGCTTTTTGCTGCTCCAAGAGATAAGCCTTCTTCCTAGGAATTGGCAAGTCCCTGAAGTGCTTTTCCTATCGTCTTTGCTTCCTGCAAAATTTGCATCTGAAAATCCAATCAGTTCACTATCATTACTTCTTGGGTACCATAAGCCAAGATTTGGTGTACCTTTAAGGTATCTCAAAATTTGCTTTGCAGCAATATAGTGAGATTCCTCAGAGTTCACCTAGAATCTAGCGCATACACATGTTGAGAACATTATATCTGGTCTACTTGCGGTAAGGTAGAGCAAGGACCCAATTATGCTTCTGTACTTGGTTTCATCAAAAGGATTCCCTTTCTCATCCACATCCAGAGACACAGCTGAGGCCATTGGAGTCCTCATAGAGCTTGCATTCTCCATTCCGAATTTCTTAAGTAGCCCTTTGGTGAACTTGGTCTGTGAGATGAAGATTCCATCCTCAGAATGTTTTACCTGAAGCCCTAAGAAATACTTCAGCTCTCCTATACTGCTCATTTCAAACTTCCCTAGCATAAGTTTATAAAACGTTTTGCAGAGGTTGTTATCCGTAGAGCCAAAAATAATGTCATCGACATAGATTTGCACTAGCAAAATCTTGCCATTTATTTCCCTAAGAAATAATGTCTTGTCTATCTTTCCTCTTGTGAACTTATTCTCAAGAAGAATGCTATATAACGTCTCATACAAAGCTCAAGGAGCTTGTTTAAGACCATATAATGCTTTTTGCAGTAAATAAACATTATTAGGAAAAGTTGAGTCAACAAAACCTAGCGGTTGCTCAACATACACTTCTTACTTTATGTCACCATTCAGGAAGGCAGATTTTAAATCCATCTGATAGACGGTAAAGCCCTTAAGTGCAGCATAAGCAAGGAATAACCTGATCGCCTCCAGTCTTGCCACTGGAGCATACGTTTGATCGAAGTCGATTCCTTCTTCTTGACGATAGCCCTTGGCAACGAGTCTAGCTTTATTCTTTATAATAGTTCCTTCTTCGTCCATCTTGTTCCGGTAGACCCATTTTGTCCCGATGACGTTCTTACTCTTGGGTCTTGGAACAAGTGTCCAAACTTTGCAACGTTTGAATTGATTTAACTCTTCTTCCATGGCTAGGATCTTGGATGCATCTGAGTTTGCTTCCTCGAACTTCTTAGGTTCAACCTGTGATAGAAAACTTAAGAATAAATTCTCATTAGTTGTACCTCTCCGAGTTCTGACACCAACCGAGGGATCTCCTATGATCTGGTCCAAGGGATGATCCTTCGGGTGTCTGAGCTCTAGATTCCTTGGATTTGGGATCTCTTCAGCCACTGGAGTTGCATCTTTAGCTAGGATGAATTCTTCATCTTGATCATCTACCTCTCCAATCGGGGTTGTAGAAGTGATCTTGATGAACTTTTCATCTTTATCTTCTGTAGGTTCATCCATGCTGAGTTCCTTTATCTTTGTACCTGCATCTTCAATGAGAACATAATAGGAGTTGCTTTGCAGCAAACTCGTCTCATCAAATACAATGTGTATCGATTCTTATACCACCAGAGTTTTTCTATTAAATACTCTATAGGCTTTACTATGTCTACTATAACCTATAAAAATACCTTCAAAGCTTTTCTCGCTAAACTTGGTAGTGTGATACTTGCCGTTGTTAAATACGAAGCACTTACAGCCAAAGATTATAAAATATAAAATGGTCAGTTTCCTGCTTTTTAGAAGTTCGTAAGGAGTCTTATCATGGTTCTTGTTGATGATTGCTCGATTTTACAGGTGACAAGCGGTGTTGACGGCTTCAGCCACGAAGTACTCTGGAAGTGAGGCATCACTCAACATAGTACGGCAAGCCTCTATGAGTGTTCTGTTCCATCTCTCAGCTACTCCATTTTGCTGTGTAGTGCGAGGAGAGGAAAACTCATGAAAGATACCTTGACTTTCACAGTATTCTGTCATGGCCCCAGACTTGAATTCCGTTCCATTGTCACTTCTGATTTTGACTACGGAGCAGTTGTATTCATTCTGGACTTGCCTAACAAAATTATTGAAAATATTGAAGGTATCTCAGTTGTGTTTCAGAAAGAACACCCACGCAAAGCGCGAGTAATCATCCACAATAACCAACATATATTCCTTACCTCCAAAACTTCTAACTTGTAGTGGACCGAACAAGTCCATATGAAGAAGCTGTAAGCTTCTATCAGAATCCTTGCCTATAATGCTTTTAAATGAACTTCTTGTTTGCTTGCCTTTTATACAGGCATGACAAGGGCTGTCCTTAACGTACTAAGTTCTGAGAGAATAGTTTATTAATAGTTTTGAAATTAATATGTGCTAATCTTTTGTGCCATTGGTCAGCAAGAAATGCACTACTTTTTGCTAAAAGACATACTGGTGTAGAGGAGTCAATACAGATGAAATTTAAACAGAAGATATTTCTTCTTCGAGTGCCTTATAAAATAGTTTCCATGTTGTCGACCGATTTTATCAAATACTTGTCAGCATGGAATTCAACCACGTATCCTTTGTCGCATAGTTGGCTTATGCTGATGAGATTGTGTTCCAATCCTTCAATATAGGCTACATCCGAAAAGGATACGTTACCGTTAGTAATCATACTGTAGCCTTTGGTGATTCCTCGGTCTGAACCTCTAAAGATGACCTTTGGTCCGTTCAATACCGTTGAAAAGTTCTTGAGTAGGCTCCTTGTCTTGGTCATATGCCGAGAACATCCACTGTCCAAATACAAGATTGGCGTTTTAATTGCCTTTGGATGTACCTGCAATTATAATCACTTAGCCTTAGGAACCCAAACACGTTTGGGTCCTTGGTCTCGAGTTAGAGTACTCCCCCTATGAGTATTAGCCTCATGAGTGGTCATTCTCACGTTGCTAACTTGAGGAGTTGCAGCATTTTTAGGATTGAACCAACAATCTATGGCAAAGTGACCAACTCTACCGCAACACCAACAGTCGAATCTATTGTATCTTTGCCTTATAATCTCCTGCTTGACCTTCTTGAGATGAGGTCCAGCAGGGGTAGCATCCTTGGAGATAGAAGCTTCATGATGGTGGCAACTATATGAATTCTTCTCCTTCATAGGCTTTTCCAAAACAGATTTTACCTTTGGTGCCTTCTTGATGTTATGACCATGAGCATAAGGTCCATAGCTCTAAAGTTGAATCTCTTCATAAGGTGCCTTGAAGAAACTCTCGCCAAAGTTATGAGGGCGAGTCCAACCTTGGTACCTTGACTTAGGCTTCTCTGGGATCGGCCTAGTGAAGTGTCCATAGGTGGACTCAAAGTCGAATTCGTTCGCAAGAAAGATAACTTTCTTGAACGAGATTGGCTCCAAAGGAGCTTTTCCTTTTTCCTCGGCCAAGGCCTTCTTGGAATCCTTATTCTTTCTCTTGGCCTTCCTTCTCCTAGAGTATTTACTAGGAGCACCTTTATGGCCTAGACCAGCACCCTTGCCCTTAGCTGAGAATTCAGCAATCAGAGGAAGTACAGTCTTAGGCTTAGAGAAACCTTCTACAAGTTTCTTTTCAGCTGAGAGTTATTATTCAAACTCCTTGATGATTTTCTCCTTAAGGTCAAGGTGCTCAAGAGCCTTGCTATATTCTTCAATAGATTTAATTAAGTCTTCCTTGAGAGAGTCAGTCTTTGAGACTTCTTCTCTTAAGGCGCTCTCTGTGGCCTTTAGGGACTTTATCTCTTTAGCTTGAGTTTTCACGACTCAGCGACATTTGTCGTAAGCCTCGAGTAACTCCTTATGTTTTCCCATGAGTTCAGATTCATCCTCAAAGGGATAGCACTCTTGCTCACTATCATCATCAGATTCTGAAAGAGGGGTGTGAGATTTTACCTCCCAAGTGAACTGGGGGACTTGTTCATCATCAGTTAGAGCCATTAGCCCAAAGTAGGCTTCTTCCTCTTCTGCACTCGACTCTGATGAGTCGGAGTCACTGAGGGTTTTGCCCTTCTTGGCCAACATGATCTTTTCTGTCCTCTTTTTACTGTAGGACTTCTTCTCTTCTCGTTTGCCACCCTCTTTCTTCTTATGGGGCAATCCGCAATGACGTGACCTGGCTTATTACAACAATAACAAACAATGTCAGTCGAATAATGTTTATTTGGTTTAGAACCATACCTGTCATGGCTGCTTGAGCCTTTTCTATGGCGATCACCATCATTGCGTGATCTTCTATAGGAGGCATCCTTGCCTTTCCATTGCTTCTTCTTGCTCAAGAATTTCTTGAACTGCCTTGAGAGTAGAGAGAATTCTCCATCAGATAGCTCTGAGCCAGAGGAGCTTTGCTAGGATGATTCTTCTTAATCAGCTTCAGGAGCTAGGGCAGGAGAGCTAGCCTTTTTCTTCTGTTGAAGTTGGAGACCGGGCGGTCTGTCGGTCTGGCTTTGTGGGTTATTGGCCAAGCAGTCTAGCAGTTTATCACTGGCGACTTGGAGACCGGGCGGTCTAACGGTCTCACATGGCGGCTTGTCTCTCTCTCTGGCAGTGGCCGGGCGGTTAGCCCTTATGACTAACCGCGCGGCTTGTGCGGTTTGTGTTTGTACAGTCCGCGTGTTTTTAGTCCCACATCTCTTATTTGTATTCTCTCTTCTCTCCTCCATTCTATATAAGGGAGGCCATACCTTTGTAATAGACACCTTTTTTTTGATAATAAAATTTCAGTTATACCATTTCCGGCTTGTTTTAGTTCGCTTCTAACTTGGTATCAGAGGAATCGATCTTTTCCTCCTGATTCTGTGAGCCCTTTCTGTCCGCGCGACTTGATTCTTCGGCTTGCGTCCTGTCTGTGTGGTCTCCTTCTCTCCTTGTCATTGCCCTCTGTGTGCGCGACCTATTGCCTTGTTCACTGCGATCTGTCGCCTTGTTCGCCGCGACCTATCGCCGTGTGCCTTGCCTTCTCTTGTGCTTCTGTTCGAGCGGACTGTCTGCTTGCCGCTCGACTTCTACCCCTCTGCTTGATACTGCGGCTTGGTCGTGGTCTTTCTGGCCGCTGGTGTTTGACATCCTGACAGCTGCATTTTTTTCTTCTGCCTATCTGCGCGGCCTGTTTCCTAACCGCGCATCTTCCTGTTGTTTGCTCTTATGGCTCTTTCTGATGCTTCCACTTCCACCACTCCTGCCGCCACCCCTGTTGCCAATCCGGCTCCGCCTCTACCTCCTACTCCTTCCGGGAACCTTGGCACCGTTTCCAAGCTTGTCGGCTCCAACTACACGGATTGGAGCGTCTCTTTCACCTTTCTCTTTCGCTCGCAACGCAAACGCCACCATCTCATTGATGACCCTCCTCCTACCACTTCACCTCTCTTTGATGACTGGGATGTGAGTGACGCGCTTGTGCGTACTTGGCTCGCTAACAGTCTATCTGATAAGTGCCTTCTCGTCATCCGTCATGATGAGACGGTGAAGGCCGCTTGGCTTCATCTTGCTGCTCTATACTCCAAAGGGGCTCAGACATCCTGCATCTATACGTTGTATGCGGACCTCTTTGCCCGGCCTACCTTGTCTCCTGCTGCTGCCTACCAATAAGTTCAAGCTCTTGGGGCTGAGATTCTTCAGAATCGCCCCTTTCCTGTGGATCTTGCTCAATAATACAAGCACTTCCAGGAGCTTCTGGTTGTGTGTTATCTGCTACGTCTTCCTGACACTTATGACATGATCCGCCAACAAATTCTGGGTGAGGCGGAATCTCCTACTTTAGATGCCACCGCTGCTCGCATCGCCGCTATCACCTCTCTCCTTCAGCGCCCGCTTCTGCCCGCTCCTTCTCCACCGGATAACTATGCTCATCAAACTCAGCGGAGTAGCTCTGGTAGCCACAGTCATCAGTCTGGCGGACGTCCTTCTTACCGCTATCTCTGCTCTCGCTGCGGCCGCACCGGACATACTTCTGACCGCTGCTGGACGAAGCATCCCCATCGTCGCCCCTCGGGTGACTCTTTCGCCTCCTCTTCCAATCCGTCTGCTTCCGTGGTCACATCCTCAGGTAGTGCCCATGTGGTCACTCATGGTAAATGGCTTATCGACTCCGGAGCAACTAATCATATGACAGGCAATCCTCAATGCTTCTCTCTCCTCGAATAGCATGATCGGTTGCCCCCGGTCCTCATTGCAGACGGTTCTCCCTCCCTGGTTCATGGTTCGGGAGTAGTTCATATTACTCCATCCCTTCGGCTAGAGGACACTCTCTATGTGCCCAAGTTTCCGTGCAATCTATTGTCGATTACTTCTTTGTGCAAGCAGCTTCAATGTTCTGTAACGTTTACTCCATCTTCATGTTCTTTTCAGGATCCGAGCTCCCAGCTGACAATTGCTACTGGGACTGAGAGCGGCGGCCTCTACTTCCTCGACAACATTTCTGTGTTGTCCGTCTTCTCTTCTTTTTGTACGGATCTTCTCCAGTGGCATCTCCGCCTCGGTCATCCTCCACCACGGCTTCTACATCAGCTTCTACCCCACCTCCCTACCTCCAATACTCCTCTCAACTGCGAATCATGTCAACTTGGCAAGCATCATCGTTCCTCCTTCTCACCGAAGCAAGGTCGGGGCTCTACTCGTCCGTTTGATCTAGTCCACTCCGATATCTGGGGGCCTGCTCTTACCCTTACTGTTGGTCGGGGTAGTTCTTATTTTGTATCCTTTATCGATGATTTTTCTAGATGTACTTGGGTGTATCTCTTACGAGATCGCTCTGAACTTTTTAATGTATGGACCTCCTTTTATCATTTAATCAAAAATCAGTTTGGTGTTGGTATTAAAACTTTTCGCTCTGATAATGCAAAAGAGTACTTAAGTCATGCTTTTACCTCCTTCTGTGTGCAACATGACGTTATTCATCAGACAAGCTGTGTCTATACATCCTAACAAAATGGGGTGGCGGAACACAAAAACCGTCACCTCCTCGATGTCGCTCACACATTGATGACTCAAATGCATGTCCCTCGCTCATATTGGGGCTATGTTGTTCTTACTGCCTGCTATCTCATCAATCGCATTCCCTCCTCCATTCTCAACGGAACAACCCCTTTTTCCATCCTTTATCCAGGCAAGGAGCCTTTTCCTCTCCCTCTCCGAATCTTTGGGTGCACTGCTTTTGTGCATGCCCCATCTGCCACCCGTGATAAGCTCTCCTCTCGCTCCACTAAATGTGTCTTTCTGGGGTACTCCGCCACTCAGAAAGGCTACTGCTGCTTTGAACCTGTTCTTTGTAAGCAGTTCGTCTCCGCTAACGTTACCTTCTTCGAGAATGCCTCCTACTTCTCGGATGACTCCTCGTCTCTTCCCCCCACCTCTGATTCTCCTGTTATTCCGTTCGTTCCCTCGTCTCCTACTGTGATATCTGCCCCTCCTCCGTCTCCGCCCACTCCTCTCCCTCTGCCTCTCTCTCCACCTCCATCTCCCTCATCTCCGCTGCCGTCGCTCTCTCCTCCCGGGCCAGCTCTCTATGCCATGGATGCTTTGGATGCCGAAGAGCCCGCCGACCTTGATCTTCATGTAGCTCTTCGCAAAGGGGTGCGGACGTGTACCCTACACCCCCTTGCTGCTGTTGTTTCATATAATCGTCTTATATCTTCTCGCAGGGCCTTTGCGCTGGCTATCTCTACCACTACCACACCTCGTTCCTACCAGGAGGCCCTTGCTATTCCTCACTGGAAGATGGCCATGGATGAGGAAATGGAGACCCTAACAGAGCGGGGTACCTGGACTCTTGTCCCTCCTCCCTTTGATACAGATATTGTTAGCTGTCTCTGGGTCATTGTGGTCAAATTTGGCCCAGATGGCACTGTGGACCGTTATAAAGCTCTCCTGGTGGCTAAGGGCTTTACTTAGACCTATGGGGTTGATTACTTTGACACCTTCTCTCCCGTGGCTCGTCTCAGCACTATACGGGTCCTTCTCTCTGTGGCGGTCAACAAAGACTGGCCACTTTCCCAGCTAGATATCAAGAATGCCTTTCTTTATGGTGATCTTCAGGAGGCTGTCTACATGGAGCAACCTCCTGGGTATGTTGCTCAGGGGGAGAAACGAGTATGCCGTCTACAGAAGGCAATCTATGGCCTCAAGCAGAGCCCTCGAGCTTGGTTTGACAAGTTCAGCGGCATCGTGGCGGCCGTTGGTTTTGCTCGCAGCTCTGCTGATCACTCTCTATTTATTCACAAAACCTCTTCAGGACTGGTGGTTCTTGTAGTATATGTTGATGATATTCTTCTCACTAGCGATGACCAGGAAGGGGTAGCCTTGACAAAGCGGCATCTTCGCCAACATCTGGTCATGAAATATATAGGTTCTCCGAAGTACTTTTTTGGGATCAAAATATCTCGGAAGCCCAACTCTTTAGTCCTCTCTCAGCGTAAGTATGCCCTTGATATTTTAAAAGAAGCAGGATTGACTGGGGACAAACCTGCCCGATGTCCCATAGCTGTTGGAGAAGACAAAACCTGGACAGATGATTCGCCTCTTCTTTCAAATGCTTCGCAGTATAGGCGTCTTGTTGGTAAGCTCATATACCTCACCGTGACTAGGCCCGACATTTCCTATGTTGTGGGCAAGGTGAGTCAATTCATGCAAGCTCCCAGGAAGTGCCATCTACAGTCCGCCTTGCGGATCTTGGAGTGCGTCAAAGCAGCCCCAGGGAAAGGATTGCTCTTTCAGAAGAATGATCATCTGAGGGTTGAAGCATACTCAGATGCGAGTTACGCTGATGACAAAGGGGACCGCAAGTCTACCTTCGGTTTCTGTACTTTTGTTGGGGGCAATCTGGTAAGCTGGAAGAGCAAGAAGCAGTCTGTTGTCTCCAGGTCCAGTGCTGAAGCAGAGTATCGAAGTATGGCATCGACCACTTGTGAGCTAAAATGGCTACGGGCTCTCATGTTGGATTTAGGAGAGGTTTACAACCATCCTCTACCTATGTTCTGTGACAACAAGGCTGCTATATACATCTCCAAAAATCCAGTCTTCCATGAGAGAACCAAGCACATTGAGGTCGACTGTCATTTCATTCGTGAAGAGATTCTGAAGGAACAAATTTGCACCCCCTTCGTCACGTCTGAAAAAGAGCTGGCTGACATCTTCACCAAGCCAGTATCTGCCTCGTTTCTTCATATATGTGACAAGCTGGGCATGATCGATATATATACTCCAGCTTGAGGGGGAGTGTTGAAGTTGGAGACCGGGCGGTCTGTCGGTCTGGCTTTGCGGGTTATTGACCAAGCGGTCTAGCGGTTTTTTAATGGCGACTTGGAGACCGAGCGGTCTAACGGTATCACATGGCGGCTTGTCTCTCTCTCTGGCAGTGGCCGGGCGGTTAGCCCTTCTTACTAACCGCACGGCTTGTGCGGTTTGTGTTTGTACAGTCCGCATGTTTTTAGTCCCACATCTCTTATTTGTATTCTCTCTTCTCTCCTCCATTCTATATAAGGGAGGCCATACCTTTATAATAGACACCTTTTTTCTGATAATAAATTTTTAGTTATACTATTTCCGGCTTGTTTTAGTTCGCTTCTAACTTCTTCCTTGAGCTATCAGCCTTCAGAGCAACAAACTTCTCCTTGGATGCAGACCTGCTCATCTCTTCTTCAGCTTTTCTTGAGTTGATTTGGATCTCGTAAGACATAAGCTTTCCGAATAGATTCTGCGGGTCCGTCTTGGCAAACCTTCCGAACTCCTGAATGGCGCATACCTTATTATCCCATTCCTTGATCAGGGATCTTAGAATTTGTCATTCAGTTCCCCATTTGTGAAGATTCGGCCATAAACTCTTAGGCCATTAACTATCTTAAAGAAGTTCTCAAAGGTATCAGCTATGGCTTCCTTGTGACCTTGCCTAAAGGCTTCATACTTCTGATTTAGAAGGGATCTCTGATCATCCCTAACTTCTTCAGTGCCTTCCATCAGAGTCACCAAGGATTGCCACATCTCCTTGGCAGACTAGCAATGAATCATATTTTGCAGCATCAAGTCATCGACTGCACTTGCTATAATATTTTTAGCTTTCTTGTCCAGGGAGACAAGTGTAATCTCGTCCTTATCCAAGTCCATCAACTTCTTTGGGACTTGTCTGGTTCGATCTATTGTAGATGCAATCATAGGAACATACATACCTTCTTCAACAATCATGAAGATCCGAGGGTCCACTGCTTCCAAGAAGAGTTTAACTCTTTCCTTCCACATAGGAAAATTGTTCTTGGTGCATATAGGGAGCTTAGCAAAATCCTTGGTCTTACTCATGCTTGATACTTCTCTAAAGACAACTTAGGAAGGATCAGATCAAGGTGTTAACCTTTTAATGATCAACCTCCCTCTGATACCAATTGAAAGTTGCAAGTTGTCTACCTAAATCACCTAGAGGGGGGTAAATAGGTGAGATGTGCGTCTAATGCAGAATAAAAAATTCAGCAACTAGCACAAATAAGTAAGCAAGCAATCACACAGACGATAAGAGATTTATAGTGGTTCCCCGATATTGGGTACGTCCACTTTCCTCACCGATCTAGCAAATCACTAGACTCGGCTACTCCACTATCTCGGATTGCAAACCAATCCTACACCTCGGAACCACGTTCCTACAAAACTCGATCCAAACGGATCTACACTCAGAAGATAATAACTTCTTACCACTCGGAGCACAACGCTCCTACACTCGGAGAAAAATCTCCTACAAGATTTATAAATAGAGATTGAAAAATACAAACATAAATATTCTCAGATCTGAAACAATATTTCTCTAGGTCTTATTCTTGAAGCGTTACGACTCTTTCATAATTTGTAGAAGAAGATCCTTTGAAAATATGGCCTGAGAAAACTTGAATCTACTCGATCAAGGAGATAAAACCGATTCCTTAATCAGCAGATCTTCTAGATCGAGAGCAGAGAGATCGATCTTGATGTGAGCGGCGGCTTCATATGTCGTTCTTGAGAGAAAGTCGGTCGAACCAGTAAATTAGGAAAGTACGGAATCCGCTCTTAAAAATTCTTCTTTTTCTTTTCTGCTTGGTTCGGGTTATGTCTTAGGGAAAAGTCTTTCTATAGGATTACCCTTAACGGCTAGAAAGGACATTAATGACGACACGTGGACAAATCACGTCGAGGTATTTGAAATTTCGGCTGCTCTGGACTTAGAACAAAAATTTCTGGAAAAACAACTTAGCTCTCGAGAAGTGACTATAGTTCTCGAGAACTAGGAACTGAGTTCTCGAGAACTGTCAAGACTTCTCGGGAACTAATTTCTTTATAAAAGGTTTGGACTTCTCGAGAACACAAGGTTTAGTTCTCAAGAACTAATTGACTTCTCGAGAACTAAACTTAGAAAAATTCCTGAACTTCTCGAGAACGATCACTTAGACAATTTTTCTGAACTTCTCGAGAACAAAGAGGAAGACTTCTCGAGAACTAAGGGAGGCCTTCTCTAGAACTAAATAAGACTTCTTGAGAACTATAACTTAGAAAAATTTCTGAGGCAAATCCCGACTGTTCAAGAAATTGAGCTGGCAGTTCTCGAGAACTGAAGCCAAGCTTCTCGAGAACAAGTAAGACTTCTCGAGAACTATACCTTAGGCTTCTCGAAAATTGACCAATACTTCTCGAGAACAAAGAGGACTTCTCGAGAACTATAACTTATAAAATTTCATGAATCTGTCCAGACTTTTCATGAAACAAGTAGTTAAGCTTCTCGAGAACTATGCGAGCTTCTTGAGAACTAAACCACACTTCTCGAGAACTCTGAAGCTGCTTCTCGAGAACTTGACTTAGATAATTTTCAAGAGTTTTAGAGAATGTTTTCTTCTGATCTTGTGTTAATCCCATGCTCCCAATATTTGAACATGAAGTGTATCCCAATTGAGAGGCTACACATGAGTCAACACTTTTGATCACACAGTGAGGGATTACATTGTATGGTCTTGTGTTCTTGACCCACTGTATACTGACATTGGTCTACACTTAGCACTGAGAATCTGCAAACATTCAGCTAGAATAAGGATATCAAATACAACTTAATTCATCTTAGTTCAAGGGTGACTTCATGCAAATTTGGGTTATTGTGGATGCAATACCCAACATAAATTAACAATTTTATGTTTGATGTTGTTTTTCTCAGCAAGTAATTTTTATATAAAATTTTCTTTTAATATTTTATAATATGTTTTATTGTGCACCATCAAGCATTCTCAATGCATATATTAAGTACTTGTGCTTAACTTCATCAAGGGACTTTGTGAAGATATTTTCCCTTTGATCTTTAGTGGATATATATTTCAAGGGAAATTTTCCCTTTTTCTATATTATCCCTGAGAAAGTGGTGTCTAATTTCTATGAGTTTTGTTCTACTATGGAGCACTGGATTAGAGGTAATTGAGATTTCACTTGAGATGTTATAAAATATTATGGGGTTTTTAATAGAAAGATTATAATACATTAATTGATTTGACATCCATAATATTAGTGAGTGGTAACTTCCAACTATTATATACTCATATTTTGCTTTGGAAGGATAGACTAAAGTTGGTTTCTTGCTGAAGAAAGAAAATAATCCAGTGCCTCGTAATTAACAAGTTCCTAAAGTTCTCTTCCTATCCAGCTTATAATATGCATAAGCTATATCTGAGTAGTCTACTAGCTCAAATTTAGATTCTTCTTGGTACCATAAGAGATGTTCAGCCATACCCTTTAGATAACATAGAATACTTTTATAGAACTCAAGTGTGTCTCATTAAGATTTTCCTGGAATCTAATACACACACACACACACACACACATATAACAAACATTATCTCTGGTCTACTAGCTATTAGATGGAGGAGAGAGCTAACGATATATCCTTTGGTAAATTTGTTCGATCGTATGGCCAACCTTAGAGGAGGGGGGTGAATAAGGTTTTATGCGTTAATTGAGCATTTCAAAAAAAAATCCAGGAAAACTAGTTCTGGAAGCTACCGCGGTGCGCTAACTTGCTAGCGCGCGGCGGTAGGTCACAAACCTCATTTTCCATGGAAAATTTCTCTCTAGAGAAATACACCCCTTTTTGAGATCCACCGAAGAACAACTAGGACATTATACGCAGAGAATAAGAACACACAAAATTCTATTCAATTAAAATTGAAAAGTGTTTTTACAATTACAAAACTTTGATCTCCATGACGCAGAGATCGAAGGTGGTGAAACTCAAAACTATTTTGGTTTTCTATACCGACCCGCTACCCGGACCGGTTGGCTCTCTCACTTTCCCTCCAAGAAAGGTATTCAATATGGCTCTTCACCATCACGTATGGAAGTGTCTTTGAACCCCGTTAGATCCCCTGATCTAGAAGTACCTTCCCCGGGATAATTTCCCATAGAATCCCTGCCAGATTTTGATGACCCTTACCGGTCGATTTTCCTCACCATAAGAACGCAGAAAAAAGAAAAGTAAAAAAAATATTAAAGAAGAATTTAGATTGAATCTCCCTCAAGATGTTTCCTTCATTGAGCGATGCGTGACCAGTACTAACAATCTTAATTTGGTTTCAACCGATCAACCTTAGGTAGTCATTAAAGTCCTTAGCTCGCTAGAGATCTTCATTTACAAATAGGAGGGAGGCAGTTTACTTTTCTTACTTCGACAGAGATAGTGTTTTTGTGCTCCAAAGGAGACACACGAACCCTAGTCTTGAGAATAGGTGTCTCCTTATCTCTGGAACAAAAAACAAAGACTTTTATATGTTTTTCGAAAATAGGCTAACACCGGCGGTAGAGATGGAGCCCGACAGTAGTTCGATGCACTTGATGCTAACAGTTGTCACCCAATATTTTGAAAAATACTCAAAAAGAATAATTTTCGCTTTTTCATGCTTGCGCCACGCAGTAGTAATCTAATGCTCGGTGGTATCTCTGTCTCGACGCCTCTATCTCGGCGAGCATTGAGTGAGCTAGCGCATGCGGTAGAGCTACCGTAGTGCGGTAGCAACCTGAGCGCCATGTCAATTTAATTCAGGCTACGACCCTGGGGTAACAACTACCGCGCGATGTTATGTGCAAAGGAGAGTTTCTCGCTTCGCTTGAACCTGTAAACCTTCACACTCTACCAAACACAAGATATGATCAAATACACCATGGGAATTGATATTATCAAACTAAGGAAATGTGAACCGCCGACTCCAAAAAAACTTCTCCTTTTGATATTATCAAATCCCATTCATGAGATATAATAATTGTGATGTATGATATAATGCAAATAAGAGATAAGCTCTAGATAGTCAGGTTTCAGTTTACTGGTAACTATCCCTACACACGCGCTCCCACTATATGTGTGCTCTACTTGCTACCCCACTCTACATGAACACAGTTCAACAAGCTCCCCCTACATGAGATCTTCCCTAGCTTATGACTCATGAACATTCAATTCTCCCCCTTTTTAGATTATCGAAAGGGGTGGGCTAGATCAAAAATCAACTATACATGTATACTGAAATCGAAAAAACCAGTATTAAATAAGAGTGATAGAGATCAAACAATGCATGTTATAGAGTAATTACAGAAGAAAACATAATAGGGGTGACCAAACATCAATCAGAAACACAATAAAGCATACAGGTCCAACATTCGAGCAGTGTACATAGAAGCAAATCATTTGAGTTCTCAAAGAAAATAGAATTGGGCAATACAGGTGAAACTAAGTACGCAACGATTTAGAGTACAATGCTACGAGATTTAAAGAATTAATACAGAGATACATTGCACAACGTCAAGAATAGAAATCGTGTACTAGTACTTACGTACTATAGACATACAATGCAGTTCCAGTCCAATTCTTATGCCTGGAAGCATTAGATAGAGCAATGACGTGTGGAAGTGTAGCATCAAAAGAGAAAACATCAAGTAGAACTAACATTTAATACATGTTTTATCTCAGTAATTCACTATGCTATCACGATAGAAATAAATTGAAAAATCATGCCTTATCCTCACAATGCTCAGAAAGACTAATTAGGAGGAGTGAGTAGTGCTTGGGGGTATCCTTGACATAGTAGTTTATATCATGCATATTTTTTTATTTGTTTTTTTGTACTATCATTATTATACCATTCATTTCAAGGACTCCGAATCAATCAAAATCTACCCACATAGATAGATGCACTTTAACTTGTATACAAAAGACATGATCACTAAAGATTTTGCCCAAAGTTCAAACTTTTTAATAAGTACATGTATATTAATACATTGATTATTTAAGTTCTTTCTAATGTATTATACACAATATCACGAGTTCTAAAAAGTACGTGTAGTTTCTACATGAGTTCTCCATCAAAGGATGTGTGAACAGTGTAAAGTCATTATGCTTCCTAAATCCGCACAAATACCTAGAGGCTTATTCAACATACACTACCATGTCTAGTCACACTTAGTAGCAACCACCTGTAGATTTGACACATCATGACAACCGTAGACAATGTTCATAGAGATTAACGATCCTAAATCAAACATTGTACGTAATCATAGTGAGCAAGGGTCTAGTCATGTGTTTTGTAAGAGTTAACAATCCACATATTTTTATTATTTTTTTGTTTAATTTATTTATTTTTATTTTCTTGTTTAACAAAAATAAAAAAAGTAAACAACAGATGCAAAACAAACGAAAAAGAACAATACATGGATTTATGTGGTTTTTATTGTAAAAAGAAACAAATTAAAAAAATACATGAAGAAAAATGCCAAAAAAATAGTACAATACGATAGAGTATTATGCATGATACTGACGACAATGAGTCATGAAGTGGCATTCGTGCTGTGCAGGAATAGTCATGAGAATACATACGACACGCTCGACCCTATTAATATGTCGCCACCCTAGCCCTGTTCTAAGTGATAGATGGGCATGAGGAGCTGCACAAGTGCCATATACACACAGAAGAACCCGCTCAACCTAACACTCTTTCCCCCAAGCGTCACACAAGGACCTACTGGAACCCTTCCCCTATTAAGGACAAGATGTTAATTACAATCTAGCATTCCTAGTTCAAACAAACCTATTCCCCCGCTATTGTGAGACAAATCACAGTGAGTCTTATGTTGTATTTCATATTTACTAAGAAGTAATGAAAATACAAGTGCTGATCGTCAGGAATTAGTATGGGAAAAAGTCTTACCGCTGGCGGTAGAGGTACTGCGGCGTGGTAGCCCTAAAATATATTGTCGATGGTTCAGACCGAATTCTTCATTCCTGCTCGTTCACTCTCACCTCCGCGTACAATGCTTCTGTCGACATTTCCGAGATCTAGGTAATCTCATAATGTTTTTCTCATCTTTTTCAAGTTTGATGAGATTGCGAGTGTAATTTGTGGAGTCTTAGTCATTTTGGGCATGATCCGTGGAGGTTTCACAAAGTTTGTTGAGTTGGATTTGAGATTTTTTGCCATGAATCTTGTTTATTTTCATGGATCTACCTTGTATGAGCTTGGATCTCTTCCCCTATATATTTTTAAGTGATAACCGTTAAAAATCAAGTTCTTGGGGGAGTTCCACTAGAAGAAGACGGAGTGCAGTCTGTCATGCTTCCGCACGATGGTAACAGATTATCGCGCCGCGGTAGCCTCCCGGAGATCATTCGTTTGCCTTTAATGAATGAAATTTTTTCATGGTCTTCCAGGTTATAGCCTCCTCCAGCTCCCAATAACCACGGTGAGGTTTCTCAAAGCGGTCTCGAGTGCTTGTATCCATATTCCCCACAATAGATGAGGCGACCGTAAGCGTCCCGATGGTCATCGACATTGATGACCATTATACTCACATCTACAGTTACCTAGATAATTCAGGTGTTCTATCCATTATTTTGATCGGTGATCCTTTCTCATCAGTGCTTACACGTGAGTTTTACAATAATCTGAGGGATCCATCTTACACACATCTAGATGGGTGAGTGCAATCATGTATCGGGATTAAGATTGTGACGATACTCCACGAGGATCTAGAATGGAAGTGCGTCTAGTTCCCCAATGGGGAGCACCTCGATACCATTGTGTCCTATAGATCTACCCGGGACTGGGGAGACGTCAATTAGGTTCTCCATGGTGTGGAGGGATGTCGAGATGTCATCACCTCTATGGACACTCTCATGCCAGATACCCACCTCATCCAAGATGTTTTGCATCACTCCTTGATGTTTAAGATTGGGGACACCGAGAAGATCATTGCCCAGCTTTCTATGGTGACGTTCTGTATCATAGCTAGAAGGCACTTCAACATCTCTAATTTTATCCTATCGATTATGTGTTACACATATCGGCTCAAATTTCCCGACCACTAGTAGTTGAACACTCTGTCATTTGGTGGAGTGATCCAGAGTACCCTCATGGAGATGTACCCTGCCATCGACTGGTAAGTGTACCTTATTGATAGTTGCACCCAGATCTACAGATTAGGTGAGATTCTTACTACATTAAAAATATGGCCACCTGTTGTATAACCTCTATTACCACGAGCAGGATCCCTTAGGGAAACATGCTGGGACATCTACGATAAGGTGGAGGATCTAGGGCAGGAGATTAGGCAACGGTGAAAGAGGTGAAGGGCATGAAAAAGATGCTTAAGAAAATGATAAGCAAATTCAACATTTCTCCGACTTCTTCTGAGGAGTAGTTTCCTATGAATTTTTGTTGTTGTAATAAAATAGGTTGAACCCTTTTTCTAGTAGTTAGTATATGTTATGTAGTTAGTTTTATTTCTTTTGATTAGCTTTGTGTTAATATCCTACTTATCATAATTCTTTATCATTCTTCTTATTTTTATGAAACTGTCTATTGTGCTGATTCGAAACATAAAACAAAAACAAAACACGCAATAGGATAAAAATATTTACAAAAAAAATTTGAGAAGGAAAAAAGACAAACTAGTAGGCGTGTCGTGAAGTAAGATATAATGTAGTTAATTTAAGACTTACTTCACGTAGACTGAGGATGTTATTAGATATGTGATTTAGGTATCCAAGTATGACCCTGTGGGGCAGTTCTCTTGGGTACCCAAATGCCGCATGATACACCTTGGAATGATAATGATGAATTAGCCTAGTCGAGTACTATTGATCCGTCATTTTTAACTATGGGCATCCATTCGTACTTCGGTTTAAGTTTTTGTTTATGTTGCAGATTTCCATTGAGATTTCTATGAGTCTTTATGAGATGATCTTCAATTGAATAATACTGCGTTGGAGGTTTAGATATGTTGACATGGTTCTCAAAGTTAAATTTTCTGGCTTTGCATAAGGAATCATAGTGTAGTAGTTGTTTAAGGGAAATCTACATTCATTTGTTCTTAAGTAGGGAGTACTTTGGTTTTCCAAGTGAGGGTGACTTCTATAGTTAGGAATTTCACTTGCTTTAGCTCGAAGTTTTCTACTCCCTTTGATCAACTTAGCATTTAAATGATGGTTCATATTCAACATGCTTTTAGGTTGTCCGTGGCGCTTAAGAGTTATGTTTTGCAAGTTTTTAAACATAATTTCCTTAAGCATGTTGTTTTTTATAATTAATTCTTTATTTTTCACTTTATGGTTATGTCTAGATTTATTGTATGTGATTGTGCTGCTTTTTGAGAGTGTAGATTATAGATTCAATACGAGCTTCGTACTTACTCCTAAATTCCTCAAATGTCTCATTCATCTCCTTAATTTTAACTTTATAATTCTTGCATTCAGCACAATTATTTTTCAATGATGAGTTTTCTAAACATAGTTTATCATTTTGTTCTTTTGCAAAATGAAGCTCTTCCTCAAGAACCATATATATCTTTCTTCTAATTCATTATAGTCTATACACGGTGTAGGAATGTTATCTAAAGAGCATGTGATAGAGCTAAGCATGCCACTAGAAGATTCTACAATATCATTTGCTTTCAACTTCCTATTTTCTAAACGTAACTTTGTGTTAATATTCATCAACTTCTTAATTCTACCTTTAGCATTGTTTAGCACACACAATATAGAGATAGAATTACAATAGAGAGGGGAATTAGACTGCCTTACACTGCACTTGGATGCGACAAGATCGGAGCATTGAGTTTCTTTAAATCCTTCGTGTCTTGCCTCATCCATAATTGAGATTTCCACTTCACTTTCCCGTGATGTGGTTGTCATGTATTTCTCCAAGGGCAAGTCTCCATTTAGTTCTTCACATGGATCCACGAGAAATTGCTTAGACTCATCATATAGAAAGGGAATTATAAGTAGACTCTAGAAATTTCCAAGTATCATAGGCAGTGGGAAGCATGTAGATGAGTTTAAAAATTTCTTGACCAAGCCAACAAAACAAACTGTTCATAGCATTAACATTTATATGACACTAATAATTAGTAAAATTATTTGGGGGCTTGATACACGTTATGTTCCATACTTCTATGTCTAGTAGTATAAGAAATTTATTCATGAGTGTTCTCAATTAATTATAGTTCTCTCCTATGAATATAGGTGGTGCTAGTGAATTTTCTGTGTAAAAGGTTCCATCCCCACTAGTCGATTCGACATCGAGGTTGGCCATTATTCTCGATGGTGAAACCATTTTGTAATAACGTGCCTCTAAAATCACTTGTTGGATCGTGTGGCCAACCTTAGCGGGGGGGGGGGGGGGTGAATAAGGTTTTATGCGTTAATTAAGAATTTGAAATATTTTGGTTCAGGAAAACCAGTTCTAGAAGATATCGCGGGGCGCTAGCTTGACAACGCGCAATGTTAGGTCATAGACCTCATTTTCCTGGGCAAATTTCTCTTTGGAGAAATACACCAGTTTTAGAGATCCACTAGAGAAAAACCAGGACGTTATATACAGAAAATAAGAACACACATAATTCTCTTCAATTAAAATTGAAAAGTGTTTTTACAATTACAAAACTTTGTTCTCCGTGACGCTCAAGATCAGAGGCTGTGAGACTAAAAACTCTTTTTGTTTTCTATACCGACCCGCTACCTAGACCGGTTGGTTGTCTCCCTTTTCCCTCTAAGAAAGGTCTTCAAGTTGGCTCTTCACCTTCACACAAGGAAGTGTCTTAGAGCCCCCGTTAGATCCCCTGATCTAGATGTCCCTTCCCCGGGATGATTTCTCATTGAATCCCTGCCGGATTCCGACGTCCCTCACCGGTTGATTTTCCACACTATAAGAACGCAGAAAAGGAAAAGTATACAAAGGATTAAAGAAGAATTTAAATTGAATCTCCCTCAAGATATTTCCTCCATTGAGCGATGCGTGACCTATGCTAACAATCTTTGTTTGGTTGCAACTGATCAACCCTACGTAGTTGTTGAAGTCCTTGGCTCACCGAAGATCTTCAAGCGCATATGGGAGGTACATGGTTTTCTTTCTTCCTTCGACAAAGACAGTGTTTTGGTGCTCTAGAGGTGGCATATGAACCCTGGGCTTGAGAATAGTTGTCTCCTTATCTCTGGAATAAATAACGAAGCCTTTTATACATTTTTCGAAAATAGGCTACTACCGGTGGTAGAGCTTGTGCTCGGCGGTAGGTCGATGCTCTTGATGCTGATAGCTGTCACCCAATATTTGAAAAAATATTCAAAAAGAATATTTTTTTCTTTTTCGTGCTAGCATCGCACGGTTGTAAGCTAACGCTCTGCGGTATCTCAGTCTCGATTCCTATGTCTCGACGAGTGTTGAGTTAGCTAGTGCAATGCAGTAGCAACCTGAGTGCCATGTCAATTTAATTCAGGCTATCACCCGGCGGCAATGGCCATCACACAATGGTAGGTGCAGAGGAGATTTTCTTGCTTTGCTTGAACCTTGTAACCTGCACACTCTACCAAACACAAGATGTGATCAAATACACCATGTGAATTTATATTATCAAACTATGGAAATGTGAACCGTCAGCTCCAACAAAATTTATTGACCTAACTCATCATTATCATTACATCATTGGTATCAATGGGGGTTCTCATGAAGGAAGAATTTTCTATCCAAATCTTTTTAATAAGCTCTTAAGTGTACTTGGATTAGTAAATGAAGATTCCTTAATCATTTTATGTCACTTGGAGACCGAGGAAAAATAATTGCTCCCCCATGCTAGTCATCTCAAATATAGACTGCATTAAGTAAGTAATTCTTCATAAAGTCTTCTATTAGCATTTGTTGTTTATGTGTTATTGTGAATAATGTTTTATCCACCTTTCCTCTTATGAATGAATGTTCTAAAAGGAAAGTAGATAAGTTCTCATACCAAGCTCTTGGAGCATGCTTTAGACTATATAGTGCTTTATTTAATTTGAAAATATGAGATGGAATGATGGGTTTACAAAACCAGAAGGTGGTTGTTCTACATAAACATCTTCTTGGAGAGTGTCATTGAGTAAGGCACTCTTGACATCCATCTAGTAAACCTTGATCTTCTTGTAAGCAACATAAATAAGGAATAACATTATTGCTTCCAGTCAAGAAATATGTGCAAAAGACTGGTTGTACTCTGTTCCCTCTTCTTATATATATCCCTGAGACACTTGACTGGCTTTGTTCCCGATTATTACTCCATTAGAATCCAACTTGTCTCTATAAACCCTTTTTATTCAAGTGATTGGAAAATTTATAGGCACATTGACTAGTGTCCAAACCTTATTTCTTCCATACTAAGATAGATCTCCCTACATGGCAATAATATTGTGGCAATCATTGTTTGCTTCCTCACACTTCCTGGGTTTATGTTGGGAAAGAAAGCAACGCAGAATAGTCTCAGTTAATATTTGGTTCCCATACCTGAATCTAAGAGTCATATCTCCTATCACTTGAGAATGATGGAGATATTTGGGAATTGGTCTCTCATAATCTATTATACCTACATCAAGTGTAGGTTTAATATCTTCAAGAGATTCTTCTTCAATAGTAGTTTCAGGTTCAACAACCTATTCTTGATCATGAAGATTTCCTTGTGATGTTTCTGGTTCATGAGATTTTTCTTCACCAAGGGAAAACTAGCATTATCCAACTGATGATATTTCCCTTTTGATGAACATTAACCACTCTTCTTGATATATAGTTGCTCCAGCTCAGCAATAGGAAAGTCTTCTTCCTGAAAAAATTAATCTTGGTTGAAGTTTCCTCCCCCTTTGTAAATGAATTGGCTTCATTAAAGACTATATTCATGTACTCTACTATTTTGAGTGTCCTTTTATTATAACATCCACAAGCCTTGCTTGATGAAGAATATCCCAAGAAGATGCCATCATTAGCCTTCTTGTCAAATTTTGCAAGATGGTTTTTTCATTATTTAATATAATGCAAGTGCAACTAAATATACTAAATTATGAAACTATCGGTTCTTTTCCCTTCAGAAGTTCATAGGGAGTCTTTAGGTTAGTCTTATGGATGAGCCCTCTATTCAGAATATAGTTGGCATTATTAACTTCTTCAACCCAATATAACTTAGGCAAGTTTGACTCAGCCAGTAATGTCCTTCGTACTTCAATTATGTTCTATTTTTTTCCTTTCAGCTACCGTATTTTGTTGAGGATCTTTAGGATCTTAAAAGCTTTAACTTATCCCATCATCCTCACAGAATCTATAGCTTAACTGATTTTCAAACCTTGTGTCATGGTCACTTATGATCATAGTAACATGAGTGTTGAATTCAAATTGAACCTGTGTAATAAATTTTGAGAGGATCTTGAAAGTGTCAAGCTTAATTCTCAAAAAATCACCTAACAAAATTTAGAAAAATTATCCACTATGACTAGGAAAATTGAATTTCCTTCTAATCTCATAGTATAGATTGGACCAAATAAGTCCATATGCAATAGGTAGTGTGTTCTGGGAGAAATATTCTTGCAAATTTGTTAAAAAAGGATTTAATTTGTTTTCCCATTTGACAAGCTTTTTCTAGGTTTATTTTTTTTATACTTACCCTTTTGTAAGCCTCTAATCAAATTGTTTTAAAAAGCTTGGATATGGTCTTATGATTTAAATAACAAATCCTAATATGCCAAATCATATTTCTATCTATAATTGTAATTCATTGACAGAGCTTCTTTAAGTTTGAGCTGAAGTCAACTATATATACATTGCCTTTCCTAAAGTAGGATGGAATTATTACATTTGACTTGGTGTTAACTATTTGGCATAGGTTGTAGGTGAAGATCACCATGTATTCACCATCACAAAGCTGACTGATGCTCATCAAACAATATTGAAGACCTTCAACATATGCTACTTTAGAAAAGATATGTCTCCAATTCTTATCATACCATTTCCTTTGGGTTGACCATTGTTTGATTCGCCAAAGATTACCTTAGGGCCACTGATAACTCAATATTTATCATTATTTTTTGTCTATTGAATCATTAATTTTATTTTATATTTCGTTAATAAAGGACTTAATTCTCTTATTTCTATGTTTTAGACCATTAGGCACTGTAAATATAAAATTTGAGCTCACAGACATGATCAGAAGTTAATTTGAAGCATTTTTTAGAATTCAAAAAGTACATCCCTAACTCACAAGCATGACCTAGGGGCATGACATCAATCACGACCATGACCTACCTCCAACAATGTAAGATCCTGTTCCTCAAATCCGAGGCAACCCGGATCTTATGCCCAGAACCGCCGCCTTACGGTGACACTAACGCACGGGTTAGTCGTCACCGCAAGACGCCGATTCTGCCGGCTAGTACGATCATATCTTGTCGGCCAATATGAGAATAAAATATAATATCAGAGTAAGCGCAGTAAAAGTCCACAGCCACAGCACATATATATATATATATCAAAAGAGAATGAAACATCAGTCCGCAATGAGTACAACAAATATAAGTAAATAGGGCTTATGCCCAATACATCATGATCACTCTCACTCTCACATACAGCAGCGGAATCTATCATCTCAAATCATCGCACCTGAACATGTGCTCCAGTAGTAGTAGCCGGTATCTGCTCCTCAAGCCCTGCCTCCTCGACGTGCTGGATCACCTCCTCGAGCTCCTAAAATAGTAAGGTCAACGACCATTAGTCAAAAAGACTAAGTCGTATCCTCAGCACCTCCTCCTGCAACTCCTGGGCACCGTGCGGGAGGACGAAGCGGAGGACAAACAAGAGGTGACAAAGGCGGAGCAGGTGACAGGAAACTAAGCAGAATATGTAAACAAGTAAATAACGAAAAGTAACCTTCACTTATGCGGGTACGCATAAGTAAGGGGTCTTCTACAGGGCTCCCATTGTATATAATGTCCCATACCATTATATACAATGGGGTGTCAGGTGTCACAAGCATATATATAAAAGAAAAGTAACCTCAACCTATAAACATGCCCACTCAGGCTTATAGGCTAAGGGATCATATAGCAGGTCCTAATGTATAAGCGTCCCATACCACTTATACATTAGGTGACTTAAGTTGTTATGAAGGTTAATGTTATGCATCTATATGGTGGGTATGATATGAACATGCAGTGCAACACACACACACGACTCCGTGATCACAGACCTTTAGTTCTCACTTTTCGAGAGCTAGCATCACTCTCAGGTACCACCATTGTGGCTACGGCAGCAGCGGAGCGGGCGTCTCCGCCTTCTAGGCGGGTATACACACTACTAGGCCTAGAGCTCTCTTGTGCGCCTCTGTACACCGTCAGTGCACTCTAGAGTCTCTGCGTACAACTTTGCTGACTACCCGTCAGTCTTGTTGGGCTGGGTGCGCGTTATTAGGAAAAGTCTTCCAGACTCCAGTATAAACATCCTACTGGTCCTTCTAACCCTCGCACCCGCCTGGTCCACCGTACTGCCGTCGGTGTGACGACTGGCCAGTACCGCATGGCCCGCCACTAATATATGCACATGCAAGTGTAGTATATTGAGCCTCCAGCTCGAAGGACTAACCAGTCCCAAAACTCTCCATCCCGTCACGGGTGAGAATGTGCTACAAAACCTCCAACCCTGCCTGGGTGAGTATATATGAAACCAATCTCATCCTCCAACTCTGCACGGGTGAGCAAGTAGTCAAAGACTCCAAGTCCCTCCAACCCGGCACGAGTGAGCACATGTCCAGTTCACCTAACCTAATAGACTACTCTTGTCTACAGTTTATCATACTTAGAATCTTAAGGTTAATCCCAGGACTGTCCAAGGTATTCCCGGTGAAGGGCTATCAGGGGCACTAGGAGCTATGATGGCTGAATCCCAAAGCTCCCTTTCTCAATGATATTTAGTTTAGTTGTTGCCTACCCCGAACCCCCTTTTCTCTCTCCTGTTACATAGAGTGACCCAGTGATTTAAGGTATGGGTTAAGGAGTGACGGTCTTCCGTCAACTCTTCCTAGGTAAGTCTTATGTTGCTCTGTTACTCTCGTCTCTAGAATGCATCTGCCACCCAGGGTTATACTTCCGAACTTAGACCCTAACTCAGTTGCTGATTCATCCCCTGGCGGCCTGTAGTCCAGCCTTCTTTACTAAGCGCACCCCATGACCTATTGCCACCCTGAAATCGAACTTCTAAATTCTTGATCCAACTGACCCCAAGTATTTATCCTAGGGTGGTATGGACTAATAAAATGAGTGTGTTGATTTTCATAATTTTCCTAGGTCATTAAGGCCTTTAATTAAATCTTTTAGAATTATTCCCTAGGTCATTTTACACATGAAGTATCATCAATTAAAATCTTCTGACTTATGGGAATTTTCCTGAGTTGCATATGAGTAAAATATTACTGTCTACAAGATTTCATAATTTTCCTTTTATTATATCTATTTATCCCATAATTAATAAAATTCCTACAGAAGTGTCATTTTCCAAATAAAGTACAAGAAATATATACACCAAAATTCCAGGAAAATTACTACGCATTCATATTACTATTTTATGACTAATGGCAGAGTTTCATTTATTTCCACAGTGTAATGGTCTACCAAAATTCATTCTTAATTATTTACCAAAATGCCATTTTCCTACCTTAATAATTATCAGTGTGTACAAAAATTCTGAAATAACTATGCAACACTAATATTGTTATTATACATCTATAGAGATATTTTTACAATTTCCCCACATGTAATTCCACCAATTCATAAATAAATACAAACGGGGTAAAATAGTAATTTCAAGGTTTTTGTTCCAAAAATTTCCAAATAGAGGTCTAAAATTTTCCTAAGTCAAATAAGACACCATACTTTGACTTGGCTGAATTTGAAAGTTTTCTATAGCCAAATTTTATTTTTCCCATTTATTTTCCAAAAAGGCCTATAATTTGAAAAATTCCAATAAGTGGTATTTTTAATTCCAAAAGTCCCAAAAATAATTCTAGGGGTGAAACATGCCCTAATGAATCACTGGAATTTATTGCATGGTTTTTGGGTGCCTGAGCTAGGCTAAATACACAATATACAATTTCTTGCTAATTGCACACCAAGGCCTAAATTAGCCAACACATGTACATGGATTAACCCATCATGCAGGGGTCCAATTGCTCTGAAATTTCTACCAGGCACCAATGATGCCCCTAAGGATGAGCCACCAGAATTTGGGGCCATTTGGAGTTAGCTAACTCCAAGAATCACCTAGTTAAGCCCTAGGGGTATTTTGGTAATTTCCTCATATTTTATTTTCCAATCAAGCCCATTTTTGGGCAGGGCCTAAATGTGCCCTAATTATACCTCTGACCAAAATCTCAGGTCAAGGGGACTTCTGGTTTGGCTTGGGCAGCCATTTAAAATTCTGCCAAATTGCTATTTGCAGTCCAAGCCAAAGCCTATTTTTACAAACTTGCAAGTGAGATTCCTCATCATGCAGTGAATCAATTTAGCCCAAATTTTAACCATGGGTCTAATAAACCCATGAGAGGGTGCCACCAAAATGTGGGGCCATTTGGAGTTGGAGAACTCCAAAAATCACATTTATTTACTTTTGGGTATTTTTGTAAAAACTATAGCAAAATGTTCCCCAAAAATTCTGATTTTTGGGGAGGACCTAGATTTTACTAAATAAGCCACATGAACAAAATCTCAGTCCATTTGGACTTAGGGTTTGAGCAGGGCATCAATTTTAGTTTCTGTCCTAGTTTAAGGGCAGTCCTAGCAAAATGGACCTACAGGGCAGAATACTCAACTAAATTTAATGAGTAACATGTCAAATCAAAGATAACACAGAGATCTACAATATTCGTGTTGGGTAAAAATTCATCAAGTGGCTATAAGGGCCTCAAAATCAACATGCAAGGTGTCTGATATATTGTGACAGTTAATCATACTGTTCATATATGAATTTAATATTAAGGAATTAATATCAGCCAGCACAGATCTTGAAGTAGATCTGACGGCTGCTGAATCTTCTTCCCCATGCATTGCATGCAGGCCAACCCGGCACAGGCGGGTTTTGCGGGGCCGTTCCCGGCCATCGCCGGCGGCGGGACCTCCGGCCAAGTCCTTCCCCGGCCTCACGGTGGTCGGGGCTAGAGCTGGCCGGCGACTGGGCGGCGGAGAGCGGAGGACGGCGGCGGCGCAACCAAGCCGAAAAGCTCCCAGGCCGCCATTTTTAAACCGATTTTTGAGCTTTTGATTCCTAACGTCGAGCTCGTTTGAGCTCGACCTCTAGCCTAGTGGATCTAGGATACTAGTACACTTGGAGGAGAAGGCATACGGACCCTTAATGGCGGCTGTGGCTGAGGGTGGCGGCGGCTCTCCATTGCATGCACTATCCGGCGATCTCCTCTATTAGCCATGGCAGCTGGTGGTCTCTGGCCTTCTCTCTCTGTCTCAGGGGTAGGAGTGAGTGGAATGAAAGGGAGAGTAGGCGGTTTGGGCTGAGTTAAGGATGGGGAGGCGATTTCACCAAGGTGGGGGCGGATTCACCAAGGCTAGGGCTCGGGTTGGGGGGTTTGGCCGGCTAGGTTGCTTGTGAGTGGGCCCCACTGGTCCAAGTGGGCTGACTAAGCCTTAATGGGTCGGGTTGCCCAGGTTAGGGCTGAGTTAGGTGAGTGGAGAGAGAGGAATTGGTTCTACAAGTGGAATAGGCTATATTGGGCTTGGGTTGGGTTTAGGCTTGACCCAAGACTGCACGGTGGGGGTCCTACACCTCCTAATACCCATGCATGGTCAGCCAACCCATCATGGGTTGGTGGGATGAGCCCAAGTGGCCCAAAATAACTCCTAGGCACTTTCTCTCTCCTATTCCTCCTCTTTTCTCTCTCCTAGATAATTTTCCAAATTTACTATTGCTTGCCCCTATTTTTCTCTCCCCTAGGGTTTATAGGGTCACTTTAGACCCACATGATGAATTTGGGTTGATTTGGGTGGACCCAACCCAGTGAATTGGGCTAGGGCACCATTTTCACTATTTAGGTCAAAGGTGTTGACTTGACCCATCATGGGTCAACTGGTTGACCCCATGGCCTACCTTAGGGTCCACTTAGATTGTATTTAGGGTTAGGGCATCATGGTGGGGTCATGGTGTGGCTAGGGTTCTTGTTTAGGCTAATTTGACCTAGTTTGGCTCTGGCCCCATGGTGGGCCCCACATGGCTACAATCCACTACCTAGGGTCAAACCTAGCTTATAACCCTAACACCCACCCCATGCCTAACCCAATCTAAGTTAAGGGGTCTAGAAGTAACATTGGGATGTTACAAATCCTATAAACAAAAGAAATAATTTCGTCCCCGAAATTTAAGTTTGGGTCTACGGGTTCCAATTGCCGAAACTTTAAGGAACTTTTAAAAAAATATCATAGAGGGTACCTGATGTAAATAGTTCCGGATGGCGCTCCAGCATCAGATCCCTAGGTTCCCAGGTGTGCTCCTCCTTTCCATGGTTGGACCATAACACCTTCACGAGCGGAACCTTCTTTTTCCTCAACACTCGGACGGCTAAATCGTCGATCTGGATCGGCTCCAATCTAACTGAACGGTCAGGCTCTACCGGTCCAGCTGCAGTAGTGATATGTTGCTCAGGTCGAAGAAGAGCTCTTCGCAAGGAAGAGACATGGAAAACATCATGTAGGCTGCTCAGCTCCGGAGGTAGCTGCAGCCGGTAAGCCAAGGGGCCCACACGCTCCAAAATCAAGTAGGGTCCCATATACCGGGGGCTGAGCTTCTTGTGTCTCCGTATCCGAGAAACACCGTGTACCGGTCGAATTTTCAGAAAAACTCTGTCCCCAACCTGGAACTCCACCTTCCGGTGCCGTGCATCATAATATTTTGCCTGTCTGCTCTGAGCCTCCAAAAGTCGATCCCTGATCAAGCGGATTTGGGCCTCCGTGTCTTCCACAAAATCTGACCCGAGGGCCCGAGTATCCACATCCTGAACCCAAGACAACAGAGTCCGGCATTTCCTCCCATAAAGTGCCTCGTAAGGAGCCATCCCAATGCTGGCCTGGTGGCTGTTGTTGTAGGAGAATTCGATCAGTGGCAGTAGCCTCTCCCAGGGCTTCCCTGTATCCAGAATACATAGCCTGAGCAGGTCCTCCATAGTCCGTATCGTCCGCTCTGTCTGACCGTCGGTCTGCGGGTGGAAGGCAGTGCTAAAAGAAAGCCTGGACGCCAAGTAAGCATGCACTGCCCTCCATTCCCTGGAGGTGAAGCGACCGTCTCTATCTGAAACAATAGACCTGGGTACTCCGTGATACCGGATGAACTGCTCTACAAACAACCTCACCAACATAGCAACTAGGGCATCTTTTCTGACCGGGATAAACCGTGCTACCTTGGTCAACCTGTCCACAATGACCCAGACAGAATCGTGCCCAGAATGGGAGCGAGGGAGTCCGTGTACAAAATCCATGGAAATATCCTCGAACTTCCATTCTGGGACTGGCAGTGGCTGTAATACACCGCCTGGGCTCTTGCATTCGGCCTTCACTCGCTGGCAAGTCTCGCAGTGTGTCACAAGATATATGATCTCCCTCTTCATTCCTAGCCAGTACATGGTCCGTCGTAAGTCAGCCCACATCTTGGTGATGCCGGGATGCACTGAATATTTGGAGTAGTGTGCCTCTCTGAGGATGTCATCCCAGATCCCACCTCCTACTGGAATGTACACCCGACCACGAAATCGAAGAAGATCGTCTTCCAGCGTGTAGTCCTCATACTTGCCTCCTTTCAAAGCGCCAAAAATAGGCTCTAGATCAGTATCCAATCTCTGATGTGTAAGAATGCGCTTCTGTATATCATCATCGCTGACCAAAGAGTCCAGGTACTCTCGATAGATCACTGGCTCGGCCTCCGAAACCATGGTAATGTGCATATCCTCCATCGTGCGTAGCAACTCCATAGACATCACCCGGGGCTCCGGTCCAGAAGTGCCGGCTCTCCTGCTCAAAGCATCCGCTACAGTATTCGCCTTTCCCGGGTGATAGTGTATCTTATAGTCGTAATCGCAGAGGAACTCAAGTCACCTCCTCTGTCGCAAATTCAGAACCTTCTGCGTATCGATGTACTTGAGATTCTTATGGTCGGAGTATATATCACAATGAATCCCGTAGAGGTAATGTCTCCATGTCTTGAGGGCAAAGACCACGGGCCCGAGCTCGAGATCATGTACTGGATAATTATGCTCATGCTTCTTCAGCTGTCGCGAAGCATAAGCAATAACATGTCCATGTTGCATCAGGACTGCACCCATCCCTTGATAGGAGGCATCTGTATATATCTGGTATCCTTCACTCCCAGAGGGAAGTGCAAGGATGGGGGATGAAGTGAGCCGGTCCTTGAGCTCTTGAAATGCTGACTCACACTGCTCTGTCTAGTCAAATGCGGCATCCTTTTTCGTCAAGGACGTGAGGGGGAGGGCTATCCTCGAGAACCCCTCCACAAACTTACGATAATATCCTGCCAATCCCAGAAAGCTGCGGATGTCTGCTGCTGTCTTTGGCCGTGGCCAATCCCGTACTGCGTCAATCTTAGCTGGATCCACCGCCACTCCAGCTCCACTAATAACGTGACCCAGAAAAGCCACCTCTTGTAACCAGAATTGGCACTTAGAGAACTTTGCATACATCTGAAACTCTCTCAACCTCTGTAAAACTTGGGCCAGATGTTCTGCGTGTTCTTCCTGCGTCCGGGAATAGACCAGAATATCGTCGATGAACACAATGACGAAGCGATCCAGATATGGTTCGAATACACGGTTCATTAGGGTCATGAATGCGGAGGGGGCATTCGTGAGCCCAAATGGCATGACTGTGAATTCGTATAAGCCATAACGTGAGCTGAATGCGGTCTTCGGTATGTCTTCCTCCCGGATGCGTAACTGATAATAGCCGGATCGTAAATCGAGTTTAGAGAACCAGAAGGCTCCCTAAAGTTGATCAAATAACTCGTCTATCCGGGGCAATGGGTAGGTGTTCCGAACCTGTTGGAACACCCTTTTTATATTTGGGTCAAGATAACTATGCTAAGGATGTTGACCTAATTGTATAGCATAGGTCATTGAGTGTGAGTTTAGAACTTAGGTTATTTGAGATTTAGTTCTGCTCAGCTCGACGGAGAGTCGACCCCAGCTCGACGTAGAGTCGTCCTCAGCTCGACGCATAGTCGACCGCTGCTCGACGCACAGTCGATCGCAGCTCGACGCAGCGTCGTTCTCAGTTCGACGTAACGTCGAGTTCTGCTCGACGTTTTGGCGTGTATCTCTCTGCTTCAATTTTACTCTCTGATCGACGGTCAGTCGAGCTCAGATCGACGCTTCAGGATGAGTTCGACGTTTTAAGTTCTCCCGTCTGTCGACATTTGAAATTCAAATGAGAGATTTTTCAAGCAGTTATTGCAAGAGATCCCCTGGCCGTTTCAAGACTTAATTGCTCCATATCTCAAGGAATTTTCAATGGAAATCAATTAAGGCTTTCCTTCTAAGCATGGACAGTTATGGAATACATTAAATGCCCTGCCAACGGCTATCAATCAAAAAAAAAGTAATAATCCCATCACTCAGAGATCTATTCGAGAGAGACAAGGAGAACAGGAAGAACATTCATTCTGATAACACAGAGAACATCTATCTTCATCTCTCTCTCAAGAAATCGGTCTGCAGAGAATTTACAGAGAAGAACTACACTCAGAGAAACATCTTGATCAACATTCTCTGAAACCTCTTCTGCCTCTGCATTCAACTCTTCTCAATTTGCTTTCTACCTTCAGACATCAAACACTCAGTTTCTGAGTCATCTATTGCTGAAGAAGGACAAGCAGTGAAGAGCCTGTCACCCTTGTGCAAAGCTTCTTCTACCTGAACTTCTATATCTCAGGGGGAGCTTTGACAACATCTACATCCACTAGCTTCTCTCTGATTGTTGACAGAGAAGCAAACTCAACCCTTCTTACCTTACCTCTTCTGTACAGGGTTTTAACTCCCTTCAAAAGTTACCTTTTGGTTAGCTGAGACCTTGTCAAAATCAGTGGTGGCAAGACACCTTATCAAAAAATCTGGTGGTGCCCAGGACACCTGATCAAGCATCCTGCAGTGGATTCCTATCAAGGGGTGATAGAAGAGTGGACTACCCAAGTTTGGGGAACCATTATAAATTTCCTTGTGTCTTCTGTGGATTGCTTTTCTTCTTGCTTGTGTGCTGTGTGATTTTACTTTAAATATATTTATCTGTTTGCATCACTCACTACCTACACTAAGTAAATCTAAAGGTTTTAAATATATCAATTTATTTGAACTTACTCTATTCACCCCCCCTCTAGAGGCTGTTAGATCTTATCACCTAACTTTCAATTGGTATCAGAGGTAGGTTTTTACTTCAGGCTAACACCTGGACCACAAAGATCTTTGATAAGATCAAACCCTATAGAGTGGTTACTTTATTTTGTTTTGTTATAAATTGTTTTTATAAAACTCATGGCACAAAACAAGGAGTATGCAAGCACAAGACCTCCAGTGTGCAATCTTTCCAAGTTTGGACTCTGGAAAGCAAGGATAAAACTTTACATGAATTCTTTTGATGAAGATATCTTTAATTGTGTCTTAACAGAATGTCCAAGACCTCCTACTTCAACAAGTACTTCAGCTGTTCCACCTCCTGCAGGAACAGACACTGATATAAAGAAGTGGAAAGTTGCTGATGCAAAAGCAATGAACATATTGGCACAAACTATGTCTGATGACATATTCCAAAAAGTTGCTGAATGCAATTCTGCCAAGGAAATCTGGGACAAATTAACTGAAATAGTCTCAGGTTCAGCTGATGAAAGAAAGGATAGAAGAGCTCAACTGATAACACAGTATGAGAACTTCAAAATGGCTCCAGCTGAATCTGTGGCTGACATGTACAACAGATTCAGTCTCATTGTCAGTGAGTTGAAAACTCTGGACAAGGATATATCTCTCACTGAGATAAATGATAAAATTCTCATGTGCCTACCTAGCACTTGGGATTCAAGAATCTGGCCAATCAAAGATGGCAGAAGTCAAATTGAGCTATCCACTGAAGCTCTCTTAGGCAAGCTCAAGTCCTATGAGCAATTTGTCAAGACAAGAGAAGGGGAGCAAAACACATCTTCTCCTGCACCCAAAGTGGAGAAGACAATAGCTCTCAAAGCTTTAGAGGAAGTACCTAAAGAGAAGGAGATAGTCAATGAAGAACTTCTAAGCCTACTAGCCAAAAGATTCAACAAGATGGCTAGGAAGAATTTCAGAAAATGGTCTTCTAAGGACCAAGACAAGCCAAGGTATGATAGATCTAATAATAAAGAAATTATTTGCTATGGCTGCAGGAAACCAGGACACATTGCACCAAACTGTCCTGAGAATCAAGACAAAGACAAGAAAGATAAGAGAGAAAGAAAAGATAAGAAAAGAGAGAAAGATTCAAAGAAATATTATGAGAAATCCTCTTCCAACAACACCAAAAATACAAGGAAAGGATTTGTTGCAGAAACTTGGAGTGATACTGAAGATTCTGAAGAATCATCCAGCACAAGTGATGATGAGGATGATGCCACAGAAAAAGGATTCTGCATGATGGCAATCAATGCATCACAAAGCAGCTCAGATTCAGAGCATGAATCTGAATATGTGACTGATCAGGAATTGAGTGAAGATCAGGTACTTGACTCATTTGATTTTTCTTCTGATGATTTCAAGTTTAGATTTAAATCAATGTGCATAGACTTGCTGACAGCAGAGAAGACAAATGATTCTCTTAGAAGTCAACTGTCTGATTACAGCACATTAAGTGCAAATAATCTCAAGCTCTCTGATGAGTTAGAGTGCTGTAGGGAGGAGATAGCTTCACTAAAGAGTGAGCTATCCAAGGCTAAACAGCTAGAGGAAACTCTCAATGGGAGGAGCCTCAAGCTAATAGACATCACAAGCACAGTGAACTCAAGAATGAGTGGTTCACTAGGTTTGGGTGCCTCTCCAAGCCAACCTATAGTGCTAACAACTCCCATAAAATTTACCAGTAACAAGGGTAAAGGAATTATGGTAGTAGCCAGAAAAAATTCTGATCTACCTAAGCAACTTCAAGTTCAACAGAAAACGTCGAACAGAGCTCGACGTCCTTCGACCAGAGCTCGACGCCGTTCTAACAAGAATCAGCAACACCTTGCTGAAGCATCGAACTCAGGTCGACACACGTCGAACTTAGGTCGACTTGCTGTTGTCCCTGAAAGTAGTCCTGTTCAAGCGTCGAATGGAGCTCGACGTCCTGAAACTTCAGCGTCGAACTTAGGTCGACGTGCGTCGAACAGAGCTCAGAGTTCTGGGTTGTCTGCACAGGATAAATCTAAATTGAATATCAAGTATCCTACATCTCAGCCTAACCCTTATGCTGAATGGGTGATTCCTCCTAGGAGATATCATCCTGAAGGCTATAAGAGTCAGCCTGAAATGTCATTCATTTCTGATTTCATTGGTTATCAACCTCAACCCAAGGTGAACTGGGTGAAAAACAACTAAGCTGTTACATGTGCAGATGAAGAGCTATCCAGTGGTGAACCAGCATTGGTACCTGGATAGTGGTTGCTCCAAACATATGACAGGAACCAAAAGCAATCTTTCATCCTTCAAAGCAAAGCTTGGACCAAGAGTAATCTTTGGTGACTCCAATTTTGGACAAACCAAGGGATATGGTCAAGTCAAAATAGGCTCAATCACTTTCAAGAAGGTAGCCTATGTGGAAGGACTGAAGCACAACTTAATCAGCATCAGTCAACTTTGTGATGCTGGTTATCAGGTTTGGTTCACTGATCTAGTATGTAATATTGCTCTAGATAATAATATTGTGTTGATTGGAAATAGGCAAGATAACATATACCTAGTAGATTTTAATTCTTCTAAAGTAGACATATGCCTTTTTAATTCCCTTAGTAAGCCAAATGAGCTTTGGCATAAAAGATTAGGACATGTTAACCTTAGAACTATTGCTAGGTTGTCTAAACTCAACCTTGTTAGAGGACTACCTTCTGGTCCCTACAAGAAGGAAGGACTCTGCAAGGCTTGCCAACTAGGAAAGCAAACTAAAAATAGTTTCAAATCACTTAACAAGAGTGATTCACCTAGGGTTTTGTATCTGTTGCACATGGACCTTTTTGGACCTACTACAGTACAAAGTCTAGGGGGGAAATCTTATGCCTTAGTGATTGTAGATGACTTCTCAAGATTCACTTGGGTGTTCTTCCTAAGAAAGAAGTCTGATAACTTCAAAATTTTGACAGATTTTTCTCAAGAGCATACAGATTGAGTTCAATACTCATATAGCCCTGATCAGAAGTGATCATGGGACAGAGTTTGATTCTCTTCTTATGCAAGAGTTCTGTCAGAATGAAGGGATCAGGCACACTTTCTCAGCTCCTAGAACTCCTCAACAAAATGGGGTAGTTGAAAGGAAAAATAGAACCTTAATTGAATCAGCCACAACATTATTGACAGATGCTCATCTTCCTCTAACCTTTTGGGCAGAGGCTGTGAACACCTCCAATTATGTTTTGAATAGAAGCCTGATACATAAACTAAAGGATAAGACTCCTTATGAATTGCTCAAAGGGAAGAAACCTAAAGTTAGCTTTTTCAAAATTTTTGGTTGCATTTGTTTCATTCACAATAATGACAAGAGATATTTAGCAAAATTTGAAGCTAAGGCTGATGAAGGAGTGTTTCTGGGATACTCTTTGAACAGCAAAGCTTATAGGGTGTATAACAAATCATCTCATAAAATTGAAGAGTCCATGCATATTACCTTTGATGAATCTAATATGTCTTATAAGGAGAAGAATTCTTCTACCATAGATCACTTACAGGTACAATCATTAGCTGAAAATATTAATCAGTTAACCATCATGGATGGGGGAAATCTATCTTCAACAACTCAACAAGAAGCTGCTAGCAATAAGAGTGAAGATACAGATCAAATTTCAGAACCAAATGGAGAGCCAGTTGTTGTTCCACAAGAGGAAACAACAACACAGGTTGGTGAACAATCAACACCCACTGTTGATTTAGTAACAATAAGAGATCATCCAATCTCCCAAGTGATTGGAGAAATTTCAGAAGGTGTGCAAACCAGAAATCAGATAAATCAACATCTGATGCACACCTGTTTTCTCTCCCAAATAGAGCCTCAAACTATTCAAGATGCAGAGCAAGATCCAAACTGGATCATTGCAATGCAAGAGGAACTAAACCAGTTTGAAAGGAACAAAGTATGGGAATTGGTTCCAAAACCAAGAAACCATCAAATTGTTGGAACTAAGTGGGTTTTCAGGAATAAGCTAGATGATCAAGGGATCATTGTGAGAAACAAGGCAAGGCTTGTTGCTCAAGGCTATTGTCAAGAAGAAGGGATTGATTATGACCAAACCTTTGCACCAGTTGCAAGGTTGGAGGCCATAAGAATTTTCCTTGCTTATGCTGCACACAAGAAGTTCAAAGTTTTCCAAATGGATGTTAAAAGTGCATTTCTCAATGGAGACATCAAGGAAGAAGTCTATGTCAAGCAACCTCCAGGTTTTATCTCTTCAACCCTTCCTGAACATGTTTTCAAATTACATAAGGCTTTATATGGCCTCAAGCAAGCTCCAAGAGCATGGTATGAGACCTTAGCCTCCTTTTTGCTTGAGAATGATTTTAAAAGGGGTAGAGTAGACCAAACTCTTTTTATTAGAACCCATAAGTCCCATATCCTACTAGTACAAATATATGTAGATGATATAATATTTGGGTCTACTGATACAAGCTTATGCAAAAAGTTCTCACAACTTATGCACTCAAAGTTTGAAATGAGTAGCATGGGTGAGCTTTCCTTTTTCTTAGGATTGCAAATCAAACAACATGCTGATGGCATATTCATCTCTCAAACCAAGTATGCAAAAGAATTGGTTAAGAAATTTGGTATGTCAGATGCATCTTCTATGAAAACACCTATGCCTACTAATGCTGTCTTAGATGCTGATGAATCTGGTAAACCAGTTGATCAGACTAATTTTAGAGCAATCATTTGCTCTCTTTTATATCTTATAGCTAGCAGACCAGATATTATGTTTGCTACATGTGTATGTGCTAGGTTCCAAGTGAGCCCTAGAGAGTCACACCTCACATTAGTTAAGAGAATTCTTAGATATGTAAAAAGTTGTCCAAATCTAGGTCTCTGGTATCCACATGATTCAGGATTTGATCTCACTGGATTTTCAGATGCTGATTATGCTGGATGTAGAGTAGACAGGAAAAGCACCAGTGGAACTTGTCAATTCCTGGGTGATAGACTTGTCTCCTGGTTTTGCAAAAAGCAAACATCTGTGTCTACATCAACTGCTGAAGCTGAATACATGGCTGCAGGAAGTTGCTGCTCACAGATATTGTGGATTCAAAACCAGCTCCTAGACTATGGTTACAACTTAGAGAAGTCAAAAATTCTTTGTGATAATACTAGTGCAATTTGTATTGCTCAAAATCCAGTTCTCCATAGTAGGACAAAGCACATAGAGATCAGACATCATTTCTTAAGGGATAATGTAGAAAAGAATAAAATAGCACTAGAGTATATTTCTACTGATTTACAAAGGGGAGATATTTTCACCAAACCTTTGGATGAAAAGAAACACTTCTTCTTCCTTAATCAGTTGGGAATGATAGATGGAGATAGCATAAATTAATTTACAAGATTTTGAAACCATAAAAATAACAAAATCTAGGCAAATGTATCTCTTCCTTAAGGATCTAGAGGCTGTTAGATCTAGAGGTTCTGTCTGAACTCTGCTCGACGCTCGACGCTTTTCACTTGAAAACGTCGACCGGAGATCGACTGACCGTCGACCGCTATATAGCGTCGACCGTCGACCTCATCTTTTGCGTCGACCAGAGATCGACTCTGTCTAGAGTTTGTTAAGTTTCTGTTTCGGTCGACGACGTTAATTGACGTCGACCAGAGCTCGACGTTCAGCATCCCTAATAGCGTCGACCGTCGACCTTCAAAACGGCGAACGGCGAACTCAGCTGAACGCCATCGAGTCTCTTCGTTTCCCCTAGAGCCTCTTAGCGTCGAACTAAGCTCGACGTTATTTCCTTTTCTGCGTCGAACCCTAGTATAAAATCATCTTCTCGGCGTCGATGTCATTTGCGCTTTCGTATTTCCTGCAACTACATTCTCCCTCCAAAGCTTTTACACTTGTTCTTGAGAGGTATTCTGCAGATAATGGCGATTCCAGCAAACATATTGACGGCAATGAAGTTCGATTATGGTTTCGACATTGACTTGGATTCCTTTGAAGGTTCCTCACAGAATTTTCTGGATATCCTGGAGCTATTTAAAGAACAGAAACTAGTGAAGTTTATGTCAACAAGAATGCCCATGGCAGAGACTGAAATTAAAGAGTGGATATATACAGCAGCTAATACAGATGAGAGCACTATTACTGGTTCTATTTCTGGAACTCAGGTATCAATATCTCCTGCTACTTTTACTGAAGCTTTTGAATTAGAGAATGGAAATGACAGCTTGGAATTGTCAAATGAGGAGTATGCTGCAATGCTAGACAGAATGGGTCATTCTTCTGAGAATGCCTCCAAATTGCTGAAAGTGGATCTTGCCATTGAATTTAGGCTTTTAGCTGATGTGGTAGGCAAGGTCATCTGTGCTAAGAGGACAACACATGATGCTATTACCAGGCAACAATTCTGCATCATGGCTGCCCTCCTAGATAAAAAGCACCTAAATTGGGGAGAATTACTGTTTGATTTAGTGAAGAAAAAGGTCAATAAGACCTATGTTCATTTTGGAAGGACTTTGGGATTGTTGCTTCATCATGTCTGCCCACAGCTTCTGGTAACCTCCAAGCACATTAATGCTTCAAAGAGGTTGACCTGTGCCCTGATTGGAAAATGGGACAGGAAGATTGTAAATCCCAAGGCTGCTGCAGCAATGAAATCCTCTACTGAAACAAGGGCTGTTGTGGCCACTCACCCTCAGTCAACTGACCTAGTAGAAGAAGCCAGGCCATCAATCACCATCTCTCCTTCATTCAGCTTTCCAGCCACCTTCACTCCATCAACTTCTCAGCTCTCATCCCCTTTGCAAACATCATCCATTGACACTATTGCATCTTCTCTTCCTCCATCCATTACCACCACTTCTGAAGTATTTGATCCTCTTCATTACTTCCCTCCAATGGACATTGAGATCAATCAAGATGATTCCTTCTTGGATGATTCACATGATAACATTGTTGAGCCCTCATTCTCAGACCTCATCATGTCCTCCATTATTGAACCCTCCATTCCTCTTCCTTCTATACCATCATCTTCTCCTGCTGCATCTGTTTCTCTCCCCTCTACCTCTGCTCAACAGTCTGAGCAAGTAGATCTGCTTCCCTTGGCTAATAAGCTCTATGAGCTCTTGGCTCCAAGGTTGTCCTCCTTATTGGATGCTTCCCTAGCTCCAATAATCAGATCTTTGGACTCTATTTCTTCAAAGCTCTCTTCCCTCTCTCCTGCTGTGGCTGGCCCTTCTTCTAGGGGCCTAGAATCAGTTGCTACTGAATCTAGGCAGGGGGAGATTTTGGTAGAAGAAGAGCTGCCTTCTGTTGATTGTGAAGAGATGCTTGTTTCAGATGTTCAGATTGCAGATAGAGAATTCAGTCCACCTCCAGTTGAAGATTCTATTGTGACAGTACCAGCATCATTTTTTCAGAAGATCCTTCAGCTCTTACAAGTTACTGCTTGCTGAAGATCTGTCCAGGGCAATCATTCCCTTTGCTGCTGCTGTTGTTGGTTGTGATAAGATGATTCTTGAAGATGATGCAGTGGTAGCTGATGCTCCTGCAAATGAGTCTGTTGCTCATATTTGTTCTGATTCTGTTGATATTATTGATGATGATCAGTCTGTTGATAACATGACTGTTGATAAGGTTCTTAACACTTCTGATGCAGTGGAAGCCCTTGCTCCTGCTGAAGTTGTTGTTTCTGAGGCAGTGGTAGCTGTTGCTCCTGCCAGTTCTTTTGTTTCTTCTGTTTCTGATGCAGTGGTAGCCTCAGCTCCTGCTAGTGAAAGTTATCCAGCCATTTCTGTTGAGGCTGTGATTTCTGAAGTCTTGAGTGACTTAGCTGATTCAGTGCCTGCTGCTCCTGAAACCATTTCTTTCCCTGCAGTGCTAGATAAGTCATCTACACTAGCAGATGCTCCTCCTCCTGTTTCAGAAAGTGCATCAAAAGATGATTATTATGATCCCTATGATCATATCCAAAGCAGCTCCTCTGATGAGTTTGCAACTAGCTCTGATGACTCTTCTGCAACTATTGCTAAAAAGAGGAAAGCTAGAAGCAAAGCTCTAAAGAGAGTTCCAATGGAAAGGGCTACTGACCATGACATCCCTTATTACATACAGCACAAATGCAAGATTACTGAGCCATGGATGCAGTTCTCTAAAAATCAGCTCAAGGCAATGAGAAAGAAAAAGAAGTTCAAGAAAGGAGATTCCAAGTCTTTTGACTTTCCTCCTCCTCCACCTCCTCCTTCTCCAGGTGCAGGAGGCAGTGCTAACCCAGTAAGCAAACCTCCAACATCCTCCTTCCAAGGCAAGACTTATCAGTCAAGGAGAGGACAAGGAGGTGGCCAATCTAGAGGTTATCAATCAAGAGGAAATCAATCCAAAGGATCTTCTAGAGGTAATCAAGCTAGAGGTCAAGCCAGACCCCAACCTTATCAAAGGGAAGGAAAGACCATTGCTTCAACCACTGGTCCCTTTCCCTTTAAGCTCAATGAGGGTGTAAGGCAGAAACCTATTCCTTCAGATCAAAGTAATAAGTATGAGCCTCCTATTCCATATGATGATCCAGTTAACAACCCTACTGCATGGAAGGCTAGGATGGCTGAGCTTGCTGCCCTAGACCTAATTAAGAAGAACAAAGAAAGGGGACTGGACACATCCAACATAAGCACAATGTCAGACCAAAGAAGACAGGAATTAGACAAATATCATTCTAGCAAATTCTTTGATGCTGATAGATACATGGAGTTACATCCTGCTGCTGTTCCTCCCTCTGGAAAGAGAATAACTTCATTGGGGACTTCTGAAGATTACAGATCAAAGAAAGACATTGCCAACCCTCAAAGGGAAATCAAATTCAAGAAAGGCTTTGAAGAAGAGCCTAAGAAGAAGTAAATGTAAGATGGCTTATCTTCTATGCTACTGCCATAAACATCTTTGATAGTTGCTTATCTGCTCCTGCTTCCATCTGTGTTCTTGATTTTCAGTATTTCAAATGTCTGTATGCATTTTTAATTTCCTTAAATTCATGTGAATAGTAATCCTAATCCAAATAGGGGGAGATTGTTGGAACACCCTTTTTATATTTGGGTCAGGATAACTATGCTAAGGATGTTGACCTAATTGTATAGCATAGGTCATTGAGTGTGAGTTTAGAACTTAGGTTATTTGAGATTTAGTTCTGCTCAGCTCGACGGAGAGTCGACCCCAGCTCGACGTAGAGTCGTCCTCAGCTCGACGCATAGTCGACCGCTGCTCGACGCACAGTCGATCGCAGCTCGACGCAGCGTCGTTCTCAGTTCGACGTAACGTCGAGTTCTGCTCGACGTTTTGGCGTGTATCTCTCTGCTTCAATTTTACTCTCTGATCGACGGTCAGTCGAGCTCAGATCGACGCTTCAGGATGAGTTCGACGTTTTAAGTTCTCCCGTCTGTCGACATTTGAAATTCAAATGAGAGATTTTTCAAGCAGTTATTGCAAGAGATCCCCTGGCCGTTTCAAGACTTAATTGCTCCATATCTCAAGGAATTTTCAATGGAAATCAATTAAGGCTTTCCTTCTAAGCATGGACAGTTATGGAATACATTAAATGCCCTGCCAACGGCTATCAATCAAAAAAAAAAGTAATAATCCCATCACTCAGAGATCTATTCGAGAGAGACAAGGAGAACAGGAAGAACATTCATTCTGATAACACAGAGAACATCTATCTTCATCTCTCTCTCAAGAAATCGGTCTGCAGAGAATTTACAGAGAAGAACTACACTCAGAGAAACATCTTGATCAACATTCTCTGAAACCTCTTCTGCCTCTGCATTCAACTCTTCTCAATTTGCTTTCTACCTTCAGACATCAAACACTCAGTTTCTGAGTCATCTATTGCTGAAGAAGGACAAGCAGTGAAGAGCCTGTCACCCTTGTGCAAAGCTTCTTCTACCTGAACTTCTATATCTCAGGGGGAGCTTTGACAACATCTACATCCACTAGCTTCTCTCTGATTGTTGACAGAGAAGCAAACTCAACCCTTCTTACCTTACCTCTTCTGTACAGGGTTTTAACTCCCTTCAAAAGTTACCTTTTGGTTAGCTGAGACCTTGTCAAAATCAGTGGTGGCAAGACACCTTATCAAAAAATCTGGTGGTGCCCAGGACACCTGATCAAGCATCCTGCAGTGGATTCCTATCAAGGGGTGATAGAAGAGTGGACTACCCAAGTTTGGGGAACCACTATAAATTTCCTTGTGTCTTCTGTGGATTGCTTTTCTTCTTGCTTGTGTGCTGTGTGATTTTACTTTAAATATATTTATCTGTTTGCATCACTCACTACCTACACTAAGTAAATCTAAAGGTTTTAAATATATCAATTTATTTGAACTTACTCTATTCACCCCCCCTCTAGAGGCTGTTGTATCACCTAACTTTCAGAACCGTCAACCTATTCAATTCCCTGTAATCTATACACAGTCGGAGGGATCCATCCTTCTTCTTCACAAATAAAACCGGTGCTCCCCACGGCGACGAACTTGGCCGCACAAATCCTGACTCCACAAGTTCCTGTAGCTGAGTCCTGAACTCTGCCAATTCTCTAGGAGCCATTCTGTAGGGTGCCCGGGATACTGGTCTCGCCCCTGGCACCAACTGAATCCTGAAGTCCAAGTCCCGTGATGGTGGTAGTCCAGGTAACTTCTCCGGAAAGACATCAGCATAATCTCGTGCCACTGGAATATTAGCTATGGAACCCTCCACCACTGCCATCTCAAAGCAAATGAGGTATACCTCTTCCCCCTGTTCATAGGCCTTGACAGCCTGTATGGAAGACAATGAAAGAAGGGGGATAGGTCGGATACCTTCGATAGTAACGTGAGAATCTCCATGTCGGAGTGTGATCCTCTTCGAGGGACAATCTATCTGCACGTGGTTCCAATGAAGCCAGTTCATGCCTAGGATTAGATCGAAATCCGGTAGACTCAGAACTGTTGCCGGAGCTTCGAACGCTTTGCCTCCTATCTCGACATCCATATTGCAGCAGTCTGTGGTTTGAAGTTCCGTACCATCTGGAAGTCGCACTCTCTTTTCCAGACCGAGAAGCCTCTCTACTCCTTCTAGTCCTTCGATAAAAGTGTCCGACACGAAGGAGTGTGATGCACCTGTGTCGAAGAGAGTATGAGCGGGCTTGCCGCTAATCATCACTATGCCTGGGTTCATTTGAGTTCAAAGAATAGTATTACTCTTAAGATTTAAGGTATTCTTAAAAAATATTGAAATTTTATAAATCTTACAAAATTAAAGTACCTGTAATCACCTCCTCAGGATTCCTCTGCTCCGTGAGGTCCAGCGCGTATACCTGCTCTCGGTCTCGGCCTCGGCCGTGATGTCCTCGGCCTCGGCCTCGGCCTCGGCCTCGTCCTCGCCCTCTGCCCTAGTGAACTGGAGGGGCCACTGGAGGTGGAGGAAGAGGAAGAGGGTGGACCTGAAGCGGGCACTACGTCCTGATGTGCCCAGGTTGGCCGCAACCATAGCAGGTGATCTGCCTCTGACCTCGATCATCCTGTCTCATCGGCCCGGGAATCTGCATAGGTGGGGGAGCCAATGGTGGAGGAGGCCCCTGCTCCTGCCTGTAGTTGGGACGACGACGTCCCCCACCCCTCCTATATCCAATGACCTTCCCCCTTTGGGATGTCCTGCTACCATCGGAAGATGGTCCTTCGAGCGGCCTTTTACCTCTGCCCTGTACCATTAGCTGGTCAGCCTCCAGCTTTTTCGCCATTTCTATGATTTGAGCAGTGGTACCATGAGATATAAACAACAGTGGCTGCCTCAACGAATCCCGGAGGCCATGATAAAATCTTTTAGCATACTTTCGATCATCCCATTCATGAAAGCCTGCAAACCTAGCCAGGTGGGAGAACTCTCTCTGATATTCGATCACTGATCGGCTCCCCTGCTGGAGGTTCAGAAATCTCGCCTCCAAAGCATCCCGGTCTGTGACAGAAACATAATGATCCAGGAATGAGTCGCTGAATTCCTCCCAGGATATGTCTGTTAGTTCCCTATCCCCATAAACTGAGTCCCGAATAGACTTCCACCATCTCTTTGCATGGGCTTCTAGTGCGGAAGTGGCAAGTGGTACCGCCTGGCTGACTGGGCAGCTAATTCCAGCCAGTAACTCCTGAATGGTCTCCAACCACTCCTCTGTCTTCACAGCATCTTCTGTCCCGCGATACAATGGCGGAGACAGACTTTTAAACGCACTCAGCCAGTTCGACCCTGGGTTGGGTAGCTGTACCGGGGCTTGCTGGGCTCTGAATGCGTCCAGGATCGCCGTCAGCGTTTGCCCCATCTCTGTCTGCATGAACGGAATTGCAGCCGGAGGGGGAGGAACCGCATCCTGTGGAGGCTGCATAAAGGTAAGGTAACGTCAAAATTGTCCTAACTCATTGTTTAATGGACTGATGATGTGGCTTTTTACACATGGGCACACCATTGCTTCCGCTGCATAGTTTGTCCGCAAACTAATGCTCGAGCGGGGTGTTGCAGTGTTATGGACTTTATTCTCATATGATCGTGTGTTCAAGTGATACCAGTTTGTAAGATCCTGTTCCTCAAATCCGAGGCAACCCGGATCTTATGCCCAGAACCGCCGCCTTACGGTGACACTAACGCACGGGTTAGTCGTCACCGCAAGACGCCGATTCTGCCGGCTAGTACGATCATATCTTGTCGGCCAATATGAGAATAAAATATAATATCAGAGTAAGCGCAGTAAAAGTCCACAGCCACAGCACATATATATATATATCAAAAGAGAATGAAACATCAGTCCGCAATGAGTACAACAAATATAAGTAAATAGGGCTTATGCCCAATACATCATGATCACTCTCACTCTCACATACAGCAGCGGAATCTATCATCTCAAATCATCGCACCTGAACATGTGCTCCAGTAGTAGTAGCCGGTATCTGCTCCTCAAGCCCTGCCTCCTCGACGTGCTGGATCACCTCCTCGAGCTCCTAAAATAGTAAGGTCAACGACCATTAGTCAAAAAGACTAAGTCGTATCCTCAGCACCTCCTCCTGCAACTCCTGGGCACCGTGCGGGAGGACGAAGCGGAGGACAAACAAGAGGTGACAAAGGCGGAGCAGGTGACAGGAAACTAAGCAGAATATGTAAACAAGTAAATAACGAAAAGTAACCTTCACTTATGCGGGTACGCATAAGTAAGGGGTCTTCTACAGGGCTCCCATTGTATATAATGTCCCATACCATTATATACAATGGGGTGTCAGGTGTCACAAGCATATATATAAAAGAAAAGTAACCTCAACCTATAAACATGCCCACTCAGGCTTATAGGCTAAGGGATCGTATAGCAGGTCCTAATGTATAAGCGTCCCATACCACTTATACATTAGGTGACTTAAGTTGTTATGAAGGTTAATGTTATGCATCTATATGGTGGGTATGATATGAACATGCAGTGCAACACACACACACGACTCCGTGATCACAGACCTTTAGTTCCCACTTTTCGAGAGCTATCATCACTCTCAGGTACCACCGTTGTGGCTACGGCAGCAGCGGAGCGAGCGTCTCCGCCTTCTAGGCGGGTATACACACTACCAGGCCTAGACCTCTCTTGTGCGCCTCTGTACACCGTCAGTGCACTCTAGAGTCTCTGCGTACAACTTTGCTGACTACCCGTCAGTCTTGTTGGGCTGGGTGCGCGTTATTAGGAAAAGTCTTCCAGACTCCAGTATAAACATCCTACTGGTCCTTCTAACCCTCGCACCCGCCTGGTCCACCGTACTGCCGTCGGTGTGACGACTGGCCAGTACCGCATGGCCCGCCACTAATATATGCACATGCAAGTGTAGTATATTGAGCCTCCAGCTCGAAGGACTAACCAGTCCCAAAACTCTCCATCCCGTCACGGGTGAGAATGTGCTACAAAACCTCCAACCCTGTCTGGGTGAGTATATATGAAACCAATCTCATCCTCCAACTCTGCACGGGTGAGCAAGTAGTCAAAGACTCCAAGTCCCTCCAACCCGGCACGAGTGAGCACATGTCCAGTTCACCTAACCTAATAGACTACTCTTGTCTACAGTTTATCATACTTAGAATCTTAAGGTTAATCCCAGGACTGTCCAAGGTATTCCCGGTGAAGGGCTATCAGGGGCACTAGGAGCTATGATGGCTGAATCCCAAAGCTCCCTTTCTCAAGGATATTTATTTTAGTTGTTGCCTACCCCAAACCCCCTTTTCTCTCTCCTGTTACATAGAGTGACCCAGTGATTTAAGGTATGGGTTAAGGAGTGACGGTCTTCCGTCAACTCTTCCTAGGTAAGTCTTTTGTTGCTCTGTTACTCTCGTCTCTAGAATGCATCTGCCACCCAGGGTTATACTTCCGAACTTAGACCCTAACTCAGTTGTTGATTCATCCCCTGGTGGCCTGTAGTCCAGCCTTCTTTACTAAGCGCACCCCATGACCTATTGCCACCCTGAAATCGAACTTCTAAATTCTTGATCCAACTGACCCCAAGTATTTATCCTAGGGTGGTATGGACTAATAAAATGAGTGTGTTGATTTTCATAATTTTCCTAGGTCATTAAGGCCTTTAATTAAATCTTTTAGAATTATTCCCTAGGTCATTTTACACATGAAGTATCATCAATTAAAATCTTCTGACTTATGGGAATTTTCCTGAGTTGCATATGAGTAAAATATTACTATCTACAAGATTTCATAATTTTCCTTTTATTATATCTATTTATCCCATAATTAATAAAATTCCTACAGAAGTGTCATTTTCCAAATAAAGTACAAGAAATATATTCACCAAAATTCCAGGAAAATTACTAAGCATTCATATTACTATTTTATGACTAATGGCAGAGTTTCATTTATTTCCACAGTGTAATGGTCTACCAAAATTCATTCCTAATTATTTACCAAAATGCCATTTTCCTACCTTAATAATTATCAGTGTGTACAAAAATTCTGAAATAACTATGCAACACTAATATTGTTATTATACATCTATAGAGATATTTTTACAATTTCCCCACATGTAATTCCACCAATTCATAAATAAATACAAACGGGGTAAAATAGTAATTTCAATGTTTTTGTTCCAAAAATTTCCAAACAGAGGTCTAAAATTTTCCTAAGTCAAATAAGACACCATACTTTGACTTGGCTGAATTTGAAAGTTTTCTATAGCCAAATTCTATTTTTCCCATTTATTTTCCAAAAAGGCCTATAATTTGAAAAATTCCAATAAGTGGTATTTTTAATTCCAAAAGTCCCAAAAATAATTCTAGGGGTGAAACATGCCCTAATGAATCACTGGAATTTATTGCATGGTTTTTGGGTGCCTCAGCTAGGCTAAATACACAATATACAATTTCTTGCTAATTGCACACCAAGGCCTAAATTAGCCAACACATGTACATGGATTAACCCATCATGCAGGGGTCCAATTGCTCTGAAATTTCTACCAGGCACCAATGATGCCCCTAAGGATGAGCCACCAGAATTTGGGGCCATTTGGAGTTAGCTAACTCCAAGAATCACCTAGTTAAGCCCTAGGGGTATTTTGGTAATTTCCTCATATTTTATTTTCCAATCAAGCCCATTTTTGGGCAGGGCCTAAATGTGCCCTAATTATACCTCTGACCAAAATCTCAGGTCAAGGGGACTTCTGGTTTGGCTTGGGCAGCCATTTAAAATTCTGCCAAATTGCTATTTGCAGCCCAAGCCAAAGCCTATTTTTACAAACTTGCAAGTGAGATTCCTCATCATGCAGTGAATCAATTTAGCCCAAATTTTAACCATGGGTCTAATAAACCATGAGAGGGTGCCACCAAAATTTGGGGCCATTTGGAGTTGGAGAACTCCAAAAATCACATTTATTTACTTTTGGGTATTTTTGTAAAAACTATAGCAAAATGTTCCCCAAAAATTCTGATTTTTGGGGAGGACCTAGATTTGACTAAATAAGCCACATGCCCAAAATCTCAGTCCATTTGGACTTAGGGTTTGAGCAGGGCATCAATTTTAGTTTCTGTCCTAGTTTAAGGGCAGTCCTAGCAAAATGGACCTACAGGGCAGAATACTCAACCAAATTTAATGAGTAACATGTCAAATCAAATCTAACACAGAGATCTAAAATATTTGTGTTGGGCAAAAATTCATCAAGTGGCTATAAGGGCCTCAAAATCAACATGCAAGGTGTCTGATATATTGTGACAGTTAATCATACTGTTCATATATGAATTTAATATTAAGGAATTAATATCAGCCAGCACAGATCTTGAAGTAGATCTGACGGCTGCTGAATCTTCTTCCCCATGCATTGCATGCAGGCCAACCCGGCACAGGCGGGTTTTGCGGGGCCGTTCCCGGCCATCGCCGGCGGCGGGATCTCCGGCCAAGTCCTTCCCCGGCCTCACGGTGGTCGGGGCTAGAGCTGGCCGGCGACTGGGCGGCGGAGAGCGGCGGACGGCGGCGGCGCAACCAAGCCGAAAAGCTCCCAGGCCGCCATTTTTAAACCGATTTTTGAGCTTTTGATTCCTAACGTCGAGCTCGTTTGAGCTCGACCTCTAGCCTAGTGGATCTAGGATACTAGTACACTTGGAGGAGAAGGGATACGGACCCTTAATGGAGGCTGTGGCTGAGGGTGGAGGCGGCTCTCCATTGCATGCACTCTCCGGCGATCTCCTCTATTAGCCATGGCAGCTGGTGGTCTCTGGCCTTCTCTCTCTGTCTCAGGGGTAGGAGTGAGTGGAATGAAAGGGAGAGTAGGCGGTTTGGGCTGAGTTAAGGATGGGGAGGCGATTTCACCAAGTTGGGGGCGGATTCACCAAGGCTAGGGCTCGGGTTGGGGGCTTTGGCCGGCTAGGTTGCTTGGGAGTGGGCCCCACTGGTCCAAGTGGGCTGACTAAGCCTTAATGGGTCGGGTTGCCCAGGTTAGGGCTGAGTTAGGTGAGTGGAGAGAGAGGAATTGGTTCTACAAGTGGAATAGGCTATATTGGGCTTGGGTTGGGTTTAGGCTTGACCCAAGACTGCACGGTGGGGGTCCTACACCTCCTAATACCCATGCATGGTCAGCCAACCCATCATGGGTTGGTGGGATGAGCCCAAGTGGCCCAAAATAACTCCTAGGCACTTTCTCTCTCCTATTCCTCCTCTTTTCTCTCTCCTAGATAATTTTCCAAATTTACTATTGCTTGCCCCTATTTTTCTCTCCCCTAGGGTTTATAGGGTCACTTTAGACCCACATGATGAATTTGGGTTGATTTGGGTGGACCCAACCCAGTGAATTGGGCTAGGGCACCATTTTCACTATTTAGGTCAAAGGTGTTGACTTGACCCATCATGGGTCAACTGGTTGACCCCATGGCCTACCTTAGGGTCCACTTAGATTGTATTTAGGGTTAGGGCATCATGGTGGTGTCATGGTGTGGCTAGGGTTCTTGTTTAGGCTAATTTGACCTAGTTTGGCTCTGGCCCCATGGTGGGCCCCACATGGCTACAATCCACTACCTAGGGTCAAACCTAGCTTATAACCCTAACACCCACCCCATGCCTAACCCAATCTAAGTTAAGGGGTCTAGAAGTAACATTGGGATGTTACAAACAATCTACATCATGCTGCAATATCAATAAAATTTACAAGCCCTTGGTCACAGACATGACCAAGGGGCGTGATAGCCAAGTCACGGCCATGGCTAATCCTAACTACATTCAAAGCAGCTAGTTCATGCAGCTTTAAGTTTAAGTTAACACAACCATGGTTATGCCCGTGACTAGGGGGCGTGACCTCAGTAGTTATCTAAAAATGGCAAGAATTGATTCCCAAGGCGCGCATTTTCTTTTGATGTAGTACACGACCAATGTCACGCCCATAATTTGGGGGCATGACAATGACGGATCAGCACCAAATGGTGTCATTCAACTCCTGTATTTCCCTGGCTTAATTGGCAATTAATCACCAGACACACCCTAGGTCATGGGTGTGACTCTTTACTTTTTCAACTATAAAATATAGCAATGTCCAATTGTTGGGTGTTGGTTTTTGGAGTTTGTTTTTCGCTTTAGTTCTCTATTTAATATAATTTCTTTTGCAATTGTAAGATTTTGCTTTTGCAATTTCCATTTCAAATATTTGCTCTTGGTTTTATCATGTCTCTCTACCTCTATATGTATTTTCCTCATCATAATGTGTAATTAAACTTTATTTAGTACTTGATCATGATGAACTTTGGAATGTAATAAAAATTTGTGTTTTCTTTTCTAAAATTAGCAAGCTTTCTTCATACTTACTTTGATTTATCTTTGACTTGATTTCACATAGATTATAGATGTCGTGAATATGAATTTCATTCTAAAATCCACATTCTAGTTGATCGAGAGATTTTTGCATACGAGGAGATTACTCAAAGAAAAAAAAACATTGCATGCAGTCCTCGAGAGAGAATGACATAAACCTTTTGGATTGGAGTCAAATCAAATAATGGGGTTCAAAGCTTAAAGCGAGCTTAAAGGTTTCTACTGGTCGAGGTGTCTTAATCAATCAACATAATTGGTAGTATTACTTGAGAGAAGTGTTATCATAATTTGGGAACCTCTATGGTTGAAGAAAGTTAATTAGAAGCCGACGATTTTATCTTTTACAAAATGATATTATATTTCAAAGTGATTTTAGATCAAGTGCTGAGCTTTTAAATCATCGAATTTTCTTTGTCATTTAGCTTAATTCCATTCTCCGAATCAAAACACTTAATTTTATACTATAAAGTAATAGGCACACTTGCATAATCGAATTATATTTGGATTGTACATCCGTGATTTTAAAAATCATGTTTTTGGCGTCGTTATTGAGGATAATTTTTGATATTTTGAAAGACAAGTTCTATTTCTTTTTTGATTTTTATTTCATCTAAAAAATCCAAAAATATTTTGCTTTTTATAAAAAATAACTATAAAAAAAATATACATAAGATTTCTTGCAAAATGGTCATGTTGGGCTTTCATCCCACTAAACCGCCAAGTATCTTGAGGCCCATCACTGGGAGAACCATGGGAAATCCAGGAAATTTTATTTTATAAATTTTGCATCTCAAAATTTTTATGTTTGGTATATGACACTAGGGAATCCATAAGATCACTTGATATGGATACTGAAATCGAGCACATCATTCAGCGATGCTAAAGATTTCAAGAACACAATTCTAAAGATTTGGTTGAGGAATCCACAGGAGGCACTTTATTTCCTACTTTCTACACTCTTCATGTCTTCTTCTTCTCTTTCTTCCCCTTCTTCTTCTAATATTGGGGAGCCAAATCCTACTAATAGCGTGGCCAAACAATGGACTATGTCCTATTATGCTTGGCTGAATTTGGATGAGTCTCAATTAAGTATTGTTCGTGTAATACCCCAAAAACCCTGTTTTGGTTTTCGAGCCAAGTGACACGGCCTGGGACACGGGCGTGTCCCAGGGCGTGTCAAGAAAATACTCGAGCTGGTCTCGAGTAAGTTTCAATGTTGGGTTTCGGGTGTTTTTGGAGTGACACGGCCTGAGACACGGGCGTGTCCCAGGGCGTGTCCTCCTCGGGTTGCTACAGGTCGCGCGTTCAACGATCGTTGAGCATTGTAATCGACGATCGACGAGAAGAGGCGACACAGCCTGTGACACGGGCGTGTCACAAGGCGTATCCTTCTCGACGATCGGCGAGATCATGTCGACGATCGGCGAGAATAATCTCAGCGATCGACGAGATTCGTCGAGAGAGGCGACACGGCCAGAGACACGGGCGTGTCTCAGGCCATGTCAGGTGGTCACGGGCGTGTTCAACCAGTATGGTGAGGCGGTTCTTTGCCGCTTAAGGGCCGTTTAAGGGATACGGCCTGTGACATGGGCGTGTCACAGGGCGTGTCAAGGCCGAAAAAGTTATTTTCTGCAGATCTCGGCCGTTTGTTTCCCTCTTTCCAGATCTGGTGGTCTTCAGTTTTCCCAGCCCCTATAAGACCCCGAACCAGCAAACTTATCCTCACTTTATCTTCTTAAGTGAAAGAAGGAAGGAGGAAGAAGAAGGAGGAAGGAGAGGGAGATCCAGCTAGTCCAAGCTCGGATTCGCAATCGGAGGCCATATTCGGGAAGGCAGAGCTCCAAGCAGTGCTTGTCATGGCTCCAAAACGTCCTCCAAGGGTAACGACTTCCTCTTTGGATTTGTGAAATCCTTCCTTTTTGCATATGCATGAATCCTCTACAAAGGTAGAGTTGAATTCTCTTGGGAAGTTGAACTCCATCCCTTGATTCTTGTTGGAGTAGTCCCGGAAGCGAGAAGTACGGGTAGGCATGCTGTGTGAAGCCCATCTTGGGGGGTTGATGTTGTGTGATCTCAACCCTTATAGTTGTGAATGCTACTTGTTGAGCCGGTGGGGCTGCAACTGTGGAAAAGCCTGTGTGGCGAACGGGCAAGGTGAAGCAGTACCCGTGTCAGTCCTGATCGATGTTTGACGTGTGTGAGCTACGGGCAAGGCTGATCTATACCCGCGTTCTGGTTGTCAAACCGTGGGGTGCTTAAGGCCCTGTTAGGATCACAGAATGAGAATCGCTCCGGCTACTTGAGCCATGGAGGATTGGAATGCTCACGAATTACCGTCATGTCTGATACCTCTGAACGGTGGTGGGACCCTGGTTTTCCGGTACACCGATAATGTGCCCTGAGAGCACAGAACATCGGGCCGTCGTGCCGACGGTTGTGATGGATGATGACTTGTACGGGCGTACAAGTGTGATGTGCTAAAGCATACCCTTTTGATTGTATATAAATGCTATACAGGGAAGGAATTCCGCTGTCCCGTGCCAGGGACAGGGTCGTTATAAATAGTCAGCCAAATGCTGACCGTTGCTTTGTTTGCCACTGCTTGGTGGATCTTTTTCGTGCAGGTCAAGAAGGGCCAAGCAGGGATGAGGGTGGAAGACCCTAAGCTGCTGCTGCTAAGTGATAGCCCTCGAAGGCTATTTTTGTACCTTGTGTAAGAACTTATGTGTGGCCGGCCTGCGTGCCGATGTATGGAAGATACCTTCTTGTATAAAGAGAAACACTTGTAATAGGCCATAAGGCCACACTTGTGGTTTTATATTATGGCATGTTTGGTTTAGCTGTGGACTTCTGTGTTGATGTTTGAGTTCATTCTTGCAACCCTTTAAACTTCCGCTAGAATCCTCTGTGATAGGATGCGTATTTGGTATTACTTAGTAATGTCTCCGCCTGTTTGTAAGACATGGTGTGGGGCCCCGACCGGACCTTCTACTATGTTGCACGTAACGGGAAGGGGTGTTACAATTTGGTATCAGATTCCTTGGTTCCCTCCTCTAAATTCGTGGACGAATTCTTTTGTGGGGTGGCGAGCACGTGTGTGAGTGTATAAAATTGAACTGAAACATGTCCACAAAGGATTGAAATGCACTGGTGTGTTACACTTGTGTGTTTGTTTTAACTGTTTGTTGTGTGGCTTGTCGCTGAATTGTGTGGTTTGACACATATATGTGACGCGAAGTGTTGCGGGTCAGTCAGAACCTCAACATTCTATTGAGAGTGCGGCACCGGCAGAGGTGCCCACCACTCCTCCATCAGCTGAAACTGTACGTTTGATTACAGAAATGGTACTTGCGGTGATGAATGCTCAGCAGGCAGGGCAAGCTCGGCCTGAAGTTCCCGTGCCTATGACAGTGCGTCAAGAACCGGTGGGCATAGCGGTTGATCAGCGTGCCGCAGATCAGCAGCTGAAGCGGTTTATGAGCTTTCATCCTCCGACGTTTACCGGGGCGGGTTCCCCAACTCAAATAGAGGATTGGCTTGCTCGGATCAAGCGCATCTTGACTGCCCTTCGGGTTGAGGAGGAACAGAAAGTCACGTTAGACACTTTTCTTCTTGAAGGAGATGCTCGGCTGTGGTGGGATGAGGTAGAACTGCACCACTTGGCAGGCAGATAGTTGACGGGAGTCTCTATGGACGAGTTCTCTCGGTTGTTCTTGGGCAAGCATTTGCCGTTGCAACAACAGATTGCTTTGGGATTGGTGTTTCAGTGGTTGACTCAAAAGGAGAGAAGTGTGGATGAGTATCTACATGAGTTCACGCGGTTGGGGCGTTATGCGGGGACTATCTTTGCCGAGAAAGAGCGCAAGACCAGTCAGTTTTATGCGGGACTGCGGGATGAGTTGCGGCATTTACTCTCGAGTTCCTTGAATCAGGGATTTCAAGCTCTGGTCTGCACCGCGAGGGCATTGGAAGCAGATTTGAGGCGAGGACAATCTAAAGGACCTTTGGCTATTGCAAAACCAGAGTTCAAACCGCCGCATCCGGAGAAAAGTTGATTTCGAAAGAAATGGGGTAAGAAGTCAAGACGTTCTGGGCAAGCTCCTTCATCAGTTACTTCAGAAGCGTCGTCGGGCTATGAATCCCGCACTTGCTATACGTGTGGCAAGCCGGGACATCTTGCTCGGGACTGTCGGGTTGGTCCTCCGAAAGGTGACAAGAAGCTGGGCGCGTCCTATGCAGAAAAAGGGAAGGCGGTGGCGGAGTCTTTTGCTTCGCAAGTGCAGCCTCGGGTTTTCAATTTGTGACAACAGGAGGCCATTAAGCAGGCCGACGTCGTCACAGGTGCGCGTGATCTCTAAGTTCTTTTCCCTTTGTGTAGTGCTGCTTTGTTTTTGGTGTTTATTGTGTTGTTTCTATGTTGGGCTTCGTCCTAATTTGGGATCATCCGGCATGAGCACTGTTTGATACTAGTGCGTCACATTCGTTTCTATCAAAGGATTTCGTATTGTGCATTGGTGCGCCGATACGAGGCACGACAGAAAGTTTGAAGGTACTCTTACCTAACGGATGTGTTTTGTGCGCGGATCAGTTTGGATGTGTAGAAGGGAAAATAGGAAGTTGGGATTTCAGATTGGAAGCACTTGGGTTGCCGATTTCGGAATTCGACATAATCTTCGGTATGGATTGGTAGTAAGAGCAGCATGCTCGCATTGATTGTAATTCCAAGGAAGTTGTGTTGGGACAGAACACCGAATAAGAAATAAGGTTTAGCGGCATGCAGGGGATAAATGAGATGTTGATATCTGCTCTGCAAGTTCGGAAGGCCATTAGAAAGGGTGCCGAGTTGTTCTTCATGCTAGTAGAAGCGGTAGAGCCAAAGGCTAGTGTGAATGAGGTACCTATTGTGACAAAATTCCTGGATGTGTTTCCAAAAGACCTTCCGGGGTTACCACCCCAAAGAGAAATCGACTTCACGATAAAACTGGTACCGGGTGCAAAACCTGTGGCCCGTTCCCCCTATCGTGTAGCGCCAAAGGAAATGACGGAGCTGAAGGTTCAGTTGCAAGAATTGCTAGATCAAGGTTTTATAAGGCCAAGTCAGTCACCGTGGTGTGCGCCGGTTCTCTTTGTGAAAAAGAAGGACGACAGCTTGCGTCTATGCATCAATTATCGAGAACTGAACAAGCTGACAGAGAAGAATAAGTATCCGATCCCACGGATCGATGATTTGTTTGATCAGCTAGTGGGCTCTTCGGTGTATTCTAAGCTGGATTTGAAATCAGGTTATTACCAGCTGAGGGTTCGGGAAAGTGACATACCCAAAACGGCGTTTGGCACACGCTACGGGCATTATGAGTTCACGGTGATGCCCTTTGGATTGTCTAATGCACCTTCGGTGTTTATGGATTTGATGCACCGAACGTTTAAGCAATATTTGGATCTCTTTGTGATCGTCTTTATTGACGATATCCTAGTGTATTCCCGATCCAGAGAAGAGCATGCAAATCATTTGAAGATGGTATTGCAAACCCTGAGGGAAAAGAAACTCTATGCCAAGTTTGCTATGTGTGATTCTTGGTTGTCATCTGTTGCTTTTCTGGGCCATGTAGTTAGTGGAGAAGGCATTGTAGTGGATCCTGCCAAAATTATTGTTGTGCAGGAGTGGCCTGTTCCTTTGTCGGTATCCGAAGTCAGGAGTTTCCTTGGACATGCGGGATATTACAGGCATTTTGTGGAAAATTTCTCAAGAATAGCACTGCCTCTCACTACCCTAACGCGGAAAGAACAAAGGTTTGTTTGGTCGCCCGAGTGCGCACGAGCTTTTGAAGCGTTAAAGAGTCGATTGACTAAGGCCCCAATTTTGACAACACCTTGTGGCATAGATGGTTTTGAGGTGTACAGTGATGCATCGGGTAGCGGCTTAGGCTGCGTTCTCCTTCAGCGTGGTAAGGTGATAGCATATGGTTCGCGCCAATTGAAAGCCCATGAGCGGAACTACCCAGTCCATGATTTGGAATTGGCCGCAGTCATCTTTGCACTAAAGTTGTGGCGTAATTATTTATATGGTGTAAATGTGGATATCTATACAGACCACAAGAGTCTGAAATATCTCTTAGATCAAAAAGAATTAAATATGCGACAGAGAAGGTGGATGGAATTTCTTGGTGATTATACCTTCCAAATTCTTTATACCCCGGGTAAAGGGAATGTAGTCGCAAATGCCCTGAGTCATAGGACTCCAGCAAGGGCGAATTGGTTGTCATACCATGATGAATGGTTGATCCACGAGCTAAAACGGATGGATATTACTTGTGTGGAGAAAAACACTGCTGCGACCATGTGTTTGAACTGGATAGAAGTACAGTATGACCTAATGGATAGGGTCCGCCAAGCGATGGAATTAGATGATAGTTTGCAGTGTTATGCAGCGGAAGATAAGAGCTCTTGGTTTTCTTTTGACAATGGACTTTGGAGAAAAGATGATCGAGTATGTGTTCCTTGTCAGAGAAATCTTCGTGAAGAAATCATGTACGAAGCCTATTTTTCAAGGTATTCGATTCATCCTGGAAGTTCAAAAATGTATAAGGATTTGAAAAAGAACTTCTGGTGGCCGGGTATGAAGAAAGATATAGCACGTTATGTTGCTAAGTGCCATACGTGTGCTCTGGTGAAAGCGGAATGCCAAAGGCCAGGAGGATTCCTGAAGTCATTACCGGTCCCAGTGTGGAAATTTGATGATATTTCCATGGACTTTGTGCATGGATTGCCGAGATCTCAGCGGGGTAATGATGCGGTTTGGGTGATTGTGGATCGGTTAACAAAAGTTGCTCATTTTATTCCAAATCAAAAAGATGATCCAGTCGACAAATTGGCTAAAATGTACGTAGATTTGATCGTACGATTGCACGGAATTCCCCGTAGTATTGTTAGTGATCGAGATGGACGCTTCACATCAGGAGATTGGAGGCTAATTCATCAGCTGTTGGGCACAAAGATGCATTTCAGTACGGCCTTTCATCCCCAGACGGACGGTCAAACTGAAAGAACCAACAGGATGTTGGAAGATATGCTCCAGATGTGTACGCTAGATTTTGGAAGTCGCTGGGAAGTTCATCTGTTCATGATTGAATTTGCCTATAACAACAGTTACCAGGCCAGCATTCAGATGGCCCCTTTCGAAGCTTTGTACGGCAGGAAGTGCTGCACACCGTTATCTTGGGCGGAGATGGGTGAAACAAAGCTTTATAAATGGCAAGATGTGACTGATATGCATGAAACGGTACTTATAATTCGTGAAAGGTTGTTAATTGCTCAAGATAGGCAGGCCAAATATTATAATGCCAAGCACCGAGACGTAAATTTTGCGGTGGGCGATTGGGCATATTTGAAAATCAAGCCTTTTAAAGGTGTGTCCAGGATACGGTGTCTGAAAAAGTTGAGCCCACGGTATCTAGGACCTTTTGAGATGATTGAATGCATCGGTGAGGCAGCCTATCGGTTACTGCTACCGCCTGAGTTAAGTAGTTTACATGATGTGTTTCATGTATCGGTGCTGCGAAGAGAAATCAAAGAGCCATCGCAAGTGATAGTTGCAGATCGGGTATCAGTCGATAGTGGGCAAACTACAAAGGTTAGGCCCATTCGGATTGAAGATGCCGCCGAGAAGCAATTGAGGAACAAAACAATCGGGATGGTCAAAGTCCGGTGGGATAATTGTGGCCGAGAAAAGCTTACTTCGGAGCGTGAGCAAACCATACAGACAGAATTTTCTGAGTTTTTTTTGTAATTGGTTGTGTAGTAGACCTTGTAATAATCAATAAATATAGACTTTATTGAGTTTTTCAGTTATTCAAATTTCGGGACGAAATTTTCTGCAGGGAGGGGAGGATTGTAATACCCCAAAAACCCAGGTTTGGTTTTCGGGCCAAGTGACACGGCCTAGGACACGGGCGTGTCCCAGGGGGTGTCAAGCAAATACTCGAGATGGTCTCGAGTAAGTTTCAAAGTTGGGTTTCGGGTGTTTTTGGAGTGACACGGCCTGAGACACGGGCGTGTCCCAGGGCGTGTCCTCCTCGGGTTGCTGCAGGTCGCGCGTTCGACGATCGTTGAGCATTGTAATCGACGATCGACGATAAGAGGCGACACGGCCTGTGACACGGGCGTATCACAGGGAGTGTCCTTCTCGATGATCGGCGAGATCATGTCGACGATCGACGAGAATAATCTCGGCGATCGACGAGATTCGTTGAGAGAGGCGACATAGCCAGAGACATGGGCGTGTCTCAGGCCGTGTCAGGTGGTCACGGGCGTATTCAACCCGTGTGGTGAGGCAGTTCTTTTCCGCTTAAGGGCCGCTTAAGGGACACGGCCTGTGACACGGGCGTGTCACAGGGCGTGTCAGAGCCGAAAAAGTTATTTTCTGCAGATCTCGGCCGTTTGTTTCCCTCTTTCCAGATCTGGTGGTCTTCAGTTTTCCCAGCCCCTATAAGACCCCGAACCAGCAAACTTATCCTCACTTTATCATCTTAAGTGAAAGATGGAAGGAGGAAGAAGAAGGAGGAAGGAGAGGGAGATCCAGCTAGTCCATGCTCGGATTCGCGATCGGAGGCCATATTCGGGAAGGCAGAGCTCCAAGCAGTGCTTGCCATGGCTCCCAAAATGTCCTCCAAGGGTAACGAAATCCTCCTTGGATTTGTGAAATCCTTCCTTTTTGCATATGCATGAATCATCTACAAAGGTAGAGTTGAATTCTCTTTAGATGTTGAACTCCATCCCTTGATTCTAGTTGGAGTAGTCCCGGAAGCGAGAAGTACGGGTAGGCATGCTGTGTTAAGCCCATCTGGACAGGTTGGTCCGGATTGGTGATGATTTTATGCATATTAGAGCCAAACTCTGTCCTATTGTGATGCGTGTGATGTTCTTGGTGAACACCTGCAGCTTGGTGCAGCAGGATATTATGTGGATGGGTTGATGCTGTGTGATCTCAGCCCATGTAGCTGTGAGTGCTACTTTTGGGGGGTTGATGCTGTGTGATCTCAACCCTTGTAGTTGTGAATGCTACTTGTTGAGCCGGTGGGGCTGCAACTGTGGAAAAGCCTGTGTGGCGAATGGGCAAGGTGAAGCTGTACCCGTGTCAGTCCTGATCGACGTCTGACATATGTGAGATACGGGCAAGGCTGATCTGTACTCGCATTCTTGTTGTCTAACCGTGGGGTGCTTAAGGCCCTATTAGGATCACAGAATGAGAATCGCTCCGGCTACTTGAGCCATGGAGGATTGGAATGCTCACGAATTGCCGTCATGTCTGAGACCTCTGAACGGTGGTGGGACCCTGGTTTTCCGGTACACCGATAATGTGCCCTAAGAGCACAGAACGTCGGGCCATCGTGCTGACGGTTGTGATGGATGATGACTTGTACGGGCGTACAAGTGTAATGTGCTAAAACATACCCTTTTGATTGTATATAAATGCTATGCAGGGAAGGAATTCCGCTGTCCCGTGCCAGGGACAGGGTCATTATAAATAGTCAGCCAAATGCTGACCGTTTCTTTGTTTGCCACTGCTTGGTGGACCTTTTGCGTGCAGGTCAAGAAGGGCCAAGCAGGGATGAGGGTGGAAGACCCTAAGCTGCTGCTGCTATGTGCTAGCCCTCGAAGGCTATTTGTGTACCTTGTGTAAGAACTTATGTGTGGCAGGCCTGCGTGCCGATGTATGGAAGATACCTTCTTGTATAAAGAGAAACACTTGTAATAGGCCATAAGGCCGCACTTGTGGTTTTATATTATGGCATGTTTGGTTTAGATGTGGACTTCTGTGTTGATGTTTGAGTTCATTCTTGCAACCCTTTAAACTTCCGCTAGAATGCTCTGTGATAGGATGCGTATTTGTTATTACTTAGTAATGTCTCCGCCTGTTTGTAAGACATGGTGTGGGGCCCCGGCCGAACCTTCTACTATGTTGCACGTAACGGGTAGGGGTGTTACATTTCGTCCCATTATTGAGATCATTAATTATGAATTGACACAAAGCATCATACAAATGGTACAACAATATGTACAATATGATGGCTTAAAGATTAGGATCCGAATGCACATATTTCTAATTTCTTAGAAATATAAGATACTTTTAAATTCAACCGGGTGTCTGATGATGCCATCTGACTAAGATTTTTTTCCTTTTACATTATGCACAAAAGCCAAGTAGTGGTTAAATTTTCTACCAAGAGGATCCATCACCACATGGGCTAAAATGACAGAGTATTTACTTATGAAATATCTTCTTCTTGCCAAAACATCTAAATTGTACAATGATATTTCATATTTCTCCCGAGTTGATTCAGAAACATTATATGATACTTTGGAGTGATTTAAGTAATTACTTCATTGTTGCCCTCATAATACAATCCTAGATTAATTGCAAATCCAAACCTACAATAATGGACTTAATAAACAAACTAGGCAAAATATTGATGCAACCGACGGTGGAACACTTAACACCAAAACATTGCCGGCCTCCCAAGAGCTAATAAAAGGTATGGCTATGAATACATTTTAATGGAGTGCACTCCGATCTCACCCAAATAAATAGGTTAGGATGTACGAAATCGATATTGTTTCAAATTTATCTCTCCTGGTTGAGATACAAAAATAGAGGAGATGTATGTTTCCTCTTCAACACCGACCCCGGGAACATACTTCCACTGTGGATGAACATGTTTACTACATGGGTAATCAAAATTGTCCGCCTTTCCCGACCAATAATCCATATAGCAACACATATAATCGGTGTTGGAGGAATCAGTACAACTTTTATTGGATTAATATAGGAAATGTGGTGCAACTCCAAAATCAAATCCTCCCAAATTTCAACCTCTTCATGCTCCAAAACCCCCCTCTATAGAAGTGGTTCTCCCCAAATATACAAAAAGTAATGATGCTAATATCCAGAATCTCAATGGATCCGTCTTAAATTTAGAGAACAAATTTAGGCAACTCGTAAAGATTCTCTCTGATCGCCAACAAGGGACACTAACGAGTAATACAGAGCCCGGCCCAAAGGAGCATGTCAAGGCAATAACGCTATAGAGCAGGAGGGAGGTAACTACTCCTAACAAACTGGTTGAATCATAGGTAATAAATTCTTCACCATCTCCTCTTCCTCAAAATCTAGTTCAAAATAAAATCAAAGAATTTCAACCATCTTTTCTTACCCCACCAAATTAAAGGAAGATCAGAGGGATGAGCATTGTGGTAAATTTTTTGATTTATATAAAGAAATTCTTATAAATATAATATTTTGCGAAGTAATTGCCCAAATGAAGAAGTATGCTAATTACCTCAAGGATCTTTTATCTAATAAAAAGAAACTTAAGGATATTTTTACCGTTCAACTGAATGCAGAATGTTGGGTGGTATTGCTTAATAAATTTCTAAGGAAATTAACTGATCTGAGTAATTTTTTATTCCTTGTCTATTTGGCGATTTATTAGTTAAACATGTTTTGGACGATCTAGGAGCTAGCATAAATTTGATGTCTTATTCTTTTTTTTAAGAAATTATGATTAGGAGAACCTAATCCCACTAGAATAAGCATCCAACTAGTGGATAAGTCTATAAAATACCCCATGGGTATTATTGAGGATGTGCACATCAAGGTGGATAAATTTATCTTTTTGGAAGATTCTATCATCCTTGACAAAAAAAAGGATGGTTATGTACCACTTATTCTTAGTCTCCCCTTCCATTCCTCTCGCACGCCATTATTAATGTTAGTAATGGTAAACTTCTCATTAGAGTTATAAATGATCAAGTTACCTTCACAATTAACTCATCAATGAAAAATATGTTTTTAAATGATGATTCATGTTTCTTTTTGGAGACTTCACATGATGAAGACTCCATTTTATTTTTTTATGTTATTTCCTTGTCTTATTTTAAAGAAATTTAGGATCTCTTAATAATTTCACATAAAAATACTGACAACACGACCACTCGTACACCTTTGTTCAAAATTTAAGAATTGGGTAGTGGCTGTCTTAAAACAGCTTATGAAGAACATCCTATTTTAGATTTAAAACAATTACATAATCATCAAAAAATTTTATTTTTAGAGGAGGATTTTAAACTTCCCATAATTGTGTCGGTATTTTTGTCCGATAATAAGAAATTAAAATTATTGAATGTTTTAATAATTCAGTGCCGTGCAATTGCATGGAAGATTTCTAATATAAATGTGATTATTCCCTCCTTTTGTTTGCATAAAATTATATTGGTAGAAAATTCCAGAAATGTTATTAAACCTTAAGATCGCTTAAATTCTAATATGAAGGAGGTAGTCAAGGTAGAAGTGATTAAATAATTAGAACTAAAAATTATCTATCCAATTTAGCATAGCACATGGGTTAATTTAGTCTAAGAAGTGCCAAAGAAAAAGGAATTACGGTAGTTCCTAATGATAAAAATAAATTTGTTGGATCCCTAGTTTGGATTTGGGCTAGGTTCACTAATCTAGGCTAAGTCAGACCCACATTATATAGCCAGGGTCTAGTCTAGTGTCTTAGGTGTCAGTCAGGTCAATAACTCACTGAGACAAGACCAAGACATCAGAGACTTAGAAGACAGCAGAGAGTGAACAAGGCAGAAATTTTTTTAAGTAAAAAGTCGTTCGACGATCTCTATAGAGAGCTCGACGATCTTCGTTCTGCGCTTGACGATCTCAGAGTTAAATCTCTAAATACTGAGATCGATGATTGTTGAACTCAGGTCGATGATCTCTGATCTACTTTCAGGATTGAGATCGGCGATCAACCATCTCAGTTCGACGATCTTGAAGCCCAGTTTGGAAAGAAGATTTTCAGGTCAATGATCACAGTGCTCAGCTCGACGATAGAGGATGTTTGAGCTCGACGATCTCAGGACCAGATCGATGATTTCTGCCAGATCAACATTTTATTCCCTATAGTTATTGTTTTCCTTATTGACTATTTATTCTTTTGCTTATTTTACTCTGAGTGATTACTGCATATATTCTCTGAATATAGCCGTTCCTTGGCAAGCATTAATTGCTAGTTTTCACAGAGTTATTATACAACCTTTCTCGGGACAGTTAAGGAAATGAGTTAATTCTCTTATAGTTGTTGCACAAGTTCCGTTGCATAACCCCATATTCGCTGGAGGGAACCCAGAGGCACCTATAATGGGGATTGGACTATCTTCGGGCTAGCTTCGGGCTTAAGTCCAAAACTGCTTGCGCCTTGGTAAGCTCCCACCTACGAGCAGGCGGAATCATTTGCGCCCAGCCTCAGCCAAGACCCACTAATGACCAAAGGCGGGAGAGAGGGCATTGAGTCCACTCGACACCAAAGTCCAAACATCAAAGGCGTTAAGTCCACTCAATGCCTTGTTGAGTAAGCTCCACTCACTCAACACAGTGTTCGACAGTAAAGTCATCAAGCCCACTCAACGTCGTGTTAAGTTGAGGCGGGAAGGTTCTTGGCTCAGGGTTCTCGCCGCGGCTCAGGGTTCTCGCCGCGGATCAAGGTTCTCGGCTCAGGGTTCTCACCGAGTGGGGCCCAAGGCCCAGGGTAAATTTACTTAATTGTCCTCAGGTGGAATTACCTACATACCCCTTAGGGGCTGTATTTAGTATTTTATAAATAGCGGGATTTTGCTAATTGCAGGCAAGCCAGGGGTATTTCAGTAATTTCAGGTCAGCAGAAGGCTATAAATAGACCCATAAGGGCTCCTTAGAAAGCAAGCTTTCATTATTCTCAAAATCCCCAAGTTCTTTTTAAGGAGCTCCAATCCCAGCTTTTGCTTTGGAGGGGAAGCTCTTAGAGATCTTTCGGGTGTGAGGTAGGACCTCCCTGCTGAGGCTTTGGGTCAGTTCAAGGTCTCTTACAATCAGTCGAGGGTCGAGGCTTGAGAGAAGTAGGTGCTGGCTGCACCTTGCTTTTTTGAACATTCGTTGTGGTCATTTTTGTCTTCAATAGTTCTGGTGCGGTGAGCGTAGAAGGAAGCCGATACAAGAAAGCCTTGAGTTTGGTCCCCTGACTGGAGGTGATGGTGAAGAGTCTGGTTCAAGAGGTTCCCCCACCCGGGGAGAGGAAGCAACGAAGAAGATGCTGGAGGATTTTAGAAGAGAGGTCCTGCAAACCATAAGCTTGGCCTTCTTGGTGAGGAGTGAGTGGGCGACACCTCAGGTTCCGGTAGAGGTGGTCCTGCTTTTGGGCGAGAATGCCCCTGGACAGCGTCCTGGGAAGGATGTTTCGAAAGAGGTTGGCGAGAGAGACGTGGCAGCGTGGGAACTCTTCCCAGGCCAGCCCCCTACGAAGGAGGTTCAAGTAGAAATGGGCAAGAGGGAGGCGGCAGTGCGAGAACTCTACCCTGGGCACGGTCCCACGGATCGAGCAAGCAAGCCTAGGCTGCGAGATGTGCCCTCTCGGCAGGCAAGTGGCTAGAGCCCTTTCAGCGAGCTCATCATCTCGGCTCCAGTGCCGGAGGGATTCCGGGAGCCCGACATGTCTTACTACTCAGGAAAAGACAACCCTGTACATCACGTGCAGTGGTTTGAAGACATGGTTTCAATAAGGCAGATGATGGATGCCTTCAAGTGCCAGTTGTTTGCCATCACGCTGAAGGAAAAGGCTCGGGACTGGTTTCATCAGTTGCCGGCAAGCTCGATCTACAACTTTGAGGACCTACGTCGAGGGTTCCTGTTGAGGTTCTCGACGTCGAAGAAGTGGAAGAAGGAGGCAGAGTGCCTGTTCGCAGTAAAACAGAAGCAGGATGAGACGTTGGGTCATTACGTTGACTGGTTTTAGGAAGAGATACTCCTAGTCTAGGAGGTCCCAGGGTATGCGTTGATGCTTTCCTTTACCCTGGGGCTGAGACCAGGCTTCTTTAGCATGGAGTTGAAGAGAGTGCCCCCTCTCTTTTAAGGAGCTCATGGAGAGGGCGGCAAAGGAGATAGATTTGGAGAGGGCCAATCCGGCTTTCGCCAAGAATTTGGCCTGGTTGGCGGAAGATGATGCGAAGGAACCAGCAGGAGGAAGGCAGAGGTAGCAGAGGGAGGAAAGGGAGCTGAGAGAAGAGAGGAGAAGGGAAGAACCCTGAGGGTAGGGGCATCACCATGGATGGGGGGCCCGGGAGCCAAACAACCGGTTGGGTTGGAGGCCTTAGGAGGGTCGCCCCCAGGGTCAAGGAGGTGTCTTCCAGGGAAGATACAACCTCCGGGAGCCAAGAAGGTTCGATCAGCCGGTGTGGAGGTAGGGACCGAGGGGTCACTTCCTGCTGCCACAGGAAGCAATGGAGTTGGTAGGGGGAGAGGAGGAAGGAGAGTCCGAGGAGCTGTAAGAAGGGGAGTTGGAGAAGGAAGAGGGGGCAGGGTGGCGTGGCCCTTCTGTGACTTTCACCAGGAGGAAGGTCACACGACGGCCACCTGCCAAGAGTTCTTAGAAATGAGAGAAGCTAGAGGAATGGGGAGGCAGGATCCGTCGGTAAGGATTGTGGAAGTGCAGCAGGGAGAGGGAGAAGATAGGTGTGAGGACAGAGCAGATGTGGGAACCCGAGGATGGATCGGGGTGATCTACGGAGGAGTAGGGATTGAGGCAACTCACAAGGGTAGCCTCCAGACCATGTTCCAAAGTGGGGTCTCCTCGACCTCTCTGGCTCCCCCCCCCCCCGATGAAAAAATCACCTTTTCATCAGCTGACATGCCAGACTTTGAGGATCTGTTCTGCGATGCCCTCATGATTCAGACAGCAGTGAAGAACTTCACGGTCTTTAGGATACTGGTAGATAACGGGAGTTCTGTGAATGTGATCTTTAAGAAGGCTTTCGATGAGATAAAGGTTGAGGGGAAGAGGGTCCTGGCCTCAGATGGACCATTGTTTGGGTTCTCGGGTGAGAGGAAGGAAGTTGAAGGGGGAGTAGGGCTGCATATGAAGTTAAGAGGCGTGTTGCAGAACTACAGGTTCGTGATCGTGTACGCCCCGAGCAGCCACAATGCCATCTTTTGGCATCCCCTCATCAATGCCTTTCGCTGCATCCCTTCCTCATTTCATCAATGTCTCAACTTCAACAATGGAGGGGTGCAGGTCTTGATTAGGGGGGACCCGAAGGTTACGAGGCAGTGCTATGTAATGGCGGTCAACACCGTGTCTTGGATGGCCGAGGCGGAGGAGCTGGAGAGGGAGATGGCAGAGCTGGGAGAGGCTGTCGCAGAATAGGAGGCGAGCCTAGGGGAGGCGGTAAGGGAGAGCGCGGAGGATCAGGGAGAAGTTGAGCAAGAGGCCCGGAGGGGCGTGGAAGTCGAGCAGCAGCAGGAGAGCCTGGAGGAGGCGTTGGAGTTAGAGGAGGATCTAGCAACAATAGTTTAACAGGAGAGTCTGGAGGAGGCGATGGAGGTAGAGGAGGATCTAGTAGTAGGAGTTGAGCAGGAGAGCCTAGAGGAGGCGATGGAGGTAGAGGAGGAGCTAGCAGCAGGAGTTAAGCAGGAGAGCCTGGAGGAGGTGATGGAGATAGAGGAGGAACGAGAAGCAGGAGTTGAGCAGGAGAGGCTGGAGGAGGCAATGGAGGTTGAAGCAGAAAGGGAGGAGGAGTTGGAGCTAGAAGAAGCAAGGGTTGGCTGGGAACAGTCACGGCTGGAGCCGACCGAAGAAGTGGTTGAAATGGAAGTCTTCACCAGCGTGGTACAGGTGCGGAGGGTGCGGACTAGCAGGGGCTTAAGTCCCGAGGACCAGGAGCAGATGAGAGCTTGCATCCAGAGCAATGTCGATATCTTCGCCTAGAGCGCGGCAGACATGCATTGAATTTATGCGGATGTGGCTTGCCATCGCCTGAACCTGGACCACCGGACTCGCCCCATATGCTAGAAGATGAGGACCATCGCCACCAAGCTGAAGGAGCCTATCCGCAAGGAGGTAACGATGCTCCTGGAAGCCGGCTTCATCTCAGAGATCCAGTATCCATGCTGGATCTCCAACGTAGTAATGGTTAAAAAGTGGGCGGGAACTAGCGAATGTGTATCGATTTCTCTTTATTAAATAAATCATGCCCTAAGGATTGCTACCCTCTGCCTCGAATCGATGCGCTTGTTGATTCAGCCGTCGATTTTTCCGTTATGAGTTTTTTGGATGCTTATTTAGGTTACCACCAGATCTGGATGCACCCTCCTGATGGCAAGGACATCTCCTTCATAATTAGGGAGGGGTGCTTCAGCTATAAAATGATGCCCTTTGGGTTGAAAAACGCAGGGGCTACCTACCAACACATGATGGATCGAGTCTTCCAGGGGCAAAGGGGGAGGAACTTGGAGGTCTATATCGATTACCTGATGGTGAAAAGCAAGTGTGTGAACTCGCACCTACGGGATCTAGAAGAGACCTTCGCCACCCTGCGGAGATTCAAGATGAGGCTGAACCTCTTAAAGTGTGTCTTCGGGGCCAGCCACGGGAATTTTCTTGGGAATCTCTTGAACCCAGTAGGGGTAGAGCATAACCCGGATAAGGTGAAGACCATCCAAGATTTGGAATCACCTCGCGATGCCAAGGAGTTCCAGCGCTTGACAAGCAAGTTGGCCGGTCTAAGAAGGTTCCTCTCTAGATCAGGGGACAAGTGTTCATCATTCTTCAAGGTGCTGAGGGGTAACCAAAGGTTTGAGTGGACCGTCGAATATGAAGAGGCCTTCCAAGGTCTGAAGAGACAGCTCTCCCAGGCTCCTCTACTATAAATACCAAAAGAAGGAGAGGACCTGGCCTTGTATCTAGGAGTAGGAGCGGAGGCCGTGAGATCTGTTCTGGTCAGGGAAGAGGGGAAGAAGCAGCTACCCATCTATTACGTGAGCCGGATTTTGAAGAAGGCGGAGCTCCGTTATCCCATCCTGGAAAAGCTGGCATACACCCTGATCATCTCAGAAAGGATACATCAGCCATATTTCCAAGCGCACTCGATTAGGGTGGTGACCGACCATCCTCTTCGCAGGATCTTTGAAGGGGTAGAGCTCTCAGGAAGACTTGCCAAGTGGTCCATCGAACTAAGTGAGCTCCACATCTCTTTCGTTCCAAGGCTCTCCATCAAGGCACAAGAGGTGGCGGATTTTCTGGCAGACTATGTTATTGAAGTCGGGGAAGGGGAGCCGCAGCCGTAGGGAGCGTGGAAGATGATGGTTGATGGGGCCTCGGGGAAACATTCCCTTGGGGGAGGAGTGGTGTTGATAAGCCCTTAGGGAGTCGCTATAGAGCAGGCGATGGCCTACCACTTTCCAGTGACCAACAACCAAGCAGAATATGAGGCTGTGATAGCCGGCCTTCGTTTTGCGAAGGAGCTTGAGATCCCGGACGTGGAGGCTTTTACAGACTAGATGGTGGTAGCATCATAGATACGAGGGGAGTTTGAAGCCCAGGAGCCTACTCTCATAAAGTACCTATCCAAGATAAGGGCGATCATTGGAGGGTTTAGATCATTTTCAATCCAGCATGTCCCTAGGGAGGAGAGTGTAGCCGCTGATCGATTGGCAAAGTTCGGACCTCGGGGGGGAGGGACCCTCACTAAACTATTTCGGCCAGCAATCGAGGAAGGGGATTTGATGGTGGTAGATTGGCGACCCTCGTGGATGGACACCTTGGTGACCTTCCTGACCATGGGTGAGCATCCGAAAGGGACTAAGGACACTAAAAGATTCAGGCATAAGGCAGCCCACTACCTAATGTTGGAAGGGGGGTTGCATCGAAAGATGTTGTCAGGGTTCCTGGCGAGATGAGTAACTGAATAAGAGATCCCGAGGATCCTAGTGGAGGTACAATCCGGCGAGTGCTGCAGCCACTCGGGAGGATGGACGTTTGAAGCAAGAGTTGTAAGGCAGGGGTACTTCTGGAAGACCCTGAGGAAAGATGCAGCGGAATTCACGAAGAGATGCAAAAAATGTCAACTGTACGCCCCCCTCCAAATCTTGCCTGCTCAACGACTTTGGAGCATCACGTCACCATGGCCTTTCGCCATCTGGGGGATTGACTTTGTCGGGCCTTTCCCCCCAGATAGTGGGCAGAGGAGGTTCCTCCTGGTCATGGTCGATTACTTCTCAAAGTGGCTGGAGGTTAAAGCCTTGGCCAAAGTCACCTTGTAAGTTATAAGGAACTTTGTCTGGGGGGAGATCATATGCAGGCACGGACTACCCCAAGCGAAAGTGACGGACAACGGTCCCCAGTTTGCCAGCGAAGAGTTCATCAGCTTCTACGCCCAACTTGGGATAGAACTCAGGTTTGCCTTTATCCACCACCCTCAGAGCAACAGCCAGGTGGAAGCGGCAAATAAAATCATTGTGAACTTACTTAAGAAAAAAGTGGAGAACTTTAGGAGAAATTCGGTGGAGCAGCTCCCCTCAGTCCTGTGGGCCTTATGAACGACCCCGAACACGGCCACCGACGAGACCCCCTTCAAGCTTTCTCATGGATGTGAGGCGGTCCAACCAGTGGAGTTCGAGGTCCGGTCCACGCGGGTCAAGGCCGCGGGCGAAGGAGATGAGACTTAGAGGTTAGAGAATGAGGAGGGGTTTTACCTCTTGCTAGACATGGTGGAGGAACTGTGGGATGTTGCAACCATCAGACAGGAGGACATCAAATGGTGGATGGACAAGTATTTCGATAAGCATATCATGATCAATTAGTTCACCAAAGGAGATCTGGTGTTGAAAAAGGTTGATGCGGCGGGAAGGTCGACTTCTGTGGGCAAGCTCAACCCGAATTGGGAAGGCCCTTATATTGTAAAGGAGGTTCTTGGAACCGAAGGTTACTACCTCCAGGATGTGGAGGGAAGAACCCTGAGCCACACCTAGAGCGCTGATGATTTAAAACACTTCTACCCGTAAGAGGGGGAAGGTGATTGTATTAATCCTTTCGAGTGCTATCATAATATATCCCTTATCTTTGATCCATTGTCTACTCTTTTATCTTAAAGTTAGAATAGGGTTTGAAAACTTCATCGACACCCTGAGCTCGGCTAGGCCCCAGGTACACCCGCTTCGCAGGCTCTCATCTAGATGGCAGGTCTGAAGGCTCTCCTGTGAGGGAGAGGTTTTGTTTTTATAACTTCATTGATGCCCCGAGCTCGGCTCAGCCCCAGGCAGACCTGCTGCGCAGGCTCTCATCTAGCTGGCAGGTCTGAAGGCTTGCCTGTGGGGGAGAGGTTTTGTTTTGAGAACTTCATTGACACCCTGAGATCAGCTCGGCCCCAGGTAGACCCGCTGTGCAGGCTCTCATATAGCTGGTAGGTCCGAAGGCTCGCCTGTGGGGGAGAGGTTTTGTTTTGAGAACTTCATCGACAGCCCGAGCTCGGCTCGGCCCCTGGTAGACCCGCTATGCAGGCTCTCATCTAGCATGCAGGTCTGAAGGCACGCTTGTGGGGGAGAGGTTTTGTTTTGAGAACTTCATCGATACCTCGAGCTCGGCTCGGCCCCAGGTAGACCCGCTACGTAGGCTCTCATCTAGCTGGCAGGTCTGAAGGCTCGCTTGTGGGGGAGAGGTTTTGTTTTGAAAAATTCATCGACACCCCGAGCTCGGCTTGGCCCTAGGTAGACCCGCTGCTCAGGCTCTCAACTAGCTAGAAGGTCCGGAGGCTCGCCTGTGGGGGTGGAGGTTTGGTCCTTGGAAATACTTCCATTTGGATGTTCTGAGCTGGACAAGAGACACACCAAGAAGGCAGAACAAAGTGGTTGAGGATCTCCTCGGCCCAAAAAGGTCTCGGCCAGGAAAGGTCACGGCCAGGAAAGGTTTCGGCCAGGAAAGGTCTCGGCCAGGAAAGGTCTCGCAGAAAGGAATTCCCGGCGGGAAGGCCTTTTGGCGAGGGATCCTTGGCCAGACAGTGGGAAGATCTGGGCAAAAAGTTTCGTCTGTTTGCGCAAGGTAAAGAGGGGCGGTCTTCCCTTAAAAGGCTTACGAACGACGCTCCCGGCAAATGGTTCTCGGCAGAGCGTGGAAACGACGCGTCTAAGCCTTGAGCTCTCGGCAGGTTCCCACCTACTGATCGCTAAGGGAGATTACCCTAGGGGGGCCAAGGGCCTCAGCGGAAGCGCGCCTGAGAAGCATTCGGCTTCAACAGTTTAAAAAGAAAAAAAAGAAAGGGAGAAGAAAATGAGGGAACCAAACATACAAAAACATGCAATATATATTCTCAATGTAATTACAAAATGGGAGCATCTCGCTCATTATAGGAAAAAGAAAAAGGGGGGAGGGAGGACGAGAACCATCAGGGAGAAGCGTTGTATCCACTCGAGCTCCCGCTTGAGCTCTCGCGGGAGCTCTCGCCTGAGCCCTCCCCGGATGTCTCGCCAGCTGCCGTCGGAGATTTTGGGGCATCCGAGGGCGGGGAGTCGGGTGCGCCTGGGGGCTTCGGGATAGGCTTGAAGAGCCAGGGAACGAGCTGGGGAGCAGAAACGATCTTGCCACCCTCGTTCAAACATCCCACGTCTCGCAACATCTCGAGGGTCAGCCTGACCGTCGCTTAAGCGTTGGTTTGCAAGAGCTTGTCGATGTCGTACTCCGAGAAATGTCGGCTCCTCAACCTCTCGTCCAGCGAAGGAGGAGGCGTGACCGCGGCCGCCGCCACCTCCATGCGCTGGAGCTGGTCCCTCAGCATGATGTTCTCGCACCTTATCCCGGCCAGCTCCGCGCGAAGCACCACGCTCTGGGAAGAATCCTACGTAAGGAAGAAGCCGATTAATACAAAAGAGACGACGAGCTATGGATTACATGGGCAAGAGCGAATGTCTTGAAAAGATCTCGCTTACCTCCTCCGCCGGGCGCAATGAAAGCAATCCCATAGCATCCGCCAGCTGTGTCTTCAAAGCCTCCATCTGGGCCACTGCCTAGTACCGCGCCTTAAGCATCTCGCCAAAGTTGCGGTCGATGGTGATACTCCGGCACGCGCACATGTGCGCAAGCTCGAACCTACGCATCTGGGCCTAGGTTGAGTCGAAGGCCAAGAGCCGTATGGATAGCTGATCGTAAAGACCGGCATTCTCCCAGCTATAAAGGTCGTATCCCAGCGCGAAGGCCTCGCCGGTGACCTGGTCGCGCTCTGCCTAGCTAGGGAGAAGGGTCGAGACGGAGACTTGGTTGGCCTCAGGGTCCGACCGCAACAGGCGTCTCCCTTCCGCGTCAAGCCACTTCACGCAGAGACCAAAATTCCTGTGCCCCTTTGGCACCTCCTTGGGCGGGGATCGAGTGGAGGTCTCGGCGGCTACCCCCTCGCCACCAGTACCGCTTGTGGCTGGAAGGTTCTCGGCGGGGGCCCCGACGCTATCCCTGGCAGCATAGGTCATCTCGCTGGCCACCTGCAGGTTCTCTTCGAAGGACCGACCTGGTGCGAGAGGTCATAAGGGCGCAGTTGCCACAGATTTCCCTTTATCGGCAGTGGTGGGCTTTGGTCTTTTCAGCGGCCGGGACAAAAAGACATCGGGCTTTCGCATCCTGGCACTGGCCGAAGGAGGCGGGGTCGGCTCATCCCAACAAGCTTGAGCCGCGAATTTCACGAGAGCCAGCGGATCTTTCGCAACCTGTCCCTCGGCACCCTGAGTCTCAGCAAAGGGTTGGTGTAGAGGAATTTCTCGCTCTCCTACAAAGGCGACAATGCTCAGCGTTAAAGTTTAGAGCGGGAATACCGAGTTAAAGGCGAGACTGCACCTTCGCCAGGAGGGACGGCGGGGAGAGAATCAATGTCTAGCCTAATTAATTGGACGTCGAACTCCTTCGTCCCGAAGAACTCCAAAAGGGCGCTCTCGCGCGACCCCAGGGCGGGCGGCTTGTAAGCGGTGCCTCGTATTGAACAGGCGCGAGAGGAACATTACTGAAGTCGTTGGAAATGAAGACGAACTTCTCGCCCCAATGGTGGTGCTTGTTGGCGAGACCGGTGGTCTTGAGCAGCTTCCCAGAGAAGAAGACCACCCCTCCCTTTGCGCGGAAGGTGAATAGATTATGGAAGATAGGAAAGCTAAACTCAATCCTCTCGGATCGCATGTAGAAGATGAAGGCTACCAGGATGGCGACCAGGTTTGGATTGAGTTAAGCGAGAATGATGCCGTAGTAGCGGAGGGCCTGACGCACCTCGGGCCAGAGGGGAAGGCAGAAGCCCACCTCAAAATGCTCGAGGGGGATGGCAAGCTCTCCTGCTCTCGTGCTATTGACCCGATCATCGTTTCTCGGGTTTCTCACAGAGAAGCCAGCGGGAACGTAACGGGAGACGATTAGCTAGTACTCCTCTATAGTTAGGTGGTAAGAGGGGAATTGGTTCTTTCGAATGGCTTCCTGGCATTTGGAGCGTCCCTGGCCTTCGCACGACATCGTGTTTAGGGAATTGAGTGTGAGGTCTCAAGGAAGGAGGCGAGAGCGAAAATTAGGCGAGAACGAGAGAAGAAGGCGGAAGTAGGGGGAAATTCTCAGCAAAGCGCAAGAACAAGGAGGAAAGCGAGGGGTCCGGGTCGGAGAAATAAATGTGTTTGGTGGACTCCTCTATTTATAGGAAACTGGTAATTATGACTTTTCTAAAAAAGAAAAAAATAAAAATAGCGGCGGTGGTACAGGCGCCATGCCCCAAGTCAACGACGCCTCGGGTTCCAGCCTGGGATGACAGCGACCGGCCGACGGTTCAGTTCACCCGAGTGTCTCGAGACGACCACGTAAAACAGAGGAAAACAAAAGCAGAGATTGCTCTCGCCGGGCGAGAGCTAAATAACAAATAATAATTGAAAGGTTACAAATAAACAGTCCAAAACAAAAAGAAACGGGGTACATCGCGAGAAGGGAAGGCCAAGGGGAGAGAGGTGGCGAGACTTATTTAAGTCAATACAGTTCCCAGCGCCATCATCCTCGCTCCCGCCGTCTTGTCCTCGGGGGTGCCAACGGGTTGTAGTAGGAAGACAAGGTGGTGTATCCTAGGTTGATCCGGCGAGCCTGGTCTCGAATCCGCACGATACACCTCCCGGGGGAAGACTCGGTGGTAGACCCACCCGACCGCTCTATCTCGCCAAAGAAATAATCACGTTCAAGGGCCTCCAGCCTCTGCTCCACCATCTAGCGAAATTCTTTCGCCGCAGTGGCACGGGCCCGCTCCCGCTGCACAAGCTTTGATAGGAGAGCATCCATCTTCTTCCCTCGCCTCTTCACGCTCCCAGCGTCATTCAAGATGTCCTCCATCTCATCAGACGAAGGGAGGGGAGAGCTCTCGCCACCCCCCCTCTCTGTCTTCGTCGTCGTCCATGATTACGGCGAGAGCTGAGTAAAAGCTATGGTAATGTTTCGCATACCTGCAGTATGGCGAGATCCACTGGCCGACGGCAGGTGAGAAGGATCGGGTCTCCCCTCAATCCCATAGAGGAGGTGGAGCGGCTTTCCGTGCCCCGGGCGAAAAGCCTCACGCACAGTTATCATAGCCTGGCCGGAAGCAGGGGGAAGTCATCCTCTCTCACTAGGTGGCTGGCCTCCTTTGGAGCTATGGAGTGGTCGACGGACACCCCTCCCGCCAGTACGACGGGATTAGCCACTTGGCCGAGCGAGTTAGCAGCCATTATTTCATTCTCCTAAGTGGCGAGACCCGGGCTGGCGGAAGCTGATGCTACGGGAAGTCAATTCGATAGAAGGGGAGGCTACAATTGAAAGTTAGGAGTGACAGGGAGAAAAATATATCAGCAGTTTTCGAAGAGGCAGTCGGAGGAGTGGCCTCCGTAACCCGTGGTCGATCCTCGGGAGGGTAAGACAACGAGTCAGGAGGCACCAGCGGGGACCCGGCGTCGTCGTCTCGAGCCTCTTCCTGCCAGAAGTATTCCATCAGGTGCCGACCCTTTCGAGTGATCAGCTCGCGATTTTGATGATCAGCCAGTCAGAGAGACATACCTTCTGTGGAGGGGAAGCATAATCTACACGGTCGGGAGTCAGGGTGGGTGAGTTCCTATTCTCGCGAGAAAGGTCCCGTTGTACCACCTTCGCCTTTTTCTTCCTTCTCTCTCTCTTCTTCTTTAGCGGGGAAGGATTAGTGGCTGGCGACTTTATTGCCAGCCAAGGAGCAACCAAAACACAGTTCGCCAGGGCTCGCGCCTGAGCTGCATTGATACGGTCTTGGAGGTCTTGCGGGAGCGGATTGAAAACACGTTTGGAACGCATTATGAAATCACGCGAATGCTCAGTGTGGAAGCAGCGACTCAGGGGCAGACTTAGGCCATCTATTAGCACATGTATATATAAAGCTATGGGATGGCCCACCAAAAAGATTCTCTTTTTTGAGGTGACACGTTCTCAGCGAATATTTATGGGTTGGACGTGTCTTTTCGAGCGCAGAGCTAGCTCAAAAAGAGCAGGGATTATGTACAACCCCATATTTGCTGGAGGGAACCCAGAGGCACCCACAGTAAGGATTGGACTAGCTTCGGGCTAGCTTCGGGCTTAAGATAAGAACCGCTTGCGCCTTGTTAAGCTCCTGCCTACGAGTAGGCAGGATCATTTGCGCCCAGCCTCAGCCAAGACCCACTGATGACAAAAGGCGGGAAAGAGGGCATTGAGTCCACTCGATGCCAAAGTCCAAGCAGCAAAAGCGTTAAGTCAACTCAACACCGCGTTGAGTAAGCTCCACTTACTCAACTCTGTGTTCGGCAGTAAAGCAATCAAGCCCACTCAATGCCGTGTTAAGTGGAGGCGGGAAGGTTCTCGGCTCAGGGTTCTCGTCGCGGCTCAAGGTTCTCGCCGTGGCTCAAGGTTCTCGGCTCAGGGTTCTCGCCGAGTGGGGCCCAAGGCCCGGGGAAAAATTACTTAATTGTCCTAAGGTAGAATTACCTACATACCCCTAGGGGCTGCATTTAGTATTTTATAAACAGTAGGATTTGGCTATTGGCAGGCCAGCCAGAGGTATTTCAATAATTTTAGGTTAGCAGAAGGTTATAAATAGACCCATAAGGGCTCCTTAGAAAGCAAGCTTTCATTATTCTCAAAATCCCTAAGTGCTTTTTAAGGAGCTCCAAGCCCAGCTTTGGCTTTGGAGGGGAAGCTCTCAGAGATCTTTCGGGTGTGAGGTGGGACCTCCCTGCTTAGGCTTTGGGTCAGTTCTAGGTCCCTTCCAACCAGTCGAGACTTGAGAGAAGTAGGTGTTGGTTGCACCTTGGTTTTTTGAATATTCGTTGAGGTCATTTTTGGCTTCAACATCCGGTGATTCCAGCAGTCAATCAATGTAGACAATTTCAAATTCTGTTTGGAATTATTCAAAGAAAAGGGACTCAGAGAATAAAAGACCCAGAGAATTATTATTCAGTACTTCTTGATGCTGTCGACAGACTTTTGAAAGAAATCACAAGACTACAAGAAAAAGAAGAAGAACAACTCTTAGTTCCAAAAACAAGAGTTCATTCAGGAATCTTGTGGAGACAATCATCTTCAGTCAGTCTCAGCTTTCTAGATTTTAAGTCCTACACCTTGTACAAGGCTTTGATCTCCTGAACCATTCAAATCACAGGACAAGCCTTGACTCCATCAGGATCACTCTCAAGTCTTCTCTCATTTGCTTGAGAAAAGAGAAGATAACTCAACTTTTTTTCCTTTCCCCCTCTGTGTGAAGGGTTTTTACTCTCTTCAAAAGTAATTCCTGGTTGTGAGGTCACATGATCAAAAGACTTCAAGTTGGTTTTTCGGCACCTGATCAAAAGCCAGAAGGGTTGCAATATCTCCCTTGAAATAGATATTATTTGGTGGCAGTCACCTGATCAAAAACCTGAGAGTTATTCCTACCAGGGTGGTAGAAGAGTGGATGTACCCAGATTTGGGGAACCACTATAATTTCTTGTGTCATCTGGTTGCATCTTTTCTTATTGCTCTTGCTAGTTCCTATGATATTTAGAATAGTTCTCTAGTTTTCCTTCTACTTAAATATTTATTGGTATCACCTATTTTTGTACTCTGATAGAATAGTTAAAAACAGCCTAAAGTTTTTAAAACACTATATTCACCCCCCCCTCTAGAGTAGATCTTAATAGTCTTTGGTTGTACAATCTAACACTTGAATCAAGATCCCTGCTTATTCAGATTTTCTTTTCCTTAGCTATTCATTTATCACATGGCACAAAATAAGGATTATGCAAGCAGCAGACCTCCAGTCTATAACTTAAATAAGTTCAGTATCTGGAAGGTAAGAATAAGACTTTACATGAACTCAATTGATGAAGATATTTTTAACTCAATTTCGACAGGTCCCCCTCAACCAACTGAAGCTGCTTCTACATCTACTTACACTCATGCAGTACTACCACCAACTTGGACTGATGCTCAAAAGAAAGAAAAAATTGTAGATGCCAAGGCCATGAACATACTGGCCCAGACTATGTCAGATGACATTTTCCAAAAGGTTGTTGATTGCACATCAGCAAAGGCCATCTAGTATTATTTGAACCAAATGGTGGCAGGTTTAGTGGAAGAAAGAAAAGACAGAAGATCCCTTCTTATTTCTAAGTATGAGAACTTCAGAAAAGAAGATGCTGAATCACTTGAAGAGATGTATGGCAGACTGAGTGCCATCATTAGTGAAATAAGTACATTGGACAAGGACATTTGACTAACAGAGGTCAATGATAAAATATTGATGTGTTTTCCCAGTTCTTGGGACACAAGAATCTTGCCTATCAAAGATGCCAGAAGTATTTCAGAAATTTCCATAGAAACACTTCTGGGAATGCTCAAATCCTTTGAGCACATGACAAAGACTGGGGAGGCCGAGCAGAAGGTCTCTACTCCAGTCAGGAAAGAGCAGAACATTGCTTTTAAGGCTATAGAAGAAACATCAGCCCCTGCTATTAATGAAGAGTTCTTGAGTCTCTTAGCAAAGAGATTCTACAAGTTGGGAAAAAGAGACTTCAGGAAGAAGTCATCCAAACAAGAAGATAAACCCAGGTATTACAAAACACCATCTAAAGAGGTTGTTTTTTTGGTTGCAAGAAACTTGGAGACTACATCTCTGAGTGTCCAGAGAATCAGAAGAAGGAGAAAAGAAAGGACAAGGACTCTAGAAGACAGAAATACAGTAAGCCTTCCTCAAGCAATCATAAGAGGAAAAAGAAAGGCTTTGTAGCAGAAACCTGGAGTGGTACTGTAGAGGATTCCTCATCCTCTAGCTCTAGTGATGAAGATGAGGAGGACGCAAAGGAAAAGGAAGTTTGCCTAATGACAATTGATGCTTCCAGCACTTAGTCAGGAGATGATTCATCAGATGATGAACAACCACTTTCAGAAGTGGATTAGGTACTCTCTTCTTTTGACTTTAATTCTGAATATTTTTTACATGAATTCAAAACTATGTGCATGGACCTAATTAGTTCAGAAAAAGAAATTAAACAACTTAGAGAGCAATTGAATGATCAAAGTAGTTTAGTTGCAGAAAACCATAAATTAAAAGATGAAATTACTCTTGCAAATGAATAGATAATTAAAATGAAAACTGAACTAGCTGAGGCAAGGCAACTTGAAGAATCCCTTAATGGGAGAAGCCTCAAGCTGATGGACATTAAAAGCACTGTTAATGCCAGACTCACTGGCAAACTGGGCTTGGGTGCTTCATAAAGCCAACCCCTACTGGTCCAGAAAAATGCACTAAGGACCCCAGTAAAATTCATCTTTGAAAAAGGTAAAGAACTAATCTACGAGAAACCCTCAATTGCAAATAAGAACAAACCTAACAAACAGAAAAATAGAAAAAGACAAAATCAAAACAAAAATAATGTTTAGTAGTTTTCGTCGAACTCAGATCGACGAAATGTGAACAAATCATCGAACCCAGATCGACAATCTTTGAACAAAAATTTTTACTATAATCAATCGTCTTACTGCGATCGACGACTTCTGTATGGATCATCGAGCAGAGATCGACGAACTTGGGGCACAGAGAATGAATATTATCCTTCTCTAAGCAAAGATCGACAATCTCAACTAATGCTATCAAACTCAGATCGACGATCTCACTTCCAATCGTCGAACCCAGTGAGAATTAATAAAACCTTTAACTGTAACAGAAACCCTAATCAGAAAAGACAAACAATCAATCCTTTCACCCTTTGGGAAATTCCACATAGGAGATACCATCCACTAGGCTATAATCTCAACCAACCATGTCTATTATCTCAAGTTTTTCTTATCAAGAAAATAGAGGACCCAAGGTAACCTGGGTCAAGAATAATTAATCTTTTGATTATTGCAGGTGAAGAACTGTCCACCATACAACCAGCAATGGTATCTGGACAATGGGTGCTCAAAGCACATGACAGGATGGAAGGACAACTTATCCAACTATAAGTCAAAGCTAGGACCTAAGGTTATTTTTGGTGACTCCAACTTTGGCCAGACTAAAGGCTATGGAGAAATCAGGATATGTGCTATCACATTCAGGAAGTTTGCAAATGTAAGTGGATTGAAGCATAACTTGATCTCCATTAGTCAGCTTTGTGATGAAGGATTTCAGGTAACCTTCAATTAGTCCTCTTGCATTATTTCTTCAGCTGACAGCATAGTTATTTTATTTGGTTCTAGAGTAGGTAATTTTTATATTGTTAACTTCAATTCAGCCATAAATTAAATTTGCTTATTTAACCAATCATGTAATCAAAATGAATTATGGCAAAGGAGACTAGGACATGTAAATTTAAAATACATTACTAGGCTATCTAAGGACAACCTTATAAGAGGATTGCCTTCTTACCCCTATAAGAAGGAAAGCATGTGTAGGGCTTGTCAACTAGCAAGCAAACTAAAAATAGTTTCAAATCCATTAATAATAGTGACTCACCTAGGATTTTGTATTTGCTTCACATGGATCTTTTTGGACCCATTATTTTACAAAGCATAGGAGGGAAGTCTTACACCTTAGTTATTGTAGATGATTTTTCCAGGTTCACTTGGGTGTTATTCTTGAAAAATAAGTCAGATAACTTCAAGGTTCTTACAAATTTTCTCAAGTGCATACAGAGTGAGTTCTCTACTCAAGTTGTATTGATCTGAACTGATCATGGTACTGAGTTTGTGTCTCTTCTTATGCAAGAGTTCTGTGAGAAGGAATGTATCAGGCAATGTTTTTATGCTCCTAGAACTCCTCAATTAAATTGGGTAGCTGAAAGGAAAAACAGAACCCTGATTGAAGCTGCAGGTACATTACTTGCTGATGTATACTTGCACCTTTCTTTTTGGGCAGAGGTAGTGAGCACAGCTAACCATGTCCTGAATAGAAGTTTAATACATAAGTTAAAGGCTAAGACCCCCTATGTGCTATTTAAAGGGAAGAAACCTAAAGTAGACTATTTTAGAGTATTTGGTTGTGTTTGTTACATTCATATTAACAACAGAAAATAGACTAAAAAGTTTAAAGCCAAGTCTGAAATGGGATTTTTTCTAGGATATTCCCAAGTAAGCAAGGCTTATAGGGACTATAACAAATCTACCTTGAAAATTGAAGAGTCTGTACATGCATCCTTTGATGAAACTAATATGTTTTATAAGGAGAAGAATACTTCTACCAGTCAGAACTTGCAGGTACCTACTTTGTGTGAGAATTTGGATGCTGTGACACTCTCTCCTAAGGTTGTTACACCATCATCTCCACAAATAGCTGAAGACAGTGATGAAGCTATCAGTGAGCCAACTGATAGTGTCCCAGCAGCTGAAATAATTCCACAAGAGGAATTAGATCCACCAGCTATTGAGCAACCAACTCCTCCTGTTGATTTAGTCACACTTAGAGATCATCCTGTATCTCAAGTGATTGGAGACATATCAGCATGTGTGCAGACAAGACATCAGATCCACCAGGATTTGATGCATGCCTGTTTCATTTCTCAAGTTGAACCTCAATCCATTCAAGGTGCAGAGCAAGATCCCCACTTGATCCTTGTAATGCAAGAGGAGCTCAACCAATTTGAGAGGTGTAGAGTTTGGGAATTGGTCCCAAGACCAGAGAACTACCCAGTAATTGGAACAAAATGGGTGTTCAAAAACAAGATGGATGTACAAGGAGCAATCATAAGGAACAAGGCTAGGCTTGTTGCTCAAGGGTATAGGTAGGAAGAAGGCATTGATTATGATCAGACCTTTGCTCCAGTATCAAGGTTAGAGGTAATCAGGATCTTCTTGGCCTATGCTGCTTCTCAAAAATTTAAAGGCTATCAAATGGATATTAAAAGTGCTTTTCTGACTAAAGAACTGAAAGAAGAATTCTATGTTGAACAACCACCAGGTTTTATCTCTCCAACTCAACCTTCTTTTGTTTATAGGTTGCATAAAGCTCTTTATGGTCTTAAGCAAGCTCCAAGAGCTTGGTATAAGATACTAGCTAGCTTCTTGTTAGAACATAGATTCTCTAGAGGCATAGTAGATAGGACTTTATTTCTTAAGCATCATCATGATAAAATATTGTTAGTACAATTATATGTAGATGATATTATATTTGGTTCTACTGATCCCAAACTATGCAAAAGGTTTTCCAACCTTATTCATTCAAAGTTTGAGATGAGCAGTATGAGTGAGCTCTTCTACTTCCTTGGTATCCAAGTCAAGCAGGAACCTGATGGCATTTTCCTATACCAATCCAAGTATGCTAATGAGCTGATCAAAAGGTTTGGGATGGCTAGTGCCTTAGCTAAGAAAACACCCATGGCTGCCAATGTTGTGATTGATTCTTATGAGCATGGGAAACCTGTTGATCAGAAATTATATAGGGCCATTGTTGGGTCCCTTTTATATCTCACAATAAGTAGGACAGATATAATGTTTGTCATATGTCTTTGTGCTAGGTTCCAGGTAAATCATAAAGAATCCCACCTTATTATTAAAAAGGATTTTGAGATATATAATGAGTTGCCCAAATCTAGGACTCTAGTATCCTGCTAAGTCAGAATTTGAGTTGACTAGATACTCAGATGCTGACTTTGCTGGATGTAGAGTAGACAGGAAAAGTACTTCGGGAATATGCCAGTTCTTGGGTGCTAGGCTTGTCTCTTGGTTTTGTAAAAAGCAAACATCTGTGTCTACATCAACTGCAAAAGTTGAGTACATAGCAGCTGGCAGTTATTGTTCTCAGATATTATGGATACAAAATCAGCTACTAGACTATGGATACAACTTAAATAATTCAACTATATTTTGTGATAGTACTAGTACTATTTTTATAGTACAGAATCTAGTCCATCATTCTAGGACTAAGAATATTGATGTAAGGCATCATTTCATTAGGGAGTCTGTAGACAAAAAGAAAATCAATCTCACCTTCATCCCTACTCATTTGCAAAGCTCAGATATTTTCACCAAACCCTTGGATGAAAGGAAACATCTATTCTTCATGAATCATCTAGGTATGATTAATGGAGATGAGATTATTTGACTTTATGTCTGAGCTTGACAATTTGTTGACAGATCGTCGAACGGAGATCGACGATTTGCTAATGTCTCGTGAAGTTGAATGTCTAACGGAGATCGACGATCACTTCTTAGTGAAACAATTGTCATCAAACAGAGATCGATGATTTTTGGTTCATATAATTTATCGTCGAACTGAGATCGACGATTTATTCCTTCTCTTCATTCTGAGGTTACTGAACTCATTTTTTATTAAAATATTTCGCCAACCTTGGTTTTGAAGTTATTTTAGTTGTTAATATGCTTGGCTAATCCCGTCTCTTCGTTTTCTTAAACCTTATAATCTAGGGTATAGATGAAAATAGTCCCGCGCTTTCCATTTCCCTTCTGCACTTGATCTTTGTTTTCTCTGCAGGAACTCTCTAATGGCAATTCCAGCGGCGATTATGTCCAACATGAAGTTCGATTCAGGTTTTGATATTGATCCGGATTCATTAAAGCATAGTGATCAGATGTTTCAGGACATGTTGAAGCTATTTGATGCACCCAAGTTACAAAAGTTTCTGACAACCAGGATGAAGTTACCAGTATAAGAAATTAAAGAATGGGCTTATACCTCTTCTTCAGGCGGACAGACGATGATAGGAACTATTTCTTGACAGAAGGTACATCTAACCCATGTTGTTCTTACATAATTTTTGAGTTTTATTAATGGAGACGACGATAATGATTTGGATAAAGAGGAATTTGCTGCCATGCTTGCCAAAATGGGTCATGCTGAGGCAAAACCTAGCAAGCTTCTGAAAAAGAACTTGTCTCCTCAATACAAGTTCTTGGAAGATATTGTGTGAAAAGTGCTGCTTGGGAAGCACACTGCCCATGATAATATATTCAGGCACCGGTTTCTTTTGATGAGTGCCTTGGTTAATCAGAAATCAATGAATTGGGCTGAAGTTTTGTTTGAGTTGATCAGGAAGAAAGCAAATAAGAGAGAGGTCTCTCTTAGCAGAATTTTAGGGATTTTTCTCACTGAAAAATTCCCTGAGTTGTTGACATCCCCAACAACATTCATCAATGCTTCCAACAGACTGACCCCAACACTCTTTGGAAAGTTGGAGAGGACTATCTCAAAGCCCTCCAGGGCTCCCTCCACCCACAGGGTTTCCGAAGACACAAGGACTGCTCCAGTCACTCCTCACCCTAGATAAGAAGAGTAAGAGATTCCTCCTTCCCCAGCTAGACCAACTTCCCCTTTGCCACATCAACCAATTCCACCTCAAAGCCCTCCTCCAGGAACTCCTACTCCTTTGTCTCCTCTACCACATTGTCTAGAAGAGATCCCCTCCACAAACATCTCAGTCCAAACCTCACCAACTTTTGATCTTCATTTCTCCTCACCAACTCCTTCACCAACTCATTTACCTTCTCATTAACCCTCACCTCATGTTTCCCCCCATCCAGAACAAGTGTCTATCCCTGAATCAACCACTAAACCTACCATCTCCAACATCTGCACAGCTTGTGGTCATTCCACTTCCTCTCTTCAATCTACATCATCTACTCCATCTTCTCTCATTTCCCTCCTCACCCCTACCATCAAAGCCATTGTAGAGGATTCCATTGCACTTCTACTAGTTTCTTTTAATTCCTTTGTTGCCTCTTTTTCTGGCCCTTCTTCATCTAGGGGCCCGGCAGCAGACATTACTGCTACTAGGCAGGGGGAGATGTCAAGTAAAGAAGTCCCTCCACCTCCAACAGTTACAATAGCAGAGGCAGACAAAGTTTTGGCAGAGGCAAATACAGGTTTGACAGTTGTAGATACAGTTTTGGCAGATACAGAGATTGTAGATATTGATATTCCTGATGCAGAAGTTATTGCATTTTTGGAAGATGACATTGAAATCCCTGAAGAACCCTTGGACATTCTTCATGGATATTATTTCATCTTTCTAGCTTTTGAACTGAATTCAGTTTTAAGCTCTTTTGATCTTTTGTATAGAGATTGTTTCCCCCTGCTGCTTTTCAATCTTGTAAAGATATAGTATGGTATACTGCTCCTGTGAGCAAAGATCTTTTACTTCAGGTTCTTTAGAATTTTGCTGCTCTAGTGCCTGAGCTCTTAGCAACTCCTTAGCTTGAGACTTCTGTAGCTCCTTCTGCAGTTCTAGTGCCTGAGCTGACCAGTATGCCAGAGGTTGAGAGTCAAGATCTCAAGGCCTTCTCTCCTCCAACCTATGCTTGTTCTACTTCTCCAATCCCAGACTTGGATGAAATTATGGCTGCTGATGCAGCTGAAGAACTTTCAGTTATCAAAGAGATTGATGATTTGTATGATAATCCACAAGGCTCATCTGATAATGATTCAGATTCAGATCCATATGTCAGCAAGAAGAAGAAAGTGACAAAGAAAAGAAAAGGTCCAGTGAAGGAAGTGCCTAAGTCTAATCCTCAAGATGACATTCCGTACTTCATCAGGCATAATATTACTCTCACATCAACTACTCCTCACTGGATTAGATTTTCCAAGAATGAGATGAAGGATCAAAAGAAAAGGAGAAAGACTGGCTCCTCTCCTATCAAAGTTTTCAGGAAGGATCCACCTCCTCCTCCTCCTCCTTCAGCGGGTGCTAGTGGAAATGTTGCTTCTAAGACTGCTACCTCCTCCCATCAGCAGACTTCTTATGCTCCTCACTCTCATAGCAGACCATCCAGGTCTTATTCAAGGGGCTATTCAAGAAGGAGAGGTAGACAGACTGATTAGGCTGACAAATAAGATATTTCCGATTCTAGCAGGAGATTTAGAATTCCTGAAAAATTAAGTTAAGTTAGACCTCCTCTAAACCTTCATGACAGTCATTCTCAATATACAACAACAGAAACAAAATTCCAAGAACAATCAATCAAGCACAGGAAGCTTCAAAAGACCTCTCATGACTCTAAAGAAGAAGCATCTCAGTATGAACCTAAGCTTGATCCTAACTTCAGGATGGCTAGGTTTCATGAATTGATTGCTCTCTCTCTCTCAAATAAATAAAGCTGGAAAAGAAGGAACTGATCCTTCTCAATTCTCGACTATGTCTAAGTATAGGGAGACTTAGCTGGAACGATTTGATATTGATAAGAATATCTTTGATGCTAATGCCTATATGCAGGTACATCCTGAGGCAGTTGTTCCCAGAGCAGCTACAATTAAAGTTCTTGGTGAAGCAGATATGAAAATGATATGACAACAAGCAGTAGATCCAAAAAGAAGAATTGAATTTACTAAGCCAGCTTCATACAAGTCTTAGTAACTATTTTCTTTTTGTGTCTATATTTATTATTGTAAATATCTGTTGAACTTTTCTTATATCTCATGACAGATATATTTATTTAGTTTTCTTGTTGTTTTTTTTATTGTTTTTTAGTGACCTCACCCAAATAGGGGGAGATTGTTGGATCCCGAGTTTGGATTTGGGCTAGGTTCACTAATCTAGGCTAAGTCAGACCCACATTGTATAGCCAGGGTCTAGTCTAGTGTCTTAGGTGTCAGTCAAGTAAACAACTCACTGAGACAAGACAAAGACATCAGAGACTTAGAAGATAGCAGAGAGTGAACAAGGCAGAAATTTTTCTAAGTAAAAAGTCATTCGACGATCTATGAAGAGAGCTCGACGATCTTCGTTCTACGCTCGACGATCTCAGAGTTAAATATCTAAATGTTGAGATCGACGATTGCTGAACTCAGGTCGATGATCTCTGATCTACTTTTAGGATTGAGATCGACGATCAACCATCTTAGTTCGGCGATCTTAAAGCCCAGTTTGGAAACAAGATTTTCAAGTCAACGATCATAGGGCTCAGCTCGACGATAGAGGATGTTTGAGCTCGACGATCTTAGGACAAGATAGACGATTTATGCCAGATCAACATTTTATTCCCTGCAGTTATTATTTTCCTTATTAACTATTTATTATTTTGCTTATATGACTCTGAGTGATTAATGCATATATTCTCTGAATATAGATGTTTATTAGCAAGCATTAATTGCTGGTTTTCACAGAGTTATTATACAGCCTTTCTCGAGACAGTTAAGGAAATGAGTTAATTCTCTTATAGCCGTTGCACAAGTCCCCGTTATTCCGACAGTCAATCAATGTGGATGATTTCAAATTAAGTTTGGAATTATTCAAAGAAAAGGGACTCAGAGAATAAAAGACCTAGAGAATTATTATTCAGTACTTCTTAATGTAGTCGACAGACTTTTGAAAGAAATCACAAGGCTGTAAGAAAAAGAAGAAGAAGAACTCTCAGTTCCATAAATAAGAGTTTATTTAGGAAGCTTGTGGAGACAATCATCTTCAATCAGTCTCAGCTTTCTAGATTTCAAGTCCTACACCCTGTATAAGGCTCTGATCTCCTAAACCATTCTAATCACAGGACAAGCCTTGAATCAATTAGGATCACTCTCAAGTCTTGTCTCATTTGCTTGAGAAAAGAGAAGACAACTCAACTTTTTTCCTTTCCCCCTCTGTGTAAAGGGTTTTTACTCCCTTCAAAAGTAATTCCTAATTGTGAGGTCACCTGATCAAAAGACTTCAAGTTGGTTTTCCGGCACCTGATCAAAAGCCAGAAGGGTTGCATTATCTCACTTGAAATAAATATAATTTGGTGGCAGTCACCTAATAAAAAACCTGAGAGTTATTCCTACCAGGGTGGTAGAAGAGTGGATTTCCCAGATTTGGGCAACCACTATAATTTCTTATGTCATCTGGTTGCACCTTTTCTTATTGCTCTTGCTTGTTCCTATGATATTTAGAATAGTTCTCTAGTTTTCCTTCTGCTTAAATATTTATTGGTATCACCTATTTTTGTACTCTGATAGAATAGTTAAAAACAACCTAAAGTTTTTAAAACACTCTATTCACCCCCCCTCTAGAGTAGATCTGAATAACTCCCTCCTTTCAAAATTAATCCCTACTAGGACCATTACTGAATGGAGGATGTGCTTCAATTATAGACAATCAATTGATGCTACCCATAAGGACCACTTTCCTTTGTCATACGTCGATCAAATCCTTGAACGGTTATCTTGGCACTCCTTTTATTATTTTCTTGATGGTGTCTCAGGAAACTTCTAAATCCCAATCATGCCTGAGGACCATGAAAAAACAACCTTCACTTATCATTTTGGCACCTTTGCCTATCAGAGGATGTCATTTGTTATGCCGACAATATTAAAAAGATATATGTTTGCGATCTTTGATGAACTAGTGGAGGATATCATTGAGGTTTTTTTGGACGATGTCGCCATTTATGAAGATTCATTTGATTTATGTTCAGACAACCTTTCCGGTGTTCTCCAAAGATGCGAGGACACAAATTTAGTGTTAAATTTGGGAAAGTGCCATTTTATGGTACGCGAAGGATTATTCTTAGGCCACAAAATTTCAAGTAAATGAATTGAGGTAGACAAAGTTAAAATTGAAATAATAAAAAAACTACCTCCCCTTTCTATTTTTAAGTTCATTCGTAGTTCTTTAGGGTATGCAAACTTGCATCACAGATTTACTAAAGTTTTTTTTCTAAAATTACCAAGTCCTTCACTCATATACTAGAGAAAGATGAACCTTTTATTTTTGATGAAAATTGTTTACAATCTTTTTCTATTATTAAAGACAAGCTCATAAACATGCCAATAACAATAGCTCCCAATTGGGAACTTCTATTTGAGACTATGCGCAATGTTAGTAGTTTTGTAATAGGTGCGGTCTTAGGACAACACATAAATAAGAATTTACATCTTATTTATTATGTGAGCAAAACACTTACCGTCGTATAAGAAAATTACACCACAACTAAGAAGGATATCTTACACATAATTTTTTATTTTGATAAATTTTGTTCCTATATTACTTTTATCTAAGGTAATTATTTTTACTGATCACTCAGTTTTACACTATTTGTTAACAAAAACTAATGCATGCCAAGGTTGATTAAGTGGATATTACTTCTACAAGAATTTGATTTGGAGATCTGATATAAAAGGGAGCAGAAAATTTTGCAGCAAATCATCTCTCTCGGTTAGAGAATCCCAATACTGAAGCACTTATGGAGGAGGACATTGATGATACATTTCCCGAGGAATGCTTCCTCACACTTTATTAAATAATAACTCTCCTCACCCCTTTGTTCAGCGATTTCACAAATTATCTCATTACATGATTCCTCTAAATATATTTTTCATATGATGAAAAGAAGAAAATCTTTTCTAATTTCAAAATATATTTTTGGGAAGATCCTTATCTATTTCGAGTTTGTGAGGACCAAGTAGTGTGCAGATGTGTATCTCATTTGGATGGCAAGCAAATTTTGACACATTACCACAAGGGACCCATCGATGAACATTATAAGGTTAATCAAATAGCGCAAAAAGTACTTGAAGTAGGCTAATTTTGGCCGAGCATCTTTAAATACTCTCACTCTCATGTAAGTCATTGTGAACAATGCAAAGGCTCAAGTAAAATTTCTCGTTGGGATGAAATGCCCCTTAATGCTTTTCTTGAAATTGAAGTTTTTTATTTATGGAGAATCGACTTTGTCGGCTTGCAACCATCTTACTTCGAAAATTATTACATTTTGGTAATGTCGATTATGTTTCTCGGTGGGAGGAATCACAAGCCCTTCCCACCACCAATGCTCTAGACATTTCCTTATTTCTCAAAAAGCTATTTTTACATTTTGGAATACCACGAGCAATCATTAGTGATAGGGGAACACACTTTTGTAACACTCAATTTTCAAAAGTTTTATCTAAATATGCTATTAAAAATAAATTAGCCACCACATATCATCATCAAACTAGTGGCCAGGTAGAAGTAGTAAACAGGGAACTCAAACATATTTTAGAAAAAACTATTCTACTAACCATAAAGATTAGTCAGTAAAATTAGACGATGCACTATGGGCCTATCAAAGATATACAATACAACTATTGGTTGTACACCATATCGATTGTTCCATGGAAAATCATGCCATTTACCGGTTGAACTTGAGCATCGTGCCTTTTGGGCACTTAAATTTTTCAATGCTAATAATAAGTTAGCTTCCGAGCATCGCAAACTCCAACTTAATGAGCTCAATGAGTGGCACTTCTATGCTTAGGAAAATAATTAATTATATAAGTAGTGCACTAAATTATAACATGATAGAAAAATAAAGCACCCAAAACATTTTCAACCGAGTGACCAAGTTATCCTCTATAATTCACATTTAAGACATTTTTCCAGGAAAACTTAATTGGTGATTGTGTGGCCCCTTTATCATCAAAGAAGTTTGTGTTGGAGCCAATGGTCTGCATCTCTTTAGTTTGACAATATAAAATCCCAAGGGTTATTTGATTATACTTATGTTAGGTATAATGTGCAGGTTTACAGGAATGAAGAACGTGCTTTTCAATCTTTGTGAAATACAGCCAGACATTAGCTCTACCACTAGCACTTGCGACTTAGGATTAAAGTGAGCGTGTAATGATGTATCTTCATGACCTACCACCGGGCGCTAGCCCTAATGCCAGGCGCTAGCCATCTCGATAATCGTCAATAAATTGTGTCGAGAAGAAACCGTTAATGTCAGGCGTTAGCCTTACGGTGCCATGATAATTAAAAGTTGTGTGAATATTATTTTTGATATTTTTTATAATTTAATAGACAGCTGGAGGTAGTGCGTGAGAAGACCTAATGTCGGGCGCTAGCTCTACCACCGGCGGTAGCTATTTTTACAGACAAGTATAAAAGCACGAGTTTCTTTTTCTAGAGGCCCGACGACAAAGACATGTAGAAGTATTTCACATATAAGGTTTAGCTACCATCTCTATTTGTGCGAACTAACATGTCCAAGCAAGGAAAATCGATATTTCTCCCTCCCTTTCGTGATCAAAGAACTTCTTGGAGCAAAGTCTCCAATCACCATCAGCGGTTGATCGAGTGCACAAAGAATGACATTTAGAAGCCTCGATCGCACACCATTCTTCTTATTTTGAGGGAGAAATAATTTTAAACTCTTTTATTCTTATTTGTTTTTTCATTTTTCTATTAAGTATGAGTTTGTGAGAAATTGGCATGGGAGGCTGTCGGATTTCTGGGAGGAATCTATAGGAAATTGGCCCGAGAGCACGTCTATATCTAGGAGATCTTGCAGGCTCAAAGACCCTTCCTAGGAGGATGGTGAGGAGCTGGCTTGTCAATCATCTTAAGAAGAAGAGGGAGAGCCAACCAGTCCTGGGAGGTTTAGTATAGAAACCAAAATATTGTTTGATTCATCGCCTCCAATCTCCGACATCATGTAGATCTAGTTTGTTATAATAAACCATTATTTAATTTTGAATAAAATTATATTTCTTTTATTTCATCTCAAATTCGTTGTTAAATGTTGCTAGGGCATTAAAGGTTGTGTGAGATATTTGAAACCAAAGTTTTATAAAGAAAAGTGGCTTTGTGACCTACCTCCACGCGGTAGTGTTCTACCGCCTCGCGGTAGCTTCTAGAATAGGTTTTCTTTTGTGAGATTACTTTTTTAATTTTAAATTTTCTGAAAATCCATATCCCCCTTGCTCTAAGGTTGGCCACAAGATCCAACAAGTGCCATCATAGCCAAGTTATTCCAAAAACGGTTTCACCACTAGGAATAATGGCCAACCTCAATCTTGAATCTACTAGCAGGGATCAAAATTTGTATACAAAAAATTCGTTAACCGCCTCTATTTATGTGTGAACTATAATAAGTTGAGAACACTATTGAGAAAATTTCTTATATTATTAGATGTAGAAGTTTAGAACAATACTTGTATCAAGCCCCCAAATAATTTAAATAAACATGAATGTTATTTAAATGCCAAAGTTATGAATAGTCTGTTTTGTGGGCTTGGTCAAGAAATTTTCTAACTCATCTATAGGCTTCCTACTACTGATGATATATGAAAATCTCTTGAGATTACTTACAATTCTCCTTCTACAGATAATGAATCTGAGAGATTCCTTTTGGATCTAAGCTAAGAATCAAATAAAGACTTACTCTTGGTGGAATACATGACAACCACATCAAGCAAATGGGAAGATGAAAAAATATCTTTGGAAGAAGAAAGCCAAGGGGAAGATGACAAAGGAAACTTGTGTTCAAATCATACCTCGTCCAAGAGTGTTGTAAGAAAATAAAATTCACATCTTGTTTGTAATTTAATTTCTACATTGCATGTGCTAGATGATGCTAACTGTAGAATTAAGAAATTGAAAAATATTAATTTAGAAATGCATTTATAGAATTAAAATTTAAAAGCACAATTCAATGTAGAACTAAAGCTTGATGTATCCCATTCTTTCTCTAGCTCTGTAGTTGAAAATATTATACCTTATTTTCATTGCAAAGAATTAAAAGAAAAATTCAAGGTGATTGACAAAGAGCTGAATATTTCTAAAAAGCATAGTAAAATGTCGATTGAAGAAAATAGTGCCTTAACTCATAAACTAAAATCATTAAAATAATTTGTGCAAAAAATTTCAAATAATAAAAAATCTTTTATGTCTAGTTTATCTACGAAGATCTATAAGGTATCTACTAGTGTTTCAAATTTCATAAGATATACACCTATTAGAATACCTAATTTGCAGTTAACTTCTCCCAATATTAAAGTAAATGTCAACAAATTTCCTATTAATAATAACTTCAAAAATCACTATCATTATAAGCCTCAACTTAATAATTGTAGGGTATTGTATCCACAATAACCTAGATTTGTATGAAGTCACCCTTAAACTAAGATGAATTAAGTTGTATTTGATGTCTTGTTTTAGTTATGTGTTTGCAGGATTTAATTACTAAGTATAGACCAATGTCAGTCTACAATGATTCACCAAACAAGGACCATACAATGTAATCCCTCATTGTGTGATACTTGGTGTTGACTCATGTGTAGCCTCTCTATTGGGATAAACTTCATTTTCAAGTACCAAACTTATAGGAGAAAGACTGGTTGTTGATTTCATTGAAGAAAGAATATTTTCAGAAGCAGAATTTTTCTAAGTGTTTTACTCGAGTAATAACCTTAGTACTCGAGAAGAGTTATAATCAGTTCTCGAGTAAGCTTAGTCAAGCACTCGAATAACTGAAGTATTTCTCGATAAGTTGTGAAGTTGGTTCTCGAGAAGCTGCTTAGTACTCGAGTACATCTCTGCTTTCTCTCAAGTAATAAGTTTAGTCCAGCTAAAAATTCAGCTAAGTAAGATTCTCGAGAAGTTAAATTCAGTACTCGAGAAGCTAAGGCTATCCCTCGAGAAGTCTATGGCTTAAAACGTTTAGAGAGTTTTGTCTCGAGTAGCAAAAATATCTCTCGGGAAAAATAAGTTAAGTTCTCGAGAAAGACTTGTTGTACTCTAGAAGAAGTGATTTAGTTCTCGAGTAAAGTCTAAGTCAAAAAGCGTCGAGAAAGAGACTTGACACAACGCCTTCTGACAATCTTCACTCGAGTAAAGTCTTAGTCAAAAAGCATCGAGAGAGAGACTTGGCTCAACGCCTTCTGACAATCTTCACTCGAGTAGTCCTATCTGTTATCGAGAAGTTATCTACTTGTTCTCGAGTAATCTAATCTAGTTCTCGAGTAAAGTATGTTATGTCTCGACAAGCAGAACCTGAAATTTCCTTAAGTACTTCTTTTTGAGAATCTTGTAGTTGATTTCTCGAGAACCAGACATTGTTCTCGAATAGTCTTATCTTCACTCGAGAACTGAAGTTCGATTTTTTTGAAATTTCGTTAAGTCTGACGGGACAAGTTCTCAATTTAATCTCCTTGACTATTGGTCCACGTGCAATGTCATTTTTGATTATGACCATTAGTCTATTCCCATAAAAGGTCTAATCATATTCACTAAAACTAATAGAAAAATAAGTATTCTGAATCGTTTTTATTAATTCTAAATCGGGAAGAACCGCGTTGCTACTCATCGTCTTTATCGCCTCTGATCTTCTCGATCCAAAAGATTAAAACAAGAAGAATCAACAGATCAAGAAATTTCGACCTCTTCAAATCTCTTTCTTGATCTTAGTGATTCTAAGTTCTCAGATCCAAGCATTCTAGGATTTCTTCCTCGACTTTTCTGAAAGGGCTTTTCAATTTTTCAAGAAGGAAGAAGCTGAGATTCTACTAGATCTGTGAAGATAAGTTTGTATATTTATTTGTAAATCATTTTATTCTTATTTGAGATTTTGTTTTCGAGTTTGTAGGATTTTTTTCTTTCGAGTATAGATCCCTTTTTGTGGATCGAGTTGTAGGGGCATTTCTCCGAGTTGTAGGATTGGTTTTTAATCCGAGGAAATAGTGAAGTAGCCAAGTCTAGCGTGTTGCTAGATTGTTGAGGTGGAGAGTGGACGTACCCAAGATTGGGGAACCACTATATATCTGGTGTACTATGTGTTGTGTGTACTTGTTTTATGTGCTTTGCTCGCTCAAATTTTTATTCCGCAAAAAGACACAGACCTCACCTATTCACCCCCCCTCTAGGTTATTTAGGTACACAACTAAAAACATCCATTGGTATCAGAGGAAGGTTGTTCATCAAAAAGGTGAACACCTTGAACAGATCTTCTCCTAGTTGTCTTTAGAGGATTCAAGCATGGACAGAGTTAAGGATTTTGCAAAGCTTCCTCTGTGCACAAAGAACAATTTTGCTATGTGGAAAGAAAGAATAAAGTTCTTCATGGAAGCGGTAGATCCTAGAATTTTTCATGATAGTGGAAGAAGGACCTTATGTTCCTATGACCACCTACACTATTGACTCAACAAAGCAAGTTCCTAAGAAATCGATGGATCTTGATAAGGATAAGATTGCACTTGTCTCGTTAGATAAGAAAGCAAAAAATATCATCGCTAGTGTAGTCGATGATTCTATGCTACAGAATTTAATTCACTCCAATCTGCTAAGTAAATGTGGCAGTCTCTTATCATCTTGATGGAAGGCACTGAAGAAGTTAGGGATGAGAGAAGATCCCTTCTAAATAAGAAATATAAAGCATTTAGACAAGGTCTCAAGGAATCCATTGTAGATAACTTCGAGAATTTCTTCAAGTTTGTCAATGGCCTAAGAGTTTATGGCCGGGTCTTCACAAATGGGGAACTGAATGATACGTTCCTGAGATCCCTTACTAAGGAGTGGGATAACAAGGTTTGTGCTATCCGTGAATTTGGAAAGCTAGCAGAGTCAGACCCTCAAAATCTCTTCGGAAATCTTATGTCATATGAGCTACAAATAAATTCAAGAAAAGCTGAAGAAGAGAAGAACATGTCTTCATCCAAGGAGGAGTCAGTCTCTCTAAAGACAGACACCTCAAAGAAGTCTAAGGCTGCTTCTCCTACCCCGGCACAAGAAGAAAGTGAAGAAGAATCTTCAGAGCCAAATATCTCAGGCTCAGAATTATCTGAAGGAGAGTTTTCTCTTCTCTCAAGGCAGTTCAAGAAATTCTTGAACAAGAAGAAGCAATGGAAAGGCAAGGATGCCTCATTCAAAAGATCAAGTCACGATGGTGATCGTCATAAGAAGGGCTCAAGTAGCCAAGACAGGTATCACCCTAAGCAGAACATACATTTTTCTACTGACATTGTTTGTTATTGCCATAATAAGCCATGACACGTTATAGTTGACTACCCTCACAAGAAGGAGGGTGGAAGAAGAGAGGAAAAGAAAACTTCTTATAATAAGAATAAGACCGAAAGAAGCTTGATAGCCAAGAAGGGCAAGACCCTTAGTGACACAGACTCATCTAAGTCTAGTGATGAGGAGGAAGCTTACTTTGGGCTCATGCCACAGACAGATGAAGAAGAAGAACCCCAATTCACTAGGAAGGTAAATTCTAATACCGCTCTTTCTAAATCTGATGATTTTGAACATGATCATGAGGAATGTTCCTCTGACGAGGAGTCTAAACTCATGTCTCAGTATAAAGAGCTTATCAAAGCCTACGATAAATTTCATAGAGTTGTAAGAGCTCAAGCCAAGGAGATTAAATCTCTTAAAGCTGAAGATAGTAATCTGAGAGAGGAAATTGTAATGATGGACTCACTCAGGAAAGACTTCCATAATGCAATGGAAGAATATAATAAGGCTCTCGAGCACTTAGATCTGAAGGAGAAATTCATCAAGTAATTGGAAGAACAACTTGTAGCTGAAAAGAAACTTGTTGAAAGTTTCTCCAAGCCTAAGACAGTTCTTTCGCTTGTTGCTGAATTCTCTGCTCAGGACAAAGGTGTTGGCTTAGGCCATGTTGCATACCCTAGTAAATCCTCTAGGACAAACAAGGCCAAAAAGAGAAATAAGGCCACTAAGAAAGCTCTAGTCAAGGAGAAGGGGAAAGCTCCTCAAGAACAAAGTTCATTCCTAAAGGTTATCTTTCCAATGAACGAGTTTGATCTTCACTTGTCATATGGTCACTTTGCTAGGCCTACTCATGTAGAGCCAAAGTCTGGGTACTAAGGATGGACTCGTCCTCAGAACTTTGGCGAGAGTGTCTTCAAGGAATCTTATGAGGAGATCACCCTTCAGAGCTACGGACCTTATAATCATGGTCATAACATCAGGAAAGCACAAAAGCTAAAACCATTGTAGAAAAGCCTACTAAAATGAAGAAGTCATGTGAATGTAATTACCATGAAACTTCTACTTCAAATTCTACCGCCCCTGCTAGACCACAATCTCAAAAGGTCGAGCGGGAGATCATTAGGCAAAGATACAACAGATTTGACTGTTAGTGTTGTGGCAAGGTTGGTCACTTCACCATAGATTGCTAGTTTAATCCCAGAAATTATGTAACTCCTTGAGTTAATAATGTGAGGAAGACCACTCACAATGTTAACACTCGTAGGAGGAGTGTGCTAACTAGAGACCAAGGACCCTTAAAAGTTTGGGTTCCTAAGGCAACTTGATTTTATTTTTGAAGGAATGTCCAAAGGCCACCAAAAATTGCATCTGGTATTTGTACAATGGATGTTCTCGGCGTATGACCGGGACTAGAATCCATCTCCAAGATTACTCTCCAGTCATGAACGGACCAAAGGTCATCTTTGGAGGTTCTGAAAGAGGAATTATAAAAGTATACGGTATGATTACCAATGGTAGTGTATCCTTTTCCTATGTGGCTTATGTTGAAGGATTGGAACATAATATCATAAGCATAAGCCAACTATGCAATAAAGGATACATTGTAGAATTTCATGCAAATAAGTGTTTGATAAAATCGGTTGATAATTTAGAAATGATTTTATCAGGTACTCGTAGTAGGAATATCTTTTATTTAAATTTTATTTGCATAGACTCTTCTACACCAATGTGCTTTTTGGCAAAATATAGTGCATCTCTTGGTGACCAATGGCACAAGAGATTAACACATATAAATTTCAAAACTATTAATAAATTATTTTCTCTTAATTTAGTACGTGATGCCCGAAATGACAAGTGCGTTAAAGATAGACCTTATCACGCATGTGTAAAAGGCAAGCAAACAAGGACTATGTTTTAAAGCATTATTGGCAAAGATTCTAATAGGTGTTTACACCTAGTTCATATGGTCTTGTTCGGTCCACTACAAATTAGAAGTTTGGGAGGTAAGGATTATACATTGGTTATTGGTTATGATTACTCTCGCTTTGTGTGGGTGTTATTTCTAAAACACAAGTCAGATACCTTTGTTATCTTTACGAATTTTGTCAAGCAAGTCCAAAATGAATACAGCTGCTCCATTGTCAAAATCAAAATTTATAATGGAACAGAGTTCAAGTCTGGGGCCATGATAGAATTTTGTGAAAGTCTTAGTATCTTTCATGAGTTTTCCTCTCCTCATACTCCTCAATAGAATGGAGTTATTGAGAGAAAGAATAGAACACTCATAGAGGCTTGTAGGACCATGTTGAGTGATTCCTCACTACCAGAATATTTGGGGGTTGAAGCCGTCAACAATGCATGCCAAGTGGAAAATCGAGCACTCATAAACAAAAACAAAAATAAGACACCTTACAAACTACTAAATGGCAGGAAACCGACCATTTCTTACTTTAGAATCTTTGATAGTAAATGCTTCGTCCTTAATAATGGTAAGTATCACATCACTCAATTTAGTGAAAAGAGCTTTGAAGGTATTTTCATAGGATATAGTAGCCATAGTAAGGCATATAGGATTTTCAATAAGAAAACCCTGGTTGTAGAAGAATCTATTCGTATTGTATTTGATGAGACGAGCTTGCTACAAAGCAGTTCTTCTAGTGTGTTCATTGAAGATACAGGTTCACAACTGATGGAATTAAGCTTGGATGTACAAGTTAAGGAAAAAGATCAAGAGTTCATCACGATCACCATTCCAACCCCTATTGGAGAAGATGATCACCATGATGAAGACATCATCAAAGTTAATGAAGTCACTCAAGGGATAGAACAAGATCTAGATGCAAGGAACCTAGAGCTCAGACACTTGAAGGATCATCCAGTTGACCAAATCATCGAAGATCCCCGGGATGGTGTCAGAACTCATAGAGGTACAACTAATGAAAATTTATATTTGAGCTTTCTCTCACAGGTTGAACCAAAGAAGTTTGAGGAAGCAAACTCAGACGCATCTTGGATAATGGCAATGGAAGAAAAATTGAACCAATTCAAGCGTTGCCAAGTCTGGAAGCTTGTTCCAAGACCCAAAGGTAAGAACATCATCAGAACTAAGTGGGGATACAGGAACAAGATGGATGAAGATGGTACAATCATAAAGAACAAGGTCAGACTTATCGCCAAAGGATACCGACAAGAAGAAGGAATCGAATTTGACCAGACCTATTCTCTAGTGGCAAGACTATAGGCAATAAGGTTATTCCTAGCCTATGATGCACTTAAGGTCTTCACTGTCTATCAGATGGACGTGAAGTCGGCCTTCCTTAATGGTGACATAAAGGAAGAAGTATATGTAGTACAACCCCCAGGTTTTGTTGATTCTAACTTTCATGATCATGTTTATCTATTATCTAAAGTTTTATATGGTTTGAAACATGCTCCTCGAGCTTGGTATGAGATGATATCTAGCTTTCTTCTTGAGAACAAGTTCACAAGGGGTGAGATAGAATTGACATTATTTCTTAGGGAAATAAAAGGCAAGATTTTGCTAGTGCAAATCTATGTCGATGATATTATTTTTGTCTCTACTGACGATAACCTCTGCAAGAAGTTTTCAAAACTAATGCAAGGAAAGTTTGAAATGAGCAGTATGGGAGAGCTGAAGTATTTCTTAGGACTTTAGTTGAAATAATCTGAAGATGGAATTATCATCTCTCAGATGAAGTTCACCAAGGAGTTAATAAAGAAATTCAGAATGGAGAGCGCAACCTCTATGAGAACTTCATTGGGTTTAGATAAGTCACTGGACAAGGATGAGAAAGGAAAAACTTTTGATGAAACCAAGTACAGAAGCATAATTGGATCCTTGCTCAATCTTACTACGAGTAGACCAGACATAACGTTTTCAACATATGTATGTACTAGATTTCAAGTGAATTGTAAGGAATCTCACTACGCTACTGCAAAGCAGATTTTGAGATACCTTAAAGGTACACCAAATCTTGGCTTATGGTACCCACGACGTAATGATAGCGAACTAATTGGTTTCTCAGATGCATATTTTGCAGGAAGTAAAGATGACAGGAAGAGCACTTCCGGGACTTGTCAATTCCTAGGAAGAAGGCTCATCTTCTGGAGTAGTAAGAAGCAGAACTGTGTCGTAATTTCAGCAGTCGAGTCAGAGTATATCTCTGCAGGCAGTTATTGTGCACAATTGCTACGGATAAAGAACCAATTTGAAGATTACAACATGATGTTCCAAAATATTCCAATATTTTGCGGCTCTTCAAGTGCAATTGTAATCGCCAATAACCCAGTCTCTCACACCAGGACAAAGCACATAGAGCTGAGGTATCACTTCATTCGGGAGCATGTGGAGCATGGATATATCAACCTCTAGTGTGTCCTAACTGATAGACAGGTTGCAGAAATTTTCACAAAGGCGTTGTACGAGGCCAAGTTCTTATTCTTCAAGACAGAACTTGGCATGCTAAACAAAGAAGATTGAAGAAGGGAACATCACAACATAGCTCAAGGATCAAGAAAAACTTCAAAAATTCAGAATTTATTAAGTTTGGACTTCATTTCACAAGTAAGACCACTACTACTCAAGTACTAAATTGAACCACTCGAGAGACAAGTATGCCTCTCGAGAAAAAATTATTGAGTAATAAGACGCTTCTCGAGAACTTCAAATTACTACTCGAGTACTATAGTCTCTTCACTCGAGTAATGACTGTCCACTCGAGAAACCTGAAGAAAATTTTCGTCTTCAACTTCAAATCTTTATATTCGCACCCAGATGTTTATGCCGCCTTATTTTCAGGTATGTCACTTTATTTAATTCCTTAATAATCATAAATTATGACTTATATAAATAGAAAATTCCGAAATTTCCTTATTACTCGATCTCAAAACCCTTTCTCAAAAAGAAAGAAGAAAACCGTTCGTCTTTAGCCGCCATCGCAGAGCTTGCCGCCGAATCTCTTCCCGCAGTCAAGTTTCGTCTTCTCTAGATCAATGTCTCCAACCTCCAAGATAGGGATTGGAAGTGAACTTGTCTCGATAGGAATTGCAGAGATTTCTGAAGACTTTCAGAATCTTCTTCTTCTTTTGGAAATCGCCGGTTTGTCCTTTGTTTTAGAACAACCATGAAAAATCCTTTTTCCAGAAGAATGCAAAGGTGAGGAACAATGGAAAGATTCTCAAGACAAGAGTTCAAGGTATTAAGATTAAGCTTTCCAAGACAGTTGTTTCTAAGCTGCTTCGACTACTAGTGATTGAAGAAGAAGATGGCATAACTGCCAAGGACTATGACAGAGCCTATTATTTCTGTGGAATTTCTGTTATTATAAACAACATTCGTCGACCTGACCTAAATGTAGAGGGAAAACTTTTGGTTGATATTCTTGGCAAAGTACTTCTGTGCAAGACAACTTCTATAAGCTTCATCACTTCCAATTTCTTTTATATGATGACAGCCATTATATGTAGGAAGAAATTTTAGTTTGGGATAATGATTTTTGATAAGATAAGAAAAAGCATCAAGGCACCTAACTATGTAAGGATTATTTCCCTTCTTCTGCATGAGTTTAACCCATAGGTTTTTAACTTATCCAAAGGTACAACCCTTCATCACTTGAAGAAAATCTTTGTTTCTTCCATACAAAGATGGGAACTTAAACTAAAGAATCCTGCCCAAGATGCCAAGGATCATGACCATCCAGAAATTGAGGCAGGACTTCATCTCCTCCTCTAACTCAAGTAGCTGGCACATCTGGTGCAGCTGTTAGGGGGAGACTGCTCCTTCAATTCAAGAGGAAAGAGTCTCTACCCCTCCTCCTGCTGCTGCACTTCATCCTGCCACCCATGAAGAGGCACTCTCAGATGCCTAGGTATAAGAGAACATTCTTTCTATAGAGGAAGACATAAACAAAATGATAGAAGAATTGTCTTCAAAAGAGACTCTTCCTCCCTTCCAACCAGAGAAATCTCCATCTCCATCTCCAGAACCATCACCCTCTCATCATCACTCTGAACCAAAATCCCCTATTCACCAGTCACCTGCTGCTGATATAGAAGAAGAAGAACCATTTTTGATATCTGATGAGAAAGCAGTCTCCCCAAAACCAGCTAAAGCTCCTCTCAAGAGCTTTGATTTTTCTCTTCCCACCACTCTTGGTGAGGAAGGTGATACTTTGATTCAAACTATAAGAGCCAAGTGCTCTGTTATAATTGAAGAAATTATTCCATGGACTGCTCCTCCTCCTACACTTCCTCAAGCTGAAACTCCGTCTCCTTTTCCTGCTATTATTGATATATTGGGTAAGATAGAATTGATGCTCTCATAATAGAGAAAGTACTTTGATGATTCTCTCAAGGCTGTCACTGAAAAAGTTACTGCTCTAGAAAAAGAGATGAGCAGAAGATTTGCAGAAATCCAACATAATACTGATGAGCTGAAACACCTTTTCTAAATAGGTGGAAAGCTCTGGACCACACCATAACCAGCATTGGTCAGGTGATGGACCAGTCAGTAACTCTTACAAATAATCAAATCCAGTTAGAAAAGAAAGCCCAAGAACTTAACTTCAAAACTTGTGAAGAAGTTGGTACTTTCAAAGAGACTGCTATAGAAACCCTATCTGTAGAAGTCAGAAAAGGGGAGAGTTTAGTAAAAGAATACTTAGAGAAATCAGATGCAAACATGAATACTCTCTGGGAAGAAAAGTTAAAGGAAATTCATGCTGATGTCCAAAATCAAATAGATGGTGTAAAGTTTCATACTTATGACATAGCTGTGTGGATGCATAATCAAATATTCCCTGATTTTCAAGCTGATACAAATGTGATTCTTCATTATCTGAACCCTCTTGCTTAGAATCCTCCAGTTCCACAACCAACCATTTCTCCAAGACCGGAAGGCTTAGAAGCACCACCTCCAGATACTTATGCTCAGGTTTAGGAAACTAATTAGGTAGATATACTTTATCAAGCACCTCCTGAATTTCATATTCTTAAGAAAAGAAAGTATGGTGATGGAGCATCTGCAAGTAAGTCCATCCCTAATCTATAAGATGAAAGAAGGACACAAGAATTTGCTGAGATTTGGAGCCCTACTTCCAAAGCATTAATCCTTGATACTCTAAAATTAGTTATGGACTATAATGAGAATAAATATGATCATTATAGCTCCCATGAGTGGGACTTGTATGAGAAATCTATTACTAAGAGAAGAATTTATGATAGAGAGTATGGAAGGAAAAATCCAAATGCTCCTCCTAGACCACCAAAGTATTATCCTAAACCCTTCAGCTATCAAAGAAGACAACAAGAGAAGAAAGACAACAACAACAACAACAATAGAGCAAGGATTGAAAAATTATCTAGATTGTGTTTTGAGATTGTGTAGAAATGGATTTCATGGACTATTCTATATAAATATAAATCTTTAATTTGGATGATCTAATTGTCTCTTAATTATTAGCATTTTTATTCTCATTATCACTATGCTATATAGTAATTTTATTTGTTTATCTTAATGTAATTCACCTTAGTGTAGAGGGTTCTGACTTCTACAAATAGGGGGAGATTTTTGTGTATTGTATCCATAATAACCTAGATTTGTATGAAGTCATCCTTAAACTAAGATGAATTAAGTTGTATTTGATGTCTTGTTTGAGTTATGTGTTTGCAGGATTTAATTGCCAAGTATAGACCAATGTCAGTCTACAATGAGTCACAAAACACAAGACCTTACAATGTAATTCCTCATTGTGTGATCCATGGTGTTGACTCATGTGTAGCCTCTCAGTTGGGATACACTTCATTTTCAAGAACTAAACTTGTAGGAGAAAGACTTATTGCTGATTTCATTAAAGAAAGAATATTTTTAGAAGCAAAAATTTTCTAAGTGTTTTACTCGAGTAATAACCTTAATACTCGAGTAGAGTTATAATTAGTTATCAAGTAAGCAGAGTCAAGCACTCGAATAACTGAAGTATTTCTTGAGAATTTGTGAAGTTAGTAATCAAGAAGCTTCTTAGTACTCGAGTACATCTCTGTTTGCTCTTGAGTAATCAGTTTAGTCCAGCTCAAAATTCTGCTAAGTAAGATTCTCAAGAAGTTAAGTTCAGTACTCGAGAAGCTAAGGCTAGCACTCGAGATATCTAAGGCTTAAAGCATTGAGAGCGCTTTGTCTCGAGTAGCAAAAATATCTCTTGGGAAAACTAAGTTAAGTTCTCGAGAAAGACTTATTGTACTCAAGAATAAGTGATTTAGTTCTCGAGTAATGTCTAAGTGAAAAAGCATCGAGAGAGTGACTTGACTCAATGCCTTCTAGCAATCTTCACTCGAGTAAAGTCTAAGTCAAAAAGCATCGAGAGAGAGACTTGACTCAATGCCTTCTAGCAATCTTCACTCGAGTAGTCCTATTTGTTCTCGAGAAGTTATCTACTAGTTCTCGAGTAATATAAGCTAGTTCTCGAGTAAAGTACGTTATGTCTCGACAATCTAGACCAGAAATTTCTTTAAGTACTTCTTATCGAGAATCTTGTAGTTGCTTTCTCGAGAACCAGACATTGTTCTCGAGTAGTCCTATCTTCACTCGAGAACTGAAGTTCAATTTTTCCGAAATTTTGTTAAGTCTGACAGGACACGTTTTCAATTTAATCTCCATGATAATTGGTCCACGTGTAATTTCAATTATGATTATGACTGTTAGTCTATTCCTATAAAAGGTCTAATCATATTCAACTAACCTTAACAGAGAAATAAGTATTCTGAATCATTTTTATTCATTCTAAATCGGGAAGAACCACGCCGCTGCTCATCGTCTTCATCATCTCTAATCTTCTCGATCCAAAAGATTCAGATAAGAAGAATCAACAGATAAAGAAATTTCGACGGCTGTAAAACTCATTCTTGATCGTGGTGATTCTAAGTTCTCAGATCAAAGCATTCTCAGATTTCTTCCTCGACGTTACTGAAAGGGCTTTTCAAATTTTCAGGAAGGAAGAAGTCGAGATTCTGCCAGATCTTTGAAGAAAAGTTTGTATATTTATTTGTAAATCATTATATTCTTGTAGGATATTTTGTCTCCGAGTTTGTAGGAAGTTTTTCTTCCGAGTGTAGATCCGTTTTTGTGGATCAAGTTGTAGGGGCATTGCTCCGAGTTGTAGGATTGGTTTTCAATCCGAGTAAATAGTGAAGTAGCCAAGTCTAGCATGTTACTATAACTATGAGGTGGAGAGTGGACGTACCCAAGATTGGGGAACCACTATATATTTGGTGTACTCTGTATTGTGTGTGCTTGTTTTATGTGGTTCGCTTGCTCAAATTTTTATTCCACAAAAAGATGCAGACCTCACTTATTCACCCCCCCTCTAGGTTATTTAGGTAGACAACTAAAAACTTCAATAATTATGGAAATTTATCATATAAAAAGAATATTCAACCAAAGTATGAATGGAGGCCCATCTTTAAAAATGACGCACCTATTCCACAAGAGAGGGCACATTCATCATTATGTCCTCATGGTTTATCATGTTATGTTTGGGTACCCAAAGGAATCGCAACACTTGCCTCCTTTTGGATACGTAAATATATTATCCATTAGTATCCACCTGTTGCGTGAAGTAGAAACTAATCAAAAAAAAATTACTCAATAATCTACTTTATGATGTGCATATTATTTTTTCTGTTTTTATTCTATTTTTGTTTTTGTTTTTACTTTTGTATTTCTCTAAGCCATCATGCCTTGGACACTTTTCATATATTTTTTCTTTATGACTTGCACATATTAAGCTTTATGATAAATCAATCTAACTGAATGAATTTGAATAAAAGTCATATCCTTGCTAAGTGGACAAAATTTACATATTCTCTACATTCTATCCTTTTAAATCCATTGCCTACAAATATCTTATACTATCACTATAATTTTAATAACTTTCAAAAAAATGATTTAAATAGGATATCAGGTACCATAAGCTAAAATATTAAAATGCGCATCCTTTTTTATTATATCTCCAATCACTTTGCTGCATAAGATATCCCCTTTATTAGAAAATCATAATCAAGAAAATTAGTAATTTAAAGGGATTAAAATGTTCTTTGTAATATGAAAAATCCAAAATTTATTATTATCGCCCAACAATAGGTAATAAATTGGTTGTTTGGATTAAACGCTTAGTATTCATGTGATCATTTACCCATGTTATGTGTCTCACCATAATAGGGGCGTAGGATTGTGTGCATTAGAGACCTAAACTCTAAGTCATGTCTTATCCTTAATCATGGAGGGTTCCAGGGGATCCTTGCGAGGCACTAGGGGGAAGAGTGTTAGGTTGAGAGTAATCTTATGTATGCATATAGGATTAATACTCTAACCTACGGCATGTGTGCAGCTCCTCATGCCCATCAATCACTTAGTACGGGAATAGGGTGTTAGCATCTTGCTAGGATATCTTCTTCTAGGGAATACACGTATACAATGCATGAATTTTATTTTATACCATATTAGTATCATGTCATGCATATTTATTTTTCGACCATGTGAATCTTATGCTTTTTTAATTTTGAGCATTCATGTTTTTGAAAAACATAAGTATTTTTGAAAAACTATTCTTGGCACCTTAGGCAAAAATATTAAATCTGGTACTTTTTCATAATTATTTAAAACTCTTTGCAGGAATTAGTGTTTTACATTTAAAATTATAAAATAATTTAAAGGAACAAAAATATATTTTTTCTTATATCTCTTTGTGTATTTATTGTTAGACAATTTTAATAAATAATTAAAATTTTATATATATATATATATATAAATTGCTTATTATTCATTGATATTGTTAAAGATGATTAATTATATCAATTTAAGATGAATTACAATGTGTAATTTATTTTTTAAAAATCCTAAAAACATTGTTTTGTTAATGTCATGTCATGAAAAATATCTTGTTTTGTATAATGAATTGAATATAGAAAATATATGCAGGATTGCATAGCATTCCTCTAAGTATGGGTAATGTTTTATGTTTAATAATGATACACTCACTCACTTATTTTGAGAACCTATATGTGTTCTTTATCATATATTTGCATAATTGTGTAGTGTAATAACCGTATAGTTTAAAATAGATAAATATATTACCTACACTATATTGAATTGATTAATTCTGTTCTATATTTTTCATGCACTTATTCTTTGAAGAAAGGTGTTTTTAAGAAAAAATATGTTATTATTTGCATAACAAGTGAATTCAAAACCCTTTTTCACTAAAAATTGACATTGAAATCTCCATGAAGCACTACTCACCCTCCTGATAAGTCTTAATGAGCATTGTGAGGTGGAACACATTGGAAAAATAATTATAAAGTGTCTTGTCGCAAATAGATATACACCACTCTCTTTTTACACTGGATAACAACAATAAAAATAATATTAAAAAGATTAAATGTGATCCCCCAAGCACTACTCTACTCCTTGATAAGTCTTAATAAGCATTGTGTGTGTAGAGCAACTTGGTAGTTGTACTTCATACTCTTGTGCATTGAAAAAGAGTGTAAGTAATATTATTTTTTGAATTTTAAAGTTATGTTGTTCATTATATATGTCATGTGTTTTGATTAATCCACTTTTATCCTTTATCAAAACACTATTTGTACACATCATTATTTCTCATAAAACTTCTACTCATGAGAATTGGATCCTAATGCATACCTATACAATTCTCTAAAATCTTAAGTAAATGCATTAGATAGTAAAGCATGATGGTTATAATGTTATTTTTACTTGAAATACAAATTAGCTTACATTATAACTCTTATCTCTTTATGATATTTTGAAACCATGCTTGCAAAAGTTTAATAAAATAGCATCTCTTAAAATATATTTGAAAAGATCTTCTTATTTATCTTAAAGCTCAGTTTATTTTATATGGTCTTACCTCCAAAAAGTTATTTACTTTATGAGTGCTACCATATTTGTATGCTTACTACTTGTACTTAATAAAGATTATCTAATTTCTCAACAAGGGGTAAAGTATATTCATCACGTGCTACTATTTGCTTTATAAGTGGTATTTTCATACTTTATCACTTGTCTACCTTATTCAACCATGCATACATGTTGTCGACAAATGGTGAAGTGGTATCTATAAGACTGCACATTGCATCCTATTTTTCCTCTCTACAAAGTTTTTTGTTATTTTGTATTGCATACACTCATATCTACCCTCTTTTTATTTTGCCACAAAAGGGGAGAACATATTGCATAAATCTACAAATTGAGGAGAGTACATTAAAAAATCTCATAGGAAATATCTATTTAGGGGGAGTGATCATATAGGAGGTGCATGCTTTACTTTTTCAAGCTCGATACTGAAAAATTCCTAAACAATAAGTTGTGTATTAAATTTCTCCTAAATTCACATAATAAATGATATCATAAACTTTTCACAAATTTCTATGCATAAGAAATTTTCTCCCTTGTTTAAATCAAATGTTTTTCTCATGTTAGCTAGGTCTGTCCAAAAATTACTTTTACTCCCATGTTTGTGTGTTTGTTATGCCAAAACTTCATCTCTTTGTTTAATCTCTATTCTCTACCATTAATTCCCCGCCCTTTTGAAAATGTCAAAAGGGGGAGATTTGTTTGTTCATGAGTAAGTCCCATACTAGCCACTTAGGGGAATATTATGTGTAGGGGGAGCACATATATTGGGGGAGTCGTACATTGTACTTCTGTCTATATTACATGCTTATTAATGAACTACAATATACCTTATTACTAATGATTTATATCTCATGAACGGGATTTGATATTATCAAAAGGGGAGTTTTTTGGAACTAATTGTCCGCATCTCTTTAGTTTAAAAATATAGAACCCAAAGTTGTATAATGTGCCGGTTTATAAGAATAAAGAACGTGATTTTCAATCTCTTTGACCTACCCTCAGTCGTTAGCTCTACCGCTAGCGCTAGCGACACAAGATTGAAGTGGGCGCGTAATGTTGTCTCTCTATGACCTACTGTCGGGCTCTAGCCCCACTACCAGGAGCTAGCCATCTAAACAACCATCGAGTCAATTGTGTCAAGAAGAAACTGCTACCATCCGACATTAGCCTTACTGGCCGTTGTATCCAAAAGTGGCGCGAATATTTTTCCTAATTTAATGGACAGCTGGAGGCACCGCGTGAGAAGACCTACCGCTGGGTTCTAGCTCTACCTCTAACTATAGATTTTTTTTACAAACGAGTATAAAAGCATGCGTTTCTTTTTCTAGAGGCAGAATGACAAAGATAATGAGAAGTATTTCACGTCTAGGGTTCGGCTACTGCCTCTGTTGGAGTGAAACACTGTCTCCAAGCAAGCAAAAGCTAAATTTATCCCTCCCATTCATGATCACAGAACTCTGAAGAATGAAGTCTCCAAAGACCATTAGCAGCTAATCGAGTGTACAAAGAATGACATTAAGAAACCTAAACAAAACACAGTTATATGGGGGATTCCTTATTTTATGGGAGCACTAATTTCAAACTCTTTTATTCTTATTTTTATTTTCACTTTTCTATTAATTTTGAGTTTGTGAAAAATCAGCTAAGAGGTTGTCGGATTTTTGGGAAGAATCTGTGGGAAATCATTATGGGAGGGCGTCTAGTTCTGGGAGATTTAGTGGGATCTAAGACCCTTCCTAGGAGGAAGGTAAGGAGTCAGCTCGTAAATCTTCTTGGGAAGAAGAGAGAGCCAACCGGTCCTGCAAGGGTCAGTATAGAAACCAAAAGATTGTTTGTTTCATCGCCTCCAATCTACGGCATTATAGAGATCCAATTTTTGTTATTGTAAACCACTGTTTAATTTTGAATAAAATTATATTTCTTTTATTTCATCTCAAATTAATGGTTGAATATTGTTAGGGCAATGAGGGTTGTCTGAGAAATCGGAAAGCAAATTTTTATATGGAAAAGTGTCTTTGTGTCCTATCGCTGTGTTGTAGTTGTCTACCTCCTTGCGGTAGCTTCTAGAAAAGGTTGCCCATGGTAAAATTTAATTTAAAATTCTGAATTTACTTAAAAACCTTATCCACCCCTCTAAGGTTTGCCACCAGATCCAAAAGTTTGGCCTTACTATACCGCACTTATCTAATACCCAGAAAAAAGTCACCTTTAAAGTGAATGGGCACCGTTTGAAACTCCTTTTCACTAGTGATAATGTGAATAACTATCGAGAGCAGATTCTCCTCCATAACCCTTAAACTGGTATGCCACTATGATCGAGTTTAATGACCGTTACCAAATCACTCTTGGGAGGCACCCCATGCTTATATTATTAATTTTGTTTTATTTTTCTTTAAAAAGGTCTAAAAAGTTTAAAAAACAAAAAAAATGAAAACATAACAAAAAGAAAAAAATAGTTATTTTTTGTTATTATATTTTTCTCTTAAGTTCCTGGAGGTTTGGAGGTAATTCAAAGTTTGACGGTCACTCGCATGTGAAAGGCATAATTTGTTTCAACCCTCCAAGTTGATAATATTTTTGTTATTATTCAATTTATTTTCACTTCTCTATTTCTCTTAGAAAAAATAGACAAAAAAATTAGAAAAAAACTTTCCTGAATTTTTTTATTTTTGTACGCACTTGGTCACAGGCGTGACAAAGGAATTGTCTAATATGTAGTACAGAATTCTAGGCACTCATATTGTGTAATGCCCTGAATTTCTTGAAAATAACAAAAAGATGGTCTCTGGAGGTTATCGCCAGGCGGTAGAGCTATCAGTGGTGGTATCTAACAAATTAAAAATACCAGCATCTCTGGAAGGTATCACTTGGCGGTAGTGTGATACTGTATTGCGGTAACCAATTAATTAATTCAACCTTTGTCTCTGGAAGATACCGCTTGGAAGTTGGAGTATCACTGGCGGTAGTATGCCACGTATCATGATGTGTTGATACAGTCATTGAGCGACAAAGTGGTGTTGGATGAGATCATTGCCACCGCCTAAGTTATCACGCCGTGGTAGCAAGTTACTGCGTAGCGGTAGATATTTTGAAATGAAATCTCAATTGAATTGTGGCCATCCAATCCTTCTTAGCTTGATACTATGTGGCTAGGTAGATACTCGTGTGGCTTAAACTAGGAGTGGGAAAGAGAAGATTCATTTCATGTCTTCCACTCTCTCTCTCTTCAAGTTCTTATTTCTCTCACTCTCTCTCTTCAAGCATTGAGGAAGAAGAGGAAAGAAGGAAGGAAAGTGATGGGCCGTGAAGCCGACTCTTATTTAGGTGGTTAGTTCGATTGGTCGAATGTCACGGACTGCTAAAAAGCGAGTTTTTAACCAAAGGAGGCAGTGCACTTATCACTTGTAGTACTCGATATTCGGTGGGAATATCAAGGTCGTATTGTCCTCGGGGATGGGTTGATTATTTTTACTCTTCCCGGAGTAACTATTATTTTACTGAAAATATGGTGGGGATTTTAATCAACTAAGGCGGATATAATAATGGCACGAAAATGAGTTAGGAAATTCAATGAAGGGTTAATGCTCGGAATCGAATCAAATCGAAACTAAAATGACTCTTAATAATTATAGAACTTAGTTTTCAAATTAATTAAAGGCAACTTGGCCGTGGAGGTTCCACAAACATGAGCTCACCTATCTCTAGGAATATAACTCACTTGAACATTAAGACTATTCGACCGAACTCTCGTCCGACGAAGGATTCCTCTTAATTCCCGCTTTACGTTAAGAACCCCTCTATTGGTTGGGGAACCTAATCCGGAAGAATTACGCTTATCCTCTCTCGAGGGTATGTACACAACTCTTTATACCCAAGGGTGATCATTCCATATGCACGACCTCTCGGCTAGCTAGCGTATGGATAATGGAAATAGAGCCCTCACATTGATATGTTGTTCTACACATCGTTTACCCGGGGAAAACCTTAAGCCCTTTAATTAAAGTGAGAAAAAGATCCTTTAATTATTTAGAGTGATTTCATATGTCCCAATGCTCTTCGATGTCGAGGGCTAAGAACAATTATCCACTCATCAGTATGAGGATGGCTTATAATTTTAATGAAGCGTGAGTTCAAAACTAAGCACTAAAAGGTTACAAAAATGGGACAAAAAGAACACAACGTTATAAAATTATAAAACTAACTAAAACGAGAACTCACACCTTTCAAAATCATAAAAAAGATAAGTTACACGAAAAAGAGAAATTACAAGTCCTACTTGAATGATTAGGCGGGAAATAAATGCATTACAAGTCCTACTCAAACGTGTAGGCAGGAAATGACAAGTCCTACTCAAACGAGTAGGCGGGAAATGAAAGCGTGTCCTACTCGAATGAGTAGACAGGAAGTAAATGCACACACACACACACTCTACATAATTGAAAGAAAATAATGAAAATTATCTCATATACACACACACTCAACATAATTGAGAAAGCTACAAAGAAAGCAATAAAAGAAAGCAAGAAAAATTATCTCATACACTCACACACTCTACATAATTGAAAGAGCAAAATGAAACTTATTCTCATACACTCACACACACGCAATAAAAAGAGAAAGAAAACAAACTCATATAAAAATTAAAATAACAAATTTTTCATTGTTATAATTTTTTAAATGAGTTTAAAAAGTGGAAAAAAAAAGAAAAAGAACAAAAGTTTTACAAAAAAAAGACTAAGTAAAAAAAAGAAGATAGGAAACCACTTTGAAAACACTTGTATAAAACCATAAAAATGATATTAAAGTAAAAAAACTAAACTTAAACAATCCTAACGGACAAGAAAATAAGAGTTAACATACCAACTAATAACTATAAAAGAAAACCTGGAACAAAAGCTAAGCAAAACAAAACTATGAAAACATAGAAACATGAAGTTAAACTCATACACACACACACACACACATTTTTAAGAGAAAGAAAAAGAAAAATAAAGGATAAAAAAGAGAACAAAAGTGGGGAACTCACTTCCATTCCAAGACAACATAAGGAGAGAAAATCTAACATATTTTATTAAGGAAAAAGTTGATTACAAAGCTAAAACAAACATAAAAGAGAGGGGAGACAATTCTCCATATATAGCAAGAAGTGCACCCAAGCAGCCCAAAAACAATAAAATTGGCCGAAAAGTTTGAACCCTTTGACCTAAAAGAGAAGTTCTATTTATAGACAAAAAATTTACAAGAGGTGGCACGCTGGTGTGTTGGGAAAGCCAAAAATTTGATGACTAGCCAGGTTCAAGAAGCTTCTGGAAGCAATAGGGAGTGAGCTTTATCTGGTGAAGGCATTGAGTGGTTAAGAAATTCGTCGAGTGGAGAAAAAAATCATCGAGCGCTAAAGTACAGCAATTTGTCGAGCTCCAACTGGGGAAATTTGTCAAGCGCAGGACATTTCGTTGACCGCTAGAGACATTTCGTTGAGCGGACTTCTGTAGTAAATCGTCGAGCTCAGCTCTGTGAAAATTAACGTCGAGCGCTGCTTTGCAGCAAATCATTGAGCTCAGCTCTGGGAAAATTATCATCGAGCGCTGCTCTGTAGTAAATCTTTAAGCTCAGCTCTGGGAAAATTATCGTCGAGCGCAGGATTGGCAAAATATCATCGACCGCTGAGATGCTGGCAATGTTTCATCGAGCGGAGCTCGACGAAAGTTGAGCTCCAGTCAATGAATTTTCCATAAGCCGAATTTTTCTACCGGGTCAAGAGTCAAATCGTCGAGCTCAACTCGATAAAATTCGAGCTGAGTTCGATGATTTTTTCGACAAGGCATTTCTGCAGAATGCAGATATTTGCTGAAAATAATAATAATAAAAAAATAAAATAAGTTAGAAAGTAAAAATAAATAAAAAAAGAAGTATATTATTTAATAAAAATAACAAAAAGACTATAAAAATACGTAAAAATTACTTATCTAATTTACTAAAAAAGATGAATATTTATAACTCTTCAAATACCCCCATACTTAAGCTTTTGCTATTCCAGAGCAAAGGTTGGAGATATACTTATAAGGAATTAGAGAAATCCAAAGTTTAGCTATCGCTTGAATTAATTAGAAGAGAGATCAAAATAAACATACGGGGCATAAGAGTTAAGTCCTAAAATTATGAACATGATTTAAATAGAGGAAAAGTTTTGACCAAATGACTTCTTGATGTAATCAAATAGAAGCAAAATTTTGTAATCATTAACTTAACAAAAATTGTTTGGAATTATAGAAACTTTAGCTTGCGGGAGTTTTATGGGAAATAATACAATTTAAAAATTATGCTCTGAAAACGATTTTAAATTATGTCTATAATCATTGAAATTGGCTGGGGGGGTTATTTTGGTTTATGAAGAGGGCTTAGATTTAGAGGTGAGGTAATTTTTTCTCAAATCTCTAATATTTTTTTTGCAATTGGATGTTTTAGAAAAATGAAATCTTATTTTCCTTAACATATAAATTTTTTGAACAACTTCATATTAACCCAATGTATATGTATAGAAGTAATGAATTTTATCATCTTACTTCGTGACATATAAACTTTGTATTTAAAACATTGGATGTCTATGTTTACGGAATGAAATCTTGTTCTCATTGACATAGGTTCTTTTAGGGGTAAAATATTGTTATCATGCCAAGTAAGGCATGATAAATATGGGGAGAAAGTGTTTTTAAAGAGAAAACTAGATTTTTATAAAAAAAAATTGAGAGCAACCTTTATAAATTGAACGTTCCTCTTTTTCAGAAAGCTAGAAGTAATCATAATTGAATCCTACAGTTGTTTATTTCTAACATAACATACGTGCTCTATTTATGATAAAGTAGAAGTAGTGTCGGAAACAAATCCCCTATCTTAAGAACAAAGTATAATAAATTTTTTAAAACTTAACCCTGGATATTTAAATCTATCAATCTATAATTAATAAATGAATAATAAACAAAGAATTAATGAAATTCACTTATAAATAAACTTGCAACTATATTTTTGGAGAGCAAAAAGGGTTAAGAATGGAATTTTCAATTTATTTGTTTTATAATTTTTTGGATATTTAAAGTTATCTTTTTTTGTGTTTTTAATTTATTTCTTTAATATATACATACTAAAAATGCGAAATATATATATATATATATATATCTACCTTTTTTTTGAATATTTTTTTGTTTTTTGGAGATTTTTAAGCAAACATTTACAAGAGAGGAAAAAAGAGAAAAGTTATTTACAAAGAGGAGGAAGAAAGGAAGAGGGGAGAGAGAAAAGAATGTTTACAAAACTATTTATAAAAAATATTTACAAAAAATATTTACAAAGAATTTTAACAAAGTAAAACTAAATATAATTTTTTTGATTTTTTTTTTGAAATTGTTTTTGAAGATTTTGATGATAAAAAAAGAGTATTTTTAGTGTTTTCATTTTGTAAAAAAAAATTTGTGTTTTTTTTTTGGTTTTTTTAAAAATTTTTAAGTGCAAAAAATGGAAGTGCAGAAAGGAAAGCACGAAAACACCCTCATACTTAATTCCAACATTATCCCTAATGTTGTAATATAAGTATGCAGAACAAAAAAGAAATGAAATGCAATATGTACAAAAAAAGAAAAGGAGGGTAGGAACTTCCCTGGAACGTGTTTGGGGAGGCCCAATTAGAAACCCTGCATTTTTAGAACAAGTAGGAAACAAAATAAGGAAAGTGCGATAAAGGTAGACATGGGGTGCCTCCTAGGAGCACTTTGTTTATAGACATATAGCTTGACTATTATGGAGGGGTTATAATGTCGAGGAGGGTTATGGTTTCGTTAAAACCGATCACCGGATCGCCCGCTATGTAAAACTTTAAACGATGACCGTTTACTTTGAAAGAACCTCTTTCATGGTGGGAGACGAGTACGGTACCATATGGCAAAACCTCTTCAACTTTGAAGGGGCTGGACCATCGCAATTTTAGCTTACCCGGAAAAAGTCTAAGACGAGAATTGTAAAGAAGGACAAGATTGCCCGGAGAAAAAAATTTGGGGGACTTGATTTTTCGATCGTGATAGAACTTAGAACGCTCCTTATAGAACTCATTGCATTCATAAGCGTTCGCACGACATTCATCGAGCTCGTTTAGTTGCAGTTTTCTATCCTAAGCGGCTAAGTTAGCGTCGAGATTTATGAGTTTTAAAGCCCAAAGTGCACGATGTCTAATTCTACGGGTAGATGACACACTTTTCCATAGACTTATCGAAATAGGGTACAACCAATTGCGGTTTTGTATGCCGTACGATACGCCCATAATGCGTCGTCAAGTTTAACGGACCAATCTTTCCTATTAACTGAAACGGTTTTTTCTAATATACGCTTAATCTCTCAATTTACTACCTCGACTTGGCCACTTGTTTGTGGGTGGTAGGGGGAGGCAAGTTTGCGTGTGACTCCGTATTTAGCTAACGTCTTAGCCATTTGGGCGTTACAGAAATGCATTCCCCTATCACTAAAAATAGCGCAAGGTGTGCCGAAGTGAGAAAATAGTTTTTTAAGGAAGGAAACGATAACTCGCGCATTGTTGGTTGGGATAGCTTACGCTTTTACCCACTTTGATACGTAGTCGACCGCCACTAAAATATAAATATTTGTAAAATACGGAGGTAGGGGCCAACAAAATCGATGCCCCACAAATCGAAGACTTCACCCTTTAAAAATAAATTTTGGGGCTCCTCGTCGCCATGAGAGATGTTACCCGACCGCTGAGAGGTGATCGGCGGCTAAATTTTCCTCGCCCTTCTTATCTCGGATCTCCAAATCAAATTCTTGTAGGAGGAGGAGCCATCGAAGAAGGCGAGGCTTGGCGTTCGTTTTAGCTAGTAAATATTTTAAGGAAAAGTGGTCGGTAAATACGATAACTTTAGATAGTCTTATATACGAGCAAAACTTATCGAAAGCAAAAAACGACGGCTAAGTGTTCCTTTTCCGCCGTTGTGTAATTTGCTTGTGCGGAAGTGAGCGTCTTGCTAGCATAATAAATTGGATGAAAGTGTTTGTCTACGCATTGGCCAAGAATAGCACCCAAGGCAATATCACTAGCGTCGCACATAATCTCGAACGGAAGGGACCAATCAAGCGCCACTAAAATGGGTGAATTGATAAGTTTTTGTTTTATGAAATTAAACGCGGACTCGCATTTACTACTAAAGACAAAATGTGATTCCTTTTCAAAGAGGCGAGTAAGCGGCTTTGTAATTTTTGAAAAATCTTGAATAAATCGTCTATAAAGCCCGCATGGCCTAAGAAACTCCTAATGGATTTAACGTTAGTTGGCGGCAGAAGTTTTTTCTATAATTTCTACCTTGTGCTGGAAGTTAAAACAAAGCGCATAAGGTCACAAACGCTCACGAAGTGAGATAAATGAACAATTAACAACTTGATGTGGCCTATGCGAAAAGGATTGACATGAACATAAATAATTAATTTCTACGCGATGGTGTCACAAATGATAATCACTTGTTAAAATTTATGCGATCATAAATAATGAAGCTTATGAAAACAAATGCAGTACGCTATAAAGTGCGGAAAATAAAATTAAATTAGCGTACCATTTTTGGATTCGGCTTCGTGTCGCACTGTTGCTGACATTCTTAATAATGCGCCTGTATTTGCTCTAATAAAATTTGCAGCACTGGAAGAGTCTGAAGGCATCAACTGACTTCTCCAAAACTAAGAAAAAGAACCCAATGTAAAAGACCTTTGCCGATCTCTTCCAAAACAAGAGAGAGATGAAAATTAGAGGAGGCAGCAACTTTTCAATCAGAGGCGGCCTTTCTACTTTCTCCAATCAATGATTTTGATTAAGATTGGCTTTTACTATCCCGTGAACTGAGATCAGCGATGGAGAGGGGAAGAGCAGTTTCCGATCAACGTGGCGTGCTTCACGATCAGGAAAAGACACAGAAAATTGCAAAAGTGAAAGCAGAAGAAGATCGATTCACTGGTTGTCTGAACAGGAACAATTCGCCATGAAGAGACGCAGTAACCGCAAAACTACTGTTCCACTTGTTCACGAACCAGATTTCACACACATAATCGGTCTTTTAATTCCCTTTAATAGGAGAGGGATTTAGAGAGTGGGGAGAAAATACTAAAGGCACCCCAAATTCTCTTTCACTAAATTTAAAATTTGTGCATACATAAAATGAATCGTGCGCACAAATTAAAACCGATTAATCCGCACGTGCCAAGGGAAGACCAAGTTCGCGTAATGAAGGTCGAAGTAATCTAGCACACCTATCAAAATTTTCGACTTTTCGCGCAAACCAATTTTGACGCACACTCGCGGGAGATATAAACAAACTCTCGAACTAACGCATACACTTGATCGAGAGGACTTGAATGAATTAGTACACTCATAATTAGGAAAACTTACATTCTCCCACTTGCACTATTTCAATCGTAATTTAGGTCGATCACAGATCAAATCATTCCACTTAATTAAGGGTACCATAGTGAAGCGTGCATCTCGAGTTTTCTCCACGCGTTAACCTAGTCCAACTAAAACCTTCACTCCGAATCATGGCGGCAACCACATCAATATGCGACACGGGACCTTCCATGGTCACGAGAGCTTACAGATTCAATCGACATGGACACAGTGTGGTCATAAAGAGTCAAAACAACATACTTAAATGTGATCACAATTTGTTGTTTTAACTTAGTGGTCAATGAATTTCTCTACTGAATGCACTAAAACATGCTTTGAGAAATTCTCTACACTCAAAAGAGTATGTATGTCCCTAAATGAATATCTTAAGATTTTATTAAGGTGTCATAAGACATACGATCAAGGATTTATGAATTAAATGAATGCCCGAGCCTTTTGCTTGAAACTGACACATGTTTCAAGACTTATTCATGAATTGTGATGTGTCACATGAATGCATAAATATCGCAACTGAATGATATCACATATGTATACATAGTTTATGTTTGAATTCAAACAATATTAATTTGCAAAAATTAATGCATGTATATGTAATTTGAAGTGCAAAATAAAATGACAGATAAAATTATTTTAAATAGAGCTATGAATATAACCTCCCACTAATCAAGTACATTAATGGACTCCACAAGACCCATACTGAAGGCATGCTTCTTAAAAATATTGGGTCGAAGTCCCTTGGTAAGTGGATCAGCTATCATATCATCTGTCTTAATGTGATCCACAGTAATGTCACCCTTCTTAATCTATTCTTTCACAGTCAAGAATTTAATCTCCATGTTCTTAGACCCTATGATACTTTTGTTGTTCATAGAGAACATCACAGTTGAATTATTATCACAGTACAAACGAATGGGTCCAGTGACTGTATCAGTAACCTGCAATTCTTTGATGAATTTCTTGAGCCAAACTGCGTGAGTAGCGGCGCCAAAAAGAGCAACGAACTCCGCATGCATAGTGGAAGAAGTAATGAGTGTCTGTTTGACACTCTTCCATGAAACAGCCCCTCCAGCCAATTTGAAAATGTATCCTGATGTCGACTTTCGATCATCCTCACAACCCGCAAAATCTAAGTCTGTATAGCCCACTAATTCTAGGTTTTGTTCTCTAGAGTAGACCAATTAAAAATCTTTTGTTCTCTTTAAATACCTCAAAACCTTCTTAGCAGCCACCCAATGAGCTGGTCCTGGGTATGACTGATATCTGCCTAGAATATCGACTGCAAAAGCAATGTTAGGTCTGGTGCAAACCTGAGCATACATTAAGCGACCTACTGGACTGGCATATTGTGTGTTCTTCATGGACTCTCTCAATATCATTTCTAGGGCATTGTGACAGACTTAATTTGTCACCCTTAAGTACTGGCACATCACCAGCTTTACATTCAAGCATGCTAAATCGCTTAAGTACACGCTCAATGTAAGCCATCTGAGAGAGTCCTAATGTATGACGAGACCGATCTCTAATGATCTCTATCCCTAGAACAAAAGAAGCTTCTCCAAGATCCTTCATATCAAAATATTTGGATAACAACTGTTTAGATTCATACAGAAGTCCCAAATCACTACTCGCAAGCAAAATTTCATCCACATAGAGAATTAATAAGATGAATTTGCTCCCACTGATCTTGAGATATATGCAGCAGTCCACTTTATTTTCATTAAAACCAAAAGAAGTAATCACCTCATCAAATTTTAGATACCATTGTCTCGAGGCTTGCTTTAAACCATATAGGGATTTATTGAGCTTGCAAAAAAGTTGGTTAGTATGACCGGACCTGAATCCCTCAGGCTGCACCATATAGACTTCTTATTCAAGGTCGCCATTCAAGAATGCGGTTTTAACATCCGTCTGGTGTAGCTCCAAATCATAATGAGCTACAAGTGCCATAATGACTCTAAATGAGTCTTTAGATGAAATAGGAGAGAAAGTTTCATGGTAATCGATCCCTTCTCTTTGATTAAATCCCTTTGCAACCAGTCTGGCTTTAAATCGCTCGACCATTCCTTTAGAATCTTTTTTAGTCTTAAATACCCACTTAGAACCAATGGGTCTGCAGCCTTTGGGCAACTCAACTAACTCCCAAACTTTATTATGCCTCATGGACTCCATCTCATCTCTCATCGCATCCCACCACAAATCTGTCTGAGGTCCAGAAACAGCTTCAGTAAATGTCGTTGGGTCAACCACGTGACCAATGTCAAAATCGCTCTCACCCAAATAAACCTCATAGTTAGAGGAAATTGCAGACCTCATCTCCCTATTGGATCTTCTAGCATGTGCCTGAACAACATTGGTCTGCTGAAGTAACTGTATAGGAGAAAGCTGTAAAGCTGGCTCCACTCCCTCTACAGGCTCTACTATAGGTTCAGGTACTTCTAGTCTTTCAATAATAGGTAGAGTGTAATTAATTGGCCTAATTTCATCAACTTCTTCAATTACATGAGAACAAATAGGTTGCTCAGCAACATCAAACTCAAAAAACTTGGCTGTTTGTGACTCAACAATTCTAGGACCTCCTGAAGGGCAATAAAACTTAAACCCCTTCGAATGATCTGGGTAGCCAATGAAGTAGCAACGAGAAGATCTGGCCGCAATCTTACTTTCTGATGGATTATATAAATGGACTTCTGCAGGACAACCCCAAACCCGTAAGTGATTTAGGCTAGGTCGTCGCCCAGTCCATAGTTCAAAAGGTGTTTTTGGCACTGATTTAGACGGAACTCTATTAAGTATGTATACTGCAGTCTTAAGCGCTTCACCCCAAAGAAATTCAGGAAGATTTGTCCTACTCATCAAGCTCCTTATCATATCCTTAAGAGTGTGATTGCGCCTTTCGGACACACCATTCTGTTCAGGACTTCCCGGCATGGAGTATTGGGCGACAATGCCATAACTCTCCAAGTATTTGGAAAAAGGACCTTTATGCTGCCCGGAGGCATCGTGTCTGCCAAAATACTCGCCCCCTCTATCAGACCTAACAATCTTGATAACTTTCCCTAATTGTTTCTCTACTTCAGTCTTAAATATCTTGAATTTATCAAGAGACTCAAATTTATCTTTAATAAGAAACAAATAACCATAGCGGGAGAAATCATCAATGAAAGTTATGAAGTAGGTGTTTTTGCAGAGCGTAGATGAATAGGGTCCACTAATGTCCGTATGAATAATCTCCAACAAGTCTAGACTATGTGTAGCGCCCTTCTTCTTTATCTTGGTCATCTTACCTCTACAACAGTCAACACATGTCTCTAGGTCACTAAAGTTAAGAGTAGGAAGAATGTTGTCCTTAATTAATCTCTCTACTCTATCCCTAGAGATGTGGCCAAGCCTTTTATGCCACAACATGGAAGATGTTTCATTAATTAAAGGTCTTTTAGAAATAACTTTTTCAATATTAAATGAAGTCGCATAAATTTCATTAGGAGCAAGACACACTCTATATAAACCATTAGACAAAGTGCAATGACTAACAACATGTGATTCATAAAACAATTGAATTAAACCACCAGAAATGTTGAAACCATAATTATGTTTGTCTAAAGCAGAAATAGAAATTAAGTTTCTCCGAAATGCAGGAATATAAAATGTGTCTTTTAACAAAAGCTTAAAATTAGAATCTAAAATCAAGCAGATATCTCCTATAAACTCGACTTCAACTTCAGCGTTGTTTCCAACAGTAAGCCTACACTCCTACTTGCTTGGCCTCCTCCTATTGGTGAATCCCTGTAATGTGTAAGAAATATGATTAGTTGCTCCACTATCAAGCCACCAAGAACTGGATGGGGATTCAATTAAGTTGGATTCACATAGGACGAGTGCAAGAGGATTACCTTTATGTGTGAGCCCACGTTTTTCCATCCAAGCATTGAATTTCAGGCACTCACTTTTCACGTGTCCTTTCTTTTTACAGAAGAAACATGTCGGAACATTCTTAATGACACCAGCAGCATCCTTTGTCCACTAGACTGACCGTCCTGATACTTAATTGGAGCCTTGGACTTCTTCTTCTTTTTCTTCTTGAAAGAAGACTTTGAGGCGTACAGTGCGGTGTGAGTCTTTTCATTCTTCATCTTATCTTCCTAAGCAACACATCCAAGGATCAGATCATTCAGTTTCCAAGCCTCATCCTGAGAATTATATGTAGTCTTCAGGATACTGAACTCAGGTGGCAAAGTATTAAGTGCTAGATGCACTATGCAAGTCTCAGGAAGAACTATATCCAACTCTTGGAGCTTCGTCTGGTAGTACACCATTTTCAGAATATAATCACGAACTCCTCCATCACCAGTGTACCTCATAGAAAAGAGATCTTGCATAAGAGTCCCTATCTCAACATTAGATGACACCTTATACCTTTGTCCCATAGCAGTAAGAAACTCGAGCGCATCAGCAGTCTTTGGCAGTCCACTAAGTAGGTGCTCAGGAATGGACCTCTTCATTGCCAAAAGACATATCTTATTGGACTTATGCCACGCAGCATAATGATCATTCTGAATACGAGTGATGTTCGCAGTCAACTCCTCGGGCTTATCAGATGAAAGGGATAGATCTATGTCCGCCATTTGCACGACGAACATGATATCTGACTTCCACTTCTAAAAGTTTGACCCAGTAAGTTTTTCAATGGTCGCCAAATTGTTGTGCACAGTAAAAGTGACTGAAAAAGAAAACAATGCACTATTTAGCAATGAGGATAAGTGTGTTCTACAACCTTAAATTAACACACACATGAGAATTCAGACACGTCAACATGCAATGCCTTTTGGCAGAATACGTGGCACGCAGTTAGAAATCCTCCACACCGAGCGAGACACGGCAATGTTTAGGCTTTTGCAAAACTACCACCTTTGGGTGAATAGATCACTAGAACCTTCACACTTCCGTTCAAATGCCCGTGTGCAATTCTCTAATCCTATCACTCAAACACCACATTTGGGTCAATGATCACAGGGTAGAACTAGAGAAATCCCAAAACCGTGTAAGACTAAAATCTCGTAAATCAATCAAACAGACACTTTGGCAGCTACAGTTCAATTAACCCACAAGATCCTCCTTCACTGAGATTTATTTAAAAAAAATATCCTCAAATTAAGTGTCGTGATCTTATAATTAATGACAAAGGGCACTAAAGTGTCTAAAGATCACGACTTCTTAGGGACTTAAAATTAATGCACTTCAAAAGTCCCTATCGCACCGATATTCTTTGAAATAAAAAAATAGGTTTTAAATGTATGATCACTAGCGATTGATTCAAATCAACTACACTGGCAATTAATGAAACTAATTAATATGTTCAAGTTTCCTCTGATACCAAATGCTGGAAGTTAAAATAAAGTGCATAAGGTCACAAACGCTCACGAAGTGAGATAAATGAACAATTAACAACTTGATGTGGCCTATGCGAAAAGGATCGACATGAACATAAATAATTAATTTCTATGCGATGCTGTCACAAATGATAATCAATTGTTAAAAATTATGTGATCATAAATAATTAAGCTTATGAAAACAAATGCAGTGCGCTATAAAGTGCGGAAAATAAAATTAAATTAGCGTACCATTTTTGGATTCGGCTTCGTGTCGCACTATTGCTGACATTCTTAATAATGCGCCTGTATTTGCTATAATAAAATTTGCAGCACTGGAAGAGTCTGAAGGCATCAACTGACTTCTCCAAAACTAAGAAAAAGAACCCAATGTAAAAGCCCTTTGCTGATCTCTTCCAAAACAAGAGAGAGATGAAAATTAGAGGAGACAGCAGCTTTTCAATCAGAGGCGGCCTTTCTACTTTCTCCAATCAATGATTTTGATTAAGATGGGCTTTTACTATCCCTTGAACTAAGATCAGCGATAGAGAGGTGAAGAGCAGTTTCCGATCAACGTGGCGTGCTTCACGATCAGAAAAAGACACAGAAAATTGCAAAATGGAAAGCAGAAGAAGATCGATTCACTGGTTGTCCGAACAGGAACAATTCGCCATGAAGAGATGCAGTAACCGCAAAACTACTGTTCCACTTGTTCACGAACCAGATTTTACACACATAATCGGTCTTTTAATTCCCTTTAATAGGAGAGGGATTTAGAGAGTGGGGAGAAAATACTAAAGGCACCCCAAATTCTCTTCACTAAATTTAAAATTTGTGCATACGTAAAATGAATCGTGCACACAAATTAAAACCGATTAATCTGCATGTGCCAAGGGAAGACCAAGTTCACGTAATGAAGGTCGAAATAATCTAGCCCACCTATCACGAGTTTTGACTTTTCGCGCAAACCAATTTTGACGCACACTCGCGGGAGATATAAACAAACTCTCGAACTAACGCATACACTTGATCGAGAGGACTCGAATGAATTAGTCCACTCATAATTAGGAAAACTTACACCTTGGCCTTATCGACCTCTATTCCCTTAATCGAAATCCTATGGCCGAGAACCAAACCTTCTCAAACCATAGAGTTACACTTTTCCCAATTTAAAACGAGATTCATGTCCTCACATCGCTGGAGGACACAATATAGATTTCGAAGACAATCCGGGAAATTGCATCCGAAAACAGAAAAGTCATCCATAAAGACTTCCATGATGTCTCCAACCAGCTCGCCAAAGATTGCCAGCATACATCTTTGGAGTGATGCTGGCGCATTGTAGAGGCCAAATGGCATTATTCGGTAGGCGAATGTGCCAAATTGGAAGGTAAAAGATGTTTTCTCTTGGTCATGGGGGGAATGGGGATTTGGAAAAACCCCAATAAACCATCAAGAAAACAAAAATACGGATGACCGGATAAATGCTCCAGAATTTGGTCTACCAATTGTAGTGGGAAATGGTCCTACGGGTGGAATCATTGAGTTTCATATAATCGATGCCCACCCGCTAACCAATAACAGTACGAGTTGGGACGAGTTCATTGTGCTCATTTTCCACTATGGTTAGACCGCCGTTCTTGGGCACGACATGAACGGGACTAACCCAAGCACTATCTGAAATGGGATAAATAATCCCCGCATCTAATAATTTAATTATTTTTGCTTTAACGACGTCTTTCATGTTTGGGTTAAGACATCACTATGGCAGAATGGCTTTGTGGCAATTATCGCTAAGGAATATCTTATGGGTGCAAAAAGAGGGGTTAATCCCCTTAAGATCATAAATTTTCCACGCAATTGCGTGGTGATGTTTAAGTAAAACTTCCATTAAATCGGAAGTCTCCGAATCACTCAAATGCGAAGAAATGATAAAGGGGAGGGTATCATCTTTTCCCAAAAAGGCGTATTTGAGTGATTCGGGTAGGGGTTTGAGATCTAGGGTGGGCGGTTCTTCTAACGAGGTTTTAATTCTAATGTCTTCGAACAAATTGGTTTGAAAGGCAAACCTATAGAGGAATCCTCTTCGCAATTAAAATTTTCGAGGGCAAAAATATCGTCGTTAAGAAAAATTGACTCGAAAATGGGAGAAGAACGATCTCCGAAAAAAGTATCTAAATTATAATAGAAATCATAACTCGATGATGAGTCCTCCATCGAGGGATTAAAAGAGAAGATAACCTCATCATCTCCCACCCGAAGGAGGAGATGACCGTTACTAACATCAATTAATGTGCAGGAGGTGGCGAAAAAAGGGCACCCGAGTATAATTGGTACATCGGTGTCCTCCTCGATATCCAAGATGAAAAAGTCTACTGGAAAGATAAACTTTTCAACTCGGACAAAGATGTCCTCCACTACCCCGACGAGGAACTTAACCAAGCGATCCGCTAATTGGATATGCATATTAGTAGGGGCTGGAGTGACCAAACCTAATTTTTGAAAGAGCGAGAATGACATCAAATTAATGCTCGCGCCTAAAGCAGTTAGAGTGTATTTCACTAATATATTGCCAAAAAGGCACGAAATAGAAAACCGTCCCTAGTCATTTTGTTTTGGGGGCAATTTATTAGTAAGAGCCACTAAGCAGTATTTGTTGAGAGAGATATGCAAAATATTTTCTAATTTTTATTTATTAGAAAGAAGTTCTTTTAAATATTTCACATATTTAGGCATCTACGAGATCGCCTCGCAGAATGGAACATTAATATGAATTTGTTTCAATAGTAAAATAAATTCTTTGTATTGCGCGTCCTTGCGCTCACTATCTAACTTATACAGATATGACTGGGCCTTGTTTAAAATAATTTTTTCATTTAAAATCATTAAAGGCGGCATAATCGAAGATGGGGGAAGAGGGGTCAGAGGAGAAATATGTACCTGCAGATCGATCAGTTTTGGATCGACCACCTCTTTATCGCTATGGAGGTTTATAACGTTGGTATTCTCCCGAGGGTTGGACTCCATGTTCCCTGGTAGTGCCACGAGCGCGTGCTCGGACATCATTCTCGCCAGCTGTCCAACCTATTGTTCAAGGGTTTTTAGCTATCCGGTGATGTTCCGGATAGTTGACTCATTGGACGCTATGTATTAATAAAAATTTTCCTCAACCGGAGAAGGTTTCGGAGGAGGAGGTGGGAAAAATGCGGGCGCAAAAGAATTAGGGGGGCGATGCGTACTGTTCGCATTGCTCCAAGAGAAATTGGGGTGATTCCTCTAACCCGAATTATAGTTGTAACTATAAGGGTTGTTGTTGGGGTTGAAGGAAGGACAACCCGAATTTCTTATGAAGTCTACGAACTCATCGGCTACACAGACTTTGGGGGGAATAAAACAAGGCAGAGTTTAGGAGGCTTTAGTCATCTCCGCCACCTACTTTGTTAACCTTTCGAATTGAAGGGTTAAGAGAGCAGTGACATCCACTTCAAAAAGTTTGGCCTCCTGCTTGACGCGACCCTGTGGGATGTTCCATTGGTAGGCGTTCATAGCCATCTCATTGATAAGCGCTTGGGCAGCCTCAGGGGTTTTATTATTTAAAGTGCCCCCGGCAGCCACGTAAATCATTTGACGCATCTGATAGTTAAGCCCATTGTAAAAGATTTGGACCTGCAACCATGCAGGTAGCGCGTGGTGCGGACACTTGAGGAGGGATTCTTTAAACCTCTCCCAAGTCTCAAATAGAGACTCGGAATCGTTCTGCATGAACGACGAAATGTCTACGCACAACTTTGCAATTTTGCGGGCAGAAAATACTTCGTTAAGAACTGTTCCGCAGGCTCGGCCTAGGTAGTGATACATCCTCGCAGGAGGGAATTCAACCATGCCTTTGCTTTGGATTTAAGGGAGAAAGGAAATAAGCGCAAGCGAATGGCATCATCAGTGACGCTATTAACCTTAAAGGTGTTGCAAATTTGTAAAAAATTAGGCAAGTGAACATTCTGGTCCTCATCCGACAGTCCATCGAACTACACGGCTTTTTGGATCATTTGAATGACACTTGATTTTATTTAAAAATTATTATTATCCACCGTAGGGAGAACAATACTCGACCCGGTATCGTCCAAATTCGGTCGGGCATAATATGATATTATACGCTCCGTGACCGCGTTCGGATTAGGGTCGGCCATAACTATGGCAGGGGGTTCTCCAATAGATTCTTTAGGGTCTAAAAAAGGATTTCAGCGTTGAGATCGAATACGCGCAATGGAGCATTAAATCTCAGGATCTAAATCAAAATTTTCAGACTCTGAGGGTTGTCCACGGGTCATACACCCTAAAATATAAACTAAATAATAAACTCTCTTTTTTAGAATTTTTTATAGAGCTTTTAAGTTGTTTTTTTTTGTTTTTTAGAAGATAGGTAAAAGCAATAGACTCCGGAATTTGAAATAACAACTCGAAGGCTCCCCGGCAACGGCACCAAAAACTTGATGGGCCGTGAAGCCGACTCTTATTTAGGTGGTTGGTTCGATTGGTCGAACGTCGCGGACTGCTAAAAAGCGAGTTTTTAACGAAAGGAGGCAAGTGCACCTATCGCATGTAGTACTCGATATTCGGTGGGAATATCGAGGTCGTATTGTCCTCGGGGATGGGTTGATTATTTTTACTCTTCCCAGAGTAACTATTATTTTATTGAAAATACGGTGGGGATTTTATTCAACTAAGCGAGATAAAATAAAGGCATGAAAACGAGTTAGGAAATTCGATGAAGGGTTAACGCTCGACATTGAATCAGATCGAAACTAAATCGACTCTTAATAATTATAAAACTTAGTTTTCAAATTAATTAAAGGAAACTTGGCCGTGGAGGTTCAACAAACATGAGCTCACCTATCTCTAGGAATATCGCTCACCAGAACATTAAGACTATTCGACCGAACTGTCATCCGACGAAGGATTCCTCTTAATGCCTGTTTTATGCTAAGAACCCTACTATTGGGTGGGGAAACCAATCCGGAAGAATTACGCTTCTCCTCTCTCGAGGGTATCCACGCAACTCTTTATACCCAAGGGTGATTAGTCCATACGCACGGCCTCTCGGCTAGCTAGCGTATGGATAACAGAAATAGAGCCCACACATCGATAAGTGGTTCTACACATCGTATACCTAGGGAAAACATTAATCCCATTAATTAAAGTGAGAAAAAGATCCTTTAATTATTTAGAGTAATTTCATATGTCCCATTGCTCTTCGATGCTGAGGGCTAAGAACTATTAGCCACTCATCAGTATGAGGACGGCTTATGATTTATATGAGGCATGAGTTTGATACTAAGCGCTAAAGGGTTACAAAAAAGGGACAGAAAAGAACACAACGTTAGAAAATTATAAAACCAACTAAAACGAGAACTCACACCTTTCAAAATCATAAAAAAGCTAAGTTACATGAAAAAGAGAAATTACATGTCCTACTCGAATGAGTAGGTGGGAAATAAATGCATTACAAGTCCTACTCAAACGAGTAGGAGGGAAATGACAAGTCCTACTCAAACGAGTAGGCAGGAAATGAGAGTGAGTCCTACTCGAATGAGTAGGCGGAAGTAAATGCACACACACACACACACACTCTACATAATTGAAATAAAACAATGAAAATTATCTCATACACACACACACACACTCTACATAATTGAGAAAGTGACAAAGAAAGCAATAAAAGAAAGCAAGAAAAATTATCGCATACACTCACACACTCTACATAATTGAAAGAGAAAAATGAAACTTATTCTCATACACTCACACACACACACAATAAAAAGAGAAAGAAAACAAACTCATCTAAAAATTAAAATAACAACTTTTTCATTATTATACTTTTATAGAAGAGTTTAGAAAGTGGAAAAAAAGTTGAAAAGAACAAAAGTTTTACAAAAATAAAAAGACCAAGTAAAAAAAGAAGATAGGAAGCCACTCTGAAGACACTTGTATAAAACCATAAAAATGAAATTAAAGAAAAAAAAACTAAACTTAAACAATCCTAACGGACAAGAAAATAAAAGTTAACATACCAACTAATAACTATAAAAAAAACCTAGAACAAAAGCTAAGCAAAACAAAACTATGAAAACATAAAAACATGAAGTTAAACTCATACACACACACACACACACACATTTTTAAGAGAAAGACAAAGAAAAACAAAGGATAAAAAAGAGAACAAAAGTGGGGCACTCACATCCATTCCAAGACAACATAAGGAGAGAAAATCTAACATATTTTATTAAGGAAAAAGTTGATTGCAAAACTAAAACAAACATAAAAGAGAGGGGGAGAAAATTCTCCTTACATAGCAAGAAGTGCACCCAAGCAGCCCACAAATAACAAAATTGGCCCAAAAGTTTGAACCCTTTGACCTTAAAGAGAAGTTATATTTATAGACAAAAAATTACAAGAGGTGGCACACTGGTGTGCAGGGAAAGCAAAAAATTTGATGACTGGCAAGGTTTCAGAAGCTTCTTGAAGCAACATGGAGTGAGCTTTATCTTATGAAGGCGTTGAGTGGTGAAGAAACTCGTCGAGTGGAGAAGAAATCATCGAGCACTTAAGTACAACACTTCGTCGAGCTCCAACTGGGTAAATTCATCGAGCGCAGGAAATTTCATTGACCGCTGGCAACATTTTGTCTAGCGGAGTTCTGCAGCAAATCGTCGAGCTCAGCTCTGGGAAAATTATCGTTGACCTCAGGATTGGCAAAATTTCATCGACTGATAAGATGCTAGCAATGTTTCGTCGAGCGAAGATCGACGAAAGTCGAGCTCCGGTCGACGAATTTTCCATATGCTGAATTTTTCCTCCGGTTCTAGAGTCAAATCGTCGAGCTCAGCATGATGAAATTTGAGCTGAGTTTGACAATTTTTCTGACATGGCATTTTTGCAGAATGTAGATATTTGTTAAAAATAATAATAATAAAAAAATAAGTTAGAAAGTAAAAATAAATAAAAAAGGAGCATATTATTTAATAAAAATAACAAAAAGTCTAAAAAAATACCCTAAAATTACTTATCTAAAGTACTTAAAAAGAAGAATATTTACAACTCATCAGAAAGAAAAGAGAAAGGCTATTCTAGCCTTTTGAGAAGCTCTAAGAAGCATTTCTGCTATTGGATTAGCAAATCGAAGCTACATCTGCGAAGAGGAAAGTGCTACGGAAATTTCCATCCAGATCAAGTGCAAGATTATGGCTCCTAAACGATCGATAAGGGTAATGATCTTTCTTCTTAGACATGTGAAGTCCTTAATTTGGCATAGTTGCATGAAGTACTATACTAATTGGTGGAGAGAGAAGGGATTTTCGATGTGTTGATACAAAGTATCCCTGGTATAAATTGCATATAGAATTCAGAATCGAAGTATGGAATAGGTATACTCTGAAAAGCTCATCCGGACAGGTTGGTCTGGATTTGTAATGGTTATCTTTTTGCTTGTGTGATGGAGAAGACACTATGGGTAAACATGTAGTTTTACGGTGTTTTGGAGTATGCAGCTTGTTGTAGGTAGCATTGCAGGCGTACTCCAGGAAAACACCCAAAATTTGGGGAAGAAATAAAATTATGTCCCTTACCGTACGACAGAAGTGCTACCGGGTGCGGTAGCTCCAAGAGAGCTATGTTTGTGAGGCATATCTCTCAGAGATAAGGGTGCCAATATGTTGAGCTATGAGCTTAAAGTGCCCTTCTATGGTGGTCGTGAATGCCAGCCTTAGAATATAACATGGTTATGTATATATGAACGAGTAAGAGGAGGCTGATCCGCATCGTGGCATGTGAGCCTAATGACTTGAGCAATTGGAGGTGGCTAAACTGTACCCACCCTATAGCATTTAATATGGAGTGAGTCACTGGATTGTTTTTTAAGGTAATAGAGCTCCTTTGACTTTGTTATAGCATAGGAGAGAGTCTTAGGATGCAGGCTGGAAAGACTAATAACTGTACGCGTCCTATGGAGATTAACTTGGAGTGAGTCACTGGATTGTATCTCAAGGTAATAGAGCTCCTTTGACTTTGTTGTAGCATAAGATGTTGGTGTTCCATGATGATCTTGAAGTGGTCAAATAGGTAGTCTCACTGCCAACGCAATATGAGCCTATAAGCTCACACATAAGATCATTTGGAGAAGTTGGAGGAATGGATTGTATTGGTCTTACTCATATATGATGAGTGAAGGACCAAGAACTTGAAGGTGTCGAGTGTGTTGAGACCCCCACAGCCAAGACAATGAGTGCGTTGAGACCACACAACCAAGGAATCGAGTGCATTAAGACCACACAACCAAGGCATCGAGTGTGTTGAGACCACAAAGCGAAGGAGTTGAGTGTGTTGAGACCACACAGCCAAGGTGTTGAGTTCGTTGAGACCACACATCCAAGGCATTGAGTGTGTTAATACCACACATCCAAGGCATTGAGTGTGTTAAGACCACACAGCCAAGTCCAAGGCATTGAGTGCATTGAGACCTTACAGCTAAGGCGTCGAGAGAATCAAGACCACACAGCCAAGGCATTGAGTGCGTCGAGACCTCTCAACTAAGGCGTCGAGTGCATCGAGACATCTCGTTCATGTTCTTGGTCTGTGAATAACGATAGTTCAAGCCTATTTATGTTGCTGGGTATATAGGGCTTGTTGATGCATGAGTTAGGGCGAACCCGAAACTGATGGAAAGTGTTTCCCGATATGTTTATCACATCGCTCCCATAAGCCCCAATTCTTGTGCTTGCCGCTGCCGCCTCTCCTAGTGTGGACCAAGCAGTCTGTATAGATATAGAGGGCTTTCCATTCTCCATCTTGGATCTTGTTTGATAAGGTGTCGATGTTCTCCTCGTTCATGTGGATTCCTGTCGAGCCACAAATAAATCTTGCGTTAACTAACCCGCCGACTAAGAACTGTTCTGGAGCATCTTGATTGAGTGTCGACTCAATCCCACAAAGGAATACTCTTTTTTTATGTTATGCAAACTTCTTGATCAATGTTCATTGCAAGATCCAAGTTTCTTTTTAGGGTTTTCTTAAACTTTATTCTGTTGCGCACATTTGATATGCTATCAAATAAAACCATACAATGGTATTAGATCCAGGCTATCGATGATCATTGTTTCAGAGGTTTTCTGTTTCTAATGAGTGTAAATCTAGAGATTTAGAAGTGTTCTAAATGCCCAGATCTATTCCTGCAACATTATATGTTGATGCTTCTTGAGTGAAATAAGTGAGAGTTTTTTTAAAAAAAAATCGTGGGGGCACTGTCCCTTGGACCCCCGTTAGGGGCTCTGCCCCTAAGACCTTACTGGGGGAGCAACCCCTTGGAACCCCACTAGTAGCACATGTGATTTTGTTGTATTTTTGTGAATGTGCTCAATGGTTTATTGTTAATCATGATTAAATGTTAATCAATCATTTTAAAATCCTTTATCCAATATTTAGTGTATGGATGCCTTCCGATGGATGACACTCTTCCCGCCAGGAGCGCAGTGCCCCTTGGAACCCCGCTAGGAGCCCATGTGATTTTATTGCTTTTTTTTGAATGTGCTCAATGGTTAATTGTTAATCATGATTAAATGCTAATATATTTTTTATAAAATCGCTTATCCAATATTAAGTGTGTGGATACTTTATGATGGATGACACTCTTTTTGCCTCGATCGATGAAGTGTGGGCTTGCCAAATCAAGGGGCATTAATCTATCTTAGTAAGGGCACGAGCAAATAATTGTGATATCCTAATGTCGAAATCGAGTCCATCTTAACTTTGTGACCTCAAAGGTTGAGTGCCCAGAGGCATAGGGTTGTCATGCACCATATGATGGATGCGAGTAAAGCGTTATTCACCAACCACACAAGAGTTGCATGATGGTTTTATTGGCAAGTGTTGCCTAAATAAATAACCATATTTTGAGAGAAAAGCTAAAGCTGACTCATGGTGTTGGTGAAATACGGATCTTGTCCCTTAGAGAGTAGCTCGCATAAACTCTCTGGATTAATATTAAGGGTAATCAATTTGAATAAAACAGTGTGAGTATTTAATTACAGTCCATATTAAAATAAAGATATATTATGAAAAATAGTACTGAGTTTTTCTTTGCATTAATTCCTTGAATAATTTTCGTATCAGGTGGATCTCACTCTACCCTGTCCCTCAGAGCTATCCTTGAGAGTTTGCGGGACTAATTATCTAAACTCGTACAGGAACCTGAGAATTGTTCTTAGGCAAGAGTGGAAGCTCTATGACTTGGAAGTAGATCCCCCTACTTAGCCAAAAACCTTTGCCCCTCGGGAAGATAAAGATTCTTATAAGAAGCATAGTGACAATTCCTTGGATGTTGAATGCCTCATGCTTGCCACCATGAACTTTGAGAATCAGAAGCAACACGAGAACATGGGTTTCAAATACATCGAAGAGCATATTAAGAAAAGGTTTCAAGGGCAAGCTCGTTTGAAGAGGGTTAATATCACCAAGGTTTTGTTTTAGTGTAAGATGGGAGCTCGAGACCTAGTTGGACTCATGTACTCAAGATGATTGGGTATATAGAGAAACTTGAAAGATTAGGTTTTCCCTTGGCCCAATAGTTGGCTACTAATATGATCCTGAAATCATTGTTAGACATTTATGAGAGGTTTGTCTTGAATTATAACATGAATAAGATAGACAAGACACTTTCTGAGCTCCTAGGCTTGTCAAGAACTACTGAGATCAATATGAAGAAGGCCAAGACTGTTAGCCCCATACTGATGGTGCATAAAGGAAAGAGAAAAGCAAAGGGGTTCAAGAAGACTATGGTTGGACCTAAGTCATCTCTTGACCCAAGTCTTCAGCACTGAAGAAGAAGGGCATGGAGAAGGAAGGGAAATGCCACCATTATGGCATTGCTGGTCATTGGATGATGAATTGTCCTTTTTATATTGAAGTTCTGCAGAAGATGAAGGGAGGTATGACTTCCACTTCAAGTATTTATGTTATAGAGATAAAACATTTTACTCCATCTTGGGTATTGGATACCGGATGTGGTTCTCATATTTGTATAAATGTGCATGAACTTGGAAGGAGGAGATTGCTGGGTATAGGAGAGATGGACTTTTGTTTTGGAAATAGAGCATGAGTTGTTACCATTATCGTTGGAGTCTACCGTCTTTATTTGTCCACAGGGCTTGTAATAGAACTAGATAACTATTATTTTGTTCCTTCCATAACTTGAAATATTATATCTATTTCATGATTAGACATGAATGGCTTTTCATTTATAATTAAGAACAACTATTGTTAAATTTTTAAGAATGATGTTTGTTATGGTGTATCCTAAATGTGTAATGGTTTGAATGTTTTGAATTTAGACCAACCGATCTATAATATAGAAAATAATAAAAGACTAAAATCAAATGACTCAAATTCTACATACCTTTGGCATTGTCATTTGGGCCATATAAATTAGAAAGACATATTCAAGCTCCATAGAGAGGGAATACTGGACTAATTTGATTATGAATAATTTGAGAGATGTGAATCCTGTTTATTAGGTAAGATGACTAAAGTCCCTTTCACTGGTCATATTTAGAGGGTTGATGATCTTTTGGGTGTAATACATAGTGATGCATGTTGACCCATGAGTTTTATGGCTTTAGGTGGGTACTACTACTTCGTTATATTTACTAATGATTTCAGTATATACAGATATGTGTATCTTATGATGTGTAAATAAAAAAACATTGAAAAGTTCAAAGAGTTTAAGAGAGAAGTAGAAAACCTATTAGGAAAAAGGTTAAAGCACTCCAATATAATCGAGGTGGCGAATACCTAAGTCATGAGTTTCGTGATCATCTAAAAGAATGTGGTATTATATCACAACTCCCTCCACCTAGAACACCACAACATAATGGCGTGTCCTAGAGGAGGAATCGTACTATGTTAGATATGGTGCGGTCGATTATGAGTCATGCAGATTTAACTATTTCCTTTTAGAGTCGGTGAATACTTAAGTAATGAGACTCCAACAAAAATGGTTCAAAACACACCTTATGAGATGTGGGCTATGAAGTGTCATGGTATGTTCTTCATGTTGATTTGGGGTTATAAGGCATATGTGAGACATCAAATGCCTGAAAAACTAGAACCCAAGTCAAATAATTGTGCAGTATCCAAGGGAAACCAAAGGGCACTACTTTTACCTATCGTTTGAGGGAAAAGTATTTGTCGCTAGGACTGGTGTCTTTTTGGAGAAAGAGTTCTTATCCAGAAATACTATAAAGGTGGAACTTGAAGAGGTTCAGGAATCATAAACAGTGCATGAATCGTAATTAGAACCTGAGTAAGGACGACAAGTGGTTGTAGATGGAGAGTCTGCTCAGGAAACATAAGTCGTACGTAGATCTAGAAGACTTAGATTTGAGCCTGAGAGATATGGATTTCTTGTGTCTCAAATAGGTAATGTGTTGTTTATGTATCATAATTATGTGATGCAACCTACCAAGAGACTATGAGTGGACCAGACTCTGAGAAGTGTCCTGAGACCATGAAATCTATAATGGGCTCCATGTATGCAAACCAAGTTTGTACCTTGGTGGAACCACCTAAAGGGGTACGACCCATAGGGTGCAAGTGGGTCTTCATGAAGAAGACCGACATAGATGGGAATGTATAGATATTCAAAGGGCGATTAGTGGATAAAGGTTTCAAGAAAATTCATGGTGTTGATAATGAGGAGACCTATTCCCCTTTTTCTTTAGTTAAGCCCATCAGAATTCTGCTTGCTATTATTGTGTATTATGAGTACGAGATCTGGCAGATGGATGTCAAAATAGATTTCCTAAATGGAAACCTCCTTAAGGAAGTGTATATAACACAAACCGAGGGTTTTGTATCTCCAGGTGAAGCCACTAAAATATGCAAGTTACAAAGATCTATTTATGGATTAAAACAATCTTCTCGAAGTTGGAATCTTTTTTTAATGAGAAAATCAAAGAGTTTGGTTTTATCAAGAATGAAGATGAACCTTGTATTTACAAGATAATTAGTGGCAGCATTATTGTCTTCCTTATATTGTATATGGATGGCATACTACTCATTGGGAATGACATTATGACCCCAGAAGTTATTAAGAACTTCCTATGGGACTGCTTTTCTATGAAATACTTGAGTGAAGTGACTAATATACTTGGTATTAAGATCTATACGGATAAATCGAAGAAGTTGATGGGTTTGACCCATTGTACAAACCTTGAGAAGATGTTGAAACGATTCAACATGCTTCAGTCTAAGAAAGTATTCTTACCCTTATCTCATTGTGTGAGTATCTATATGGACCTGTGTCCGAAATATTTTGAAAATAAGGACCACATGAAGTTGATTTCATATGCTTTGATATTTGGATCAATCATATATAGAATGTTATGCAGTCGCCCTAATGTATCTTATGCTTTGAGAATGACTAGGAGATATCATTTTGATCCTAGTGATTGTAATTGGATCACCGTCACGAATATCCTAAAGTACCTTAGAAGGACAAAGGATATATTATTAGTATTTAGTAGAGAGGAAGAGCTCATTGTAAAGGGTTACACGGATGCTAGCTTCCAAATAGATAGGGACGACTCAAAGTCTCAGTCAAGGTTTGTGTTTTGCTTGAATGGTGGAGAAGTTAGCTAGAAGAGTTCCAAGAAATTGATAGTTATTGATTCTACAATTGAGGCCGAGTGTATCTCCATTATAAATGCAGCAAAGGAGGTTGTGTGGATTAGGAAATTCATCGGTGAGCTTGATGTAGTTCCTAGCCTTTTTGATCTCGTAGTTCTCTACTGTGATAACAACGGTGCAATTGCACAAGCTAAGGAACCTAGATCCCACCAGCGCTCCAAAAACATTCTTCGTCGGATCCATCTTATTCAAGAGATTATCGATCAAGGAGATGTGAGCTTATGCAGAGTGCCGACTGAAGAAAATATTACGGAACCACTAACAAAACCTCTTGCATAGAGAAAGCATGATGGTCATTCTAGATCAATGGGTATAAGATATCTGAATGATCAAATCTAGTGGGAGTATTGTGGATTGTATGTTTGTCGGTTGTTATAATTAATCTGATGAATAGAGTATTATGTATTTCATTTTATATTTATAGTAAGTTCTTTTATTAAGTCTATTTTCTATGTGATAGATCAATTAATGTGATAAATGCCCTTATAATATTTGCTTACATAGGATTAAGGTTAATAAATTGAATGTGAGGGCCTATGTTTCTTAGATTCTTCATTCTTAAATGGTCCTTGGTAGGCATATCATCTTAGAAGCCAAGGGAAATGATGATACATTAAGACTAGTATGTGCGTTGATTGATAATAGATTCTCACAGGTCATAATATTATGATATCAAGTCATCACATGGTTGCTTGTTAGTGAACAAGTTATACTGGAAAAACCCATCATGAGACTACTTTGTGGATTATTATATGTACGTATCACAACTAGGTCTCATGTGGCAATGGTGTTTGTAGTTCTTAAACCTGAAGTTACAACATTCATCAAGTTAGGAAGGGCGTACTTTGATTCCATCAAAAGTATTCCTTGAGAAAGGTTGTATTATTACGGTAGTTATTGGGTATGTTATGAGTTATTTGGTTTTTTGTGTGTGGACGAAAATGGGATTTGTCCTCCTATTAGAAAGGATTTACATCCATGGGCCCCTTGATGGAATGGAACTGAAAAATGCATGGACATGCTTATTTGAGTAAATATGGGATATTGAGCTCACTAACTTTTAGAAGTCCACTCTAGATCAAGAAACTTGGATTGAAAAATTATGAGGGTCACACGGTCCATGCCTCTAGTTCTATTCGGATGTAATGGACAAAGGGATGTGACAACACTGATATATTGGTCATAAAGGCTTATTGAGTTTTGAACTCTTATTACTTGGGAAGCAATGATGTATTTTTAGATGCCGCTCATTATTTGTGAGGCTTTTGTTTGATACGTTCAAAATCAAGTGGGAGACTGTTGGTATTACCATGATGATCTAGAAGTGGTCAAACAGGTAGTCTCACTGCCAACGCGATTTGGGACTATAGAGTCACACATAAGAGCATTTTGAGAAGTTGGAGGAAAGAATTGTGTTATTTTTACACATATATGATTAGTGAAGGACCAAGTACTTGAAGGCATCGAGTGCATTGAGACCACACAACCAACGCATTGAGTGTGTTGAGACCACACATCCAAAGAATCATTTGTATTGAGACCATACAGCCAAGGAGTCGAGTGCATTGAGACCAAATAACCAAGGCATGAAGTGCGTTGAGACCACACTGCCAAGGCATTGTGTGCGTTGAGACCACACAATGAAGGTGTTAAGTGTGTTGAGACAACAAAACCAAGGCATTGAGTGCATTGAGACCTCACAACTAAGGCATCAAGTGCATAGAGAGCACACAACCAAGGAGTTCAGTGCGTTGAGACCTCTCAGCTAAGGCACTGAGTGCATCGAGACATCATATTCATTTTCTGGGTCTGTGGATAATGACGGTTCAAGCTTGTTTATGCTCCTAAGTATTTATATATATATGTTGTCTTAGGGCTTTTTGATGCAGGTATCAGGGTTAACCCAAAATTGGCGGAAAGTGTTTCTTAAAGTGTCGACCCCATCACACCCATAAGTCTCAATTCTGGCGCCCGCCGCCGCCGCCTCTCTTAGTGTCGACCTAGAAGTCTGTAGAGACGTAGAGGGCTTTCTATTCTCCATCCTTGATCTTGTTTGACAAGGAGCCAGTGTTCTCCCCATTCGTATCGATTACTCTAGAGCCGCAAATCTATCTTGCGTGAACTCATCTGTCAGCCAAAAACTATTTTAGAGTATCTTGATTGAGAGACGACTCAATCCCACTCAGACATACTCTTATTAAATGTTATGCAAACTTCTTAATAAATGTTCATCGCAAGACCTAGTTTCACATAAGGGTTTTCTTAAACTTTATTCGGCTATACACATTTGATGTGTTATCAAGTAAAACCTTATATAGGATACAAGGTCTTAGACTACAAGACAGAAAGACCTGTAATGCTAAATTTTGACCATCGGTCTAGTACTGAGGATGGTGGTTGATATTTTTAGTTGTATACCTAAATCACCTAGAGGGGGGTGAATAGGTGAGGTCTGTGTCTTTTGACAGCATAAAAACTTATAATGACATAGCGCAGAAAATAAACAAGCAAGCCATAGAAAACACAAGATTTATAGTGGTTCCCCAACCTTGGGTACGTCCACTCTCCACCTCACCGATCTAGCACAACGCTAGACTTGGCTACTTCACTATTAGCTCAGATTGGAAAACAATCCTACAACTCGGAGCAACGCCCCTACAACTGGGAGTCAAAACACTCCTACAAAAATCTCGGAGAACAAAGCTCCTACAACTCGAAGAAAAATCTCCAACAAAAATAAAGTGTTTTATAGAAAATATACAAACAAAAATAATTCATATCTGATTCTTAAGCCCTTCTTCCTTCTTAAAATTTGAAGCTCTGTCAGAAATAGATCAAAGAAGACAAAGGCAAAATCTCCGGATCTGAAAACTTAGGTTCAGCATGATCATAGAATAGATCAATCGATGTTGAAAGTCTTGATCTGTTGAAACTTTCTTGTTCTGAATCTCTTGGATCAGAAAAGGTCAGCGATGAAGAAGACGATGAACAGTAGCGACGCTTCCTAATTTAGAATGAAAAATATTTGATTTAGAATACATAATTTTCTTGTTATGATTAGTCGATTATGATAAGACCTTTTATAGGACTTGCCTAACGGACATAATCATTAATGACAGAATATATGGACCAATAAGAAACGAGATCAATTTTAAATTACTTCCGTCGGGACTTAACGAAAAATTCAAAGAATTGAACTTCATTTCTCGAGTGAAGTATTGACTTCTCGAGAACAACTTCTCTTTATCGAGAAGAGGTATAAGGTTCTCGAGAACAAGTACTTAAGGAAAACACTAAAAATAAGTTCTGGCTTCTCGAGAAAGAAAAGACTTTTACTCGAGAAATAATTTCTGTTACTCGAGAAATAGGTAATGACTTCTTGAGAGCTTATTTGACTTCTCGAGAACAATTTAGAATTCTCGAGAAATAACTTCAGCTTCTCGAGTAATGACTTCTGCTTTCTCGAGACAAAGCTTGGCCTTCTCGAGTAATAACTTCTGCTTTCTCGAGACAAAGCTTGGCCTTCTCGAGTAATAACTTCTACTTTCTCGAGAAAAAGCTTGGCCTTCTCGAGTAATGACTTCTGCTTTCTCCAGACAAAGCTTGGCCTTCTCGAGTAATGACTTCTGCTTCTCGAGATAAGAACCTTGCTTCTCGAGTACTAGACTTAGAACCTCTCGAGAATTTGACTTAGCAAAATTTCTTTACAAGATTTTAATTCTTCTTCTTGGAGATCAGCAACCCATAGTTTCTTCCATATCTTTCGTACTTGAAAATGAAGTGTGTCCCAATAGAGAGGCTACACATGATTCAACACCATGGATCAAAAAATGAGTGATTACATTATATGGTCTTGTGTTTGGTGACTCATTGTAGAATGACATTGGTCTACACTTGGCAATTATAACCTACAAGGACTCAACTTGAAAAGATTATCAAATTCAAACTTAATTCATCTTAGTTTAAGGGTGACTTCATACAGATCTAGGTTATTGTGGATACAATACCCAACAATTTCCCTCTATTTGTAGAAGTCAGACCCTCTACACTAAGGTGAATTACATCAAGATAAACAAATAAAATAACAATTAAACAAAGTAATAATAAGAAATGCGATGTTATAGAAAAATCAGATCATCAAAATTAAAAGATTTATATTTATAGATAATGTCCAAGAAAAATCCAATTCTACAAAATCTCATAAAGAAACTTCTGATCTTCTTCTATTACTTCTTGGTCTCTATTATTACTATCTCTAGTGAATTTCTTCCTGTCTCTAGAAATACACAAATGATATTTGGCTGGCCTGGGAGGAGCAGAGGGGTCTTTATAACTATACTTCCTGTCATGAAGCCTTCTCAGAGTCATAGACTTCTCATACTATTCCCATTATGAGTGAGAGTAGTAGTTATCCTTATTTTCTCTGAATTCCACAACTAATCTTAATGTATCCAGAATGATTAACTTAGAAGTGGGGCTCCAAACTTCAGCATGTTCTCTTACAACATGTTCTGGCATAGGTGTGGAAATTCTTGCAGAAGCACCATCACCATACTTTCTTATTTTTTGGAATTTGCACATCTGGAGGTAATTGAGCATCTTCAAGAATTGCTACAAAGATTCAATTTTACCCAAAAGGGCATCTTCAAGAATTGCTACAGCTAGAGGATGTTGGATAGGAGCTGTCCAGGGAATGACTTCTTCAATGTGAACTGTATAGGTGGAAGTCTGTTTGATGGAGATGTTTCTAAAATGGCCGCCATTGATCCCCTGACTGAGAGAGTTCGTCGATTCGGACGATTGTTGCCGCAAGCTCGAGGATGGGATCGACATCCGCCTCCATTATATAAAAATATATAATTATAAATTAAATATTTATAATTAAATATTTTTAATTATTTTATTATTTTAGCAATTTTATTTTATGTATTTATTTCATGTTTTAATTTTCATTTCATGTGTAATGATTGGTGCTTATAACCATCATGTGTTGTTTTAATTATTTCATTTCATGTGCTATGATGGGTGCATATAACCATCATATTTTCAATTTGAATTTTGAATTTTGAATGGAGGGAGATTAAGTGGTGTAGGCTATATATAGCCATGTTATGAAGGATTGATTAGAGAGAAGAAGAATAAGAAAATAATCCCCCTAAAGATCTTTTGAGATCCTCCTCCCCCCTTGACAAAATTCGTCCATCCCTCTTTCCCCCTTTTCCTTGACAATTTCGGCCACCCTCCTCCCTCTCCTCCTTGTGGAATTCGGCCACAAGACTCCTCCCCACTTTCCCTCCTTTTTTTTCACCATAACAACCCTCTACTACTCCTTTTCTCCCCTCAAAACCGACCTCCAACAAAGCAACCATTCAACCCACCTCCTTGAAGAAATCGGCCAAGCCAAAGATTTTCTTTGTGGATTCCAACTCCGGCATGACGCGATGAAGACGGACAAGTTTCTCTCCAACCGGCGTGACTCCGGCGGAGCCGTTGAAGAACGATCCAAGTAGAGGAAGCAGAATCATCCATTCTAATAGGGTAACGAATCCTTTATACCAATTGTGTGTTTCTCTTCCTAGATTAATTCCTGTGGTGGTAGATTCTTAGCGTTGAATTTTTGATAGCAATAAAAATTATATCGTGGTGATCTTTCAATTGCTTCTGCTATCCCTCTTAATTTCCTTTAATTTCGTGAAAGGTTTGGCGAACCTTCGTTTTCTTTTGTTGGGAGAGATCTACTGTTTCTGAATCATATTTTATTGGGTAGATCTCTTTTGGTACAACGCCGCTCGTTCGGATCGGGTAGGTCCTTTTAGCAGGAAAGAATATTGACCTATCGCCTCTATTCGATCCTAATCGGGTTGGCAACTCGTACGCTATCATATAATTGATAGAATTAATTAACGTGGTGTTCCGTAGAGCGATTGTGTGAATATAGGATTTGGATTGTGGAGAGGTATTCGTGCTAGTCTGTAGATCTATTCAATGTCAAACGCGTGAGCCTGCACCAATTTGGTATCAGAGGGAGGTTCAAGTCAATTTCCTAATTGCCCCCCTCCCCCTTTTGCTTTGAACACCGACACACACTTTGCACGTTTCATTGCAGAACATATAAATCAATTTTTAAATTTTTTGGTAAGCAAATAGCGGCCAAAATTTTTTCAGTTTTTGTCAAAATTCAAAAAACTAAATTTCTAGAAATTCTCCATCATTTTCTTAGTAATAAATCAAAAAAATTTTATTTTTCATTAAGTCATAATTTTTATTAAATCCTTATAAAAATTTAATTTTGGTCTGTAAATAGCGGCCTATATTTTTATTTTTCCAGGAAAAAATTTTTAAAAAAATTTATTTAATAATCTTCATATTATTTTCAACAAGAAAATAAAAAATATATATTTGTTATTTAAAGAAATTAGCGGGAACAATTACATCTTTGAAAATTAAATTGGGCCAAGTTATTTAGTCATTGCATATGCACCAGTTCCGGGTGAGTTTTTCTCTCCGGTTCTCACTAAAATGGCATATGACGAATATGCTGCCCGGTTAGATTAATCGTATGCTAAGGTTATAACTAAGCACACCCTAGCCTTGCCTTCCTACCGTCCCCAAACGTATTTTTACACTGAGAGTGGAATACCCACGTATGATGGTTATGGGAATTCGCAAAAATTTAGGGACTGGCTTTAGTGGGTAGATATTAACTTTGATTGTCATGAATGGGATGACCACCAACAGGTGAACATCATCCGGATACGATTAATAGGTCAAGCCCGCGTGTTCTGGTACAACAAAGAGCTTCGTGTTGGTAGCAAAACACATTCTTGGACGCAAATGCGTAACCTGATCTCGGATCGATTTGATTCGGCCTACCTTCACCCTGCTAACACCAAGCCTATTAATGAGTATAATTTTTGCATTAGATCCCTACCTGCCTTTAGGAATGATTATAAACAAAATGCCCAGACCCAGCGAAAGATAACTGATGATTTGGCAACCCTTAAATAAGGGAGTAAGTCGGTCTCGGATTATATGCGTCTTTTTAAGGATATGATGGTTAGAAGTGGTGTGAAGGAGTTGCTAGAGATCACCCTCTCTAGGTTTCGTAAGGGGTTAAACCCCTACATCCAAGGTAAATTACTGCGTTATTGTCACACCGATCTAGACACCACTTTTAATACGACATTAGAAATTGAGAAGCACCACCTTCCTAGGAATAAAGCTCACTCGTGTCAGACTGGAAAGGCCGTATTAGGACCACCCCCCCCCCCCCCCGGTTAGGGAAACCTTTCCTAATAGGTCATTTGATGTGGACTCAGTAGCTGTTACCACTAGGGTTATGCCTCTATTAGCTCTGATATCTAAGCCCCTAGAGATAGTGACTGATACACATGAGGATGCTGAAGTTGATATACTATCTCTGGATTTTTAGGATGACCCCATATGTGAGAGTATCCTGACATGTACGTTAGTGCCGGACGATTCTGACGAGTCCGAAATTCAGATTGGATACCCTAGTGATTTAGAAGACGATGTGTAGGATGATTACGTTTCGATCTGTGAGAGTAGTACGTTGCCTATTACGTGCCCTACTACCATTGTGTCTGATCACCCTAGTATTATATGCCCTATCCAGGCTACGATCCCCATCGTGTTAGAGCCTACGATTACACCTACTAAGATTATATCTGAGTTATCTGAGGAGCCTAAGAGTGAGGATGTTCCTATTATTATTGTGGATGAGTTTCGATCTGAGGGAAGGGTAACTTTGGACGATACTTTTGTTGTACACCCGGATTAGAGTTCTTTGATGTCGACACCGTTAGGTGAAATTTTTACTGATTCGTATTTTATCCCGGGTTTGATCTTTCCGACCCTTCCTCCTATTTATTTGCATATCTTAGATGACTTTTTAGGACGTGGAACCGGTAGTCCTAGTTTGAGTTTGTGTGTCACACCCACTTTATTAGTTCCTACTTTGATGTTGACTCAGCATGTAGATATTACTATGTTGAGCGCACTAGTATTTGGACTATTCACCGCGCCTCATAGATATGACTACATGTCACTTTTGACTGTTCATTTTTCTATGTGTCCGATTACGATTCTGTCCTCGACTGTTTCTGACTTTTTGTCTATTGTGCCTCTAGATGTGGTGTTCCCTAGTTATACTTATATACCACACCCGGTTGCACGCATTTACCCACTACTATTTGATGACCCTCATTTCCCCACGTTAGTGACTATAGTTGGGTCCCTTTAGTTGTTTCGCTCGCATACCTCTTCACATTCGGGAGCGTCCAATTCAATTGTATATGATGAGCGGTTCACCTTGGCATATCTTCATGCTAAGCGTGAAAATATTAAACTTAAAAATAAGACTATGGTTCTGGAGCCCGTTACAATCATCCCTGATTATAAGGCTCTCATGCCACCTGACTTAACACCCTTATCCTCCGTCTTTTAGTCTAGTCATGTAACACATGGATTCTCTCCTCATGTGTCTTGGACGTTAGTATTTCTTTTGAAGTTATGTCACACACACTTCCACGCCTTTTCGAGACTGCTGATGCTAGAGCTAGTGATTTGGGTTTTGTTTGGTCAGTCCCCGAGCGGATGGCTTCTGGCTCCGTTGACAAATTAATACATAGGAACGTCGACCCATCCATGAATATGAAGAACGTCGGATTTTATGCTTTTATTTTAGATTTTTTTATAGCACATGGTGTTTCACTTTATTTAAAGTTTTTGGACTTTTTACTGTACGTCTCTGTTCCACCAGAGTGTCTTTTTCCATCGTCTCTTCCTCCCACTAAATATTCTCTTGGGATGGGGAGTGTTAGTACTGTCGTGTCTATATTCCATGTTGACTCATTGGTTCTTGAACCGGATGGTAAGATTCTTGTCTATTTTCTTTTGCTTGACACCCTTTTGAGTTTTCTCGAAAGTATTATTGTTTGTGTGCCAGACAGGTTCTATGTACTGATGGATGTTCATACTACTACGACACAGATTGCGGTGCCAGATTTGCCCCATGTTGCTGCTTCCGACTATTCCCCCCTCACAGGCCACTCATCGGTGATGAGTAATTTTGAGTGGGGGAGGATTGATGGAGACGTTGCTGACACGGCCGCCATCGATCCCCTGTATGAGAGAGTTCGTTGATTGGGTCGATCGCTGCCGCAAGCTCGAGGTTGGGATCGACGTCCGCCTCCATTATATAAAAATATAAAATTATAAATTAAATAATTATAATTATATTTTTTTAATTATTTTATTATTTTAGCAATTATATTTTAAGTATTTATTACATGTTTTAATTTTCATTTCATGTGTAATGATGGGTGCTTATAACCATCATGTGTTGTTTTAATTATTTCATTTCATGTGCTATGATGTGTGCATATAACCATCATATTTTCAATTTGAATTTTGAATTTTGAATGGAGGGAGATTGAGTGGTGTACGTTATATATAGTCATGTTATGAATGATTGACTTGAGAGAAGAAGAATAAGAAAATAATCCCCCTAAAGATCTTTTGAGATCCTCCTCCCCCCTTGACAAAATTCGGTCATCCCTCTTTTCCCCTCTTCCTTGGCAATTCCGGCCACCCTCCTCCCTCTCCTCCTTGTGGAATTCAGCCACAAGACTCCTCCCCTCTTTCCCTCCTCTTTTCTCACCTTAACAACCCTCTGTTACTCCTTTTCTCCCCTCAAAACCGACCTCCAACAAAGCAACCATTCAACCCACCTCCTTGAAGAAATCGACCAAGGCAAAGATTTCCTTTATGGATTCCAACACCGGCGTGACGCGACGAAGGCGTACAAGTTTCTCTCCAACCGGCGTGACTCTGGCAGAGCCGTTGAAGAACGATCCAAGTAGAGGAATCAGAATTATCCATTCCGATAGGGTAACGAATCCTTTCTACCGATTGTGTGTTTCTCTTCCTAGATTAATTCCTTTGGTGGTAGATTCTTAGCGTTGAATTTTTGATAGCAATAAAAATTATATCGTGGTGATCTTTCAATTGCTTTTGTTGTCCCTCTTTATTTCCTTTAATTTCGAGAAAGACTTGGAGAACCTTCGTTTTCTTTTGTTGGGAGAGATCTACTGTTTTCGAATCATATTTTATTTGGTAGATCTCTTTTGGTACAACACCGCTCGTTCGGACCGGGTAGATCCTTTTAGCCGGAAAGAATATTGGTCTATCGCCTGTATTCGATCCTAATCGGTTTGGCTACCCGTACTCTAGCATATAATTGATAGAATTAATTAATGTGGTGCCGCGTAGAGCGATTGTACGAATATAGGATTTGGATTGTGGAGAGGTATTTGTGCTAGTCTGTAGATCAATTCGTTGTCAAACGTGTGAGCCTGCATCAATTTGGTATCAGAGGGAGGTTCAAGTCAATTTCCTAATTTTCCCCCTCCCCCTTTTGTTTTGAACACCGACACACACTTTGCACGTTTCATTGCACAACATATAAATCAATTTTTAAATTTTTTGGTCTGCAGATAGCGGCCTAAAATTTCCAGTTTTTCTCAAAATTCAAAAAACTAAAATTCTGGGAATTCTCCATCATTTTCTTAGTAAGAAATCAAAAAAAAAAAAAAATTCATTAAGTCATTATTTTTATTAAATCATTATAAAATTTTAATTTTGGTCTGCAAATAGCGGCCTATATTTTTATTTTTTCAGCAAAAAAATCAAATTTTTTTTTTAATAATCTTCATATTATTTCCAGCAAGAAAATAAAAAATTATACATTTGTTATTTTAAGTAATATGAGGGAACAATTACATCTTTGAAAATTAAATTGGGTCAGGTTATTTAGTCATTGCATGTGCATCAGTTTCGGGTGGGTTTTTCTCTTTATTTCTCACTAAAATGGCATATGACGTATATGCTGCCCAGTTATACTATTCGTAGGCTAAGGTGGCCTTGCCTTCCAACCATCCCCACACATATTTTCACACTGAGAGTGGAATACCCACGTATGATGGTTATGGGAATTCGCAAAAAATTTATGGACTGGCTTAAGTGGGTAGATATTTACTTTGATTGTCACGAATGGGATGACCACCAATAGGTGAACATCATCTGTATACGATTAATAGGTCAAGCCCGCGTGTTCTGGTACAACGAAAAGCTTCGTGTTGGTAGCAAAACACATTCTTGGACGCAAATGCGCAACCTGCTATCGGATTGATTTGATTCCGCCTACCTTCACCCTGCTAACACCAAGCCTATGAGTGAGTATAGTTCTGACACTAGATCCCTACCTGCCTTGAGGAATGATTATAAACCAAATGCCCAGACCAAGCGATAGATAACTGATGATTTGGCTACCCTTAAATAAAGAGATTAAGTCGGTCTCGGATTATATGCGTCTTTTTAAGGATATGATGGTTAGAAGTGGTGTGAAGGAGTTGTCAGAGATCACCCTTTCTAGGTTTCGTAAGGGGTTAAACCCCTACATCCAGGTTAAATAGTTGCGTTATTATCACACCGATCTAGACACCACTTTTAATATGACATTAGAAATTGAGAAGCACCACCTTCCTAGGAATAAAGCTCACTCGTGTCAGAGCAGAAAGGCCGTATTAGGACCACCACCCTCGGTTAGGGAAACCTCTCCTAATAGGTCATTTGATGTGGACTCGATAGATGTTACCACTAGGGTTATGCCTCTGTTAGCCTCGACATCTAAGCCCCTAGAGATAGTGATTGATACACCTAAAGATGCTGATGTTGATATACTATCTCTGGATTTTGAGGATGACCCCGTAGGTGAGAGTATTCCGACATGTACGTTAGTGCTCGACAATTATGACGAGTCCGAAATTGAGATTGGATACCCTAGTGATTTAGAAGACGATGTGTGGGATTATTAGATTCCGATCTGTGAGAGTAGTACGTTGCCTATTACGTTCCCGACTAGCATTTTCTCTGATCACCCTAGTATTATGTGCCCTCTCTAGGCAACGATCCCCATCATGTAAGAGCCTACGATTACACCTACTGAGATTATATCTGAGTTATCTGAGGAGCCTGAGAGTGAGGATGTTCCTATTATTATTGTGGATGAGTTTCGATCTGAGGGAAGGGTAATTTTGGACGTTACTATTGTTGTACACCCGGATGAAAGTTCTTTGATGTCGACACTATTAGGTGAAATTTTTACTTATTCGGATTTTATCCCGGGTTTGATCTTACCGACCCTTCCCCCTATTTATTTGCATATCTTAAATGAATTTTTAGGACATGGAACCGGTAGTCCTAGTCTAAGTTTGTGTGTCACACCCACTTTATTAGTTCCTACTTTGACATTGACTCAGCGTGTAGATATTACTATATTGAGCGCACTAGTATTTGGACTATACACTACGCCTCATAGATAAGACTACACGTAACTTTTAACTGTTCATTTTTCTACGTGCCCGATTACGGTTCTGTCCTCGACTGTTTCTGACTTTTTGGCTATTGTGCCTCGGGATGTGGTGTCCCCTAGTTATACTTATATACCACACCCAGTTGCACGCATTTACCCACCGCCATTTAATGACCCTCGTTTCCCCCACATTAGTGACTATAGTTGGGTCCCTTAAGTTGTTTCGCTCGCACATCTCTTCACATTCGGGAGCATCCAATTCAATTGTTTATGATGAGCGGTTCACCTTGGCATATCTTCATGCCAAGCATGAAAATATTATACTTGAAAATAAGACTACGGTTCTGGAGCCCGTTAGAATCATCCCTGATTATAAGGCTCCCGTGCCACCTGACTTAACACCCTTATCCTCCGTATTTGGGTCTAGTCATGTTACATATGGATTCTCTCCTCATGTGTCTTGGACATTAGTATTTCTCCTTAAGTTATGTTGCACACACTTCCACGCCTTTTCGAGACGGTCCGACGCTAGAGCTAGTGAATTTAGTTTAGTCGGGTCAGTCCCCGAGCGGCTGGCTTCTGGCTCCGTTGACAAATTAATACGTCGGAATGCCAACCCATCCATGAATATGAAGAACGTTGAATTTTATGATTTTATTTTAGATTTTTATATAGCACAGGGTGTTTCACTTTATTTCAAGTTTCTGGACTTTTTACTGTACGTCTTTATCAACCTGAGTGCCTTTCTCCGTCGTCTCTTCCTACCACTAAATATTCTCTTGGGATGGGGAGTGTTAGTACTATCATGCGTATTTTCCATGTTGATTCCTTGGTTATTGAACCGGATGGTAAGATTCTTGTTTATTTTCTTTTGCTTGACACCCTTTCGAGTTTTCTGGAAAGTCTTGTTGTTTGTGTGCCAGACAGGTTCTCAGTACTGATGGATGTTTATGCTACTACGACACGGATTATGGGACCAGATTTGCCCCATGTTGCTTCTTCCGATTGTTCCCCTCTCACGGGCCACTCATCGGTGATGAGTAATTTTGAGTGGGGGAGGATTGATGGAGACGTTGTTGATACGACCACCATTGAACCTCTGTCTGAGAGAGTTCGTTGATTGGGACAATCGATGCCGCAAGCTCGAGGATGGGATCGACATTCGCTTCCATTATGTAAAAATATTTAATTATATATTTTTAATTATTTTATTATTTTAGCAATTTTATTCTAAGTATTTATTTCATGTTTTAATTTTCATTTCATGTGTAATGATGGGTGCTTATAACCATCATGTGTTGCTTTAATTATTTCATTTCATGTGCTATGATGCGTGCATATAATCATCATATTTTCAATTTGAATTTTTAATTTTTAATGGAGGGAGATTGAGTCGTGTAGGTTATATATAGCCATGTTATGAAGGATTGATTAGAGAGAAAAAGAATAAGAAAATAATCCCCCTAAAGATCTTATGAGATCCTCCTCCCACTTGACAAAATTCGGCCATCCCTCTTTCCCCCTCTTCCTTGGTAATTTTGGCCACCCTCCTCCCTCTCCTCCTTGTGGAATTCGGACACAAGACTCCTCCCCTCTTTCCCTCCTATTTTCTTACCTTAACAACCCTCTCCGACTCCTTTTCTCCCCTCAAAACCGACCTCCAACAAAGCAACCATTCAACCCACCTCCTTGAAGAAATCAGCCAAGCCAAAGATTTCCTTTGTGGATTCCAACACCGGCATGACGCGACGAAGGCGGACAAGTTTTTCTCCAACCGGCGTGACTCTGACAGAGCTGTTGAAGAACGATCCAAGTAGAGGAATCAGAATCATCCATTCCAATAGAGTAACGAATCCTATCTACCGATTGTGTGTTTCTTTTCCTAGATTAATTACTGTGGTGGTAGATTCTTAGCGTTGAATTGTTGATAGCAATAAAAATTATATCGTGGTGATCTTTCAATTGCTTTTGTTGTCCCTCTTAATTTCCTTTTATTTCGAGAAAGGCTTGGCGAACCTTCGTTTTCTTTTGTTGGGAGAGATCTACCGTTTCCGAATCGTTTTTTATTTGGTAGATCTCTTTTGATACGACACCGCTCGTTTGGACCGGGTAGCTATTTTTAGCCGAAAAGAATATTGGCTTATCGCCTCTATTCGATCCTTATCGGTTTGGCTACCCGTACGCTAGCATATAATTGATAGAATTAATTAACGTGGTACCACATAAGGAGATTGTGCGAATATAGGATTTGGATTATGGAGAGGTATTCGTGCTAGTCTGTAGATCTATTCGTTGTCAAACGTGTGAGCCTGCATCACTATTTTCTTTTAGCAAGCGTAATTTTAGCTTCAGCAGCTTCATCTATGAAAGATGGAATGTTGAAATGGAGACTTAGGAGAGGTTGTTCAAATGGTTCAGGAGAAGATTCTGGTTGAGATGGATGTTCTGGCTTAGAAGGTTTTCTTGCTGAGATGGATATTCTTGTTGAGATGGAGTTTCTTGAGGTAGAGGGGAGATAGTTTCTGTGGAGGTGAGTTCTTCTATCATCCTATTGATGTCCACGTCTGTAGATTTATCTTGATCATTTACTTGGTCATCAGTAAGTATTTCTTCAGCAGGAGCAGAAACTTCTGAAGATATAGTAGCAGGTGGAGCAAAATCTGATGGAATAGTAGACTGACTTATCTCTTGGATTGCAGGAGCAGGCTCCCCCTCAGCAACTGTACCTGATGTGTCAGCTACTTGATGTAAAGGGGAAGATGGAGTCTTATCCTCATCCACTTGGAGATCATGGTCTTTGGCAGCTTGTCTAGGATTCTGAATCTTGAGTTCCCATCTCTGAATGGAAGAAATGGAGACTTTCTTCATGTGATGCAAAGAAATACTTTTAGAGAGATAGAAAATTTCGGGCTTGAGCTCATGAAGGAGAAGAGAAATTATTCTGCCAAAATTGGGTGCCTTGATACTGTCTTTGATTTTTTCAAAAATAATCATACCCCACTGAAATTTCTTCCTACAGATTACAGAAGCCATCTTGTCAAAGAAATCATTTGTGGTGAAGCTGATTGAATTGGTGCAGCACAGAAGGACTTTTCCAAGAATGTCCATAAGAAAATTGCTCTCTGCATTGAGATTAGGGCGGTGAATAGTGCAGATAGCAATAGAGACACCACATATCTGCAAGAGTGATCATAACCTTTGACAATTAGGTCATCTTCCTCATCGATGATAGGCAGCTAAAGGAGCTTGGAGACGATTGGGGCGGTCAGCTTGATCTTGAGTCCGCGAACCTTGCTTTTGAGAATCTTCCCATTTCTCTTTATTTTGGCATTCTTGAAGAATTCCTCGATTTCAGGAAGTAGAATCTTAAAAGTATCTTCCAAAATGAAAGACAGTCCGGTAGATTCTAGTAGCAATATAACATTGCGAAAATCATCAGAGAGTTCGGCAATACCTGTGGAAACTAGCTCACTACCAATACCAACTTTCGATGGAGGAGCCATCGATCAAGATAGATGAACAGATATCTTGCCTTATGAGAGAAAAACTGAAACGACAGCAGGAGAACGGCGGTGATAGAGAAGACAAGTTTTCTTATTCTCGAGAAAAGATTTGAGATTCAGGATTTTGGGGTTTTTCAGACTTAATCTATTTATATAAATCTTAAATCGTGATGATTAAGGAAATAATAATAATAAAATACCTGAAAATATGGCGGTAGGAGTGTCCGGGTGCAAATATCAAAAATTTGAACTTGTGAAAGAAAATCGGCATCAGATTTCTCGAGAAACAAATCATTTCTCGAGAGGAGACACAAAAGTTCTCGAGAAGAAGAAATTGTTCTCGAGTAGAGAAATTCTTTCTCGAGAAGCAAATCTGAAGTTCTCGAGAATCAGATAAGTACTCGAGAAATATTTCTTGAATTCAACTGTGGTTCTCGACTACAAATCTGAGTACTCGAGTAATAAGCATCTTCTAAAGAAGTGAAGTCCAGAGAGTGATTTTTCTTGATTTTTAAAGTGTAGCCCGATTCTTGAACTTTGTTGTGTGACCTTTTTCTTCATTATTCCTTGTTTAGCATGCCAAGTTCTATTTTGAAGAATAAGAACTTGGCCTCGTCTAGTGGCTTCGTGAAAATGTCTGCAACCTTCTTGTCAGTTGGAACACACTGGAGATTGATGTCTCCATGCTCCACATACTTCCTGATAAAATGGTACCTCAGCTCTATGTGCTTTGTCCTACTGTAAGAGACTGGGTTGTTGGCGATTGCAATTCCACTGGAGGATTCCCAAAACATCTGAATGTTCTTGAACTTCATATTGTAGTCTTCAAATTGGTTCTTTATCCATAGCAGTTTTGCACAACAACTGCCTGCAAAAATATATTCTTACTCGGTAATTGAAATTGCGACATAATTTTGCTTATTGCTTCTCTAGGAGATAAGCCTTCTTCCTAGGAATTGACAAGTCCCAGAAGTTCTTTTCCTGTCATCTTTGCTTCTTGCAAAATCTGCATTTGAAAAACCTATCAGTTCGCTATCATTACTTATTGGTACCATAAGCCAAGATTTGGAGTACCTTTAAGGTATCTTAAAATCCGCTTTGCAGCAGTGTAGTGAGATTCCTTAGAGTTCACTTGAAATCTAGCACACACACATGTTGAAAACATTATGTCCGGTATACTAGCATGAAGATAGAGCAAGGATCCAATTATGCTTCTGTACTTGGTTTCATCAAAAGATTTCCCTTTCTCATACTTGTCTAGAGACATAGCTGAACCCATTGGAGTCCTTATAGAGGTTGCGTTCTCCATTCCGAATTTCTTAATTAACTCCTTGGTGATTTTCATCTGAGAGATGAAAATTCCATCTTCGGATTGTTTCACTTGAAGTCCTAAGAAATACTTCAGCTCTCCCATACTGCTCATTTCAAACTTCCCTTGCATAAGTTTGAATTTTTTTTGCAAAGATTGTCTTCAGTAGAGCCAAATATGATGTCATCGACATAGATTTGTACTAGCAAAATCTTGCCTTCTATTTCCCTAAGAAATAATGTCTTATCTATCTTTCCTATTGTGAACTTGTTCCCAAGAATAAAGTTATACAACGTCTCATACCAAGCTCGAGAAGCTTGTTTCAAACCATATAAACTTTAAATAAAAGATAAACGTGCTCAGGATGGTTAGAATCAACAAAACCTTGAGGTTGTTCCGCATACACTTCTTCCTTTATGTCACCATTAAGGAAGGCCGACTTCACGTCCATCCGATAGACAGTGAAGCCCTTAAGTGCAACATATGCTATTTTTGTTCGGTTTTGAGTGATACCTGTCTTGGCTACTTGAGCCTTTCTTGTGATGATCACCATCTTGACGTGATCTTCTATACGAGACATCTTTGCCTCTCCACTATTTATTATTATTCAAGAACTTCTTGAACTGCCTTGAAAGAACAAAAAACTCTCCTTCAGATAGCTCTGAGCCCGAGGTACTTGGCTCTGAAGCTTCTTCTTCACTCTCTTTTTGGAGCAGGAGATGTAGCTTTTGACTTCCTCGAGATGTCTCCCTTTAGAGCGACAGACTTCTCCTTGGATGAAAACCAACTTTTCTCTTCTTCAGCTTTTCTTGAGTTTATTTGGAGCTCATACAACATAAGCTTTCCAAAGAGATTCTGAGGGTCAGTCTCTGCCATCTTACCAAACTCCTGGATTGAACAGACTTTATTGTCCTATTCCTTAGTCAGGGATCTCAGAAATTTATCATTTAGTTCTCCATTATTGAATACCCAGCCATAGACTCTTAGGCCATTGATAATCTTGAAGAAGCTTTCAAAAGTATCAGCAATAGAATCCTTGGGACCTTGTCTAAATGCTTTATATTTCTGATTCAGGAGGGATCTTCGGTCATCCCTTACCACTTTAGTACCTTCCATCAGGACGATGAGAGACTGCCACATTTCCTTGGCGAATTGGCAGTGAATTAGATTCTGCAACATAGAATCACTGACTGCACTTGCGATGATAATCTTGGCTTTTTTGTCTAAAGAGACAAGTGCAATCTCATCTTTGTTAAGATCCATAAGCTTCTTTGGAAATTTCCTTGTTGGGTCAATGGTGGAGGCTGTCATTGGAACTTAAGGTCCTTCTTCCACTATCATAAAGATCCTTGGATCCACAGCTTCCATGAAGAATTTTATTCTTTATTTCCACATGGGAAAGTTAGACTTTGTGCATAAGGGAAGCTTAGCAAAATCCTTGGCTCTGTCCATGCTTGTATCCTCTTAAGACAACTAGGAGTAGATCTGTTCAAGGTGTTAACCTTTTTCATGAACAACCTCCCTCTGATACCAATTAATGTTTTTAGTTGTCTACCTAAATCACCTAGAGGGGGGTGAATAGGTGAGCTCTGCGTCTTTTTGTGGAATAAAAACTTGTAATGATGGAGCGCAGAAAATAAACAAGCAAGCCACAACAAACACAAGATTTATAGTGGTTCCCCAACCTTGGGTACATCCACTCTCCACCTCACCGATCTAGCACCATGATAGACTCATCTACTTCACTATTAACTCGGATTGGAAAACAATCCTACAACTCGGAACAATGCCCCTACAGCTCGGAGTCAAAACACTCCTACAAAAATCTCAAAGAACAAAGCTCCTACAACTCGGAGAAAAATCTCCTACAAGAATAAAGTGTTTTACAGAAAATATACAAATAGAAATATTTCAGATCTTAGTCTTCAACCCTTCTTTCTTCTTAAATTTGAAGCTCTATCAGAAATGGATCGAAGAAAACAAAGGCGAAATCTCTAGATCTAAAAACTTAGGATCAGCACGATCAAGGAATAAATCTGTCAATATTGAAAGTCTTGATCTGTTGAAACCTTCTTGTTCTGAATCTCTTGGATCGGAGAAGGTCAGCGACGAAGAAGAAGATGAACAATGGCAGCGCTTCCTGATTTAGAATGAAAAATATGTGATTCAGAATACTTAATTTTCTTATTAGGGTTAGTCGATTATGATAAGACCTTTTTTAAGACTTGCCTAACGATCATAATCATTAATGAAAGAATACGTGGACCAATAAGAAATGAGATCAATTTGAAATTACTTCCGTCGGGATGTAACGAAAAATTCAAAGAATTGAATTTCATTTCTCGCATGAAGGATTGACTTCTCGAGAACAACTTCTGTTTCTCGAGAAGCGGTATATGGTTCTCGAGAAGAAGTTCTTAAGGAAAACACTGAAAATAAGTTCTGGCTTCTCGAGAAAGAAAAGACTTTTACTAAAGAAATAATTTCTATTACTCGAAAAATAGGTAATGACTTCTCGAGAGCTGACTCGACTTCTCGAGAAATAACTTCGGCTTCTCGAGTAATGACTTCTTCTTTCTCGAGACAATGCTTGGCCTTCTCGAGTAATAACTTCTGCTTTCTTGAGACAAAGCTTGGCCTTCTCGAGTAATAACTTCTGCTTTCTCGAGACAAAGCTTGGCCTTCTCGAGTAATGACTACTACTTTCTTGAGACAAAGCTTTGCCTTCTCGAGTAATGACTTCTGCTTCTCGAGACAAGAACCTTGCTTCTCCAGTACTAGATTTAGAACCTCTCGAGAATTTGACATAGCAAAATTTCTTAACAAGATTTTAATTCTTCTTCTTGGAGATCAGCAACCCATAGTTTCTTCAATAACTTTAGTACTTGAAAAAGAAGTGTGTACCAATAGAGAGGCTACATATGAGTCAACACCATGGATCACACAATGAGGTATTATATTGTATGGTCATGTGTTTGGTGACTCATTGTAGACTAACATTGGTCTACACTTGGAAATTATAACCTGCAGGCACTCAACTTGAAAAGAGTATCAAATACAAACTTAATTCATCTTAATTCAAGGGTGACTTCATACAAATCAAGGTTATTATGGATACAATAACCAACAGTGGTAGGCCTAAAAATGTCCAGAACGGACCACAACGACGCGGCCACCGTTGGGAGACGGCGATGGCGGCCGCGCCGTTGGGAGACAGCGGCCGCGGGAGAAACGGACCACAACGACGGTCGTGGAGTTGGGAAATAACGGCGGCGGCGGCCACGACGTTGGGAGACGGCGGTTGTGCCAATGTCTGTGATGGTTGAGAGATATATATACATATATTTTGCCTTTCTGATATATGCGGGGAAGGAATTCTGCCGCCCCGAGAAGGGGGTGGGATCATTTTGAAATTGGTCAACTAAAGCTGACTGTTGTATTGTTTTACCACATCTTTGTGGTCATGGTTATAGAAGTGTTGGAGAGCCAAGTGGAAAGTAGTGGGCTAAAGTCCCTTATACTGTGTTGGCTGGCCCTGGAAGGCCCAAAGGAAAATATGTTACTATTTCCATTTGTGGCTCACCTGTGTGCCGATGTATGTAATATATATTTATGAAGAGAAATGTTTTAAGGCCTTAAGGCCAAAACACTTTAAGTTTTCTGAATATCATTCCTATTGTGTTGTAGTGGACATTCCTATGTTGGGTTCTAAGTAAATTTTAAATGATTGCGCTAGAATGAAACTCTGAGTTAGGGCACGTGTATGGTTTTGGGATCATTGTATAACTTCGCTGACTGTTCATGGAAAATGGCGTCAGGCCACGGCCGGACCTTCTGTTATATTCTTCGTATTAGATGTAGATGTTACAATTTGGTACCAGCTGCTAGTATCGGTCTTCCTTAGTCGAATTCATGGTTGAATTCTTTTAAGGAATGGTGTGCACGTGTGTGTGTCACCATTATAATGTAAAAGAACCCATGAATTTCCACTTAGAAATGAAAATACACTTTTTTGTGGAACCTGTGTGTTCCTATAATTTCTTTTTACAATATTATTAGTTGCTTAATTGTGTGTTTCTGGATTATAGATGACTAAAAACGATGTGGGTTAGACTGAACCCAAGCACTCGCTAGAGAGTAATGCACCAATAAAGGTACTTACACCTCCTCCGTCTGCGGGAATGATTTAGACGTTAGCTGATGTGGTCTTCACAATAATCAATGCCAAACTTGAAAGGCATGTGTAGCCCTTTGTCCCTATGGTGGATTTAATGTCGGTTGGTATACTTAAGTAGATTTCCATAAGAAGAGCATCAGATCAGTAGTACAACATGTTTTTGTGGCAAGGAGTGCACACGGTCAAGCAAGCTGGAGGAAGAAGGCTAGGTCTGCAGGCCCGACTTCTTCTGTTATTTCTGAAGTGAAGATAGGGTGAATTCCACTGGCTTGCTACACGTGTGGAAATGTAGTATATATGGCTCGAGATTGTTGGAGTGGTAATCCAAAAGTGGAGAAATAGACGGGTGTGTCATATGCTGAAAAGGGAAAGGCAATGTAGTCAACTACATCCCAAGCATAGCCTCGCATATATGATCTTGGCCAACTGGAGGCAAGTAAACAAAGTGATGTGGTGATAGGCTTTGTCCTGATTTTGGATCGTCCAGTGAGAGCACTGTTTCATATAAGATCCTCCCATTCCTTTCTATCTGAGGACTTCGTGGTGCGTATCAGAATGCCTTCTTTTGTATCGCCAGATGGAGTGAATTTATTGCTGCCTAATGGGTTCTTGATGCACGCAGATAGAGCCTGTCGTGTTAACGTGCGAATAGGAAGTCATGATCTTGGATTGGAAGCATCTGAACTGCCAATATTTGTGTTCTATGTAGTCTTTAACATGGACTGGATCTCAAAGTAGCATGCCTGTATTGATTGTAACTCAAAAGAAGTCACACTGGGACAAAACACCAAATGAGAGATAAAGTTCAATGCAAGGATCGAGTAAGATACTTATGTCTGCTCTCCAAGTGGTCCACGCTGTTCGAGGGTGCGGAGTTATTCTTCATGCTTTTGGAGGCTGTAGAGTCATAGTCCAGTTTTAATGACGTTCATATTGTGTAAGATTTTATGGATGTGTTTCTAATGATCTCCCTAGACAGCCCTAACTGGATTCAGCCTAACTTCCTTCCACTGGCTCGGATCCATAGATCTTACAATCTCAGAACCCAAGATGGTTCCTACACCTCAGACTTAACACAAGTCCTACCTCAGATTCTTCTCCAGAAACCTACCTCAGGCCTCAGCCCTACCTCAGCCTTTATAATTAGGCTTACAACTCAGACTTTCCACAAGTCCTACCTCAGGCACACAGCCCTACCTCAGCCTTTATAATTATAGGCTTACAATCTCAGATCTAACAGTAGATCCTACTAGAATTTGTGAGTAAAGAGTAACTGAAAACATCACAAGCTAGATTTCTCTATTGATGTTGTCTTCTTGATCAGTTCTTATATAGACTGATCCTTCTGATCCAACCTAACTTAGCTTTTCAAAGCTTCTTGATTAGAGCAAAATAAGGGGGATCTTCTTTTGATGTTGAAGTTGATCCTCAGTCAGCTTCTTCTGTAAATTCAGATTGAACTCTGAAACTTTCTTGCAGACAGCCCTTGATCTATAAAAATTCTTCTTATTGATTCCTCTTTGTTGTTTCCGATCTGTCTCTTATATAGAGCTTGCTCCATGGTTACCGGCTGATCCGGTTCATAACAAACTTTTAACAGTTCTGATAGTGGTGTCAGACCAGCTAGTTATGACAGTTGTCAAGTCACGAGTCACGTCACCAGGTTCTTCAATGTCTTTTCAACTCAGCACACAACACTCAGCAGACTGCTTCACATGTGTCGACACATATAGACTAAGTGTTGCACAAGTCTTCATGGTGTCGACACAATTACTCTAAGTGTCGACACAGTCATACTTCGTCTTCTCGACACTGCTTTTGTTGTATGTGTCGACACAAGTCCTATTTGTCGACACAGCAGCTTCTTGTCTCGACATTTCTGTTGAAGACAGTTGGCGTTAAGTGTTTGTCAAATGACGTTGAGTGTGTGTCGACACAAGTCCTATGTATCAACACAATTACTTATGAACTCGACACAGCCTTTTGAGAGTTGGTGTGTCGACACAAGTCCTGAGTGTCGACACAATTGCTTCAAGTGTCGACATATCTCCTGAGTGTCGACACAGCTTCAGTTTTAAGTGTCGACACAAGTCCTGTTTCAGATGTCAACACATTTCTGGATGTCGACACAACTGCTTATTTAGGTGTCGACATTGCTTTGAGTGTCGACACAACTTCTTTATAAGTGTCAACACAGCTTGCCTGAGTGTCGACACAAGTTCCCTGAGTGTCGACACAGTTTCTTCACAAGTGTTGACACTTGTACTTAGAAAATTTTTCTTTAAATTCTTAAACCTGCACAATGAAACTCAAACTTCTATCAAATACAAATTGATGCATATCATTGACTAAGTTGTGGCTTCTCCAAATCTGGTACATATTTTCCAATGTACCCAACAACAAGTAACTGTTCAATTATCCGTTGCGGTAACTGGTACCGATACGGAGATAGAGCGGTTACCCCTCTTCCCAAATAACAATACCGGCTCCTCGCAAGCAGAGGAAATAGGAAGTAAGAAGAGAAGGACACTGGTCCTCACTCATCTCACCACAAAATATATTCTTGCCTAGCAATGTATCGTCCACCACAGGTATGTAGGAAGTGATGGCGACGACATGAGCACAAGGCACATTTTCATCCCAACGTACCCGTGGAGACTCATCCTGCACAGGCTCAGATAAAGAAGGAGGATCAAGTAATAAAAGAGATGAAGAACTAAAATAATCAGAAAATGGTAGAGTGATCCCAGTATCACTCTTAGTGAGATCCAAGCATAGATCATCGTCGGTATCATATGAATCATATCGGGGTGAATCCGAGGACTTGAGCTCCGTGGTGGTAAGAGGAACCACCTCGTCCAATAAATAGGTGCAAACCTCCGCATTAGAAAGGGAATATTCCTTAGCCCACCAGGGTGCGTAAAAGTGTTCCGAAGATCCACATTCTCCATCGGAGATAAAGGAATCATCATCCCACTTCGGCGCAACCTCGGGCACCGAATCATCCAAAAATACGGCATCATCAGCCGACTCACAAGAAAAAGGAGTAGCAAACTCCGGCAAAAATTGCGGAGGGGCGAAACTGCTCTCAAAATAAGGCATAGAATGAGCAGGCCCCATCGCCAAATTACCCGCAGACGCCACCTCGTCGATGACCAGAACAATCTCATCATCCCATTCAGGAGCATCCATGAGTTCCAGATCCAATTCTCGCAAGCTAACACCAGATTGATCGTCATCACTCAAGGGAAGCTCGTAAAAAGGAACCGAGGGACCAATGAAAGATCTGTATGTGGCGAGAGATTCTTTGTTAATCTTAACGGGCAAAGAACGAGCAAGGTGTGCGATGTCAGTGTATGGGCCAGGAAACACCTTGGTAGGCCTGTCTACAGCAGTATTCGCGAACGGGAGGTTACTGCAGGCACGCCCACAGAGGGAGAAGGCTTGCACAAGCGAGGGAAATCCTTCACCATGTGGCCTACACCTTAACATAACAAACACCTAAAGCAATGCTCGGCTTTCGTTTCCGCCAAGACATCGATGCTTCGACGCAAAGCGTCATAAAGAAAACACTCGGCAACAGAGTACATTGCGAATAAAAATAATTACCAAAAAGAGCTACACAGCTAGAATAAAAATAGCATAGATCTTCTATCTAAATTAAAAATCAGAAAAGGGCAAAAATAAATGAGCAAAGAAAAAAATCTCTAAAGCAAAGAAGAAAATTAAATGCACAAATGGAAAAGGGCTTTGATCTACTACCTCCTTCTACAAAAACTCACACGACTGTGTTCCCCGACAATGACGCCAAAAACTTGATGCTTTGAACGACAAGTGTACCGGTCGCACAAGTAATATAAAATGGGTGGCTTTTCCAAATATCGATCTCTTCAAGGAACACAGTAAGGGGGGAGTTAATATTGAGGAGGACTTGAGATGGAAGTCCTTAGGTTGGAGTTAACGATGGGGGGTTTTGATGGTTGTGGAAAAGGAAAATAAAACACTATCAACTACTCCTATGCAAGGTCGCTATGCATCGCTTTGCCAGGCAGGATGAAAGACTACACGGGCCGCTATGCACTGAATCACTGGGCGAATGTACGAGTAGGCAAGCGTAAGAACCAGAATTTGAGGGTCGCAAGCACCTCTTCGCTGCGCACTCCACTAGCAATTGCTAGTGCGGCAAGATCAGATGGGATGGTGGATGGAAAGATGGCGCAACTCAAGAAACTTAGTTGTAAAATGAAATAGGAATCACATAGACATGAAACACATACCATATACAACCAAAGTGCAAACCATCTACATAGAAATATTTAACAGCACATATACACTAATAAAGGAAGAACAAGGCAAGAGATCGACCGAATCCAAAGTCTTGCGGAGGGTTCGCGGAAGGAATCGTTAGGTTGTCAATCCGCGTCCAAGCTCGGTCCTCAACTGCGTCCAGGGTAGAGAAGGATGTCACTACCCTCCAATGGACCCGTATTCTTCGTGTCACGATCCGGAAGAAGGTTGCAAGCTTCCCTTTGCTTGATGGTTATGGCGTCGAAGCTTGATGCAAAGATAGTAGATGAAGGAGAAGGCCGAGAGCAAGCGCCGACAAGATGTAGGCTTCATGAACAGGGCTGGAGCTTCTCTCCTTGGTGGAAGATGAAGGGCAGAGGTGAAACGGCGGAGTTTCGCCCTAAATCGGCGGAGAAATCGGCTGGAATAAAGCTGTCTAAGCTGTTCCCAAATGGAAGAAAATCTTCTCTTAAATAGAAAAAGATCAAAAAATTGGTCACGCACAGTCTGGCGCACGATCGTGCATGAACTGTGATGTGTTCGTGCGCAGATAATGCTTGAGGAAGAAGAAGCGTTGACCCGTGCATTTTATTCGCGCACGGGCGATTCCGCCCGTGCGTGAAGGAAATCGCACGTGTAAATACAGAGCGCAGAAAATAGGGTAAAATAGGGGAACCGAGCGTTTTACTCGTGCACGGGCGATGCTGCCGGTGCGTGAACTAAATGCACGATTAACTATAGAGCACTGGAAAGCTTGGCAAAAGGTGCAGGCCGTGCGATTCCTTCTCGCACGGTTTGGCAAAATCGTCCGGGAACAAATCGCACGAGTAGAAACAGATGCCCCCAGGATTTCTGTGTGAAACACACGATTGGACTGGAACCGTGCGCGAAGAAATGCGCACGACCGTGTGTTTTTCACAGAAACTGGAAATTGAATTCGGGACATCCCGACTACCTATATAGCAATAAAAACAAGATGGAGCACAGCCTTCCAGCACCAAAAATGCAAACAAAACTAAACAGAAAGATAACGAGGAGCACCATGTGCATACCCCCGACAATAGAATGCGCAATTGCACACCCTTGGGCCAAAATAGTGAACTTAGCGTGAAAAGCAGAATAAATGAAATATCAACGATAATATACTAAAAGTGAAGTGCAAGTACGTTAAAACTAGCCCAGATGAGTCCGAAAAATACTATAAATATCGGACTCATCAAGTATCCGCCGACCCTGCTTCTAACCGCTATGGAATCCGCTCAAACCGACAGATCACCAAACCGCAATCTAGCCACATAGACTGCCCGTTATTCCATTGCAGAACTCTAACCGCCGATCTGCAAGCCGCCTAACCGCAAGTTTGCCAGCCGCCAGATCGCGCGAAATGCTGCTGAACTGAACCAAGCTGCCAGATACGGAGAACTTATTGAACTGGGAAACTAGTTGCATAAGAGAGACCGCCTAGTCATAAAATCACGACCTGCTGTTTACTGCTAGTTGCTACATGCAGAGTCCTAACTATCCCTAACCGCATTCAGAACTAAGTCCTTAGCTTTCCAGTGTTACCCGTACAACCTGCACAACAAACTAGTCAAACTCCTCAAACCATGCGGATATAAAATCCTAACCACAGCAACAATCCTCGAGTTCACTTATTATTTAGTTGGATATCTTTGATGTGATAGGGTGTCCTAGTCACAGGCGTAGAGAGGAGTGTGATCACCACCCTAGCTGATAGGATAATCTTCCCATCTCGCAGAGAGCACAAAGTGTATCCGCTAAGCTGCGGATACACAACTACACTGCTGTGGCTATGCGAGATAGCCAGTCCGCCTGGATTGCACTACCAAGGTCAGACATCAAGCCAATCTTCCTTATCACCAAGGCCCAGCCAGACCTCACCATACAGGAGGACTCTGCGAATACTTCCCCAGTTCGCCTACCTGCGAACTGCTCCAGTCCGCACGCGCTAGCGTACAGTCCTCCAGTCCATATACCCGAGCCCGCAGCCAAAGCGCACAAGGTTGACAATTGCCGAACTCGATGGACAAAGGCAACAGTCCGTGCAGACCACGCGACCACCCGGACTGAGCCATTCCACACAACCTGGCAAACCCCGGCACCAGTCTGCTATAACTGGCGAACTCTATGGTTTCCACAAACTGTGCCACCAGAGCTAGACCAAGGCACACCCATGCCAATATCCCAATCTCTGGTCTAGTCTGCATACCGTACTACATGAACTTCAACAGAGTATGCACCTCACCCATCATGGCGAGCATCGCGAATAGCAATCCTATCCGCCCAGTTTATTTCTGGGAACCAACTGCCGGCTGAACACAATCTGGTCTGGCAAGCTGCCTCATCTATCCGCATAAATCACACGAATAGACCGCCCAGGCCGCCAGAGCAAAAGTCAACTGCAGCACCATTGCCGACTTGGCAAGCCGCCAGTCTTGTCCGTATAGGCCGCGCGGACATGTCACCCAAGTTGCCTAGTCCACCACTTTCACTTCATTATTTTCAACACTCCCCCTTGAAGTGAGAAGTGGCCACCAACCCCTGTAATCACTATAACCGTAAACATGGCCTCTCCAATAGCGACAATGAGAAGATATCCACAACATATTCCTCGCTTCGCATATCCCAGACCATAAGGGATCCCTCCAGCACCTTCGAAATGGATTCATGCTTCCCTCTTCCTTCTTCTTCAGCATCAACACCACTTATACGTCACAGGAGTAAAACTAACCTTGGGTACATGGTCACAAGTCTCGTCATCCCTGAGGGAAGTCATCTCCTGATCCTTGGCGCTTTCCCCCTCCTTTAATCCAGTGGTGTCTTCAAAGCTAGAAGGCTTTCGCTCGATCTGAGGGACTGCGAAGAAACAAGAGACTGAGCTCGCCGCATTTCCTTCGCAATATCGAGATGGTGGGTTGGTTATCCTCTTCGACCTCCGAAGAACCTGATCATGGCTAACCACCTCAATTGTATCTCCAGAACAAGCTCTGATCCCTGGCAAACATGGAGTATCAGACCCCTTGCTTCCTGAACAAGAAGTCACTTCCCTAGAACTAAAAGCATCTAGAGCATTGCTCCCCTTGCTTCCGGAACTAGAAGCAACTAGGGCATCGTTCTCCCTTCTTCCTGAAATGGATGCCTCTGCCCCAGAGCTAGAACAACTTGGAGCTCCTGGTGATACAGGCAGCTCCAACCGAATATCTTTAGCAGCAACCTTCTTCCCACTATCTTACCTGCTCTCCTTTAGCTCCACAGATGAGCTGCCTCCATATGACATCAGTTCATCAAAGGCAACATCTATGGACACGATGAACTTCATCATTGCAGGATCCATACACTTCCATCCCTTCTTCGGCTCATCATAGCCCACGAAGACAAGCTTCCTCATCTTCGCATCTAGCTATGTACTATGAGCATCCGGTATGTGTACATAATAGGTCGACCCAAACACCAAAAGGTGTTGCATGCTGGGCTTTTCCTTAAACATCAGCTCAACCAGAGACTTCATGTTCATTGGACTCAGAGACATCGGATTGATGATATACGCCACCCAGGACATCTCTTCCGCCCAAAAAGCCTAAGGAATGACTTTTCCATGAAGTCAACTGTACAACCCCATATCCGGTGAGTGGACTTGGTCGACAGGGGATAGATTGCCCAAAGACCAGCAACTCGGCTCACCCAAATGGGGTTGAATCATTAGAGGGGTGAGTGGAGCCGGTCGGCTCGCACTCGTTCCAGGGGCCCCGCGAGCAGCGGGCGAGTGGAGTAGGTCGGCTCGCACTCGCCCTGGGTGTTCAACGTGTAGCGGGCGAGTGGGGAAGGCTGGTCCCGCACTCTCCCAAGGCTAACATAGGAGGGGAGTGCCAGCTCTATCGAGCACTCGCCGGCCCCGGCAAGTGCAGGTTCTAGAGGGCCGCTCGCCGAGTTATCTATGGTGTATTTTTACTTTTTACCCCCCCCCCCCCACTGGCCTATCTATAACCTATTGGAACAACAAAGTTACATTATTGGTAGACCCAGTTCGGCTGTCACATAGCTGTTCAAAACATCGGAGGTCGGCTATTTGCAGGCCATTTTCAGAAATCTATAAATAGACCCAAGGGGGTACCTCAGAAGGCATGCTTACTTGTGCCCAGGTCTTCATGCGCTCTCTGAGATACCCCTTAGGTCAGCATTTGGCTAGGGAGGGGAAGCACTCTAAGGTCTTTCGGGAGCGTGTTGGGACCTCTACGCCAAGCCCTTGGGTTGTTCCCTATTCTTCTTCCTTCGTTGTTTGGCCCGCGAGAGAGAAGTAAGTGTGCGATCACCCCTTCCCCAAAGGTGAACTCCACAGAGACCGAGTTTTCGATTTCAACACCAACACTTGCAAATTTTCGTCAAATGATGGATCTTCTAATCTGCTACTACACTTTATTGTGGAGTATACCCACAAGAAAGATCCCTCTGGATTCCAAGCTTCCTGCAAAAGTTAGAGAACACGGTTGAATCAAATTCACCTCCTTTACCCATTCTTAACTTCTTGATCCGTAAGCCAAGCTGGCCCTCCACAAGCTTCTTGAACTCCAAGAACAAATGAAATGTGTCCGACTTCTCCTTTATGAAGTAAACCCAAGTGTACGTCGAATAGTCATCAATCAAAACCAGCATATACTTGATGCCTCCAAAATTGGCGATGATGGTCGGTCCCAACAGCTCACCATGGATGCACTCCAATTGTTGAGAACACCATGTCTGCGACTTATCGAACATGAAGCAATATGCCTCACCATGTTGACATCCCACACAAACATGACTATCGCCGAAGGATGACAACCTAGGCAAGCCTCTCATAAGGCTCTTTTCCGCCATTGCATTCAACTTGTCCATCCCAACATGTCCCAGTCTTTCATTCAAGATAGCTGCACTATCATAGGCCCTCATATGAACAACATAAGAACTTTTTGAATCCACAACCAAGTTCTCATCCCTTCTCCCTATATGAGCGACGTTCGCCGACTGAAAGATAACCTTGTAGTCCTTCTTGAAGTGGCCAGGCTGGTTACTTTATAGAACCTTGGCCCTTCCTTCCTTTTCCCATTAAGCCTAGGAGCATACCTCTCCTCTTGCCGATATGAAGTAGAAGGTCCATCACCAGCAGCCGACTTCTTCTTCTTGTCCCATCACCTTTTATTTTCTGAAAAGTGTGCCTCACCATCTCCTCCAGAGACAGTGACTCCAACCATCTGACTTGCTAAGCTCTCCTATAAAGCCAGCAAATTCTCCAGCTCCAACAAAGATGGCTGATTGGCCTAGTCTTGAATGGAAGTGACAAAGGCCACATATTCCTTCTGCAAATCGCGAATTATTTGCCTCTTCAGCTTCGCCTCCGAAATTGGCTCAACAAGGTCCAATGCTGAAATCTCAGCGCATAATTTCTTCATCTTCAGGAAGAACGTTGAGATGTACAAAACTCCCTTAGTGGTACACGCCAAATCATTCTCTAGGAACTGTAGTTGAGCTACATTCTACCTGTTGAACAACCCATCAAGGGAAGTCCAAATCTCCATAGCAGACCGACATCTGATGATGTGGTCGAAGAGTTCCGATAAGATAGCCCACTTGAGAGTATACTCCGCTTTCGCATTGGCCTTCCTCCAACCTCTCACCACTCAAGTATTGCCAGCATTAGCAGCCACCTCTTCCCTTTCGTCACCACAGGCGAACTCCCAAAGGTCCTCGCCCAAAAGATAGCTTTTCATACATGACTTCCACTTCTTGAAGTTAGTCAATATAAGCAGCTCAATTCCAAGACCTCTTGCCATACCACCTTCATTGCACTAAGACTGGTTACTTAGACTCCCATAAGCAATGAAGAAAACTGCTGGATGATCAGCTTCTAAGGCCTCTATTCCCTTTGATACCATGTAAAAATTTGTGATAGTGTAAAATGGGAAACCAGACGTAAGAACACTCAACCTATCCGGGTCCAAATAACCAGATGCAAACAGAAGAATAAGAAAATTGAACTATCAAAAAAATATTTACAAGGCGATGTATATATGGCGAGACATGATTCGCTCATGTACCCGATGGAAGAAAATTACAAGGAAGAGAAAACAAGCTGCGCGGACTATTATAGTATCCGCCAACCCTGCTGCTAACCGCTGCAGAATCCTCTCAAACCGATAGATTTCCAAACCATAATCTAGCCATGCAGACTGCCTATTATTCTAATGTTGAACTCTAATTGTAGATCTGCAGACCGCCTAACCACAAGGTTGCTAGCAGCCAGATCGCGCGAACTACTATCGAACTGAACAAAGCCACTAGATGCGGACAACTTATTGACCTGGGAAACTAGTTGCAGAAGAGAGACCGCCTAGTCGCAAAATCGTGACCCGTTGTTAACCGCTAGTTGCTACCCTCAGAGTCTGCACTATCCCTGACCGCATTCAAAACCAAGTCCTTGGCTTTCTAGCGCTACCCGCACAACCTGCACAACAAACCAATCAAACTCCTCAAACCGCTCGGATAAAAAATCCTAACCGCAGCAACAATCTGTGAGTTCACTTACTATTCAGCTGGATATCTTTGATGTGACTGGGGGGTCCTATTTATAAGCGTGGAGAGGAGTTTGATCATCGCCCTAGGTGATAGGATAACCGCCCAATCCCGCGGCGAGCACCATGTGTATCCGCTAAGCCGTAGATACACAACCAGGCTGCCGTTACTATGTGAGATAGCCAGTCTACCCTGATTGCACCGCTAAGGTCGAACAACAAGCCAATTTGCCTTATCACCAAGGCCCAGCCAGACTTCACCATAAAGGCAGACTCTGTGAATAATGCACCCGTTCGCCCACCTGTGAACTACTCCAGTCCACATGCACTAGCGGTCAGTCCTCTAGTCCGCATACCCGAGCCCTCATCCAAAGCACACAAGGCTGATAATTTCTGATCTCAGCGGACAGTGTCATCAGTCTGCGCAAACCGCACGACCTCCCGGACTGAGCCATTCCACTGTTAGAAACAAATTTTGGATTTGGGATAGGTTCACTATTAGGTTTTTTGACCAAACATGTATAGCCTAGGGTCATTTGTTAGTTCTATGGTTAAGGTTAGTCACATTAGGTTAGATTATTGAAACTTGCTTTCAGAAGACTTTAGAGACAAGACAGTTTAAAGATTGTAGAAAAAGTCGCTCGACGATAGCTGAACTAAGCTCGACGATCGTCGATCTCAGAAAGACGAACTCAGAGTTCCTTCTCTGAGTTGAGCTCGACAAAAGTCTAGCTGAGATCGACGATCTCTGATCACATATCAGAACTTCAGCTCGACGAAGCACTATCTCAGCTCGACGAACTTGGAGCTCAGTTTGGCAAGTACTTTTTTTGGTCGACTATCTTGGATCTCAGCTTGACGAAAGAGAATTCTCAGCTCGATGATCTTAGAGCTCAGCTCGACGAAAAATTTGCTGAGATCGACTATTTTCTCCCAGGTTCAATTTGACTAATTCCTTGATGATTTCAGTTAGTCTAAGGCAGATGAATTTCAAATTATATTATAATATGTCTGTAATTCTCTGATAATTAATGCACAATATTCTTATTCATAGAGTTATTACTGGCTTATTTTACTGGGATAGTTGGGGAAACTCATTAAAGAAAAAATCTAGCCGTTCAACTCCATGAATTTCTGTAGTCAGTCAAGGAAAGGAATTCAAAATTCAAACGATGAAATCTGCAAGGAATATATAAGAATTCTTTTCAAGATAGAAAACAAAGAAAGCTGTGATAAAAAGAATAAATCATAGAAAACTAAAAGAAGAACAACTCTTACACAACTCAAGTTCTTCATAAGTTTTTTGCTTCAGGGCTTTCAAGAGACAATCCATCAACACCTGTATAAAAGCTTCCTGAAGATCTACAAGCAATCTGAAGGCCTACACCCTGAGCAAACTTACATACTCTTGAACTATTCTACATCTCAGGGGGAGCTTTGACAACAACAGCAATCCACTAGTCTTCTTAGAACATTGAGAAAGAGAAGACAATATATTTCTTTTCACCTTACTATAAAAGGATTTTTTACTCCCTTCAAAAGTTATCCCTTTTATTGTTAAGTATCCTGATCAAAAGACTTAGTTTTGTTTTTGAGCACCTGGTCAAAAGCTCAAAGGGTTGTAAGATTTCCCTTGAAAATAGATCTTGTGGTGACAGGGCACCTGAGCAAAAACCTATGGTGGTAGGGAACCTAATCAAAAACCTATAGTGGACTTCTACAAGGGTGGTAGAAGAGTGGATGTACCCAAGTTTTAGGGGAACCGCTATAAAATCTGTGTCGTCTGGTTGCTCTATTTGTTATTTTCTGTGATGTGATTTTCTGTGTTTTATTTCTGCCTATTTACATATAGATATCACTTATTTTAATCTTCTATAAAAATTAATCAAAAGATTTTTAATACTCTATTCATCCCCCCTCTAGAGTTAGTGTGATCTATCCCTTCACTTTCAATTGGTATCAGAGGGTAAGATTGTTTTGTTTAACTGGCTAACAACTGAACAAAAAGATCTTTGATAAATCCGATTTACTCTAGTGTCTTTTTATATCATGGCACAAAATAAAGAATATTCAAGCACCAGACGTCCAGTGTGCAATCTGAATAAGTTTGTACTTTAGAAAGCAAGGATTAGGCTTTATATAAATTCAATTGATGAAGACATTTACAAATCTATTTTGACAGGAACCCCTACACCAACTGCAACTACATCAGATACAACTGCAGTTCCACCACCTAAGTGGACTGATGCTCAGAAGAAGGCCAAGATTGCCTATGTTAAGGTAATGAATATTCTCGCCCAAACCATGTCTGTTGACATGTTTCAGAAGATTGCTGAGTGTACTTCAGCAAAGTCCATTTAGGACTCACTAAATGCAATGGTAGAAGGATCAGATGATGAAAGGAAAGATAGGAGATCACATCTGATCTCTGAATATGAGAATTTCAAGAAAGAAGAAGCAGAATCAGTTGTTGACATGTACAATAGACTCAGCCTGATTATCAATGAGCTGAAGAACTTGGATAAGAACATCTCATTAATAGAAATTAATGATAAGATTATTATATGCTTCCCCAACACATAGGATTCTAGGATCTGGCCAATCAAGGTGGCCAGAAGCCTAAATGAGATTTCTTCTGGGTCATTATTATGCAAGCTCAAGTCATATTAGTAGCTTATCAAAACCAGGGAAGCTGCTGAACAAAAGACTTCTACCTTAGGAAGGAAGGAGCAAGTATTGCCTTCAAGGCATCTGAGGAATCAGAAGCACTACCTGCCAATGAAGATCTATTGAGTCTCTTGGTTAAGAGATTCTACAAGATGGCTAGGAAGGACTTCAAAAGAAAGTCTTCTAGAAATGAAGACAAACCCAGGTATGACAAGACTCCTACTAAAGAAATTGTTTGATATGGATGCAAGAAGCCAGGAAACATTCTCCCAGAATGTACAGAGGCTCAAAAGAAGGACAAGAGAAAAGAGAAAGAGTCTAAGAAGCACCCTAGCAAGCACTCCTCCAACAAATACAAGAATAAGAAGGAGAAAGGATTTGTGGCTGAGACCTGGAGTGACTCAGAAGAATAAAATTCATCCAGTTCTAGTGAGGATGAAGAAGAAGCAAAAGCCAGAGAGATCTGCTTGATGGCAATTGATGCATCATGCAGCCACTCAGGAGCTGAACAATCAACAACATACTCTGAATCAGAAGAGGACCAGGTAATAGCTTCTTTTGAGCATAGGGGATCTTCCAACCTGCACAGTAAAACCAAAGATGGGAACAAAACATCAACACCAACTAAACACCAGAAAAAGAATGGGGAGCACCAAGTGCTTACCCCTAATAATGTATCATGCAATTGCACACCACAATGGGCCTAACTAGTGTACTTAGCGTGAAAGTTTGTACAAGTGAAATACAATAAAATATAGACTAAAAGTGTAGTGCACATGAGTGAAATCTAACCTAGATGAGTCTGAAAAACACTAAAAATACACAGAGATTATGGATGATCTATGTGATCCCTAGAGGGCTTATTCTGGGTTGGCTAATCTAGAAGTAGCATTTTGCAGGAATTTTCTGAGGTGACCCCGATAGAAGAACAATTCAATTTCTTCCAATAGTCACATACAGCTCTCTATGATATGCATATTTCTTGGTGATATTTATAGTACTTAGATTGATCTGCTAAGATTGGGGTGAGAGGCCTTGGTCTCTGAAGAGAGGGGTGATCATGGATGGCAAGTAATACTTCTATTGGTGAAGTATTAATCAAAGTTATGGTTTGGTGCTGGTCATGCCCCTCGATTGGGCTGGAGTTATCGCGGTAGTTGTGGCTAGGCCTAGGTTCTGGAAGCGTCCTTATTCCTCTTCCTTTTCAAGATTCCTTCAAATTGTAGTCAGTGTGCTTTAATCACCTCTCTTGTCGTGATTTGAGCATCAACACCATGATTGAGGTCAAGGTAACTTGTCACTATTTATTTCATCATCATGTAGTGGAGATTTCTTAGTCTGAGTCCTCTGGGGAAAATATCACATAGGATCTTGAGGTTGATTCCGAAATTTATTGTGCTTCTATAGCTAAGTGGTGGAATAAATCCTTAAGTGATTCTCCCTAAATTTGTCGGATCACTAAGAGGTCTAAGGGGTCTCGAACGACCCGTAGGCTAGCAATAATTTGATCCACCAACAACTGGGCTAACACCTTAAAGTCATTGATTTTGCTTTCCTTCAGGGAGTGGAACCAAGTACGAGCTTGTACTTTCACATTTATCTAAAACACTTGATATAATAATTGGTCCAGAGTGTTGTGGATGCGTGTGATAGATGTAAAGTATCTGACATGCTCTAGAGGGTCTTCCGCCCCAACATTTGTCTCAAAGTTTTGGATCTTAAACCTAGGCAGGACGTGATGTGCGAGGACCGATGGAGTTAGCGGGATGATATGGTGGACAGGGCTTTTCATGTTTTTGTCTCATTGCCCCCGTGCCCATATTCATCCTCAAGCATCTGTCTCACTTACTCGTGAACGAGTTTTCTATCGGTCAGAGCCGATACTTCCTTCGACATATCAGAGTTGCACTGCACGTGCTCGGGAAGTCATTTTGGTAGCGTGATGTGCATGGAGATATCAGGGGTAGACAATTTGACTATGATAAGATTCATAGAGCGAGCTGTGTCCTAAAACACTATATGATTTAGGATCAATGGTAGTTGGACTCCTGTAGAAATGACCGTGTTGGGGAAACAAAGAGCCCCTAAGTCTCCTAGTAAGGTGAGCAAGTTTTCATGATCCTCCTTTATTAGGCGCCTGTGTTTCTACCTAAATGCTAGAGATGCTATGGTGGTTGCTCCTTCCCTAAGCGTGCGTTTCCTGTGGGTGAGTTGGCGGAGGCTAGATAAGAGTAATATTATAGTTTTGCGCCACTAACAATTTGTGCATTTCTCCTCATCATAGCTATCGGTCAGAGTGCTTATATAGGGCAAGATTAGTTCTCCAAAAGTTGTTGCAAAGTTGGGAATAATTTTTCATTGACGGCACCAAAATGTTACGGGTCACCCGATTTTCCTCCGATCTGGATAATCAAACCGCTTTACTCTGAGTTAAATCGGGCCTACAAACAGTTTAATGAAAATCAAGAAATAATGACAAGAGACATTTTTAAAGTGGAATACCCGGAAATGGTGAAAAACCTTGTGATCGGAAATGTGATAGGCCGAAATCCACAAGTGTCTCTTTTTTGCAAGTATTGGCGCTCCTCGGAGAGTGACAGACTACCTCTCCCTAACATGCCCAAAATATAAATAAATAAGTTGAAAAGCTAAATCCACGGAGCTTCCACTAAGTGCTCACAATAGTATCCGTGATAGTGTTCCCCTATGCCTTCTCCCGGGCTCACTAAACCGGCCAAGTGAGCATTGAGCGTCGAACGGACTAGAGAGAGCAAAGCGATTCTAGAGCAAAGGAACGATCTAAGTTCCACGTTCTCATCAGAAAACCTTAGAGTTCTCTTCAGTCTCTGTAGTTACTTGTCCTCAAATGAAGACTAGGCTTTTTATAGATTTTTTGAAGGGTGGCGATGGTAATAGTGTTCGGCTCAATCTTGAGTTGACGAATGATGTTGCTACAATCCAGTCAGCTGAATCACAAATTTTCATGAAATGGCAAACTTTCCCCCAGGAGGTTCGGGCGGGCAAGGCAGGTTACCCGGAGATAGCAGCAGTTAGAGGGGAGGCGGTTGCTGGCAGTGCGCACGTGCTCTTGGGTGCGTGCACGGTGCCAGGTGTATTATGTAATATCCCCCTCACTTCTAGACCCCCTCGGGTTAGGTTTAGGACTTGAGTTTGAGTAGAGGTCATGATATGACCCTGGGTTAGCTTGAACCTAGGAAATTGCTATAGGCACCCCAAAGGTGCACAAGTCAACATAGGCCAATTCACTTCAAATTGGACTCACCAACTCAAAATGTGCATACCAATAGATCCCTAACCCTAAGAGAGATCCAAGTGGCCCAAAAGTTCATCCTAGGGTCACTAATTTTTCCCAATTTACCAAGTCAACCTCGTGGTCAGCCATGCCCAAAGTAATCCGTAATTATTAAAATAAAAGTTCAAATCAAATTCAAATTGACTAAGCCCTAAACCAAAGCCCACCAAGCAGGCCCAAGAGTCAGTTTACATCCCAAGCCCCTCTGAATTTGAATGGAGAGATTTCATGGAGGGAAAATTGGGAATTTCACCACTTTTAAGGTTAAAGAGGAAGAATAAAAGGAATAGTTTCCACTTGGCACCACCTACTCATTCCCAAAGACAGCCACAAGAATTCCCATGCATGGGGACTGCTTTCCCATAACTCTAATCAGCGGATAACAAGGAGAGAGGGCATTCAATCCTTGGCCAACCCCCCCCCCCCCCCCATTTTAATTTCCCTATATACAACCACCCCGACAATTTTCAGATCCATTGTATAGCATCAATATCACCTTGGCAGTTGAAACAAAGCTTTACTTAATCCTTTTTGCTGGAGAATCAAGATCGAGGGTAGAACTCAAGCAAGCTTGCCGGTCATGGCACATGGACACAAACCCGCCACTAAGCTTGTATCTAGGTTTGTTTCTCCTCCTCAACCTCTATGTTAGTCATCTAGGTCAATTATGAGAGACATCAGGCTCAATTAAGCCTGATATTATGTTAGCTAAGAGAGAAATTCTCGAGCTTTTCTTCTTGCTCGGGTTCATCGGAGGAGCCGCCTCCGGCGGCCATGTCTCCGGTAATTGACAGCCACCACGTCAATGGAGGTGGTGGTGACATTGTTTGGCAGTGGTGGTGGCCCAATGGCAGGGAAATACATGTAGAAATGCTACAAGTCGGGTTGATCTGGGATGTCAGCTCAAGGAGGAAGATGACCAGTAACCGTGGATCTGATCATGATCAAATGAAATATTAAATATAGTGTTTTTGTATATTTTTGTCACATTATACACAATTCATAGATTTATTTATTAAAAGTACTTAAAGGCATTTCCATTGAAAATGATCAACATGAAAAAGGTATCCCTAGGTGTATTTAATTGAAAATCTAAATCAAACCATTTAGAGTCTTACAACCCAATATAGGGTTGTTATTGTAACGTCCTGATTTGTTCTAGACCCCACTTGCGCATTTTCAAGTGAGGTGAGTTGACTTGGGCTCAGGGTGCACTAGTGGATAGGCTTGCACCTGAGCCGGGGGAAGTGCCAACTCGGCACTGAGTGTTTGGACGCTACCACGAGGCCGTAACGGCATAACGCGCTGCGGTAGCGATTTTCGAGTGTATAAGGCGAATGTCAAGAGGAGTCGAGAGCGTCGAGTGGACTCAACGGTCGTCAATTACTACGACGCGACGGTAGTGGAATACCGTGCGGTGGTATTAAGGAGTCGAGAGCATCGAGTGGACTCAACGATCATTGAGTACTAGCGCACGATTGTAGCGGGATACCGTGTGGCGGTAGCCTACTGAGTTTTTAGCATCTCGCTCTGTGAGCAACCGCCCAACGTTAGTGATACCGCTGGCGATAGCCCCATTGAATTATTTGGTATATTGCTCGGTGAGATACCGCATGACGTTAAAATAGTACCGCGCTGCGGTAGCAGTACAGGTGGTGGCGCTTGAGTGGTCGGTGGCTTACGAAAGAAGTCATTTTATGGAAGTGTCGTGTGGCGGTAGCATGCTACCGCGTGGAGGTAGCCCTTGAATTAGGAAAACCCTAGGTCTATTTCGTCGCTCTTTTATATATGTTGTCCAAGTCTTGGCCTCTAGTCTTTCTCTCCGATCTTGCTCTGAGAGAATGAGGAGTGTTGAGCTTTTCTTGGAAGGACAAGGAATAGTACTAGATCGCCATAGCCGGACACCGCCATGCCGCCAAGAAAAAGATCGAGATCTTTGGCCGGAAATGAGGTGAGCTTCGTACCCTCTCCCTTGGTGCTAGATCTTTTGTTATTAAATAGGTTAGATGTCGGCTCAAGAGAGCTTGACTTTGGTATGAAATAAAGATCTCCTAGGAAGAGACCATGCTAGGACCTTTGTCCTAGGGTTTTGTTGTTTTTAACCTTTCCTCTCTTCAATATGAAGATGATGGACTTGGTTTCATGAAGAATGGTGTTCTATTGAGGGTAAATAAGCGAGTAGGATGAGCTGAATGTAACTTTGTATGAATGGCTAGAGGAAGAAGATAAATCGATGGCGTTCGTTTAAATTTAAGAAGCGTGCAAAAATCTATTTTCTACGCATAGTAGGCTTCATGCTTAATTTAAGCCATGATCTGAGTACTTCTAGGTCTTGTCCTAAACACGAAAGTTGTAGCCCTCAGAAAGACCTTTCCAACGGATGGTTGATCGTTGTTGTGGGATTCAAGTAGCGCTAGGAATGTCCAGCCGAAGTGGCTGTAATGCCTCCATCCATCACATGGAATATAACAGAGGGTCTGGCCGGGGCCCCACGCCATATTTCACAGACAAATGACGGAATCACGTGTGAATATCAAAATAATTTCTACTCGCATCTTAACTCAGAGCATTCTAGAAGAAGTTTATAACTTGCAAGAACTCATCCAATAATTGTCCACTAAATATATAAATAGCACATTTATATATAACACCAGGAATGTATACAAATACACAAATGCTCACGGCATTAAGGACTTACATGTTTCTCTTTACAAGAGGTGGTTTCATACATCGGCACGCTGGCCAGCCACACATGAAATCAAATTCTTCGCACGGACTTCAAGGGACTACAAGCAGTAGTAGCAAGGGCTTCAGCCCGCTCAATCCAAGTTAGCATCAGCAAGGGCAGCACCTGTATATGGACATTCACCCCAAGGGTGATAAACAAAGCAACGGTCAGTATTCAACTAACCAATTATAATGACCCTACCCCTTACCCGGGGCAGTGGTTCCTTTCCTGCATGCATTGCAATCATAATATATATATTATAACAAGTACACTCACGCATAACATCATCACAAACGCCAACCTTCGTGCCAGACGCTCCGTGCACTGAGGGCACGCTTACGGTGTACCGAATCATTCCAGGTCCCACCACCGATTAGAGGTTATTAGCTTGTTGGCCGGGCACTAGTCTACTACAACACGCATGTTGGAGACATCCTCGCCCATCCCACTCAAAGGTGTTCACCTCACGGCAACCAATGAGCACTCTTGATTGACAAATTCCCATAGTGTAACAAGTCGGGAAGGCCTGTAGCTCCCCATTTGCAGTGCTACCAATTGACTGCTCACAACGCAGGTATACAGTACGTCTAGATCAACTTACAACCATTGTGTAACAAGCCGGGAAGGCCCGCAGCCCCCATTTTCATTGCCACCACTCGACCTCTCATAACACAAGCACACAACTCACGTAGAGCGTACAATTCAAATGCCACAAAGGCTCCACAATCACAAAGAATGGTTCTCATGACCATATCGCATACAGCTCATGCAGAGCATACAACACAAGAAGCTCACAAGCATCCTCACAAACTTCGTAACCTACTCATTACATACATGGAGTCTTCTCCGGTTCGGAATATAAACATCACCAATCAAGACTAACCACTTGGATGGGCTTCACATAGCATGCCTATTCCGTACTACTCATTTCTGGATCTAGATGCAGACTCAACCGAGGATATAAACTATCAACCCGCTAGAATCGCTTATGCTTTCCACCTCTTAGTGGAGGATTCCATGCACATGCATAAAGGAGGACTTCACTTGTACAAGAAGGAGATCATTACCCTTGACGATCGCTTTGGATCCATTGAAATCTAGCCGGATGGTAATCACCGCGATGGCTTTGCCTCTACAACGCTGAACTCGGCTCTCGATTCGGATCGCTGAAGCTCCACCGGCGGCCGAAATCCTTCTCCTTTTTCCTTCATTGCTCTCCCCTCTCTCTATCTATTTATAAAGAGAATGTCCAACAAAAGATGAGAGTTTATCTTCAACTCTCAGTCTTATAATAGCAGGAAGGAGTCCTGGACCATTAGATCCAATTTGAAGGAAATGAACAGCCACGATTCGCTCTTAAAAGCATCTTACCTGGGCTGACACGGCTTGTGACACACCCGTGTCACAGGAGGTATACCTTAAGCGGCACACAACCGACACAAACAAGACTAGGACATTGGCTTAGACATGCCCGTGTCACTCCTAACTCGCCCGTGTCAATCAGTACATGCCCGTGCTGAGGGGCATGTCCCTCAATCGACACATGACCAACAACTCCCGAAAAGGACACGGGTTCACAACACGCCCGTGTCAACTCTGACACGCCCGTGTCACCCAGAACATGCCTAGAATCCAGGCGTATTCCTCCCCTGACACAGCTCGACTACCAATCCGAGCAGGACACACCCTGGGACACACCTGTGTCCCTGGCCATGTCGCCTCTCGAAGATCGTCGACTGCACTTTATTGAGAACTCGCGACACATAGTGAAGGACACAGCTTGGGACACGCCCGTGTCCCAGGCCGTGTGCCTCACTCGAGACACACTTAAGGCCCACTCGAGTCCCACTCGAGTTCCACTCGAGTACAGAGAGCAGGACATGCCCTGGGACACTCCCGTGTCCTAGGCCGTGTTGCCCAGCCTGAACTCAAATTTGGGATTTGGGGTGTTACAACCCTCCCCTCCTTACAAAATTTTTGTCTCGAAATTTAGCGTAACTGTAGACACCAACACAACCACTCTTTTGTTGCACTTTTAAAAAAAACGATCCGGGTTTAGAGCTCAGAGGCCGCAGCTTGTCTCTCCCCACGACATCACACAAACAATAGTTTTTTTACAAACAGACATACAACATTACATCACGACAACATTAAAGTACACTATGTCTTTTATTTTCGCACGTTTGGGTCCTTCATAATCCGCTTTACGGCTTCCTGTAACTCCAGATTATACACACGACACATGGTGAAGGACACGGCTTGGGACATGCCCGTGTCCCAGGCCGTGTGCCTCACTCGAGACACACTCGAGGCTCACTCGAGTCCCACTCAAGATCCACTCGAGTACACAGAGCAGGACACGCCCTGGGACACGCCCGTGACCGAAGCCGTGTTGCTCAGCCTGAACTCAAATTTGGGATTTGGGGTATTACACTGTCTGTGTTGTAATATATTGTGAGTAGGTTGTGATTTGTCTAAACTAATATAAGGCCAGAATAGACTTGTTGTCCAATTAAGTTATGTGTTAGATGTGCATCCAGATGTTTGGGTTCAATAGGAAGATCGTAGTAAAATGATATTTTGGATTGGGTGAATTTATTATATGTAACTATTGGGTCCATTGCTCACAATGTCCCAGATTTATAGAAGTCAAACAAGTCAGTGGTATACACATAGTTGTATTTGATGTTTGTTTAAGTTCAAACAGGTATGTTGGATAGGTATCCAAAGTGGTTGTGATAGGTGGTCACAAGGTAGAGGAGTGGAGAGACAAAAATCTATCTAAGTCCACAGGCATTGAGTGAAGCCAATTCACTCAATGCCAGATGTCAAAGAAGGATGCTGGAAAGGCTGAAAATCGCCAAAGTCCACAGGCGTTGAGTGAAGCCAGTTCACTCAACGCCCGATACCAAAAAGTGCTGAGTAAGGTGTGGACAGTCAAATCCCAACAGTCTTCAAAGTAATTCTATTGCTAAGTCCACAGGCATTGAGTGAAGGGAGTTCACTCAACGCCATATAACAACAAGCATCAAGTAAAGCTTTGTGTGTCAAAGCCCTGGCATTAGCAAGAAGAAAAATCAACTAAGTTTAGAGGCGTTGAGTGAGGACAACTCACTCAACACAAGATTAGCAGAATCATCGAGTAAAGACCAGTTAGTCAAAGCCTTTTCCTTGATAGTGAAGAAAAGAGGCTAAGTCCACAGGCGTTGAGTGAAGTCAGTTCACTCAACGCCATACAATAAAAAGTGTTGAGGAAACATTATGCAGTCGAAGCTTTAGAAGAAGGAAGACTGAAAAATGGCCAAGTCCACAGGAGTTGATTTATGTCAACTCACTCAACGCCATACAACTAGAAGCATTGATTCAAGCTACTTCAATCAAAGCTGCAAAGAATCTCTTAAAGAAATTTGGCTAAGTCCAGAAGCATTGAGTGAAGCCAGTTCAAACAATGCCAAGGTAATTTAGTCAAAGCCAAAGAAGAAGAAGACAAAAAAATTGACTAAGTCCAGAAGCGTTGAGTGAGGTCAGCTCACTCAACGCCCAAAAAGAAAAGCGTCGACAGAGCTATGATCACTCAAAGCTTAATGAAGTTAGATAAAAAAATCTGTCTAAGTCCAGATGCGTTGAGTGAAGCTAGTTCACTAAATGCCTTGCAGCGCAGAAAGATTGGCCAAGTTAAAAAGCATTGATTGAAGGTCACTCACTCAACGCTCTCAATGCCTAAGATGTAGAGAAATTGTCTAGGTCCAAATTTGTTGGGTGAAGGTCATTCACTCAAAGCTCTCAATGCCTAAGATGCAGAGAAATTGGCTAAGTCCAAATTCGTTGTGTGAAGCCCATTCACTCGATGCACTCAACACATGGATTGAATCTGAAAATTTGGCTAAGTATACAGATGCTGACGTCAGCAAAAGTCAACCTAAGTCAACGGAATTCAAATTCATTGTGGGAAAGCTGGAATTCACCACTAATGGCGCCGATAGCCAACTGTAAGATTTTTTTGTAAAAGCAATGCTATATATCTGCAATTAAAGCAGGGCACATGGGTCAAAAGAGCCGTTGGATGGCGGTTGATAAAAGGAATGAGATCGGTGGTGGAGAGGAGATCTTTTAGGGTTTGTCTTTTCGAAAAGCAGCGAAACTTCTTCTTCTTACTCGACATTGTTGCAGTGCTCGAAAATGAAGTTAAAATTGACTGATCCAAAAGGTCATCAAGTTAGCTGCTATAATCAACACCAGCAATAGCAAGGTCAGAGATATTTCCCTGAGACAAAAGTAGCCAAGGCCAACACCTGCTGTAGTTACTTTATAGTCCAAGTAGAGCTTATCCTGAAGACTCTTTTTCTGGAGCTATTAAGAAGGAATTTGGACTGAGTTTTCTCAGGACAGAAGGAGGAAGACACAGAGATCATCTCTCTGTTGTCTAAATCATCATCAACAAACTTATCTCTTTTGGTAGGATCTTTCTAGATCTGAGTTGTAAGCCTATTTATAAAGGCCGAGTGTAGGATCATGTTTAGATCTAAGTGGTAGGATTCTGGTGTGAATCTGAGTTGTAGGATCCTTTGGATCTGAGGTAGGGCTATCCTCCTAGCCTGAGTGGTAGGGCCTTTGTCCTGAGGTAGGTGATATCCTGAACACTGAGTTGTAGGACCTTGTTCTTAAGATGTAGATCTTGAAGGAGACTGAGTGGTCCTGCGGGATCGTGTTGTAATCTCTTAGGAGCTAATGTTTTGGTGAACTACCTTGTCTAACACACTGTTAGAAAGGCGTGAGGGACAGTGGATGTAGCAATACTCTGGGGAACCACTATAAACCATCTGCATACTGTGTGTAATCTTCTTGAAAGCAAAACTAATCAAATCACATCAAACCCAAAAACAAATAACAGTCAAAAGAAATAAAAAAGACCTAAAAACCTATTCACCCCCCCTCTAGGTGTTTAGCTACCCTTGTAATCAAAGACCTTCAAGTTGTATCAGTGGGAGGTTGCTCAAGAAAGACTTAATAGTCTGAGTAGATTTCCAAGGGTAGCAGTTAGAGTATACTTATGGGTTCAAGAGAGAACCATAAGGAGCTTGGTTCCATGAAGTTTCTTATCTACGGAAAGGAAGGCTTTGGAATTTGGAAGGAAAGGGTAAGACTCTTCAAGGAGGCATATGACCCAAGGATCTTTGTCACAGTCAAAGAGGGACCTTTCATCCCTATGAAAGTCTCAGCTCTGGATGCCAATGTCCAGAAACCTAAGACATATTTTGAGATGTCCATGGATGAGGTCATTCTTACCACCTTAAACAAGAGAGCCCAGAACATCATATTCAGTGTTGTGGATGATTCTACCTTTTAGAACTTGGTTCACTGCAAGACCTCCAAGGAGATGTAGGGCACTTTGGTGGTCAATATGGAGGGCACAAACGAGGTCAAAGATGATATGAAGTCCATGCTCAAACAATATTATGAGGCTTTCAGGCAGTCCATGGAAGAGGGCATAGCTAGCTGCTATGAAAGATTCTTCAGAATAATAAAAGAGCTAAGTACCTATGGCCGGGTCTTTAGCAATTATGAACTTAATGACAAGTTCCTAATGTCTCTAACTAGAGACAAGGCCACCAAGATTTGTGCTATCAGGGAGGTGGCAAAGATGACTGAAACTCCACCGCCAACTCTATTTGGGAAGCTGTTGTCTTATGAAATGTAGCTGACTACCATGAAAGAGGAGGAGAATAGCAGCAGATCATTGATTAGGGAGAAGGCAGTGGCCTTCAAGGAAGAGAGTTCAAAGAGGAGCAAGGAGAGGATTGCCTCTCCTCCAAGAAGGCTAGCTGATTCTGACAGCTCAGGGTCTACCTCATCTGAAAGTAATATGTTGAATGAGGAATTTGCTGCCTTCTCTACGCAATTTCTGAAGCTGATGAAGAGGAAGGGGTGGATGAGCAGATCTTCCTCCTCCTCTCATCTCAAGTAGGACTACTACAAGGCAAAGAAGAAGCACTCTAAGGGAGGAAGGTATGACTCAAAGCCCAGTAAACATGTTTCTACTAAATTTATTTGTTACTGTTGAAGCAAACCTGGGCATATAATAGCTAACTGCCCAGTCAAGAGAAAGGAGGATAGTGAGAAGAAACAACACCAGCACAAGGTCAAGAAGGAAAAGTCCTTCATGTCTAAGAAGGAGAAGAGATTGACTGACTCATCTTCATCAGAGTCTGAAGATGAAGAGTAAGAAGCCTATATAGGGCTAGTTGCTGATGAGGCGGAAAAAGATGAAGACTATCCTCTAGCAAGGATAGGCATCCGGGCCCCTCTATCACAGTCAGATAGTGACTCAGACGAGGATGAAGAAGATGAAGATGACATCAGTTTTTATGGGCTGATGGTCAGGTCTGATGAAGAATTCAGCCAGGATCAGCCTGGTCCAAGCAAGGTACATTCCTTATCTAGTTCTTCTTCTGAGATAGGATATGAGACTAGTCTAGATTCTGATGCTTCTTCATCCAGTGATGAAGAGAGCTAAGTTTATGAGGAATATGTCAATCAATTGATTGACAAGTATGGTGCACCGCTGAATGCTTTCAAGAAAAGCAAGAAATTGACTAAGAAGCAGGTTTAGGAGATAACCTATCTTCAGCTTGTTGCTTCCCAGCAGGAAAAGACCACATCTTTACTGAATCAGAAGGTTAAGAAAGTTAATCAACTCAAGAACATTACTCTCATCCAGATAGGCACCATCAAGCACAAGAGTAGTCTCATTAGAGATCTGGAAGAGAAAATCTAGAGGGAGAAGAGGATTATGGCTAGCTACTCTAAGCATAATTATGTATTGCAAATCATTGACTCCTCCTCTTAGATAAATAAGAGGGGCTTAGGATTCCAGGGAAACATAAGGGATGCCCCTTTCAAAGGAAAGGGAAAAGCTCTAGTTTAGCCACCCATTACCTTTGAAATGGTAATACTCCCTTCTAATAGGTATGACCAGGACTCCATGTATGGTCACTGAAAAAATGGGAATTCTTCCTAGAAGAATACAAGTGTATCTTCCAATGGAAGGAGAAGAGGAATAGGGATGAGTGCCTTCAAGTAAGCCCATGAAGAAATTCAAATTGCCCATCATAGACAATTTATCTTTGGTGCACTAGCCCCCACTCTCAAGAATGTGGCTACAGCCAATGTTAAGGGCCATCTAGCAAAGACTCTGACCAAGGGTCAGTCTATCAGCAAGCTTGATTTGTCTATTTTTGATGTTATCAAGAGCATGTATTTTGCAAAGAAGACTGCTACTGATAGCATTCAGAGCAGGCCAAATTATTCTACCGGAAGAATCACCTTCAGCTAGATCCTAGCTGAAAGGAACCTGAAAAAGGCTGCTGATGTTCCTTTTAGACAGAGAGCTGTTGTTAGCACAACTACATGACTAGCTTAAAAAATAAGGTACAACATTCATGAGTGCTAGTGTTGTTGCAAAGTGGGCCACTATGCCAAAGATTGCTGGCATAATCCCAGTGTTTTTCGAGTAATAGTTAGTCCACCAGTTAGAAAAGCTGCTGGTAGATAAGTCTCTTTTCAGACTAATCAAAATCTAGGACCCAATACATATTGGGGTCTAAAGGTAAAATAAAGATGTCTTGCAGGTTAGTCAAAGTTCCCATATCCCTATATGGTACATGGACAGTGGATGTTCCAGGAAAATTACTTGATTAAGGAGCAACTTGAAGGAGTACACACCAGTGAAGGATGGATCCAAAGTGATCTTTGGTGGTTCAGAAAAAGGAGTGACCAGAGGTTATGGTAAGATCAGAAATGGCATAGTCACTATCACAAAAGTAGCTTATGTGGAAGGGTTGCAACACAACCTGATAAGCATAAGCAAACTTTGTGATCTTGGCTAGGACATAGTATTCCACAAGGATGAGTGCCATATTAAGAGGTTGAGTGACCAAGAGGTCATCTTGACAGGCACTAGGAGTGGGAATGTCTATTATTTAAATTTTCTGTGTTTAGATATAGACTCTCATATATGCCTAGTTGAAAATGAGAAAGTCTCATATTGTGTCCAATGGCACAAGAGACTAGCTCATTTGAACTATAAGATAATTGGCAAGCTCTTTAGTAAAGAGCTAGTTAGGAATAGTCCTAAAATGAAATGCAATAAGGAGGGCATTTGCTCTGTATGCCAAAAGGGCAAGCCAACCAAAGTTTCTTTCAAGAGCATTGGGATCTATGACTCTGTGAGGTGTTGACTGTTAAAATTCATGCTTACGCATGATTCTAACTCGATAAGGCAAGTGTACCTATCATTCTAGAGTATAGGATCAAGTGTCGTATTTAAACTTGGAACCTATTGATTACTTATACTCGCGCAAATTAATATTATTTTGTCGAATAATAAAAAGGATTAATTAAAATTATATGAAGAAGATGAAAATAAAATATACCACTTGATCTAGAATCCCTTTGAAATAAGATAAACTTTAATAAAATCAAACTCCAAAATTACCTAATTCGACCGTGGAGGTTCTTAATTTACAAAAGCGCCTCTCTCGAGAATACGCTCTCGACTAAACTTAGGCTGATCGATTAAGATCTCTTGGTGGCGAGGATGCCCCGCCATTTGCCCGTGCCGACTTGGATCTCCATCTTGATCGCCGCCGCTACATGTTCGTGAATTTTGATGGCCGTTGCTGCAACCGTCGCCGCGACCATCATCGCAACCGTCGCCGCAACTGTCGCCGCCGCCGCCGACTTTAAGTCACGTCATTATAATTATAATGTTATTTCCTTATTGAAATAACATTATAAATCCTATTTCTCTAATTTTTAATTTCATAAGTTTATAAATTTATAATTTAGAGGTTATAAATTTATAAGCTTATGTTTGTGTTGTTTCTTTTTAATTTTCATTCCTTGTTAAACTTTTGAGTGGCTAGGATGAAGTTGATTTTGATGGAGGGTGATGGAGTGGTGTAATAGCTTATATATATGTATGTGTGAGGGAGAGAGAGGCATGATAGAAGAAGAAAAAAAGAATCCCCTAACCTAACCTCACGGTTTTGTCCAAAACAAGCCGCCCCTCTTCCTCTCGGCTTGGCCGATCCCGACGCCAGGAGGAAACCCGCTTGATGCTGCTGCCGCCCCCTCCCGTGGGCTGTTTCCTTACTGCTCCGGCTATCTCCATCCTCCTCCGGTGTGACTCCGAAGAAGGCGGCTCGGCTCTTCTTCATCCGGTGCGACTCCGGTGACCTATTTTGGAAGTGTGACTCTTCCACGTTCTCTTGCTCCTCCTCCTCTCCTCCCCTCTAAAATTCAGAGTTGGGTAACGCTTTCCTATCCCCTAAATATTGTGTGGTTTCATCTTGTATGTGTGAGAATGGTGGAGACATTTGATTTCAAAAATTTATCCTAATTATTGATTTTAAGCTTGCATATGAAAATCTGAATTTATATTGCATTTCCTATCCGATTTCGCGAAGATTTTCCGTAAGGGTAGGTCCCCTTGGACGTTTGCAAGCCAGGGTTGGTTTAGCCTTTGGTTTCGAACGGATCAAGAGGATTTGGTATATCCTCATTTGGTTTTGTTTTGAGGGATAATCGGACTACTTTCCGAATTGTAATTTTAGTCCGGAACGCCCTCTTTGTGAATGGAAATGTAGTTGATGCGATGCTAGATGTATGGTTAGGATATTATATATGTATTTGTGTATGTTCGTGCAGGTTTGGGTGAGACTTTCCCCGTTGTGAGATCGCGCAATTACAAACAAAGCTCCGCAAAAATTTCCAATTCCGCACGCGCACTACGTGTTCGTAGAAATGCCTCTTAGGACGTTGTCAAAGCACTTTAGGTGTTCGGGTAAATGCCCCTTATGTTTCCCCTTTGTTATTTTCAATGCTAGGATCGCGTAGGGGTGGCCTGCATCAATTTGGTATCAGAGGGAGGTTTGTCGATTTCTCAACTTGACAACGATCCGCTCGAACCGAGCTACCCCCACTTGCACTTAGGTACGTTTCGTTCGTTTTAAAATTTTTATTTTTAGTTATATAAAAAAACAAAAAAAAAGTTTTAAGTGCTTTCCTAATTTGAATCCTTTTTTCCGTTAGTTTGTCATGGCACACGTTAGGAGTCCCCTTCCCCCATGTTCCTCGATTGGTGCCCTTCGCAAGGAGATGAACCGCCAATGTGATGACATAAGAGATATGTTAGCACAACTTGGAGGTCGGCTTCCGACACCGCATCTTGATGCCCCTAGGCCACAGCTTAGGACTAATGTTCCTTCCTACGATGGATTGGGGGACCCCCAAGTCTTCCAAGACTGGGTCATGGAGATTGAATATTATTTTGAGTGGTATACGTTGAATGAGGCGGATAAGGTACGGGTAGCACGAATGAAATTGTTTGGGCGCGCCAAAATATTCTGGCTAAATGAGGAGCGTCGTCTGAGGATAGAGAATGGGGCTTTGCCCATAGGTTGGCAACTTATGAAGAATTTATTAACGGATGAGTATTATCCCTCATACTGCCGTTCTCAGTCTTCTGGTTATCCGAGTGTAGCGCCACCTAAGATTTTGCCTAAACCGAACAAGCACGTTCCCCCATACTCCCGTATGAGGACGTATCATGATTTTATTTCTCCCCGCCGGGACTCTAGACCGCTTTTTGATTATAGGAGTGATGATAGGCCTCGCATTAGATCCGTTCCCCAAAAGGATCCTATCATTTTGAGTACACCTACACCTGCCGTGCGGGAACCAGAGCATGCTAGGTCCCCTGTTCCACCATCTGTTGTTATCTCAATTAGGGATGTTATCCAGTCGAAGGTTAGGCCTAGGAAGCCAGTTAAGGTTGCCAAGGAGAAGGCTTTATGTTATGCTTGTGGTGTGACTGGCCACTACGCCGTGACATTCCCCACAAAACCTAGGGCTTCGGCTATGTTAGTCTCCCCTCCGGAACCACCCCAGACTACCTCTGAGATTGCTGCTGATCCTGATCTGGACGTTGATGTGGTATCTTCTGATTTTGTTGAGGATGTCCAGTTAGATGAGAGTATCCTGGCATGTTCGATAGTGCCCGATGATTCTGCCGATTTTTCTGACGATGAGGAGACTGGATATCCTAGCGACTTAGATGATGATTTTTGGGATGTTGATGAGGCTTGGACTTGTGAGAGTACCCCTTTAGCCACTACATGTCTTGTTAGTGATATTTCAGTTCACCCTACTATTGAGTACCCTCTCGAGTCTATGATCCCTATGTCGAGTGAGCCTCGATCTGATTTTTCTGAAATTAAATCTGAGCTATTTGTGGATCCAGAGATTGAGGATTTCTCAATTATTATTTTGGATGAGTTTCCTCCTGAGGGTAGGGTATCCTTGGACGATTATTCTGATGTTTGCCCGGACGTGAGTGTCCCGGATGAGTGTCCCTTGATTGAGTCACAGTTGCGTGAGATTTATTTGGATTTGGATTTAGTCCCGGGTTCGATTTTACCGACCCTCCCTCCTGCTTGTGTGCCTACATTTGATATCATTTTAGGAAATGGATCCGCTAGTCATAGTCTACGCTTTTATGATATACCTACTTGGATACCCCCTACACTAGCGTTGGTCCCTCGTTTAGATGCTCACGAGCTGATCCTAATAATCGTTGAGGAACCGAGCGATGACCCAGAGGTAGCTGACGTACCTACTGAGTTGGAAGATTTACTTTGCGAGGGAGCCGTACGTTTGGATCGATTGGCGGACTTGTTAGGACGCGACTTGATTTTATTTAGTCCAATCCGCGTAGTTAAACCGTCGTTATTAGCCCCTCCGCTTGAGATGTCTAGTGAGCTGTGTATTAGTGAGTATCCGTCGACGGGCATGTTTTCATTTGCGACTGCGTATGATTTCACGGCGACTGTGCCTATTGATTTGGTGACCTCACGACTTTGTTATCCACCAAATCAAATTGCACATATCTTTCGTCCATCCTGGTATGAACTGTATGTAAACATATCATTGCCTTATGCCAATGTCTATGAGTTGCATCACTTTCACGCCCGTTCACCTTCGAGAGCTTCTGACTGCGGAATTGTTGATTCTAATTTAGTTTGGTTAGCCCTCGAGTGGATACCTTCGGGTTTCGTAACAAAATTTTTACAATGGAGCGCCGACCCTTTCATGATTTTCAAGAATTTTGGATTTAGTGCAATTTCTTTGGATTTTTACGATGCAGTCGGTTTTTCACCGCATGTCAATTTTTCGGATTTAATTTTGCAAATCTGGTCTCCATATGAGCGGATTTCTCCGACGTTTCTCTCTTCCACTTCAAATTCTCATGGGTTGAGAGGTGAGATTTTTGTCGTGTCGCTCTTCCATTTGGGTTTCCTGGTTCTCGCATTGGATGGTAAGAACTGCGCTACTTTTCTTTATGCTGACACGTCTATGAGGTTTTCTGCTGTGCTTGCTCATGACAGGTTCTGTTCTATTGCGGACGCCCGCAATGCTTGTCCTTCCCCGTGGATGTCTGCTCTTGCCACGCTACTTGTGGATGTTGCTGCCTCCAGCTATTCTCTCCCTGACCACTCATCGGAGATGAGTGATTTTGAGCGGGGGAGGATTGGTGGCGAGGATGCCCCGCCATTTGCCCGTGCCGACTTGGATCTCCATCTTGATCGCTGCCGCTACATGTTCGTGGATTTTGATGGCCGTTGCCACAACCGTCGCCTCGACCATCATCGCAACCGTCGCCGCAACTGTCGTCGCCGCCGCTGACTTTACGTCACGTCATTATAATTATAATGTTATTTCCTTATTGAAATAACATTATAAATCCTATTTCTCTAATTTTTAATTTCATAAGTTTATAAATTTATAATTTAGAGGTTATAAATTTATAAGCTTATGTTTGTGTTGTTTCTTTTTAATTTTCATTCCTTGTTAAACTTTTGAGTGGCTAGGATGAAGTTGATTTTGATGGAGGGTGATGGAGTGGTGTAATCGCTTATATATATGTATGTGTGAGGGAGAGAGAGGCATGATAGAAGAAGAAAAAAAGAATCCCCTAACCAAACCTCACGGTTTTGTCCAAAACAAGTCGCCCCTCTTCCTCTCGGCTTGGCCGATCCCGACGCCAGGAGGAAACCCGCTTGCTGCTGCTGCCGCCCCCTCCCGTGGGCTATTTCCTTGCTGCTCCGGCTATCTCCATCCTCCTCCGGTGTGACTCCGAAGAAGGCAGCTCGGCTCTTCTTCATCCGGTGCGACTCTGGTGACCTATTTTGGAAGTGTGACTCTTCCACGTTCTCTTGCTCCTCCTCCTCTCCTCCCCTCTAAAATTCAAAGTTGGGTAACACTTTCCTATCCCCTAAATATTGTGTGGTTTCATCTTGTATGTGTGAGAATGGTGGAGACATTTGATTTCAAAAATTTATCCTAATTATTGATTTTAAGCTTGCATATGAAAATCTAAATTTATATTGCATTTCCTATCCGATTTCGCGAAGATTTTCCGTAAGGGTAGGTCCCCTTGGACGTTTGCAGGCCGGGGTTGGTTTAGCCTTTGGTTTCGAACGGATCAAGAGGATTTGGTATATCCTCGTTTGGTTTTGTTTTGAGGGATAATCGGACTACTTTCCGAATTGTAATTTTAGTCCGGAACGCCCTCATTGTGAATGGAAATGTGGTTGATGCGATGCTAGATGTATGGTTAGGATATGATATATGTATTTGTGTATGTTCGTGCAGGTTTGGGTGAGACTTTCCCCGTTGTGAGATCGCGCAATTACAAACAAAGCTCCGCCAAAATTTCCAATTCCGCACGCGCACTACGTGTTCGTAGAAATGCCTCTTAGGACGTTGTCAAAGCACTTTAGGTGTTCGGGTAAATGCCCCTTAGGTTTCCCCTTTGTTATTTTCAATGCTAGCATCGCGTAGGGGTGGCCTGCATCATCTCTTGGCCAGTTTTAACCCCTAAGCTTGCTTTTTGCGGTGAACCCCGCTATTGGATTTGACTCCAATCGAGAAGATTCATGTCATCCTCTCTCGAGGAGTGCATGTGAATCCCTCTACCTTTGAATGATCTACTCGTATCCAAAAACTCTCGGTAGATCTAGGATACGGATCTAGGAGCGAAAACATATACACAAATATGAAATCGACATAAATAAAATCAAAGGCAAATCGAAGTCGAAATAAAGAGATTTTGACAAAAGAAGTTTTATTTAATTTCAAAGGTTATCATGATCAAGTGCTAATAAAATTAGCTACATGACATGATTAAACAAAATACATAAAGAGATAAAGAGAAAGACATGCTTACAATAAAATAGTACTTGAATTGTAAATAGAAAAGTAAAACTAAACTATGAACTTGATAAGTACAAGAAAGAAATAAAAGAATAGGAAAATAAACTACTAAAACTGGTTAAGAACTATAACTAAATGGCTCTCTAGATCCCCTCAAGCCTCCCCATCTCCTAGCTTTGTCTGGAATTGATAGGAAATGTTTGGGAAGTTCACGCCCCTCGATCCGCCAAAATTTGTCATTCTGCGGGTCACGCCCCTAGGTCACGCCCGTGACCTAGGGCGTGTCTATATTGTTACTGAAAATGACGGGAACTGGAAATGGAGGGAATTAAATTCTTACTTTTGTGGGAAGTCACGCCCCTATGTCACGCCCGTGACCTAGGGCGTGTAAGATGAAAACCATTTGGATCCAAAACTGTCTTCATAATGAATGAGACGCCTGCATGTCACGCCTAACAGTCACGCCCGTGACCCATTGGTCACACCCGTGACCTGGGCGTGTAACTTTAAGCTGACGTTGAATTGTAATCTTGAGGTCCTAGAGGGGTCACGCTTGTAGGTCACCCCCTTGTCCGACTAGTCATACCCATGACCATTGCGTGTAAATGTGATTTTTCAAGAAATTATCAGTTTCTTCTCTTGATCAGCTCTACAAGCTCCAAATTAATATTAGTAACCCAGATTGACCTGAAATAAGAAAATAAAGTAATTAATAATAAATATTAATATAAACTAAATAAAGTATTACTATTTTTTTAATAAAACCCATATAAAAATAGCTATAAATATTGACTTATCAAATACCCCATACTTAAGCTTTTGCTATTCCAGAGCAAAACTATGAGAAGTACTTATAAGAAATTAATATAATTATTAATTAAACTAAAAATTTATTAAATCAAAAGAAAGTTAAAAATAATTTTTTAGAGATTCAAAATTTAAGTCCTAGAATATGAAATTAAAATGTGAAGAGCCAAACATATTTAGCAAAATTTTCTCATATAAATTAATTAGACTTCAAAATGAAGTAGTTAGCAAACAAAGTTCGATTTAGAATTATTAACACTTTTTAGCTAAAAAAGGACTGAAAGATGGGGGTTAGATCGGATTTACTCTAGAGGGGTGGATGAATAGAGTATTTAAAACTTTAGCTGTTTTTATGTTTTATATCAGTGTTTAAAATAGGTGATAAAAATAATACTATAGAAGGAAATAAAAGACTAATCTATCTATCATAGCACAATAAGAACAGAAAGAAAATGAACACATTTAGACAACACAAGAAATTTTATAGTGGTTCCCCAACCTGGGTACATCCACTCTTCTACCACCCTGGTAGGAATCCACTAACAGGTTTTTGATCAGGTGACTGTCAGCACAATATCTATTTGTAGGAAGACATAGCAACGCTTTAGGCTTTTGATCAGGTGCCCAAAAACCAACCCAAGTCTTTTGATCAGGAGACTTGACAACCAAGTGGTTAACTTTTGAAGGGAGTTAAAACCCTTTTACAGGAGGTTAGAGGAGGTGATGGTGTCTTCTCTTTCTCTAATCAACAGAGAAGAATAGTGGATCTTGATGTTGTCAAAGCTCCCCCTGAGATGTTGAATAATTCAGGAAGACAGGAAGCTTTGCTTCAGGGTATAGGTCTTCAGCCTTATTTGAAAATAATCCTGGAACTTTCTAACTGAATCAAGATGAGTTGTCCTTGAATGTTCCAGGAGGAGAAGGTTGAAGAAGATTCTTGATAGTGATGAATGTTCTTCTTCAGTCTTCAGAATTGATAAGGAGGAAAACAGAATGTTTTCTACACTGGGAGAGAGTTCATAATGTTCAGTCTGTGTCTCTTAGAATTCTTGTGTGCTGTATATTTTCTGAGAATCTCTGGCACAGTATATTTTGATTTCTGGCTAAGTGTCTCTCGATTGAAAATAGAAAAACTCTTTTATTTTCTATAGTCAGAAAATCTCCTTTGAATTTGAATTCCTGCATTAATTGCTGAAGGATTTGGAGAATACAAATGGCTGGAATGACTGTCATAAATGAGTTTCCCCAACTGTCCCTAATAAAATAAGAAAATAATTATCCTGATGAAAACCATAATTAATGCTGCCAATAATGACTATATTGAGGGGAAAATTAGCATTAATTACTCAGGAATAATACTACTAAATAATATAGAAAGTAAGGGACAGAAGAAAGAAAACTTCTCATTCTGACCCGAGACAGAATTCGTCGACCTCTGAACAGAATTTGTCGACCTAAGTTCCATGTTCGTCGACCTGAGCTCTGTGAACTGCATTCAGAGAATAACTTGCCAATTCTGTGCTCTGAGTTTGTCGAGCTAAGAATCTGTCTGAAAGACATGATCGTCGACCTGAGCTCGAATATCGTCGAGCTCAGTTCAGAGAAATAACTCTAAGTTCGTCGATCTGAGATCGACGATCGTCGAGCTAAGTTCGAAGAACTTCGAACTGATCATTCTGTTCTCTGAATCTTCTAAGTCTAAGTCTTTTGAGGTCCTCTGCTGGCTGGTCCATGAAGGTTGGACCTAATAACTAGCCTAAACTCTAGGACTCAAAGAATTGACCCTAGCTATACAATGTGGGTCATACTTTACCTAATTTAGTGAACCTAGTCCAAATCCAACTAGTGTTCCAACAATCTCCCCTTATTTGGGTGAGGTCACTAAAATAAGATAAAAGAAACAATCAAAAAAACATATATCTGATAGAAATTAAACATTCAGCAGATATTTACAGAAGGTGCTTCATGATTAAACATATAGAGTTCAAAAACAAGAATAAAACATAAACTAAATCACTTGTTCTACTTTGGATTTGCTTTTTCTGGCTTCTCAGAAGGCTATTTGAAAATGATTTCTATGTTTTGATTTGCAGCTTCTCTCTTTGACATTGTCATATCTGATGCACCAATGATGTTGGGAGATGTTGCTCTAGGAACTACAGCTTCTGTATGCAATTTCATATAATCATCAACATTAAAGAATTTATTTGCCTTGGCATACCTTTTAAGTTATTCCTTTCTGTATGAAGACATGATTGAGAATTTTGAAGGATCCTTTCCTTCAACTTTGGCTTTGTTAATTTGTGAGAGTCCTATCAGCTCATGAAATCTTGCCATTCTAGCTGAGGTCTCCTGCTCTAGATCTACAAAGGGAATTTTTGGAGATCTGGCCTTTTTGGACTTGAGTCGTTCTGTGAATCTTCAACTAAGTCTATTGGATTTCTCTTGATTAAAGCTGGAGGAGGATGACTTTGGGAATACTGTTGCTGACTTCCTTGCCTGGAATATCTCTAATAGGTCTTTCTGACTTTACCAGATCTTTGAGAAACTGATAGTACATTTTGTAGCCTAACTATTATCGTATATTCTAGTTTATAATGTACAAATCATGTCTTATTAGTTTATTTTTTATCTTTTTATGTAAATAGTATTGCCACTAATATTTTCTTGTCATTTTGCAGGTTTCCAGAAGTTTGGCCAAAAATGACCTATCACGCCTCCCTCGGCGAGTCACAGAGCTGTCAGCCGATCCCGATGAAGATTGCTGACAGAGAAAAATACCAGGAAAAACGGCTATCATGCCCCCCTGACTCGCCCTCCCCAGGAGTATCCCCGGGCGTGACACTGGTCGTGTCACCCTCTGCCCGAAGCCTACCTCCGCATTAAATGCCATTTCGCCTCAGCACGCCAACAGTACTGTCACGCCCCCTGTCACGGGCGTGACCCAGGGCATGACCCCTCCTTTTCTGATGACTAACGGATTTCCGACCAATGATTTCGACGCGACGTGCGTGTCACTCCACCCCTACACGGGCGTGACCCAGGGCATGTCCACCGATATACAGAAGCAATCATCCTTCCCGCCAGAATCCAGAGCCCGAGGTCAACATTGTACCTGTCACGCCCCTTGACACGCCCCCCTAGGGCGTGTCGCAGGGCGTGTAACATCCCATTTCCGACTAGACCCCTAGGAGTCGGTTGGACATGACAGAACCCTGTGAAGCCCAAAAATTGAAATAAATCGGTCGAGGTTTCGGGTCACGGGTTGGTCACGCCTGTGACCGACCCGTCACGCCCGTGACCGACCCGTCACGCCCGTGACTTTGGGCGTGACTACTTCGACGATCGTCGATCTCTGCGAGACGATCGTCGAACGTGCTGCCTGGTCATGTCACGCCCGTGACCAAGGTGTCACGCCCGTGACCAAGGGCGTGACTCCTTCGATGATCGTCGATCTCCGTAAAACGATCGCGGAAATTGAACTCGGGCCTATCACGCCCGTGACCTAAGTGTCACGCCCGTGACCTAGGGCGTGACCAGCCTTCTACGACCGTCGATCTCAGTTCGACGCTCGCCGACCTCAGAATTTTCCTTTCGGGCCTGTCACGCCCGTGACCTAGGTGTCACGCCCGTGACCTAGGGCGTGACCACCATTCGATGACCGTCGATCTCAAATCGACGATCGTCGGCCCAGAATTAACCACCCCGGCCTGTCACGCCCGTGACCCAAGTGTCACGCCCGTGACCATCCTTCGACGATCGTCGATCTCAGTTCGACGATCGTCGAGACCAGAATTGGCTATCCGGGCCTGTCACGCCTGTGACCTATGTGTCACGCCCGTGACATTGGCCGAAACGACGGTTCAGGGCCGGAATTATTCTAACATGCGTGGAAATAAATGCTGGTGTGGGAAGTTACACCAGGAGTAATTACAGGCCGTTTTTCCTTCTGTAATTATATAATAAAGGAGGAAGATGTGGTCCAATAGGAAACTGCCAACTGGACACACCTGTTCATCTTCCACCGTTTCGTATCCCTTCACTGTAACCGAAAGGCCATTAAAAGGAGCCTTCATGGCCATTACGGCTTTACCCTTTCACCTCCCCATTTCTGACTTATAAAAGCCCACTTGGGGCAAGAGGAGAAGGTTACACGCTCAAACAAACGGATCAGACCCTTGTTCTTGCTGTAGGAGAAGTTCGGCTACGCCACCACTGCGCCATGGCACCCCGTCGTTCATCTCGCCTTCAAACCGCGAACAAGGTCCTCCTCTGCTCCTTCTCTTTCATGGGTAGATCTTAGGACTCTTAGAAAGGAAGTTCGCGCTCAACGGAGCCGGACCCGTCTCTCGTTTTCATGGGAAAACCATGAAAAAGGTATTTTTGAGTTCGCCGGAAACCGCCACCTCCGGCGGCCAAACCACCGCCGACCGCTAGCCATCGCCTCAACGGAGGTGGTGGTGGTGGTGGCTGGCCAGGGGGGTGACCGAACGGCCGGCGACGGATCACGGAATGCTTACAGGAAAAATGGCTTTCTGTGTCTGTTTTCGGTTTCGTGAAGAAGATGAACAGTAGAATAAATTTTATAATATATAGATTTTTATATATTACATAATGGAAAGATGTATTATTTGAATATATTTTGGGGCTGCAAAATGAGGCACTTAGAGGCCGTTTTAGGAAAAATGACCAGTCACGAAAGTTGTAGCCCTTCAAGTCTAGATTAAACTAAAATTGGTTTCAACTCGTTTGAGTAAGCGGTTCGGCCGCGGCACCCGTTTTAGTGGGGGCTGTACCTAGAGTTGGGCAGAAATTAAAACGGATGCCCACACTTCGTCCCTTATCCAAATGACCTGAAATTTGGGTAGGGGGTTAATATTGGTTATACCTAAAGGCAAACCAAAAATGGAAATTTTTGGAGATACTTTGCCTAAAGTTTTTGTTTTAATTAAATAAACTTAGAGGAATTTATTTAGGTGGTCAAATGACCTCCAAACCCTTCCAAATTTTGGTGAGTGGTCCCTGGCTATAGAACCTAGGTATGTACAAAATTCCAATTGATTTGGAGGAGTTTTGGGTGAGAAATCTCCTACCCTTAACTAGGCATTAGTGAGATACCTTTTAATAAAAAGTGCACTGAGAGTTTGGAAAGGTCAAGTCACCTCAACAGAGGCTGATTTTCTGATCTCTGACTTAGAATGGTGTTATAACCTGCTTGGAGAAAAATGGAGTGGTTTAGGGTTGACTTACCCTAGGATCCAAGCTCAAATCTTAAATGAAGAGTTTTGAGGTTTGTGAAGGACATAGGAGCAAAAGCTCTTGTATGCCCTTGAAATTTAGAGGAGAGTGGCATGATATGCTGAAAACCCTCTGGTTGAAATAGTGAAGGATTTGGAGGTAGTTAGGTACCTCGAAAGTTGAGATGTTGAATTAGGATAGAAATGTAATTCGGTTATTTTAAGCACTAAATCTAATCCAAAAATCATGAAACTCGGGAGGAGGGAGTTTTAGGATGTTTTAATCTTATGGTAATTTTCCTGGAATTTTATGATTAATAAATATTATACTTCATGTGTTAAAGGATTATTAGCCCGATTTGTTGTTTCAAATATTTGGAGGTGTTAAATTAATTATAATCAGTTAAAATTCTGGATTTAGGTCTTGACCAGTAGAACATTGATCCCTGAATTTTTATAGAATTTTATGTTGAATGAATCTGGTACTTTGTTCACAGATATTAGAAAGGGGTTTTATTGCTTAAAAATTAATTATGGATGAAGTACTTGCTGGAAAATTATGAAACTTGGTCAGTGCTAATTTTAGACCTTTATCTGCATGACATAAATTATTTGTAATTTTTGGAAGAATATTTTCTGTACTTGATTCATAAACAACAGAAGTTAGAGATTATTTCTAAAAATAGTTTTCATGCTCTTTTAATGATAGAAAAATTATGATACTTAGGATTTAACCTATTGAGATAACCTACTATTTATCATAAATTTTCTGGACATCTTACATGATTACTTAGGGTAGTTCATGTTCAAATCGGTAGCCCTTGGAATTTTCGAGGAATTTAATTAAATGCCAAATAGATTAGGAAAATTTCCATTTTCTGGATTTAGGTCATTTATATCATGGTGAGTCTCCAGTAAATAATTTAGGGCAATTGGATGAGTATTGGATCATTGCATAACCGATTCGACATGAAGTCTAGGTCGGTCTGCATATAGCAATTGTGAATTGAAATAAGACATGACCTGAGGAAGACATTGGAGTTAAATAATTTATTTTGGGTGGGCAATAGTGGAGTAAATCGCAATAGGAAGATAAAAAGAGTAGCGAGAAGTGGTGATAGCTAGAGTTAAGAGGTGTTCGGGTTCGGCGAAAGATCGCTTTTCCCGAAGAGAGGAAGGTTAAAAATCACCCTAGGATAGTCTATCGTAATATGAGAAGGGAATCGGGCTAAGGGAGATAAACCAATAATAATAAGTGCCTTGCAAAAGGGAACTTCGGGCCGTAATGCCGCCGTCTTGGTTCCTAGTGCCCCTTGAGAGCCCTTCACGGGGAATACCGGGGGCAGTCCTGGGCTAACGTAAATTGTAATAACAAACCGACAAGAGTAACTTAGTAACTAGGGCTGCACCTTTCACAAACACGGTTGGTTAAGAGACGGACGGGATGGTCCGGGGAGCTTCGGCTCGGTTGGTTTGGAGACGGACGTTTTGGTCCGGGGAGCTTCGGCTCGGTTTTGTGTGTTTACGAACAAACTTGCATGTGCATAAGATAGGAAAAATTAAGGTGGTGGGTTTTTCGATATCGGTGAGTTCGATTGCACCGACACCGATATCGTTGACTCGGCGAGGTGGTTAGCACTTCGCCAACAGAAGTCCGGTGCGCCAGCCGGCAAGAGTACGCAGGCGTCCGCTTAGTACACCAAGCGTTGAGGCGTACGATAGGTCAGACCAGTGGTGCTTTTACTAGTTTTGAGGTGGGCGAGGCCCAACCCACCGCTTCCGTCCGCCACTACAAAGGTATCCTGGGAGGTAACGGCTCCGAAAGGGGGAACTAAAGGTCTATGTGCACAGAGTCGGGTGTGTGAGTTGCACTTGCATGTTTCATCATACCCACTAGCATGTCATAGCATAATCGATTCATTTAACCCTGACACCTAAAGTATAAGTGGTATGGGACGCTTATACATTAGGACCTGCAAAACGACCCCTTGGTCTATAAGCTTGTGTGGGCAAGTTTATAAATCAAAGGTTAATTTCAATATATAACAACCATTGTTGTTTGATAACTGACACCCCAAGGTATAAGTGGTATGGGACACTTATACGATGGGAGCCTTGCAAAAGATCCCTTTTGCTTATGTGTTCTCGCATAAGTGAAGGTTTAAATTCATATATTTGCTTTTCTTATTGCTAGACCTATTATAACATCATATTAACTGCTCACTGAATACAACTTGCTAGATTAAGTCCACTGTCACCTGTTTACTTTTATTCTCCACAAATATGTCCTCCCCTTTCTTCCTCTCCGCTCGGTACCTAGGAGCCATGGGGGAAGGGGTGGGGGATGATAGGGCTTAGTCTTTATGACTAACGGTTTTCGAACCGCATCATTTAGGGGATCGTGGAGCCCAGCATGGATGAGCAGCCCCAGAGATCGGTACGCCTGGAGATGGGGCAGTCTAGCTCCGGAGTTCATACAGCCAGGACCGTGAGTCTCGACCCTGAGTAGTATCTGTTTTAGCTTCCGCATGAGAGACTTGTAGTGAGGACATTTTGTATCGGGCATAAGCCCGCATTTATAGTACTCTGATGTTTTTCTGTGGACACTCCCTTCGTGCAGTCCACAATAATAAATCACATGTAAATAAGATAAAATCTCCACGAAGGGAGTGTCCACAGAAAAACATCAAAGTACTATAAATGCGGGCTTATGCCCGATACAAAATGTCCTCACTACAAGTCTCTCATGCGGAAGCTAAAACAGATACTACTCAGGGTCGAGACTCACGGTCCCGGCTGTATGAACTCCGGAGCTAGACTGCCCCATCTCCAGGCGCACCGATCTCTAGGGCTGCTCCTCCATGCTGGGCTCCACGATCCCCTAAATGATGCGGTTCGAAAACTGTTAGTCATAAAGACTAAGCCCTATCATCCCCAACCCCTTCCCCCATGGCTCTTAGGTACCGAGCGGAGAGGAAGAAAGGGGAGGACATATTTGTGGAGAATAAAAGTAAACAGGTGACAGTGGACTTAATCTAGCAAGTTGTATTCGGTGAGCAGTTAATATGATGTTATAATAGGTCTAGCAATAAGAAAAGCAAATATATGAATTTAAACCTTCACTTATGCGAGAACACATAAGCAAAAGGGATCTTTTGCAAGGCTCCCATCGTATAAGTGTCCCATACCACTTATACCTTGGGGTGTCGGTTATCAAACAGCAATGGTTGTTATATATTGAAATTAACCTTTGATTTATAAACTTGCCCACACAAGCTTATAGACCAAGGGGTCGTTTTGCAGGTCCTAATGTATAAGCGTCCCATACCACTTATACTTTAGGTGTCAGGGTTAAATGAATCGATTATGCTATGACATGCTAGTGGGTATGATGAAACATGCAAGTGCAACTCACACACCCGACTTTATGCACACAGACCTTTAGTTCCCCCTTTCAGAGCCGTTACCTCCCAGGATACCTCCGTAGTGGCGGACGGAAGCGGTGGGTTGGGCCTCGCCCACCTCAAAACCAGTAAAAGCACCACTGGTCTGACCTATCGTACGCCTCAATGCTTGGTGCACTAAGCGGACGCCTGCGTACTCTTGCCGGCTGGCGCACCGGACTTCTGTTGGCGAAGTGCTAACCACCTCGCCGAGTCAACGATATCGGTGTCGGTGCAATCGAACTCACCGATATCGAAAAACCCACCACCTTAATTTTTCCTATCTTATGCACATGCAAGTTTGTTTGTAAACACACAAAACCGAGCCGAAGCTCCCCGGACCAAAACGTCCGTCTCCAAACCAACCGAGCCGAAGCTCCCCGGACCATCCCGTCCGTCTCTTAACCAACCGTGTTTGTGAAAGGTGCAGCCCTAGTTACTAAGTTACTCTTGTCGGTTTGTTATTGCAGTTTACGTTAGCCCAGGACTGCCCCCGGTATTCCCCGTGAAGGGCTCTCAAGGGGCACTAGGAACCAAGACGGCGGCATTACGGCCCGAAGTTCCCTTTTGCAAGGCACTTATTATTATTGGTTTATCTCCCTTAGCCCGATTCCCTTCTCATATTACGATAGACTATCCTAGGGTGATTTTTAACCTTCCTCTCTTCGGGAAAAGCGATCTTTCGCCGAACCCGAACACCTCTTAACTCTAGCTATCACCACTTCTCGCTACTCTTTTTATCTTCCTATTGCGATTTACTCCACTATTGCCCACCCAAAATAAATTATTTAACTCCAATGTCTTCCTCAGGTCATGTCTTATTTCAATTCACAATTGTTATATGCAGACCGACCTAGACTTCATGTCGAACCGGTTATGCAATGATCCAATACTCATCCAATTGCCCTAAATTATTTACTGGAGACTCACCATGATATAAATGACCTAAATCCAGAAAATGGAAATTTTCCTAATCTATTTGGCATTTAATTAAATTCCTCGAAAATCCCAAGGGCTACCGGTTTGAACATGAACTACCCTAAGTAATCATGCAAGATGTCCAGCAAATTTATGATAAATAGTAGGTTATCTCAATAGGTTAAATCCTAAGTATCATAATTTTTCTATCATTAAAAGGGCATGAAAACTATTTTTAGAAATAATCTCTAACTTCTGTTGTTTATGAATCAAGTATAGAAAATATTCTTCCAAAAATTATAAATAATTTATGTCATGCAGATAAAGGCCTAAAATTAGCACTAGCCAAGTTTCATAATTTTCCAGTAAGTACTTCATCCATAATTAATTTTTAAGCAATAAAACCCCTTTCTAATATCTGTGAACAAAGTACCAGATTTATTCAATATAAAATTCTATAAAAATTCAGGGATCAATGTTCTACTGGTCAAGATCTAAATCCAGAATTTTAACTGATTATAATTAATTTAACACCTCCAAATATTTGAAACAATAAATCGGGCTAATAATCCTTTAACACATGAAGTATAATATTTATTAATCATAAAATTCCAGGAAAATTATCATAAGATTAAAACATCCTAAAACTCCCTCCTCCCGAGTTTCATGATTTTTGGATTAGATTTAGTGCTTAAAATAATCGAATTACATTTCTATCCTAATTCAACATCTCAACTTTCGAGGTACCTAACTACCTCCAAATCCTTCACTATTTCAACCAGAGGGTTTTCAGCATATCATGCCACTCTGCTCCAAATTTAAAGGGCATACAAGAGCTTTTGCTCCTATGTCCTTCACAAACCTCAAAACTCTTCATTTAAGATTTGAGCTTGGATCCTAGGGTAAGTCAACCCTAAACCACTCCATTTTTCTCCAAGCAGGTTATAACACCATTCTAAGTCAGAGATCAGAAAATCAGCCTCTGTTGAGGTGACTTGACCTTTCCAAACTCTCAGTGCACTTTTTATTAAAAGGTATCTCACTAATGCCTAGTTAAGGGTAGGAGATTTCTCACCCAAAACTCCTCCAAATCAATTGGAATTTTGTACATACCTAGGTTCTATAGCCAGGGACCACTCACCAAAATTTGGGAGGGTTTGGAGGTAATTTGACCACCTAAATAAATTCCTCTAAGTTTATTTAATTAAAACAAAAACTTTAGGCAAAGTATCTCCAAAAATTCCCATTTTTGGTTTGCCTTTAGGTATAACCAATATTAACCCCCTTCCCAAATTTCAGGTCATTTGGATAAGGGACGAAATGTGGGCATCCGTTTTAATTTCTGCCCAACTCTAGGTACAACCCCCACTAAAACGGGTGCCGCGGCCGAACCGCTTACTCAAACGAGTTGAAACCAATTTTAGTTTAATCTAGACTCGAAGGGCTACAACTTTTGTGACTGGTCATTTTTCCTAAAACGGCCTCTAAGTGCCTCATTTTGCAGCCCCAAAATATATTCAAATAATACATCTTTCCATTATGTAATATATAAAAATCTATATATTATAAAATTTATTCAACTGTTCATCTTCTTCACGAAACCGAAAACAGACACAGAAAGCCATTTTTCCTGTAAGCATTCCGTGATCCGTCGCCGGCCGTTCGGTCACCCCCCTGGCCAGCCACCACCACCACCACCTCCGTTGAGGCGATGGCTAGTGGTCGGCGGTGGTTTGGCCGCCGGAGGTGGCGGTTTCCGGCGAACTCAAAAATACCTTTTTCATGGTTTTCCCATGAAAACGAGAGACGGGTCCGGCTCCGTTGAGCGCGAACTTCCTTTCTAAGAGTCCTAAGATCTACCCATGAAAGAGAAGGAGCAGAGGAGGACCTTGTTCGCGGTTTGAAGGCGAGATGAACGACGGGGTGCCATGGCGCAGTGGTGGCGTAGCCGAACTTCTCCTACAGCAAGAACAAGGGTCTGATCCGTTTGTTTGAGCGTGTAACCTTCTCCTCTTGCCCCAAGTGGGCTTTTATAAGTCAGAAATGGGGAGGTGAAAGTGTAAAGCCGTAATGGCCATAAAGGCTCCTTTTAATAGCCTTTCGGTTACAGTGAAGGGATACGAAACGGTGGAAGATGAACAGGTGCGTCCAGTTGGCGGTTTCCTATTGGACCACATCTTCCTCCTTTATTATATAATTACAGAAGGAAAAACGGCCTGTAATTACTCCTGGTGTAACTTCCCACACCAGCATTTATTTCCACGCGTGTTAGAATAATTCCGGCCCTGAACCGTCGTTTCGGCCAATGTCACGGGCGTGACACATAGGTCACGGGCGTGACAGGCCCGGATACCCAATTCTGGGCTCGACGATCGTCGAACTGAGATCGACGATCGTCGAAGGATGGTCACGGGCGTGACACTTGGGTCACGGGCGTGACAGGCCCGGGTGGTTAATTCTGGGCCGACGATCGTCGATTTGAGATTGACGGTCATCGAATGGTGGTCACGCCCTAGGTCACGGGCGTGACACCTAGGTCACGGGCGTGACAGGCCCGAACGGCAAATTCTGAGGTCGGCGAGCGTCGAACTGAGATCGACGGTCGTAGAAGGCTGGTCACGCCCTAGGTCACGGGCGTGACACTTAGGTCACGGGCATGACAGGCCCGAGTTCAATTTCGGCGATCGTTTTACGGAGATCGACGATCGTCGAAGGAGTCACGCCCTTGGTCACGGGCATGACACCTTGGTCACGGGCGTGACATGCCCAGGCAGCACGTTCGACGATCGTCTCGCGGAGATCGACGATCGTCGAAGTAGTCACGCCCAAAGTCACGGGCGTGACGGGTCGGTCACGGGCGTGACGGGTCGGTCACGGGCGTGACGGGTCGGTCACGGGCGTGACCAACCCGTGACCCGAAACCTCGACCGATTTATTTCAATTTTTGGGCTTCACAGGGTTCTGTCACGTCCAACCGACTCCTAGGGGTCTAGCCGGAAATGGGATGTTACAATTCCCAATAAACAAAACAAAAATTTCGTCCCCGAAATTGAGTTTGAGCCTACGGGGGTTTCTATCGGAATAAATTAAACTTGTAACATCCCATACGATCTTTCTATCGGGTTTAAGCGACTATTCGTTTGATAAACGAAGACAATCTCCCCAATAAACAAAAGATTAGCCCCTACCTTTCTGATTGGGTGTGCATACCTAGGTCTTGAATTTTCCTTATCTAGTCTTAACTGTCCAAAACAATAAGGCAATCTATAGTATACCGAGAGGTGGTGAGATGTACCTGACTGAACAACTCCGGGTATCTTTGCCTCATCAGATCCTGCGGTTCCCAGGTGTGCTCCTCCTGACCATGGTTTCTCCACAGAACCTTGACTAAGGGGATCTTTTTGTAGCGCAAGATCCGTACTCCTTTGTCGTCGATCCGAACCAGCTCCAAGTGAACAGATCGGTCTGAAGCTACCGGCCCTTCGGTGGTCAAAATCCGCTGCTCCGGGCGTAGTAGAGCCCTTCTCAGCGAAGAAATATGGAAGACGTCGTGTAGAGCTGCCAGCTCTGGCGGCAACTCTAGCCTGTAGGCTAGGGGTCCGATCCGCTCCAGGATCCGGTAAGGGCCCATATACCTAGGGCTGAGCTTCTTCCTCCGACCGCGCACCCGTGAGACTCCGTGCATGGGCCGGATCTTCAAGAACACTCGATCCCCTACCCGAAACTCCACCTGACGATGCCGGGCGTCATAGTATTTAGCCTGTCTGCTCTGTGCCTCCAACATCCTATCTCTGATCAGTCTCACCTGAGCCTCGGTGTCTTCAACAAAATCCGATCCCAACATCTTCGGATCCTCATCTTGAACCCAAGAAAGCGGGGTCCTACATTTTCTTCCATACAAGGCTTCATAAGGCGCCATCCTGATGCTGGACTGGTAGCTATTATTATAGGAGAACTCGACCAATGTTAACATCTTCTCCCACGGCTCCCCTCGGTCCAGTATACACAGCCGTAGTAAATCCTCCAAGGTCCGGTTGGTGCGCTCTGTCTGCCCGTCCGTCTGAGGGTGGAAGGCCGTGCTAAAAGTCAACCGGGTGCCCAAATATGCCTGCACTGACTGCCATTCCCTGGATGTAAACCGTCCATCGCGGTCCGACACTATCGTCCGGGGCACGCCATGATATCGGACATACTGCTCCACAAACTTCCGTACCAGCACTCCCACCGAGTCATCCTTCCTGATCGGTATAAAGCGGGCCACCTTTGTCAACCGATCAACAATCACCCAGATCGAGTCATTCCCCGTCCGAGACCGGGGAAGACCATGTATAAAATCCATAGCTATATCATCGAACTTCCACTCCGGCACCGGGAGTGGCTGCAACAATCCTGCGGGGTTCCTGCACTCCGCCTTCACCAACTGACATGCCTCGCAATGGGTCACGAAGCTCGCAATGTCCTTCTTCATGCCCGGCCAAAACATCATCTTCTTCAGATCAGCGGTCATCTTTGTGATCCCTGGGTGCACAGAGTACCGGCTGCAATGCGCCTCCGTCATAATATCCTCTCGGATCTGGCCTCCCGCGGGTATATATACTCTGCCTCTGAAATGTAGCAGACCATCTCTCAGGGAATAATCTCCTGTCGAACCCTCCTCCAAGGCTCGGAACATCGGCTCTGCCCACGCATCTGTCCTCTGTCCGTCCCGAATGCGATCCCGAATATCGTCTATGGCCACCATCGATGTCAGATACTCCCTATACAGCTCTGGATCATCCTCGGACACTAGGGATATCTGCATATCTCTGAATGACCGGACTAGCTCCATGGACATAACCTGGGGCCCGTCTTCGGAAGTGGCCGCTCTCCGACTCAACGCGTCGGCCACCACGTTTGCCTTCCCTAGATGGTAGTGAATCTCATACTGATAATCTGCTAAGAACTCCACCCAGCGCCACTGCCTGATATTCAGCTCCTTCTGCGTGTCCACGTATTTCAAGTTCTTGTGATCGGAGAAGATATCGCAGTGGACTCCATAAAGATAATGGCGCCAGACCTTCAGAGCAAAAACGACCGCTCCCATCTCAAGGTCATGCACTGGGCAGTTCTTCTCATGGGTCTTCAGCTGGCGGGAGGCATATGCTATGACGTGTCCATTCTGCATCAGCACTGCTCCCATTCCCTGGTATGATGCGTCGGTATACACCTGGAATCCTTCCTTTCCAGATGGAAGGGCCAGAATAGGGGCTGAGATGAGTCGGTCCTTCAGCTCCTGGAAAGCCGCCTGGCACTGCGGGGTCCAAACAAAAGGTGCCTCCTTCTTCGTCAAAGATGTGAGGGGGAGGGAAATCTGAGAGAACCCCTCCACGAACTTCCGGTAGTTACCGGCAAGTCCCAAGAAACTTCACACATCGGTGGCTGTCTTCAACTGCGGCCAATCTCGAACTGCCCGAATCTTTGCCGGATCCACTGCCAACCCGGCTCCGCTGATAATGTGGCCCAGAAAAGCCACCTCCTTCAACCAAAACTGACACTTGCTGAATTTTGCATAAAGACGATGCTCCCGCAACCTCTCCAGAGTCAGTGCCAGATGCCGAGTGTGCTCCTCCTCCGTCCTAGAGTAGATTAGGATGTCGTCTATGAATACTATGACGAACACATCCAAGTAGGCCTCGAAAACCCGGTTCATGAGACTCATGAATGCCGACGGAGCATTCGTGAGCCCGAAGGGCATCACGGTAAACTCATACAGGCCATATCTGCTACTAAAGGCCGTCTTCGGGATATCCTCCTCCTGGATCCACAACTGGTAGTATCCTGATCTCAAGTCCAGCTTCGAGAAATGATGGGCCCCCTCCAGCTGATCGAACAATTCGTCTATCCGTGGGAGCGGATAGGTATTCCGGACGGTCAGCCTGTTTAGTGCTCGATAATCGATGCACAGGCGGAGTGTCCCATCCTTCTTCTTCACGAATAGGACCGGTGCTCCCCATGGCGAGGAACTCGGTCTAACAAATCCTGCCTCAACCAATTCCTGCAACTGAGTACGAAACTCTGCCAACTCTTTTGGGGCCATTCGATAAGGGGCCCTAGATGCCGGCTTGGCCCCCGGCACAAGCTGTATCTGAAAGTCCTGCTCTCGGTGTGGAGGTAATCCTGGTAGTTTCTCTGGAAAGATGTCAGCGAAATCTCGCACCACCGGGATGTCTGTCACCGACTCCTTAACTTCTGCCATCTCAAATAGAATCTGATAGACCTCCTCTCCCTGCAGATGGGCCTTAACGGCCTGTACCGAGGATAAGAGTATACGAGAGACAGGTCTTATACCTTCGATGGTAATGAAAGAGTCCCCGTGCCTCACGGTGATCCTCTTCGCCTGGCAGTCAATCTGGGCATGGTTCCAGTGCAGCCATACCATGCCCAGGATCAGGTCGTAGTCCGTCAGCTTCAAAATCGTCGCTGGAGCCTCGAATGCCTTTCCACCAATTTCTGCCTCCATATTGCAGTGATCCATGGTAAGGAGCTCAGATCCATCCGGTAGTCGCACCCTCATCCTCGAGCCTGTGAACCGCTCCACGCCTTCTAGTCCTTCTACGAATGTCTCCGACACAAAGGAGTGAGTAGCTCCAGTATCAAAAAGCGTGCGGGCAGGCTTGCCACTGATGAAGACTATACCTGGGGTGATTAAATATCTTAGGGTTCTATAAAGAACTTTCTCTCCTTGTTAATCTATCTAGTGCGGTTCTGAGTTTTAACAATTTAAAGGAGAATTCTATGAAAATGAAGAAGCATAGCAGCGTACCTGCGATGACCTGCTCCGGATTCCGAGGCTGCGCAAGGTCCAAAGCATATACCCGCTCTCTTCCTTGTCTACGATCTCCCTCCTGGTATCCACGACCGCGGCCGCGTCCGCGGCCTCCGTAATGCTGAGCTGGTGGGCCGCCCTGATGTGCTGGAGGTGGTTCCCCCCTCATGGGGCAGTTCCTCCGAATGTGCCCAATCTGATGACAAAGAAAACACTCTGGTTGGGGATACGCCATTCCCCCGGGTCTCGACATCTCCTGCATCCGAAGAGGGGAGGGGCTAATATCACCTGTTCCCTCGGCTCCTGCCTCATATCCTGACGAGGCTGGTCCTCCGTCCTCCTCCCCTCTGGTACAGCATCTCGCCGCTGGTCATTTCTACCTCTCCGTCCCTGATCCTCTGCTGGCCGTTTCCGGCCCCGGGTGGCGTGCCAATCTGCCTCAATCCTTTTGGCCATCTCCAAAATCCGGGAGATGGGCCCGTCAGATACAAACAACAGAGCCTCCCTCAAGTCCTCCCACAGGCCCTTATAGAACCTCCTGATATACCTTGCCTCGTCCAGCTGGTAGGAATCTGCGTATCGAGCCAGATGGTCGAACTCTCGATGGTACTCCACCACGGTCCGGGTGCCCTGCTTCAGCTGTAAGAACCGCTCCTCCAAATCATCCCTAGCCGACTGCGGAACGAAATGCTCCAGCAGTGCGGCCCTGAACTCCTCCCAAGTAACCTCCGCAACCTCCCTGTCGGCAAATGTCGTGTCCAACAGCGTCTTCCACCACCTCTTTGCATGGGACTCCAGGCAAGAGACGACCAGAGCCACCCTCTCCTCCCAGGGACACCGTATCCCGGTCAGCATCTCGTACATGATATCCAGCCACTCTTCCGTCCGAACCGCCGACTCTGTCCCCAAGTAGGACGGGGGAGCCTGCCCTCGGAAGATGCTTAGCCAGTTGGCCCCCGGATTTGGCTGCGGGGCCGGAACTTACTGGGCCCTGAAGGCCTCTAGGATGGCAGTCAGGGTCTGTCCCATGTCTGACTAAAGGAAAGGAGTGGGAGCCGGTGGGGGTGGTGCAACATCCTGAGCCTGTTGAACTCCACCTTGTGGCGTAGTCCGTGCTGGAGGCTGCGTAACAAAAACACACGCTGAGAAAATGTTCAAATATTACATAAAGGTGGACAATTTATATGTGATCCCCATATGGGCACACCACTGCTTCCGCTGCTTAGTTTGTCCCCAAACTAAACTCGAGCGGGGGTGACCCAGGGTTTGTGGACTGCTACTTCCTTCTGATCGATGTTCGCTCTGATACCACTTATAACGGCCTCCCCAGCACCAAGGCTCGAAAGGACGGCCGCCGGCACCCCCAGCACCATGCTCGAAAGGGTTCCGCCTAACCAGGTCTGCAGACCATGCACCCGGACCCCTCTCCGCGCCTGTTTTTCAGCAGCGGTTGGTTGTTGCCACTGGGGATCGAACCCAGGACCTTGATAAGAGACTCTTTACCACAGCTCTCATCACCAATTGAGCTGCAGCTCAGTTGGTGATGAGGAGTGGTTTGAAAACTCCTTATCAAGGAGGTCTCGGGTTCGATCCCAGGCCTCAACAACCCGCCTGTGAATGGAGAGGGGTTGGGGTGTACGGCCTGCAGGCTTGAATGTGATAGGCTTACTGCCAGTAGTGGGCCCGGGTCTGGACTTCTGGTAGGCCGGCGGTGCTAGGTGGGTCCCGCAGGGTTGGCGGGCCTGGACCGTTATAAGAAGTGCACTTTTTGTAACGGCCTCCCCAGCACCACACTCGAAAGGACGGCCGCCGGCACCCCCAGCACAATGCTCGAAAGGGTTCAGCCTAACCAGGTCTGCAGACCATGCACCCCAACCCCTCTCCACGCCTATTTTTCAACAGCGGTAGGTTGTTGCCACTGGGGATCGAACCCAGGACCTTGATAAGAGACTCTTTACCACAGCTCTAATCACCAACTGAGCTGCAGCTCAGTTGGTGATTAGAGCTGTGGTAAAGAGTCTCTTATCAAGGCCCTGGGTTCGATCCCCAGTGGCAACAACCTACCGCTGCTGAAAAACAGGCGTGGAGAGGGGTTGGGGTGCATGGTCTGCAGACCTGGTTAGGCTGAACCCTTTCGAGCATTGTGCTGGGGGTGTCGGCGGCCGTCCTTTCGAGTGTGGTGCTGGGGAGGCCGTTATAGGGCGTGACCAACCCGTAAACTTTTCCTATAAATTCAGACCCCCCCTTCCATTTCAGCAAGCTTGGGTTGAGAGGGGGAGGTGCTGACCCTTTGGTTTCTTGTCTTTTTAATGTTCTTCCCTCTCTCTCTCTTCCTTATTTTGTAATTTTTCTAATCCTAGCTTAGTTCTTCTTTTGTTTTAGCTTTTGAAATAACTCTTGTAATTTATTTTAGCATAATATTATACTAGCCTAGTTTTCATTTCCATGCAAGTATAGCTCTTTCATTTCTAAGTTGTAAGCTCTCCTTTTTCATTAATATAAAAGTGTTGTGTTCTCTCCTTTATTACTTGTGTTCTTACTATGCTTTACTACTCATCCCCTTTCCTCCACTCCATTATGATTAACTAATCCTCCTTGTACTCAATCTTGATGATCCGAGGTTCGAGTGATTGAGTTATGATGCTTTGAATTTACCTTTTCTTTTTAGGGTTTGACCTTGAATTACTCTTGAATTATTTTGGGTTGGAGATATATCATCGATATATATTCTCACCCTTTGCTTTCATTCTTGGCTAGACGAGAGGCCGTTAGTTTGAAGTGAGCGCTCAAGAGTAAAGGAAGTTGTACGCACCCCTTGATAAAGGAAGACGTCCAAATATCCCGGATTGGAGTAAAATCCAATAGTGGGGTTCACCGCATAAAGCGAGTTTTAGGCCTCCGATTTAGACGAGAGTCGGTCAGACCTTTCTAAACTCAGTTGGGCACGACTTCGAGAGAAGCGTGTTCAAGCTTTAGGAACCTCCACGGTCAAGGACCTTTAACCTATTAATTTTAGGTTTTTATCGCATTTCTTAGTCGACTTTAGCCGAGGTGATTCTTGATCGAGTGCATTTATATTTCATATTTTCAGCCCTTCATTGTAATCGCTTCTAATAGCTCTTTAATTAAGTGCAGTAGTTCTCTTTCTAGCATAGTTTTATTTCCTTAATTGCAATTAGTTTCTCTAAACCCTAGATTTTCCATCGATAAAATAATAGTCTTCGTTTGAGTAAGTGTACTCAACAGTTCCCGGATTTCAAAACGACACTTGTGTCCCCTAGCTACAGTTTGATAGGTATACTTGCCTCATTGGATTGCTAGTTCGGTTGCTTTTATTTTCTTCGAAGCTTAGAGATAACCAAGTTTTTGGCTCCGTTGCCGGGGAGAAACTTTCATTGATATATTGAAAACATGAACCTATTAATTTTATCTCTTCTCTTTCTCATCCTCTTTCTTAAAAATTTTAAAATCAACAAATTTTTATTACCGCTCTTAATAGTAACCCACTTCACAATTTTTCTACGCCACCTAATTCTCTCGAAAAGGGCAAAGCGGCCTTAAGTGCCGCTATCTTGTCTAGTACCTTGTGAACCCTTCACCGAGTAGTCCTTGGGAAGTTCGGGAGTTAATCTATTAAAAAATTCTATTTCAAAAAAAAAATCTAGCTTTTCTTTCTAGTTTCTTTTATTTCTCTTTCTTCTCTTCTCTTCTTTTAGTGCATGACCCACGGGAGTCCGTCGGTTATTTTGGACTTGGACCACAAAATTGAGCGTACTCTTCAGATAAGATCGTTATTTCATGGTCCTACTATCCAAGTGCCGGTTGAGGACTCCGAGTCATTCTCTACTCTAAGAATGGAAGAACCCAACGTAGATGAAGCCTTGCTAAGGACTATGTCCTATTATGCATGACCGAATCTCAAGGGAATAGAATCAAGCATAGTTCGCCCTACTATAGCAAATAATAACTTTGAATTAAAGCCTAGCATAATTCAAATGGTACAACAGTATGTGCAATTTGATGGACTTCAAGATGAAGATCCGAAAGCATATATAGCAAGCTTTCTTGAAATATGTGACACCTTCAAAATAAATGGTGTTACAAATGATGCTATTAGGCTATGACTCTTTCCTTTCTCTCTAAGAACTAAGGCTAAGCAGTGGTTGAACACTCTACCTAAAAATAGCATCACAACCTGGAATGAATTAACTGAAAAAATTTTGGCGAAGTATTTTCCGCCAGCTAAAACTGCAAAACTTAGGAACGACATTTCCGCTTTTGGACAAATAGATTCTGAAACCTTATACGAAACTTGGGAAAGATTTAAAGAATTATTAAGACGATGCCCACATAGCGCTGCCTATATGGTTATAAGTGCAGACATTTTATAGTGGGCTAAATGAAAATACAAAGCAAATTATAGACGCAGCTTCTAGCGGTAATTTAAACCATAAGACCCCGGAAGCAGCTCTTGATCTTTTTGAGGACATGACCATGAATACTTATCTGTGGAATGTGCCTAGGTCCCACCCAAACAAACCTGCAGGTATCTTTGAAGTGGACAATATCTCCCAGCTCGCTCTACAAGTTGAAATATTAAGCAAAAAGATAACGGAGATGACTGCTCCTCCGCCCCTCAGGTATGGGAATCTGCAACTCCTGCCCCAGAACAATTAGATTTTGTTAACAATATGCCTAGAAATGCTTTTAATAATTTTTATGCTCCGAATTTTCATCCTCCTGGTTTTAATTTTCTGAATAGTTATAATCCTGCTTTAAGAAATCACCCGCATTTTTCTTGGAGTAATCCTTCGAATGCGATGCGCCCTCCACCACAAAACAATTTTTCTGCACCACCACCACCTCTTCAAAACTTTTCAAAACCTCCAAGCTTGGAGGAGTTACTTTCCAAATATATCGCCACAAATGACGCTACGATAAGAACCTTAACTGGAAGTGTTAAAAGTCTTGAAAATCAAGTAGGATAGCTCGGTAAAAATATTTCTGAGCGACCTGCAGTGTCTCTTCCTTCCAATACCGAGCCCAACCTGAGAGAGCAAGCAAAAGCTATAACTCTTCGGAGTGGGAAGCAAGTTCCCGGTATGGTAAGTGAAGAGCCCGAGGCAAGCTCCGCCCCCGCTCTAAAAAATCAAAGCTCAGCTCCCATTTTATAAATTCCACCCTCTGCTGAAAAAGTTATAACCCCCGTTCTAGAAAAAGATCTCACTCAACCGCCCATCTTTAAATATAATCAAAATTCGCCTTACCTTTCCGAACTTAATAAACAATGTCAGGACGATCAATACTCCCATTTCTTAGAGATGTTTAAGCGAATCCATATAAATCTACCCTTCAATGAAGTGATTTCCCAGATGCTGAAGTACGCCAAGTACTTTAAGGACCCCCTGACCAACAAGAAGAAGTTTCAGAACCTTTCGCATGTCACATTAAATGTCGAGTGCTCTACGGTTTTGACAAACGGCTTACCAAGGAAAATCAGTGACCCGAGTAGTTTTTCTATTCCGTGTGTCTTTGGTGATCTTTTTGTCAAGAACGCATTATCCGACTTAGGTGCGAGTATTAACCTGTTGCCCCTCTCGTTGTTTAAAAAGTAAGGAATTGGTAGCCTCAACCCCACATGCATGAGTATCCAGCTCGTCGATAGATCTGTTAAGTACCTGTTAGGAATAGTGGAGGATGTCTTAGTAAAAGTCGACAAGTTCATCTTCCCGGTGGACTTTGTCATTTTGGACATCGAAGAAGACATCGAGGTTCCCCTTATCCTTGGCCGACCATTCCTTGCCACCACCCGAGTTATCATTGACGTAAGCAATGGTAAGCTCTTCCTTCGAGTAGGCGATGACGAAGTGACTTTCTCTATCACATCTTCAATGAAAAACACCTTAGCAAATGATGACTCCTATTTTTTCATAGATGTCGTACGTGATGAATCCTCTTATTGTCTTTCTAAATTTGAAAAAGAATTTTTTGATTTTTTGTAACACCACAAAATCCAAAAGTCCCAAAATGGGGTGGGGGGGTGACACGGCCTTGGACACGGGCGTGTCCTAGGGCATGTCCAACTCTATTTTCTCGAGTGTTCTCGAGTGTGATTTTTGTCTTGAGTGGCGTTGAGTGAGGCGACACGGCTTGGGACACGGGCGTATCCCAGGGAATGTCCTTCTCTGTGTGTCATCTTGAGCACTCGATGCCATGCACTCAACGATAGTTAAGAGGCGACACGGCCTGGGACACGGGCGTGTCCTAGGGCGTGTTCTGCTCAGGTTGATGGCCAGATTGTGTCGGAGAAGGACACAGCCTGGAGCCCAGGCGTGTTATGAAGGACACGGGCGTGTCAAATGTGACACGGGCGTGTTTGGTACCCATGTGCCTCTCGGGTTTTTGGTTGATCCTGTGTCAACTGAGGGACACACCCCTCATCACGGGCATATACCATGTGACACGGGCATGTCAGGTGATTGACATGGGCATGTCTAAGCCCATGTTCTGGACCGGGTAAGTCAGTTCGTGTACCGCTTGGAGTACACGGCCTGTGACACGGGCGTATCATAGGCCGTGTTAGCCCAAATATTAGACTTTGAGACCGATCTGTAGCCATTCGTTTTCTTTATCCTAGATCCAATGACTCAGATGATTTCCTGTTGGGTTAAATCAAGGGATTGGAATGAAGAAGTCATTCTTAACTTTGCCAATCTCTTTCTAAAAGAGAATAGAGAAGGAAGAGGAGGAAGAGGAGGAAGAAGAAGGAGGAGAAGATCAAGCCACCGGTGGAGCTCCCGAGTTCCGATTCGAGATCTAAGGCCAGTTCTATGGAGGGAAAGATGCTGCAGTGCTTTCCCACCCGCTAGAAATTCGAAGGCTCCAAAGAGATCTTCAAGGGTAACGATCTTCCTTCTTGGACATGTTACGTCCTCCTTTATGCATGAGCATGGGATCCTCTATGAAGAGGTTGAAGAGTAAGTGATCCCCGTGGGTTGATAGTTGTTATCCCCAAGTGAGTCAACATTTAGACCCGGAAATGTGTAGTACGGGATTGACATGTTGTGTGAAGCCCACTTGGACAGGTTGGTCTGGATTGGTGAAGTTGCATATTGCGCACCAGAGAAGACTCCGCATATAAACGTGTAGTTTGTGGAGTCGAAGGGTTTTGCCTGTGAAGGGGAGTAGCAGGAAGTACTAGAACGAGGAGTTCTAGGAAATACCCTTGTATTGCTTGTGCTGCGGCCAGTCCCTTGTGAGCAGTGTGGCCATTGTGAGGCCAGTCCTTGGTTGACAGCATGGCCATTGTGAAGCCATTCCTTGGTGGACGAATGGCTATTGTGAGCTGAATGCTCTTAATAAGGCTTCGTGCCGAACGGGAAAGGTGAAACCGACCCACACCTTTGATTATAGCCGCGAGTACGCCGTACTCGGTGATGGCAAGGCGACTTGAGCAACGGGGGGTGGCTGATCCGTACCTGCGTTATGTCGACTGTACAAGAGCGTCAAGGCATTGATATTTCGTCAGTGGTATAATGATAGTCTTAGGTCTGCGTGCCAGTAAGACTAAATGTTCAATACCGTGCAAACGGTCGTGTTGACCCTGGTTCGTCGGTGCACCAAAAATGTGCCCTGAGTGCACGAATCGTCGGGCCGTGTGGCTGACGGTTGTGATGGATTGCTTGTGCGTGAGAGCACAATATATATGATGTCTGTCTATGCATTGCTATGCCTGCAGGGAAGGAATGCCACTGCCCAGGGAAAGGGGTAGAATTGTTATAAATTGATCAGCTGAATGCTGACCGTTGCCTTGTTTACCACCTTCTGGGTGGGTTGTCCCTGTGTAGCTGCTGGTGAGCCAAGTGGGAAGTGAAAGGGCTGAAGTCCCTGTGGATGCTGCTGCTGCTGCTAGCCCTTGAAGGCTGCTTTCTCTTGTATTTTTTTCATGTGTGGTTGGCATGCACGCCGATGTATGTAATCCACACTTTGAAAAGAGGAACTGTAAGGCCTTAAGGCCAGCTTGTTTGTATTTCCTGTACACTCTTTCATGAGTTGATATATAAATGTGGTTTATATATATATAGTGGACATTGCTGGTATGAGTTCATCGTTACTGTTAAAATCTTCCACTAGCATGCTCTGAGTTAGGATGCGATGGTGTTGTTGTATTAACCTGTGACCTCGCCGTCTGTTTGTGACATATAGTGAGGGGCCTTGACCGAACCTTCTATTATATGTTGTTTATTGGGTGGAGTCGTTACTTTTTGGTATCAGCTTGTCTCTGTCTTCCTCTTTCGAATTCGTGCTCGAATTCTTTTGTGGGGTTGCGAGCACGTGTCTGTGCGAACCGCTTTAACACTAATGAACTCTTGAATGTCCACTAAGGAATGCAAATACACTTGTTTGAGGAGCCTGCGCGTTCCTATATTGTTATTATTGCTTGTGTGAGGTCGCTAATATGTGTCTTGTCCACATATAGGTGACTCGTAGTGGTGATGGGCAGTCTGAGCCCCAACATTCTATTTAGAGTACGACACCAGCTGAGGTGCCTACACCTCCTCCTTCTGTGGAAACTTTCCACTTAGTTGCTTAGGATCTCTTTTCAATGTTTCATGCTCATCCTGTTGGGCAAGCACGGCTGGCAGTGGTGCTAAAACGAGTTGTTGAAAGGCCAGAACCTGTTGCGGTTATTGACCCTCGAGCAACTGAACGACAGTTAAAAAAGTTTATGAGCTTCAATCTACCTACATTCGCGGGCATGGGATCCCCAACGCAGGTCGAGGATTGGTTATCGCGCATCAAGCGTATATTGATGACGATCAGGACAGAGGAAGATCAGAAGGTCACTTTGTCCACCTTCTTATTGGAAGGAGAGGCTCGATTATGGTGGGAAGAGGTTGAGTTACACCATTTAGCGGACAAGCCGTTAACTCAAGTTTCGATGGAGGAGTTCTCTCGAATGTTCTTGGCAAAGCATTTGCCAGCGGCACAATGCATTGCTATGGATAACAAGTTCCAACGATTAACGCAAGGATAAAGTAGCGTTTATACGTACTTGCATGAATTTACCAGGTTGGGACGGTATGCAGGGTCAATCTTCGCGGATGAACAAAGGAAAACCAACAGGTTCTCCGAAGGGTTGCAAGACGATTTGAGGTTCCTGCTCTCCAGTTCGGTGAACCAAGGGTTCCAAGAATTGGTTGATACTGTGTAACACCTCTACCCGTCAAGAAGAATATAATAGAGGGTCCGGCCGGGGCCCCACACCATATTCCACAAACAGGCGGAGACGCTACGAAATAATATCATAACCACGCATCCTAACACAGAGCATTCTAGCGGAAGTTTCACGGTTGAATTTTTGAACTCAAGATAAAGAACACTGTCCACTATAACATAGGAATGTATACAAATATCAAAAGAGTCTGGCCTTAAGGCCTTACAACAGTTTCTCTTAACAAGAGTGTGGATTACAGACATCGGCACGCAGGCCGGCCACACATGAACAAAAAGAAACAACAATGCCTTCGAGGGCAGCAACGCAGCTTGGGCTTCAGCCAGCTAAGTCCCGCTCGGGCCAGCACCTCCAGTACCTGTAAGCACCAATCCACCAAACGGTGGTAAACAGGGCAACGGTCAGCATTCAGCTGACCAATTATAACAACCCTGCTCCTGGCACGGGGCAGCGGAATTCCCTCCCTGCATAGCAATTCAGTGTATGTATAATAGGCCACCCCAGACGAGCACGAATGCACCGTCAACACATATCACAAACGTCGGCATGACGGACCGACGCTCCGTGCACTCAGGGCACATTATCGGTGTTTCGTATTTCCACGGCCACACCACCATTCATAGGTCCCCGACATAACGGTCCAATATGAGCATTCTAGTCTGATCGGCATACAGGCCGTCGACTCTCGCTATGTGATCCTAACAGGGTCTTAAGCACCCAAGGTTAGACAACCATAACGCGGGTACAGATCCACCTTGCCCGTTGCTCAAATCATCAGACTCAAGCCTGGACTGACACGGGTACAGCTTCACCTTGCCCGTACCACCACCAAGGCATTTGCCTAGTTACAGCCCAACGGCTCAACCTCACACAAAGTAGCAACTCACGGCCACAAGAGAGTCCAACTCTCATAATTTCCTGGACTTCCTCCAGTACTTTATCCATCATGCCTACAAGCAATAATCACGGAGTCTTCTCCGATATGCAAACAAGCATCACCAATCCAGACCATGTCCAGATGGGCTTCACACAGCATGCCTAGATCCGTACTCCAATTCCGGACTCTAATAAGGGGGACTTCACATATCTACCCCAAGGGACGCCACAACCCACCACACACTCGCGGGGAAGGGTTTTCCCTATGCAATGCAGGAATTAAGGACTTCACATGTCCAAGCAGGAATTCGTTACCCTAGGAACTCGCTTCGGAGCCATGGAGCGAAATTGAGACGGATGAAAGCCTTCGCAGCAGCGTTGCCTTCGCAAATCCGAACTCGGCTCGCGATTTGGACCACCGTAGCACCACCGGCAGCCGGATTCCACTTCTTCTTCCTCATCTTGCTCTCACCTCTCTCTTAAAGCTAGAAAGAGAAGATGAAACTCAAAATGAGCTTAGCCTTCTCCTTCCTCGGCCTTATCAAGCCAGGAATGAGCCCCAGCCACAGGATCTTCTTTAAGGAAAAATGAACGGCCACGATCTGCCTGAAAACTATACTTTTTGGCCGACACGGCCTGTGACACGCCCGTGTCACAGGCCGTGTACCCTTAAGCGGCACACGTACCGACTGAAAACTACCAGAACACGGGCATCGACATGCCCGTGTCGAACCTGACACGCCCGTGTCAGTCATGTGACAAGCCCGTGTCACCCATGTTACACAGTACTCAACGAGCACAAAAATCAGTCAGAGCAGTACACGGGTAGGCACACGCCCTTGGACACGCCCGTGTCAAATCTGACACGGCCGTGTGCAAGGCTTGGTTCCGGGCCGTGTACATTTCTGACTCAAACCGGCTATTTATTGAGTGACACGCCGTGGGACACGCCCGTGTCCCTGGCCGTGTACCCCCGACACGCCCTGGGACACGCCCGTGTCCCAGTCCGTGTCAACCAGCCTGCACCTCAAATCCAAGTTTGAGATTTTTGGGGTGTTACAATCCTCCCCTCCTTAATAAAATTTCGTCCCGAAATTTGAAGACAGTAGGGAGAAAAAAACAAAACATTTATATGTTTCAATTACAGATACAACGAGCAAACAAGTTACGAAAATAACTCGGGAAACTCGGCTCGCATGGTCTGCTCGCGCTCCCATGTTAGCTCTTCTCGGCCACAATTATCCCATCGGACTTTGACCATCCCGATCACTTTGTTCCACAACTGTTTCTCGGCTCGATCCTCGATCCGTATAGGCTTCACCTTTGTCGTTAGCCCATACTCAACCGGCACTCGATCATTGTCAATTACTTGAGCTGGATCCTTGACTGCTTTGCGTAGCACCGAGATGTGAAACACATCATGCAATCCACTCAATTCCGATGAAAGAGCTAGCCGATAGGCAGCTTCCCCAACTCGCTCCACCACTTCAAACGGACCAAGGTATCGCGGACTTAGCTTTTTCAACCTCCGAATCCGAGATACGCCTTTGAAGGGCTTAATCTTTAAATAGACCCAGTCACCCACCGCGAACTCCACCTTCCGGTGTTTAGCATTGTAATACTTGGCTTGCCGATCCTGGGCTATTAGGACCCTCTCTCGAATAGAGCGTATTGTTGAGGTAGCATCCTCGACCTCCTTTTTGCCTAAAAGTTTGGTCTCACCAGTTTCTGCCCAAGCTAGCGGTGTACGATATTTACGACCATACAACGCTTAAAATGGGGCCATGCCTATACTCGCTTGATGGCTATTATTATAGGCAAACTCCACCATAACAAGATGCTCTTCCCAATTCTTACCGAAGTCCAGGGCGCACATACAGAGCATATCCTCCATTGTTCTGTTGGTTCGTTCAGTTTGGCCATCCGTTTGCGGGTGAAAGGCCGTACTGAATGCTAACTTCGTGCCCAACATCTGATGAACTAATCTCCAATCCTTCGAGGTAAAGCGCCCATCTCGGTCACTTACGATGCTCCGGGGAACACCGTGCAATCGAACAATCTGCTCCACAAAGAGCTTTGCCAACGTTTCCACTGAATCGTCCCGCTTGTTCGGTAGAAAGTGAGCCACCTTTGTCAACCGGTCTACAATCACCCAGATTGAGTCATGGCCATGCTGAAATCTCGGCAATCCGTGCACAAAATCCATAGAAATATCCTCAAACTTCCATTGCGGAACCGACAACGACTTCAGGAAACCACTCGGCCGTTGACATTCTGCCTTTACTAAAGCACAAGTACGACATTTAGCCACATACGCGGCTATGTCCTTCTTTAAACCAGGCCACCAGAACAGTTTCTTCATGTCCTTGTACATTTTTGTGCTCCCAGAGTGCATTGAATACTTTGTAAAGTGTGCTTCATATAGCAATCCTTCACGCAATTTACCCGCACTAGGAACACACAATCGGCCATCTTTCCGTAATACACCATCATCCCAGGAGAATTGATCACCAGACCCCTCCTTTGCATAGCGTTGGAGACTTTTATCCAACTCCGTTGCCCGTCGAACCCTGTCAGCAAGGTCATATTGAACCTCCAACCAGTTCATGCATGCAACAATTGAAGAATCTCTTTCCACACAAGATATCTCCAAAGCTTCCAACTCCTGGATTAACCGCTCATCATGTATCCGCAACCAATTTGCCTGCACCGGAGTCCGACGACTCAAGGCATCAGCGACCACATTTCCCTTTCTGGGAACATAGTGAATGTCGAAGGTATAATCCCCAAGGAATTCCATCCACCTCCTTTGTCGCATATTCAATTCCTTTTGATCGAGCAAATACTTTAAGCTTTTATGATCTGTATAAATATCCACCTTCACGCCATAAAGATAATGCCGCCACAAATTTAGCGAAAAGATCACCGCCGCCAACTCCAAGTCATGGAAGGGGTAATTACGCTCATGCACTTTCAATTGACGTGAGCCATAAGCAATCACCTTGCCAAACTGCAGGAGAACGCAGCCTAAGCCGCTTCCTGATGCATCGCTGTATTTTCAAATCCATCTGTACCACATGGCGACGTCAAAACAGGCGCCGTGGTCAAATGACTCTTCAGCTCCACAAAAGCTCGTGCGCACTCCGGCGTCCAAACGAACTTCTGATCCTTTCTCGTCAACGTAGTCAGAGGCAAAGCAATCCGGGAGAAGTTCTCCACGAACCGTCTATAGTAGCCCGCCAGTCCAAGGAAACTCCTGACCTCGGCCACCGAAGACAACACTGGCCAATCACGAATGGCACTTATCTTAGCCGGATCCACCGTTATGCCCTCTCCACTTACCACATGGCCTAGAAAAGCCACCGACGAGAGCCAGAACTCACACTTCAAGAACTTGGCATACAGCTTATTCCTTCACAAGGTATGCAATACTAATCGCAAGTGGTTTGCATGATCTTCCTCCGATTGTGAATATACAAGGATATCATCAAAACACAATCACAAACAGATCCAGGTATTCGCGGAACGTTCGATGCATGAGATCCATGAATACCGAAGGCGCATTACATAAGCCGAACGACATCACTGTGAACTCATAATGACCATAGCGTGTGCCAAACGCTGTCTTGGGAATGTCACCTTCCCTAATCCGCAACTGGTAATACCCGGACTTCAAATCCAACTTCGAATAGACGGTTGAGCCTGCTAGCTGATCGAACAAGTCATCGATCCGTGGAATTGGATACTTGTTTTTCTCCGTCAGCTTGTTCAGTTCGCGATAATCAATACATAGTCGCAAACCACCATCTTTCTTTTTCACAAAAAGAACAGGCGCGCTCCAAGGTGACATACTTGGGCATATGTATCCCTGCTCCTACAACTCTTGCAACTGAACTTTTAGTTCGGCCATTTCTTTTGGCGCTACCCGATACGGCGAACGGGCCACAGGTTTCGCACCCGGCACCAGCTCGATAGCGAAGTCGATTTCCCTTTGGGGAGGTAACCCAGGAAGATCCTTTGGAAACACATCAGCATATTCCGACACAATCGGCACTTCACTCACACTAGCCTTCGGCGCCACCGCCTCTATGAGTGTGAAGAACAACTTCGCACCCTTCCGAACTGCCTTAACAACTTGGAGAGCGGATAACAACATCCCACTCATCCCTTGCATACCAATGAACTTGGTCTCTTGTTCGGTACTTTGCCCAAGTGTGACCTCTTTTGAAGTGCAATCGATACAGGCACGCTGCTCTGAAAGCCAGTCCATACCAAAGATTATATCAAACTCTTTGATCGGCAATACTAATGTTTCCACCATGAACTCCCGACTTCCTATCTTGACCGCAAGACCGCAAGATCGATCCGCACACATCAAACATCCGTTAGGCAACAACACCTTTACACTGTCTGTCGTGGTCCAGATAGGCACCCCGACACGAAAGACAAAGTCCTCAGACAGAAACGAATGTGAAGCACCTGTGTCGAATAGTGCTCGCGCCGGATACTCTCATATAAGGACAAACCCTATAACATTACAATTAAAACAAGCACAACACATCAAAAACAAACAAGAACATTAACTCTATGCGTACCTGTGACGACATCCGCCTGCTTAATGGCCTCCTGTTGACCAAGGTTGAAGACCCTGGGCTGCGCGTGCGAGGCAGAAGACTCCACCACAGCCTTCCCCTTATCCGCATAAGACGCTCCCGTCTTCTTATCACCCTTTGGAGGACCAGATCGACATTCACGTGCGAAGTGTCCAACCTTCCCGCACGTAAAACAAGCACGAGATCCATACCCAGATGTATCTGTCATAGTCGCAGAAGGAGCTTGTCCTGAAGACTTGGCCTTCTTATTCCATCTCTTTCGGTAGCCAAACTTTTCCGGACGCGGCGGCTTAAAATCTGGCTTCACAACCGCCAAGTTTCCCTTTGCTTGCCCCCGTTTCATGTCCATCTCCAAAGAATGAGCCGTACAGACTAAGGCTTGGAATCCCTGACTCACAGAACTCGAGAGCAAATACCGCAGCTCATCTCGCAGTCCCGCATAAAACCGACTAGTCTTACGCTCTTCTTCGGCGAAGATTATGCCCGCATATCTTCCCAAACGGGTGAACTCATGCAGGTAGTCATCCACACTTCGATCTCCCTGCGCTAACCGTTGAAATTCCATTTCCATCGATATTCTTTGCTGCATCGGCAGATGTTGTGCTAAGAACAAACGAGAAAATTCTTCCATTGTAACCTCTGCCAATTGCCTGCCGGCCAAGTGATGCATTTCAATCTCATCCCACCACAATCGCGCCTCTCCTTCCAGTAGGAAAGTGGCTAACATGACTTTCTGTTCCTCCTCAACCTTGATAGCTCTCATAATCCTCTTGATCCTTGCAAGCCAATCCTCTGCTTAGGCCGGTGTACCCGCCCCATGAAACTGCGGAGGGTTGAATCTCAAGAATTGCTTCCATTGTTGATCTGCTACCCGCGGATCAACTTCGACTTCTATCGGTTCTTGCCGTACCCCAGCTTGCGTTGGCACCACTGCAGGACGTGCCTGCCCAGCTTGCTGAGCATTCATCACAGCAAGTACCGTTTCCGTGATGAGACGGACTGTTTCAGCGGATGGAGGAGTTATGGGCACCTCGGCTGGTGCCGCACTCTCAATAGAATGTTGTGGTTCGGATTGACCCGCAACACTTCTAGTCACCTATATGTGTAAAATACACAGGTTAACGACCAATGAAAACGGCAACCATACAAAAAGAATACACAAGTTCAACAAACAAGTGTATTTGCATTCCTAAGTGGACAATCTTGAGTTTAAAGTAAGTGTTATAACGACGGCACTGACACGTGCTCGCCACCTCGCAAAAGAATTCGTCCGCGAATTCGGAAGAGATCGACCAACAAGCTGATAACAAATTGTAACACCTCTACCCGTCAAGAAGAATATAATAGAGGGTCCGGCCGGGGCCCCACACCATATTCCACAAACAGGCGGAGACGCTACGAAATAATATCATAACCACGCATCCTAACACAGAGCATTCTAGCGGAAGTTTCATGGTTGAATCTTTGAACTCAAGATAAAGAACACTGTCCACTATAACATAGGAATGTATACAAATATCAAAAGAGTCTGGCCTTAAGGCCTTACAACAGTTTCTCTTAACAAGAGTGTGGATTACAGACATCGACACGCAGGCCGGCCACACATGAACAAAAAGAAACAACAATGCCTTCGAGGGCAGCAACGCAGCTTGGGCTTCAGCCAGCTAAGTCCCGCTCGGGCCAGCACCTCCAGTACCTGTAAGCACCAATCCACCAAACGGTGGTAAACAGGGCAACGGTCAGCATTCAGCTGACTAATTATAACGACCCTGCCCCTGGCACGGGGCAGCGGAATTCCTTCCCTGCATAGCAATTCAGTGTATGTATAATAAGCCACCCCAGACGAGCACGAACGCACCGTCAACACATATCACAAACGTCGGCACGACGGCCCGACGCTCCGTGCACTCAGGGCACATTATCGGTGTTCCGCATTTCCACGTCCACACCACCGTTCAGAGGTCCCAAACAAAAAGGTCCAATATGAGCATTCTAGTCTGATCGGCACACAGGCCGTCGACTCTCGCTATGTGATCCTAACAGGGTCTTAAGCACCCAAGGTTAGACAACCATAACACGGGTACAGATCTACCTTGCCCGTTGCTCAAATCGTCAGACTCAAGCCTGGACTGACGCGGGTACAGCTTCACCTTGCCCGTTCCACCACCAAGGCATTTGCCTAGTTGCAGCCCAACGGCTCAACCTCACACAAAGTGGCAACTCACGGCCATAAGAGAGTCCAACTCTCATAATTTTCTGGACTTCCTCCAGTACTTTATCCATCATGCCTACAAGCAATAATCACGGAGTCTTCTCCGATATGCAAACAAGCATCACCAATCCAGACCATGTCCAGATGGGCTTCACACAGCATGCCTAGATCCGTACTCCAATTCCGGACTCTAACAAGGGGGACTTCACATATCTACCCCAAGGGACGCCACAACCCACCGCACACTCGCGGGGAAGGGTTTTCCCTATGCAATGCAGGAATTAAGGACTTCACATGTCCAAGCAGGAATTCGTTACCCTAGGAACTCGCTTCGGAGCCATGGAGCGAAATTGAGACGGATGAAAGCCTTCGCAGCAGCGTTGCCTTCGCAAATCCGAACTCGGCTCGCAATTTGGACCACCGTAGCACTACCGGCAGCCGGATTCCACTTCTTCTTCCTCACCTTGCTCTCACCTCTCTCTTAAAGCTAGAAAGAGAAGATGAAACACAAAATGAGCTTAGCCTTCTCCTTCCCCGGCCTTATAAGCTAGGAATGAGCCCCAGCCACAGGATCTTCTTTAAGGAAAAATGAACGGCCACGATCTGCCTGAAAACTATACTTTTTGGCCAACACGGCCTGTGACACGCCCGTGTCACAGGCCGTGTACCCTTAAGCGGCACACATACCGACTGAAAACTACCCGAACACGGGCATCGACACGCCCGTGTCGAACCTGACACGCCCGTGTCAGTCATGTGACATGCCCGTATCACCCATGTTACACGGTACTCAACGAGCGCAAAAATCAGTCAGAGCAGTACACGGGTAGGCACACGCCCTTCGACACGCCCGTGTAAAATCTAACACGGCCGTGTGTAAGGCATGGTTCCGGGCCGTGTACATTTCTGACTCAAACCGGCTATTTATTGAGTGACACGGCCTGGGACACGCCCGTGTCCCAGGCCGTGTACCCCCGACACGCCCTGGGACACGCCCGTATCCCAGGCCGTGTCAACCAGCCTGCACCTCAAATCCAAGTTTGAGATTTTTGGGGTGTTACATACTGTGTGTGCGCTAGAAAAGGATATGAAGCGGGTGCAAGGTAAAAAGGACTTGGGTGTGACAAAGCCAGAGTTTAAAGCACCCTGCCCTGGAAAATCATACTACATGAAGAAGTGGGGCAAGATGTCCAAGCCTTCTTGGCAAACTTCTGCGATTGTGATGTCAGGAGCAACTTCAAGATAGGAGCCTCGTACCTGCTTTACCTGTGACAAAGTGGGGAATATATCCTGTGATTGTAGGGTTGCTCAGCCAAAAGGGGAAAAGAAGACGGGCGTGTCTTATGCTGAGAAGGGCAAAGTAGTGGTAGAGTCCTCTGCATTGCAGGCGCAACCCAGAGTTTATAATCTTGGCTAGCAGGAGGCTATAAAGAAGAGTGACGTCGTCACAGGTACGATTTAAGATATTGCTTGGTTTGGTTTTATTGCATAATTTGTTTGTAACTTGTGCAGGATGTGTGTGCTACAGGCTTTGTCCTGATTCGGAACAACCGGGCGAGAGCCCTGTTTGATATGGGTGCTTCGCATTCTTTTCTGTCTAAGGACTTTGTGTCGCGAATTGGAGTACAAAGTCGTGTGACGACCGATAGTATAAAGGTGTTATTACCGAATGGTTTGTGTGATGATTGCGGATAGAGCTTGCGATGTTGAAGTTCAGATAGGAAGTCGGGATTTCGATTTAAGTACCTCTGTACTACCGATATCGGAGTTTGATGTGATCTTTGGCAAGGAATGGCTCTCAGAGCAGCGTGCCTGTATTGATTGCAATTCAAAGGAAATCACACTGGGCTAGAATACCGAGCTTGAGACTGAGTTCGCTTGTATGTGAGGAGTGAGCGGGACCTTGATGTCTGTACTCCAAGTCGTCAATGCTGTTCGGAAGGGCGCGGAGTTATTCTTCATGTTTATTCAGGCTGTTGAGCCAAAGGCCAGTATGCATGAGGTTCTGATTGTATCGGAGTTTGCCGATGTATTTCCTAAGGATCTTCCTGGGTTACCACCCTAGCGAAAGATTGACTTCTCTATCGAGTTGGTGCCATGTACGAAACCTGTGGCCCGCTCGCCATATCGCGTCGCGCCAAAAGAAATGGCTGAATTGAAAGTCCAACTGCAAGAGTTGCTAGAACAGGGATATATATGCCCAAGTACGTCACCTTAGAGCGCGCCTGTTCTGTTTGTGAAAAAAAAGACGGTAGTTTACGGTTATGTATTGACTATCGTGAGTTGAATAAGCTGACGGAGAAAAACAAGTATCTGATTCCACTGATAGATGACTTGTTCGATCATCTATTGGGGTCAACCGTCTATTCGAAGTTGAATTTTAAATCGGGTTATTACCAATTGCGGATTCGGGAAGGTTACATTCCCAAGAAAGCGTTTGGAACACGCTACGGTCATTATCAATTCACGTTAATGCCGTTTGGGCTATGTAATGCGCCTTCGGTATTCATAGATATAATGCACCGAACGTTCTGAGAGTACTTGGATCTTTTTGTGATCAGATTTATTGATGATATATTGGTGTACTCTCAGTCAGACGTTGATCATGTGAATCATTTGCAGATGGTGTTGCACACCTTGCGGAGAAACAAGCTTTATGCCAAATTCTCAAAGTGTGAGTTTTGGCTGTCATCGGTAGATTTTCATGGCCACATGGTACGTGGAGAGGGCATAGCAGTGGATCCGTCAAAGATACGAGCCATACAGGAGTGGTCGGTGTTGTCCTCAGTGGCTGAAGTTAGAAGTTTCCTTGGTTTGGTAGGGTACTTCAAGCGGTTTGTAGAAAACTTCTCACGGATCGCTTTGCCTCTTACCACATTGACGAGAAAGGATCAAAAGTTCGTTTGGATGCCGGAGTGTGCGCGATAATTTGAAGAGCTGAAGAGTCGTTTGACCACGACGCCTGTGTTGACATCGCCATGTGGTACAGACGGCTATGAGATCTATAGTGATGCTTTAGGGAGCGGTTTAGGCTGCATTCTTTTGTAGTTTGGTAAAGTGATTGCTTATGGATCACGCCAGTTAAAAGTTCATGAGCGGAATTATCTCGTCCATTACTTGGAGTTGGCGGCGGTGATCTTTGTGCTTAAATTGTGGCGGCACTATCTTTATGGCGCCAAAGTGGATATCTATACAGATCATAAGAGCCTAAAGTATCTGTTGGATTAGAAAGAGCTGAATATGTGACAACGAAGGTGGATGGAGTTCCTTGGGGACTACACCTTTGATATTCACTATACTCCCGGGAAAGGAAATGTGGACGTTGATGCCTTAAGTCGCAGGACTCCGATGCAGGAAAGTTGGTTGCAGATGCATGATGAGTGTCTGATCCAGGAGCTGGAAACATTAGAGATTTCTTGTGTTGACAAGAATTCCATAACCGATGCATGCTTGAACTAGACGGAGGTACAGTGTTGGTACCCTAGTTTGATTTGAGTTTAGTCTTGCCTTTTTAGTCCCTTGACCCAAGAAATATCTATGGTCATTGGTTAATGGTCTAGCTGTAGAGCCCTCACTTTTCCAGATGAAGAATTTGGTTAAGTAGTTTTTTCGTTCGACTATAGTCGAACGCCGCCCGACTATCGTCTATCGGCTGATCGACGATCGTCTATCAGTTGGTCGACGCTCTGTCTGCGTTGATAGTTCGACTATCTGTTGGTAGGTCGACTATCTGCATGGCTTGGTAGTTCGATTATCTGTCCTGATAGATCGACTATCTGATAGTTCGACTATCTGTTGATAGGTCGACTATCTGTTCCGCTTTTATAGGTCGACTATCTGTTGATAGGTCGACTATCTGTCATCTTTGATAGTTCGACTATCTGTCCTGATAGATCGACTATCTGATAGTTCGACTATCTGCTCTGATAGGTCGACTATCTGCCGGGGTAGTTCGACTATCTTCTTCGATAGGTCGACTATCTGGATCGTTCGACTATCTGCCCGATAGTTCGACGATCTCCGTGTGTCGGTCGACGATCTGCGAGGGTCGTTCGACGCTTTCTGTCTGCCTTTATATTTTGTATTTATTTATTATATTTAATTAATTAATACATTTTCTGGCACGTTGTTTTAGTTGTTTTATGATAAAATTTCCAGGCAATATTTGCTCCATCCCTTTTTGCCTGAGTCAAATCTTTTTAGATAAAGTTATTTGTCTTATTAGCTGACAATATATTTTTATTTTATCTGTTGTCAGCCCTTTATAGCCGTTAGACTGAAAAGTCTTCTTTTTGCTATAAAGAGTTTGTTTCTAATAAGACTTTATTTAGTACTTTATTATCAGATTGCTTCCTGCAGCTTCATAGAAAAAGGTTTATTCCTTTTATAGAATGTTTCTGCTGTAGAGATTGTTTTGTCTTCTTGATATTTACAGCCCAGGTCTCAAGTTTCAGAAGAAGACAAGTAATTCAAATTGAAGAGAGCCGTTGCTTGTTGCTGCTATAAAAAGGATCCTTTGAAGAAGGATTCAAGCGAGCTAACTAGTTACCCAGTTATTCATTTAAGCACTCAAGCCTTCATCAAGATCAAGTTTTTCTGCTCTCAGCAATTTCCATCCAACTGAGAAGTGTTAAGCTCTTCTACTCTTCTTCAACCTGAGTTCTCCTGCTTCCAGGAAGTTCAAACTCAGAGTTCTTTTGAAGAAGAAGAAGAAGAAGACAGCTGCTTGAAGATTGCTAATTTTATTATTTATTATCTTCTTGTAGTTTTTCCTTCAGATCTTTCTGAAGAGTTTTCTGCACTGAAGCAAGACTTCACCTGGACATCTTTGAGCCAGGGGGAGCCTTGATTCTTTAAGAGCTCTCTAGCTCAGTGCAAGTCTTTGTGCTTCTCTAATCTTTGTAAAATAGAGAAGACATCTTAACCTTCTTCCCCCTCCTGTACAGGGTTATTACTCCCTTCAAAAGTATCCCGTGGTGGCAGGGCACCTGATCAAAAACCTATGCTTGGTTTTTTAGACACCTGATCAAAAGTCTAAAGGGTTTCTGGATCTACCTGAAGCAGATCCTGTTGGTGGCAGGGCACCTGATCAAAAACCTGAGTGGATTCCTACCGTGTGGGTAGAAGAGTGGACGTACCAGAGTTGTTTGGGGAACCACTATAAATTTCCTTGTGTCATCTGGATTCCCTTATTTAATTCCTGCATTGTGGCTGTGAATAGATATAACTAGGATTGCTAGTTGCTGATTTGGTTTTCCAAGCCTTAACTGTAATTACAGTTAGCTTGAGTTTGTGCACATCACTCGTGTTAGGCTATAGGGTTAATTCTATATCTATAATCTTTTCATTCTGCACTTCTCTCCAAGGGAGTTGGGTAGATCATTAAGTTTTGTCTAGTACAAAATTTGATAACTCTATTCACCCCCCCTCTAGAGTAGTATCTATCCCTTCACTTTCAATTGGTATCACAGGGAGGTTGACTGACTGAATAGGCTAACACCTAAGTCACAAGATCCTGATAGATACCAAAGCTTATAGATATTCACTATCATGGCCCAGTCCAAGGATTATTCTAGCACCAGACCTCCAGCATGCAACTTAGCTAAGTTTGGCATCTGGAAGGCAAGGATAAAATTATATATGAATTCTATTGATGAAAGCATCTTTGCTTCTATTTTGTCAGGACCCCCAAGAGCACCTGTTGCTGCTACTGCCTCATCATCTGATATGAGTGCAGTGCCTCCTCCTGATTACAACGATGAGTACAAGAAGGCAAAGATAGCAGATGCCAAGGCGATGAACATTCTGGCTCAGACAATGTCTGATGAGGTATTCTAGAAGGTTGTTGACTGCTCCTCAGCAAAAGCCATGTGGGATACACTGAACCAGATTGTAGCTGGTTCAGCTGATGAAAGGAAGGACAGAAGGTCCAACCTGATCTCATAGTATGAGAACTTCAAGAAAACTGATGCTGAATCAGTTGAAGACATGTACACCAGGCTCAGCTCAATCATCAATGAGCTGAGGACCCTGGACAAGGACATATCATTGACAGAGGTCAATGATAAGATTCTTATGTGCTTCCCTAGCACATGGGATCTAAGGATCTGGCCCATCAAGGAAGCCAGAAGTACAAATGAGATTTCAACAGAGGCCCTTCTCGGTAAGCTCAAGTCTTTTGAGCAAGTGCTGAAGACAAGGGAAGCAGAAGCTGAAGCAAAGACCCCCACTCCAACAAGAAAAGAGCAATCTCTAGCTCTTAAGGCTGCTGATGCTTCTGAAGGCAGCCAATCAAATGAGGAACTAATGGCATTGTTTGCCAAGAGGTTTCTCAAGATGGGGAGAAAGGAGTTCAGAAAGAAGTCTTCACGCTATGAAGATAAACCAAGGTATGATCATTCTCCTGCTAAAGAAATTATTTGTTATGGTTGCAGGAAGCCTGGACATATCTTGCCAGAGTGTCCAGAGGAGAAAAACAAAGACAAGAGGAAAGAAAAAGAACAACACAGGAAGCACTCCAAGCCATCCTCCTACAAGAACAAGAAAAAGGAGAGAGGTTTCATTGCTGAAACCTGGAGTGATTCTGATGAAGAATCCTCCTCCTCAAGCTCCAGTGAGGATGAGGAAGAGAAGAAGGCAAAAGAAGTTTGCCTCATGGCAATAGATGCCTGCAGCAACCACTCAGCTGCATAGAGTTCAGATTCAGATGATGAGATGCCAACAGAAGATGAGGTACTCTCTTCTTATGACTTCACTTCAGAAGAATTTAAATTAGATTTTAAATCTTTATGCTTAGATTTGATTAGCTCAGAAAAGGAGATAAAAGAACTTAGAAATAAGTTAGCTGACTCAGAAGTAATTGCTATATAAAATATTAGGTTAAAGGAAGATCTCACTACTTGTAGTGAAGAAATTAAATTTCTTAAAATGGAGTTAGCTAAGTCTAAGAGGTTAGAAGAATCACTTAATGGTAGAAGCCTTAAGTTGTTAGAAATTACCAGCATAACTAACACTAGGTCAGCTAATAACAAACTAGGCTTAGGAGCTTCTCCCAGTGAACCCCCAGTTCTTCTCAAAAACAATCTTTCAACTGTAGTGAACTTCATTTCAGCTAGTGGAATGAAGAACACTGAGCAAGTAAATCTAGTTAATAAAACCTTAAATAAAGCTAAGAGAGAAAAGAGAAAGAAATTTTTTAGAGAAATGCAAAGAGCGTCGAATGCCGCTCGACGATCGGAAGCTCAATGGTCGAACGAAGCTCGACGATCTGAGCACCCATCGTCGAACGTCGATCGACGTTTTCAATATGATTTTCAAAATCATAATCAGTACCATAGAAACCTAAATGAAAATAGAAACTCTAGGTTTGTTGACCCGTCATCTGCATGGAGAATCCCACCTAGGAGATCTCACCCACTAGGTTATCACCCTCAGCCTGCATTTTCATATATTTCCAGTTTTTCTTATGTGAAAAACAAGGGACCCAAGGTTACCTGGGTCCACACTGTCTAAATAAATGTCTTGTAGGTGAAGGCCTATCCAATCACTCAAAATAAGTGGTATTTGGATAGTGGATGCTCCAAGCATATGACAGGAAATAAAAATCATCTGTCAAAATTCAAAGCTAAGCTCGGCCCAAAGGTTATCTTTGGAGATTCCAGCTGTGGTCAGACAGAAGGCTATGACAGGATCACAATTGGAGATGTCACTTTCAAGAGAGTTGCATATGTGACAGGACTGAAGCACAATTTGATCTCAGTCAGCCAGCTATGTGATGCTGGCTACCAGGTTTCATTTTCTAACTCCTCTTGCAATATTACTTTAAATAATAATATTGTTTTAGTAGGCATTAGAATAGGTAATATTTATTTAGTAGATTTCAATTCAACTCATTCTGAAATCTGCCTGTTTAATGAAGTAACACTTAATAATAATTCTTTGTGGCATAAGAGGCTTAGTCATGTTAACCTTAAAAATATATCTAGGTTATCTAAACACAACCTTGTTAGAGGTTTACCTTCTTGCCCCTACAAAAAGGAGAGCTTATGCAAGGCGTGTCAGCTAGGCAAGCAAACCAAAAATTCTTTTAAATCTGTAAATAAAAGTGATTCTCCTAGAATCCTGTATCTATTACATTTGGACCTTTTTGGCCCAATAAATGTACAGAGTTTAGGAGGGAAGTATTACACCTTAGTAATTGTAGATGACTTCTCTAGGTTCAGTTGGGTTTTCTTTTTGAGAACTAAGTCTGATAACTTCAAAGCCCTTACAGACTTTCTACTATGTGTGCAGACTGAGTACTCTACTCATGTGGCCTTGATCAGAAGTGATCATGGTACTGAGTTTGACTCTCTTCTCATCCAAGAATTCTGTGAGAGAGAAGGTATCAAACATAGCTTCTCAGCTCCTAGAACTCCCCAACAAAATGGGGTAGTTGAAAGGAAGAATAGAACACTCATTGAAGCTGCTAGTACATTGTTGGCAGATGCTAACATGCCTCTCTCCTATTGGGCAGAAGCTGTTAATACAGCCAATTATGTCTTGAATAGAAGTTTGATACACAAGCTTAAGTGTAAAACTCCTTATGAGTTACTTAAGGGAAAGAAACCTAAAATTAATTATTTTAGAGTATTTGGTTGTATTGTTTATATTCATAATAATAATAAAGAATATATTAGAAAATTTGAAGCAAAAGCTTCAATGGGAATCATGCTTGGATATTCCCAAGTAAGCAAAGCTTATAGGGTTTATAACAAATCTTCCTGTAAAATTGAAGAATCTGTGCATGTGTCTTTTGATGAGTCTCAGATGTTTTACAAGGAGAAGGAAAATTCTCCTTCCTCCAGTTCATTGCAGGTACCTGATGCCCCTCAAGAAATTCTTCAACTATCAACTCTTCAGATCACTGAATCAGACAGTGATGAAGACATTGCTGAAGCTGTTGTTGTACCACCAATAGTAGATCAAATTCCTCCTGAGGAATTAATCCCAACTGTTGCTGAAGATCACATCCCACCTGCTGATATTGTCACACTTAGAGATCACCCGACATCTCAAGTGATTGGAGACATATCAGTTGGTGTGCAAACAAGACATCAATTAAGACAGGATGTGATGCACGCTTGTTTCCTCTCACAGGTTGAGCCCCTCACCTTTAAAGATGCAGAGCTAGATCCCCACTGGATCATTGCAATGCAAGAGGAACTCAATTAGTTTGAGAGATGTAAAGTTTGGACTTTGGTTCCAAGACCTAAATGCCAACTGATCATAGGCACCAAGTGGGTGTATAGAAACAAGTTGGATGCAAATGGAATTATAGTAAGGAATAAAGCTAGGCTTGTAGCTCAGGGCTACAGACAGGAGGAAGGTATAGACTATGACCAAACCTTTGCTCCTGTTGCAAGGCTAGAAGCAATAAGGATCTTCTTGGCTTATGCAGCCTTCATGAAGTTTAAGGTGTTCCAAATGGATGTCAAAAGTGTATTCCTAAATGGTGAGCTTAAGGAAGAGGTGTTTGTTGAACAACCACCAGGGTTTGTTTCTTCAACTCAGCCTTCACATGTGTTTAAGTTGCAGAAAGCTCTTTATGGACTAAAGCAAGCTCCTAGAGCCTGGTATGAGACCTTAGCTAGTTTCCTGTTAGAGCACAACTTTACTAGGGGAGTAGTTGATAGAACCCTTTTCGTCAAGCATCACAAGGACACAATCCTGTTAGTTCAGGTGTATGTAGATGATATTATTTTTGGCTCCACTGATCCCAAACTGTGCAAAAAGTTTTCCAACTTGATGCATTCCAAGTTTGAGATGAGTAGTATGGGTGTGCTGTCTTACTTTCTTGGTCTCCAAGTTAAGCAAGATGCTGATGGTATCTTCATCTCCCAATCCAAATATGCCAAGGAATTGGTAAAGAAATTTGGGATGGCTGATGCTTCAGCAATGCCTACACCCATGGCTACTAATGTAGTTATTGATTCTGATGATCACGGCAAGCCAGTTGATCAAAAGAATTATTGGGCCATTGTTGGTTCCCTATTGTATCTAACTGCAAGTAGGCCAGATATAATGTTTGCTACATGCCTTTGTGCTAGATTCCAGGTCAACCCCAAGGAATCTCATCTGATTCTTCTAAAGAGAATCCTGAGATACCTGAATGGATGCCCAAATCTAGGACTTTGGTACCCAGCTGAGTCAGAATTTGAATTAATTGGATATTCTGATTCTGATTATGCTGGTTGCAGAGTTGACAGGAAGAGCACCTCAGGAACTTGCCAGTTCCTGGGAGAGAGATTGGTCTCTTGGTTCTGTAAGAAGCAGGCTTCTGTCTCAACTTCAACTGCAGAGGCTGAATATATAACAGCTGCCAGTTGTTGTTCACAGATCCTGTGGATTCAAAACCAGCTTGTGGATTATGGTTACTCACACAAGAACACCAAAATCATGTGTGATAGTACCAGTGCTATCTCAATTGCACAAAATCCAGTGCACCACTCTAGAACGAAGCACATTGAGATTCGGCACCATTTCCTGAGAGATTGTGTGGAAAAGAACAAGATTTGTCTTGAGTTCATATCCACTGAGTTTCAGAGAGGTGATATATTCACCAAGCCCTTAGATGAACAGAAGCATCTGTTCTTTTTAGTTCAACTAGGCATGATCAATGGACGAGACTAAGTGTGACTATATCTGCCAATGTTGAAACTTGTTTGAAGATAGTTGAACGACGTTCGAAGATAGTCGATCGGGTCAAGCCCATCGTCGACCTATGGTTGATGAAAGTTTGTCTAATTGAAGATCGTCGACCAGCGTTCGACCATAGTCGAACAAGTCGAGCTCATCGTCGATCTCTGGATGACGACAGCTTGTTGTTTGAGAAGCCAGAAATAGTCGAACGATTGTCCGACTACTCTGCTTCTGGACCGATCGTCGAACGACCGTTCGACCATCGGGTCTTGTATCTTTTTAATAGATCGACTATCTCCGGTCCAATATAAAGCCGATAGTCGACCTAGGTTAAAAGATCTTTTGTTTTATCGTCGACGGAGCGTGACTTTTCGCATTCTGTCTTCCCGCTTGCGATTTTCTGTCGCTTCGTCTCCTTCGTCTTCTCCGTCTTTCTCGCGCATTCTCCAGCAATTCCATGGCGGTTTCTCCAGCAGTACTAGCTGTCGTGAAGTTCGATGCAGGCTTCAGCATCGATTTTGACGCCTTCAGTAGCTGTGAAGCAGGAGTTGTAGAAATTCTTCAATTATGCCGGGACCAAGGTCTAGAAAGATTAATGTCGACAAGGATAAAGTTAAATATTCCCGAGATCAAGGAATGGGCTTTCACTTCGTCATCCTCTAACGATTCGATGACTGGCACCATCGGCGGAGAAGAGGTAATTTTAACTCCGGCCGTTCTGACTGATATTTTTGGATTAGTTAATGATGAAGATGATTATGAGCAAGATGCTCAAGAGTTTGGAAGGATGCTGACTGAGCTGGGACATGCGGAGGGCATTCCCACGAAGCTGCTCAAGGTCAATTTTCCCTTTAAGATTAAATTTCTCGCTGAGTTAGTCGGAAAAGTGCTCCTTGGAAAGCACTCTGCTCATGACAATATCACAAGGCAACAATTTGCACTGATGTGTGCAATTGTTAATCGGAAAAAGATTGATTGGGCAGGAGTAATGTTTGATTTGATAAGGAAAAAGAATAGTAAGAAGGAAGTTACCCTCGGAAGGGTTATTGGAATTTTCCTAAAGGAAAAGTATCCTCAGCTGCTGGTCTCCGTTGCAACAACCATAAATGCGAGCAAGAAGATGGACCCAAATCTGTTCTCCAAGTGGAAGAGAATTTTTGTGAAACCCGCTCTCACAGGGGTTGCTCCAGCGACATCAGAGAGCACCAGGACTGATTCGGTCGCTCCTCACCCTCAAGAAGCTGGCTCAGCTCTTTCCCTTCCCTCATCTTCTTCTTCTATGCAGTCTGCTTCAGTTGAAGTTCCATCGACTTCAGCTGAAGTACGACTTTCTCCTCTCCTGTTAGAGAAACAACCACGGTTGTTCTTCCTTCCCCTCCAGCATCTCCTCTTCCTTCTCATCTGGCTAGGATATCTGCTCCTAGTTTTGATCTGTTAGGATCTGAGAGGATTCCAACACCTCCTCAGTCCCCTATTCATTCTCCAGCTAACACTCCTGTTAACTCTCCAGCTCCATCTCCCATTCGATCTCCAGTTAACACTACAACCATCTCTGCTGCATCTCCATCCACTACACTTCCATCATCTTTTGAGATCACCCCAGCATTCATTTCTGGCATTCTGGAGTTGATTACCCCTTCAATCAAAATCATGATTGAAGAGGCAATTGCTCCACTTGCCTCCTCCATTGCCTCCTTGACTGCTTCCATCCAATCTCTTTCTAAATCTGCTGAGCCCTCTTCTTCAAGGGGCCTGGTTTCAGTTTCCACTGAAATCAGGCAGGGGGAGATTTTCTATGAAGATGCCTCAGAGCCTCCAGCCTCCCTTCCAGCAGTTCAAGAAAAGTCTGATGCAGTACAAGCTCAAGATCAATCAGGTTCAGTGTTGTCTGACAAAGATATATCTGATGCTATTATGCTATCTGAATTTGCTGTGAAAGTTTGCTTAGAAGATCTCACCACTCCCGTGGTTGCCCATTTCCTAGAAGGGATTATTACATCCTACCTAGATGAATCTTGGGAGTTGGTCAAGTATGAAGGTAATTCATTCATCCGCTTTATTGATGAGTCAATTAGTTTGATAGCGTGTGAATACCTAGAAGGAATGATTTTTGCTTATTTAGCAGATCTGTGTTCATAATTCTACAGATTATATTAAAGAAGATTTAGCTGCTCAGATTATAGTCATTGTTTCAGAAGCTGCTCAAGATATTCCTGATATTCAAGTAGATCCAGAATTGGATTCTTTTTTAGATGACATAGAAGATGTGTCTGAAATTCAAGAAAAGAAAGCAAGAGATGCTTGGAATCAAAGAGTTCAATCTTTGTTAGAGGAAAAAGAAAAAGATTTGCAAGTTGAAAAGTCAACTGTTTGGGATGATTCCCCAGGACTTGATTTGGACTTCCTTCTGGCTCAGGATGCCATAGAAGAGGAAAAAGAGAAAGCTGCTTTGAAGGAAAAGGCTGTTTCTAAAGCCTATGATCCATATGAAAATCCTCCATCATCTCACTCTGATGATGAAGATGATTCTGATTTGTCTGAAAATTCAAAGAGAAAGAAAGCTGCTCAAAAGAAAAGAAAAGCCGTTGCTCCTCCTCCTCCCAATCGAGATAATGATACTCCATATTACATTCTTAAAGGAATTGACCCCAAATCAAAAGAATTTCAGCATTGGATGTGGTTCTCCAAGAACCAGCAGAAAGAGAGAAAGAGAACTAAGAGATATGACTCTCCTACTTCCAGATGGACACCCAAAGGTCCTCCTCCACCTCCCAGTGCAGGAGCCTCTGGCAACCTCTCTGCTAATCCATCTGCCTCTTCTGGAAAATCTGCACCTTCTCAGCCTCAGCCAAGGAAAAGCTCTCAAAGTTCCCAAGGCAGATCGTATTCTGGTTCTCAAAGACAAGTGAAGGAGGTTGTGTTTCAAAGACCAACTTTTTCTCCTCCTCCTTCTCCAAAGAAAAGAGTTCCATCTCCAATACCAGTACAGTCTGAAAAAGTTGTTTCAAAAGGTAAGTAGTTTATTTTGTTTTAAAATTCTAGCAAGAACTTTTGCTAAGTCTGCTCCCATGTCTTATCTAGTTAATCAAGATAAAGAATCAGATGCTACTCCTCCTGAGTCTGTTTATGAAAGTCCTGAGCTTGATCCTAACTTTAGGATGGCTCGTTTTCACGAATTGGTTGGAGCAGCTCAAATCAGAAAAGCTAAAGCTGAAGGAAAAGATACTACTAGTTTAACCACCATGTCTTCATTCAGAAAGAAAGAGTTCGAAAAGTTCCAGGTTAATCCTGATGTATTTGACCCCTCAAAGTATATGGAAAAGCACCCTGAAGAAGTTGTTCCAAGGGCTGCAGAATTGAAGATCATTGGTGTGCAGGACTTGAAGATGTCAAAGAAAGAGGCTGATGATCCTCTGAGGAAAATTTCTTTTGTTCCTAGTTCCTCTGACCCTTTGCCAGATTCTGTAGACTCTTAATAGTTTGATTGACTGCTGTGTTATATTTGTCTATTATCTATCTGTTTGATAACTGCTAGTTAATTGTTAACTATTTCCTGTATTAATTTTATTGCTCTTTAGCTAGCTTTATGTGTTAGTTTTTGAGAGACTTAACTCAAATAGGGGGAGATTGTTGGTACCCTAGTTTGATTTGAGTTTAGTCTTGCCTTTTTAGTCCCTTGACCCAAGAAATATCTATGGTCATTGGTTAGTGGTCTAGCTGTAGAGCCCTCACTTTTCCAGATGAAGAATTTGGTTAAGTAGTTTTTTCGTTCGACTATAGTCGAACGCCGCCCGACTATCGTCTATCAGCTGATCGACGATCGTCTATCAGTTGGTTGACGCTCTGTCTGCATTGATAGTTCGACTATCTGTTGGTAGGTCGACTATCTGCTTGGCTTGGTAGTTCAACTATCTGTCCTGATAGATCGACTATCTGATAGTTCGACTATCTGTTGATAGTTCGACTATCTGTTCCGCTTTGATAGGTCGACTATCTATTGATAGGTCGACTATCTGTCGTCTTTGATAGTTCGACTATCTGTCCTGATAGATCGACTATCTGATAGTTCGACTATCTGCTCTGATAGGTCGACTATCTGCCGGGGTAGTTCGACTATCTTCTTCGATAGGTCGACTATCTGGATCGTTCGACTATCTGCCCGATAGTTCGACGATCTCCGTGCGTCGGTCGACGATCTCCGAGGGTCGTTCGACGCTTTCTGTCTGCCTTTATATTTTGTATTTATTTATTATATTTAATTAATTAATACATTTTCTGGCACGTTGTTTTAGTTGTTTTATGATAAAATTTCCAGGCAATATTTGCTCCATCCCTTTTTGCCTGAGTCAAATCTTTTTAGATAAAGTTGTTTGTCTTATTAGCTGACATTATATTTTACTTTATCTGATGTCAGCCCTTTATAGCCGTTAGACTGAAAAGTCTTCTTTTTGCTATAAAGAGTTTGTTTCTAATAAGACTTTATTTAGTACTTTATTATCAGATTGCTTCCTGCAGCTTCATAGAAAAAGGTTTATTCCTTTTATAGAATGTTTCTACTGCAGAGATTGTTTTGTCTTCTTGATATTTACAGCCCAGGTCTCAAGTTTCAGAAGAAGACAAGTAATTCAAATTGAAGAGAGCCGTTGCTTGTTGCTGCTATAAAAAGGATCCTTTGAAGAAGGATTCAAGCGAGCTAACTAGTTACCCAGTTATTCATTTAAGCACTCAAGCCTTCATCAAGATCAAGTTTTTCTGCTCTCAGCAATTTCCATCCAACTGAGAAGTGTTACGCTCTTCTACTCTTCTTCAACCTGAGTTCTCCTACTTCCAGGAAGTTCAAACTCAGAGTTCTTTTGAAGAAGAAGAAGAAGAAGACAGCTGCTTGAAGATTGCTAATTTTATTATTTATTATCTTCTTGTAGTTTTTCCTTCAGATCTTTCTGAAGAGTTTTCTGCACTGAAGCAAGACTTCACCTGGACATCTTTGAGCCAGGGGGAGCCTTGATTCTTTAAGAGCTCTCTAGCTCAGTGCAAGTCTTTGTGCTTCTCTAATCTTTGTAAAATAGAGAAGACATCTTAACCTTCTTCCCCCTCCTGTACAGGGTTATTACTCCCTTCAAAAGTATCCCGTGGTGGCAGGGCACCTGATCAAAAACCTGTGCTTGGTTTTTTAGACACCTGATCAAAAGTCTAAAGGGTTTCTGGATCTACCTGAAGCAGATCCTGTTGGTGGCAGGGCACCTGATCAAAAACTTGAGTGGATTCCTACCGTGTGGGTAGAAGAGTGGACGTACCCAAGTTGTTTGGGGAACCACTATAAATTTCCTTGTGTCGTCTGGATTCCCTTGTTTAATTCCTGCATTGTGGCTGTGAATAGATATAACTAGGATTGCTAGTTGCTGATTAGGTTTTCCAAGCCTTAACTGTAATTACAGTTAGCTTGAGTTTGTGCACATCACTCGTGTTAGGCTATAGGGTTAATTCTATATCTATAATCTTTTCATTCCGCACTTCACTCCAAGGGAGTTGGGTAGATCATTAAGTTTTGTCTAGTACAAAATTTGATAACTCTATTCACCCCCCCTCTAGAGTAGTATCTATCCCTTCACTTTCATACAGTATGACCTTGCGGACAGGGTTCGGCGAGCAACGGAGCTTGATGAGAGTCTCCAGCACTATGCAAAGGTCAGATGGCCAATTTTCCTAGGATGATGGCTTGTTACGCAAAGATGGACGATTTGGCGTCCTAGGTGCGGGTAAATTGAGAGAAGAGTTGATGTATGAAACTCATTTTGCAAAGTACTCAATTCACCCTGGGAGCACAAAGATGTACAAGGATATGAAGAAACTGTTCAGGTGGAAGGGCTTAAAGAGAGACATAGCTCGTTATATGGCTAAATGTCAAACTTATGCTTTGGTGAAAGCAGAATGCCAGAAGCCTGGCGGTTTCCTGAAGTCATTACCGATTCTGGAGTGGAAGTTTGATGATATCTCAATGTATTTCGTGCACGGGTTGCCGAGATCTCAATGCGGGAATGATTCAATCTTGGTGATTGTAGACCGGTTGACAAAAGTGGCTCACTTCCTACCGAATAAGAGGGACGATTCAGTGGAAACCTTGGCAAAGATCTATGTGGAGCAGATTTTCCAATTGCACGGTGTTCCCCGGAGCATCGTCAGTGATCGTGATGAGCGATTTACGTCGAATGATTGTTGGCTAATCCATCAGTTGTTGAGCACAAAATTAGCATTCAGTACGGGCTTCCATCTCCAAACGGATGTCCAGACTCAGAGAACCAACAGGACGATGGAGGATATGCTCTGAATGTGCGCCCTGGATTTTGGTAGGAGATGGGAAGATCATCTCTATATGGTGGAGTTTGCCTACAATAATAGTTACCAAGCGAGTATAGGTATGACTCTATATGAAGCTTTGTACGGTCGAAAATGTCGTACACCGCTAGCTTGGGCGGAAGCAGGCGAATCAAAAGTATATCCGCATAAGGATGTCGAAGAAGCTACTTCGACGATACGCTCTATTCGGGAGAGGCTACTGATAGCCAAGGATCGTCAAGCAAAGTACTACAATGCCAAACACCGGAACGTGGAGTTCGCGATGGGCGATTGGGTATATTTGAAGATCAAACCATTCAAAGGCATGTACAGGATTCGGCGGTTGAAAAATCTAGGTCTGAGATATCTTGGTCCATTTAAAGTGGTGGAGCGAGTTAGGGAAGCTGCCTATCGACTAGCTCTTTCGGCAGAGCTGAGTGGCTTGCATGATGTGTTTTACATCTCAGTGCTTCGAAATCCATCAAGGATCCAACTCAAGTGATGGAGAATGATCGTGTACCGGTTGAGTATGGGCTAACGACGAAGGTTAGACCCATTCGGATCGAGGATCGAGCCGATAAACAGTTGCGGAACAAGACAATCGGGATGGTCAAGGTTCGGTGGGACAACTGTGGCCGAGTAGAGCAAACATGGGAGCGAGAGCAGACCATGCGCACAGAGTTTCCTGAGTTGTTTGGTTAAGCTGTTGTATCGTGCATCTCTTGTGTTGTAACAGATATTTGGACGTTATAGTATTATGTTTGCTGGGTTTCCTTGCTGATTAGCAAATTTGGGGACGAAATTTATTGTAAGTGAAAGTTTCTAGTGTCGACTAAATCCACCTATGGGGGGGGGGAGGTGTCATGCGGACTTTTACAAAATTAAAATAACCTGCACAAATTAACAAACACAGCAAAAAAACACACAAAGAGTTATAGTGGTTCCTCGATTTGGGTACGTCCACTTTCTCTTTTCGACCTATCTCCCACCAAAGGACGACTTAGTCACTTCTCCAAACGGATTGAAATCCAATCCTCAAACTACGGAAGGAACCCTTCCAACAAAGGAGTCACAACTCCACCACCACGGGTTGCACCCAACCCTTACAACTAGGAATAAAAATTCCTTTACAACAAACAAAAATTTAATATAAAAGAAAATACAAACAAAGCTTTTGGAGATTCCGATGTCCTTCTTCGTTCGTTGAAGCTTTCTTGAGAGTTACGAAGAGTCCACAACCGGATTTCTCTCTTGGAGAGGATCTTTTCAAGATCGGTGGCGGCAAGTAAATGCGGCGGCGATGCTTTGTAGATCAAAACTTCTTGACGAAGAAAGCTAGTTCTACAAATGATCTCAGTCGGATCAATCGTCTCAACCGATTCGGAATGGAGAATAAGTCTCGTTCTACGAATCGGAAGACAAGATATCTCAAGAGAGATGCGATAGACGCTCGGCTTTCCTCGGTACTGTCGTCCGAAGATCAAAGAAGTACTGAGATCAACGGCGGCGATGAACTTGCGAGCGGCTACAGGCGATCGGCGGTTTCCGCGATTGGCTAGGTCACGCTCGGCCTCCTTTTTGATTTTTGAGAATGGATTACTGTAGAAGTTCAAAATACGTGAGTATAAATACTAGAGCCAACCCTAATGACCATTGTGGGGCACACAAGGAGAAACCCTAGCCCCGGCCTAAACAGTGCACGATAAGGTTGTTCGGTCCAGCGAACGAGGAAAATTGCCTAAGGCAAAATCTGCGGGAATTGTTGGTGATTCCCGTCGATGTCAGCGGGAATCACTCACGATTCCCGTCGAGTCTTCCTTGGTTGAATTCTTGTTGGAAAACTGTCAGTCGGAGGAAGTCGGTGGGAATGCAGACTGATTCTCGTCGAAGTCGGCGGGAATCACTCACGATTCCCGTCGATTCTACCTTGACAGAATTCCTGCTCGAAAACTGTCAGCCGGATGAAGTCGGCGGGAATGCAGACTGATTCTCATCGAATCGGCGGGAATCACTAACGATTCCCGTCGAAGTCGGCGAGATTCACTTAGTGATTCCCGTCGATTTTGACTTAGAAGAATTTTCTCTTCCTTCCTTTGATGACTTGGTCTTTGACCCATCTTTGATCCTTCTTCTGCTCTTGATCTGCCTCAACCTGTACTTGAAAATAAGTACACTCCAATAGAGAGAGCATACGTGAGTTAACACACTGATCTACTCAACGAGGGATTACGTTGCGCAGACCCGTGTATATTGACCCACTTCACCCTGACATTGGTGTGTACTTAGCATGGAATAGCTGCAAGCACAACTTGATGGAAGAACGTCAAATACATTGTGAATCCATCTTAGCTTGACTGGAGACTTCTTCAAATCCAGTTAATTGTGGATACAATACCCAACAATCTCCCGCTATTTGAAGAAGCCAAAATCCTATTAGCTAAGATGAATTACACCAACCAAAAAGATATATATAAAAGTATGCGAGACAAGAAATCAGAATAACAAAATTTCACGCATTCAAAACAAAAATTGAATCAACATATGATTATATATATATATATATCCAAAGTGTCGTTCATTTATAATTACAAGAATAGACGTACACGCATATTAAAAATAAAAAGTTTAGATTTCAAGTCTATCCCTCCTTTGCCTCAGCATCTCTTAGTTGTTTAGCCAGGAACTTCTTGCTTTGCCTTTCAAAAAATTCCTTTGGCTTCGGGTAGTACCGGGGGGGAGGAGCTTTGTTCTCAATTGTGTTTGACCTGAAGAATATGTTTCTTTTAGCCTCAATTCTTTGTGCTTTTCCCACTCATACAGATAATAAACTTCATTTCTATTAAGCTCTCCCCGCTATTGTAGCATGAATGTATCCAGTATGATGTTCCTAGACACAGGACTCCATCGTTCATTCTTAACTTCACTTTCCTTCCTTCTTAATTTCCTCTCTGCTGGAGTTTCTTTAGAAGTTCCTTCTTGAAGCTTTCTTTTTCCTTTCACAATCGCTTCTTGATCAAACATCGCACTGTGAGTAGCTTTGGCAGTGACTTTAGCAGCCTTTCTAACATCAGCTTTACTTACGGGAATTTCCTTAGCAATAACAACTTCATCAGCAGCAGCAGTAATATCATCAGTAGGATTAACAGGAATATGTATACCTGAAGCTTGCTGAGCTAGACAATGAAAACTTTCAAAAACATACTCATTTGATTTCTTGAAGTTGTCGACCATGATTTGCTCTAACCCTGCCATCTTCGCTGCATATTCCTTCTCCCCCTTTTTGGCTTCTAGGGCATTGAGTTTGCATAAGAATGCAGTGACTCATCTATATGCTTTACATTCTGAGTAAAATCGGTTAGCAGGGTTTTCTGATTCGTGTTGAGTGTGACCATGTTGGCATCGAACAATTTGATGTTGTTGGCAACAACATAAGCATTTTGATTTACCACTGCCAGGTCAGCTGTATTTTTATTTAGCCCTTGCATCAAATGATTGACGGGAGTGCCGACCTCAGCATACTTAGCTTCAAACTTTTGTTCCATCTTATCCAGCTTGTGATTTATCTCCATAATATCCTTTAGCATCACATCCTCTGATTGCTTAATTCGTTTAACTACCCTGTTGTGCGATCGTTTAAAGGAGGTCTTCAGTTCATCTACTATACCTTGAATTATATTTACAATGTGATTTGCCAGGCTAGGTCCTAACGGATGATCCTGATGTATGGCTTGGTCGTGCTCTGGGGGATAGGACTCTGTGAGTCAGGATTCTCCTCTTCAGATACACTTTTGGAGCTTGATAAATTTACAGTCTCCTGTGGAGGGATAGAGGCAGCATCTACCAAGTTTCCATGTATACTTATCACCCCCTTCAACATAGTATCAAGTTGTTCCTGAGGCCGGGAAGTCTCCCCCTCAACTGTTGCGTCAGTCACATCATGAACCCTTGCCTGAATTTGTTCTACAGAAGGGAGTTCAACATCAATCTCCCTTATGGCCATATCCTTTCCAGCTTGCTCATCATCAAGTTCCTCAGCAACATGCTATTCAGGGGAATCCACATCATTCTCACTAGCAGCAACATTCTCCACATCATCCTCTCCTTCCTCCTCGTCAGTCTGATCAGTAGCGAGAGTTTCCACTGCCTCCTTAGCGATGAGGGCAATATCAGTAACAGTGTTTACTTGTGTTGTGACTAAGGCTTCCATCTTGATATCAGCAGAACGACTGGGTAACGACTCCCCCTCAGGTCCTGCATTCAGTAGATCAGGAACTTCACTAGGCTGATCCAAAGGATTTGTGAACTCTGGTGCTCTGTCTTCTTCATCAACACGTGTTCCAGACACACCCCCTTGGACAATTCTTCTTTCCCACCTATCAAAGATGATGGAGTCCATCTTCTTTAGGTAGTGAAGGGGAACTCCCTTAGTCATATCAAATCTATCTCCATCCATCTGTTTCAGGTAGAGACTGATGATTCTCCCGAAGTTAGGAGTACGTAGGGTATCTTTTATTTTATCAAATAACATGGCCCCCAGTTCAATTTCTTTCTGCACACTATGGCGATCAGGATCTTAAACATATCCCCTGAGATGTGATCGTGTGAGCCAGGCTTGCAGATCAGAACCTTCCCTATGATATGTGAGAGAAGCTTTCCTTCTTCGTTCATGTCCTTGCGTTTAATAGCCCTGGTCCCTCGAGCCAATCCACAGAAAAGTAGTGTCCTCGTACGATCATCTTCATCTAGATAGTCCTCTTATTCAAAGCTGTAGAGCTGGAGATGATGTGACAGTTTTGCAGCCGTCATCTTTATCCTTAGACTAGCTATCTTACTCTTTATCAGTATGTCCTCGTGACGCAGCTTGGAGTTTGTGTAAAACTCAAGAACTTCCTTGTCTAGAACCTTGCACGGGTGCTCGAGAATGAAGGTGATCCCGGCTTGTTCCATCATCAAGATGATGTTTCTGAATTCGTCTGAAGCATGGGCAAAACCTATCCTAACCAACTCACTTCCAGTGAGGAGCCTGACTGTTGTTCGAGGAGCCATTATGAACCTAAATGAGTTACACTCAAGGAATTAACTCTATATAAATCTATAGTTTGTAGGAACTGAACTAGAAGGAGGGATTTTCCTTTAAAATGGAGAATCTCAAGGAAGCAACTGAAGTTACATTTCATACGGAGGGTGCAAGGAAGGAGACGCGTAGCAGGCGGTGAGAGGAGAGTAGCCCTAGGCTGATGAGAAGCTTGCGTCCGGAATGAAGGCTGGCGGTGGATCGGCGTGACACGTGCGTCGAGCTAAAGCCGATGACAGGAATGCAGAGTCGACGGGCTACGATCTATGGGAGACAACTGCGGGCTACTGTTGGAACACCCTATTACTAATTTGGGTAAGGATCACTATGTGCTTAAGAATTTGTTTTGAACTTGCTGTATAGTCTGATAGGTTAATTAGAATGAGTCTTAGGGTTAGTACTTAGGTTTGAAAGCTGCCCTCAAGACCTTCTAAAGATCAGGATTTAGTGCTGAGGACCAAGACAATTTTCGTCGAGCTAAAGTCGACGAATCGTAGAACACCATTCGACGATCTCTGAGCTCAGTTCAATGAGTCGTCAAACTCCGTTCGACGATCTTCGAGCTCAGGTCGACGTTCTATCTCTAGTTGTTTTCCAAGTCTCAGATCTCAGTTCGACGATCGTAGAGCTCAGTTCGACGATTTCTGTTTCTAGTTTTAATCCAATCTCTGAGCTCAGTTCGACGATCGTTGAGGTCAGATCGACGATTATTCTGAGAGATCGACGATTTCAGGATTCAAATTCAGGACAGTTATGGAATTTATTCAGACTTATTTTCAGCATTTATGGCAAAGGATTTTGTAGCCGTTTCAATCAATCTGGAGCAAGTTTCAAGGAAGACTAATTGGAATGTTTCTTAAGGACTTTCCTCCAGAGGCAGATATTAGTTAAGGTAGTCATTTATGACTGATTAACGGCTATCAAGAAGTAAGAATCTGATATACTCCATAGAGAATCATTTTGAAAGGGAGACGAACAAGATTTGAAAAAGAATACGGAAGAGAGAACAAGAAAATTATTCATCACGAATTCATCTTCTGAGAATAGACTCAGTAGACAAAAGTTTACAGAATTACTGAGTCAGAATTCTTCAAGAACACAAGGAACATTACTGTGAAGGAGATCATCTGCTATTCTACTCCTTCAAGCATCAAGTGTTCAAAATCTTCTTCATCAAGGACTCCAGACATCACACATTTTAGCATCTGCTGAAATCATCTATTGCTGGAGATCTGAATAAACTGAAGGCCCATCACCCTAAGCAAAGCTCATCTTCCTGAACCCTTACAGATCTTAGGGGGAGCTTTGACAACATCTTCCACTTGTCTTCTCTCAGATTATTGACAGAGAAGAACAACTCAACCTTTTTGTTTTTCTTTATTCCTTCTGTAAAAGGGTTTCTCAAAACTCCCTTCAAAAGTTTTGTGGCTGGTTTCTGAGACCTTGTCAAAACTCAGTGGTGGCAAGACACCTTATCAAAAAATCTAGGTTTGGTTTTTGAGCACCTTATCAAAAGCTCATTGGTGCCCAAGACACCTGATCAACTATTCCTGTAGTGGATTTCTTCCTAGGGTGGTAGAAGAGTGGATGTACCCAGGTTATTAGGGAACCACTATAACTCCTTGTGTCATCTGGTTTGCTGTGCTTTTTGCTTTGCTGTGTGCTGTGTGTTTCTGTTTTCTTACTGCTTTAGTGTTTACTTTTCTGCTAGCACCTTACATATATATATAAATCAAGACCTCCATTGCTTTATAGTTTTAAATTGTAAATTATTTTAAAAATACTCTATTCACCCCCCCCCCCTCTAGAGTAAAGGTAGATCTTACACTCACTTTCAATTGGTATCAGAGGGAGGTTGGTTACTCAACAACTGAATCTTCAACAGATTGGTTGAACAGGCTAACACTTGAACCAAAAGATCCTTGATAAGATAAATCTTCTATAGAGGGTTATTATTATTTTGTATTATATTTATTTTCTACAAAACCATGGCACAGAACAAAGATTATGCTAGCACCAGAGCTCCAGTGTGAAACCTTTCTAAGTTTGCACTTTGGAAGGCAAGGATTAGGCTTTACATGAATTCTATTGATGAGGACATCTTTAATTCTATTTTGACAGTTTGTCCAAGACCTCCAGAGATCACAAGTACAAGTGTTGTTCCACCTCCCTCAGGAACAGATGCAGAAATAAAGAAATGGAAAGTTGCAGATGCAAAGGCTATGAATATCCTTGCTCAAACTATGTTTGATGAGATATTCCAAAAGGTGGTTGAATGCAGTTCAGCAAAAGAGATATGGGACAAGTTATTTGAAATTGTCTCAGGATCTGCTGATGAAAGGAAGGACAGAAGATCCCATCTCATATCCTAGTATAAGAACTTCAAGAAAGGAGAAACTGAGTCAGTTGCAGACATGTACAACAGGCTCGGCCTAATTGTCAGTGAATTAAGAACATTGGACAAGGAGATCTCACTCACTGAACTAAATGACAAAATCCTAATGTGCTTCCCCAACACTTGGGATTCAAGAATCTGGCCAATCAAGGATGCTAGAAGCCTAAGTGAGATACCAACAGAGGCTCTTTTTGGCAAGTTCAAATCTTATGAGTTGCTCATCAAGAATAGGGAAGAAGAGCAAAAGACTACTTCTCCAGCCATCAGAAAGAAGAATACCTTAGCTTTCAAAGCTATAAAGGAGCAGCCTGAAGACACAATCACAGGCCATGATGAGCTCTTAAGCTTGCTGGCCAAAAGATTCTATAAAATGGCCAGAAAAGATTTCAGAAAGAGGTCATCCAGAGGGCATGAGAAGCCAAGGTATCACAAATCCAATAATAAAGAAATTATTTGTTTTGGATGCAGGAAACCAGGCCACATTGTGCCTGATTGTCCAGAAAATCAGAATAAGGACAAGAAGGACAGGAAAGATAGGAGAAAAGACAAGGACTCTAGGAGAAACAACAATGACAAATCCTCCTCCAGCAAGAACAAACACACCAGGAAGGGATTTGTAGCTAAAACCTGGAGTAAACTGAAGAAGAATCAGAGGCTTCATCAAGCTCAAGTGATGATGAAGATGATGCTGAAGAGAAGGAGTTCTGCATGATGGCTATCAATGCCTCTCAACATAACTCTAATGCAGAACAAGAGTAAGAGTCTGAATCTGAAACTCAAACTGAAGAAAATCAAGTAATAGATTCTTTTGATTTTAATTTAGAGGACTTTACATCTGAATTTAAGGCACTTTGTTTAGACCTGTTAAAGTCTGAGAAAGAGATTATATCTCTCAGAAATCAATTGTCTGAACATAGCACTTTAAAATCAGACAACCTCAAACTATCTGAGGAGTTAGAATGTTGTAGGGAGGAGATAGCCTCACTAAAAAGTGAACTATCCCATGCAAAGAAGTTTGAAGAATCCCTTAATGGGAGAAGCATCAGACTGATGGAAATTAAAAGCACAGTGAACTCAAGACTCAACAGTACACTGGGCTTGGGTGCTTCATCCAGCCAACCTATAGTATTAACAACCCCAATTAAATTTATCTCTGATAAAGGAAAGGGTGTTGTAGAGGTAGGTAGGAAGAATCCTGATTTACCTAAGGATAACAAAGTTCAACAGAAAATGTCGAACAGAGCTCGACGATCTCAGGCTGAATCGTCGAACTCAGGTCGACAACTTCTGAACTCTGAACTCTGGCATATTCGATCTTCGAACAGAGCTCAATGATCTGACCCAAGATCGTCGAACTCAGCTCGACGATCATCGAACGGAGCTCAGATCTTTGAACAGTCTTTCCGAGGTAAATCTAAAATCAATCCTAGAATTCCTACATCCCAAAGCTTCAACCCTTATACTGAATGGATAGTACCTCCTAGGAGATACCATCCTGAAGGATATAAGAGTCAGCCAGCAGGGAGGTCTTTTATTTCTGAGTTTAAAGGTTATCAACCTAGAACCAAGGTAAATTGGGTCAAAAACATATAAATTGTTTATGTGCAGGTGAAGACCTATCCAGCAATGAACTAACAATGGTATCTGGATAGTGGGTGCTCAAAGCACATGACAGGGAACAAGGAGAATATAACATCCTTCAAAACCAAACTTGGACCCAAAGTGATATTTGGTGATTCAAACGTTGGTCAAACAAAAGGATATGGTGTTGTTCAGATTGGCTCAATAACATTCAAGAAGGTGGCTTATATGGAAGGACTGAAGCACAACCTAATCAACATCACTCAACTCTGTGATGAAGGCTATCAAGTGATATTCAACAAATCCTTATGCAAGATCAAGTCAGAGGTTAACAAAACAGTGTTAACAGGTAAAAGGAAAGGTAACATTTATCTTGTAGATTTCCTTTCAACTAATATAGATATCTGTTTATTTAATTCAGTTTGCAAACTAAATGATCTTTGGCATAAGATACTAGGACATTTAAATCTTAGAACCATTGCTAGGCTTTCCAAGGACAACCTTGTTAGAGGACTACCTTCTGGCCCCTACAAGAATGAAGGACTCTGCATGGCTTGTCAATTAGGCAAGCAAACTTAAAATAGTTTTAAGTCACTTAATAAGAGTGATTCACCTAGGATCTTCTATCTGTTATACATGGATCTTTTTGGACCAATTACAGTACAAAGCTTAGGAGGGAAATCTTACACTTTGGTGATTGTAGATGACTTCTCTAGATTCACAAGGGTGTTCTTTCTAAGGAAGAAGTCTGATAACTTTAAGTGTTTGACAGAGTTTCTCAAATGCATACAGATTGAGTTCAATACTCACATTGCCCAGATCAGAAGTGATCATGGGGCAGAGTTTGATTCTCTTCTTATGCAAGAGTTCTGTTAGAGCGAATGGATCAGACACACTTTCTCAGCTCCTAGAACTCCTCAACAAAATGAGGTAGCTGAAAGGAAAAATAGAACCCTTATTGAATCTGCCACCACATTGTTGACAGATGCTCACTGTAACATGCCATTTCCGTCTAGACCCCTGGAAGTGGTTTGGTCATAACAGAACCTTAGGAAACCCAGGAATTGAAGATTATTGAAAAAAATTTCAAGGCAAGGAGTGGTCACGCCCGTGACTGACCCGTCACACCCGTGACCTAGGGCGTGACCCCTTCGACGATCATTGACCTCAGGAAGACGATCGTTGAGTTCAGAAATTTCAACATGGGTCTGACACGCCCGTGACCGGTCCGTCACGCCTGTGACCTTGGAATGGCGTTTAGTGAGCTAAGCTCACTCAATGCCGTGAGCTAGATGGCGTTGAGTGAGCTTAGCTCACTCAAAGCCATAAGCTGGATTGCGTTGAGTGATCTTAGCTCACTCAAAGCCATAAGCAGGATGGCGTTGAGTGCACTGACTGCACTCAACGCCATCTGGTGTCGGCAGGAATGGCGTTGAGTGAGCTGAGCTCACTCAACGCCGTAGACTGGATGGCATTGAGTGAGCTTAGCTCACTCAACGCCGTAAATGGTCAGGCGGGATGGCGTTGAGTGCGTTGAGTGCACTCAACGCCATAAGCTGAACGACGTTGAGTGCACTGACTGCACTCAATGCCATTTGGAATTTTCTGGATGGCATTGTGTGAGTAGAGCTCACTCAACGCCATAACCTGGATGGCGTTGAGTGAGCTAAGCTCACTCAACGCCATCATCTAAAAAGACATATTCCGGGTGGCGTTGATTGAGTAGAGCTCACTCAACGCCATAATCCAGATGGCGTTGAGTGAGCTGAGCTCACTCAACGCCATAATCCGGATGGCATTGAGTGAGCTGAGCTCACTCAATGCCATAGTATGGAATGGCGTTGAGTGAGCAGAGCTCACTCAATGCCGTAGTCTGATGGCGTTGAGTGAGCTGAGCTCACTCAATGCCATTATACTTAGACTTTTTCTGGCATTTTTACTTCTAGCTGGGTGCTGGTTTAGCTGAACCGGGCCGGTCCAGGAGTGAGCCATCTTCTCCAATAAGACCTGATAAGTTCTATTTGTTTTAAGTTGACCAGTCATGATGTGCCACGTGGACCGCCGGTTTTGCAAAAGGACGGTTGCGACCATGGCCGAAAGCTTGCAGTCACGGCCATCAATGGAATTTGATGTCATGGCTCTTTCCCTTCCCCTGAAACTATTGGATTCAACTCCTCTCAGGGAGAGGAGGAGTTTCCAGCCCTCCTTCAGCTATTATAGAGCCGTTTCATCCCCCCTCCATCATGGTCGAGCCAAGCTTTTATGATCCATTAATGGCCACCAGCTTTTGGCTGATCCCCCTCTTTGCCCAAGCTTTTAAAAACCTTTAAAGGCCCAAGGGGAGTTTTTCCCAGCTGTTACCTGAAGTTTTCGATCCTCCCCTTGCTGTTGAAGAATTTCCGGTGACGCCACCACCGCGCAAATGGCTTCCCGACGGTCTGCACGCCTCCAGCCCGCGAACAAGGTCCTCCTCTACCTCTTCTTCTATGGATAGATCTTAGAAATCATTAGGAGAGATATCGGGCTCAAAAGAGCTGGATCGGGTGAGCGTTTCCATGGTTTTTCCAAAAATTCATGGTGGCGGGTTCGCCGGGAACCGCCTCTCCGGCGGCCGTGCCGCCGCCCGACGGTAGCCCTCACCTCAACAGAGGTGGTGGTGGTGGTGGCCGGCCAGGGAGATGGCTGGGTGACCGGGAAATAATTTTAGAAAAGCTACAGGAAGTGTTTGTTTTTCTTGTGCTGTTCGGGTTCGGGTAAAGAAGAAGATGAACAGTATTATTTTATTATATTATATATTGTATAATTAGGAAGTAATTCTCTTTACTGTGCTCTAGGTTTAAATTGAAAATAATAGCCCGTACGTGCTGAAATATAAAACGTGGTCAACATAGAAAAGGTAGCCCTTGAAGTCTATTTTAATTCAAAATTGATTTCACTCGATTTGGAGTCCTGGTTAGGCCACAACACACTTTTTGGTGAGGTCTATCCATAGGGCTGTCCTGACATTAGAAAAATTCCCCACTCCAATCCAGTCATCAAAATGACTTGAAATTTGGGGTGTGGCCTAATCTTATCTATATCTAGATGTTATAAAAAAATTAGGATTTTTGGAGAATATTTTTCTATAGTTTTTAGAAAAGTTCAATAATCCTAGCATAATTTAATTAGATGGCTAAATGACTTCCAAACCCTCCCAAATTTTGGTGAGTGGTCCCTGGGTTTATCATAAAGTTCTGGTAAAAATTTAATCTCATTTGGAGATGTTTTGAATAGGTTTGTGTCCAACCCTAGGTTGATCCTTATAGGATAATTTAGGATCAAACACCCCCCTTGGTATTTTGTTGGTCATATCACCTCAAAAGAAGCTGATATTTTGTTCAAAGGCTTTTTAGGGCATGACACACCCTCCAAGGGAGTTTGGAGAGACTTGGTGTGGGGTAGCCCTATAACCCTAGGGAAAATCCCTTAATGGTGGTTTTTAGGGTTGTGAAGGTCATGGGGTCAAATTACCTTGGACTGACTTAAAATTTGGTGAAGAGAACCATAGGGCCATTATAGTTCTTTGGACAAAATTTTAGAGTATTTGGAGACAGTTAGACCACCTAAAATCCTAACCCTAGTTTAGGGCACCAATCTTAACTTGAATTATTAAGCTATCAAATGAACTTCAAATCAGGTAAAATTGGAGTAGGGTGATTTTCTAATCTAAATGGCCATGCTATAATTTTGTTGGGAATTTTGGGTTAATTTATATTGTACATCATTCACAACTCTTATTGTGCCCTAGATATTTAGTTTGATGATTTTGAAATTTATATTCACTGGAATGTTATGAAATCTTGATTTAGGGTATCTTATTGCATGTTATACTTTCTGTATTTTTCTTGGGAGTTTTATCTGATTATTTTGGGTACTTGCTTCTTTACATTACCATTTGAGATAAGTAGTCAAAAATACAAATAGTGCCCAATTATTAATTTAAAAATTATGAAATTTGGTCAGTGGGTGTTTAAAATTATATTAGGCAGCCTGTAATTTTTTCTGGAATTTTAGATGATTAAAAATAGTATCTCCTTCTCTAAGCTAAGAAAATCAGTATTTTACATTAAAATAGATTTAGAGCCCAAATATTAGATAAAAATTATGAGACTTGGTTTCTGATAGTTTTATGTCACGATAAAGCTTTTATAATTTTCTTGGGATTTTTGGATACATATTTACAGTACTTCCTTCATAATATAGTAGAAATGGCCTAAAACTGTAAATTAGGAAATATAGGCCCAAACACCTCTGGAATTTCTCAGAACTTGGAATTACTGTTTAAATGTCACATAAGTTTTTTACTGATTTTATGATGATTTATTGTTGGCTCATTAGTGCACTTCATGTTCATACTAGGACATTTGGAATCTTAGAATAAATAAATTAAATGCCCGATAAATAGGAAAATTTGGAAATCTTGGTCTTAGCAATATTATGTCACGATAGACCTCCAGTAAATATTACTGGAGATTCGGAAGACAATTTGGAGTACCTCCCCTTATACTCCTCACGTATCTTAGGATGGTCTGCATATAGTAAAACCACAGAAACTGAACTAGAGCGGATAATGAACTTTGGGAGAAGGAATTTTTGGTAGTTACTGGTTGGATAGGGCAAGCTAAGTTAAGTTCATTATTGGAGGTCAGGATAAGTAGAGTGTGAGACTGGTTAAGGTTAAGTGGCGTACGGGAACGACGAAAGAGCGTCCACCCCGAGTATTAGTGGAAGAGTCTTAAAACGCTAGGGTTAGATCTAAAGTAACTTAAAAATGGATTGGGTAATGGGTATCATCCAATAACAATAAGTGCCTTGCGAAAGGGAACGGTGGGCTTCAGCTACCATCATAGTTTCTAGTGCCCTTTGAGAGCCCTTCACGGGGAATACCGAGGGCAGACCTGGGCTAACGTAAACTGTAGAAATAATAATCTAAAGAGCAACTAGTATGATTAGGGTTACACACACATACACCCTATTTGCTAGGAAGGTAGAATAATTGGTTTGGTTGCCATTCAGACTTTAGCTCTGAAGGTAGATGCACGGACGGGACAGTCCGGGGAGCCGAGGGCTCGAGGGTTGGAGTACAGAATAAAGGTGGTGGGTCTTCGATATCTGATTATCATTCACACCGACATCGGTACGTTGACTCAGCGGTATGGGAAACTTAGCCAAGAAAGTCTGGTGGATATAGCCAGTAGCAGTACGCGGATACTCTAGGTTGTGTTATTCTAGGGGCGTACGGAAGGGCTAGGCCCGATAGTGTGGATACCCTCCTAGGAGTGGGGGGGCCGACCCATTGTCTCCATTTGCCACTATAGAGGTTCCTGGGAGTGAAGCTAGCTGCCCGAACAGGGGGAACTAAAGGTCTGTTCGCATAGAGTCGTGTGCGTGAGTTGCACTTGTATGAATCATGGCATAGCATATCACTACACTCATATTTGCATACAACCGACACCCCAACGTATAAATCGGTATGGGACTTTTTATACGATGGGAGCCTTGCAGAAGACCCCTTAACTTATAAGTTTGTATGGGCATTCATATAAGTTAAGGTTACCTACTTAATTACTTACTTGTTTACTTAATGTTCTCTAGCTGCCTTCTTATACAATTGCTACTTATTACTTCTCTTCTTTACCACTTACTACCATAGAATTGCTAGTTATACTTTGTTCTAGTTAGTTGTTAGAATAACTACCCTGTCATCTGCTTGATTATTCTCCACCTTTGTAGCTTCCCTTTCCTCCTCTCCGATCGGTGCTTAGGAGCCGTGGGGGGAGGGGTAGGGGATGATAGGGCTTAGTCTTTATGACTAATAGTTTTCGAACCACAACATTACAGGAGCTCCGGATGGGAGACAGGGACCAGCAGTCCAGGGACCGGCACCAGCGGAGTACGGTGCGCATAGAGGTGGGTCAGTCTAGCACCGGTGCACTTGCAACCAGCTCCGTGAGTGATTAGTACTTTTATAGTTATGCGATGAGTGGTTTGTAGTGAGGACTCTGATGTACCGGGCTCGAGCCCGTTTATCTATATTTCATCTAAACCGTATCTTGCAGTACTTCTATTATCTATTTCCTGTTATATCTACTGATGGACTGGATGCGATTTCACTTTTATTTACAAGTTTCTGTGGACTTGTTTACATTTATGTATAATTGCTTCTCTCTCTTGTGATCGAAAAGGGCCGGCAGAATTGGCGCTTTGTAGTGGCGGCCTTCCCGGTAGTCGGTGCCACCGCAAAGCGGCAGTTCTAGGCTAAGACCCCGGTGTCAAAAAAGAAAAAAAAAGGGGTCTTACACTCACCTTCCTCTATCGCTTTGGGCAAGGGCAGTGAACACCTCCAACTATGTGTTGAACAGAAGTTTGATACATAAACTAAAGGGCAAGACTCCCTATGAATTGCTCAAAGGGAAGAAACCTAAAGTAGAATATTTAAAGATTTTTGGTTGCATTTGTTATATTCACAATAATGACAAGAAATGCTTAGCAAAATTCCAAGCTAAAGCTTATGAAGGAGTGTTTCTGGGATACTCCATGATCAGTAAAGCTTATAGGGTTTATAATAAAACTTCTCTTAAAATTGAAGAATCTGTTCATGTATCTTTTGATGAGACTAACATGTTTTATAAGGAGAAGTCTACTTCTACCATAAAACCATTGCAGGTACACTCTCTTTCAGAAAGTATGGACAGATTGCATATTAAAGAAAAAGATACAGCTCCTCCACCTATCCAGCAAAAGGATGAGAGCAGTGATGATGAAGAGGAAGCTCATCATCTAGAAGAGCCAGTTGTTGTTCCACGAGAGGAAACAACAACACAGGTTGGTTAACAATCAACACCCCATGTTCATTTAGTAACATCAAGAGATCATCCAATCTCCCAAGTGATTGGAAACATCTCAGCTGGTGTGCAAACCAGAAATCATGTCAACCAGAACCTGATGCACACTTGCTTTCTATCTCAAGTTGAGCCTCAATCCATTCAAGATGAAGAATAAGATCCACACTGGATCATTTCTATGCAAGAGGAACTACATCAATGTGAGAGGAATAATGTTTGGGAACTAGTGCCAAGGCCTAAGGATCACTCCATTGTTGGAACAAAGTGGGTGTTCAGAAACAAGTTGGATGATCAAGGTATAATTATAAGGAACAAGGGAAGGCTAGTTGCTCAAGGATATTCTCAAGAAGAAGGAATAGACTATGACCAGACCTTTGCACCAGTTGCAAGGTTAGAGGCCATAAGAATATTCCTAGCTTATGATGCTCACAAAGGATTCAAGGTCTACCAAATGGATATGAAGAGTGCATTTCTCAATGAAGACATCAAAGAAGAAGTCTATGTTAGACAACCCCCAGGTTTTATCTCTTCAACTTATCCTGACCATGTTTTCAAATTGCATAAAGCATTATATGGTCTCAAGCAAGATCCTAGAGCATGGTATGAGACCTTAGCATGCTTTCTGTTGGAAAATGATTTTATAAGGGGTAGAGTAGACCAAACTCTTTTTATTAGAACCCATAAGTCCCATACCCTACTAGTACAAATATATATAGATGATATTATATTTGGATCTACTGATACAAATTTGTGCAAAAAGTTCTCTAAACTAATGCATTCAAAATTTGAAATGAGTAGCATGGGTGAGCTTTCCTTCTTTCTAGGATTGCAAGTCAAACAACATGCTGAAGGCATATTTATTTTTCAAACCAAGTATGCAAAAGAACTGGTTAAGAAATTTGGTATGTCTGAAGCATCTTGTATGAAAACACTTATGCTTACTAATGCTGTATTAGATGCTGATGAACATGGAAAACATGTTTATCAGACAACATATAGAGCAATGATTGACTCTCTATTGTACCTTACAGCTAGTATACCTGATATAATGTTTGCTACATGTATATGTGCTAGGTTCCAAGTAAGCCCTAGAGAGTCACACCTAACATTAGTTAAGAGGATTCTTAGGTATGTAAAAAGTTTTCCAAATCTAGGTCTCTGGTATCCAAAAGACTCAGGATTTGAATTAACTGGATTTTCAGATGCTGATTATGCTGGATGTAGAGTAGACAGGAAAAGCACCAGTGGAACTTGTCAGTTTCTTGGTGATAGACTTGTCTCCTGGTTCTGTAAGAAACAAACATCTGTGTCCACCTCAACTGCTGAAGCTGAATATATGGCAGCAGGTAGTTGTTGCTCACAGATTTTGTGGATTCAAAACTAGCTCCTAGATTATGGCTACAACTTAGAAAGGTCTAAAATTCTTTGTGATAACACCAGTGCTATTTCTATAGCACAAAATCCAGTCCTCCATAGTAGGACAAAATATATAGAGATTAGGCATCACTTTTTAAGGGATAATGTTGAAAAGAATAAAATTGAACTTCATTATATCCCAACTTATTTGCAAAGGGGAGACATTTTCACCAAACCATTGGATGAAAAGAAACATACCTTCTTCCTAAATCAGTTAGGAATGTTCGATGGAGGAAGTTTACAATAAAACCCAAAATTTTAAAACTCTAAAAAATAGACCAAGACTAGGTTAAAAACTTGATTTTTCTAGTGTCTGTAGGCTATTTTCAGATCTCTGAACTGCGCTCGACGATTTTCCCAAAGATCGTCGAACGGAGATCGATGATTTCTAAAATCGTCGATCGGAGTTCAGCGCCATAAGATAGCGCTAAGCTATCTTCTTTCTGGTCAGTGATCGTCGATCAGAGATCGACGCTCTCCAATATCATCGAACGGAGCTCGACGATGTTGATACTCTTCAGATTCCTTTAGTGGCCCAGATCGTCGAACGGAGTTCAACGATCTTTCCTTTCCGGCATCGAACCTTAATATAAAAATCATTTTTCGGCCGTCATTCTCCTTTTGCGCTTTCATACTCTCTGCAAACTTTTTCTTTCCCTCAAAACCTCTCTCAACTTTGTCATGTTTGTTCATTTTTGCAGGTATACAATGGCAGTGTCTGTTGCCGCCCTCGCCAAAATGAAATTCAACACAGGTTTTGATATAGACATGGATTCCTTTGACGGCAGCGATCAAATTTTCAAGGATATACTGGAACTTTTCAAGGAACAACAGTTGGCCCTGATTATGTCTACAAGAACAAAGCTGGCAGCCGATGAGATAAAAGAGTGGGTATATACTGCACAGAACATGGATTCAACCACAGTGGTCGGTAGAATAGCAGGAACACAGGTACCTCTAACACCTGCCCTGCTTACAGAGGTTTTTCAGTTAAGTTCAGGACAAGATTCTATTGATTTGTCTGGAGAGGAATTTGAGATGATATTAGATGGAATGGGGCATTCTACAGCAAACCCTAACAAGCTGCTGAAAAAGAATCTATCTGTTGAGTACAGATTCCTTGCAGATGTTGTGGGCAAGGTCCTGCTAGCCAAACATTTTGCCCATGATACCATTTCAAGGTATCAATTCTGCTTGATGGGTGCACTGGTTGATAAGAAGCACTTAAATTGGGGAGAAATTTTCTTTGAGCTGATTAAGAAGAAGGTAAACAATAACCTTATTAATTTTGGGAGGATCTTAGGGCTATTCCTGCACTCCAGGTTCCCTCAGCTGCTTGTGTCCAGTGGGATGCATATTAATGCCTCCAAGAGGCTTACCTGTGCCCTTTTTGGCAAATGGGACAGACAGATTGTTAAGCCAACCAGGACTACTGCTTCTTCAGGCACAAGGACTGTTGCAGTTTCTTCCCCTCAGGCAACTGCCCTCATGGAAGATTTGCCTGCCTCCTCCTCTTCTCCACCTTATCTAATTGTTCCTTAAACCATCTCCTCATCCACCATCACCATCTCTATCTCTTCCCCCATAACCATTTCATCTCCACTTCCAACCACAGAGGAACAATTCCATCCCCTACACTTCTATCCACCTCTTGACCTAGACAACACCATACCATCCTTCAATCTCATGGAAGATTCCTTTGTGGATGATTCCCCCTCCTCACCTACTAAGCTTCCATCATCCACCACATCCTATCAACAACTCCTTCATGATATTCTTTCACAACCATCTTTCATCCCATCCATCTCCACACGAATATCTTCTATCTCCACCATTCTAATATCTCAACCAACCATCCTACCATCCACAACCACACCTCCTGCAGCCCATCCATCACCATCTATCTCTATCTCTCCATCTTCTACCTCTACTCAAGTATCACTTGAGAAAGTGGATCTCTCTGCCCTGGCAGATAAGCTTTATGGGATGCTGGCTCCCAGGCTAGTAGCCCTGCTGGAGACCTCCATGGCTCCACTCTTGAAGTCTATACAGGACTATCTAACAGGCTATCCTCTATTTCCCATCCACAGGCAATCCCTTCTATGGGGTGCCTTGATTAAGTTCCAACTGAATCAAGGCAGGGGGAGATGCCATATGAATAAGAGACAGTGCATGCTGCTTCAGAAGAATTCTTGCAAGAGACAGCTCCAGTTCCAGCTCTAGTTCCAACTCTAACAGTTGACTTCAAGTCACTATTATCAGTTTTTGATACTCTTCACTTCAGCTGTCCACCAGCTCAGGAATTTGAAGATCTGACTAAGGCCATTGTGCCTGTTACTTGCTGTGATCCCAGCTTGATTGCTTCTTATATCAATTATCTTAATGCTGAAGAAATTATTGTTTCTGATTGTGCTACTGCTGCTGCTGAGATAATTGCTGATGAAATTGTTGAGTCTGCTAAAATAGATGTGTTGCCTGCTATTAGTGATGTTCCTGCTGCTGTAGATACAATTGCTGATATAGTTTCTGATGAGATAGTTTTTGATGCTCCTGCTGAGCCTGCTGCTGCTACTGTTAAAATTGAGAGTGATTCTTCCACCACTATTGCTGAACAAACCAAACAACAGGAGAAATATATTCAAAGGATTGATGAGCTTTATGATAATCCTCCAAGTTCAGAAAGTGACCAACTCCATACTGATTCTGATGACTCCTCTACAACTATTTCAAGGAAGAGGAAAGCAAGAAGCAAGGCACTGAAAAGAGTTCCTCCAGAAAAAGTAAAAGATAACAATGATATATCTTATTACATTCTTCATGACTGTCCAATTTCTGAGCCTTGGATGCAATATTCCAGAAATCAACTTAAGGCCATGAAGAAAAGGAGAAAACTTGATAAGTATGAAAAGGGATCCTCAAAATTCCATCATCCTCCTCCTCCTCCTCCAGATTAAGGATCTGGTGGAGGTTCAGCTTTTCAGTCTTCTTCTGCTACTAGTCCAAGCTTTTACCAGTCTCAAGATAGATATCAACCAAGTGGCCAACAGCAAAGAGGATATCAGTCAAGGAGAGGTCAGTCAAGAGGAAGATAGAGAAATTACAGGACTCACTCAAGAAATCAAGCTAGACAACACCCATATCTAAGGGAAGGACAAGGCCCTACTTATTCTACATCTTGTCCTTTCCCTTACAAGCTGAAAGATATAGTTGTCACTAGAGCTCCTCCTACTGACTCAGTGGAATTAAACAGATATGAACCTCCAGTTCAATTTGAAGACCCTGAGAACAATCCAGTATCATGGACAGCCAGAATGAAAGAACTTGCAGCATTAGATCAGATCAAGAAAGCAAAAGAGTAAGTCAGATATACCTCCAACATCACAACCCTATCAGAGCAGAGAAAAAAAGAATTAGAAAGATATGCTTCTAGAAAATTCTTTGATCTAGAGAGCTACATGAAGCTGCATCCTGAGGCTGTTGTTCCAAGGCAAAAATCTCAAACCTCCTTAGGTGCAGGTGATGATAGAAGATCCAAAAAGGAAGCCCTCAATCCCAACAGAGAAATTCTTTTCAAAAAGGGCAATGAGTAATTTGAGTAAGGTGATAGTTATATCTATTTCTGACTGAATCTGTGATTCTTGCTGTGATTCTTCAATGCTCAACATGTGTTATCTACATTGTTTTTTCTGTTTTATTTTTTTTTAATTCTGATGTATGCTTGTTATTTCATATTCTGTCATGTAAATAGTAATCCTAACCCAAATAGGGGGAGATTGTTGGAACACCCTATTACTAATTTGGGTAAGGATCACTATGTGCTTAGGAATTTATTTTGACCTTGTTGTATAGTCTGATAGGTCAATTAGAATGAGTCTTAGGGTTAGTACTTAGGTTTGAAAGCTGCCCTCAAGACCTTCTAAAGATCAGGATTCAGTGTTGAGGACCAAGACAATTTTCGTCGAGCTATGGTCGACGAATCGTCGAACTCCATTCGACGATCTCTGAGCTCAGTTCAACGAGTCGTCAAACTCCATTCGACGATCTTTGAGCTCAGGTAGACGTTCTGTCTCTAGTTGTTTTCCAAGTCTCTGAGCTCAGTTCGACGATCATAGAGCTCAATTCGATGATTTTTGTTTCCAATTTAAATTCAATCTCTGAGCCCAGTTCGACGATCGTTGAGCTTAGATCGACGATTCTTCTAAGAGATTGACGATTTCAGGATTCAAATTCAGGAGAGTTATGGAATTTATTCATACTTATTTTCAGTATTTATGGCAAAGGATTTTGTAGCCGTTTCAATCAATCTGGAGCAAGTTTCAAGGAAGAATAATTGGAATGTTTCTGAAGGACTTTCCTCCAGAGGTAGATATCAGTTAAGGTAGTCATTTATGACTGATTAACGGCTATCAAGAAGTCAGAATCTGATATACTCCCTAGAGAATCATTTTGAAAGGGAGACAGACAAGATTTGAAAATGAATACAGAAGAGAGAACAAGAAAATTATTCATCAAGAATTCATCTTCTGAGAATAGACTCTGTAGACAAAAGTTTACAGAATTACTGAGTCAGAATTCTTCAAGAACACAAGGAACATTACTGTGAAGTAGATCATCTGCTATTCTACTCCTTCAAGCATCAAGTGTTCAAAAGCTTCTTCATCAAGGACTCCAGACATCACACATTTCAGCATCTGCTGAAATCATCTATTGCTGGAGATCTGAAGCAACTGAAGGCCTATCACCCTAAGAAAAGCTCATCTTCCTAAACCCTTACAGATCTAAGGGGGAGCTTTGACAACATATTCCACTTGTCTTCTCTTAGATTATTGATAGAGAAGAACAACTCAACATTTTTTTTCTTTATTCCTTCTGTAAAAGGGTTTCCCAAAACTCCCTTCAAATGTTTTGTGGCTGGTTTCTGAGACCTTGTCAAAACTCAGTGGTGGCAAGACACCTTATCAAAAAATCTAGGTTTGGTTTTTGTGCACCTTATCAAAAGCTTATTGGTGCCCAGGACACCTGATCAACTATTCCTGCAGTGGGTTCCTACCTTGGGTGGTAGAAGAGTGGATGTACCCAGGTTGTTGGGGAACCACTATAGCTCCTTGTGTCATCTGGTTTGCTATGCTTTTTTGCTTTACTGTGTGCTGTGTGTTTTTGTTTTCTTACTGCTTTAGTGTTTACTTTTCTACTAGCACCTTACACATATACATAAATCAAGACTTCCACTGCTTTACAGTTTTAAATTGTAAATTATTTTAAAAATACTCTATTCACCCCCCTCTAGAGTAAAGATAGATCTTACACTCACTTTCAGCTACGATCGACGGGAGCGATGGAAGGTAGACTCGAAGTTTGCGGAAGTCGACGAACTACTGCTGGGGAGCGATAGGAGGCTCATTTCCTCAAGATCTGCTGAAGGGATTCGGCGAGGTTTCCGCAGGGTCGACGGGAAATGGCGAGGGTTCCGCTGCATTCTGCAGGAAGCTGAAGGGTCGACGGGAAGGTGATCGGTCGGGAGATTTCAGCTCTCTCCGTTTGATTAAACAAACTTCTTTCACGACGGGAAAATGGTAATGTTAAGCAATCACTTACCACGGTCGGGAGATTTCCTCTCTTTCTGTTCGATTAAAACGATCGATGGGAATTCCGTTACATTTAATCCTTTGAGGCGACGGGAATTCCTGCTAATTCGAAACTTTTCCCTTTTAAATAATGGGTAAAAATTATCAGGTCAGAATAGCTACGCCGAGTCGATGGAAGGATAACACTAGAAATAATCACTGGCTATTTCTTGGTGAGTCAAGATTTAAAAAATATTAGTTGCAACTACTGGTACAAGTCCCTTGAGATTCATCGGACCAATTGACACCCACTCTCACGCATTATCAAGATATAGAAAATTTATCAGATTCTAAAATAAGGATCATACAGTTATTGGCTTGCGTGTCCTTCCATTTCAGGTGTGTGTATATATATATCTTGAAAGAAAATCTACATATATGTCTATATATATATATATGTATATCTATGTAATGCGATTCAATTATCAAAACTTAATGCGCGTACCTGAGATTACTAGCTTGATCATTCGGATCCACTATTTGAAGTACGACGGGTATCATGTACAAGTAGGACACTGTAGTTAACATTATCTCTTATCCCATATACTTGTTCCATAGCAAGCCTGGAATATCTCTTGTCTAGGTCCCATCAGGTTCATGGGTACCTAGACTATCCTGCAAAAAAGAATTACCTTACCTTAGGAACCCAATAGGTATTGGGTCTTAGGTTCTTGTTAGCATAAAATACAGCATGCCTTCCTACAGGATTTCTGTCAGGAAGGCTGTCTCTTGCCAAAGGATGTGGACATACCCTTGCCCTTTGCACAGAAGGATTGTGCCAACAATCTATGGCAAAGTGACCCACTCTGCCACAGCACCAACACTCATGAATATTGTACCTCCTTTTCTGACCAGGTCTATTAACGGAGTTTATCATGACCCTAGGTCTGAAAGAGGCAAAGCTGGAACTGCTCTCAGATGTACCCTTTCCACCGAGACTCGAGGGGGGAGGTATGATGGTAGACATGTGGTGAGTATCATGAGGCCTGGGGGATGGTTCTTTCTTTTCAGCCAGCACACATCCGGGGGCCCCAGTGATGCTTGCTATATGTTTTCCAACTCCCTTTTCCTTTGTCCTAGGGTGGTAAGAAGTTCTGCAAGAGCTGGTTCCAGCAATGTCATGAAGTGAGGGGGCTGAGGACGCAAATACAAATGGTTCATGATGAGCCATGTGTATTTTCTCATGGGTAGCCATAACAGCACTTGCATTAAGGGTGTTTCCACATTAGGGTCGATCATTCCTGCAGTGACCATAGTTGTTCTTATGGTCATACTTGAAGGAATGACGAGTGCCCCTCCTACTCGGTGTGGGGGGGTCTGTAAATAGTTTCCCTATTTCTCCACTATTTTATAATTCGCGAGATCCACCCATTTTCTCCCTTTCTCTTAATAGCATCTATCTTGGAAAAATTAGATACTATCCTCTTCTCGGTCTCTAGATGAAACTCTAGATCCGAGATCTTTGAGTCCTTCACCTTGATGGATTCTATTTGGAGGTCCATCATGGTCCTCAGCTGAGCAATTTCCTTAGCTTGTTCCTCAACATGCAAGTTGCTTTTCTGAAGGGCTCTACGAAGGGAATCAAGAGTTTCAATCTTTTGATTGAAGCAGTCAATTTCCCTTGCATCAAAAGATGGACAAACCTCTGAACTTCTCCTATCTTCAGGAGATACAAGAGGAAGGGAGCAAGAAGAGGATGATACCTGATCCTGATTATGCTGAACAGGGTTAGAGTTATGGTCTGCAGAGACTGATGTTTCAGCTTCATCATAACTGCATTCCTCAATCTCTTCTTCAGTCTCAGATAGAGACACTGGAGCCCTGATATTGAGAAGTTGTTCTTGACTTTCATCTTTAGAGACGAGGACCCCCACATATGCTTCATCCTCTTGCTGGCATTCAATCTCGGCAGTCTTCATTCCCTCCATGAGGTCAGAGATAGTTTGCCACATGAACTTTGTAGTCTTACACTTATCCAATATCGTAAGAGATGATCCAGACCAAATATCAGAAATGATCTGTCGAACCAGCTTGTCCAAGTTGAATAGTGAGAGCTCAGTTTCAGGCATCTCTACGGGACTCTTGGGGATTTGGAGATCTTTTCCAGAACCAGAAGCCTTCATGGGAATGAAAGGACCCTCTTCCACAATGAATAAAGCAAGAGGGTTAATGGCTTCCAGATGAAATTGAACTCTCATTTTCCAGATGGGATAATATTCTTTGGTGCAGGCAGGTAGTCTCAGGGGAGAGACATCAGTGTATAGCTCCATGCTTGAGTCTTGTTTTCTTCTTGACACTAGATACAGGATCTTACTCAAGGTGTTAACCTTATTGATGAGTAACCTCTCTCTGATACCACTTAAAAGTCTCTAGTATCGACTAAATCCACTTATGGGGGGAGGGGGGGAATAGGTGTCGTGCGGTCTTTTGCGAAATTAAATTAACCTGCACAAACTAACAAATACAGCACAGAAAACACACAAAGAGTTATAGTGGTTCCCCGATTTGGGTACGTCCACTTTCCCCCTTCGACCTATCTCCCACCAAGGGACGACTCAGTCACTTCTCCAAATGGATTGAAATCCAATCCTCATATTACGGAAGGAACCCTTCCAATAAAGGAGTCACAACTCCACCACCATGGGTTGCACCCAACCCTTACAACTAGTAATAAAAATTCCTTTACAACAAGCCAAAATTGAATGTAAAAGAAAATACAAACAAAGCTTTTGGAGATTCTGATGTCCTTCTTCGTTCGTTGAAGATTTCTTGAGAGTTACGAAGAGTCCACAACCGAATTTATCTCTTGGAGAGGATCTTGTCAAGATCGGCGGCGGCAAGTAAATGCGAGGGCGATGCTTTGTAGATCCAAACTTTTTGACGAAGCAAGCTAGGTCTACAAATGATCTCAGTCGGATCAATCGTCTCAACCGATTCGGAATGGAGAACAAGTCTCGTTCTACAAATTAGAAGACAAGAGATCTCAAGAGAGATGCGTGAGATGCTCAGCTTGCCTCGATATTGTCGTCGGAAGATCAAAGAAGCACTGAGATCAACGGCAGCGACGAACTTGCGAGCGGCTACAGGCGATCGGCGGTTTCCGCGATCGGCTAGGTCACGCTCGGCCTCCTTTTTGATTTCCGAGAATGGATTACTGTAGAAGTTCAAAATACGCGAGTATAAATACTAGAGCCAACCCTAATGACCGTTGTGGGGCCCACAAGGAGAAACCCTAGCCCCGGCCTAAACAGCGCACGGCAAGGTGGTTCGGTCCAGCGAACGAGGAAAATTTCCTAAGGAAAAAATCGGCGGGAATCGTTGGTGATTCCCATCGATGTCGGCGGGAATCACTCATGATTCCCGTCGATTCTTCCTTGGCTTAATTCTTGTTGAAAAACTGTCAGCCAGAGGAAGTCGGCGGGAATGCAGACTGATTCTCGTCGAAGTCGGCGGGAATCACTGACGATTCCCGTCGATTCTGCCTTGGCAGAATTCCTGTTCGAAAACTGTCAGCCAGAAGAAGTCGGCGGGAATACAGACTGATTCTCATCGAATCGGCGAGAATCACTAACGATTCCCGTCGAAGTCGGCGAGAATCACTTAGTGATTCCCGTCGATTTTGACTTAAAAGAATTTTCTCTTCCTTCCTTTGATGACTTGGTCTTTGACCCATCTTTGCTCCTTCTTCTGCTCTTGGTCTGCCTTAACCCTGTACTTGAAAATAAGTACACTCCAATAGAGAGAGCACACGTGAGTCAACAGACTGATCTACTCAATGAGGGATTACGTTGCGCAGACCCATGTATATTGACCCACTGCACCCTAACATTGGTGTGTACTTAGCATGGAATAACTGCAAGCACAACTTGATAGAAGAATGTCAAATACATTGTGAATCCATCTTAGCTTGACTGGATTCTTCTTCAAATCAAGGTAATTGTGGATACAATACCCAACAGTATGGAGGGGAGGGTTGTAACACCCCAAAATCCAAAAGTCCAGAAATTGAGGGTGACACGGCCTGGGACACGGGCGTGTCCCAGGGCGTTTCCATCTCTGTTTTCTCGAGTGTTCTCGAGTGTGATTTTGGTCTCGAGTGGCGTTGAGTGAGGCGACACGGCCTGGGACACGGGCGTGTCCCAGGGCGTGTCCTTCTCTGTGTGTCATCTCAAGCACTCGATGCCATGCACTCAACGATCATTGAGAGGCGACACGGCCTGGGACACGGGCGTGTCCCAGGGCGTGTTCTGCTCAGGTTGATTGCCAGATTTTGTCCGAGAAGGACACAGCCTTGAGCCCAGGTGTGTTATGTAGGACACGGGCATGTCAAATGTGATACGGGCGTGTTTGATACCCGTGTGCCTCTTGGGTTTTTGTTTGATCCTGTGTCAACTGAGGGACACGCCCCTCGACACGGGCATGTACTGTAAGACCCCTCCCCTTACCAAGGAGACTCCCGGTCTTATGCCCAGAACCGCTGCCTTACGGTGATACTAACTCACGAGTTAGACAACACTGCAAGATGCCAATTCTGCCGGCTAGTACGATCATATAACCAATCGGCCAATTTGAGAAACAGAAGTGTAAAGCAGTGTAAAAAAAGCTAACTAGTCACATGTCACAGAGCATATATATATATATATATATATATATATATATATATATATATATATATATATATATATATATATATATATGAAAAGGAAATACATCAGTCCGCAATGAGTACAGAAATGAAAGTAATAAGTGCTTATGCCCGGTACATGAATATCACTAATCTCTCTCTCTCTCTCTCTCAAATCAAAAGCGGAAGCTAACCATCATCATCAACTCATCCCACCTGAGGATGCGTAGTAGTAGTAGTCGGTGGTAGCAGTATCTGCTCCTCATGTCCTTCCACCTCGTCGTGCTGCTACTCCATCTCCTCGAGCTCCTAAAATGATGTGGTCACCGACCATTAGTCAAAAAGACTAAGTCATTTCCTCCACACCTCGCCCCCGCAACTCCTAGGTACCGGGCGGGAGGACGAAGGGTGAGGATAACAAAGGGTGTCAAAGTGGAAGCAGGTGACGGTGGCACTATAGTACAAGTATCTAAAGAATCAACTACTTCTACTCTAGCAGTTCTATGTATATATTATAGGTAAAAGAAGTACTGAAAGTGTAAGTGCTGAAATATGTAAAGTACAGAGCAGAAAGGAAAACTAGCTACTGCTACACTAACATCACAAAAGTACCCTAACTTATATGAATGCCCATACAAACTTATAAGTTAGGATTTCCAAATTAACTTATCATATAAAAGAGCCCATACTAATTTATATGATAAGGATCCATGGTGCGTATGACCAACTATGAATGAAGGATATGCATGTGATTTATGATTCATACAAGTGCAACATACGCACACGACTCTGAGATCCCAGGCCTTTAGTTCCCATTTTTCGAGAGCTTGCATCACTCTTAGGTACCATCGTTGTGGCTACGGCAGCAGCGGAACGGGCTTTTCTGCTTTCTAGGCGGGTATGCACACTACCAAGCCTAGTCCTCTCCCATTCGCCTCTTTACACATCCTAGGTTCACTCTAGAGTCTCTGCGTACTAATTGCTGACTATCCGTCAGTCTTTTTTGGTCAGGGGTGTGTCTTCGGGAATTGTCCACAAACCGCAGTATAAACAACATACTGGCCCCTCCACCCGGACACCTCACCTGAGTCACCGTACTGCCATCGGTGTGACGATTGGCCCAGTACCGCATGACCTGCCACTATTTTGTTTATGCACATGCAAGTATTTCAACTCGAGTCTCCAGCTCGCAGGACCGACCCGTCCTGAATCCCTCCAACCCGTCACGGGTGAGAATATACACCAAGCCTTGTATTGAATCCCTCTAACCCTTCATGGGTGAGAATATTACGACTTCCCTTAGCCTATTAATCAACTCTTGTCTATCAGTTATTATACTTAGCAATTTAGGGTTAATCCTAGGACTGCCCAGGGTATGCCCAATGAAGGGGTCTCGGGGGCACTCGGAACCAAGATGGGATGACAAGCCCAAAGTTCCCTTTCGCACGGATATTTATTTATTTATTTTGGTGTCTACCCAGGATTCATATCCAGCTCTCGTTATTACTCTAGCACGATCCTAATGACTTAAGATGTTATTAGGAGGGCGGCGGTCTTCCGTCAGCCTCCGTTATAGTTACCATCGTGGGATTTGCACTCTACCACTCATGATCAAGTAGTGACCTATAGGATACCAACAAGGGCTTATTCCCCTAATGCAATTCACACCTCAATGGTTAATCATATCCCCATGTGGTCCTAGTAGTTTAGGTTAACTGTGATAGTCGCTACCCATGACCCCATACCACCCGTATAGTCGAACTTCCAATCCTTTGGTCACCATGACCCTAAATATTTATCATAGGATGGTATGATATGTGTTGTGGACCATACAAAGTTTTACTATTTTCCCACGTCATTAAGACCCTAAATTAAATTCTTTAATTAAGTGGCCTATATCACTTTATGCATGAGATACTATGACAAATGGTTCTCTTGATCTAATAATTTTTTTTGAGGATTATCTAGGTTAATTATGACTGGATATCAAGAATTGTGATTTTTCCATATATATTTCCATTTAATTTCCATTTATTATTAAATCCAACAATTGGCCACTTTCCAAATGAAGTACAAGAAATATATTACTGAAAAATCTATAAAAATTAATGCAGATGTAAATTACTGAAATAACACTAATTACCAAAATTCATAACTTTAAACAGTAATTTGATCCTCTATTACTTATATGAAAATATCACTAAAATGCCATTCCTTGGATTTTAAATTTAATGAAGTATCCAAAAATTCTATGATAATTACACCATGTCACTATCTCATAAATACATTACTATGAATTTTCTTAGAATATTTCTACTGTAATTTCTATCATAAATAAATAATTTCCCCAAAGGGCAAAATAGTCAAAACTACATAAAATCATTATAAAATCAACTAATCAGGGCCATAAATTTTTCCAGGGATTACATATGACTCCCTTGAGCTTGTGACAAAATCTAAGGGTTTAAAATCATCAATATACCTTTTTTTACATTTTTGAATTTAAATGGCCTAACTTTCAAAAATTCCAAATAATGGGATTTTTGCCTCCAAAAATCCCAATATTTCTATAAGGGGTAAGATCCATCCCTATGAACCCATGTCCAAAGTTTTGTAGACAATAAATGTGTAATAAGGGGTAAATTCACATTTTGGTAAATATGGCTATATGCACCCCAAGCCTATGTATATCCAACACATGCAAGTGGGATTACCCAACATGCAGTGGTCCAATGAGGCTGAAAATTTAACCATGGGTATATACTGACCCCAAGGCCATTCCACCATAATTTGGGCCATTTGGAATTATATTTCTCCAAATATTTCATTAATTTACTTTTGTGTATTATGATAAAAACTATAGGAAAATATCCCCCAAAAATTCTCATTTTTGGGCAGTTGCTAGATATACCCTAATTAAGCACATACCATAAATCTTGGGTCATGTGGACACCTGGTTTTGCATGGGCATTAATTTTAGTTTATGCCCTAACCCAAGACCAGTCTTGGTAGAATGGCTTTTGTTAGAAACGAACCAAAAACAAGCCGGAACGGGTATAACTGAAATTTTATTATCAGAAAAAGGTATCTATTACAAAGGTATGCCCTCCCTTATATAGAATGGAGGAGAGAAGAGAGAATACAAATAAGAGATGTGGGACTAAAAATTTACAGGACTAAGCGGACTATACAGATCAAACCGCACAGGCCGCTCGGTTAGACAGAAGGGCTAACCGCACGGCTACCACCAGAGAGAGAGAGAGAGACCGCCAGGGGAGACCGCCAGACCGTTCGGCAACCAGACAGCAACAACACATCAACCAAACCGCTGAGGGAGACCGCCAGACCGCGCGGTCTCCAACTCGCCAAGACAGACCGCCCGGTCACACTTCAACACTCCCCCTCAAGCTGGAGCATATATATCGATCATGCCCAGCTTGTCACAAATATGCAGGAACGAGGCGGATACTGGCTTGGTGAAGATGTCAGCCAGCTCTTTCTCAGAAGTAACAAATGGAGTGCAAATTTGTTCCTTTAAAATCTCTTCACGAATGAAATGACAATCGACCTCAATGTGCTTGGTTCTTTCATGAAAGACTGGATTTTTGGAGATGTATATAACAGCCTTATTGTCACAGAACATAGGTAGAGGATGGTTGTAGACCTCTCCTAAATCCAGCATGAGAGCCCGAAGCCACTTTAACTCACAAGTGGTTGATGCCATACTCCGATACTCTGCTTCAGCACTGGACCTGGAGACAACAGACTGCTTCTTGCTCTTCCAGCTTACCAGATTTCCCCCAACAAAAGTGCAGAAACCGGAGGTGGACTTGCGATCCCCTTTGTCATCAGCGTAACTCGCATCTGAGTATGCTTCAACCCTCAGATGACCATTCTTCTGAAAGAGCAATCCTTTCCCAGGGGCTGCTTTGACGTACTCCAAGATCCGCAAGGCGGACTGTAGATGGCACTCCCTGGGTGCTTGCATGAATTGACTCACCTTGCCCACAGCATAGGAAATATCGGGCCTGGTCACTGTGAGGTATATGAGCTTACCAACAAGTCGCCTGTACCGCGTAGTATCTGAAAGAAGAGGCGAATCATCTGTCCAGGTTTTGTCTTCTCCAACAGCCATGGGACACCGGGCAGGTTTAGCCCCAGTCAATCCTGCTTCTTTTAAAATATCAAGGGCATACTTACGCTGAGAGAGGACTAAGGAGTTGGGCTTCCGAGAGATTTCAATCCCCAAAAAGTACTTCGGAGAGCCCATGTCTTTTGTGACTAGATGTTGACGAAGGTGCCGCTTTGTCAAGGCTACCCCTTCCTGATCATCGCCAGTGAGAAGAATGTCATCAACATAAACTGCAAGAACCACCAGTCCCGAGGAGGTTTTGCGAACAAATAGAGAGTGATCAGCAGAGCTGCGCACAAAACCAACGGCCGCCACGATGCCGCTGAACTTGTCAAACCAAGCCCGAGGGCTCTGCTTTAGGCCATAAATTGCCTTCTGCAGCCGGCATACTCGTGTCTCCCCCTGAGCAACATACCCAGGAGGTTGCTCCATGTAGACGGCCTCCTGAAGATCACCGTAAAGAAAGGCATTCTTTACATCCAGCTGGGAAATGGGCCAGTCTTTATTGACCGCCACAGAGAGAAGAACCCGTATAGTGCTGAGACGAGCCACGGGAGAGAAGGTGTCAAAGTAATCAACTCCATAGGTCTGAGTAAAGCCCTTAGCCACAAGGCGAGCTTTATAACGTTCCACAGTGCCATCCGGGGCAAATTTCACCACAAAGACCCAGCGACAGCCAACGACATCAGTACCGAAGGGAGGAGGAACAAGAGTCCAGGTACCCCGCTCCGTTAGGGTGGCCATTTCCTCATCCATGGCCATCTTCCAGTGAGGAATAGCAAGGGCCTCCTGGTAAGAGCGGGGCGTGGCAGTGGCAGAGATAGCTAGAGCAAAGGCCCTGCGAGAAGGGGTAAGACGATCATATGAAACAACAGCAGTAAGGGGGTGTAGGGTACACGTCCGCACCCCTTTGCGAAGAGCTACAGGAAGATCCAGGTCAGCAAGTTCCTCGGCATCCGGAGCATCCGTGGCAGAGAGAGCTGGCCCGGGAGTAGAGAGCGACGGCGGCGGAGATGCGGGAGACGGCGGTGGAGTGGGAGGAGTGGACGGGGATGGAGTAGGGGTGAATATCGTAGTAGGAGACGAGGGAACAAAGGGAACAACAGGAGAATCAGAAGATGGGAGAGGAGGAGAGGAGTCATCCGAGAAGTAGGAGGTATTCTCGAAGAAGGTGACGTCAGCAGAAACGAACTGCTTACGAAGGATGGGATCAAAGCAACAATACCCTTTCTGAGTGGTGGAGTATCCCAAAAAGATACATTTGGTGGAGCGAGGGGATAGCTTATCACGGGTGGCAGAGGGGGTATGCACAAAAGCAGTGCATCCAAATATTTGGAGAGGGAGGGAAAACGGCTCCTTGCCCGGATACAAAATGGAGAATGGGGTTTTTCCGTGAAGAACGGTGGAGGGAATGCGATTGATGAGGTAACAGGCAAGGAGAACAACATAGCCCCAATAGGAGCGAGGAACATGCATCTGGGTCATCAATGAACGAGCGACATCAAGAAGATGACGGTTTTTGCGTTCTGCCACACCATTTTGTTGTGAAGTATAGACACAACTAGTTTGATGAATAAGCCCATATTGGATGCAGAAGACAGAAAAATCATGACTGAGATATTCTTTGGCATTATCAGATCGAAGAACTTTAATAGAAACATCAAACTGAGTCTTGATCATGAGATAGAAGGATGTCCATACAGAGAATAATTCGGAGCGATCTTTTAACAGATACACCCACGTACAGCGAGAGAAATCATCAATGAATGTGACAAAATATGAACTACCCCGACCAACGGTAGGAGTAGGAGAAGGACCCCAAATATCGGAGTGGATGAGATCAAACGGACGGGTGGATCCACGAACGTGCTTTGGAGGGAAGGAGGAGCGGTGATGCTTGCCAAGCTGACAGGCTTCACAGTTGAGCGGAGGACTTTGGGGAGGAAGGTGGGGCAGAAGTTGACGAAGAAGATGAGGAGGAGCATGACCAAGGCGGAGATGCCATTGGAGAAGATCTGTGGAGGTGGAGGAGAAGGTGGAGAAAGCAGAAATGTTGTCCAGGAAGTATAGGCCGCCACTCTCAGTCCCAGTAGCAATCGTCCGTTGGGAGGCCGGATGCTGAAAAGAGCAATTAGTAGAAGTAAAAGTAACAGAACATTGTAATTGCTTGCAGAGAGAGGTAACAGATAATAGGTTGCATGGGAACTTGGGCACGTAGAGAGTATCCTCCAAACGAAGAGACGGAGAGACACGGACTATCCCCGTCCCATGAACCGATGAAGAAGAGCCGTCAGCGAGAGTAACCGGGGGCAACCGACCATGTGTTTCTAGGAGAGAAAAACACTGGGGATTGCCGGTCATATGATTAGTAGCACCGGTGTCGATCAGCCATTTTCCTTGAGTAACAACGTGGGCACTACCAGAAGACGTGACCACCGAGGCGAGCGGCTCTGAGGAGTATATGGAAGCCATGACAGGAGGAACAAAAGAACTGCAGCGGTCACGGTGACAGCACACCAGCGGCAAGAAGGGCCACGACCAAGATGCAGAGCAAGGCAAAAGGGAAGCACAAGCCGCGCGACACAATAGGAGGTCGCGGCGACTAACAAGCAGGACCGGCTAAAGGAGGAGCCGCACAGAGGAAAAACAAGTCGCTGCGACTAAGAGACAGGTCGCGGGGACAAGAGAGGGCAGAGAAGGAAGAAGGGCAGAGAGGCCGCCTAAACAAGGAAGAACGTACGCGAACAGAGAGAAATCGCGCGGATATGAAGAAAAGATCTGCAGCGGTCACGATGGCAGACACCAGCGGCCAGAAAAGCCATGACCAAGCCGCAGAACCAAACAGAAGGAGAGAAGTCGGGCGGCTAGCAGACAGACTGCGCGAACAGAAGAGGAGGATATCAGGAGGCAAAAGGCAAACAAGGCAAAAGAGGCCGCGGAGATAGGTCGCGGCGACTAGAGAAGAGAAGGAGGGAGCGGCGACTAGAATAGGTCGCAAGAAAGAAGCAAGCAACAGATACAGGCCGCGAAAACAGGGCGCAAGCAAACAGGCGGAAGAAACAAGCCGAGGAAAACAGGCCGCGAGAAGAAGAGGCAGGTCGCGCGGACAGAAGCAAAGGAGCAACAAGGCAACAGGTCGCGCACACAGAGGGCAACGACAAAAAAGGCAAGAAGCCGCGCGAACAAGGCGCAAGCAGGCGAAGGAAACAGGTCGCGAGAAACAGGTCGCGAGAAAACAAGCGGAAGAAAGCCGCGCGAACAGGGCGGACAGAATCAGGAGCCAATGATCGCTTGCTCTGATACCATGTTAGAAACGAACCAAAAACAAGCCGGAACGGGTATAACTGAAATTTTATTATCAGAAAAAGGTATCTATTACAAAGGTATGCCCTCCCTTATATAGAATGGAGGAGAGAAGAGAGAATACAAATAAGAGATGTGGGACTAAAAATTTATAGGACTAAGCGGACTATACAAATCAAACCGCACAGGCCGCGCGGTTAGACAGAAGGGCTAACCGCACGGCTACCACCAGAGAGAGAGAGAGAGACTGCCAGGGGAGACCGCCAGACCGTTCGGCAACCAGACAGCAACAACACATCAACCAAACCGCTGAGGGAGACCGCCAGACCGCGCGGTCTCCAACTCGCCAAGACAGACCGCCCGGTCACACTTCAACAGCTTTATAGGGAGCTGTACTGCTTTAAATGACAACTTTAGGGTGTCAAATTAAAGGTAAGACCTATATCTACATTTCTTAAGTTGGTGAGTATTTCTTTAAATTCTTCTAAGAGTCCTAGATTTAGCATGCAAGTGGCAGTAAAAACAGGGACAGAAAATACACATTATTAAAGCACGAATCTTAAAGCACAAATGGAGGGCTTCTGTTCATCTTCTCCATGGAGCCAAGGACCGAGATTTGTCGAACCAGGAGCTCCTTCCAAGGCCATTTCCCGGCCACCCAGCCACCTCCCTGGTCGGCCACCACCACCACCTCCGTTGAGGTGGTGGCCATCGATTGTCGGCCACTTGGCAGCCGTAGGCGGCGGTTTCCGGCGAACTTAAACTTCATTAAAAATCCGAAAATCCATGAAATTCTCACATTAGATCAGGCAGCCCGATGCCTCTCCTATTTGATCTAGAAAGCTAGCACGGGGTAAGGTGAGGTGAAACGGACCTTGATCGGAGTCCGACGGCGGCAGCGGTTGGCCATGGAATTTCCCCTCTCCGGCGAGCTTGCTCCCGAACCCGATTCTCCACCAAAAGCTTCGATCTAGGTATCAAATTCCACTCCTCTCAATGCTCTGAAGCTAATGGTGAAGTCAAATGGGGGTGAAGAGGGCTGGTTGTGGTGTTTTGATCATGTGTAAATTCGGCCTAGCATAGGATGCTTCACCATGACTTTCATGTGTCATGGAGCTTTCTGAAAATGGCTGGAAAATGTTGTGTAAGCTCAGAGGAGGGCTTGGGAAGAGAGGAGGAGGGTCACATGGCCTTCATCCCTTCTTTCCCTCTCTTCCCTCTCCTCTTTTTCTCCAAAATTCCTAAACTACCCCCATGCATGTACCCTCTTTCCTATTTTTGGGGGTTAGGGGCTGTCATTGACCTCTTGGGCTGGTCATGGGCCTTGAGTCATGGGCCTAGTCCATTAGGAATGGGCTTGGCTCCTTCTTTCCTTCTTTTAGGCCTTTTGTTGACTTGTTGACTTTTAGGTTGACTTGGTCAAAATGGTGAGTGGGCTGACCCCACTTGATGGTCATGGACCCTATGGTACCACCTAACTTGGTTTGGGACAAGGTGGTGCCCTACTTGGGCTAATTGGGCCTTTAGGTATGAGTTTGACCAATTTAGGCTTAGGGTTGACTTGTGTCAACTTGGGTCAATGGGTGGCCCAATGATGAGTCTCTTAGTCCACTTAGATTGTTTTTAGGGCTAGGTGCATAGTGGTGGGGCCAATGTGTAGCTAGGATTCCAATTTGGGCTAGTTTGACTTGAGTTAAATTGGGTCCTATAGTGGGCCCAAAGTGACTACACCCAAACTCCATGGGTCAAACCTAGCCTATGCCCATATCCCCACCACATGTCCTAACCTAATCTAAGTCATGAGGTCTAGTAGGAAATGGGATGTTACATGTACCATGTGACACGGGCGTGTCAGGTGATTGACACGGGCGTGTCTAAGCCCGTGTTCTAGACCGAGTAAGTCAATTCGTGTACCGCTTGGAGTACACGTCCTATGACACGGGTGTGTCACAGGCCGTGTCAGCCCAAATATTGGGCTTTGAGACCGATCTGTAGCCGTTCGTTTTCTTCATCCTGGATCCATGGGCTTAGATGATTTCCTGCTGGGTTAAATCAAGAGATTGGAATGAAGAAGTCATTCTTAACTTGGCCAATCTCAAAGAGAAGAGAGAAGGGAGAGGAGGAAGAAGAAGGAGGAGAAGATCAAGCCACCGATTGAGCTCCCTAGTTCCGATTCGAGATCTGAGTCAAGTTTTGTGGAGGCAAAGCTGCTGCGGTGCTTTCCCACCGGCTAGAAATTCGATGGCTCCCAAGAGATCGTCAAGGGTAACGATCTTCCTTCTTGGACATGTGAAGTCCTACTTTATGCATGAGCATGGGATCCTCCACCAAAAGGTGGAAAAGTAAGTGATCCCCGTGGGTTGATAGTTGTTATCCCAAAGTGAGTCTGCATTTAGACCCGAAAAATGTGTAGTACGTGATATGCATGCTGTGTGAAGCCCATCTGGACAGGTTGGTCGGGATTGGTGATGTTACATATTGTGCACCGGAGAAGACTCCACGTATAAACGTGTGGTTTGTGGAGTCGAAGGGTTGTGCCTGTGAAGGGGAGTAGCAGGAAGTACTATAATGAGGAGTTCCAGGAAATACCCTTGTATTGCTTTTGCTGCGCCCAGTCCTTTGTGGGCAGTGTGGCCATTGTGAGTCCAGTCCTTGACAGACAGCATGGCCATTGTGAAGCCAGTCCTTGGTGGACTTTATGGATATTGTGAGCTGAATGCTCTTAATAAGGCTTCGTGCCAAACAGGAAAGGTGAAACCGACCCACGCCTTTGATTATAGTCGCGAATACGCCGTACTCGGTGATGGCAAGGTGACTTGAGCAATGGGGGTGGCTGATCCGTACCTACGTTATGTTGACTGTACAAGAGAGCGCCAAGGCATTGAGCTTTTGTCAGTGGCATAATGAGAGTCTTAGGTCTGTGCGCTAGTAAGACTAAATGCTCAATACCGTGTAAATGGTGGTTTTGACTGTCACAACCCGCATTTTTTCCCAGCAATTTAATTATATAAGAGCAAGGGGAAAATACGCGTCGTGATGTCACGCCGTGCAGGGGATAACTGCAGACGTTCAGGCAAGACTCCAAACTCTATAATTTTAAAAGGTTTACATAAATTTTTATAAATGAAATCAAGTTTAAGTTATGATGGTAGCGGTATCTCTCGGCTTAGTGGATCATCCAGTCCACGATTTAAAATATAAATTATACGCTTGCGGAAGATACTTGTTTAATTTGACTCTAATATCTCACATGAGTATAAATGTCCCCGAGGAACAACTCATGCTAAACAGACTATAGATTTATAATAAGTATAGGAAAAATCTTTACGCTAAACAGGAAAATAGTGACTTAGTTTGAAAAGAGATTGCATGGATGCCTTACTAATAATAGGTTTTATTTATAAGCTTGAAAATATCTAACATGCAGTCCTAACAATAAATCATCCCAGAGAGCAAGTAATATAAAACAAACATAAAACAATCACATCAGCAAGCAAGTGTTAAAATCAACAATCCTGTGGGCATCAACAACCTAACACGATCCCACAGTACAAAGTATGTCTGAAACTAGGCAAAGAAAACTAAAACAACAAACTACCTCGCTATGGCAAGGGGAAAAGCCACAACTAACACTGCTGCTTCAAGAACTCCAAACCCAGCACCACTACCTGCTAACGCTCCGAACCTGAGGCATTCCAAAGACAGAACACCTCAGCAAGAAGTTACAAAAGGTGGCAGCAAAAGTAAGCAAAAGAATACAAAGGTCAAACGGGGTACCAACCCATGACTAAGAGTACTGAAGTAAGGTACATAAATAAAACTCAAGAAATAAATCAGAAGAAAATAACTTACGTTAATCGTCACGTACAACAAAAACATGCCGGATACCCAAAGCAAGGGGAGAGCATGATTAAATCATAAGAAAAATACTCCAAAACTTTATTAGCCACCTGTAGTCAATTCTACCCATAAATACCGGTAGGGTGGTCACTTCTCTAGATACACCCCTCACAGATGTTAAAATCCGTCTAACCGCGAGGGAGACTTGCACACTCCACCAATCACCACAGATGCCCAAAACCCAGTAGGATTTCACGAGGTACTAATAAAGGAAACAAACCTTGCGCTCGGTGGATTTGCCCACTAACACGCAACGAAGAAACACCATGAAATAAACCTTAGGACTTGGCGCGTCGGATTCTACATGACATTTCTAGATTAAAGACACGGTTGATCAACCTTTTGAAATGATTTACAATCCTATATAGACACTGACACGTCCAACAATGATAGACGAAAAAATTTAATTCACCGATAAAACATTCTAAGGACGGTTATACACGCCTAATAAAGATCGAAATTACCATAACCAGATTTTATAATTTTCAGTGATCTTCAAGAAAGATTAAACATAACCATAGTTTGGAGAGACAACGCAAAAAGCAAGAAAATTAAAGAACAAAGGCATAATGGTTACCATCAAACCGGACAAGGAACAACGAAGGAAAACCACCACTTGCCTTGGTTGTACCAGAAAAGTCCTCTGAATCACTCCACCTTGTAGATCCGGGCAAAAGAACACAGGAGGAGTTGAAATCTAAACAAAAATGGCCGAAAAGGGGGTTAGGTCCGAAAAACCCTAATGATAAAACTCAAAGAATGGGAAAAAATTTACCACGATAGCGTAGCTCTCGGTGGGAGCTTTCCAGATCTATATTCGGATGAAGATTTCGAGCACCGGAGCACCGTCGGTGGCCACCGGAAGGTTCACGAAACAAAACTTCTCTCTCGCTCACGCCACTGGTTCAGGAGAAAATTAATATCGGAGAAGAAGAAGTCCTCTTCTAAAACCTAAGTCTAAGAATATGTATATATATATATATATATAAAAGTACTTATAATTTTTTTTGTAGAAATATTGATTTATTACGAGCAGTATAGGGAAAATCAAAATTAGAGGTCTAGGATGGCTCTAAATCGAAAGGTGCCCAACATAAAAGTTTTAGATCCCGTCGAGACGAACAAATTTTATGTTGACCATTTTTTCGTATGACACCGTTTTGACCCTCAAAACAGTGCCCGAACTCTGACTGCACAGGACTACTCGAGAGGAAAGGGTCTACTCGAGAAATAGAGAATTAGTTCTCGAGAAGAACATATAGTTGTCGAGAAATGGGCTATGATTCTCGAGATGAACATTTGTTCTCGAGATGGAGAGGCTAAAGTTCTCGAGAGAAACTTTAGTTCTCGAGAATAAGGCTATAGTTCTCGAGAGAAACAATCAAACGGGCTACCTATGAGCAGTTTTGGGAAAATCAAAAATAGGGGTCCAAGATGGCTCAAAATCGAAAAGAGGTCAACATAAAAGTTGTAGATCTCGTCGAGACAAACAAATTTCATGTTTAACAATTTTCCATACGATGCCATTTTGACCCATAAAAATGCGTCCGAACGTAGGCTGAAACAAAATTCTGGAGGGCAGCGTAGGGCTTCTCGAGAGTGAAAATGATTACTCGAGAACAAGAACTCGAGAACTAAGCAACCACTCGAGAAGTCAGACAATTCCTTTGCATGAACAGTAACTTTTTTACAAATATACCCAAAAATTTATACTATAGACATGCATAGTGAATTACATTTTTGAATAGTGTTATATTATTAAAATATTCATATTTCAATTTTTTGAACAATGGAAGACGGGTTCAAAACTGAGGCCCAAACGCACACCGAATTACACGAAACTCACATCGTAGGCAAACACTGACGCTACGAACACAACGGCGAAGTCAAAACAAAAATCCGGCGAGCCATTCCCGAGATATTAATCTTCAAAGTATTACGGTTAACATAAACAATTCAAAACTTCAATCGCGCGCCGAGACTCCAAAAATGCTCGGATTGCGACGAAATTCGACGAGCAAGTCCAAAATTACTTAACTTAAATTCCAAAAGCAAAATTTCCCATAACAACTAGAATTAGGCCGACTCGACCGCACGGACGCGAAAATTCTTTAACGGCATTGCGCCGTCAACTCGACGTTAAAAGTAATGCCACAACGTCACAAATATGACGTTGCTTATTTAAATAAAATCTTCGAAAAATTTGGGCCGTTACAGTCACTCCCCCTAAAAAGAAGTTTTGTCCCGAAACTTAACACAACTCCAAAACCAAATCAAAACGATAAGATCAAACATAACTGAAAACATAACGACATACCCGAACTAAGAGATGAGGTGTGGATGAGATTCTCTCATTGCTAATTCCAATTCCCACGTTGCGCTCTCGACGTCTTGATGTCTCCAAAGAATCTTGACCATGGGGATGGTCTTTCTTCGCAAAACATGCTCTTGAGAATCTAGAATACGAACAGGTTCCTCCACATACGTAAGGTTGGGCTGAATCTTGGGCATCGAGTCGAGGACTTAACGATAATTACGAACACACTTCTGCAACTGGCTCACATGGAACACATCATGGACACTAGGGAAGGTCGCAGGCAAAATCCAGCCTATAAGCTGACACTCCGATGCATTCAAGAATCTGGAAAGGTCCCACATACCGGGGGTCTAACTTATGGTTCCTTCCAAAGCTTTTAACACCAGACATCAGAGAAAACTTCAGAAAAAACCAAGTCTCAAACGGTAAACTCCAGATCAACCCTTCGTTGATTGGCATACTTCTCATAGCGCTCTTGAGCCACACAGAGCTTTTCTTGAATATGAGTCACGGCACAATTCATCTCCTCAAGGGTTTCTAGACCGAGCAATGGTCTCTCACCAACTTCAACCCAAAACAACGGAGTTCCACAATGCCTCCCATATAAGGCCTCAAACGGGGCCATCTACAGACTCTCTTGATAACTATTATTGTAAGCAAACTCCATTAGCCTCAGACGCTCATCCCATGCTCCACCGCGGTCCAAAATATAACATCTAATCATGTCCTCCACGATCTGATTTACTCTTTCTGTTTGCCCATTCGTCTGCAGATGGTAGGCGGTGGAATACCTCAAGTCGGTACCCAACCCCTCTTGCAAGTTCTTCCAAAAGTGAGACATAAATCTGGAGTCCTGATCTAATACAATGCTAATAGGCACTACATGTAACCTGATGACCTCTTCAAGATATAGCTCAGCTATCTTCTTCATCGAATACCCAATCTTAAACGGAACAAAGTGAGCACACTTTGTCAATCTATCGACTATCACCCAAACAGAGTCATGCCCACGAGGAGATTTTGGTAGACCGGTGATAAAATCCATTGAAATACACTCCCATTTCCAACTTGGAATATCAAGCGGTGTCAATTTACCACCAGACCTTCTATGATCAGCCTTAACACGCTGACACGTATAACATTCCGATACAAACTTTGCGATATCGCTCTTCATCCCTGACTACCAAACAATTTGTTTTAGATCCTTATACATCTTAGTGGAACTAGGGTGATAGGCTACACTGGAACCATGAGCTTCAACACAGATCTTAGCTCAAACATCGCCAAAGGCGGGGATGCAAAATCTATCTCGATACCTCAAGGTATCCAACTCATCAAAAGAGAAATCTGGTAGCTCTCCTTTCACAGTTCTATTTCGGAGGTGCAACAAATCAGGATCATCCATCTAGTGAGCTCGAGTAAGGGAAATCCAAGAAGGTTCTTCCACTTCCAAATTAACAGGCACAGTATGACTCCCAACCTCAATATCCGTCAGCAAGAATTCTTCTACTAAGGACTGTACCGGTAGATTAAAAATTTTAGCGGTCTTTCTACTCAAAGAATCAGCTACTACATTAGCCTTTCCTGGATGATAAAGAATTTCCACTTCATAATCCGCCACATATTCTAACCACCGACGCTGGCGCAGATTTAGTTCCTTCTGAGTGAAGACGTACTTCGAACTCTTATGGTTCGTATAGATCTTACACAGCGCGCCATACAATAAGTATCGCCACAGCTTCAGCTCATAAATTACGACAGCAAACTCCAAATCGTGCGTAGGATCATTTCTCTCGTGAGTCTTTAGTTGCCTTGATCCTCACGCGATCACCTTACCATCTTGAATTAAAACACAACCAAGTCCAATGTGTGATGCGTCCACATAAACACCATAGTCTATACCTTCCTCAGGCAAAGTCAACACTGGAGCAGTGCACAACACTTCTTTAATTCCTGAAAATCTTCCTCGCACTCAACGCCCCAAACAAAAACTGCGTTCATCTGCGTTAGTTTAGTTAGTGGCGCAGACAAAATAGAGGAACCCTCCACAAACCTCATATAAAAGCCAGCCAACCCTAGGAAGCTATCAATCCCCTTGGGTGTGGAAAGCCTAGCCCAATCCATAACAGCAGCTATCTTCTCAGGTCAATCTAAAATTCTGGCTTTATTAACCACATGACCCATGAAAGAAACCCAAGGCAACCAACACTCACACCTGCTCAACCTAGAAAATAACTTGAGGTCCCTCAAGCAGGCAACACTAAAGACAATGATGGGCATGCTCCACAGCATTACAAGAATACACAAAAATGTCGTCTATAAATACAATCACAAAATGGTTCCGATCTAGGACGAACTCTACGCCCTCACCGGGTGAATACCAGGATAATTAGTTAGGAAAACATCCGAACACTCACGCACCAGAAGGAACTCGACACAAAACACGTCACCAACCCGAATAAGGGTCAAACCATGAAGCTCTACAAAAGCCCTAGCCACGAATGGGTGGGTAGCGACAGAATCAAAAAGAACACGCGCTTAATGGTTCTTTACCTTAATCTACTAATAAAATTACATACCTAACTTATTCGAACAACAACAAAACCAGGATTGAACCAAAAACTAGTTAGAACCTAACCTGAGATCACTTGGGTTGAAGACTGAGTTTCTTCTTCGGTCGTCGCGATCAGTTTACCTTTTCCTTTGTCCTGATTTGGCGGCGACGGTAGAGCCTGAGGGGGGGCAGGCTGCAGTGGGGACTGAGCCTGGGGACACGAAGACTTCTTGTTTCCCTTCTGCCCGCACTTGAAACAAGTCCTTTCTTTCATCCAGCAACGACTCACATCATGTCCCTTCTTTGAACAGAACGTGCACACCAGATCTCCTTTAGTTGCTCCTTAGATGGCGAGCGCCCGCTTCCTCTTCTGAGTGGCACTTCTCTTGAAACACCTTTCGTAAGGATTGCCAGATCGACCATAGAAGCTACAAATTACACCATCTTTCTTTTTCAAAGAAGGGCCGGATGCCCTAAAGCTTCCATCCTCAACATCTTTCCACTTCTCTTTCTTCAGTATCATACCACGACCCTTAGCATATCCAAAGGTCTCAACTTCAAGAGCAACTTCTACTGTCCTCGCATTTGTCTCGTACTGGTAAGTATTGGCAAATTATTGAATGTCATTTTGGAGATCGCCCAAGAAACCTTTAAACCTGCACTCCTCAGTAGCTCTCAACTCAGAAGCAAACTTATTAAATTAAATGATCTCACTCTCATACCCAATCGCTATGGGGGTTTGCTCACAAGGCTGCCATCCTAAGGTGGCAGCCAATAATGCCTGCAACTGTGCTTGCATTGCTACGATTTGACCTGGCATGGTCTTCATGCTCTGGCGCAGTTCTACAATCACTGCCTCTTCCTGCGCACCTGATGACTCACCCTCAGACTGGGGAGTCGACCTGGTCGTAACGCGCTCAAGCTACAATCTAAAAAAAACATAAACACCTCATTACAACTCTAGCTAAATAAGGACTACACCACTTAGTTCAGACCATACTTAAAAGACACTTGCTTAGGCTGCAACTTGCTCTCGGATTATATGATGATGATATGTCCTACTCAGGATGATATCCTATCATCCTATTGACTCATGTTGTAATGCCCCTGATTTTTCTGAGATTACTTTATTCTCGTTTTGTGTTACGGTGACGCGTTTTCGTGGCTTGTGCCATTTGTGGAGAGTGGTTTAGCTCCTTAGAACTGAGTGGCCTATTTTGTAGTCTATTTGCAAGATCTCCCTAGCAAGCCGGGTCGTTTTGGGTGACCCGGTGTGGCCTCTCGGGGGATGCTTGTGTTTTTTCTTCGAGTGGGTATAACTTGAGTTCTGTTCGTCGAAAGTTAATCTCGACTTCGTCGTTGTGTTCGTAGCGTGGATATTTATCTACGGTGCAAATTTCGTCGAATTCCGAGGTAGTTCGGTTTTCGCATCGCTTTAGGTGTGCCATTAGTAAAATCTAATTAGAAACCCTCTTAATTTAAGTGAACTGGTGGCTTAGGAGACAGTTAGGCTGAATTGGCGTGTTAAGACTTATTTAAAGCCTTAATTAGAAGTGGCGGGCCCACTCTCTTCCTTCTTCCCAAGACCGAAACCGCCTGCTCCTATTCGCGGAAAACAGAGGCGGAAGCAGCGGACTGCCCTAGCCATCAGACGGCGATTCCGGGAGCTTTCGTGGATGGAATTCGACTCCGAAAGCGGCTTTGGCTTGCTCTCGCTAAGATCTACATTTTGACAGTAAGAGATTTGATTTTCGTGGAGTTTTAGGAGACTTGGATTTTCGGTTTCTTGTGGATTCCGCCATTAAAGCGCGGGAATGTGCTTTTAGGTGCTGCTGCTGCTAGTGCCAAGTACAGAGGAGGGAAAGCCGACCAAGCATCGCCGGAAATCGAGGCAAGTGGTATTCTTGCCCTTGCTGTTTTGTTTCTCTTGGTAGTTTGAAAATCCTGGTTAGCCCTAGGGTAGAAGCCAAGCTTGTCCTTTTATCTTGCTGAAATTAGGGTTTAGTTTCTCCTATTGAGCCCCCCCTCTTTGTGTTGTTGGTGTTCAACCCGCCGGCATAATACCGCCAATTTAGACTCCAGATTTCTGTCTTGTTGTTGCCTTGCGGGTGAAGCCGAGAGAGAGATAGAGAGTAGGAGGGGGGTGTCTGTTGTGTTTCTTGGAAAGAGACAAATTTGGGCTCTCGGGTTTGGCATTGAGTGTGGTGCACACACTCAAAGCCTTTGCGGGTTTGGCATTGAGTGTGGTGCACACACTCAACGCAACAGCTGTAGTTAGTTTTGAGATTTTGGCTAAGTACTAGGGAGTTGAGTGAGGTGTACTCAATCAACGCTGCAGCCCCTGCTAGCGGCTAAGTACTTTGGCGTTGAGTGAGTCGACCTCACTCAACGCCATTTTTGTTTTGGCATTGAGTGAGGTGAACTCACTCAACACCGCGGTTTTTTGATAAGCTAAGTACTTTGGCATTGAGTGAGGTGTGCTCACTAAACGCCATAGCCTTTTCTGAGGCTAAGTACTTTGGCGTTGAGTGAGTCGACCTCACTCAACACCATTTCAGTTTTGGCATTGAGTGAGGTTACCTCACTCAACGCCATAGCTTTCTGTGCGGCCAAGTACTTTGGCATTGAGTGAGGTGTGCTCACTCAACGCTGCAGCCTTTTCTTAGGCTAAGTACTTTGGCGTTGAGTGAGTTCACCTCACTCAACGCCATTTTTGGTTTGGCGTTGAGTGAGGTGACTTCACTCAACACCGTAGGCAAGTTTGCGGCCAAGTCCTGTGGCGTTGAGTGAGTGAACCTCACTCAACGCCATTTCTGCTTTGGCGTTGAGTGAGGTAGACTCACTCAATGCCACAACCCTTCTTTGCGGCCAGAACCTCTGGCGTTGAGTGAAACGACCTCACTCAACGCCATTGCCGTTTTGGCGTTGAGTGAGGTCAGCTCACTCAACGCCGCAGATTTGCCTTGTTTGCGGCTAAGTGTCAGGGCGTTGAGTGAGTGAACCTCACTCAACGCCATTGCTGTTTTGGCATTGAGTGAGGTGGACTCACTCAACGCCACCTCACTCAACACCGCAGTCTTCATTTGCGGCTAAGTGGCAGGGCATTGAGTGAGTGAGCTTCACTCAACGCCATTGCTGTTTTGGCGTTGAGTGAGGCTAGCTCACTCAACGCAACTTTCTCTGATTGTGGTTAAGTACCAGGACATTGAGTGAGTGTACCTCACTCAATGCCATCGTTGTTTTGGCATTGAGTGAGGTTAGCTCACTCAATGCCAGAGAATTCTTGCGGGAGGCGTTGAGTGAGTGAACCTCACTCAATGCCATGCATGTTTTGGCGTTGAGTTAGGCTAGCTCACTCAATGCAAGAGTTGTTCTTCTGGAGGGCGTTGAGTGAGTGAACCTCACTCAACTCCATGGCTATTCTAGCGCTGAGTGAGGCTAACTCACTCAATGCCAAGGTCTGGTTAGGCGTTGAGTGGGTCCCACTCAACGTCAAGCCGTGTTGAGTCATTTCAACACTTTTTCCCTACCTTGATTTTTGCCCCCGAGTGAATTCCTTGATTTTCTTTGAGGTTCCTTGTCGGCTATATTTTTCCTTTCTAAAGGTCCAATCGTGGGTCGTGGTTAGTAGTGGTGGTTTGGAGCTCTTAAGAGGGGAGGTATTGTGTAATTTTGCCAAGGCCACCCTATTTCTTTTATCTTGCCCTAGGTACGGGCTGGGCAAGGGGGTGGGAGGTCCCTAGTGCTTTCACATATAGACCCTTGAGCTTTGTTTCTTGGAAATGGTGGTTGGGGGACTGAGTTTGCCTCCAACCCAGATCCACGTTGTTTGTTTTGCTACTACCATCTCCCATAGTTTAGGGTGTTAGACGTTTCTTCCTTGGTAGATTGCATCATTTTGGGCTCTTGGCAGCTTAGTAGACTCTACAGGAAGTAGTTTCTGGGCAGGGTTGATGCTGTTTCCTCGCACCTAGTGCATTTCTTTTTGTCTTGCCTTGGGTAGTTGTGACTGTTACTGCCTTGTTTTTCCTCTTTCATTTACCATCTGATTGACACTTTCGTGCAGTTTTTTTTCCTTGTTTTGCTTGCTGAGGTATTCTTTCTTCTTTTGAATGCCTCAGGTTCTGGACAGTAGACAGTTTTATGGCTAGGTTATTGTGGTGTTGCTTGTGGTCTCTTAGACTCTAGAGATCCTGTTGCTTTGTTAGTGAGGTAGTTTTTCTGCACTTTTCTTACAGACATATATATTTGTCAGTAGGTTCGTGACAGGTTGTTGGCGCCCACTGGTAGTTTTTACCTTTGTACTAGATATGCTACTTTTGCTGCTACCATTTTCTGGAGATAGTCTACTTGCTTTGGGAAAGATTTATGTATGGTTGCTAGTTACTTTTAAAACTACAATTATTATTATAAGTATAGTTCATGATCAGCATGTTTTATAAAACTCAATCACTATTTTCCAAACAAGGTATAAAGATCATTTTCTTATATGTAGTATAAATTAAATGTAGAGTCTTGCATAGCATAAGTGGTCCTCTTGGGGCTCTTATGTACTTCTTAGGATGTCAAACCTGAATAAAGTATTTTTCCACAGCGTATAAGTATAGTTTTAAACTGTGGACTAGGTGATCCACCGAGCCGAGGGATACGGCCTCTAAAAATATAACCGATTTTCTAATCATTAAACTCATGAATTTTTCATAAAGTAAAGTAGGTGGTTTTGCCTGAGCGTCAGCAGTTATCCCCTGCTCAACGTGGCATCATGACGCGCGTTTTTCTCATACTCTGATAATCCTTAAATTTGGAGAAAAATTCAGGTTATGACAGTTGGTATCAGAGGGAGGTTGTTTGACAAGTTTGTCGGGCAACCTTCCTTTGATTACTTTAGTAGTTCGACATCATGTCATTCACACACCGATATGTCATCAGCACGTCTTGGCAAAAGCACGAACACTACACTCATAGCATAACATGAAGTATACGAGGCATATTATGTAGTATGGGATGCATAATATGTGTTCGTATATGGATCCACCATAGGGGCAACATGTGAGGGTTATGTAGTATGGGATGCATAACCTCACCATATGGCTGCGACTAGCTCGTTTTCTTTTTCGTTGTATGAGAATGTTATGTAGTATTGGATGCATAACATTTTCATGAGTACGCCGCTCATAACCTGCATTAGGGTCTTTTTAGAATGCATAGCACAAACATGCATAGCATAATATTGCATAAGCACAACATGCCAAGCTAATGACTGGCAGGATGATATATGTACACGCATAAGTTTTCAAGTCAAAAGTAATATAAAGTCATGCATTCCGGATCTAGGAACAAGAGTTAGTATGGTGGTGGTTAACCATCCTAGGTTAGGGCATAACATCAATTTTTGTAAAAAGATAAACTCCCAGAGCAAGTTTAGCAGTTTTAAGTTTATATCTATATACGTATTGTCTGTACTTGTAGTTGGTTCTAGCCGTTGTACTAGGATCTGACTAGTGTTGTTATGATTTTTAGGATGGCGAGACGTCCTGCGACTAGATCGACTCCCCTATCTGAGGGTGAGTCATCCAGAGCGCAGAATGACGCGGTGATCGAGAGCCTGCGGCAGAGTAGCGATGCCATGAGAAGACAGATGGTAGAGATGCAGGCCCAGATTCAGTCCCTGGTTGCGGTTGTGGCAGGCCAGACTCAAGGAGTGTAAGGCCCTGCAGGGGGGCTAGCTGTCCCTCCTCCTCCTGCACCCTTAAGACCTCCAGTGGTGGTGCCAGCAGAGAAGTCCTTTATCTCGCAGTTTCAGAGGCTGAGCCCTCCCATTTATGATTGGAAGGCAGATTTCATGGTCATAGACGATTGGGTGATCTCCATGGAGGAGATGTTCTCGTACTCTGTGATTGAAGATGACCAGAGGGTGATGATAGCCTCCTATCAGCTTAAAGGTTTGGCTAAGAGTTGGTGGCTGAGAAAGAAGGAGAGCTTGGTAGCTGGATGCTCTTGGGAAGTATTCAAGGAGATGCTGTTGAGGAAGTTCTTACCCTCGGTCGAGCATGACCGCCTTATGAACGACTTCCTCCACCTGAAGCAAAGGCAACTCACGGTTGGTGAGTATGAGATAGAATTTAACAAGTTGAGCCGGTTTGCTCCTGGATTGGTGAGTGTTGAGGCTGATCGATTCAAGCGATTTCTCGGTGGCTTGAGGAGAGAGGTGCAGCAGTTGACTAGTGCTTATGGGTCAGAGACTTATGCAGGAGTAGTGGAGGCTGCTCTGAAAGTGGAGGCTATTGAGGCCGCAAAGAGTAGAGGCCAGCAAATGAAGAAGGACAAGAGGAAGTCTGTGGAGGAGAAGAAACCCCAGGTACCCGGTGCTGCTCCGGGAAAGAAGAGCAAGGTGGTGTGTAGCTTCTATGGCCGGTCAGGCCACCCTGTTGAGAGATGTTTCAAGAAGGCCGCAGCTCAGAGGAAGGAGCAGGTTCATGCGATTCAGGGTGCTCCAAGGAGGGATGTCTCCTGTTCTGTTTGCAAGAGACCCGGGCATGATGCTGCCCAGTGTTGGTCCAAGGATAAAGTCTGCTATCATTGTGGGCAGAAGGGACACATCAAGACTAGGTGTTCTCAGGTCCAGCCTTCTCTTCATGCAGTTCCACTCCAGGCACTACCTCCACCTCAGTGGGTGGACAAGGGCAAGGGAAAGCTGAACGTGATCTCTTCCGATGAGGCTCAAGCTTCGACTCAGGTCATCTCAGGTTAGTTGTCTTTCCAGCCTGAAGGTTTTGTTCTTGTTTTACTAGAATGTTTGCAGTATTGTTGTGGTAGTTCCTTAGTTATATGCTCCTATAGGGAAATTTAAGGTGAAGACCCGCTGGGCGCGTGTTCTGTTTGACTCCGGCGCTACCCACTCGTTCATGTCTAGAGCCTTTGTGGAGCAACATCGGTTGACTTTAGATCGAGTTCGGGATACCTTCCATATCAAGTTCCCCTCTGGTGAATCTGTGTTGTAAGATTTGGGCATGTTAGATTGCCCTGTTTTGTTGGGGGACTTCCTTGCAAAGGAAGACCTGAAGATGATTGATCTGGAGGACTTTGATGTTATTCTGGGCATGGACTTGCTGTCTAGGTATGATGCAGTTATTTAGTGCAAAGGGAAGTGCTTGGACTTCTTCAGGGATGACGGTCAGCCCGGAAGCGTGTATGCTGATCTGTGCCAAGATTCTCCTGTCATCTCTGTAGTATGTTCTCAGAAGCTGTTTCTTTCGGATTGTTTTGCTTGTTTGGTCTCGGTGGTTAGGACCGTTGTTAGTGTACCGCGCTTAGAGGAGATTCCCGTTTTTTGTGGTTTCGCCGATGTTTTTCCTGATGATCTTCCTGGTCTTCCTCCCGAGAGGGATGTTGAGTTTGTAATTGATTTGGAACCGGGTACGCGTCCTATTGCTAAGGCGCCGTACCGGATGGCCCCTCGTGAGTTAGAGGAGTTGCGAGTCCAGGTTGATGAGTTGTAGGCAAAAGGATTTATCAGGCAGAGTTCGTCGCCTTGGGGTACTCTTATGTTGTTTGCGAAGAAGAAAGATGGGTCGATGCGTCTTTGCATCGACTATAGGGAGTTTAACAAAGTCATTATTAAGAACAGGTACCCTCTACCGAGGATCGATGATTTATTTGACCAGTTGTGCGGTAGCACGGTGTTCTCCAAGATCGACCTTCGTTCTGGCAATCATCAACTCAGGATCCGTGAGGCAGATATTCCACGGACTGCGTTTAGATCGAGGCATGGACATTTTGAGTTCTTGGTGATGTCGTTTGGGTTGACCAACGCACCATATGCTTTCATGGATATGATGAACCGGGTGTTCAAGGATTTCCTAGAAAAGTTTGTGGTGGTCTTCATCGATGACGTGTTGGTTTATTCTCGAAGCACTGGGGAGCATGAGCAGCATCTGCGCTTGGTTCTATCAGAGTTGAGGAATCACAAGTTATTCGCCAAGCTGAGCAAGTGCGAATTTTGGTTGCCTCAGGTCTCATTTCTAGGCCACGTGGTGAACCAGGATGGGATCTCGGTCGACCCAGAAAAGGTCGCAGCAGTGATGGATTGGAGAAGGCCGAGCACGCCTAAGGAGATCAGGAGCTTCCTAGGGTTGGCGGGCTACTACAGGAGGTTAGTAGAGGGTTTCTTTTCCCTAGCTGCACCTTTGACCAAGTTGACTCAGAAGAACGCGGCCTTTGTTTGGAGCGAGAAGTGCGAAGAAGCCTTCCTGGAGCTAAAGAATAGATTGTACACTTCTCCCGTTCTGACCCTGCCTACTGAGGGTGTGGATTAAGATATATACGTGGATGCTTCGCATGTTGGTCTGGGTTGCGTGTTGATGCAGGTTGGAAAAGTGATTGCCTATGGGTCAAGGCAATTGAAGACTCATGAGAAGAATTATCCTACGCATGACCTTGAGTTTGCAGCGGTGATTTATGCATTGAAGCTGTGGAGGCATCTACTTTATGGGGCTCAGTGCAAGATCTTCACTGACCATAAGAGCCTGTAGTACGTGTTCACGCAGAAGGAGTTGAATCTGCGCTAGCTGCGATGGCTAGAGTATGTGGCCGATTATGATGTAGAGATCCAGTATCATCCAAGCAAGGCCAATATGGTGGCCAACGCCCTGAGCCAGAAGACGGGAAAGATCTTTAATCTCTCCGTCGATCGTTAAGTGGAGGAGTACCTCCTTATGGATATATCTGTGGGATGTTGTGGCTTGAAGAGTAGTTTGTCAGTGGCAGAGCCGTCTTGGATTTCTTTGACCAGATTGCACCAGAAGGACGATCCGGATCTTTTGCACTTATTCACCAGGACCGAGAAGGGGGAGTTGCCAGATTTTTCTATCGATGATGCGGGTACTTTGAAGTACCGCGGTAGATTTTGCATCCCTGCTGTAGGGGACATCAGGGGTATGATTTGCAGAGAGGCTCATAGATCCAGCGTTGCCTACCATCCAGTATCTACGAAGATGTATCGTGACTTAAAGCAAATTGTCTGGTGGTATGGCATGAAAGGTGATATAGCCTGATTTGTTGATGAGTGCCACACTTGCAAGCGTGTGAAGGCCGATCATGGAAAGCCTGGTGGCAAGTTGACTTCGTTAGAGATCCCGACTTGGAAGTGGGAAAGTATACCCATGGACTTCATCACGGGCTTACCGAAATCCCTGAGGGGATTTGATTCTGTCTGGGTTATAGTGGATAGACTGACGAAGTGTGCTCACTTCATGACGTATAGGATTGATTACCCGATGAAGATTATAGTGGAGTTGTACTTGAATGAAGTCATCAGACGTAATGGTGTGCCTGTTAGCATCATTTCTGATCGAGACTCCCGGTTTACTTCTCAATTTTGGCAGAGTCTGCCGGAGTGTTTTGGTACGGATATGAGATATTCTACTGCTTACCACCCACAGACAAATGGGAAGACGGAGAGGGTGAACCAGATAGTTGAGTATATGATCCGATGCTACATTTTAGACCACGGTGGAGCGTGGGATGAGCGGCTGTGACTTATGGAATTTGTATACAACAACAGTTATCAAGAAAGTTTGTAAATGGCTCCGTTTGAAGCTTTGTATGGGAGGCGCTGTAGAACTCCCCTGTTTTGGGCTGAGGCAGGTGAGAGACCCTTGTTCGGTCCGGATGCACTTGAGGAGATGGAAGTCGCAGTGAAGCTTATCCGAGAAAAGCTTCGTATAGCTCAGGAGAGATACGAGAAGAAAGCCAATCAGCGTAGATTTGCCTTGGAGTTTTTTGTAGGGGACCTTATGTTTCTTAAGGTTTCCATGATGGTGGGTGTAAAGAGGTTTGGTAAGAATCGGAAATTGGACCCGAGGTATGTGGGTTCGTATAAGATTATGGAGCGGATTAGCGTGTCAGCTTATAGGTTGGATTTGCCAGCAAACTTCCCAGGTGTTCATAATGTTTTCCATGTAAGCTAATTGCAGAAGTGTGTGTGCAGCAGTGGGCAAGTTTTGGACGTTGTGCCCTATTTGGAGCCCAATCTCTCTTTTGTGGAAGTGCCGGTCCGTATTTTGGATACTTAGGAATGGGTGCTGCGAAAGAAGTCCATTCTGATGGTGAAAGTTCTATGGAAGAATCAGGATTTGGAGAGCGTGACTTGGGAGCTAGAGTCAGCCATAAGACAGGCTTACCCTCACCTATTTCTCTGATTTGATCGGTATGTTTTCCTTCTTGTAACTCCTATTTGTTACTTTTCCTTCTATAGTAGAAGTGTTGTGCGTAAAGTTTCGGGACGAAACTTTTTTTTAGGGGGAGTGACTGTAACGCCCCCGATTTTTCTGCGATTATTTTATTCTCGTTTGGCGTTACGGTGACGCGTTTTCGTTGCTTGTGCCATTTGTTGAGAGTGGTTTAGCTCCTTAGAACTGAGTGGCCTATTTTGTAGTCTATTGGCAAGATCTCCCTAGCGAGCCGGGTCATTTTGGGTGACCCGGTGTGGCCTCTAGGGGAATGCTTGTGTTTTGACTTCAATTGGGTATAAATCGAGTTCTGTTCGTCAAAAGTTAATTTAGACTTCGTCGTTGTGTTCGTAGCGTGGATATTTAGCTACGGTGCGAATTTCGTTGAATTCCGAGGTAGTTCGATTTTCGCGTCGCTTTGGGTGTGCCATTAGTAAAATCTAATTAGAAACCCTCTTAATTTAAGTGAACCGGTGGCTTAGGAGACGGTTAGGCTGAATTGGCGTGTAAAGACTTATTTACATCCTTAATAAAAAGTTGCGGGCCCACCTTCTTCCTTCTTCCCAAGATCGAAACTGCCTGCTCCTGTTCACGGAAAACAGAGGCAGAAGCGGCGGACTGCCCTAGCCTTCGGATGGCGATTCCGGGAGCTTTTGTGGACGGAATTCGACTCCGAAAGCGGCTTTGGCTTGCTCTCGCTCACATCTGCATTTCGACGATAATAGATTTGATTTTCGTGGAGTTTTAGGAGACTTGGATTTTCAGTTTCTTGTGGATTCCGCCATTAAAGTGCGGGAATGTGCTTTTAGGTGCTGCTGCTGCTAGTGCCAAGTGAAGAGGAGGGAAAGCCGACCAAGCTTCGCCGGAAATCGAGGCAAGTGGTATTCTTGCCCTTGCTGTTTTATTTCTCTTGGTATTTTGAAAATCCCGGTTAGCCATAGGGTAGAAGCCAAGCTTGTCCTTTTATCTTGCTAAAATTAGGGTTTAGTTACTCCTATTGAGCCCCCCCTCTTTGTGCTGTTGGTGCTCAACCCGCCGCCGTAATACCGCCAATTTAGACTCCAGATTTCTATCTGGTTGTTGCCTTGCGGGTGAAGCCGAGAGAGAGAGAGAGTAGGAGGGGGGTGCCTGCTGTGTTTCTTGGAATGAGCCAAATTTGGGCTCTCGGGTTTGGCGTTGAGTGTGGTGCACACACTCAAAGCCTTTGCGGGTTTGGCGTTGAGTGTTGTGCACACACTCAACGCCACAGCTGTAGTCAATTTTGAGATTTTGGCTAAGTACTAGGGCGTTGAGTAAGGTGGACTCACTCAACTCCGCAGCCCCTACTAGCGGCTAAGTACTTTGGCGTTGAGTGAGTTGACCTCACTCAACGCCATTTCCATTTTGTTGTTGAGTGAGGTGAACTCACTCAATGCCGCGGTTTTCTGAGAAGCTAAGTACTTTGGCATTGAGTGAGGTGTGCTCACTCAATGCCACAGCCTTTTCTGAGGCTAAGTACTTTGGCGTTGAGTGAGTCGACCTCACTCAACTCCATTTCGGTTTTGGCGTTGAGTAAGGTGACCTTACTCAACGCCGTAGCTTTTTGTGTGGCCAAGTACTTTGGCGTTGAGTGAGGTGTGCTCACTCAATGCCACAGCCTTTTATGAGGCTAAGTACTTTGGCGTTGAGTGAGTTCACCTCACTCAACGCCATTTATGGTTTGGCGTTGAGTGAGGTGACTTCACTCAACGCCGTAGGCAAGTTTGCGGCCAAGTCCCGTGGCGGTTAGTGAGTGAACCTCACTCAACGCCATTTCTGCTCTGGCGTTGAGTGAGGTAGACTCACTCAATGCCACAACCCTTCTTTGCGGCCAGAACCTCTGGCGTTGAGTGAAACAACCTCACTCAACGCCATTGCCGTTTTGGCATTGAGTGAGGTCAGCTCACTCAACGCCGCAGATTTGCCTTGTTTGCGGCTAAGTGCTAGGGCGTTGAGTGAGTGAACCTCACTCAACGCCATTGCTATTTTGGTGTTGAGTGAGGTGGACTCACTCAACGCCGCAGTCGTCTTTTGCGGCTAAGTGGCAGGGCATTGAGTGAGTGAGCTTCACTCAATTCCATTGCTGTTTTGGCGTTGAGTGAGGCAAGCTCACTCAACGCCACTTTCTCTGATTTTGGTTAAGTACCAGGGCATTGAGTGAGTGTACCTCACTCAACGCCATCGCTGTTTTGGCATTAAGTGAGGTTAGCTCACTCAATGCCAGAGAATTCTTGCGGGAGGCGTTGAGTGAGTGAACCTCACTCAACGCCATGCCTATTTTGGCATTGAGTGAGGCTAGCTCACTCAACGCCAGAGTTGTTCTTCTAGAGGGCGTTGAGTGAGTTAACCTCACTCAACGCCATGGCTGTTCTGGCGCTGAGTGAGGCTAACTCACTCAACACCAAGGTCTGGTTAGGCGTTGAGTGGGTCCCACTCAACGCCAAGCCGTTTTTAGTCATTTCAACACTTTTTCCCTACCTTGATTTTTGCCCCCGAGTGAATTCCTTGATTTTCTTTGAGGTTCCTTGTCGGCTATGTTTTTCCTTCCTAAAGGCCGAATCGTGGGTCGTGGTTAGTAGTGGTGGTTTGGAGCTCTTAAGAGGGGAGGTATTGTGCAATTTAGCCATGGCCACCCTTTTTCTTTTATCTTGCCCCAGGTACGGGCTAGGCAAGGGGGTGGGAGGTCCCTAGTGCTTTCACATGTTGACCCTTGAGCTTTGTTTCTTGGAAATGGTGGTTGGGGGACTGAGTTTGCCTCCAACCTAGATCCACGTTGTTTGTTTTGCTACTACAATCTCCCACAGTTTAGGGTGTTAGACGTTTCTTCCTTGGTAGATTGCAGCATTTTGGGCTCTTGGCAGCTTAGTAGGCTCTGTAGGAAGTAGTTTCTGGGCAGGGTTTATGCTGTTTCCTCGCACCTAGTGCATTTCTTTTTGTCTTGCCTTGGGTAGTTGTGACTATTACTGCCTTGTTTTTCCTCTTTCATTTACCATCTGATTGACACTTTCGTGCAGTTTTTTTCCTTGTTTTGCTTTCTGAGGTATTCTTTCTTCTTTTGAATGCCTCAGGTTCTAGATAGTAGCCAGTTTGGTGGCTAGGTTATTGTGGTGTTGTTGGTAGTCTCTTAGACACTAGAGATCCTGTTGCTTTGTTAGTGAGGTAGTTTTTCTGCACTTTTCTTACAGACATATATATTTGCCAGTGGGTTCGTGTCAGGTTGTTGGCGCCCACTGGTAGTTTTTACCTTTGTACTAGATATGTTACTTTTGCTGCTACCTATTTCTGGAGATAGTCTACTTGCTCTGGGAAGGATTTATGCTAGGTTGCTAGTTACTTTTAAAACTATAATTATTATTATAAGTATAGCTCATGATCAGCATGTTTTATAAAACTCAATCACTATTTTCCAAACAACGTATAAAGATCGTTTTCTTATATATAGTATAAATTAAATGTAGAGTCTTGCATAACATAAGTGGTCCTCTTGGGGCTCTTTTGCACTCCTTAAGATTTCAAACCTGAATAAAGTATTTTTCCGCAGCATATAAGTATAGTTTTAAACTGTGGACTAGGTGATCCACCGAGCCGAGGGATACAGCCTCTAAAAATATAACCGATTTTCTATTCATTAAACTCATGATTTTTTCATAAAGTAAAGTAGATGGTTTTGTCTGAGCGTCAGCAGTTATCCCCTGCTCGACGTGGCATCATGACGCACGTTTTTCTCATACTCTGATAATCCTTAAATTTGGAGAAAAATATGGGTTGTGACACATGTGCCTATGATATGAATGCATGGATTCTTTACTCTTATTTAAAATCATGTGTGTACATATGTCATCAGGTAAATATTTAGCTTGGCATGTTATGCTTATGTTATGTTATGCTATGTATGCTGTGTTATGCATCCTAAAAAGGCCTTAATGGATGTTATGAGCGGTATACACATGAAATGTTATGCATCCCATACTACATAACATTACATGCAACGAAAAAAGAAAAAATGTGCTAATGGGCATTCATGTGGTGAGGTTATGCATCCCATACTACATAACCCTCACATGTTGCCACCTATGGTGGATCCATATACAAACACATATTATGCATCTCATACTACATAATATGCCCCGTATACTTCTAATAATATTTATGAGTGTAGTGTTCATGCTTTAGCCAAGACATACTGATGACACATTGGTGTGTGTATGATATGACACTAAACAACTAACACTAACAAGGGAAGGTTGCCCAACCAATTGTCAAGCAACCTCCCTCTGATACCAACTGTCACAACCCGTATTTTTTCCCAACAATTTAATTATATCAAAGCAAGGGGAAAATACGCGTCGTGATACCACGCCGTGCAGGGGATAACTGTAGACGTTCAAGCAAGACTCCAAACTCTACAGTTTTAAAAGGTTTACATAAATTGTTATGAATGAAATCTAGTTTAAGTTATGATGGTATCCGTATCTCTCGGCTTAGTGGATCATCTAGTCCACGGTTTAAAATATAAATTATACGCTTGCGGAAGATACTTGTTTAATTTGACTCTAACATCCCATATGAGTATAAATGCCCTCGAGGAACAACTCATGCTAAACCGACTTTAGATTTATAATAAGTATAGGAAAAATCTTTACGCTAAACAGGAAAATAGTGACTTGGTTTTAAAAGAGATTGCATGGATGCCTTACACATAATAGGTTTGTTTTATAAGCTTGAAAATATCTAAGATGCAGTCCTAACAATAAATCATCCCAAAGAGCAAGTAATCTAAACCAAACATAAAACAATCACATCAGCTAGCAAGTGTAAAATTCAACAATCATGTGGGCGTCAACCACCTGACACGAACCCACAGTATAAAGTATGTCTGAAACTAGGCAAAGAAAACTAAAATAACAAACTACCTCGCTACAGCGAGGGGAAAAGCCACAACCAACACTGCTGCTTCAAGAACTCCAAACTCAGCTCCACTACCTGCTAACGCTCCGAACATGAGGCATTCCAAAGTCAGAACACCTCAGCAAGAAGGTACAAATGGTGGCAGCAAAATTAAGCAAAAGAATACAAAGGTCAAATGGGGTACCGACTCAGGACCAAGAGTACTGAAGTAAGGTACATAAATAAAACTCAAGAAATAAATCAGAAGAAAAGAACTTACGTGAATCGTCACGTACAACAAAAACATGCTGGATACCCAAAGCAAGGGGAGAGCATGATTAAATCATAAGAAAGAATACTCCAAAACTTTATTAGCCACCTGAAGTCAATTCTACCCATAAATACAGGCAGGGTGATTACTTCTCTAGATACACCCCTCACAGATATTAAAATCCGTCTAACCGCGGGGGAGACATGCACACTCCACCAATCACCGCAGATTCCCAAAACCCAGTAGAATTCCATGAGGTACTAATAAAGGAAACAAACCTTGCGGTCACTGGATTTGCCCACTAACACGCAACGAAGAAACACCATGAAATAAATCTCAGGGCTTGGCGCGTCAGATTCTACAAGACATTTATAGATTAAAGACACGGTTGATCAACCTTTTGAAATGATTTACAATCCTATATAGACACTAACATGTCCAACAATGATAGACGAAACAATTTAATTCACCGATAAAACATTCTAAGGACGGTTATACACGCCTAATAAAGATCGAAATTACCATAACCAGATTTTATAATTTTGAGTGATCTTCAAGAAAGATAAAACATAACCATAATTTGGAGAGACAACACAAAAAGCAAGAAAATTAAGGAACAAAGGCATAACGGTTACAATAACACCGGACAAGGAACAATGAAGGAAAACTACCACTTGCCTTGGTTGTACCAAAAAAGACCTATAAATCACTCCACGTTGTAGATCGGGGCAAAAGAACACGGGAGGAGTTGAAATCTAAGCAAAAATGACCGAAAAGGGGGTTAGGGACGAAAAAACCTAACGACTAAACTCAAAGAATGAGAAAAAATTTAGCACGATAGCGTAGCTCTTGGTGAGATCTTTCCAGATCTATATTCGGATGAAGATTTCAAGCACCGGAGCATCGTCGGCGGCCACCGGAAGGTTCACGAAATAAAACTTCTCTCTCGCTCACGCCTCTGGTTCGGGAGAAAATTAATATCGGAGAAGAAGAAGTCCTGTTCTAAAACCTAAGTTTAAGAATATGTATATATATATATATATATAAAAGTACTTATATTTTTTTTTGTCTAAATATTGGATTATTACGAGCAGTATAGGGAAAATCGAAATTAGAGGTCTAGGATGGCTCCAAATTGAAAAGTGACAAACAAGAAAGTTTTAGATCTCGTCGAGACAAACAAATTTTATGTTGACCATTTTTTCTTACAACACCGTTTTGATCCTCAAAATGGTGCCCGAAATATGACTGCACAGGACAACTCCAGAGGAAAGGGTCTACTCGAGAAATAGAGCATTAGTTCTCGAGAAGAACATATAGTTCTCGAGAAATGGGCTATGGTTCTCAAGAGGAACATTTTTTCTCGAGATGGAGAGGCTAAAGTTCTCGAGAGAAACCTTAGTTCTCGAGAATAAGGCTATAGTTCTCGAGAGAAACAATCAAACGGGCTACTTATGAGCAGTTTCGGGAAAATCGAAAATAGGGGTCCAAGATGCCTCCAAATCAAAAGGTGGTCAACATGAAAGTTGTAGATCTCGTCGAGAAGAACAAATTTTATGTTGAACAATTTTCCATATGATGCCATTTTCACCCACCAAAAAGCGCCTGAATGTAGACTGAAACGAAATTCTAGAGGGCAGCGTAGGACTTCTCGAGAGTGAAAATGATTACTCGAGAACAAGCACTCGAGAACTAAGTAACCACTCGAGAAGTCAGACAATTCCTTTGCATGAACAGTAACTTTTTTACAAATGTACCCAAAAATTAAAACTATATAGATGCATAGTGAATCACATTTTTGAATAGTATTATAATATTAAAATATTCATATTTCATATTTTTGAACAATGGAAGACGGGTTCAAAACGGAGGCCCAAACGCACACCGAATTACACAAAAATCATACCGTAGGCGAACACTGACGCTATAAACATAATGGCGAAGTCAAAACCAAAATCCGATGAGTCATTCACGAGATATTAATCTTCAAAGTATTACGGTTAACATAAACAATCCAAAACTTAAATCGCGCGTCGAGACTCCAAAAATGCTCGGATTGCGACGAAACTTGACAAGCAAGTCCAAAATTATTTAACTTAAATTACAAAAGCAAAATTTCCCATAACAACTAGAATTCGGCCGACTCGACCGCACGGATGCGAAAATGCCTTAACGGCATTGCGCCGTCAACTCGACATTAAAAGTAACGCCACAACGTCACAAATATGACGTTGCCCATTTAAATAAAATCTTCGAAAAATCGGGGGCATTACATTGACCCTAGTTCGTCGGTGAACTAAAAATGTGCCCTGAGTGCACGAATCGTCGGGCGGTGTGGCTGACGGTTATGATGGATTGCTTGTGCGTGATAGCACAATATATATGATGTTTGTCTATGCATTGCTATGTTTGGAGGGAAGGAATGCCACTGCCAAGGGAAAGGTGTAGGATTGTTATAAATTGGTCAGCTGAATGCTGACCATTGCCTTATTTACCACCTTCTGGGTGGGCTGTCCCTGTGTAGGTGCTTGTGAGCCGAGTTGGAAGTGAAAGGGTTGAAGTCCCTGTGGATGATACTGCTGCTAGACATTGAATGATGCTTTCTCTTGTATTTTGTTTATGTGTGGTCAGCCTGTGCACCGATGTATGTAATCAACACTTTGAAAAGAGGAACTGTAAGGCCTTAAGGCCAGCTTATGTGTATTTGTTGTACACTCTTTCATGAGTTGATATATAAATGTGGTGTTTATATGTAGTGGACATTCCTGGTATGAGTTCATCGTTATTGTAAAAATCTTCCGCTAGCATTCTCTGAGTTAGGATGTGATGGTGTTGTGGTATTAACCTGTCACCTCGCCGTCTGTTTGTGGCATATAGTGTGGGGCCCCGGCTGGACCTTCTATTATATGTTGTTTAATGGGTGGAGTCATTATATTTTTTCCCTCCTCTTCTCTTCCAACTGAATCGCTACACCTAAGTGAAGAAAGTGTGGAATCTTCTTATCTTCTATCTGATTTGGAAAAAGAATTTTCTGATTTTTTGTTCCTCTTCTACTCTTCCAACTTAATCGCTGCAAGAAGCCGCCTTGGCCACCAGCTTCACCCCTTTTAATTTTCCGTCTAAAATGATCTACGAAGATATAGTATTTGAAAAAGAAAGAATTTCTCAAACCTCTTATGAAGAACCCCCTACCCTAGAACTTAAAGAACTTCCTGAACATCTCAAGTACGCCTTCTTAGAAAAAGACTCCAATCTGCCAGTTATAGTTTCGGCCTACCTCACGGATGTTAAAAATGAAAAACTTCTTTTAGTTCTACATAAGCATCGCCGAGCTATTGCCTGGAAAATTTTCGATATCAAGTACATAAGCCCATCTTTCTGCACACACAAAATTTTAATGGAAGATAATTCGTGTAACTCCGTACAACCTCAGCGGCACATAAACCCGAATATGAAAGATGTATTTAAGGGAGAGGTTATGAAACTCTTAGACGCAGGAATTATCTACCCTATATCAGACAATAAGTGGGTCAGCCCAGTCCAGGTAGTGCCGAAGAAGGGAGGTATAATGGTAGTTAGTAATGAGAATAATGATTTAATCCCGACACGGACGGTGACTGGGTGGCGAAGGTCTATTGATTATCGTAAGTTGAATGATGCCACCCACAAGGACCACTTTCCCTTGCCGTTCATCGATTAGATTTTAGAACGACTATCCGGCCATAGATTTTATTGTTTTCTCGATGGCCTCTCGGGGTATTTTCAAATCCCAATCTCTCCCGAGGACCAAGAGAAAACTACGTTTACTTGTCCCTTCGGAACCTTCTCCTGCCGAAGAATATCGTTTAGATTGTGCAATGCGCCAGCTACATTCCAGCGATGTATGCTCTCTATCTTTGACAAGTACGTAGAAAGCATTATGGAGGTATTTATGGACGATTTCTCCGTGTTCGGTGATTCCTTTGATAGTTGTTTCGAAAATTTAGAAAAAGTCTTAGAACGAAGCGAAGAAACTAACCTTGCCCTAAATTGGGATAAATGCCATTTTATGTTGAGGGAAGTGTTAGTTTTGGGTCATAAAATTTCTGGGAGAGGAATTGAGGTAGATATTGCGAAGATAGAAGTCATCAAGAAGCTGCCGCCGCCTATGAACATAAAAGCTATAAGAAGTTTCCTGGGTCATGCTGGTTTCTACCGCCGCTTCATAAAGAACTTCTCCAAGTTCACCAAGCCCTTACCCATCTCTTAGAAAAAGACGCCCCATTCATTTTTGATGACTCTTGTCTTTCTTCCTTCGAATTAATTAAAGAAAAGTTAATTAACGCACCCATTATGATAGCTTCGGCGTGGGACCATCCATTTTAGATAATGTGCGATGCGAGTAGTTTCGCGGTGGGAGTCGTATTAGGTCAACGCATATCTAAAAACTTCTACCCCATCTATTACACAAGTAAAATGCTCACATCTACATAGGAAAATTACACCACGACCGAGAAGGAGCTCCTAGCTGTAGTATTCGTATTTGATAAATTCCGTCCTTATATTACATTTTCAAAAATTATCGTTTTTACGGACCACTCGCCCCTCAAATATCTTCTTTCCAAAACAAATGCCAAGCCGCCCTTGATTCGCTGGGTATTACTCCTCGAGGAGTTTGACTTAGAGATCCGTAATAAGCGAGGAGCCGAGAACTTGGCCGCCAACCATCTTACCCATCTTGTTAATCCTTTTATAGAAAAGTTAGATGAAATATCTTTTAATGACTATTTTCCTGATGAGAAGCTGCTTTCAATTAACACATCTACTTCTCCTTAGTTCGCACACATCGCCAACTATTTAGTTGCCCGGGTGCTCCCAAAAGAGTTCTCCTCTCAGCAAAATAAGAAATTCTTTTCTGAGCTGAAGAACTATTTTTGGGAAGACTCGCATATTTTCAGAATTTGTGCGTACCAAGTGATAAGGTGATGTGTTTCTTATGAAGAAGGAGTTGATATTTTAAAACACTTACATGATGGTCCGACTGGTGGGCACTATCAAGCTGCTCGCACCGCTCACAAGGTGATTTGCGCGGGTTTTTACTAGCCTAACCTGTTTAAAGACACACAAGCCTTTGTGAGTAGGTGTTATAGTTGCCAACAGTCGGGCAACATTTCCAATAAAAATGAAATGCCGTAAAATTATTTCCTCGAGTGCGAAATTTTCGACCTTTGGGGAATCGATTTTATTGGCCCTCTTCCTTCAAGCTTCGGGAATAAGTATATTTTAGTTGCCGTTGATTATGTTTCACGTTGGGCCGAATCCCAAGCACTTCCTACGAACGAATCCCGAGTTGTATTTATGTTTTTAAAAAATTTATTTTCTAGATTCGGTACGCCGCGAGCCATCGTTGGTGACAGGCATTCTCATTTCTGTAACGCACAATTTTCTAAAATTCTTACTTAATACGGCGTTACGCATAAACTTTCAACCGCCTACCACCACCAAACAAGCAGACAAGTCGAAGTAGTGAATAGAGAAATATAAAGAATATTAGAAAAGACTGTTTCAACTTCTAGGAAAGACTAGTCAGCCAAATTAGACGATGCTCTATGGGCCTACCGAACATCATACAAAATCACCCTCGGATGTACGCCGTATCGGCTGGTCTATGGAAAATTGTGTCATTTACCCGTAGAACTAGAACACCGTGCTTTTTGGGCCTTAAGATTTTTAAACTTCGATCCCCATTCAGTCGGCGGCCTTAGAAAATTTCAACTCAATGAACACGACGAGTGGCGCTCTTACGCATACGAAAATAACAAACTTTATAAAGAGCAGACAAAACGTTTTCACGATAAACACTTAAGGCACCCAAAAATATTTAAGCCAGGTCACCTATTTCTTCTTTATAATTCTCGTTTACGTTTATTTCCTGGCAAGTTAAAATCACGTTGGTCTGGGCCCTTTACTGTTTTAGAAGTTTTCCCGTATGGAACTGTTTTAATTTCGCACCCTGATAAGGGAAATTTCAAAGTGAATGGTCAGCATCTTAAAATTTCATTTCTCTGGTGATTATGATGTCACTCAAAACATTATTAAGTATCTGTTGCACGAACTCTTACTTTGAACTTTTATTTTTTGTTAAAAACTTTAATATTTATTTTGGACAACAATATTTTTCGACAATATTATTTTGATGTGTCGAGCTCAAACGATGCTTTAAACAAAGGGCGCTCTTTGCAGGCAACCCAAGTTATCTTTTTTTATTTTCTTTATTTTATAGTTTTTGCCCCGGATGACTCTGAAAAGCTGAGGCTTCTGCGATCGCCTGCTCCAACGTTGCTGAATCCATCACAAAGTCCAAAGAAGACATTTGGGGGAGCGGCATCACTTAGCTTTCGTAGCAAATAAATCCGGGGAAGTACCTGTTTTTCAATTCTGTTTTTTAATTCTGTAATTTCATTTTCTTTCATTCTCCAATCCCCTTCTTTTGTCATTGAGGACAATGTCAATTTTAAGCTTGGGGGAGGACTTCCTCATTCTTTTTGCTATGTGTGAATATTTTGCTTTTTGTGAATATTTTTCAAAAAAAAATCCAAAAAAAATTAATATCTTAAAAATCCAAAGAAATAGAAAATATTTCAAAATTTTTTTTAAAAAAAAAGCTTTTTGTTACTACTTTAATTATTTAGACTTTTTGTTATTTCAATAGTACCTCTTGTTTTTATTTTGTTTTTATCAAAATCTCATATAAACAACTTAATTAATTATAATATTTCTAATCGCTCTTTTTAATTATATTTCATAAGTAAAATGTTGGTCATGCTGTGCTTCTAATTTGCGGTAGCATGTTAACTTAAAATGTTTTTTCTAAAACTCGTATTTTCATTATGATTTTCGTTCTTTATTTTCTTTACTTTCTAAAAAATTCATCATCCACTATTTTTCTTTTCATTTTTGAATAATTTTTGTAAGGTCAACTTTTGAATAACGTAGTAGATGTGAACGATCCAAGTCACCTATTATTTCTATTTTCAAGATAATTTCATCAATCTTCTTTTATTATCTAGGACTTGTTTTTTGAAATTTTTTAATTTTTTGTTTTAAATAAATTTAAAAGTATGAATATGATTTATGCCATTTTTTTTCGTTTGAGCTTTCCTGCCAACCTAAAAACTTTCACCACTAGTTAGCTGCTTTTGAGACGTTTTCTAATTTCATTTGATAGCTCCTCTTTTCATATCATTTTCACCAAAGCCAAAATTTCCAACCTATCTAATCACACTAGCCTTTTTGAGTTTCATAAAATATTTTCATGATTATGATAGGATATTTTGTGATATTTTTGGGAAATGTTTTTGAAAAAAGTAGTGCTCATAAGAAATGTTTGCTTTTGTTTGGGAAATTCAAAATGAAAATAAAAATATTTATGGTCTTTGTTTTGAAAAAGAAAAAGAAAAAAAATGGAAAAGAAAAAAAGAACGAAAAATATTTTATTTAAAATGAAATTTTTTGAAACTCTTTGTTTCGGTTTAGTATTTTTTTAAGCCTCCCTTATTATCTTTGAATTCCACTCCTAATCATAATCCTAAACCAAACGCTTTGGTCCTATTAAGTCCTTTCGATTCATGCTTTTGAATTCTATTTAATAACTAAGAAAAGAAGAAAAGTAAATTAGTATTAGTTTCTGATTTAAACTTAGATTTTTGTTATTGAATCGATATAATTATAATGCGTTGCTTGGATCTAGTAACAACTCAATGCATTTTTTCATTTTCATTGCTTTGCTTAAATCTATTTAAAGAATTCCGTCAAAATTTTGGATGATTTATTTTCATTAAGTTTATAAAAGTTATACTATACCTAAATAATTGTTTTAGATTTACGTTTCACCTTTTCCCTACTTAGATTTTCGCGTAGTACTTGTGTGGGCATAATTAGAACTTTTTGATTAGTCTTTTTTATGATTATCTAGTTTTTATATTTTTGCTTGGGGACAAGCAAAACTTAAGCTTGGGGGAATTTGATAGTACATTTTGTAGCCTTAACTATTATCATATTTTCTAGTTTATAATGTACAAATCATGTCTTATTAGTTTATTTTTTATCTTTTATGTAAATATTATTGCCACTAACATTTTCTTGTCTTTTTGCAGGTTTCAAGAAGTTTGGCCAAAAATGACCTGACACGCCCCGTATCACGCCCTCCCTAGGCGTATCACAGGGCATGTCAGCTGATCCCGATGAAGCTTGCTGACAGAGAAAAATACTAGGAAAAATTGCTGTCACGCCCCCCTGACACGCCCTCCCCAGGCGTGTCCCCGGGCATGATACGGGGCGTATCGCCCTCTGCCCGAATCCTTCCGCCGCATTAAATGCCATTTCACCTCAGCACGCCAACAGTACTGTTACGCCCCCCGTCATTGGCGTGATCCAGGGCATGACCCCTCCTTTTCCGATGATTGACGGATTTCCGACCAATGATTTTGATGTGACGTGCATGTCACGCCCCCCTACACGGGTGTGACCGGCATGTCCACCGATGTACAGAAGAAATCATCCTTCCCGCCAGAATCAAGCGCCCGAGGTCAACCCCGAACCTGTCACGCCCCCTGACATGCCCCCCTAGGGCGTGTCGCAGGGCGTGACCAACCCGTGAACTTTTCCTATAAATTCAGACCCCCCCTTCCATTTCAGCAAGCTTGTGTTGAGAGGGGGAGGTGCTGCCCCTTTGGTTTCTTGTCTTTTTTATGTTCTTCCCTCTCTCTCTCTTCCTTATTTTGTAATTTTTCTAATCCTAGCCTAGTTCTTCTTTTGTTTTAGCTTTTGTGATAGCTCTTGTAATTGCTTTTAGCTTAATGTTATGCTAGCCTAGTTTTCATTTCCATGCAAGTATAGCTCTTTCATTTTTGGGTTGTAAGCTCTCCTTTTTCATTAATATAAAAGTGTTGTGTTCTCTCTTTTATTACTTGTGTTCTTACTATGATTTACTACTCATCCCCCTTCCTCCACTCCATTATGATTATCTAATCCCCCTAATACTCGATCTTGATGATCCGAGGTTCGTGTGATTGAGTTATGATGCTTGGAATTTACCTTTTCTTTTTAGGGTTTGACGTTGAATTACTCTTGAATTATTTTGGGTTGGAGATATATCATCGATATATATTCTCCACTTTTTCTTTCATTCTTGGCTAGCCGAGAGGCCGATATTTTGAAGTGAACGCTCAAGAGTAAAGGGAGTTATACGTACCCCTTGAGAGAGGCAGACGTCCAAATCTACCGGATTGGAATAAAATCCAATAGTGGGGTTCACCGCGTAAAGCGAGTTTTAGGCCTCCGATTTAGACGAGAGTCGGTCGGAACTTCCTAAACTCAGTTGGGCATGACTTCGAGAGAAGCGTGATCAATATTTAGGAACCTCAACGATCAAGGACCTTTACCCTATTAAGTTTAGGTTTTTATCGCATTTCTTAGTTGACTTTAGCAGAGGTGATTCTTGATCGAGTGCATTTCCATTCCATATTTTCAGCCCTTCGTTGTAATCGCTTCTAATAGCTCTTTAATTAACTATAGTAGTTCTCTTTCTAGCATAGTTTTATTTCCTTTATTTCAATTAGTTTCTCTAAACCCTATATTTTCCGTCGATAAAATAATATTCTTCGTGTGAGTAAGTGTACTCAACAATTCCCGGATTTCAATACGATACTTGTGTCCCCTAGCTACAGTTCGATAGGTATACTTGCCTCATTGGATTGCTAGTTCGGTTATTTTATTTTCTTCGAAGCTTAGTGATCACCAGAAACATTTCCAGATGCTCCTGAAGATGGAGGAGGAGGAGGAGGAGGGTCTTTCCTAAATTTCTTAGGAGGAGACCTGTACCTCCTCTTCTTCCTTTCTTTCTGCTCATTTTTGGATAGCCACATCCACTGAGGCATCCCTGGGTATGGAGTAATCTTGTTCAGGATGTAATAAGGTTTGTAATCAGTGGGGTTATGCTTTGGAGCAGCCTTTGGAACCACTTTTTTCTTCTTTGTAGCTTTCTTCTTAGACTTAGGATCATCAGATTCATCAGAATCATCATCATCTACTACCTCATCAGAAGAACCTTGAGGATTATCATACAATGTGTAACATCCCAGCTCATCACCTTTGGGAGCCCCGTATTCTGTTCGTTAAGAAGAAGGATGGAACCTTGCGATTATGTATAGACTATCGGGAGCTCAAACGACTGACGGTACGGAACAACTATCCGCTACCTCAGATCGATGAGTTGTTCGACCAATTGGTAGGACCACATTGGTTTTCCAAATTGGATTTGCGCTCGGGGTATTATCAGTTGAGAATACAGGAGGAGGACATTCAGAAAATGGCCTTTAGCTAATGGTACGGCTTGTACGAGTTCACTGTGATGCCGTTTGGGCTCACAAATTCCCCTTTAGCTTTCATGAGTTTGATGAACAAAGTGTTCGAGCCTTATCTAGATGTCTTCATCACCGTTTTAATCGATGAAATTTTGGTCTACTCTAATACGGAGGAAGAGCATGTCGAACATCTGACCTTTTTACTGAAGAAGCTAAAAGAGCACGCCTTGTTTGCCAAGTTCAGCAAGTGCGAATTTTGGCTTCAAGTGGTTGCCTTCTTGGGCCATGTGATCAGTGGGGTTGGGTTAGCTGTGGATCCGACCAATGTGCATGTCATGAAGAAGTGGTCGCCCTTAAAGTCAGCAGCCAATGTGCGGAGCTTCCTTGGACTTTCCGGGTACTATCACAAGTTTGTAAAAGGCTTCTCAAAGATCGCCCTTCCTCTAACTACGTTGACAAAGAAATATGTACCGTATGAGTTGACACCCCAGTGTGATGATGCGTTTCAGGAACTGAAGGACCGACTTACATCCACACCCATCCTATCCCTTCCATCCGGGAAGGAAGGATTTCAATTTTACACTGGCGCGTTATATCAATGAATGGGAGCGGTATTGATGCAGCACGGGCATGTGATTACATATGCTTCAAGACAGCTGAAGAAGCATGAAATCAATTACTCGGTACATGATCTAGAATTGGGAGAGGTGGTGTTTGCCTTGATGATTTGGAGACACTATTTATACGACGTATATTGTGAAATATTTTCAGACCATAAGAATCTAAAGTACATCCATACACAGAAGGAATTGAATTTGAGATAGCAGCAGTGGCTAGATTTTTTATGCGATTGTGAATTCACTTTGAACTACCACCCCAGAAAAGCAAATTCCATGCCAGATGAATTGAGTAGAAAGTTACCGAAATCGAACTCAGAGTCCCGATTGATGAGAATGGAGTAAGCCCGGATGCTCGAAGAGATGGAGATCACCCTGGTATATAAAGACCAATCGGAAGGGTATACAGAGTACTTAACCGCGATGAGCATAGTTTGTGATATTCGAGACCAAATCCGGGCAGAGCAAGAAAAAGATGCGGCTCTGGTCCCGACAATCTAGTCAATTGAAGATGGGACTGCTAATGAGTATTCCATAAAAGACGGCCTCGTTCATCTCCGTGGCCGGCTTTATATTCCCAAAGGTGGTAAAATTTGGGAAGATATCCTGAGAGAGGAACATTGCACTCAGTATTCTGTGCATCCTGGGATTTCCAAGATATACGCCGACTTGCGGAAGAACATGTGTTGGCCGGGAATGAAGAGGGACGTCCGATATTTTGTTACGCATTGTGAGGCCTGTCAAAGGTTGAAGGCAGAATGCAGGAGCCCCGGTGGATTATTACAGTCATTGCCCATCCTAGAGTGGAAGTTCGAGGATGTCTCCATGGACTTTGTCCACGAATTGCCCCGCTCACGCTCAGGGAATGATTCAGTATGGGTGATCATTGATCGCCTGATGAAGGTAGCCCGGTTTATTCCTATGAAGAAAGAAGATCATGTGTATGTTTTGGTACGCCTCTTTGTGGAGCAGTTCGTACGGTATCATGGTGTGCTAAAGACAATTGTTTCTGACCGGGATGATCGGTTTACATCTGAGGAATGGAGGGTCATACAAGTGTACTTGGGTTCATGCCTTACCTTTAGCACTACGTTCCATCCTCAGACGGACGGGCAGTCTTAGAGGACCATCAAGAACATTGGAGGACCTATTGAGACTGTGTGTATTGGATAGAGGAGAGCCATGGGAAAGGCTCTTAACCTTGGTGGAATTTTCATATAATAACAGTCACCAGGCCAGTATCAGGATGGCTCCCAATGAAGCCCTTTACGGAAGGAGGTGTAGAACCCCCTTGTCATGGTACAAGACGAGGACCCGAAGGTTTTGGGTATTGAATACATTGATGATACCGATGCGGTGGCTAGGTTAATATGGGACCGCATGCTGGAGGCTCAAAGTTGGCAGGGTAAATACTATAATGCAAAGCACCGGGCGGTAGAATTTCAAGTGGGTGACAAAGTGTTCCGTAAGATCCGGCTGATGCATGGAGTGTTACGGGTACGTGGTATGAACAAGCTCAGCCCAAGGTTTGGTGGGCCTTACACTATATTGGAAAATATTTGCCCTTTGGCCTACCAGTTGGAGTTACCACCAGAGATGGAGAATCTTCATGACGTATTCCATGTGTCGTCTCTCCGGAAGGCGCGGTTGCGGCCTGATCAATATATTCCCACCATTGATGGAGCAGTAGCGACCGATAGATCTATACGACTAGAGCCGGTGCGGATAGTAGACAACGAGACAAAGATTTTTCGTTGCAAGAGGGTTCCTTTGGTAAAGGTGTTGTGGTCTAATCATGGGAAGGAGGAGTATACCTGGGAGCAGGTGGACTTGATGCAAAAGCGCTACCCAGAGTTGTTTCCTTCAGGTAAAAATTTGAAAGTATGTTTTAATTTATTTTTCACGCTTTCCTCTCCCCATAGCCTAAGCCTGATTTCGGGGATGAAATATTTTATTTTGTTTATAGGATTTGTAACGTCCTAATTCGTGCTAGGCCCCTAGTGCGTGCTTTTGAGTCAGGAGAAATGATTTGGGCTCAGGGAGTGCTGGCAGCAAGGCTTACACTTGTGTAAGGGAAGAGAAGTCAGTCTAGAAAAGGACACGAGTAGTGACATGGGCGTGTCCATACCCGTGTGGTGCTCTGGTACCTTGGTTGGAAATTCATGGAGTTTCCAGAGAAGGACACGGGTAGTGACACGGGAGTGTCCCTACCCATGTGTATGCAGACACGGGTAGAGGCATGTGCGTGTCCCCTACCCGTTTGTGTAACTGCCATCGTCGATCGAGTTTCCTGAGCAGGACAAGGGTTGAGATACGGGCGTGCCCTTACCCGTGTGCATATCTCCAGGAAGCCGGTTGTGTCTCCCGAGCAGGACACGGGTAGAACACAGGAATGAACACGACCGTGTCGGGTGACACGGGTAGTTGATACGTACATGTCCCTACCCGTGTTGGTGTCCAAACGACACTCTAACCGTCAACGATGCTTCACCCGAGCAAGACACGGGTAGGGACACAGGCGTGTCCCTACCCATTTTGGTCCTATATATATAAGATTTCTGAAACTTTGGTAGTTTTTCATCCTCTTCCCAAGCCTTTTATGTGGAGAGACTGGTGCTGGAGCAATCTTAATCCCGTGAAGAACCACCGCCGCCGAGGAGTAGAAGATGTCGCCGCGAAGGGTGACGAGTTCCGTGGTCGAAAATGGTGGAAACGTTGGAATCAAGGTGAGCTTCCTCCCCTATCCCTTGGTGCTAGATCTCTAGTTATTCCTAGGAGAGATATCAACTCAAAGGAGTCTTGATGCGTGACATGAAGATTTCTAGGAAGAGGCCATGCTAGGACTTGTGTTCTAGGGTTTAGTCATCTTCAACCTCTCCTACCTTCAATGTGAAGATGGGGGATGGTATCGTGAAGAGGAATGGCCTTATGATGGTGAATAAGGGAGGAGGAATTTCTGGCTGTGATTTGGGAAGATCGGCTAGAGGAGGAAAACGGACCGATGTCGTTCGTTCCGCCTTAAGATGCGCAGAAATATGCTTTCTGAGCGCAGCGATCTTCATGGCCATTTTTAGATATGAAACGACAAGATCTGGCTTTCGACTAAACACAAAAGTCGTAGCCCATGAAAATACCTTTCCAATGAGTGGTTACACGTCTTTGTGCAAATTCTGTAGCCACAGGAAAGCCAGATCGAATTTGATGGCTGATAGTATAAATGTGCAGAATCTGTAATCTGTACGTAGCAGACTTTGAAGTCGAATTCAAGCATAAAATGGCCAGATTTTGTAACATCCCATGTTACTTCTTGGCCCCTTAACTTAGATTGGGTTAGGCATGGGGTGGGTGTTAGGAAATTAGCTAGGTTTGACCCTAGGTAGTGGGTTGTAGCCATGTGGGGCCACTATAGGACCAAGGTCAAACTAGGTCAAACTAGCCTAAATGGGGACCCTAGCCACACCATGACCCTACCACATTGCCCTAACCTTAAAAACAATCTAAGTGAACCCTAGGGCATGTCACTAGGTCAACATTTTGACCCTAGTTGACCCAAGTCAACCTTAGCCCTAATTTGGCCAAACTCATACCTATAGGCCCAATTAACCTAAGTGGGGCACCCCCTTGACCCAACCCAAGTTGGGTGGTGCCATTAGGCCCATAACCATCAAGTGGGGTCAGCCCACTCATCATGTTAACCAAGTCAACTCAAAAAGTCAACTTGGTCAACATAAGGCCTAAAAGAGGTGGAAATGAACCCAAGCCTCACCCTTTGGGCTAAGCCCACTAAACATGGCCCATTAGCAGCCCAAAGAGTCATAGACCAGCCCTACCCATCTGAAATTGGAGAGACAGTACATGCATGGGGGTAAAATGGGAAATTTAGGAGAGAGAAGAGGAGTGAGAAGAGGAAAAGGGGGTGTGAGGCCACTTGGCCATGGCTCCTTCTACCCAAAGGCTGTTGGCGGGCCACATGACTTATTACAATGAGTTTGGAGTGCTGGGATGGCCACTTGGAAGCAATGGTGAAGCATCCAAGGTGAGCCCGAGCTCACCTTGGTTGTTCCTCCATGTATAACCCACCTCAGTCCAAACCAGCCTCACCATCAGCTTCAGAAAGTGAAATCGAGTGGAGATCGACTGCTGGAATAGAGAAAATGGTGGAGAAATGAGATTTCGGGCAGGAGATTGCCGGAGCAGCTCAACCATAGCAAACCGCCGCCACACTCTCCTCCAAGGCTAGAACCAGGTCTGTTTCATCTCACCTCTACCCGTACTAGCATCCTAGATCGCTTAGGAGAGATATCAGGCTCAATTGAGCCCAATGCCATGTGAGAAGAGAGACAATTTCCCGAGCTTTCCTTCTTGCTCAGGATCGTCGGAGGAGCCGCCCCCGAACACCTCATCGCCGGGAAAACCTTGCCACCACCTTGGCGAAGGTGGTGGCGATGATAGTCGGCGGTGGCGCCGGCTCAAGTGGCCAGAAATAGCCAGACAAGATGGCCCAGGACGGCTCAATCTCAGCCGTCGGCTGGTTGGGAATGACGATGGGATGCAGTAAGTCGTGCTTCAAGATGCGTGCAGGTTTATTAAAATTTGTTTTTTTTGTATTATGAATAGTGATTATAAATGTCACATTATTTCAGTCCACTTGCATGTCAAATTTAGGGCACTTAGGGCCATTTCCTGAACTAGTGAATAAAATAAAAATGTAGCTCTTGCTCGTAGCTTTAATTTTCCATCTTAATCATGCAATTTGTCCCAGTAGATTTTCCTGTAGGACTGTTCCACTAGGACTGGTCCTAGGCAAGGGAAGATTTTCAAATGCATGCCCTTGTCAAACCAGAAGTCCACATGACCCACAATTTTGGGCATGAGCTTAACATGGGCATATCTAGCCCCTGCCAAAAATTGGGAATTTTTAGGAAAACTCTTCCTAAAGTTTTTATCAAAATACACAAGACTAAATAACTGAAAATTTTGGAGTGTTATGGCTCCAAATGGCCCCAAATTTTGGTGGCTTGTCATTGGAGACTAAACATGTGCATGGTATAAATTTCAACACATTTGGACGACTGCATGTTGAGTAAACTCAGTTGCATGTGTTGGTTATATATAGGCTTGGGGTGCAATTAGCCAAATTTGAAATAATGTGTATTAAGCCTATATGGTACATCCAAAAATCCTGATATTGATTTCAGAGGATAAATAGGGTGAATTATGCCCCTCACTGCAATAATGGGATTTTTGGAAGCAAAAATCCCATTATTTGGAATTTTTGAAATAATTGAACTTTGGGAAAATAAATTTTAAAATAGATTTATTGTTGAGATAAAAATTTCCAAACCTTATTGAGGTCATTATAATGTCATAATCAATCCTTAAAAAAATTTAGGGCACTGTTTGATGAACTTTGATTTGTGTTATGTAGGAATTACATTTTTGCCCTTATTGCACATAATAAGGAAATTTATGAAAATATTCATTATAAAAATTTGGAAAACTTTTTGGTGATGTATCTGAGTATGATTAACCTTGTATAATTTTCGCAGCATTTTTGGATGACTCAGTAATTTTTAAAACCTCATAGTGGCATTTTGTTAATATAATTAAAAATTGAACTTTTGTAGCCCTTTATCCATAGGAGTTTATGAAACTCTGTCTTTGGCATTATTTTATCAATACATGTGCTTTGTAATTTTCTTAGAATTTTTAATAAATAAATTCTTATACTTCCTTTGGAAAATGGTTAATTTGTGAAATTTGTGTAAATTAAGAGATAAATGGTTTTATTGAAACGAAAATTATGATTCTTGGTAGACAGTGATATTTTACCAAATTACAACTCAAGAAAGATTCCTTAAGTCAGTGGGATTATTAATTATGGTACTTCATGTATTAAATGACCTAGGGAGTTTATTAAAAGATTTAATTTAATGACCTAAATGACTTGGAAAATTATCAAACTTCATATAGCCATCATATTAGTCCATATCATCTTAGGATAAATGGAGAGGGGCATCTAGCCCAAGGAAATTGGAAGTCATACTCCGGGATGGTATTAGGTCATGGGTTGCGTATAGTACAAGTAGGTTATACAGTAAGGACCGCCGGGGGGATAGATCAACAGTCGGATCTTACAAACTGGATATTGTTATACTCTGATTAGTTTTACTTCTGTTTCTCATATTGGCCGAACAGGTTATGATCGTTCTAGTCGGCAGAATCGGCGTCTTGCGGTATCCACTAACCCGTGCGTTAGTGTTGGGTATATAGGAAAATGTGTACCTGATTTGAAGAAGCCTCATTTAGCTCAATGATATACATCAAGGTGTATTTTATGTTATTTTGAGTTTATATGTGCAGGTTAAGAATATGCTAAAATGCAGAAAAAAAGTTTCTAAGTCCATGTGTCGACACTTAAGAAAGCCTGTGTCGACACTTGGAAAATCAGTGTCGACACAAGAAGCAACTGTGTCGACACACATGAAGTTTTAGTCGACATCAACTGTGTCGACACCTGGAGGCAGTGTCGACACACAGATTTCTTAGACTATATCAACTGTGTCGACACACAGGACTTGTGTCGACACACAGGAGAGTTTCAACAAAGTTGATTGCTGTGAAGTGAAGAAGTGACTGTGTCGACACAAAGAAGCAGTGTCGATACATTTTACATATGCAGTGTCAAGAAGCAATGTCGACACCAAAGGAGCTGTGTCGACATCACCAAAGCTTGTGTCAACACTTAATCAACTTATGTCGACACATAATGAAGATCAGTCTCGACACTTTGCTGACAAAGACAAAGGTTTAAGAAATGACTGAAGACTTGACAGTTGTGAATTCAGACAAGTTTGCTGAAGCTATCAGAACTGTCAGAAGTTCGTTAGAAACCTGATCAGCCGGTTACCATGGATGAAGTCTATATAAAGACGGATTCTATCAAATCAAAAAATGAGAACAACTAATGATGAATTGATCATTGATCAAGAAAGAGCACATCACAAAGAAGAAGATTTTCGTGAGAAGATCTAAGAAGATAGTCTGAAGTGGCAATCTACTCAGAATTTTTCTAAGGAGAATTCAAACAAGAATTCAAAAGAAACTTCAGAAGATTTGGAGAGTGATAGAGATCTCAAGCTGTTTGAAGTAAATAAGGAGACATTTACAAGTTTCTTAAGAAGCAGATCCTGAACAAATCTGCTAAGAAGAATTCAGATCTATTTCTGAAATCTAAGAAGGAAGCTGCCATCCAGTCAACTTCAAAGAAGATCAACCCTATTGAGTTCAGATTCAAGAAGCTTTGAAGAAAGCTAATAACAGGTTGATCTCAGCAATCAGTTTTATCAAGAGCTGATCAAGAAACCTTTTATCCCTTCTCTCTCAACAAGGGTAAGAATCAATCTATAATATTTTTTAAATTCTATAGGATCTTTCAAGATCTGAGTTGTAAGCCTATAATATAAAGGCTGAGTGTAGGAGAAATCAATCTCTGAATTGTAGGCCTTGTGACAAGGCTGAGGTAGGGCTGTTAGCCTAGCTATAGGAGTGTGGATACATTCTGAGTTGTAGGCCTTGTGACAAGGCTGAGGTAGGGCTGTTAGCCTGAGTTGTAGGAGTGTGGATACATTCTGAGTTATAGAAACCTTTCAGGGTTCTGAGCTATAGGATCTGTGGATATGAGAAGAAGGAAGAAGTTAGGCCGAATCTAGCACACTGCTGGATAAGCGAAGGGGGAAAGTGGATGTAACCAGACCTTGGGGAACCACTATAAACCAGTGTGCAATCTGTGATGTGTGTGTGATTGTGAATTATGTGCTGTGGTTGCTGTGTTAGCTATAGAATAATTAGATTCTCTTTAAAGAACTAAATTCTTATTCTGCCTTAAGTAAAAAAGGAAAGAACCTATTCACCCCCCCCCCCCCTCTAGGTGTTTGGGTAATCTTGAAATCGATTCTATCAAGTGGTATCAGAGGGAGGTTGCTCAAAGAAGGACTGAACAGTCTGAGTTAGATCTATAAGGAAGATTCAAGATCAAGAAAATGGGTTCAGGATAAAATTATAAGGAACTAGGTTCTATAAAATTACCAATATGCAGGAAAGAGATATTTGGAATATGGAAATAAAGGGTCTTGCTTTTTATAGAGGCTTTTGATCCAAGGATCTACATTACAGTAAAAGAATGTCCTTATATTCCAATGAAGTTATCAGTTCTAGATGCAAATCAAAGAATTCCCAAGAATTTTTCAGAGATGACTAAGGAAGAGATCATCCTGGCAACTATGGATAAAAGAGCCCAGAATATCATAGTAAGTACCATAGATGATTCAACCTTTCAAAATTTGATTCACTGCAAGACCTACAAGGAAATGTGAGACACTTTAATAGTCTACATGGAGGGTTATGAAGAAGTCAGACAAGATAGAAAATCAATGCTGAATCAAGAATATGAGAGTTTCAGATAAGGAAAGTCAGATGGTATAACTGAGTGTTATAAAAAGTTCTATAGAATAGTAAATGAGCTGATGTCCTATGGAAGGATCTTCAGTACATATGAACTGAATGATAAATTCCTAAGATCCTTGACAAAGGATTGGGACACTAAGATTTGTGCCATTAGGAAAGTGGCAAAACTTACAGATATCTCTCCTCCAACTTTGTTTCGAAAATTGCTGTCATATGAGATGCAGCTGATGGCTAGGAAAGAGGAAGAGAAAAGTGCAAAAGGGGAGCATAGAGAAAAGTCTATGGCATTCAAGGTGGAAGCCACTAGGAAGAATATGAGGATGTCTCCATCACCTCCAAAGATAGTTGCTGAAATTACTTTAGATAATTTAGACAACCTAAGTTCAAACGGCAGTGACTCAGATAAAGACTTTGCTGACTTCACAAGGCAGTTTAAGAGATTCCTGAAGAAGAAGCAGTGTAAGTCTAGGCCCTCCACATCTCAGCCTGTGGATGACTATTATCAAAAGTGGAAGTCATCTAGGAAGGACAGGAGAAGGTCTAAGCCTAGCAAATCAACAACATCAAAGATAGTTTGCTACTGCTGTAATAGGCCTGGACATGTTATGGCTGAGTGTCCAGAAAAAAGAAAGGAGTTTGCTGATAAAATGAAGACTCAACAAAAGAGCAAGAAGGAGAAATCCTTTGTTACTAAGAAGGAGAAGAGCTTGATAGACCAATCATCTTCAGAGTCTGAATCTGAAGCTGAGGCATACATTGGTCTATATGCAGCGGATGAAGAAGATGAGTTTATGCAAGTGCTGAACTCTATTTATGAACAATAAGACCATCAGTGCATGGGACTGATGGCTATGTCAGAAGAAGACAAGTGCCAGGATCAGAGTGGTCCTAGTAAGGTACAATGTTTTTCTAGAAATTCAGATTGTAGTACTAGTTCAGAGTCAGCTAAATCTGCATCAAGTGATGTGGATGGGTCTGAGTCTGAAGGTGATATTCATCAGCTGATAGATGAATATGGGGACTTGTTGCATGCACTAAAGAAAAGCAAAAACTTGGCCAAAACTCAGGCTAAGGAAATTACAGATCTTAAGATGGTTGCATCTGATTTAGAGAAAGAGTTGGATCAAAAAGTGAATGAGATTGTCAAACTGAAAACTATAATTGTTATTCAGATGGGAACAATCACATACAAAAATGATCTAATAAAAAGTCTGGAAGCCAGACTTCAAAAAGAAAAAGATTTGGTGGCTAGTTATTCCAAGCCAAAATCAGTTTTACCTTTAATATATGAGTTTGTGGCTCAAAAGGGTAAGACTGGAATAGGCTTTAAGGGTGACACCAGTGCTGTCCAATTTAAGATAAAGGGCAAAGCCTCAGTCCAGCCACTGAACTTTAAAGTCCCTGTAGTTTTTAGAAAGGTACAAGTGCCTTCTAACAAGTATGATCTTGAGAATACTCATAGTCATAGTAAGACTAAAGTTCTGAATGACAAGGGTGTTTATGTCAATAAGGCAACCCATGTCCATAAACCCCATGTTCTTAAGAAAACAGTGGGTGTAGCTGCAGCAGTACCAGCACAAAACAAAAGATTTGTTGTCAACCAGACTGCTAAGAATGTATCTAAAAATAGATACACTAAGTATGAATGCTGGTGCTGTGGCAAGACAGGCCATTATGCCTTAGATTGCTGGCACAACATTAGTGTCAGGAAGAACAACAGTCTACATATTAGAAGAGCAGCATGTAGATTTGTTAAGTATGAAGCTAACTTGAACCAAGGACCCAAGACTTACTTGGGCTCTAAGGTTAGGTAATTATTTATTGCAGGTGAGTCCAAGTTAGCATGCCCCTATATGGTACTTGGACAGTGGATGTTCCAGGCACATGACTGGAATAAGGGGGTTGCTGAAGGAGTACTTACTTATCATAAATTTGTCTAAAGTAATCTTTGGTGGTTCTGAAAAAGGAATCATCAAAGGATTTGGTAACATTTCTAATAACCAGATTACTATCACTCAAGTGGCCTATGTGATGGGTTTGAAACACAACCTTATAAGCATAAGTCAACTGAGTGATTTAGGATATGACATTTCATTTATTAAGGATGGATGTCATATCAAAAGGTCAAGTGATCAAAAGGTCATATTGACAGGATATAGAAAAAGAAATGTGTACTGTCTTAACTTTGAGTGTGAGAACAAAGGTTCTCCTATTTGTCTTGTAGCTGATGAGAGAGCCTCTCATTTTGTCAAATGGCACAAGAGGCTGACCCATCTTAACTACAAAATAATTGGCCAACTCTTTAGCAAAGAGTTAGTGAGGAATGGTCCTAAAGTTAAGTGTATAAAGGATGGGATATGCTTAGCTTGTCAAAAAGGCAAGCAGACAAAATCCTCCTTTCATAGCCTTGAAAATAAGGATTCAGTGAGGTGTCTATACCTCTTGCATATGGATCTATTTGGTCCTATGCCAGTTCATAGTCTAGGTAGGAAGGTCTACACTTTTGTGGTGGTAGATGGCTATTCTAGATATTCCTAGGTGTTCTTTCTGAGACAAAAATCAGAAACCCCAAGTGTTTTATATAGTTTTTTCAAGCAAATTCAGAATGAACTTGACAGTATAGTGGTCAAAATAAGAAGTGACCATGGCACTGAATTACAATCTGAGAGTATGACAAGACTGTGTGAAGAATTTGGGATTTTTCAAGAATTCTCCTCACCTAGAACACGAAAGCAAAATGGTATTGCTGAAAGGAAGAATAGAACACTGATTGAGGCTGGTAGAACTCTATTGAGTGACAATTCTCTCCCAGATTATTTCTGGGCTTAGGCAGTAAATACTGCATGTCATGTGATCAATAGGGCTTCTATCACCAAAAGCCATAAAAAGACTCCCTATGAGATCATGAATGGTAAAAAACCAAACTTATCCTATTTTAGGATCTTTGGTTGCAAGTGCTATGTCCTTAACAATGACAAGTCTTATCTAACTAAGTTTTCTGCCAAATTCCAAGATGGGATATTTGTTGGGTATAACAACAATAGTAAGGCTTATAGGGTCTACAACTTGATTACTCAAGTTGTAGAAGAGTCTGTACATGTTGTCTTTGATGAAACAAGACTGATTAACAGTGAGTTGCCTTGTTGCTCATGTAGTTCTACAGGTATAAATGAGAGAATGGACAAGCTTACCATTACAGAAGAGTCAACTGCAGAGCAGGAAGTGGAAAATGGTGGCTACTGTCCAGGGGGAGTACAGGACTCTCTATGTGCTGATGAAAACCAAGAGGTGCAGCATATTGAAGTGACTGGAGGTGTTAAACCTGAAGATAGTCTACCTCCAGCTATTAGACACTTAAGGGATCATCCATCAAATCAGATAATTGGTGATCCAAGACATGGAGTGCAAACCAGAAGTAGGAACTTGAACACAGTTCTTTGCTCAAGCTTCCTATCTCAACTGTAGCCAAAGAGATTTGAAGAAGCTATTCTAGACCCACAAAGAGATTTGAAGAAGCTATTCTAGACCCACATTGGATTGATGCCATACAAGAGGAGCTGAATCAGTTTAGAAGGTTCAAGGTCTAGGAGTTAGTTCCTAAACCAAAAGACCACAACATCATTGGAACAAAGTGGATCTTTAGGAACAAACTGGATGAGAGTGGGATCATTGTGAAGAACAAAGCAAGACTTGTTGCAAAAGGATACAGGCAGGAAGAGGGTATTGACTTTTGTGAGAAACAAACAAAAACAAGCCGGAACGGTTTAAACTGAAAGTTTATTTTCAGAAAAAGGTATCTATTACAAAGGTATGGCCTCCCTTATATAGAATGGAGGAGAGAAGAGAGAATACAAATAAGAGATGTGGAACTAAAAAATTACAATACACAACCTGACTGTACATAAACAAACCGCACAAGCCGAGCGGTTAGACAGAGGGGTTAACCGCTCGACAACTGCCAGAGTGAGAGGGAGAGACCGCCATGTGAGACTGCCAGACCGCCCGGTCTCCAAGTCACCAGATACAAGCCGCTAGACTACTTGGAACACAGACAACACTGCAAAGCAACCAAACCGCTGAAGTGAAACCGCCAGACCGCCCGGTCATCAACCCGCCAAGCTAGACCGCCAGACCGCCCGGTCACCACTTCAACACTCCCCCTAAAGCTGGAGCATATATATCGATCATGCCCAGCTTGTCACAAATATGGAGAAACGAGGCGGATACTGGCTTGGTGAAGATGTCAGCCAGCTCCTTCTCAGAAGTGACGAAGGGAGTGCAAATTTGCTCCTTCAAAATCTCTTCACGAATGAAATGACAGTCGACTTCAATGTGCTTGGTTCTTTCATGGAAGAATGGATTTTTGGAGATGTATATAGCAGCCTTGTTGTCACAGAACATAGGTAGAGGATGGTTGTAGACCTCTCCTAAATCCAGTATGAGAGCCCGTAGCCATTTTAACTCACAAGTAGTCGATGCCATACTCCGATATTCTGCTTCAGCACTGGACCTGGAGACAACCGACTGCTTCTTGCTCTTCCAGCTCACCAGATTTCCCCCAAAAAAAGTACAGAAACCGGAGGTGGACTTGCGGTCCCCTTTGTCATCAGCGTAACTCGCATCTGAGTATGCTTCAACCCTCATATGACCATTCTTCTGAAAGAGCAGTCCTTTCCCAGGGGCTGCTTTGACGTACTCCAAGATCCGCAAGGCGGACTGTAGATGGCATTCCCTGGGAGCTTTCATGAATTGACTCACCTTCCCCACAGCATAGGAAATGTCGGGCCTGGTCACTGTGAGGTATATGAGCTTACCAACTAGACGCCTGTACCGCGTAGTATCTGAAAGAAGAGGCGAATCATCTGTCCAGGTTTTATCCTCTCCAATAGTCATAGGGCACCGGGCAGGTTTGGCCCCAGTCAATCCTGCTTCTTTTAGAAGATCAAGGGCATACTTATGTTGGGAAAGGACCAATGAGTTGGGCTTTCGAGAGATCTCGATCCCCAAAAAGTACTTCGGAGAGCCCATGTCTTTCGTGACTAGATGTTGACGAAGATGCCGCTTTGTAAAGGCTACCCCTTCCTGGTCATCGCCAGTGAGAAGAATATCATCAACATACACAGCAAGAACCACCAGTCCCGAGGAGGTTTTGCGAATAAATAGAGAGTGATCGGCAGAGCTGCGCGCAAAACCAACTGCCGCCACAATACCGCTGAACTTGTCAAACCAAGCTCGAGGGCTCTACTTGAGGCCATAAATTTCCTTCTGTAGTCGGCATACGCGTGTCTCCCCCTGAGCAACATACCCAGGAGGTTGCTCCATGTAGACGGCTTCCTGAAGGTCACCATAAAGGAAGGCATTCTTAACATCCAGCTGGGAGATTGGCCAGTCTTTATTGACTGCCACAGAGAGAAGGACCCGTATAGTGCTGAGACGAGCCACGGGAGAAAAGGTATCAAAGTAATCAACTCCATAAGTCTGAGTAAAGCCTTTAGCCACCAGGCGAGCTTTATAACGGTCCACAGTGCCATCCGGGCCAAATTTGACCACAAAGACCCAGCGACAGCCAACAACATCAGTATTAAAAGGAGGAGGAACAAGAGTCCATGTACCCCGCTCCGTTAGAGTCGCCATTTCCTCATCAATGGCCATCTTCCAGTGAGGAATAGCAAGGGCCTCCTGGTAGGAACGAGGTGTGGTAGTGGCAGAGATAGCCAGCGCAAAGGTCCTGCGAGAAGAGGTAAGACGATCATATGAAACAACAGCAGCAAGGGGGTGTAGGGTACACGTCCGCACCCCTTTGCGAAGAGCTACAGGAAGATCCAGGTTGGCGGGCCGCTCGGCATCCAGAGCATCCGTGGCAGAGATAGCTGGCCCGGGAGGAGAGAGCGACGACAGCGGAGATGAAGGAGATGGTGGCGGTGAGAGAGGCGGAGGGAGTGGAAGGGACGGAGATGTAGGAGGGTTGGATATCGCAGTAGGAGACGAGGGAACGAAGGGAATAACAGGAGACTCAAAGGTGGGGGAAGAGAAGAGGAGGCATCCGAGAAGTAGGAGGCATTCTCAAAGAAGGTAACGTCAGCAGAGACGAACTGCTTACGAAGAACAGGGTCAAAGCAGCAGTAGCCTTTCTGAGTGGTGGAGTACCCCAGAAAGACACATTTGGTGGAGCGAGGGGAGAGCTTATCACAGGTGGCAGAGGGGGCATGCATAAAAGCAGTGCACCCAAAGATGCGGAGAGGGAGAGGAAACGGCTCCTTGCCTGGATGAAGTATGGAAAAAGGGGTTTTGCCGTGGAGAACGGAGGAAGGAATGCGATTGATGAGGTAGCAGGCAAGGAGAATAACATAGCCCCAATATGATCGAGGGACTTGTATTTGAGTCATCAATGTGCGAGCGACATCGAGGAGGTGACGGTTTTTGCGTTCCGCCACCCCATTTTGTTAGGATGTATAGACACAGCTTGTCTGATGAATGATGCCATGTTGCATACAGAAAGAAGTAAAATCATGGCTTAAGTATTCTTTAGCATTATCAGAGCGAAAAGTTTTAATACCAACACCAAACTTATTTTGAATTAAACGATAAAAGGAGAGCCATACATTTAAAAGATCAGAGCGATCTCGTAAGAGATACACCCAAGTACATCTAGAAAAATCATCAATAAAGGTTACAAAATAAGAACTACCCCGACCAATAGTAAGAGTAGGAGCAGGCCCCCAGATATCGGAGTGGACTAGATCAAACGGACGATAAGAGCCGCGATCTTGCTTCGGCGGGAAGGAGGAATGGTGATGCTTGCCAAGTTGACAAGCGTCGCAGTTGAGAGGAGTACTTGAGGGAGGGAGGTGGGGTAGAAGCTGATGTAGAAGCCGTAGTGGAGGATGACCGAGACAGAGATGCCACTGGAGAAGATCCGTACACGAAGAAGAGAAGGCGGACAAGGCAGAAACGTTATCGAGGAAGTAGAGGCCATCGCTCTCAGTCCCAGTAGCAATCGTCCGCTGGGAGCTCGGATCTTGAAAAGAACAAGAAGTAGGAGTAAACGTTACAGAACATTGAAGCTGCTTGCACAAAGAAGTAACCGACAATAGATTGCACGGAAACTTGGGCACATAGAGAGTGTCCGCTAGCCGAAGGGACGGAGTAACATAAACCACACCCGACCCATGAACTGTGGAGGGGGAACCATTTGCAACGAGGACCGGGGGCAACTGATCAAGCTGTTCGAGGAGAGAGAATCACTGAGGATTTCCCGTCATGTGATTAGTTGCACCGGAGTCGATAAGCCATTTACCTTGAGTGACCACGTGGGCACTACCTGATGATGTGACCACGGAAGCAGACGGCTTGGAAGAGGGGGCGGAAGAGTCACCCGAGGGGCGAAGATGGGGATGCTTCGTCCAGCAGCGGTCTGAAGTATGGCCGGTGCGGCCACAGTGAGAGCAGAGGTAACAGGAAGAAGGACGTCCGCTAGACTGATGACTGCGGCTACCAGAGCCACTCCGCTGAGTTTGATTAACATAGTTATCCTGTGGAGAAGGAGCGGGCAGAAGCGGACGCTGAAGGAGAGAGGTGACAGCGGCGATGCGAGCAGCAGTGGCATCTAAAGTAGGGGATTCCGCTTCACCCAGAATTTGCTGGCGGATCATGTCATAAGTGTCCAGAAGACGGAGCAGATAACACACAACCAGAAGCTCCTGGAAGTGCTTGTGTTGTTGAGCTAAATCCGCAAAAAAGGGGTGATTCTGAAGAATCTCAGCCCCAAGAGCTTGAACTTGCTGGTAGGTAGCAGCAGGAGACAAGGTAGGCTGGGCAAAGAGGTCCACATATAACGTATAGATTCGGGACGTCTGAGCCCCTTTGGAGTACAGAGCAGCAAGATGAAGCCAAGTGGCCTTGACCATCTCATCATGACGGATGACGGGAAGACACTCATCGAATAGGCTGTTAGCGAGCCAAGTACGCACAAGAGCATCACTCGCATCCCAGTCATCAAAGAGAGGTGAAGTGGTAGTAGGAGGGTCATCAACGAGATGGTGGCGCTTGCGTTGCGAGCGAAGGAGAAAGGTGAAAGAGACACTCCAATTCGGGTAATTGGAGCCGACAAGCTTGGAAACGGTGCCAAGGTTCCCGGAAGGAGTTGGAGGAAGAGGCGGAGCCGAATTGGCGACAGTGGTGGTTGCAGGAGTGGTGGCAGTAAAAGCCTCAGAAAGAGCCATAGGAGCAAACACAAGGAAGCCGCGCGGTCAGGAAACAAGCCGCGCGGTTAGGAAGAAGAAATTGGCAGCGGTCACGATGTCAAACACCAGCGGCCAGAGAGGCCACGACCAAGCCGCAGAAACAAGCAGAAGGGTAGAAGTCGAGCGGCAAGTAGACAGTCCGCTCGAACAGAAGCACGAGCAAAAAACAAGTCACACGGCGACAGGTCGTGGCGAACAGAGAGACAGGTCGCAGCGAACAGAGAAACAGGTCGCAGAGAGCAGACAAAGAGCACCCAAGGCAACAGGCCAGGCGACGACTAAGCACAAGAAGAAGGAGGTCGCGCACACAGAGGGCAACGATAAGGAGGAAGAAGGAGACTGCACGGACAGGGCGCAAGCCGGCGAAGCAAACCGCGCGGACAGAGACGGCGCACAGAATCAGGAGGAAAAGATCGAGTCCTCTGATACCATGTGAGAAACAAACAAAAACAAGCCGGAACGGTTTAAACTAAAAGTTTATTCTCAGAAAAAGGTATCTATTACAAAGGTATGGCCTCCCTTATATAGAATGGAGGAGAGAAGAGAAAATACAAATAAGAGATGTGGGACTAAAAAATTACAATACACAACCGGACTGTACATAAACAAACCGCACAAGCCGAGTGGTTAGACAGAGGGGTTAACCGCTCGGCAACTGCCAGAGTGAGAGAGAGAGACCGCCATGTGAGACTGCCAGACCGCCCGGTCTCCAAGTCGCCAGATACAAGCTGCTAGACCGCTTGGACCACAGACAGCACCACAAAGCAACCAAACCGTTGAAGGGAAACCGCCAGACCGCCCGGTCATCAACCCGCCAAGCTCGATCGCCAGACCGCCCGGTCACCACTTCAATAACTTTGATCAAACCTTTGCCCCAGTAACAAGTCTGGAAGCATTTAGGATGTTCCTTGCCTATGCAGCATATCAAGGCTTCAAGGTATTTCAAATGGATGTAAAATCAGCATTCCTAAATGGAAATCTAAAAAGTCTATGTAGAGCATCCCTCAGGTTTTGTTGATTCTCTCAAACCTGATTATGTTTATAGACTTAGGAAAGCTTTGTATGGGTTAAAGAAAGCCCCAAGGGCTTGGTATGAAACCCTGTCTACTTTCCTTATTGAGAACAAATTCTCAAGGCAGAAAATAAACAAAACTCTATTCCTAAGGGAGTCTAAAGGAAAGATAATCTTAGTCCAAATTTATGTAGATGACATAATATTTGGGTCTATAAAAAACAACCTTTGCAAGAAGTTTGCTAAACTTATGCAAGGGAAGTTTGAGATGAGCAGCATGGGAGAACTTAAGTTCTTCTTGGGACTTCAAGTAAGACAGACTGATGATGGCTTGTACATATCCCAATCTAAGTTCACCAAGGAGTTAATTAAGAAGTATGGTATGGAATCATCCTCCACCATGAGAACTCCTATGGGAATAAGTATGCCTATATGCAAAGATGATGCAGGTAAGCCTGTAGATGAGTCTTTGTATAGAGGAATAATTGGCTCTCTTCTATATCTGTCTGCTAGTAGACCAGACATTATGTGTGCAACATGTGTCTATGCTAGGTACCAATCATGCCCTAAAGAATCTCATTACACTGCAGTAAAAAGGATTTTGAGATATCTAAAGTGCACACCTAATCTAGGCCTTTGGTACTCTAGGAATGGAGATTTTCTTCTGACAGGCTATTCAGATGCAGACTTTGCAGGTTGCAAAGAAGATAGAAAAAGCACAACATGCACCTATCAATTTCTAGGAGGAAGATTGGTGTCTTGGAGCAGTAAGAAGCATACTAGTGTGGCAATTTCCACAGCTGAGTCTGAATATATGGCAGCAAGAAGTTATTGTGCACAACTGTTTTGGATTCAGCACCAGCTAGAAGACTATGGTATTCAGGTAAGTAGAACACTTTTGTTTTATGATTCTACTAGTGCTATTTCTATTGCTAATAATCCTGTTTCACATAGTAGGACTAAAAATATAGAAATTAGATACCATTTTCTTAGAGAACATGTAGAGAAAAAGGACATCTCACTAGAATTTGTCAAAATAGATTATCAAATTGCAGATGTGTTTACTAAGCCTCTAGATGAAACTAAATTCAATAAATTTAAAATTGAATTAGGAATGATGAACATAGATTAGTTTAAAAAAATTGGCTAAGTAAAGCAGTGTCGATACATCCAGAGAAGTGATGTCGACACTTCAGAAAGTGGTGTCGACACATCCAGAGTAGTGGTGTCGACACATCCAGAAATTGTGTCAACACTTATAATAAGAGTCGACACAGAATTTCTGTTGAACTACTAAGTATGTCAAGTGTCGACACATCATCAATTGGTGTCGACACATAGAAGTCAACACCGTTGTCGAGACATTAGAAGTACGTGTCGACACTTTTCAATAGTGTCAACACATTTAGACAGTTTTTGCCCGCCTTTTGACCTTCTTTGTTTAGAAGGGTATAAATAGGTCAAGAACAATATCTGTCGACACACTCTCCAAGTTTTCGAGACCAAAACCTTGTGTCGACAAACTCTCTCATATCAATCCAAGCTTTCTCACCATCTCAATGGCGCCAAAGGTAGAAGATAACTTCAACGAAGGATATGAGTTGGTTCGACATGCCTTTGATGATGCAAAATATGAGATTAAAGGGGTAATTACCCAAATTGCTAAAAATGGTATGGAGTTTTTGGTATCCGAACCAACCAAGATATGGATGAAAGAGATACTTGAGTTTTATGGCGCAGCTATAGTTGATTCAACTGGCCTTAAGATTAAATCAACGGTTCATGGCGCTAGAGTAAAATTGACCTTGAAGAGTTTGAGGAAAATTCTTAATCTTCCAAGGACTCAGGATGAAGAATAAGTACCCGTATCTAAGATAAGGGAAGCACTGCAATGGTTTGGATTGGATCCCACCTTGAAGATTGGATCTGCTATAAACAGGAAAGGGATGAATCAGCAAGGGAAATTCCTCTCTGAAGTGGTTGGCAAGGTAATTCTATGTAAGCCAGGGGGACATGATAGGATTTCAGTCTATAAGTTCAGCCTAATGACAAGGATTACTTTTAGACTAAACACAGATTGGTCTATAGTAATTTTTGAGAAGATTAAGGAAGTCATAAAGAAGCCTAATTTGGCTAGACTGATGAGTTTATACTTGGCTGGAGAAATTCTAGAAGTAATGCACCAGATTCCTGGTTCTAAAATCAACCATATGAGAAAAATGGACATCAGGATTATCTCCAAATGGGATAGGGTCCTAACAAAGGACATACCTGATATAGAAAGACAAGAAGCTGCTGAGAAATCACTTGCACAGGACATTACTGATAATGTACAAGTGTAGGGGGAGCCAAATAATGCACAGATGCAGGGGGAAGAGAAAACACACTTGGCAAGTGAAATGGCTTCACAAACAATTATTGAGAGACCTCATGTCAACATTCCAGCACAAGATGTTATCATGGAGGATACATCTATAGTTGATTATGCTCCTGAGAAAGAAGTACCACCAGTCCACACTCAACAGGAGTTTACTCTTGAAGAGTTGTTTCCTAATATTGAGGGAGCAACAAATAAGGGGGAGCAAATAAGGATTGAGGGGGAGCAGGCTGACTATTAGGGGGAGCAGATTAGGACTGAAAAGGAGCTCAGTCCTTGTCCTAAGGAAAGAGTAGACATTGCCAGTACATCTGCTTCAGAAGATGAAGCAATCACAAGGCCAAAAAGAGGAAACTGATGGTTTTCAAGAGAAGGAGCCAAAGCTACAAGAAAGCATTGCAAACTGCTACTCCACAACCTTCCCAGAGGCTGATTGCAACTCATTATTGGTGGCATTGCAAGTGAAATTAGATGAGCAGAGAATGGCTCTAGAGAAGTTTGTGGATGAAAGCCATAAGTCACTTCAATTTGATCTGACTCAGGATATCAAATCCATCAGGTTTGAAGTGAATCTACATAAGAAAGAGATGACAGATTGTTTCCACAAAGGGGGCAATGCTGTAGTATTTCTGGCTAAGCAGCAAGCTTTAGTAAAGCCTCAAGTGGATGACATTGCTATTAAGCATGGCTATGTCCTTGAGAATAAGATTAGGATGAATGAAAATCTGACTGAATCTCACAATGAGATAGTAACTGAAATATAGAATACAGTCACTGCAATGAATAAAGAAAGGGCTAAAGAGAAAGAGGAGTTTTATAAGAAGCTACAGGCTGCCTTAGACTCATTTCATACAACAATTACTACTTCTCAGACTTTAATCTCTAATAAGCTTCCCAAGTTAAAATCATTTTATAAAGATGATGTTAATTTTCTTGATGTACAAGTGAGATTTTAGAAAGATGACTTACGAGACCATATTGAAAGAGAAGTCATAAAGGGGGAGAGAGTGTTAGTCAAAGCAGGCTCAAATCATGCCAAATGGATATCCAATAGCATCAGAGCCACTCTGGGATATCCACCCCTTTGTGATGATGATAATGTTACGGAGTCAGGTGTGCAACCTGCTTATCTTGAAGGTGATCAACCTGAAGTTGCTCAAGTCATCTACCCTCCAGCAGATTTTGATATGATTCAGCAATAGGTTAAGTAAATATATAGTCCTCCACAGGAAGTTGATAATGTTATTATTGAGAAAGTAGAAATGTCAGAAGCTGCATTGAAAGCTCAGTAGGAAGCTCACCTGTCAAAGAAAAGGTTCAGAGAACAGGCTGAGTTAAAGCCTGATTTTGAGCAGTGGAGCCCCACTTCCATGAATATCATTTTGACTGCCTGGAAAGCTGTGAAAGAATAGATCCATGAAAGGGGCAAATGGTATACTGAACAAGAATGGTAGAAATATGAAGCAAGGCAATAAGCCATTCTGCAATATAGAAGAAAGGCTAAAATTGGGAAGCTACCTCCTAATGCTCAGGAGCCTAGCAAATACTTCCCTATGCCTTTTAATTATTTTGAAAGGCAGAGAATTAGGGCTGAAGCACAGAAGAAGGAAGAGTTGAAAAGAAAGAAGCCCATTAATAATGCAGAACCTACTATGCAGGCTCAGATTAAGCTAGGAAAAGGCATAGTCATCAGGGAGCCTGATCAGCCTTAGTATAGATTTACTAGATTTTAAAAGAACAATGTAATCTTTAGTTTTAAATAAATCTATGTAAACAATTGTTAAGAAACTTTTTGATAGTATAAACAAAATAATGTTTCATGTTCATTAAGTTTGCATCATTATTCTGTAATGTCATTTTGGTATAAGTTTTGTGTTTAAGTTACCCTGTCATATAATGCTTATATACATCATAATGTTTGTTTATTATAAGTGGTATATATCATTGACTAAAAGGTTATGACTTCTCCAAATAGGGGGAGATTGTTGGGTACATAGGAAAATGTGTACCTGATTTGAAGAAGCCTCACTTAGCTCAATGATATACATCAAGGTGTATTTGATGTTATTTTGAGTTTATATGTGCAGGTTAAGAATATGCTAAAATGCAGAAAACAAGTTTCTAAGTCCATGTGTCGACACTTAAGAAAGCCTGTGTCGACACTTGGAAAAGCAGTGTCGACACCAAAAGCAACTGTGTCAACACACAGAAGTTTTAGTCGACATCAACTGTGTCGACACCTAGGGGCAGTGTCGACACACAGAATTCTTAGACTATATCAACTGTGTCGACACACAGGACTTGTGTCGACACACAGTAGAGTTTCAATAAAGTAGATTGCTATGAAGTGAAGAAGTGACTGTGTCGACACAAAGAAGCAGTGTCGACAAATTCTACAGATGTAGTGTCAAGAAGCAGTGTCGACACCAAAGGAGCTGTGTAGACATCACCAAATCTTGTGTCGACACTTAATCTACTTATGTCGATACATAATAAAGATCAGTCTCGACACTTTGCTGACAAAGACAAAGGTTCAAGAAATGACTGAAGACTTGAAAGCTGTGAATTCCAACAAGTTTGCTGAAGCAATTAGAACTGTCAGGAGTTCGTTTGAAACCGGATCAGCGGTTACAATGGATGAATTCTATATAAAGACGGATTCTATCAAATCAAAAAACGAAAACAACTAATGAAGAATTGATCATTGATCAAGAAAGAGCATGTCACACAGAAGAAGATTTTTGTGAGAAGATCTAAGAAGACAGTCTGAAGTGGCAATCTACTCAGAATTTATCTAAGGAGAATTCAAACAAGAATTCAAAAGAAACTTCAGAAGATTTGGAGAGTGAGAGAGATCTCCAGCTGTTTGAAGTAAAGAAGAAGACATTTACAAGTCTCTTAAGAAGCATATCCTGAACAAATCTGCTAAGAAGAATTTAGATCTATTTCTGAAATCTAATAAGAAAACTGCCAGCCAGTCAACTTAAAAGAAGATCAACCCTACTGTGTTTAGATTCAAGAAGCTTTGAAGAAAGCTAATAACAGGTTGATCTCAGTAATCAGTTTTATCAAGAGCTGGTCAAGAAACCTTTTATCCCTTCTCTCTCAACAAGAGTAAGAGTCAATCTATAAGATTTTTAAAATTCTATAGGATCTTTCAAGATCTGAGTTGTAAGCCTATAATATAAAGACTGAGTGTAGGAGAAATCAATCTCTGAGTTGTAGGCCTTGTGACGAGGCTGAGGTAGGGCTGTTAGCCTGAGCTGTAGGAGTGTGGATAAATTCTGAGTTGTAGGCCTTGTGACAAGGCTGAGGTAGGGCTATTAGCCTGAGCTATAGGAGTGTGGATACATTCTAAGTTGTAGGAACCTTTCAGGGTTCTGAGATGTAAGATCTATGGATCTGAGAAGAAGGAAGAAGTAAGGCCGAATCTAGCACACTACTGGATAGGAAAAGGGGGAAAGTGGATGTACCCAGACCTTGGGGAACCACTATAAACCAGTGTGCAATCTGTGATGTGTGTGTGATTGTGAATTCTGTGTTGTGGTTGCTGTGTTAGCTGTAGAATAATTAGATTCTCTTTAAAAAACTGGATTCTTATTCTTCCTTAAGTAAAAAAGGAAAGAACATATTCACCCCCCCCCTTTAGCTGTTTTGGTTATCTTAAAATCGATTCTATCAGTTAGTGTCACCGTAAGACGGCGGTTCTGGGCATAAGATCCGGGTTAACTCCCCGGAAGGGGGATTCGGATCTTACAAACTGGTATCACTTGAACAAATGATCATATGAGAAAGAAGTTCACAATACTGGAACACCCCGGTCGAGCATTAATTTTCGGACAAACTATGCAGCGGAAGCAATGGTGTGCATATGTGTAAAAGTCACATAAACAGTCCATTTAAAACAATGAGTTAGGCCAATTCTAATTAAACCTTACCTATTTTGCAACCTTCGCAGGTTGCTCCGCAGCCGAATATGGTTCCTTACTCTCCAGCTGCCACTCCCTCTTTGCAGACTGAGATGGGGCAAACTATGAAGGCTATCCTAGAAGCCTTTAGAGCCCAGCAGGTTCCGGCCCCATAGCCAAATCCGGGGTCGAACTAGTTGAGTGCCTTTAAGAGTCTTTCTCCGCCGGTGTACCGTGGGACAGAGGATGCTGTGAAGATGGAAGAATGGCTGGAGACTATTCAGGAGCTGTTGGCTGACATCAGCTGCCTAGTCAGCTAGGCAGTCCATCTTGCCACCTCGGTACTGGATGTACATGTGAAGAGGTGGTGGAAGAATGTACGAGACTCTGTATATGCTGATAGGGAGCTGATGGATATTTCTTGGGAGGAGTTCAGTTATACATTCTTAGAGCACTACGTATCCACCACGGACAGAGATGCTTTGGAAGCAAGGTTTTTGAACCTCCAGCAGGGGAGCAGATCCGTGATCGAATATCAAAGAGAGTTCTCTCATCTGGCGAGATTTGCAGGATTCCATGACTGGGATGACCGGAAGTATGCTAAAAGGTTCTACCATGGGCTCTGAGACTCCTTGAGGCAGCCCTTATTATTCATATATCATGGCACCACTACACAGATTATTGAGATGACAAAGAAGCTGGAGGATGACCAGCTAATGGTGCAAGGCAGAGGAAATAGGCCGCTAGAGGGGTCATCATCCGGGCAGGGCATCTTAGAGAGGCAAGGTTATTGGATACAGGAGGGGTGGGGGACGTCGTCGTCCGAACATCAGGCAGGAGCAGGGGCCTCCTACAGTCCTTGCTCCCCCACCTCTAAAGATGCAAGGACCGATGAGGCAAGATAATCGTGGTCAGAGAAATGATGATCGGGGCCAGAGATAAATCATATGCTTTGGATGCGGCTAGCCTGGGCATATCAAGTCGCAATGCCCACATCAGATCCACCCTCTTCCTCCTCCTCCACCTCCAGTGGCCCCTCCAGCACACCAGGGCCGAGGACGAGGATGAGGTCGATGCTGAGGTCGTGGACATCATGGCCGAGGACGTGGCTAGGAACAGATGTATGCACTAGACCTCACAGAGCAAAGGAATCCCGAAGAAGTGATTACAGGTAATTAAATTATTGTAATTTAGAATTTTCAACCTTAAAAACCATAAAAAATAATAATAATAACCTCTCTTTAAACTCAAATAAACCCCATGCATAGTTATGATCAGCGGCAAGCCCACTAATACCCTCTTCGACACGGGTGCTTCACACTCATTCGTGTCGGACACTTTTATTGAAGGACTAGAGGGCGTGGAAAGGTTCCCTGTCATAGAAAGGAGGGTGCGTCTTCCTGATGGCTCGGAGCAACGGACAACGGATTGCTGCAACATGGAGGCCGAGATCAGAGGCAAGGCATTCGAAGCTCCGGCGGCGGTCTTGAGATTACCGGACTTTGATTTGATTTTGGGAATGAACTGGCTTCAATGAAACCATGCTCAAATCGACTGCCCCTCGAAAAGGATCACGCTCAGACATGGAGACTCTTACGTCACTATTGAAGGTATCCGACCTATCCCCCATCTTTTATTATATTCTGTACAGGCTGTCAAGGCCTATGAGCAGGGGGAGGAGGTGTACCTCATCTGCTTTGAGATGGCAGTGGCAGAGAGCTCTATAGCTGATATCCCGGTGGTTCGGGATTTCTCTGATGTATTCCCGGAGAAATTGCCTGGACTACCACAAGTTCGAGACTTGGATTTCAGGATCCAGTTAGTATCGGGGGCGAGGCCAGTGTCCCGGGCACCTTACATGATGGCTCCCAAAGAGTTGGCAGAGTTTCAGACTCAGCTTCAGGAGCTTGTTGAATCGGGATTTGTGTGGCCGAGCTCATCGCCGTGGGGAGCACCAGTTCTTTTTGTGAAGAATAAAGACGGATCGTTGCGACTATGCATAGATTACCGGGAGCTGAACCGGTTGACGGTCTGCAATACCTATCCACTGCCTCGGATATACGAGCTATTTGATCAGCTGCAGGGAGCCTTCTGGTTCTTTAAGCTAGATTTGTGATCCGGTTACTACCCGCTCCGCATCCAGGAAGAGGACATACCGAAGGCGGCATTCAGTTCACGATATGGGCTATACGAGTTCACGGTGATGCCTTTTGGGCTCACGAATACCCCCTCCGCATTCTTGACCCTAAAGAACTGTGTATTCGAACCCTACTTAGACCGCTTCGTCATTGTGTTCATCGATGATATTCTGATCTATTCCCGGACTCAAGAGGAGCATACAGAGCACTTGACATAGGTTTTGCAGAGGCTGAGAGAGTTCCAAATGTATGCGAAGTTTTCCAAGTGCCAGTTCTGACTATAGGAGGTGGCCTTCCTGGGGCACACTATCAGTGGGGCTGGATTTGCAGTGGATCCAGCCAAGATAGAGGCAGTACGAAATTGGCTACGGCCTAAGACAGCGTCAGACATCCGCACCTTCTTGGGATTAACAGGTTACATTCGTAAGTTCGTGGAGGGATTCTCGAGGATAGCCCTCCCCCTCATGTCCTTGACGAAGAAGGATACAGATTTCATTTGGTCAGAGCAGTGCGAGACAACTTTTCCGGAGCTGAAGGACTGACTCACCTCATCCCCTATCCTTGCGCTCCCATCCAGGAGTGAAGGATTTTAGATATATACGGATGCCTCTTACCAGGGGATGGGTGTTGTCCTGATGCACCATGGACATGTTATTACTTATGCTTCGAGATAGTTGAAGAAGAATGAGCATAACTATCCAGTACATGAATTAGAGCTCGGGGATGTGGTATTCGCCTAATGATGTGGAGACATTACTTATATGGGATTCTTTGTGATATCTACTAAGATCACAAGAATTTTAAATATATTGATACGCAGAAGGACCTGATCCTGCAATAGAGGAGATGGCTGGAATTCCTCTGTGACTATGATTATCAGATCCACTACCATCCGGGGAAGGCAAACACAGTAGCAAATGCCTTGAGTAGGAGAGTCGGCACTTCTGGACCGGAGCCTCAGTTGATGTCTATAGAGCTGATACGGATGATGGAAGACATGCATATTACCATGGTATCTGAGGCCGAACCAGTGGTATACCAAGAGTACCTGAGCTCATTGATCTGTGATGATGATATTTGGGAGCGCATTACTACACATCAGAGGCTTGATGCTGCATTAGAGCCGATTTTCAGAGCCTTGGAAGGGGGCAAGTTTGAGGATTACACGTTGTAAGATGATCTCCTTTGATTCTGTGGACGAGTATACATACCGGCAGGAGATGGTATCCGAGATGACATACTCAAAGAGGCACATTGCTCTAGATATTCAGTGATCCCGAAATCACCAAGATGTGGGCAGACTTACGGAGGACCATGTACTGGCCTGTGATGAAGAGGGAGATCACCTATTTTGTGACACACTACGAGACTTTTCAGCGCGTGAAGGCGGAATGTAAGATCCCGGGAGGTTTATTACAGCCACTACTAGTCCCAGAGTGGAAGTTCAAGGACATTGCTATGGACTTTATACACGGACTACCTCGCTCCTACTCTGGGCACGATTCCATTTGGGTCATAGTCGACAGGCTGACCAAGCTAGCGCGGTTTATCCCAGTCAGGAAGGATGCTCTAGTTACAGTTTTGGTGAGATGTTTTGTTAAGCAGTTCGTCAGATACCATGGCATCCCCAGGACTATTGTCTCGGACCGCGACAGTCGGTTCACTTCTAGGGAGTGGAGGGCAGTGCATGCTTACTTGGGTTCCCGACTTACCTTTAGCACTGCCTTCCATCCGCAGACCGACGGCCAGATGGAGCGGACAAATAGGACTATGGAGGACCTACTCAGATTATGCATATTAGATACGGGGAAGCCTTGGGAGAGGCTACTACCATTGATCAAATTCTCTTACAATAACAGCCACCAGACTAGCATCGAGATGGCTCCATATGAGGTACTTTACGGGAGGAAGTGTCGGACACTGCTATCTTGGGTTCAGGATGTGGACAGAAGGCTCTTGGATTCAGGATGTTGACACCAAGGCTCTTGGATCTGATTTTGTGGAAGACACAGAGACTCAGATTTGTTTGATCAAGGATCGACTACTAGAGGCCCAGAGTAGGCAGGCGAAGTATTATGATGCTCGGCACCGGAAGGTGGAATTCCAGTTTGGAGACAGATCTTTCTTGAAGATACGTCTAGTAAATGGTGGCTCTCGGGTGCGGAGACATAAGAAGCTCAGTCCTCGATACATGGGGCCATACTTGATCCTAGAGCGGATCGACCCCTTAGCTTACCGACTGCAGCTGCCACCGGAGTTGAGTACCTTACACGACGTCTTCCATGTCTTCTCCTTTCGAAGAGCTCTCCTTCGGCCAGAGCAGCACATTACTACCACAGCAGGTCTGGTAGCGCCAGACAGATCCGTTAGATTGGAGCCGATCCGGATTGATCATACGGCCGTTTGAGTGTTGCGTAAGAAGAAGGTCCCTCTCGTGAAGGTGTTGTGGTCCAACCATGGGAGGGAGGAGAACACTTGGGAGCCGAGGTATCTGATGTTGAAGCAACACCCTGAGCTAGTTACCTCAGGTATGCTTTAGTTTTGTGTTTTTAAAAATTTTCTTCAATTTTGCAAGTAGAACCCTGTAGACCCGAACTTAAATTTCGGGGACGAAATTTTTTTTTGTTTATAGGATTTGTAACATCCCATGTTTTTTCTAGGCCCCTTAATTTAGATTGGGTTAGGCATGGGGTGGGTGTTAGGAAATTAGCTAGGTTTGACCCTAGGTAGTGGGTTGTAGCCATGTGGGGCCCACTATAGGACCAAGGTCAAACTAGGTCAAACTAGCCTAAATGGGGACCCTAGCCACACCATGACCCCACCACATTGCCCTAACCATAAAAATAATCTAAGTGAACCCAAGGGCATGTCACTAGGTCAACCCTTTGACCCTAGTTGACCCAAGTCAACCTTAGCCCTAATTTGGTCAAACCCATACCTATAGGCCCAATTAACCTAATTGGGCCACCCTTGACCCAACCCAAGTTGGGTGGTGCCATTAGGCTAATGACCATCAAGTGGGGTCAGCCCACTCATCATGTTGACCAAGTCAACTCAAAAAGTCAACTTGGTCAACATAAGGCCTAAAAGAGGGGAAATGAACCCAAGCCTCACCCTTTGGGCTAAGCCCACTAAACATGGCCCATTAGTAGCCCAAAGAGTCATAGACCATCCCTACCCCTCTGAAATAGGAGAGAGAGTACATGCATGGGGGTAAAATGGGAAATTTAGGAGAGAGAAGAGGAGTGAGAAGAGGAAAAGGGGGTGTGAGGCCACTTGGCCATGGATCCTTCTGCCCAAAGGCTGCTGGCCGGCCACATGACTAATTACAATGAGTTTGGAGTGCTGTGATGGCCACTTGGCAGCCATGGTGAAGCATCCAAGGTGAGCCCGAGCTCACCTTGGTTGTTCCTCTATGTATAACCCACCTCAGTCCAAACCAGCCTCACCATCAGCTTTAGAAGGTGAAATCGAGTGGAGATCGATTGCTGGAACAGAGAAAACGGTGGAGAAATGAGATTTCGGGTAGGAGATCGCCGGAGAACCTCAACTATGGCAAACCGCCGCCACACTCGCCGCTAAGGCTTGAAACAGGTCCGTTTCACCTCACCTTTACCCGTACTAGTATCCTAGATCGATTAGGGGAGATATCGGGCTCAATTTAGCCTGATGCCATGTGAGAAGAGTGACAATTTCCTGAGCTTTACTTCTTTCTCGGGAACGCCAGATGAGCCGCCTCCGGCCGCTTCATCTCCTGGAAAACCTTGCCACCACCTTGGCGAAGGTGGTGGCGATGATAGCCGGCGGTGGCACCTGCTCAAGTGGCCGGAAATAGCAAGACAAGATGGCCCAGGACGGCTCAATCTCAGCAATCGGCTGGTTGGGAACGATGATGGGATGTCGTCAGTCGTGCTTCAAGATGCGTGTGGGTTTATTAAAATTAGTTTAATTTTGTATTATGAATAATGATTATAAATGTCACATTATTTCAGTCCACTTACATATCAAATTTAGGGCACTTAGGGCCATTTCCTGAACTAGTGATTAAAAAAAATGTAGCTCTTGCTCTTAGCTTTAATTTTCCACCTTAATCATGCAATTTGGTCCAGTATCTTTTCCTGTAGGATTGTTCCACTAGGACTGGTCCTAGGCAAGGGAAGAATTTCAATTGCATGCCCTTGTCAAACCAGAAGTCCACATGACCCAAAATTTTGGGCATGAGCTTAACATGGGCATATCTAGCCCCTTCCAAAAATTGGGAATTTTTGGGAAAACCTTTCCTAAAGTTTTTATCAAAATACACAAAACTAAATAACTAATATTTTTGGAGTGTTATGGCTCCAAATGACCCCAAATTTTGGTGGCATGTCCTTGGGGACTAAACATGTGCATGGTAAAAGTTTCAGCACATTTGGACCACTGCATGTTGAGTAAACTCACTTGCATGTGTTGGTTATATATAGGCTTGGGGTGCAATTAGCCAAATTTGAAATAATGTGTATTATGCCTAGATGGTACATCCAAAAATCATGATATTGATTTCAGAGGCTCAATAGGGTGAATTATGCCCCTCACTGCAATAATGGGATTTTTGGAAGCAAAAATTCCATTATTTGAAAATTTTGAAATAATTGAACTTTGGGAAAATAAATTTGAAAATAGATTTATTGTTGAGATAAAAATTTCCAAAACTTGTCAAGGTCATTATAATGTCATAATAAATTCTTAAAAATTTCTAGGGCACTATTTGATGAACTTTGATAGGTGTTATGTGAGAATTACATTTTTGCCCTTATTGCACATAATTAGGAAATTGATGAAAATATTCATTAGAAAAATTTGGAAATATTTTGGTGATGTATCTGAGTATGATTAACCTTGTATAATTTTATCAGCATTTTTGGATGACTCAGTAACTTTTAAAACCTCATAGTGGCATTTTGGTAATATAATTAAAAATTAAATTTTGTAGCCCTTGATCCATAGGAGTTTATGAAACTCTGTATTTGGCCTTATTTTATCAATACAAGTGCTCTGTAATTTTTCTTCGAATTTTTAATAAATAAATTCTTATACTTCCTTTGTAAAATGGTTAATTTGTGAAATTTGTGTAAATTAAGAGATACATGGTTTTATTGAAAGGAAAATTATGATTCTTGGTAGACAGTGATATTTTACCAAATTACAACTCAAGAAAGATTCCTTAGGTCAGTGGAATTATTAATTATGGTACATCATGTATTAAATGACCTAGGGAGTTTATTAAAAGATTTAATTTAATGACCTAAATGACTTGGAAAATTATCAAACTTCATATATCCATCATATTTGTCCATATCATCTTAAGATAAATGGAGAGGGGCATCTGGCCCAAGGAAATTGGAAGTCATACTCCGGGATGGTATTAGGTCATGGGCTACGTATAGTACAAGTAGGTTATACAGTAAGGACCGCCGGGGGGATAGATCAACAGTCGGATCTTACAAACTGGATATTATTATACTCTAATTAATTTTACTTCTATTTATCATATTGGACGAACAGGTTATGATCGTTCTAGCCGACAGAATCGGCGTCTTGCTATATCGACTAACCCGTGCGTTAGTATTACCGTAAGACGGCGGTTCTGGGCATAAGATCCGGGTTAATTCCCCTGAAGTGGGAGTTGGATCTTACAGATTTGGCCCTCTGACTAAACATGAAATTCGTAGCTCTTGGAAATACCTTTCCAACGAGGGGTTAAACACTTTCACCGGATTCCTGTAGCATCAGGAATCCCCGTTTGAAGTTTTGCACTCTATACAATTCCTACATACTTTGTTCTTTTGGTTATGTAAACCTAATTTAGAACTATTAGAGAGATTGTGGATATTTAGCGTGAAGTTTGTTGTGAGTAGTTGGATTGATCCTTTGTAATCAAATGACGAAGTGAAAAGTACTAGTTTGAGATGATTTGGTTGATAGATCACTAGATGAACTAGTGGGTAGACGAGTTGGATTGTATAAACAAACTAGATATGTGAATAGGTAAGATGAGCTAAATACTAGCTAGGTGATGAATATTGTGTGGAAGAGGATTGAATAAGGTTAGTACATGAATATGTGGAAGGGTTGATAGTGCATGAGTGTTTGCCGCACTTGATCGATTGTGTTGGTAAGGGACTCGGTAAGGAGCTCTTGTGAGCTGTTGAGCTTAAAATGTGAGATTGCATGCGGTGTGGGTCAACACGTGGTATCGTAATCATGGTTTAAGGATAGTGTGGCAGGTCTACGGGCTCGCCAGTCATCACACCGACGGGAGTTGACGGTTAGACCTTGGGCGATTAGGCTTGGTCCTCAGTGCTCATTCCAAGGGCTCTTTCCGTGCTAGTTGAACAGTTGGGCTTGGTCCTCATGCTTTTTCTAAGGCTCCTTCCAGGTCACATCTTAGGACTGTTCGGGTCTTGGTTCTCGGTGTAAATCTACCTGAGACTCCCGCTGAGCCGTAGTATGTGTGTGAGTTCCGTTGTTGTGTTCTTAGCATTGAGGCATACGGAGGCCTAGGCTAGGTAGTGTGGAGACCAGCCTAGTAGTGGAGATGCCCACTTTATTGTCACCATCTGGCCACGACGGATGACGCCTGAGAGGTTAGCTACCTACTCAAAAAGTGGGAACTAAGAGTCTGTGTTGACACAGCAATTGCTTGTGCGTGATCATGGGTGAGTCATTGCATAGCATTCATGGCATTGCATTACATCACATACACAAGATCCTCATCGTATAAGTTTGTATGGGCACTCTTATACGATGAGTTACTTTACTATTGAGCCGATCCTCAACTTATATGTTTGTATGGGAATTCATATAAGTTGAGTTACTTTCTGTTGTAGATTTACTCTTTTATACTCTGTTGTAGATGATAGAATTACTAGGGCAATTGGTTTGCTTATTTATGGTGCTTCTATATACGTACATTATTTACTGATCACTCTATACCACCTATTTGTACTATAGCTTTATATATATATATATTATACCCTGTTCCTTTCTTCGCCTGGTGCCGAGAAGTCGCCAGGGTAGCGGATGTGATAGCCACTTAGTCGTTATGACTAACGGATGCTACGTCGTCCTTTTTAGGAGGAAACCCCATAGATGGAGCAGCAGCAGGTTTTGCAGCAAGACAGCTAGGCCACAATGACAGGGTCTGAAGAGACGGTACGATCATTACCGTCAGTGACAGATGCGAGTTTTGAGAGACTTTTTAATGTAGCCCCTTTTGGGAAAGTTTATTCGTACTCTGATACTTTGAAAGCTTGATAAAGCTTCTTTATTTATTGTACTTTTGGACTAATTATATGATTTGTGTGAATTTTGACTTCTGATTTTATTATGGTTGGGTTGGCATGATTGATATTGGTAAAGGCCTGCTGAATAGGCATCTTGTAGTACATGCTAGCCTAAGTGCTTGCGTTACCTCAAGGCAGCTGTTCTGGGCATAAGACTCCACTCGAGCCGTGTCTTGGTTCCGGTAGGGGGGGTCTTACACATTGCATCAATCTCTTTTAATGTTTCCTTTGAAATTTTTCTTTCAGCCTGAGGAAGTGCTTGAGGTTCAGCAACTTCAGGTAGAGCAATACTCTCAGTGATCATCTGACAATCTTCTATATCTTTGTCAGTCAACAGAAATTCATTCAGTTCAGGATCATTCTGAATCTGTGCAAGTTCTTGGGCTGCATATTGAGTAATTAAACCATCTAAATTTTTATTTGGGATATCATCCATGATGTAAGTTAGGCCTAATGGTTCCTCAATTATTTTAATAGCAAAACTTGCATTCAGTTGTTTAATAACATCAGGACTTATAGGAGGAGTGTAACACACTATAGCCAAGGATGACTCTGAACAAACTGCTAGAAGATAATTTATATATCCAAAAATAAAAGGTTTCAATAAATTAAATAAATTTACTGTGGGATTGATAAAACAATCACCAATAGTCACAAACTCTGGGGGAGCAACTTGCTCATGTGCACTCAACATATCAAAATCAATTGATTCAGCCTCTGTAATTATCTGTACATCTGTTGTTGTGAACTCAACTAACTGCAATATTGGAGCTTCTTTTGTTGCTTCTACTGTTGCTGCTGGAGGAGGAGAAACTGGAGCTTCTTCATAGTATATCTCCCCCTACCTGGCTCCAGATGGTCCTATAGCCAGGCCCCCAGAAGAAGGAATAGAAATGGCAGTAGGCAGAAGAGCAGAGAGGGAGGAAATGGAAGGTAACATCCCTCAGACAACTAGACCCCCCTAGGAGTGGTTTTTTCATGACCAGGTCATGACAAAACCCTAGAGAACCTAAGAGGATCAAGTGGTCTTGAGAATATAGTTGAGGTCATTTTTGGTCTGTAAATAGCAGGTTCCTAAACCCTAGGTTAGGATTACCAAGTAGTTTCACCATGACTCCAAGACCTCACCAATCCTTGGGAAGGCCCAACAAAGCCCTAAGGGCCTATTGGAGTCACTCTAAAGTGGCAATTTTTGATTAGGACCACTATAGGCTCAAATAGGGCAAGTGTCTTAACTAAGGGAAATGTGCCCCTAATATGCACAACCAACCCTACCCAAGTCCTTCTAAACCTTAAGGGAGGCAAATGGGTCACCAAGGACCCATTGGGGTCAACCCAAATGGTCATGTTGACCAAGGTCAACTCTACACAAGGGTTAGGTAAAATTAGCCCAAATGGGCTAACTCAAGCTCAAACCCACTTCCCCCACTTGGGCTGACCTAACCTTATCACTATTATGATTAGTGGAGTGCTAATAGGCTGAAGGAGGGGTAGATTTCAGTTAGGATGGGTAGAAGAGAAAAAACTCCATTAATGGAGGAGAGAGAAAGAAGAGAAAGAAGGACATTCATGGCTTAGAGCAACCAAGGGCCACCCATTAAGGCTGGGATCAGTTATACTGAGAAAGGGGAGGAGTTTTCAACAATTTCCCGATAAGAGGAGTGGCTCAGCCTGTCCAAATAGTTAAACCGAAATTGGCCCTTAATGACCATTCATGGCCATGGGGGTTACACCCCCTCCTCTCCCCAATTGAGGCTTAAAACACCATCAGTGGGCCGAGAGAAGACTTTCCCACTCCTTACCTGAAGAAATCAAGCATCCCCACTGTGTTGTTATAGAAACCGAGCGGCGCCACCATCGACAATTGCTTCCCGGCGATCTTCGCGACTTCTGGTCACCGACAAGATCCTCCTCCTCTCCTTGCTTCATGGATAGATCATAGGGATGTTTAGGTTTAAGGTTCGGGCTCAATTGAGCCCGAACTAATCTTTGGTTTTCATGGTTTTGGTCTGAGAGTTTTCTTGGTAGGATCGCCGGAATAGTCATCACCAGCAGCCATGCCGCCGGCTGGAGGTAGCCACAACTTCCACGAAGGTGCTGGTGGCGGTGGCCGGCCAGGGAGGTGGCCGGATAACGGAAGTGGCAGTTTGAAGTCATCCCAGGCATGAGAAATCAGGGTCATTGGCTGGAGGAGGAAGATGACTCGGCAGCCGTTGGATTTGTGCCAAGATTCGTGCGCCGGATTGATAGTTCATTTTATTTTAATTTCATTTCTGTCACATTATTTGCAGCAGATGGTTTTAATTTTTAAAAATACTTAGGACCCTCTAGTGAAAAGGTCATCAACATAAACTTTGTAGCCCTATGGGTCTACTTTTATTAAAAATTAATTTGAACTAATTTGGACCTTCGGTTGGACCAGGGAACCCATTTTGGTGGGACCTATACCTAGGGCGATCCTGAGATTCAAAAGGGTGTCCACTCTTCATCCCTTGTTCAAATAACCTGAAATTTGGGCAGGGTATCAACCTTAGCTATACCTAGGGTCTGTCCAAAAATGGGAATTTTTGGAGATATCTTGTCTATGGTTTTCTTTTTTATTTAATAATACTAGGGTATTTTAATTAAGTGGTCTAATGACCTCCAAACCCTCCCAAATTTTGGTGAGTGGTCCCTGGCATCATTTCATGGCTCTGTATAAAATCTAATCTCATTTGGAGGTGTTTTGGATAGGTAATGACCTAACCCTAATTCTACCCGAATGAAGGGTTCTTAAGTAAAAAGTGCACTTTGGCTTTGGGTGGTTAATTCACCTCAACATGGGCTGATATTTTTACCACTGACTTGTCATGGCCATTATCACCTTCATAGGGATTATGGGGTGGTCTAGGATAGTTTTGCCCTTGGATCCAAACTCAAACCTTAAGGAGGGGCTTTTGAGGGTTGTGAAGGGTGTGGGAGCAAATGCCCTTGTGTGATTTTGTAACTTGGTGGAAATGATGATTGAGTAGCCTAAAACCTCTGGTATGAACCTTAGAGGATTTGGAGAAAGATAGACATCTCAAGGCCCTAACCATAGCTTAGGGCATAATCACTGTTTGGGGAGAATAAGCCACCAAAAGTTACTAAAAGGGTGTGAAACTAGGGTAGCAAGGATTTTAGGTTAGATAGAACCTTTAGTGAAATTATTGGAATTTTATGAAGAATACTTTAAGCACTTCACTTGATATGCATGATATAGCCCTGAATGATATTTTATTTATTAGGATCATTATGTTCATTAAAATCCTATAAAACTTTGGCAGGAGATATTTTTGGTCAAGATGATTATCCCTGAATTTTATTATAAATTTTAGTTGATTATTTGCAGCACTTTCTTCATAAGATTCAAAAGGGGCATTTATGGTCAATAAATTATTTAGAGTTGTTTTCATATTGAAAAAATTATAAAATTAGGTCACAGCTTTTAGGTCAATAACTACTTGGAGAAATTAATTCATGATTTTTAGAAGATTATTTGTAGTGCTTACTTTACAAACCCATAATTTTTGGAATTTGATGCTTAATTTATCCAGAGCTTATTTCCTACTGAAAAATCATGAAACCTTGTCAATAATGTTGGTAGGATAGTAGTTGCATAGTAAAATTAATTTACAATTTTTGGATGATTATTTGTTGTACTTACTTCAATATTGAAGGGAAATAAGATATATTACCAAAATAGTTTTAGGGTCCTTTAGATAGTGGAAAAATGGTTATATTTTGGATTTATAGTATTGAGTTATCCTAATATTTTTCATAATTTTGTTAAGTATCATGCATTGCTATATAGGATATTTCATGTTCAAACTGGTAACACCTAGATCTTTTAGGAAAATTAAATAAATGTTGGATTAATTAGGAAAAATATAAATGACTGGATTTAGACCAATTAGGTCATGATAGACCCCCATTAATTATCTTGAGGCATTTGGATGTTTATTTGTAGTGCTACCCATTATGTGCATCGTATCACTAGGTATGGTCTGCGATTAGTAAAAGGATAGAAAATAGGTGATGTGGATGTGTAGGCCTAAGGTTTGGGATTCTAATAGTCTGATGGTTTTGAATAAGTAGTTGGGGTCACATTTGGAAGTCTGGGTGATTAAAGTGTGGTGTTGGCTAGTGTTAGGTGGTGCTCGGGATCGACGAAAGATCGCCTTTCCCGAAGAGAGGAAGAGTCAAAGTCACACTAGGTTTAGTCCAGCATAATGCAAAGAGAGAATGGGTAAGGGGATAAACCAATAACAATAAGTGCCTTGCGAAAGGGAACGATGGGCTTCAGCTACAATCATAGTTCCTAGTGCCCTTTTAGAACCCTTCACGGGGTATGCCGGGGGGGGGGGGGCAGTCCTGGGCTAACCTAAACTGTAGGCAAACTAACTTGCAAGAGTAACTTGCATAATTAGGGGTTCACTTTCACTCACCTCGATGTCTCGAGATTTTAGGTTGGTACACTTAGGCTGTAGGCCGGGGAGCTTTGGCTCGGTTGTTGATTTTGACGGACGGAGTGGTCCGGGAGAGCTTTGGCTCAGTCGGTGATACATAAGGTTGCACGTGCATGAAAGGAAAGGTGGTGGGTCTTTGGTTTTTGAGGGTCGCTGCATCGACGCCAATACGTTGACTCAGCAAGTGTTGTGTAGCACTTCGCCAGATTTAGTCTGGTACGCCAGCTGGCAAGAGTATGTAGGAGTCCTCTTTGTGCACCAGCATTGAGGCGTACAATAGGTCTGACTGGTAGTGCAATTACCTATTTAGAGGTGGGCGAGGCCCAACCCACCACTTCCGTTTGCCACTACGGAGGTATCCTGGGAGGTTCGGCTGTAGAAAGCGGGAACTAAAGGTCTGTGTGCACAGAGTCGAGTGGGTGAGTTGCACTTGCATGTTCACATCAAGGCATAATTGCATTTCATAGCATTACCATTACATATAACCCTGACACCTATTGTATAAAGTGGTATGGGACGCCTTATATAATAGGACCTGCAAGACGACCCCTTGGTTTATAAGTTTACGCGAGCGTGCTTATAAGTTAAGGTTTTTATTCAGTAAATTTATATATTATGCCTACTAGAAAACCGACACCCTAACGTATAAATTGGTATGAGACTTTTTATACGCTAGGAGCCTTGCAAAAGATCCCTTGGCTTATGTGCTTTCATATAAGTTAAGGTTACATATTTCTTAGTTTACCTTTTATATACTTCCTGCATTTCTTTACCTGTTTATATAGATCTGCTAGTCTAGTTTCGCCATCACCTGCAATTGCTATTCTCCACTATCATGTCCCCTCCTTTCTTCTTTCCTGCTCGGTGCCTAGTAGCAATGGGGGAAGGGGTGGGGGATGATAGGGCTTAGTCTTATAGATTAACGGTTTTCGGACCACATCATTTAGGGGATTGTGGAGCCCAGCATGGAGGAGCAGCCCCGAAGGTCGACACGCTAAAAGATAGGGCAGTCTAGCACAGGAGTTCAGATAGCAGGGACTGAGAGTCCCGATACCTAGTAGTTGTTCAAGATTTACTTCCGTGATGAGTGGCTTGTCGTGAGGATTTGATGTATCGGGCATAAGCCCTTGTTTCAGTACTTTTCTATTATTATTGTGGACTCTCCCTTCGTGGAGAATTATAATTTTATATGTGATCTTTGTGGACATATGTTGGAGCTTGTTTTATATACTCTCATATGAATTGGTACTATTCTGTGATCGATTTGGCCGGCAGAATCGGCGCCTTGTAGTGACGACCATCCAGGGCGTGAAGGTGTCACCGCAAAGCGGTGGTTTTGGGCCTAAGACCCGAGTTTTTAAAAAAAAAAATTGGGTATTACAAGTGGTATCAGAGGAGACCTCGATCGAAGGAGTAGCAGTCCACAAACCCTCGGACACCCCCGCTCGAGTTAAGTTTGGGGAAAAACTAAGTAGCGGAAGCACGGTGTTCCCATGTGGGGATCACATGTAATGGTCCACTTCTAATTAGGCTTGAGCCAATTGCTTACAAATTGTTTTTGGATATGCAGCCTCCGACACAGCCTACACCACAGGGCGGAGTCCGAATGTTGCACCACCTCCCCAGGTCCCCACTCCGTTCCTACAGTCAGAGATGGGGCAGACTCTGACAGTCATTTTGGAGGCTTTCAGGGCCCAGCAGGTTCCGGCTCCGCAGCCAAACCCGGGGGCCAATTGGCTGAGTATCTTCTGAGGGCTCTCCCCCCATCCTACTTAGGGACAGAGTTAGTTGTTTGGACGGAGGAGTGGCTGGACATTATGTACGAGATGTTGACAGGGATACGGTGCCCCTAGGAGGAGAGGGTGCTATTGGTGGTCTCTTGCTTAGAGTCTCATGCCAAGATATGGTGGAAGACGTCGCTGGATATGACTTTGCGGATATGGAGGTTTCAGAGATTACTTGGGTGGAGTTTAGGGCCACGTTATTGGAGCATTTTGTTCCACAGTCGGCTATGGATGAGCTTGAGGACAGGTTCCTGCAGTTGAAGCAGGGCAACAAGACAATGGTAGAATACCACCGGGAGTTCAACCATTTAGCCCGGTTTGCGAACTCTTATCAGCTGGATGAGACCGGATACACCAAGAGGTTCTATAAATGCCTGCAGGAGGAGTTGAGGGAGTCCCTTCTGTTCGTATTAGACGGGCCTATACCTCGGATGTTAGAGATGGCCAAGAGGATTAAGGCTGATTGGCACACAACTCGGGGTCAGAAGAGGCCAACGGAGGACCAGGGTGTAAGACCCCCTTTTTTTTTTAAACCACTAGGGTCTTAGCCCAGAATTGCCGCTTTGTGGTGGCACCGATTCACGGGAAGGCAACCACTACAAAATGCCAATTCTGCCGGCCCTTTTCGATCACAAGAGAGAGAAGTAATTAAACATAAAATGTAAACAAGTCCACATAAGCATGTAAATAAAAGTGAAATCACATCCAGTCAATCAATAGATAATAACAGAAAATAGATAAATGGGCTCGAGCCCAGTACATCAGAGTCCTCACTACAAGTCACTCAACGCGGAAGCTATAAAACTGCTAATCACTCACTGAGCTGGTCGCAGGTGCACCGGTGCTAGACTGTCCCACCTCCATGCGCACCGTACTCCGTTGGTGCTGGTCCCTGGACTGCTGGTCCCTGTCTCCCATCTGGAGCTCCTATAATGTTGTGGTTCGAAAACCATTAGTCATAAAGACTAAGCCCTATCATCCCCTACCCCTCCCCCCATGACTCCTAAGCACCGGGCGGAGAGGAGGAAAGGAAAGCTTCAAAAGTGGAGAATAATCAAGCAGGTGACAAGGAGCTAATCTAACCATTATTTAGAGTAAAGTACAGCTAGCAATCCTATGGTAGTAACTGGTAAAGAAATGAAGTAGTAAGCATCAAATGTATAAAAAAGCAGCTAGAGAATAGTAAGTAAACAAGCAAGTAAATAAGTAAGTAACCTTAACTTATATGAATGCCCATACAAACTTATAAGTTAAGGGATCTTCTACAAGGCTCCCATCGTATAAAAAGTCCCATACCAATTTATACGTTGGGGTGTCGGTTGTATGCAATTATGAATGTAGTGATATGCTATGCCATGATTTATGCAAGTGCAACTCACGCACACGACTCTATGCGCACAGACCTTTAGTTCCCCTGTTCGGGCAGCTAGCTTCACTCCCAGGAACCTCCATAGTGGCAAACGGAGACAGTGGGTCGGGCCCCCCACTCCTAGGCGGGTATCCACACTACCAGGCCTAGCCCTTCCGTACGCCCCTAGAAGAACACAACCTAGAGTATCCGCGTACTACTGCTGGCTGTACCCACCAGACTTTCTTTGGCTAAGTGTCCCACACCGCCGAGTCAACGTACCGATGTCGGTGTGAACGACTATCAGATACAGAAGACCCACCACCTTTATTCTGTACTCCAACCCTCTAGCCCTCGGCCCCCCGGACAGTCCCGTCCGTGCGTCTACCTTCAGAGCTACCGTCTGAATGGCAACCAAACCAATTATTCTACCTTCCTAGCTACCGAGGTGTGTGTATGTGCAACCCTAGTTATACTAGTTGCTCTTTTAATTTATTATTCCTATGGTTTACGTTAGCCCAGGACTGCCCCCGGCATACCCCGTGAAGGGCTCTCAAGGGGCACTAGGAACCAAGACGGCGGCATTACGGCCCGAAGTTCCCTTTCGCAAGACACTTATTGTTATTGGTTGATCTCCCTTAACCCGATCCCCTTTTAGTTTCTTTAGATCTAACCCTAGAGTATTAAGACTCTTCCTCTTCTTCCCGGGATGGACGATCTTCCGTCATTCCCGAACACCACTTAACCTTAACTAGTCTCACACCCTACTTATCCTGACTTCCAATAATGAACTTAATCGTAGCTTGCCCTAACCAACCAGCAACTACCAAAATTCCATTTCCCAAGTTCACTATTACTCTAGTTCAATTTCCGTGATTTTACTATATGCAGACCATCCTAAGCTATATGAGGTACACAAGGGGAGGTACTCCAAATTGTCTTCCAAATCTCCTATAATATTTACTGGAGGTCTACCATATCATACTTTGTCTAAATCCAGAAACTTAAAAATTTCCTAATTAATCTGATATTTATTTAATTTTTCCAAAGGATGGGCCATGGGTCATTTTAAACATGAACCACATGATCCTCCTAAGTAATGGCTACCCAAAAATCATGATTATTAGATAACAGCAAGATAACCTCAAATACAAATTTCCAGAATTTTATAGAAAGTATTTAGCCTCTAATTAATTTATCCAGTATAATCACGTTAATCCTACGTAAAGAAGGAAGTACTGAAATTATTCATCGAAATACTATAGAAAAATTACTAATCAGTGGTATGATAAGAAAAGATCTTTGTGCAAAGAGTCATAATTTTACCAGCTTGCTAAACACCACTATAGATTTAATCAAATATTCAAGGTAAAACATACTTAATGAAGCAAACCTTAGAATTAAACTTCCAAAAATCCCATAAAAATTCACAGAGATTTAAAATCCTAATAAACGTTCTCTGCTTAAATTTCATCAATTTCCAGGAAGTATGTATTCCATAATAAATTTTCTAAGAAAATCATACAAGCTACTAAATCGTTAATGAAGTATCCAAAATAATGATCTTAAAATTCATAGTAAAATATCCAGAGCTTGTACCATCCCTATAATTAACTCTACCCAAATCTCATCACTTTTCAAAGTGATTAACATCATTTCCTATCTCTAAAAGTCTTGCACCCTAAACTAGGGTTAGGTTTTTAGGTATCCCAACAGTCTCCAAATCTACTAAGATTTCATCCAGAGAACTATAATGGCCCTATGGTCCTCTTCACCAAATTTCGAGTCACTCCAAGGTCATTTGACCCCATGACCTTCACAAGCCACCAAGATCCATCCTTAGGGTTTGGCCTTGGTTCTTAGGGCAAACTTACCCTGATCCACCTCAAACTCTTTGAGGGGGTGGTAGAGAATATTACTAGCCAGTGGTAAAAATCTCAGCCTCTGTTGAGGTGATTTGACCACTCAAATCTCAAAAGTGCACCTTTAACCTAAGACCCCTTATTAGGGCAAAACTTAGGTTTGATCATTTCTAATCCAAATCAACTCCAAATGAGATGAAAAATTATACAGAACCTTATGGTGAACCCAGAGACCACTCACCAAAATCTGGGAGGGTTTGGAAATTATTTAGCCATCTAATTAAATTAAGCTAGGATTATTGATTTTTCCTAAAAACTATAGAAAAATATTTCCCAAAAATCCTAATTTTTGGATGGTACCTAGATATAGGTAAGGTTAGGCCACACCCCAAATTTCAAGTCATTGTGATGACTGGATTGGAGTGGGGAATTTTTCTAAGGTCAGGACACCCTATGGGTAGACTTCACCAAAATGAGTGCTGAGGTCTATCCAGTGGTCCAAAATGCTTGAAACAAATTTTAAAATTCCCTAGACTCCATGAGGTACAATATTGGTGTTGACCATTTTTCCTGCAGGAGCCTCTAGGTATTTTTCCCAAATTATTTAAAGTGACAGATATTTTCATTCAGAAATTGTTTTAAAAAATAGAATCTAATTTAATGGGACTGTTCATCTTCTTCTACAGCCCGAAACCAGAGCCCTGAAAACTTAATTTCCTGTAGCTTTTCCAAAGCTATTTCCCGGCCATCCAGCCATCTCCCTGGCCGGCCACCACCACCACCACCTCTGTTGATGTGAGGGCTATCGTCGGGCGGCGGCACGGCCGCCGGAGAGGCGGTTTCCGGCGAACCCGCCACCACGAAATTTGCGGAAAACCATGGAAACGCTCACCCGATCTGGCTTTGTTGAGCCCGATATCTCTCCTAACGATTTCTAAGATCTATCCGCAGAAGAAGAGGGAGGGGAGGACCTTGTTCGCGGGCTGGAGGCGTGCAGAGCGTCGGGAAGCCATTGGCGCGGTGGTGGCGTCGCCGGAAATTCTTCAACAGCAAGGGAAAATCTGAAACAGTTTGATGGAGCGTGTAACCTTTTCCTCTTGCTCTTAGGAGTCTTTTATAGATCAGCCAATGGGAAGGGGAAAGGACGAAACGTTCATGGCCCTTAATATTCCTCTTAATGACGTTTCGGTTATGGCAAGGTAGTTGAAATGCTGGAAATGAAGAGGTGTTTGCCAGGTGGCAATTTCCTATTGGACCAACATTTCCTTAATTTATTAAATAATCAGAGTAGGAAACGGCCCATAAATACTCCTGGCGTAACCTCCCATGATCAGAATTGATTACAACGTCGGTTATCGAATTTCTAGTCTGGCTGACGTTTCGGCCTTGGTCACGGGCATGACACATAGGTCACGGGCGTGACAGGCCCGGGTGGCCAATTCTGGGATCGACGATCGTCGAACTGAGATCGACGATCGTCGAAGGGTGGTCACGCCCTTGGTCACGGGCGTGACATGTGGGTCACGGGCGTGATAGGCCCGGGTGACCAATTCTGGGATCGACGATCGTCGAACTGAGATCGATGATCGTCGAAGGGTGGTCACGCCCTTGGTCACGGGCGTGACATGTGGGTCACGGGCGTGACATGTGGGTCACGGGCATGACATGGTCATGAGGCAAAATCCGTACTCGGCGATCATCGCGCTGAGATCGACGATCGCCGAAGGTGTCACGCCCTTGGTCACGGGCGTGACACTTGGGTCACGGGCGTGACATGGCCATGACGCAAATTCTACGTTTCGACGATCATCCCGCAGGGATCGACGATTGTCGAAGGTGTCACGCCCTAGGGCACGGGCGTGACACATAGGTCACGGGCATGACAGGCCCGGGCAGAAAAATTCTGCGCCCGACGATCGTCTCACTGAGATCGACGATCGTCGAAGGAGTCACGCCCTAGGTCACGGGCGTGACGGATCGGTCACGGGCGTGACCAACACGTGACCCGAAATCTCGGTCGATTTATTTCAGTTTTTGGGCTTCCTAGGGTTCTATCCTGACCAACCGACTCCTAGGGGTCTAGCCGAAAATGGGATGTTACAAATCCCAATAAACAAAACAAAGATTTCATCCCCGAAATCAAGGTTAAGCCTACGGGACTCTAATCGGGAAAAGAATCTTGTAACATTCCATGAGGATTAAAGAAATTACATCTCTACGTTTTGTTTGCTTTGTGCGGTTTCAAATCCAAGATTAATTCACCCAATTAACTAGGTATATACACCCCAATAAACAAAATATTAGCCCCTATTCTTGAAATTTTCAGTTCTATTGGTTTAAAACAAGAAGGCAAATTGATTGTCCGGAGGGGTGGTGAGGTATACCTGACGAAAAAGTTCCGGGTATTTTTGCTGCATCAAGTCCTGTGGCTCCCATGTATGCTCCTCCTGCACATGATTGTTCCACAGAACCTTAACTAGCGGAACCTTCTTCCGTCGCAAGACCCGTACTGCTATATCGTCAATCCTAATAGGCTCCATGTTGACTGACCGATCCGAGGCCATCGGGCCATTTGCCGAGGAGATCATCTGCTCAGCGCATAGCAGAGCCCTCCGAAGTGAGGAGATGTGGAAGACGTCATGCAATCCCGCTAACTCCGGCCGAAGCTGCAGTCTATAGGCTAAGGGGCCGATCAGCTCCAGGATCCTATAAGGCCCCATATATCTCGGACTGAGCTTCTTCCGCCCACGCACCCGCGAAACACTGTGCATCGGATGTATCTTCAAGAAAACTCGGTCTCCCACCTAGAACTCCACTTGACGATGCCTCGCATCATAGTATTTTGCCTGTCTGCTCTGGGCTTCCAACATCCTGTCTCAGATCAATCTAATCTGAGCATCTGTATCTCCTACAAACTCCGAGCCCAGTGCCTGCGGGTCCTCATCCTGAACCCATGATAGTGGGGTCCTGCACCTCCTTCCATACAACGCCTCGTATGGAGCCATGCCTATGCTGGACTGATGAGCGTTGTTGTACGAAAACTTGACCAGTGGCAGCAATCTCTCCCAAGGCTCGCCACGGTCCAAAATACACAGTCGCAACAGATCCTCCAGTGTACGGTTGGTGCGCTCTGTCTGTCCGTCGGTCTGAGGGTGAAAAGCCGTGCTGAATTTCAATCGAGAACCCAGATGGGCCTGGACTGACCTCTATTCCCTGGTTGTAAACCGCCCGTCCCGATCCGAAATGATAGTCTTGGGTACCCCATGATAACGCACAAACTGCTCAATGAACCTCTGTACTAATACACTGACCGGTGTGTCCTTTTCCACTGGAATGAATCTGGCCACCTTTGTTAGTCTGTCCACTATCACCCAGATCGAGCCATTCCCCGCACGGGATCGAGGTAGCCCATGTATGAAGTCCATGGCTATATCCTCAAACTTCCACTCCGGCACCGGAAGCGGCTGAAGCAAGCCTGCTGGGTTCCTGCACTCCGCCTTCACGAGCTGGCAGGCCTCGTAATGCGTCACAAAATACGTAATATCTTTCTTCATACCCGGCCAGTACATCGTCCTCTTCAAATCCTTTACCATCTTGGTGATCCCTGGGTGTACAGAATACCGGATGTAGTGAGCTTCCGTCAAAATGTCCTCCCGGATCCGTCCTCCTGCTGGTATGTAGACTCTACCCCGGAAACACAGGAGCCCATCCCTCAAAGAGTAATCTCCTGTCGTGCCTTCCTCCAAGGCTCGGAATATCGGCTCAGCTCTTTCATCCAGCATCTGCCCATCTCTGATGCGGTCTCGAATATCATCAGTAGTAGCCATCGACCCCAGGTACTCCATGTATAGCTCCGGGTCATCCTCAGACACCAGTGAAATCTGCATTTCCTCGAATGATCTAACCAACTCTAAGGCCATCAGCTGCGGGCCAACTCCTGTCGTACTCGCTCTCCGGCTCAGAGCATCCGCGACCACGTTCGCCTTTCCCGGATGGTAGTGCATGGTATACTGGTAGTCTGACAGAAACTCCACCCAGCGTCTCTGTCTGATATTTAACTCCTTCTGGGTGTCGACGTACTTCAGATTCTTGTGGTCGGAGAAGATATCGCAATGTACTCCGTAGAGATAGTGTCGCCAGATCTTGAGAGCAAAAATGACTGCCCCCATCTCCAAATCGTGCACGGGGTAGTTCTGCTCGTGCTGCTTTAGCTGACGGGAGGCATAGGCTATTACGTGCCCATTCTGCATCAGAACGGCACCCATCCCCTGATAGGAAGCATCTGTATACACCTGGAATCCCTCCTTCCCTGATGGAAGAGCAAGGATGGGGGCCGAGGTGAGACGATCCTTCAGCTCCTGGAAGGCAGATTCGCATCGAGGCGTCCAGATAAAAGGGGACTCCTTCTTCGTCAGAGACGTAAGTGGGAGGGCAATCTGAGAGAACCCATTTACGAACTTCCAGTAGTAACCGGCAAGTCCCAAGAAACTTCGAACATCTGAGGCCGACTTTAGCGGTGGCCAATCCCGTACTGCCTGGACCTTTGCCGGATCCACTGCCAGACCTGCTCCAATGATGACATGGCCCAGAAAGGCCACCTCCTTTAGCAAGAACTGGCACTTTCTGTACTTGGCATACATCTCATGCTCACGCAGTTTCTCCAAGGTCAAGGCCAAATGTCTCGCGTGCTCCTCCTCCATCCTTGAATAGATAAGGATGTCGTCGATGAATATGATAACGAAGACGTCCAGATACTCTTCGAACACCCGATTCATCAGGGTCATGAATGCGGAGGGTGCATTCGTAAGCCCGAATGGCATCACTGTAAACTCGTATAAGCCGTATCTGCTGCTGAAGGCCGTCTTCGGGATGTCCTCCTCCCGAATGCGAAGCTGGTAGTACCCTGACCTCAGATCTAGCTTTGAGAACCAATGGGATCCCTCCAGCTGGTCAAATAGCTCGTTTATCCTTGGTAAGGGATAAGTATTCCGGACTGTCAACCTGTTCAGAGCCCGGTAATCAATGGACAGTCGAAGGGTCCCGTCCTTCTTCTTAACGAAAAATACCGGAGCTCCCCATGGTGAAGAGCTAGGCCGAACAAACCCGGCCTCCACTAACTCCTGAAGCTGGCTTCGAAATTCCACCAACTCCTTTGGGGCCATTCAATAGGGAGCTCTGGATATCGGCTTAGCCCCCGGTACGAGCTGAATCTGGAAGTCCTTCTCTCGGTGCGGGGGTAGCCCTGGTAGCTTCTCCAGAAACATGTCGGCGAAGTCCCGCACTACTGGAATATCTGCAATGGAGTCCTTGGCCACAACCACCTCAAAAAGGACCTGATAAACTTCTTCCCCCTGTAGGTGGGCCTTAACGGCCTGCACAGACGATAGTAAGGTACGGGGTACTGGTATAATACCTTCGATGATAATGAATGAGTCGCCGTGCCTCACGGTGATCCTCTTCGCCACGCAATCGATCTGGGCATGGTTCCAATACAACCAAGTCATGCCCAGGATCAGGTCATAATCTGGCATCTTCAGAACCATCGCTGGTGCCTCAAACGCCTTCCCGCCGATCCTCGCTTCCATATTGCAATGAGCAGAGGTCATTATCTCTGATCAATCGGGTAGGCGTACCCTCATCATCTTCCCGGTGAATGGCTCCACACCTGCCAGTCCTTTCACGAAATCCTCCGACACGAACGATTGCGAGCACCAGTGTCAAAGAGGGTGTGAGCGGGCTTGCCGCTAACGAAGACTATGCCTGGGGTAATTAAGTATCTTAGTATTCTTGTTGCAGTTGTCTTCTCTTAATTTTCTAACCAGGTTATGTATAGAATACTAGTTTATATGAAGAAAAAGTACTGTCATACCTGTGATAACCTGCTCCGGGTTTCGGAGCTGTGTCAGGTCTAGAGCATACACCTGCTCTCTCTCTGGCCTGCGACCTCGATCCTGAAATCCTCGCCCTCGGTCCTGTCCTCGTCCGCCAAACTGTCAGGGAGGTGGAGCGCCCTGATGTGCTGGTGCGGGTGCTCGCCTCACAGGGCAATTCCTCTTGATATGCCACGGCTGGTTGCACTAATAGCATACCGATGGCTGCTCTGCTGTCCTTGGCATTTCCAGCATCTGTATAGGCTGGGGAGCCAACACCCCCTGGCTCCTCTGCTCCTGCCCAAACTCCTGATGAGGCTGATCCCCGTTCCTTCTCTCCCCAATAACCTGGCCCCGGGGACGGTCTCTACGACCTCCAATCACTGTATCATCAGCCGGTCTCTTCCGGCTCTTCACTGTAAGCTAATCTGCCTCTCTCTTCTTAGCCATCTCCAGAATCCTGGCCAGACTCCCCTCTGAGACGAAAAGGAGGGCCTGTCTCATGTCATCTTGCAGCCCCTTGTAAAACCTCCGGGCATAGCCAGCATCGTCTAACTGGTAAGCGTCCGCATAGCGGGCCAGGTGAGTGAACTCCTGATAGTACTCCACCACAGTCCTGTTCCCCTGCCTCAACCGCAGGAACCTATCCTCCAGGTCATCCCTCGCCGACTGAGCTACAAAATGGCCCAAGAGTGCTGCTCTGAACTCCTCCCAAGTAATATCAGCGCAGTCCATCCCCGCAAAGGTGGTGCCCAGCTGAGATTTCCACCACCTCTTTCCATGTGACTCTAAGCAGGAGACTGCCAAAGCGGCTGCCTCCTCAGTAGGGCATCGAATCACTGCCAGCATCTCGTAAATGGTGTCCAACCATTCCTCCATACGTACTGCAGACTCCGTCCCCTGGTAAGATGGAGGGGAAAGTCCCCGGAAGATAGTCATCCAATTGGCCCCGGGGTTTGGCTGTGGAGCCGGGGCTTGCTGAGCTCTGAAGGCCTCCAGAATGGCCGTCAGTGTTTGCCCCATCTCCGTCTGCTGGAATGGAGCTGGAGACGGCGGGGGCGGGACCTCGTTCTGAGCCTGGGGTGTCCCCTGCTGTGGTGTAGGGTTCATTGCAGGCTACAAGTAAAAATTCCATTTGTTAGAGGATGTATGAATGGAATATAAGAAAGGTTTGGATGGACTTTCACATGTGATTCCCTCATGGGCACACCACTGCTTCCGTTGCTAGTTTGTCCGCAAACTAAGCCCGTACGGGGGTGGCCCAAGGTTCTGTGGACTACTTCTCTTCCGATCGAGGTCTCCTCTGATAATACTTGTAAGACCCCCATTTTTTTAAACCACCGGGGTCTTAGCCCAGAATTACCGCTTTGCGGTGGCACCGACTCACGGGAAGGCAACCACTACAAAACGTCAATTCTGCCGGCCCTTTTCGATCACAAGAGAGAGAAGTAATTAAACATAAAATGTAAACAAGTCCACATAAGCATGTAAATAAAAGTGAAATCACATCCAGTCCATCAATAGATAATAACAGAAAATAGATAAATGGGCTCGAGCCCAGTACATCAGAGTCCTCACTACAAGTCACTCAACGCGGAATCTATAAAACTGCTAATCACTCACGGAGCTGGTCGCAGGTGCACCGGTGCTAGACTGTCCCACCTCCATACGCACCGTACTCCGTTGGTGCTGGTCCCTGGACTGCTGGTCCCTATCACCCATCCAGAGCTCCTGTAATGTTGTGGTTCGAAAACCATTACTCATAAATACTAAGCCCTATCATCCCCTACCCCTCCCCCCCACGACTCCTAAGCACCGGGCGGTGAGGAGGAAAGGAAAGCTTCAAAAGTGGAGAATAATCAAGCAGGTGACAAGGAGCTAATCTAACCATTATTTAGAGTAAAGTACAGCTAGCAATCCTATGGTAGTAACTGGTAAATAAGTGAAGTAGTAAGCATCAAATGTATAAAAAAGCAGCTGGAGAATAGTAAGTAAACAAGCAAGTAAATAAGTAAGTAACCTTAACTTATATGAATACCCATACAAACTTATAAGTTAAGGGATCTTCTGCAAGGCTCCCATCGTATAAAAAGTCCCATACCAAATTATACGTTGGGGTGTCGGTTGTATGCAATTATGAGTGTAGTGATATGCTATGCCATGATTCATGCAAGTGCAACTCACGCACACGACTCTATGCGCACAGACCTTTAGTTCCCCCTGTTCGGGTAGCTAGCTTCACTCCCAGGAACCTCCGTAGTGTCAAACGGAGACAGTGGGTCGGGCCCCCCACTCCTAGACGGGTATCCACACTACCAGGCCTAGCCCTTCTGTGCGCCCCTAGAAGAACACAACCTAGAGTATCCGCGTACTACTGCTGGCTGTACCCACCAGACTTTCTTTGGCTAAGTGTCCCACACCGCCGAGTCAACGTACCGATGTCGGTGTGAACGACTATCAGATACCGAAGACCCACCACCTTTATTCTGTACTCCAACCCTCGAGCCCTCGGCCCCCCGGATAGTCCCGTCCGTGTGTCTACCTTCAGAGCTACCATCTGAATGGCAACCAAACCAATTATTCTACCTTCCTAGCTACCGAGGTGTGTGTATGTGCAACCCTAGTTATACTAGTTGCTCTTTTAATTTATTATTCCTATGGTTTACGTTAGCCCAGGACAGCCCCCGGCATACCCCGTGAAGGGCTCTCAAGGGGCACTAGGAACCAAGACGGCGACATTACGGCCCGAAGTTCCCTTTCGCAAGGCACTTATTGTTATTGGTTGATCTCCCTTAACCTGATCCCCTTTTAGTTACTTTAGATCTAACCCTAGAGTATTAAGACTCTTCCTCTTCTTCCCGGGATGGACGATCTTCCGTCATTCCCGAACACCACTTAACCTTAACCAGTCTCACACCCTACTTATCCTGACTTCCAATAATGAACTTAATCGTAGCTTGCCCTAACCAACCAGCAACTACCAAAATTCCATTTCCCAAGTTCACAATTACTCTAGTTCAATTTCCGTGATTTTACTATATGCAGACCATCCTAAGCTATATGAGGTACACAAGGGAAGGTACTCCAAATTGTCTTCCAAATCTCCTATAATATTTACTGGAGGTCTACCATATCATAATTTGTCTAAATCCAGAAACTTAAAAATTTCCTAATTAATCTGATATTTATTTAATTTTTCCAAAGGATGGGCCATGGGTCATTTTAAACATGAACCACATGATCCTCCTAAGTAATGGCTACCCAAAAATCATGATTATTAGATAACAGCAAGATAACCTCAAATACAAATTTCCAGAATTTTACAGAAAGTATTTAGCCTCTAATTAATTTATCCAGTATAATCACGTTAATCCTACGTAAAGAAGGAAGTACTGAAATTATTCATCGAAAAATTATAGAAAAATTACTAATCAGTGGTATGATATAGAAAAGATCTTTTTGCAAAGAGTCATAATTTTACCAGCTTGCTAAATACCACTATAGATTTAATCAAATATTCAAGATAAAACATACTTAATGAAGCAAGCCTTAAAATTAAACTTCCAAAAAACCCATAAAAATTCACAGAGATTTAAAATCCTAATAAACGTTATCTGCTTAAATTTCATCAATTTCCAGGAAGTATGTATTCCATAATAAATTTTCTAAGCAAATCATACAAGCAACTAAATCGTTAATGAAGTATCCAAAATAATGATCTTAAAATTCATAGTAAAATATCCAGAGCTTGTACCATCCCTATAATTCACTCTACCCAAATCTCATCACTTTTCAATGTGATTTAGTGTCATTTCCTATCTCTACAAGTCTTGCACCCTAAACTAGGGTTAGGTTTTTAGGTATCCCAACAGTCTCCAAATCTACTAAGATTTCATCCCGAGAACTATAATGGCCTTATGGTCCTCTTCACCAAATTTCGAGTCACTCCAAGGTCATTTGACCCCATGACCTTCACAAGCCACCAAGATCCATCCTTAGGGTTTGGCCTTGGTTCTTAGGGCAAACTTACCCCGATCCACCTCAAACTCTTTGAGGGGGTGCTAGAGAATATTACTAGCCAGTGGTAAAAATCTCAGCCTCTGTTGAGGTGATTTGACCACTCAAATCTCAAAAGTGCACCTTTAACCTAAGACCCCTTATTAGGGCAAAACTTAGGTTTGATCATTTCTAATCCAAATCATCTCAAAATGAGATGAAAAATTATACAGAACCTTATGGTGAACCCAGGGACCACTCACCAAAATCTGGGAGAGGCGGTTTCCGGCGAACCCGCCACCACGAAATTTTCGGAAAACCATGGAAACGCTCACCCGATCTGGCTCTATTGAGCCCGATATCTCTCCTAACAATTTCTAAGATCTATCCGTAGAAGAAGAGGGAGGGGAGGACCTTGTTCGCGGGCTGGAGGCATGCAGAGCGTCGGGAAGCCATTGGCGCGGTGGTGGCGTCGCCGGAAATTCTTTAACAGCAAGGGAAAATCTGAAACAGTTTGATGGAGCGTGTAACCTTTTCCTCTTGCTCTTAGGAGTCTTTTAGAGATCAGCAAATGGGAAGGGGAAAGGACGAAACGTTAATGGCCCTTAATATTCCTCTTAATGATATTTCGGTTATGGCAAGGTAGTTGAAATGCTGGAAATGAAGAGGTGTTTGCCTGGTGGCGATTTCCTATTGGACCAAAATTTCCTTAATTTATTAAATAATCAGAGTAGGAAACGGCCCATAAATACTACTGGCGTAACCTCCCATGATCAGAATTGATTACAACGTCGGTTATCGAATTTCCAGTCTGGATGACGTTTTGGCCTTGGTCACGAGCGTGACACAAAGGTCACGGGCGTGACAGGCCCGGGTGGCCAATTCTGGGATCGACGATCGTCGAACTGAGATCGACGATCGTCGAAGGGTGGTCACGCCCTTGGTCACGGGCGTGACATGTGGGTCACGGGCGTGACAGGCCCGGGTGACCATTTCTGGGATCGACGATCGTCGAACTGAGATCGACGATCGTCGAAGGGTGGTCACGCCCTTGGTCACGGGCGTGACATGTGGGTCACGGGCGTGACATGGTCATGAGGCAAAATCCGTACTCGGTGATCGTCGCGCTGAGATCGACGATCACCGAAGGTGTCACGCCCTTGGTCACGGGCGTGATACTTGGGTCACGGGCGTGACATGGCCATGACGCAAATTCTACGTTTCGACGATCGTCCCGCTGGGATCGACGATCGTCGAAGGTGTCACGCCCTAGGTCACGGGCATGACACATAGGTTACGGGCGTGACAGGCCCGGGTAGAAAAATTCTGTGCCCGACGATCGTCTCACTGAGATCGACGATCGTCGAAGGAGTCACGCCCTAGTTCACGGGCGTGACCAACCCGTGACCCGAAATCTCGGTCGATTTATTTCAGTTTTTGGGCTTCCTAGGGTTCTATCCCGACCAACCGACTCCTAGGGGTCTAGCCGGAATTGGGATGTTACACAGGGTCGGGGAGCGAAGAATGAATAGCGGTGGGGCCGCATCACTGATGGGAGAGAGGGAAGAAGAGTAGAGGACCAGCCTCGTCAGGATGTGAGACAGGAGCCAAGGGAGCCGGTGGTAGTGGCTCCTTTGCCTCTTCAGATGCGGGAGGCACCGAGACCCTGGGGTATGTCATTTCCCCCACCGGAGTGCTACAACTGCCACCAGATAGGGCACATCCGGAGAAACTGCCTGAAAGAAAAGGGATAGATACTACTCTAGAGGGGGGGGGGGGGGGTGGAATAGAGTAATCAAAAATTACACTAGCAAAGTTGACTGTCTACTCAACTCCCTTGGAGTTAATTGCGGAATTAAGGTTATAGATATTTAAGATGAAACCCTAAAGCCTAACACAAGTGATGTGCACAAAGGCAGCCAACTGTAATTACAGTTAAGGCTTGGAATCCTAAACAGCAACTAGCAATCCTAGTTAAAATCTAATCACAGCCAATCAGCACAGAGAATTAAATAAACAATCCAGACGACACAAGGAATTTATAGTGGTTCCCCAAACAACTTGGGTACGTCCACTCTTCTACCAATAAGGTAGGAATCCACTCAAGTTTTTGATCAGGTGCCCTGCCACCAACAAGATCTGCTGTAGGTAGATCTAGAGACCCTTTAGACTTTTGATTAGGTGTCTAAAAACCAACACAGGTTTTTGATCAGGTGCCCTGCCACCAAGGGATACTTTTGAAGGGAGTAATAACCCTTTACAGGAGGGGGAAAGGAGGTTAAGGTGTCTTCTCTATTTTACAATAGATTAGAGAAGCATAATAACTTGCACTGAGCTAGAAAGCTCTAAAAGAATCAAGGCTCCCCCTGGCTAAAAGAACGTCCAGGTGAAGTCTTGCTTCAGTGCAGAAACACTTCAGAAAATACTGAAGGAAAAAGCTACAAGAAGATAAATAATATGAAATAAAATTTCTTCTTTAGGCAGCTATCTTCTTCTTCTTCTTCTTCAAATAGCTCTGAGTGCAAATCTTCCTGGAGGCAGGAGAACTCAGGTTGAAGAAGAGTGAAGAACTAAAACTTCTTCTCAGTTTAATGTGAATGAGCTGAGAGCAATTGAGAACTATAAGCTTTTAGTTTGAATGCTGCAGTTAGCTTTTGAATATGAGAGAACTAGTTGATTTCTTTCTTCAAGGAATCCTTTATATAGCAGCAGCAGCAACGGCTCTCAAAAGAGTTTGAATCTTGTCTTCTATTGAAATCTGCAAGCTGGGCTGTAAAAAGCATAAAGCAAAAACAAATACTGCAGGCAGATATCCTATAAAAGGATAAAGCTTTTCTAAGAAGCTGCAAATAACTCTGATGAAATAATACAAGAGAAAGTCACATCAGAAGAGACTCTTTACGGCCAAGGAAGACTTTTTGAGTCTAACGGCTATAAAGGACAGCCTGGCAGATCAAGCAGAAATCATATCTCAGCTAATAAGACAAACAACTTTGTCAGAAAAGATTAGCTCATGCATAAGGAATGGAATAGATATTGCATGGAAATATTATCACAATTTATTCAAATAATCTTTTATAAAATATGTTGAAATAAATATGAAATAAATCACATCATAGAAGACGACAAAATTATTCAAGACATACAGCAAAACGTCGAACGACCCTCGGAGATCGTCGACCGAAGCACGGAGATCGTCGACCAAAGCACGGAGATCATCGACCTATCAGACAGATAGTCGAACGATCCAGATAGTCGACCTATCAAAGAAGATAGTCGAACTACCTCATCAGATAGTCGACCTATCAGAACAGATAGTCGAGCTATCAGATAGTCGATCTATCAAGAGAGATAGTCGAACTACCAAACAAAACAGATAGTCGACCTATCAAACAGATAGTCAACCTATCATAGAAAATAGATAGTCGAGCTATCAACAGATAGTCGAGCTATCAAAACAAAACAGATAGTCGACCTATCAATAGATAGTCGAACTACCAAATAGTTGAACTATCCAAGCAGATAGTCGAACTATCAACCAAAACAGATAGTCGACCTATCAACAGATAGTCAAACTACCAAAGCAACACAGATAGTCGACCTATCAACAGATAGTCGAACTATCAAAGCAACATAGATAGTCGACCTATCAACAGATAGTCGAACTATCAAAGCAACACAGATAGTCGACCTATCAAAAGATAGTCGAACTATCAAACGAAGACCGATAGTCGACCTATCAAATAGATAGTCGAACTATCAGATAGTTGAACTATCCAAGCAGATAGTCGAACTATCAAACAAAGCAGATAGTCGACCTATCAATAGATAGTCGAACTACCAAAGAGGACAGATAGTCGACCTATCAAACAGATAGTCGAACTATCAAAGACAATCGATAGTCGACCTATCAAGTAGATAGTCGAGCTATCAGGAAGACGATCATCGAATGGCTGATCGATGATAGTCGAGCGACGTTCGACCATAGTCAAACGAAAAACTACTTAACCAAATATTCATCTGGAAAAGCAATTCTACACAACTAGAGAATCTAACCTATCAACTAACCTTTGACCATGGATAAATCTTGGGTCAAGAGACAGAAAGAGAAGACTGAACTCAAATAAAAACTAGGGTACCAACAATCTCCCCCTATTTGAGTTAAGTCTCTCAATAACTAAAACATACAAAACTAATTACTGAAAGTAAATGAAATGCATGAAAAGAAATAACTAAGCAGATAACATCAATCAAACAGATAAGCAATTAACTGTCAATCAATGAAATATTAAGGTGCTTCAGAGTTAGATTTAGGATCAGAAGAGCTAGAAATAAAAGTAATCTTTCTAGAGGGATCTAGAGCTTCTTTTCTCGATAGCTTCAGGTCTTGTTCTCCAATGATTTTCAATTCTGTTGTTCTTGGGACAACTGCCTAAGGATGCTTTTCCATATACTTTAAAGGATCAAATATCTCAGGTCTAACCTGGAATTTATCGAGCTCCTTCATTTTGAATTTTGACATCGTGGTCAATCCTGCAGTGTCTTTTCCTTCTGCTTTTGCTTTCTTAATTTGAGCTGCTCCAACAAGTTCAAGAAAACGAGCCATCCTAAAATTAGGATCAAGCTCTAGGCTTTCATAAACAATCTCAGAAGATGTATCAACTGGTTCTTTATCCTGAATAACTAGATAAGAAAGGGAGCAGACTTAGCAAATATCTTGCTAGACTTTTCAGATAAAAAATAAATCACTTACCTTTTGGAACATCCTTCACAGAATGAACTGGCTTAGGAGAGGTTGAGCTTTTGATTTCTTTAGACTGAGGAGGAGAGAATGTTGGTCTTTGATACACTATCTCCTTTACTTGTTCCTTAACAGCATCAGGTCTTTGATAGCCAGTTTGACTTTTACTTTGGTATCCTTGGGAACTTCTCCTTTGAGCTGACTGAGATGGATTTAATCTTTCAGACTGAGCAGCAGGTTTTGCAGATAAGTTTCCTGAGGCTCCTGCACTGGGAGGTGGAGGAGGAGGACCTCTAGGATTCCATCTTGGGACAGGAGAGTCATACCTCTTTGACTTTTTCCTTTGCTTCTGCTGATTCTTAGAGAAAGCCATCCAGTGCTGGAAGTCTTTTGACTTAGGGTCAATGCCTTTCAGAATATAATAAGGGGTATCATTATCTGGATTAGCCGGAGGAGGAGCTACAGCTTTCCTTTTCTTTTTAGCAATTCTTTTTCTTTTTGACTCAACAGACTCATCAGAATCAATTTCATCTTCAGAATTAGAAGAAATGGGCAGATCATATGGGTCAATTGCATCTTTAAAAGCTCTTTCCTTTTCCTTTAGGGCAGCTTTTTCTATTTCTTCTTCCATGGCATCCTGTGCCAGGAGAGCATCTAAATCCAAACCAGAGGAATCATCCCATACAGTAGATTTTTCAATTTGAACATCTGCAGCTATTTCTTGAAGATCAGAAACTGTCATAGTGACCAATTCTGCTTGCACTTCTGGCTGAGCAACCTCAGAATTTTGAACACCTGATTCTGGTTGAACCTCTGGGGCTGGTTGGATAACAGGCTCTTGAACATCTAGAACTTCTTCCATTTTATCTGTAGTATTATGAATAAAATTTTTCTAAATGACATCTAATCATCCCTTCCAGATATTCCCAAACTATCATATCAGTTATCAAGTCTAAAAAGAGAGTAAAGGGAATACCTTCAGAATCGACCACTGTGTGTCCTAACTCCCATAATTCATCTAGAAAGGAAGTGATAACTCCTTCTAGGTACAGGGCGACCAAGGGAGTAGAACATTCTTCTAAGCAAGCTTTAACAATAAATTCAGATTTCAATAAAGCATCAGAAATTTCTATTTCAGATAAAGAAGGAGGAGCTAAATCTTCAATTGCTTTCTTTGCCACTGCATGATGATCTGCTGGAGGGGAGGCCAACGGCTGCTCAGAGACATCTTCATCAAGCATCTCCCCCTGCCTGATTTCAGTAGATACTGAAACCAGGCCCCTAGAGGAAGAGGGCTCAGCAGACTTTGAGAGTGCCTGAATAGCAGCAGTCAAAGAAAATATAGAGGAAACAAGAGGAGCAATTGCCTTTTCAATCATAGTTTTGATTGAGGGGGTAATTAACTCCACGATGCTAGAGATAAATGCTGAAGTTATTTCAAAGGATGATGATGATGATGGGGGAATTTCAGAGGATGGAAGATCAGCAGGGATGGTGTATTCATGATGAGCTGGAGAATGAACTGGAGATGGAACTGGAGATGGAAGAGTGGATGCAGGGTGATCAATGTGATCAGACGAAGGAATTGGAGAATGAAGAGGAGTAGAAATCTCAGACACCAACAAATCAAAACTGGGATGAGAGATCCCAGCAAGATGAGTCGGGAGAGGAGATGCAGGAGAAGATGCAAGAGGAGAAGCAGAAGGTCGTACTTCAATTGAAGTTGATGGAACTTCAACTGAAGTAGACGGCAAAGCAGATAAAGAAGATGGAAGGGATGGATTTGCTGAGCCAGCTGCTTGTAGGGGGGAGTGACTGCGGCAGTCCTGGTGCTCTCAGATGTAACTAGAGCAACCCCTGCGGGAGCGGGCTTCTGGAAAGTTCTTTTCCATTTTGCGAACAGGGATGGATCCATCTTCTTGCTGGCGTTTATGGAGGTAGCAGCTGAAATTAACAGATGAGGATATTTCTCCTTCAGAAAAATCCCAACTACCCTTCCCAGGGTAACTTCTTTCTTGCTGTTCTTTTTCCTGATCAAATAAAACATAACGCCTGCCCAATTAATCTGTTTCTTATTTACAATTGCACACATCAGTGCAAACTGCTGCCTTGTAATATTGTCGTGGGCGGAGTGCTTTCCTAGTAGTACTTTTCCAACTATTTCAGCAAGAAACTTAACCTTAAACGGAAAATTTACTTTGAGCAGCTTAGAGGGAATGCCTTCGGCATGTCCCAGCTCTGTTAACATCCTTCCAAACTCAGGGGTATCTTGCTCATACTCTTCTTCACCATTTATCAATCCAAGTATTTCAGTTAGAATAGCGGGAGTCAATGTTACCTCTTCTCCGCCAATGGTTCTGGTCATCGAATCATCAGTTGAAGACGAAGTGAATGCCCATTATTTGATCTCTTGAGTGTTTATCTTTATTCTGGAGGACATGAGCTTCTCTAACCCTTGATCTTTGCACAGATTAAGAATTTCCACAATTCCTGGTTCGCAGCAGCTGAAGGAGTCGAAATCTACACTGAATCCTGCATCAAACTTCACTACTGCTAGGAGCGCTGGAGCAATCACCATTGAAAGAGCTGGAGAAGACGAGGGAGAGACGACGAGGACGAAGCGGCAGAAAACGCAAGACAAAGAGCAAGCGGGAAGACGGAATGCGAAAATACGCACTCCGTCGACGATAAAAGAAACTATCTCTTAACCTAGGTCGACCATCGGCTTTATATTAAAACAACGATCGTCGATCTATTTAAAAGATACTGGAGACGATGGTCGAACGGTCGTTCGACGATCGGTCCTGAAGCAGAGTAGTCGATCAATCGTTCGACTATTTCTGTCTTCACAAACAGCAAGCTGTCGTCAACCATAGATCGACGATATGCTCGACCTGTTCGACGATCTTCGAACGCCGGTCGACGATCTTCAAGCAGATAAGCTATTATCAACCATAGGTCGACGATAGGCTTGATCCGATCGAATATCTCGAATGACATTCGACTATCTTCGAATAAGTTTCAACAAGGCAGACGTCACACTTAGTCTCTTCCATTAATCATGCCTAGTTGAACCAAAAAGAACAGATGCTTTTGTTCATCTAAGGGCTTGGTGAATATATCACCTCTCTGAAGGTCTGTGGATATGAACTCAAGGCTGATCTTGTTCTTTTCCACACAATCTCTCAGGAAATGGTGCCGGATCTCAATGTGCTTCGTTCTAGAGTGGTGCACGGGATTTTGTGCAATAGAGATAGCACTGGTACTATCACACATGATTCTTGTGTTCTTGTGTGAGTACCCATAATCCAAAAGTTGGTTTTGTATCCACAGGATCTGTGAACAATAACTAGCAGCTGCTATATACTCAGCTTCTGCAGTTGAGGTTGATATAGAGGCCTACTTCTTACAGAACCCAGAGACCAATCTCTCTCCCAAGAACTGGCAAGTTCCTGAGGTATTTTTCCTATCAACTCAACAACCAGCATAATCAGAATCAGAATATCCAATTAATTCAAATTCTGACTCAGCTGGGTACCAAAGTCCTAGATTTGGACATCCCTTCAGGTATCTCAAGATTCTCTTGAGAAGAATCAGATGAGATTCCTTGGGGTTGACCTGGAATCTAGCACAAAGGCATGTAGCAAACATTATGTCTGGCCTACTTGCAGTTAAATACAATAGGGAACCAACAATGGCCCTATAATTCTTTTGATCAACAGGCTTTCCCTAATCATCAGAATCAATAACTATATTAGTAGCCATAGGTGTATGCATTGCTGAAGCATCAGCCATCCCAAACTTTTTTACTAATTCCTTGGCATATTTGGATTGGGAGATGAAGATGCCATCAGCATCTTGCTTTACTTGGAGACCAAGAAAGTAAGATAGCTCACCCATACTACTCATCTCAAACTTGGAATGCATCAAGTTAGAGAACTTTTTGCACAGTTTGGGATCGGTGGAACCAAAAATAATGTCATCCACATACACTTGAACTAACAGGATTGTGTCCTTGTGGTGCTTGACGAAGAGGGTTCTATCAACTACTCCCCTAACAAAGTTGTGCTCTAACAGGAAACTAGCTAGAGTCTCATACCAGGCTCTTGGTGCTTGTTTGAGTACATAAAGAGCTTTTTGCAACTTGAATACATGTGAGGGCTGAGTTGAAGAAACAAACCCAGGTGGCTGTTCAACAAATACCTCTTCCTTTAGCTCACCATTAAGAAAGGCAATTTTTACATCCATCTGAAAAACTTTAAATTTCATATAGGCTGCATAGGCTAAGAAGATCCTTATTGCCTCTAGCCTTGCAACAGGAGCAAAGGTTTGGTCATAATCTATACCTTCCTCCTATCTGTAGCCCTGAGCTACAAGCCTAGCTTTGTTCCTTACAATGATTCCATTTGCATCCAACTTGTTTCTATACACCCACTTAGTGCCTATGATATGTTGGCCTTTAGGTCTTGGAACCAAAGTCCATACTTTACATCTCTCAAACTGATTGAGTTTCTCTTGCATAGCAATGATCCAGTGGGGATCTAGCTCAGCATCTTTAATGGTGAGGGGCTCAATTTGTGAGAGGAAACAAGCGTGCATCACATCCTGTCTTAATTGATGTCTTGTTTGAACACCAGCTGATTTGTCTCCTATCACTTGAGTTGTAGGATGATCTCTAAGTGTGACAACATCAGCAGGTGGGATGTGATCTTCAGCAATAGTTGGGATTAATTCCTCAGGAGGAATTTGATCTACTATTGGTGGTACAGCAACAACTTCTACAATGTCTTCATCACTGTCTAATTCAGTGATATGAAGAGTTGAAAGATGGAGAATTTCTTGAGTGACATCTTTGTTAGATTCTTGTACCTGTAATGAACTTGAGGAAGGGGAAGTTTCCTTCTCCTTGTAAAACATTTGGGATTCATCAAAGGACACATGAATAGACTCTTCAATTTTAGAAGATGATTTATTAAACACCCTATAAGCTTTACTTACTTGGGAATATCCAAGAAAAATTCCCATTGAAGCTTTTGCTTCAAATTTTCTAAGGTATTCTTTATTATTATTATGAATATAAACTACACAGCCAAAAACTCTAAAATAATTTATTTTAGGTTTCTTTCCTTTAAGCAACTCATAAGGAGTTTTACACTTAAGCTTGTGTATCAGACTTCTATTCAATACATAGTTGGCTGTACTAACAGCTTTTGCCCAATAGGAAAGAGGCATATTAGCATCTGCCAATAATGTGCCAGTAGCTTCAATCATGGTTCGATTCTTCCTTTCCACTACCCCATTTTGTTGGGGAGTTCTAGGAGCTGAGAAGCTATGTTTGATACCTTCTCTCTCACAGAATTCTTGCATGAGAAAAGACTCAAACTCAGTACCATGATCACTTCTGATCAAGGCCACATGAGTAGAGTACTCAGTCTGCACACATAATAGAAAATATGTAAGTGCTTTGAAGTTATCAGCCTTAGTTCTCAAAAAGAACACCCAAGTGAACCTAGAGAAGTCATCTACAATGACTAGGGTGTAATACTTCCCTCCTAGACTCTGTACATTTATTGGGCCAAATAGGTCCAAATGTAATAAATACAGGATTCTAGGGGAATCACTTTTATTTACTGATTTAAATGAATTCTTGGTTTGCTTGCCTAATTGACAAGCCTTGCATAGGCTCTCCTTCTTGTAGGGGAAAGAAGGTAAACCTCTAACAAGGTTGTGTTTAGATAACCTAGATATATTCTTGAGGTTAACATGGCTAAGCCTTTTATGCCACAAAGTATTGTTATTGGTTACTTCATTAAATAAGCAGATTTCAGAGTGAGTTGAGTTAAAATCTAATAAATAAATGTTACCTTGTCTAATACCTACTAATACAACATTATTATTTAAAGTAATGTTACAAAGAGAGTTAGAAAATGATACCTGGTATCCAGCATCACATAACTGACTTATTGAAATTAGATTATGCTTCAGTCCAGTTACATAAGCAACTCTCTTGAATGTTACAGCTCCAATTGTCATCCTGCCATAGCCTTCAATTTGACCACAGCTTGAATCTCCAAAGATTACCTTTGGGCCAAGCTTTGCCTTGAACTTTGACAGATGTTCTTTATTTCCTGTCATATGCTTGGAGCAACCACTATCCAAATACCACTTATTTTGTGTGATAGGATAGGTCTTCTCCTGCAAATAAATCAATTAAACATTGTGGACCCAGGTAACCTTGGGTCCCTTGTTTTTCACATAAGAAAAACTGGAAATAAATGAATAAGCAGGCTCAGGGTGATAACCTAACGGGTAAGATCTCCTAGGTGGGATTCTCCATGCAGATGATGGGTCAATGAACCTAGGGTTTCTATTTTCATTCTGGTTTCTAAAGTTCTCGGTGAAGTTTTGAAATTCATTTTGAAAACGTCGATCGGCGTTCGACGATTGGTACCCAGATCGTCGATCTCCGTTCGACCACTGGGCCTGCGATCGTCGAGCTGCGTTCGATGCTCTTTGTAATTCCTTAAATTTTTGTTTTATTTTCTCTCTCTTAGCTTTATTTAAGGCTTTATTAACCTGATTAACTTGCTCAGTGTTCTTTATCCCATCAGCTGAGATAAAGTTCACTGGAGTTGAAAGATGGTTTTTAAGAACAATTGGGGGTTCACTATAACATGCTCCTAAGCCTAATTTGTTATTGCCAGACCCAGTGTTAGACATGCTGGTTATTTCAAGCAGCTTAAGGCTTCTACCATTCAGAGACTCTTCTAACCTTTTGGACTTAGCTAATTCATTCTTAAGGAATTTTATTTCTTCACTAGTATTAGTGAGTTCTGCTGTTAACCTAATGTTTTCAATAGTAATTAATTCAGATTCAGCTAGTTTATTTCTAAGCTCTTTTATTTCCTTTTCAGAACTAATTAAATCTAAACATAAAGATTTAAAATCTGATTTAAATTCATCAGATGTAAAGTCATAAGAAGACAATACCTCATCTTCAGTTGGCATTTCTTCATCAAAATCTGAACTCTCTGCAGCTGAGTGATTGCTGCAGGCATCAATTGCCATCAGGCAAACTTCCTTTGCCTTCTTTTCTTCCTCATCCTCACTGGAGCTTGAGGAGTAAGATTCCTCATCAGAATCGCTCCAGGTTTCAGCAACAAAGCCTCTCTCCTTCTTTTTGTTCTTGTAGGAGGATGGCTTGGAATGCTTCCTGTGCTGATCCTTGTCTTTTCTTTTATCTCTGTTCTTTTCCTCTGGACAATCTGGAAGAATATGTCCAGGCTTCCTGCAACCATAGCAGATTATTTCTTTAGAAGGAGTACGATCATACCTTGGCTTATCTTCATACTTTGAAGATTTCTTTCTGAGTTCCTTCCTTCCCATCTTGAGAAACCTCTTGGCAAATAATGCCATCAGTTCCTCATTGGACTAGCTTCCTTCAGAAGCTTCAGCAGCTTTGAGAGCAAGGGTTTGCTCTTTTCTTGTGGGAGTTGGAGTTTTTGCTTCAGCCTCAGCTTCCCTGAACTTCAACACTTGCTCAAAAGACTTGAGCTTGCCGAGAAGGGCTTCTGTTGAGATTTCTGTTGTGCTTCTGGCCTCCTTGATAGGCCAGATCCTCAGATCCCATGTGCTAGGGAAGTACATAAGAATCTTATCATTGACCTCTGTCAATGAAATATCCTTGTCAAGAGTCCTCAGCTCATTGATGATTGAGCTGAGCCTTGTGTACATAGCTTCAACTGATTCAGCATCAGTTTTCTTGAAATTCTCATACTATGAGATAAGGTTGGACCTTCTGTCCTTCCTCTCATTAGCTAAACCAGCTACAATCTAGTTCAGTGTATCCCACATTGCTTTTGCTGAGGAGCAGTCAGCAACCTTCTGGAATACTTCATCAGACATTGTCTGAGCCAGAATGTTCATTGCCTTAGCATCTGCTATCTTTGTCTTTTTGTATTCATCATTTTAGTCTGGAGGAGGCACTGCACTCATATCAGTTGATGATGAGGCAGTAACTGCAGCAGGTGCTTATGGTGGTCCTGTCAAAATAGAAGCAAAGATACTCTCATCAATAGAGTTCATATATAGTTTAATCATTGCCTTCCAGATGCTAAACTTAGCCAAGTTGCATGCTGGAGGTCTGGTGCTAGAGTAATCCTTGGACTGGGCCATGATAGTGAAAGTGAATATCTATAATCCTTAGTATCTATCAGGATCTTGTGACTTAGGTGTTAGCCTATTCAGTCAGACAACCTGGCTCTGATACCAATTGAAAGAAAAGGGATAGATACTACTCTAGAGGGGGGGGGGGTGAATAAAGTAATCAAAAATTGCACTAGCAAAGTTGACTGTCTACTCAACTCCCTTGGAGTTAATTGCGGAATTAAGGTTATAGATATTTAAGATGAAACCCTAAAGCCTAACACAAGTGATGTGCACAAAGGCAGCCAACTGTAATTACAGTTAAGGCTTGGAATCCTAAACAGCAACTAGCAATCCTAGTTAAAATCTAATCACAGCCAATCAGCACAGAGAATTAAATAAACAATCCAGACGACACAAGGAATTTATAGTGGTTCCCCAAACAACTTGGGTACGTCCACTCTTCTACCAACAAGGTAGGGATCCACTCAGGTTTTTGATCAGGTGCCCTGCCACCAACAAGATCTGCTGCAGGTAGATCTAGAGACCCTTTAGACTTTTGATCAGGTGTCTAAAAACCAACACAGGTTTTTGATCAGGTGCCCTGCCACCAAGGGATACTTTTGAAGGGAGTAATAACCCTTTACAGGAGGGGGAAAGGAGGTTAAGGTGTCTTCTCTATTTTACAATATATTAGAGAAGTACAATAACTTGCACTGAGCTAGAAAGCTCTAAAAGAATCAAGGCTCCCCCTGGCTAAAAGAACGTCCAGGTGAAGTCTTGCTTCAGTGCAGAAACACTTTAGAAAATACTGAAGGAAAAAGCTACAAGAAGATAAATAATATGAAATAAAATTTCTTCTTTAGGCAGCTATCTTCTTCTTCTTCTTCAAATAGATCTGAGTGCAAATCTTCCTGGAGGCAGGAGAACTCAGGTTGAAGAAGAGTGAAGAACTAAAACTTCTTCTCAGTTGAATGTGAATGAGCTGAGAGCAGTTGAGAACTGTATGCTTTTAGTTTGAATGCTGCAGTTAGCTTTTGAATATGAGAGAACTAGTTGAATTCTTTCTTCAAGGAATCCTTTATATAGCAGCAGCAGCAACGGCTCTCAAAAGAGTTTGAATCTTGTCTTCTATTGAAATCTACAAGCTGGGCTGCAAAAAGCATAAAACAAAAACAAATACTGCAGGCAGATTTCCTATAAAAGGATAAAACTTTTCTAAGAAGCTGCAAATAACTCTGATGAAATAATACAAGAGAAAGTCACATCAGAAGAGACTCTTTACGGCCAAGGAAGACTTTTTGAGTCTAACATCTATAAAGGACAGCCTGGCAGATCAAGCAGAAATCATATCTCAGCTAATAAGACAAACAACTTTGTCAGAAAAGATTAGCTCATGCATAAGGAATAGAATAGATATTGCATGGAAATATATCACAATTTATTCAAATAATCTTTTATAAAATATGCTGAAATAAATATGAAATAAATCACATCATAGAAGACGACAAAATTATTCAAGACATACAGCAAAAACGTCGAACGACCCTCCGAGATCGTCGACTGAAGCACGGAGATCGTCGACCTATCAGACAGATAGTCGAACGATCCAGATAGTCGACCTATCAAAGAAGATAGTCGAACTACCTCAGCAGATAGTCGACCTATCATAATAGATAGTCGAGCTATCAGATAGTCGATCTATCAAGATAGATAGTCGAACTACCAAACAAAACAGATAGTCGACCTATCAAACAGATAGTCGACCTATCACAGAAAATAGATAGTCGAGCTATCAACAGATAGTCGAGCTATCAAAACAAAACAGATAGTCGACCTATCAACATATAGTCGAACTACCAGATAGTTGAACTATCCAAGCAGATAGTCGAACTATCAACCAAAATAGATAGTCGACCTATCAACAGATAGTCGAACTACCAAAGCAACACAGATAGTCGACCTATCAACAGATAGTCGACCTATCAACAGATAGTCGAACTATCAAAGCAACACAGATAGTCGACCTATCAACAGATAGTCAAACTATCAAAGCAACACAGATAGTCGACCTATCAACAGATAGTCGAACTATCAAACGAAGATAGATAGTCGACCTATCAAACAGATAGTCGAACTATCAGATAGTTGAACTATCCAAGCAGATAGTCGAACTATCAAATAAATCAGATAGTCGACCTATCAACAGATAGTCGAACTACCAAAGAGGACAGATAGTCGACCTATCAAACAGATAGTCGAACTATCAAAGACAACCGATAGTCGACCTATCAAGCAGATAGTCAAGCTATCAGGAAGATGATCATCGAACGGCTGATCGACGATAGTCGAGCGACGTTCGACCATAGTCGAACGAAAAACTACTTAACCAAATATTCATCTAGAAAAGCAATTCTACAAAACTAGAGAATCTAACCTATCAACTAACCTTTGACCATAGATAAATCTTGGGTCAAGAGACAGAAAGAGAAGACTGAACTCAAATCAAAACTAGGGTACCAACACTGCCCCATGAGGGGAGCACCTCTACCAGCACCACAGGCTGCCCCGTATACTCAGTAGGTTGGAGGTCGAGGACGTGGTCGAGGACGTGGATGCCAGGGTGGAGATCGCAAGCAGGACAAGGAGCAAGTTTATGCACTGGATCTTGCCCAACCCCAGAACCCGGAGCAAGTGATCACAGGTACGCCAGAAAGTTTTAAGTTTTTCTTTCCTGAACACTTAAACTTATGGATATAGAATTGATAATCTTGGAAAGAAAACCATAACTAGATTCTAAGATATTTAGCTCCCCCCAGGCATAGTTTTTGTCAGCGGCAAGCCCGCTTATACGCTGTTCGATACAGGTGCTTCACACTCTTCGTATCGGAGGCCTTCGTGGAAGGGTTAGAAGGCGTGGAGCGATTCACGGGCTTAATGATGAGGATATGATTACCCGACAGATCAGAGCTGTTTACCTCGGACCACTGCGACATGGAGGCGGAGATCGGTGGAAAGGTATTTGAAGCACCAGCGACAATCATAAGGATGCCAGTATTCGACCTTATTCTTGGCATATTGTGGTTGCGATGGAACCATGCCCAGATTGACTGCCTAGCGAAGAGAGTCACCTTGAGGAACGGGGACTCCTTTGTCATCATCGAAGGTATTAGACCTATTTCCCCTCACTTCTTATCGTCTTTACAGGCCGTTCAGGTCCACTTTCAAGAGGAGGAGGTCTATGAGGTTCTGTTTTAAATGGCTAAGGCCAAGGTTTCCGTCTCTGATATCCCGGTGGTGCGTGATTTTGCTAACGTATTCCCAGAAAAGCTGCCACGGCTACCCCCGCACCGAGAGCAGGATTTCCAAATACAGCACATGCCGGGAGCTAAGCCAGTATCTAGAGCCCCTTACCGGATGGCCCCGAAGGAGTTGATGGAGTTTCAAAGCTAGCTGCAGGAATTAGTGGAAGCTGGATTTGTCTGGTCAAGCTCTTCACCATGGGGAGCCCCGTGCTATTCGTCAAGAAGAAGGACGGTACACTCAGACTATGCATCGACTACCGAGAGCTGAATAGATTGACAGTCCGAAATACCTATCCCCTGCCACCGATAGATGAGCTCTTTGATCAGCTAAGAGGGGCACATTTCTTCTCAAAACTGGATTTGAGGTTGGGCTACTATCAACTGTGGATTCGGGAGGAGGACATTCCGAAGACTGCCTTCAATAGTAGATATTGGTTATTCGAGTTTACTGTAATGCCCTCCGGTCTCATGAATGCACCATCAGCCTTCATGAGCTTGATGAACCAGATGTTCCAGCCATTTCTCGAACTGTTCATCATAGTATTCAAAGATGACATCCTCATCTACTCGAGGACGAAGGAGGAACATACGCAACATCTGGCCTTCACCTTGGGGAAGCTCAGGGAGAATCAGCTATACGCCAAGTTCAGCAAGTGCCAGTTTTGGCTGACGGAGGTGGCCTTTCTAGGCCATATCATCAGTGGAGCGGGACTGGCAGTGGACCCCACAAAGATTCAGGCAGTGCGAGACTGGCCTCAGCCTAAGACGACCACGGATGTCCGAAGTTTCTTGGGTTTGGTCGGATACTACCGAAAGTTTGTGAAGGGATTTTCTCAGATAGCCCTCCCACTCACTATATTGATAAAGAAGGATGCACCGTTTGTGTGGATGTCGCGGTGTGAGGCGGCCTTTCAGGAGTTGAAGAGTCGTCTTACGTCAGCCCCCATTCTCGCTCTCCCGTCTAGGAAGGAGGGCTTACAGGTGTACACCGATGTGTCCTTCCAGGGGATGGGAGCTGTGCTGATGCAGAATGGTCATGTGATAGCATACGCCTCGCGATAGTTGAAGAAACACGAGAAGAACTACCCGGTGCATAATCTAGAGATGGGAGCAGTAGTGTTCGCTCTGAAGATTTGATGACATTATCTTTATGGTGTGCACTGTGTCATATTATCGGATCACAAAAATCTGAAATATGTAAGGAGTTGAACGTTCCCTAGAGACAATGGGTGGAGTTCCTATCCGATTATGAGTACACGATGCACTACCATCCCGGGAAAGAAAATGTGGTGGCAGACGCTCTGAGCCGGAGAGCAACTACGACAGAGGTAGGGCCTCAGATGATGGCCCTGGAGTTGGTGAAGATGTTAGAGGACATGCAGATATCATTAGTGTCCGAGAATGATCCAGATATGTACATGGAGTATCTAGCATCGATGGTTGTCACAGATGACATCCGGGACCACACCTGGTATGGGCAGAGGCTGGACAAGAAGGTAGATCCAATATCCAGGGCCTTTGAGGGAGGCACGTCAGGAGATTATTCCTTGAGGGATGGACTCCTATGTTTTAGAGGCAGGGTCTATATACCCGCAGGAGGCCAAATACGGGAGGACATCATGACAGAGGCACATTGCAGCAGATACTAGGTACACCCGGGCATCGCCAAGATGACGGCAGACTTGAAAAGGATGCTGTACTGGCCAGGCATGAAGAGGGATATCACCTACTTTGTGGCCCACTGCGTGGCTTGCCAGTTAGTGAAGGCAGAGTATAGGAACCCGACCACGTTATTGCAGTCACTTCTGATGTCGGAGTGGAAGTTCGACGACATTGCCATGGACTTTATACATTGTCTTCCTTGGTTGCATGTGGGGAATGACTCGATATAGGTGATCGTCGACCGACTGAAGAAGGTGGCCAGGTTTCTACCTATCAAGAAGGATGCTCCGGTGAGTGACTTGGTACAGAAGTTTGTGGAGTAGTTCATTAGATATCATGGGGTGCCGAGGACGATAGTATATGATCGGGATAGAAGATTTACGTCTAAGGAATGGAGGTCAGTTCAGGCATACTTGGGGTCACGATTGACTTTCAGCACTTCCTTCCACCCTCAGACGGATGGACAAATAGAGCATACCAATAGGACCCTGGAGGATTTACTGCGGCTGTGCATATTGGACCGTGGAGTGCCGTGGGAGAGGCAGCTACCGTTGATCGAGTTCTTGTACAATAATAGCCATTAGTCCAGCATCGGCATGGCCCCTTATGAGGCTTTATATAGGCAGAGATGAAGGACTCCTTTGTCTTGGATCCAGGATGAGGATTCGAAGGCACTTGGCTCAGAGTTCGTGGAGGAAATGGATGCTCAGGTGTGGTTGATCCGAGATAGGATGCTGGAAGCCCAGAGCAGACAGGCTAAGTATTACGATGCTCAGCACCGTCAGGTAGAGTTTTAGGTCGGGGATCAGGTATTCTTGAAGATCTGACCGATGCATGGAGTCTCGCGGGTGCGTGGTCGGAAGAAGCGCAGTCCAAGATACATTTGGCCTTACCGGGTCCTGGAGCGGATCGACCCCTTGGCTTATATACTGGAGCTGCCGCCATAGCTAGTAAGTCTGTACGACGTGTTTCATGTATCCTCACTCAGGATGGCACTTCTATGCCCGGAGCAGCAGATTTTGACAACGAATGGGCTGGTAGCTTCTGATCGGTCAGTTCACTTGGAACCGATTCGGATTGACGACAAAGAGGTACGAATCTTGCGCTGCAAGAAGGTTCCATTAGTTAAGGTCCTATGGAGTAACCACGGTCAGGAGGAGCATACCTGGGAGCTGCAGGATCTGATGCCACAAAAGTATCCGGAGCTTTTCAGTCAGGTATACCTCATAACCTCTCGGGATGTTACAATTTACTTTTTATATTTGAACCTGGTAGGCTTAACTAGAATTTTGAGGGCAAAATTTTTTATTTATATATTGGGACTTGTAACATCACTCAGACAACTAGACCCCCCCCCCAGGACTGGTTTTGTCATGACAAAACCCTAGAGAACCTAAGAGGATCAAGTGGTCTTGAGAATATAGTTGAGGTCATTTTTGGTCTGTAAATAGCAGGTTCCTAAACCCTAGATTTGGATGACCAAGTAGTTTCACCATGACTCAAAGACCTCACCAATCCTTGGGAAGGCCCAACAAAGCCCTAAGGGCCCATTGGAGTCACTCCAAAGTGGCCAATTTGGATTAGGACCACTATAGGCTTAAATAGGTCAAGTGTCTTAACTAAGGACAATGTGCCCCTAATATGCCCAACCAACCCAACTCAAGTCCTTCTAAACCTTAAGGGAGGCCAATGGGTCACCAAGGACCCATTGGGGTCAACCCAAATGGTCATGTTGACCAAGGTCAACTCTACACAAGGGTTAGGTAAAATTTGCCCAAATGGGCTAACTCAAGCTCAAACACACTTCCCCCACTTAGGCTGACCTAACCTTGTCACTATTATGATTAGTGGGGTGCTAATAGGCATAGGGATGGGTATATTTCAGTTAGGATGGGCAGGAGAGAGAAAACTCTATTAATGGAGGAGAGAAAAAGAAGAGGAAGAAGGACATTCATGGCTTAGAGCAACCAAGGGCCACCCATTAAGGCTGGGATCAGTTACACTGAGAAAGGTGAGGAGTTTTCAAAAGTTTCCCGACCAGAGGGGTGGCTCAGCCTATCCAAATAGTGAAACCGAAATTGGCCCTTAATGGCCATTCATGGCCATGGGGGTTACACCCCCTCCTCTCCCCAATTGAGGCTTAAAACACCATCAGTGGGCCGAGAGAAGACTTTCCCACTCCTTACCTGAAAAAATAAAGCGTCCCCACTGTGTTGTTGCAGAAACCGAGTGGCGCCACCATCGACAATGGCTTCCCGGCAATCTTCGCGACTTCAGGCCGCCGACAAGGTCCTCCTCCTCTCCTTGCTTCATGGATAGATCATAGGGATGTTTAGGTTCAAGGTTCGGGCTCAATTGAGCCCAAACCAATCTCTGGTTTTCATGGTTTAAGTTCGAGAGTTTTCTTGGTAGGATCGCGGGAATAGTCGTCACCAGCAGCCATGCCGCCGGCTGGAGGTAGCCACCACCTCCACGAAGGTGGTGGTGGCGGTGGCCGGCCAGGGAGGTGGCCGGATAGCCGGCAGTGGCGGTTTGAAGTCGGCCCAGGCGCGAGCAATCGGGGCCATTGGCTGGAGGAGGAAGACAACTCGACAGCCCTTGGATTTTCACCAAGATTCATGCGCCGGATTGATAGTTCATTTTATTTTAATTTCATTTCTGTCACATTATTTACAGTAGATGAGTTTAATTTTTAGAAATACTTAGGCACCTCCAGTGAAAAGGTCATCAACATGAACATTGTAGCCCTATTGGTCTACTTTTATTCAAAATTAACTTGAACTAATTTGGATCTCTGGTTAGACCAGGGCACCCATTTTTGTGGGACCTATACCTAGGGCTATCCTGAGATAAAAAAGGGTGTCCACTCTTCATCCCTTGTTTAAATGACCTAAAATTTGGGCAGGGGGTCAACCTTAGCAATACCTAGGGTCTGTACAAAAATGGGAATTTTTGGAGATACCTTGTTTATGGTTTTTTTTTTTATTTAATAATACTAGGGTATTTTAATTAAGTGGTCTAATGATATCCAAACCCTCCCAAATTTTGGTGAGTGGTCCCTGGAATCAGGTTATGGCTCTGTATAAAATCTCACCTCATTTGGAGGTGTTTTAGATAAGTAATGACCTAATCCTAATTCTACCTTAATGAAGGGTTCTTAAATAAAAAGTGCACTTTGGCTTTGGGTGGTTAATTCACCTCAACAAGGGCTGATATTTTTTCCACTGACTTGGCATGGCCATTATCACCCTCATAGGGATTATGGGGTTGTCTAGGGTAGTTTTGCCCTTGGATCCAAACTCAAACCTTAAGGAGGGGCTTTTGAGGGTTGTGAAGGTTATGGGAGCAAATGCCCTTGTGTGATTTTGTAACTTTGTGGAAATGATGATTGAGTAGCCTAAGACCTCTGGTATGAACCTTAGAGGATTTGGAGAAAGATAGACATCTCAAGGCCCTAACCCTAGCTTAGGGCACAATCACTGTTTGGGGAGAATAAGCAACCAAAACTTACTAAAATGGTGTGAAACTAGGGTACCAAGGATTTTAGGTTATATAGAACCTTTAGTGAAATTATTGGAATTTTATGAACAATATTTAAGCACTTCACTTGATATGCATGATATAGACCTAAATGATATTTTATTTATTAGGATCATTCTGTTCATTATAATCCTATGAAACTTGGGCAGGAGATTTTTTTTTTCAAGATGATTATCCCTGAATTTTATTATAAATTTTAGTTGATTATTTACAGTACTTTCTTCACAAGATTCAAAAGGGCTATTTATGGTCAATAAATTATTTAGAGCTGTTTTCATATTGAAAAAATTATGAAATTAGGTCACTATTGCTTTTAGGTTAATAACTACTTGGAGAAATTAATTCATGATTTTTAGAAGATTATTTGCAGTGCTTACTTTACAAACTCATCATTTTGGGAATTTGATTTTTAATTTATCCAGAGCTTATTTCCTTTTGAAAAATCATGAAACCTCTTCAATAATGTTGTTATGACAGTAGTTGCATAGTAAAATTAATTCACAATTTTTGGATGATTATTTGTTGTACTTACTTCAATATTGAAGGGAAATAAGATATATTACCAAAATAGTTTTAGGGTCCTTTAGGTACTGTAAAAATGGTTATATTTTGGATTTACAGTATTGAGTTATCCTAATATTTTCTTAATTTTGTTAAGTATCATGCCTGGCTATATAGGATACTTCATGTTCAAACTGGTAGCACCTGGATCTTTTAGAAAAATTAAATAAATGCTGGATTAATTAGGAAAAATATAAATTACTTGATTTAACCTAATTAGGTCATGATAGACCCCCATTAATTATCTTGAGGCATTTGGATGTTTATTTGTAGTGCTACCCATTATGTGCATCGTATCACTAGGTATGGTCTGCGATTAGTAAAATGACAGAAAATAGGTGATGTGGATGTGTAGGCCTAAGGTTTGGGATTCCAATAGTCTGATGGTTTTGAATAAGTAGTTGGGGTCACCTTTGGAAGTCAGGGTGATTAAGGTGTGGTGTTGGCTAGTGTTAGGTGGTGCTCGGGATCGACGAAAGATCGCCTTTCCCGAAGAGAGGAAGAGTCAAAATCACACTAGTTTTAGTCCAACATAATGCAACGAGAGAATGGGTAAGGGGATCAACCAATAACAATAAGTGCCTTGCGAAAGGGAAAGATGGGCTTCAACTACCATCATAGTTCCTAGTGCCTTTGAGAACCCTTCATGGGGTATGCCGGGGGCATTCCTGGGCTAACCTAAACTGTAGGAAAACTAACTTGCAAGTGTAACTAGCATAATTAGGGTTTCACTTTAACTCACCTCGATGTCTCGGTATGTTAGGTTAGTACACTCTAGCTGTAGGCCGGGGAGCTTTGGCTCGGTTTTTGATTTTGACGGACAGAGTGGTTCGGGGAGCTTTGGCTCGGTCGGTGATACATAAGGTTGTATGTGCATGAAAGGAAAGGTGGTGGGTCTTAGGTATTGGAGGGTCGATGAACCGATGTCAATACATTGACTCGGCAAGTGTGGTGTAGCACTTCGCCAGATTAAGTCCGGTGCGCTAGCCGGTAAGGGTACGTAGGAGTCCTCTTTGTGCACCAGCGTTCAGGCGTACTATAGGTTTGACTGTTAGTGCAAATACCGGTTTAGAGGTGGGCAAGGACCAACTCACCGCTTCTGTTTGCCACTACGGAGGTATCCTAGGAGGTTCGGCTCCAGAAAAGGGGAACTAAAAGTCTATGTACACAGAGTCGAGTGGGTGAGTTGCACTTGCATGTTCACATCATAACATAATTGCATTTCATAGCATTACCATTGCATATAACCCTGACTCCTATTGTATAAAGTGGTATGGGACGCCTTATACAATAGGACCTGTAAGACGACCCCTTGGTTTATAAGTTTGCGTGAGCGTGCTTATAAGTTAAGGTTTTTATTAAGTAAATTTATATATTATGCCTACTAGAAAACTGACACCCTAACGTATAAATTGGTATGAGACTTTTTATACGCTAGGAGCCTTGCAAAAGATCCCTTGGCTTATGTGCTTTCATATAAGTTAAGGTTACATATTTCTTAGTTTACCTTTTATATACTTCCTGCCTTTCTTTACCTGTTTATATAGATCTGCTAGTCTAGTTCCGTCGTCACCTACAATTGCTATTCTCCACTATCATGTCCTCTCCTTTCTTCCTTCCCGCTCGGTGCCTAGGAACTATAGGGTAAGGGGTGGGGGATGATAGGGATTAGTCTTATAGATTAACGGTTTTCAGACCACATCATTTAGGGGATCGTGGAGCCCAACATGGAGGAGCAGCCCCGGAGGGCGACACACTTGGAGATGGGGAAGTCTAGCATAGGAGTTCAGACAGCAGGGACAGTGAGTCCCAATCCCTAGTAGTTGTTCAAGATTTACTTCCGCAATGAGTGGCTTGTAGTGAGGATTTGATGTATCGGGCATAAGCCCTTATTTCAGTACTTTTCTGTTATTATTGTGGACTCTCCCTTCGTGGTGAATTATCAATTTATATATGATCTTTGTGGACATATGTTGGAGCTTGTTTTATATACTCTCATATGAATTGCTACTATTCTGTGATCTATTTGGCCGGCAGAATCAATGCCTTATAGTGATGACTATCCCGGGCATGAAGGTGTCACCGCAAAGCGGCGGTTCTAGGACTAAGACGACGCTGAGTTTTTTTTAAAAAAAATTAGGTATTATATGGAATCAGCAAGAGGTTTAATTGCCTCTGCTATTAGATTTTGGAGTAGAGGAGTGATGATTTTCAGAAGAGAGTAAATGGATGGGGGATCCATTTGCATGAACTCAGAGGGTGTCTGAGTTGATACAGAAGGATTGATGATTGAGTTTGAAGGGAAGGGAGTGGAATCTGACATGTGCTCATCTTGAGGTGACGTAGTATGGATGGGGGATGACAGCAGATTGAATGATGGTATGGATGATATGGTGTGTAGGGGGATATCAGCAAGACGTGGAGGAAGAGGGGACTGAGGAGGAGTGGCATGCTCTAGAGTGTGAGGTGGAGTATCATGCACTGGAGATTGAGGTGGAGATGGTTGATGTTCAGGAGTATGAACTGGTGAAGAATGTTGGAGTGGGGATGTTGGAGGTGTTGGTGTATGGGCTTGAGATATGGATGTTTATTGGAGGGTTTAGGGTGGTAGAACTTGAGGAGGTGTTAGTTGTTGAGATGAAGATGGAGGGGTGGGAATCCTGATGGAATGGGCATCTTCTGGGGGTGGAGGAGCATCTGTTACTGCTCTGGTATCCTCAGAAGTTCTGGAGGTGGAAGAAGCCTTGGATTTCTTGGAGATAATCCTCTCCCACCTACCAAATAAGGCACAAGTAAGCCTCTTGGAGGCATTTATGAATACGGTCAAGAAGACCAGGGATTCAGCAGCCTTGGCTTGAAGGAATATTCCAAGAATTCTTCCAAAGCACACCTCTTTCTTGGTATTCTTCTTCTTAATCATCTCAAACATAATCCTAGCCCAATTCACGGGCTTCTTGTTCACAACTGCGCACATCACTAGAAACTGTTGTCTAGTGATGTAATCATGTGCAGTGTGCTTGCCCAGCAGTACTTTGCCCACAACATCTACTAGAAACTTATAATCAGCTGACAAATGTTTCTTTAGGAGTTTATTGGGATTTTCTCCAGAATAACCCATCTTGATCAACATCTCATCAAATTCAGAACTGTCTATTTCTAACTCTTATTCTCCATTTAGTAATCCAAAAAATTCAGATAGAACGGCGGGGGTAAGAGAAACTATATTACCCTATATTTTTCCTGTCAAAGTATCAGCATCACGAGATGAGGAAGTGAAAACCCATTCTCGAATTTCTGTCGCATCAATCTTCATTCTTATGGTCATAAGATTCTTCAATTGCTAATCTTCAAATAATTTCAGAATGTCTAGGAAGATCTGATCGGAGTGTTGGAATGACTCGAAGTCTATATCAAAACCCATATCAAACATCATTGTCGCAAGAGTGCACGCTGGAATTGCCATTATCACCTACAGAAGGAAAATAGAGACCAAGTGCAAGGGAAATAGAAAGCGCGGGATGGAGCTCGAAGAAAACCTAGATATCAGGTTTTTTAGAATATGAAATGACAAACTCCGTCCTGCGAAATAAAGAAAAATTCTTCGATCTGAGGTCGAAGAAATATTTTATTAACAAATGAGTTCGTTGATTTCAGTCTGAAGAAGGGAAAACTTTTCGTTATTCTAAGGTCGACAAAAATTTTCTAAAGCCAGATCGTCGATCTCTGGTCGACGAAAATGACTTACACAAAGAGTTCGTCTATCTCAGGTCGACGAATTTTCTCAAGAACTTTTCTCAGTTCGTCGATCTCCGGTCGACGAACTGTGGCAAATTTTTTGACTACAGAAAGAAAGTTAAATTAAAGCTTCTCCATTGATGATACCAAGCTAATTTAGAAAGAATAGATGGTTCCTCTCATCCAAGAGTTTGGTGAAGATATCTGATCTTTGCAAATCAGTGTAGATGTAGACAAGATTAATTTTTCTTTTTGTCCACACACTCTCTAATGAAATGATGCCTTATCTCTATATGTTTAGTTCTACTATGATGAACTGGACTCTGGGCAGTATAAATTGCACTAGTGTTGTCACAAAGTAGAGTTGAATTATTTAAGTTGTATCCATAATCCAGGAGTTGGTTTTTAATCGACAGCATCTATAAACAGTAGCTGCCAGCTGCTATGTACTCAGCTTCTATTATTGATGTAGACACAGATGTTTGCTTTTTGCAAAACCAGGAGACAAGTCTAGCACCAAGAAACTAGAATGTTCCTGATGTGCTTTTCCTGTCCACTCTACATCCAGCAAAGTCAACATCAGAGTATCCAGTTAACTCAAATTCTGACTCTGTTGGATACCAGAGTCCTAAATTAGGGCAACTCTTTATATATCTTAAAATCCTTTTTTGCAAAAGAAGGTGAGATTATTTAGGGTTCACCTGGAACCTAGCTCAAAGTCAGGTAGCAAATATAATATCTGGTCTACATGTTGTAAGATATAACAGAGACCCAATAATGGCCCTATAAAATTTCTGATCAACAGGTTTCCCATGTTCATCAAAATGAACCACATCATTTATAGCCATGGGTGTTTTCTTAGCTAAGGCATCAGCTATCCCAAACCTTTTTTTATCAGTTCTTTAGCATACTTGTATTGAGATATGAAGATTCCATCAGGGGTCTGCTTCACTTGGAGACCAACGAAGTAGGAGAGCTCACCCATGCTACTCATCTCAAACTTTGAATGTATAAGGTCAGAAAACCTTTTGCATAGTTTCAGATTTGTAGAGCCAAGTATATTGTCATATACATATATTTGTACTTACAAGATTTTATCTTTATGATATCTAATGAAAAGAGTCTTATCTACAATGCCTCTAGAAAATTTATGCTCTAACAGAAAGCTAGCTATGGTCTCATACCAAGCTCTTGGAGCTTGCTTTAAACCATAGAGAGCATTATGCAATCTAAAGACATAAGAGGGATGATTTGGTGAGATAAAACCCGGTGGTTGCTCCACATATATTTCCTCTTTGAGTTCACCATTGAGGAAAGCACTCTTTAAATCCATTTAGTATAATTTATACTTTTTGTAGGCAGCATAAGCTAAGAAAATTCTTATGGCTTCAAGCTTTGCCACTGGAGCAAAGGTCTGGTCATAATCAATTCCTTCCTCGTGTGAGTAGGCTTGAGCCACTAGACTTGCTTTGTTCCTTATAATGTTACCATCAGCATCTAATTTATTTCTGAACACCCATTTGGTTCCAATGACTGGGTAGTCTTTGGGTCTAGAAACCAAATCCCAAACTCTACATATCTAAAATTGTTTAAGCTCCTCTTGCATTGCAATGATCTAGTGGGGATCTTGTTCTGCATCTTTGATGGAATGGGGCTCAAGTTGAGAGAGGAAACAAGCAAACATCAAGTCAGGGTTGAGTTGATTCCTTGTTTGCACACCAGCTGATATGTCTCCAAGAACTTGAGATATGGAATGATCTTGAAGTGTGACAAGATCAGTGGGAGGAGTTTGAGTAACAGCTTGAGGGATTAATTCCTCTTTTGGAATTGGGTTAGCTATTTGGAGAGCGTTAGAAGCATCCAAGTTATCTTCTTCACTATCATCTTCAACAGCTTGTGGAGAGGGATTAGATGGAACCTCTTGGGTGAGTTTTATATTATCCAATCTCTCACACAAGTAAGGTACCTGCAATGAGCTACTGGTAGAAATTTCTTTCTCCTTATAATACATGTTAGCTTCATCAAAAGTCACATGGGCAGATTCCTCAATTTTTAAGGTATATTTATTAAAAAAAACCCTATAAGCCTTGCTGACTTGGGAATAACCTAGAAAGATTCCCACTGCAGCTTTGACTTCAAACCTTCTAATATGTTTCTTATTGTTATTGTGAATATATCATATACAACCAAATACTTTAAAATTAGTGATTTTAGGTTTCTTCCCTTTAAGCAATTCATAGGGAGTCTTATTCTTATATTTATGTATTAAACTTCTGTTCAGTATATAGTTTGCTGTGCTCACAGCCTCTGCCCAAAAGGAGAGGGGCATGTAAGCATCTGCAAGTAATGTGCCTGCAGCTTCAATTAGGGTTCTATTTTTTCCTTTCAACTACCCCATTTTGTTGAGGAGTTCTAGGAGCTGAGAAGCAGTGCCTGATACTTTCCTTCTCACAGAACTCTTGCATAAGAAGAGACTCAAACTCAGTACCATGATCACTTCTGATCAATGAAACTAGAGTAGAGTACTCAATCTGTATGGTCTTGAGAAAATCTATAAGAACCTTGAAGTTATTTGACATAGATCTCAGAAAAAACACCTAAGTGAATCTTGAGAAGTCATCTATAATAACTAAAGTATAGGATTTCCCTCCTAGGCTTTGTACAATAATAGAGCCAAAGAGGTCCATATGTAGCAAGTATAAGATCCTAGGTGAATCACTTTTATTTGCAGATTTAAACCTAGATTTAGTTTGCTTGACTAATTAACAAGCCCTGCAGAGGCCTTCCTTCTCATAGGGACCAGAAAGCAATCCTCTAACAAGGTTGTCCTTAGATAACTTAATAATTTTTTTCAGATTTACATGTCCTAGTATTTTATGCCACAAATCATTTTTATTGTTAACCTGATTAAAAAGACAAATATCTGAAACAGCTGATTAAAAATCTACTATGTATATGCTGTCTTGTCTATTTCCAATTAAAATAGTTTTGTTTTCTTTAGAAGAACAAGAGCTTGAGTTAAAAGATACCTGATAACCTTCATCACATAATTGACTAATTGAGATGAGGTTATGCTTTAGTCCACTTACATATGCAACCTTTTTGAAGGTTACTGCCCCAACCATGACTTCTCAAAAGACTTCAGTCTGGACACAATTGGAGTCACCAAAGATCACCTTTTGTCCCAGCTTGGACTTGTAATTTATTAAGTTGTCCTTACTGCCAGTCATATGCTTGGAGCATCCACTGTCTAGATACCATTTTTATTTAAAAGCTGGACAGCTCTTCACCTGTAATAATAGGAATTAGTTGTTCTTGACCCAGGTTACTTTGGGTCCTTGTTGATTTACATAACTGAAGCTGAAAATATATGAGTATTCTGGTTGATTCTTGTAACCTAAGGGATGATATCTCTTGGGTGGAATTATCTATTTGTTAAAGGGATTAATGTTTTGTCTTTGTTGATTAAAAGGTATATTGAAATTAAAGTTTCTGTTATTACAAACTGGGGTCGACAAATTATGGTACGTTCATTAATATGAGGTCGATGAACGGGGATGAGTTCATCGAACTCCACACAAAGAATGAAAGTATTCATTTTCTAGGCCACAATTTTGTCGATCTCTAGTCGACGAACCATACAGGTTTCGTCCATCAGAGTTCAGAGAATAGTTATAATAGAAGTTTGCGTTCTGAGTTCGTCGACTTGAGTTCGACGAACTGTACACATTTCGTCGATATGAGTTTGATGAAATCTGCTGAACATAGTTCTGGTTTAGATTTTTCTTACTCTTTCTCCTTTTCTTCTTCTTGTGTTTAAGTTCTGTTTGATTAACATTTTTATCTTATATTTTCTCTTTACCCTTTTAAGAAACAAATTTTATAGGGGTTGTTAATATGTTCTTCTGAATCAGTGGGGGGTGCTTGATGAAAAACCTAAGCCCAGCTTTTCATTGAGTCTGGCATTCACTGTACTTGTGATGTTTATCAGCTTGATACTTCTCCCATTCAGGGATTCTTCAAGTTGCCTAGCCTAAGATAATTCACTCTTTAACTTAATGATTTGTTCATTAGCTAGAGTGATTTCATCCTTTAACTTATTATTTTCTGAAAGTAGGTTTTCTTGTTGATTTAATTTCTCTCTTAGTTTCTTTATTACTTTTTCAGAGTTAATTAGATCAAAACCTAAAGATTTAAATTTAGCTTTTAATTCATCTGAATCAAAATCAAAAGAAGACAATACCTGATCTTCTTCAAATTCAGAGTCTTCATTATCTGATTGTTCAGCTTCTACTTCTGAAAAACAGTCTAATGCATTGATAGCCATCAAATAAATCTCTTTTGCCTTAGCTTCCTCTTCATCTTCACTGGAGCTGGAAGATGAAGATTCATCTTCATTCTCACTCCATGTCTCAGCCATAAAGCCTTTCTCCTTCCTTTTGTGCTTGGTGGAGGAGGGCTTGTTGTAGTGCTGTTTCCTTGTTTCCTTTTCTCTTCTTCTCTCCTTCTTTTGGTTCCCAGGACACTATGAGAAGAAGTGTCCAGGCTTCCTGCAGCAAAAACAAACAACTTCTTTAATGGGAGTCTTGTCATACCTGGGCTTATAATCTTGCCTTGATGACTTCCTCCTGAATTCTTTCTTGCCCATCTTGTAGAATCTCTTGTCTAAGAGACTCAGAAATTCTTCATTGATTTTTGGGGTTCTTGATTCTTAATTTGCTTTGAATGCAATACTTTGCTCCTTTCTTCCTGATGAAGGATTCTTCTGTTCTGCAGCCTCTCTAGACTTTATCAATTGCTCATAAGACTTGAGCTTTCAAACTAGAGATTCTGTGGAAATCCCATTTAGACTTCTGGCTTCCTTGATAGGCCAGATTCTTGAATCCCATGAGCTGGGGAAGCACATGAGGATTTTATCATTTACTTTAGTAAGGGTAATATCTTTGTCTAGAGTTTTCAGATCATTGATTATTGAGCTCAATCTGTTGTACATGTCACCAATAGACTCTGATTCATCCTTATTAAAGTTATCATATTATGAGATGAGGTTGGATCTCCTTTCCTTTCTCTCATCAGCTGAACTAGTAACCATCTGGTTAAGTGAGTCCCATATTGCCTTGGCTAATATACATTCAGCCACCTTCTAGAAAATATCATCAGGCATTGTCTGAGCCAGAATGTTCATGGCCTTTGCATTAGCTATCTTGGCCTTTTTCTGTGCATCTGTCCACTCAGGTGGTAGAACATCATGTGTGCTAGAACTAGCAGTAGTTGTTGCTACTGGAGCTGGTGGTCCTTTCAAAATAGAATTAAAGATATCCTCATCAATAGAGTTCATATACAATTTGATTCTTGCCTTCCAAATAACAAACTTATTTAAGTTGCAAACTAGAGGTTTGGTGCTTGCATAGTCTTTGTTATGTGCCATTATGTGATAATAGAAAAACTAAGAAAAGAGGAAATCTTATCTAACAAGGATCTTGGTTCAAGTGTTAGCTTATACAACCAAAGGAACACCCCTCTGATGGCAATTGAAAGATGGAGGTTAGATCTGATTTACTCTAGAGGGGGGGGGTGAATAAAGTATTTAAAACTTTGGCTATTTTTAAGTTTTATATCAAAGTTTAAAATAGGTGATACTAATAATACTATAGAAGGAAATAATAGACTAATCTATCTATCACAGCACATCAAGAATAAAAAGAAAATGAACACAACTAGACAACACAAGAAATTTTATAGTGGTTCCCCAACCTTGGTACATCCACTCTTCTACCACCATGGTAGGAATCCACTAATAGGTTTTTGATCAGGTGATTGCCACCACAATATCTATTTGTAGGAAGATATAGCAACCCTTTAGGCTTTTGATCAGGTGCCCATAAACCAACCCAAGTCTTTTGATCAGAAGACTTGATAACCAAGTGGTTAACTTTTAAAGGGAGTTAAAACCCTTTTAAAGGAAGTGAGAGGAGGTGATGGTGTCTTCTCTTTCTCTAATCAACAGAGAAGACTAGTGGATCTTGATATTGTCAAAGCTCCCCCTGAGATGTTGAATAGTTCAGGAAGACTAGAAACTTTTCTTCAGGGTGTAAGTCTTCAGCCTTGTCTGAAAACAATCCTGGAACTTTCTGACTGAATCAAGATGAGTTATCCTTGAATGTTCCTGGAGGAGAAGGTTGAAGAAGAATCTTGATAGTGATGAATGTTCTTCTTTAGTCTTCAGAATTGACAAGGAAGAAAACAGAATGTTTTCTGCACTGGGAGAGAGTTCTGAATGTTCAGTCTGTTTCTCAGAATTCTTGTGTGCTATATATTTTCTAAGAATCTCTGGCTTAGGATATTTTGATTTCTAGCTAAGTGTCTCACAACTAAAAAGAGAAAAAATCTTTTATATTCTGTAGTTAGAAAATCTCCTTTGAATTTGAATTCCTGCAATAATTGCTGAAGGATCTGGAGAATACAAACAGCTAGAATGACTGTCATAAATGAGTTTCCTCAACTATCTCTAATAAAGAAGCAAGTAATTATCTGGATGAAAACCATAATTAATGTTGCCAATAACAGCTATATTCAGGGGAATATCAGCATTAATTACTCAGGAATAATACTGCTAAATAATATAGAAATTAAGGGATAGAAGAAAAAAAACTTCTCATTCTAACTCGGGACAGAATTCGTCGACCTCTAAACGAAATTCGTCGACCTGAGTTCCAAGTTCATCGACTTGAGCTCTATGAACTGCATTCAGAGAATAACTTGCCAATTCCGTTCTTTGAGTTCGTCGAGCTGAGAATCTGTCTGAAAGACATGATCGTCGACCTGAGCTCAAATATCGTCGAGCTCAACTCAGAGAAATAACTCTGAGTTCGTCGATCTTAGATCGACGATCGTCGAGCTGAGTTCGAAGAACTTCGAACTGATCATTCTGTTATCTGAATCTTCTAAGTCTGAGTCTTCTGACGTCCTCTGCAGGCTGGTCCATGAAGGTTGGACCTAATGACTAGCCTAAACTCTAGGACTCAAAAAATTAACCTTGGCTATACATTGTGGGTCAGACTTAACCTAATTTTGTGAACCTAGCCCAAATCCAACTAGGGATCCAACAGAGACTTAATGGAAAATTTAAACTACTACTTATTCTCCCTTAATATTTTTAATTTAAGTCTAAAAATATTATATTGACTAATGGGTTTTGGGAACAAGGAAATTGAAGAGGTTTTTGATTTGGGGGTGACGAATTTTATCCTCTCACCCCACATAATTTTTTTTTTGATATTTGCATATGTTTACCAGGAAAAATGATGAATTTTATTCTCTCATTTTCCATGACATATGAACAAATATATTAATTCTCTCTTCAAATAAAAGCAAAACAATTAGGAGTAATGAATTTTATCATCTTACTCCATCTTTTATTTTTGGGGTTGCATATGTGTGTGACATCTCCATCCGTTAAATGAAATATAATAGAGGGTCCGGCCTAGGCCCCACACCATAGTTCACAAACAGGTGGAAAGGTTACAGGTTAATACCAAAAACTATTCGCATCCTAACTCAGAGCATACTAACAGAAGATTTAAGGTTATTTGAACTCAAACTCATTTGAATGTCCATAGTATATAAACCACCATTTATATAACAACAAAGGAATTTCACTTTACACATACACAAAGGTTATGGCCTTATAGTTATATTTTACCAGTGTAGATTACAAACATCGGCACGCAGGCCGGCCACACATGAAAACAGTAAAATTCTTCATTCGGCCTTTGAGGGCCAGCAACAGCAGCAAGGGCTTCTACCCGCTATTTCCCGCTCGGCTCTCCAGCACCTGCATAATAACAGTCCACCGCAGTGATAGAAAACATGGCAATGGTAAGCATTTAACTGACCAATTTATAATGACCCTACCCCTTTCTTGGGGCAGTGGTATTCCTTCCCTGAAGGCAAATCAATTTCACAGGCAGATACACAACTTAAGATATCACAAACGTCCGCTGCACGGCCCGACGTCCCGTTAACTCACGGCACATTATTGGTGTACCGAAAAACCAGGGTCCCACCACCGTTCAAGGGTCCAAAACCCAATGGTAAACATTGAGCATTCGTGCTCCACGGCTAATGGCCAAAGACTTTAGTCTTGATGGCTTACAGCCCAAGACTCTCATTATGCAATCCTAACGAATGCCAATAACTTAGGTACTCAAGTTAGACAACCATAATGCGGATATATTTAAGCACTTTCCTGTTGCTCAAATCGAAAGTTCAATGTCTAGACTGATGCGGGTCGGCTTCCCCTTATTTGTTCGGCTCACTGGCCTTTAAGATCGCATAGCTCATAATAGCCACACTGCCTCTAAGGATTGGCTTCACAATCAAAGAGGGATTCAATGCCAGTGTTCGTCCCGATCGCTTAGCGGGGTCAACAGAAGCTTTCTTTCTGTGCCCAAACTCAACCCAAACCCTGCAGAATCCTATAGTGCCAGAAACACTTGTCTTTCCTTAGCATACAACACACAAACTCTGAGGGTATTTTCCTAGAACTCCATTCCAGTACTTCCTGTTACTCCACTTCATAGGCACAACCCACTGACTCCATAAAATACACGTTTATACGCGGAGTCTTCTCCGATGCGCAAAATAAAGCATCACTAATCCAGACCAACCTGTCGGGATGGGCTTCACACAGCATGCCTATTCTGTACTACACATTTTCGGATCTATATGCAAGACTTATTGGGGATTACAGGAATCAACCCAAAGGAACTCCCTCGATTCTCCACATGTTGGTGGGGGATTCCATGCACATGCTAAAATAAGGACTTCACATGTTTAAGAAGGAAGATCGTTACCCTTGACGTTCTCTTCGGAGCCATGATATAGCTTTTCTACGTGGATGGAAATGAGCGCCTCACTTTCCCCTTCGCAAATCTAGATCCGGATCTTGATTCCAAACATAAGTTCAACTCCAGTAACTTCAATAAGCCCTAGCTCCAGCCGAGTGTTCTCTGCTCCAGAACTAGAAAACAAGGAAGTGAGAGAGAGAGAGAGAGAGAAGAAAATAATGATTTCCTCATTACAACCCCTCTGCATAAGTGGTCCATGGTTTTACCCTAGCCACATGATAAAATCATCAAAAAATAGCAACGACTCGGGTTTAAGCTGAAAAGTCACCCACCACCTATTGGTTCTCACCAGCCATCTGACATGAGTCATGGCTTGGACATAACTTCATTTTTCGATAAACGTTGAACGGGGCTGATTTCGTCGATCGAACTTCATTGATCGAGAGTGAGTTTGTCGAACGGCTTTAGTTCGTCGAACGGGATTGATTTCACATAACAGACGGTCTTCGTTAAGCTGCCCAGGTGTTACAATCCTCTCCATTTCCTTTTTGGGGTGTTACAATCCTCCCCTATTTACAGAAATTTTTTCCCGAAATTTGCATACAGCACCCAGAACACAGTAACAAATATGTTATAACATACATTTACTTCAACAAAAAATGTTACAACATTTTATACAAATAATTTGTGAAATTCAGCATGCATGGTTTGCTCCCGCTCCTATGTTAGCTACTCACAGCAACAATTGTCCCACCGTACCTTAACCATACCGATTGTCTTATTCTGCAGCTGTTTAACTACCGTATCCTCGATCCGAATGGGCCTAACCTTCGTCGTTAGCCCATATTTGACCGGTACGCGATCATTCGTAATTACCTAAGCTGGATCTTTCATGGCTTTTTGAAGCACGGATATGTAGTACACATCATGTAATCAACTCAATTCTGCCGAATGAGCTAGACGATAGGAAACTTCTCCAACTCGCTCCACTACTTTGAACGGAGCAAGATACCTTGGACTTAACTTTTTCAAGCGCTGATTCCTGGAGACGTGAAAGTGAGGGATAGATTTTATCTTTACTCTAGAGGGGGGTGAATAAAGTAGTAAAAATTATTAACTTGTTTTAGAGCGGATTAAAAGATAGTGATATATATATATATGTATATAAATAAGATCACAACACAAAAACAAAGAAAGCAATCAGCACAGACGACACAAGGATTATAGAGGTTCCCCAATAAATATGGGTACATCCACTCTTCTACCACCGTGGTAGGAATCCACTACAGGTCTTTGATCTGCTGCCCTACCACCACAGGTTTTTGATCCGATGTCGTGCCACCACAAGATCAATTTATCTAAGGGAGATCAAACAACCCTTTGAGCATTTAATCAGGTGCCCAAAAACAAAACCTAAGTCTTTTGATCAGGTGACTTATAAACCAAAGATCTAACTTTTGAAGGGAGTTAAAACCCTGTACACAGTTTATGGAATAAACAAAAAGGTGATGATATTTTTCTCTATCAATAATCTCTGAGAAGACTAGTTGATTGTTAAAGCAGAAAGCTCCCCCTGATTTGAATAGAGTTTATGATCAGGTGACAGAGTCCTTTCTTCAGGGTGTAGGCCTTCTTTGAAAAGTTCTTCTTCCAGTAAATATTTCTGAGAGATGTGAACTTTTGTCCCATATTGAAGATCTGTTGCTGGAAGAAAACTTGAAGCAGAAAGCTTATTCTCTATAACCCTAACAGAGTATGAAATCTGTAAAACAAGATGTATTTCAAAACTGTAACTGTCTCTATCTGAAGCAGAAAACTTCTGAGCATATATTTAGCATTATGAGAAGAATTTAAATATTTGAATTCATTAACCCTGAAACGGCTGGAGAATTCCCGAGAAGGTTACTACCTTGGGAATAAATTAGCAATAAACTCTGTTATAAATCCACTTTTAATGTTGCCTCTAAACAGCTATATTCATTAGAATATTTAGCATTAAATATCAGAGTCAAGGATGTCTGTAATTAAGCCTTTGAATTTATTCTGCCTTCAGAATATATAATAGCCTTAATTTAAGCTTGAAACTGTTCTGCCATCTGCAAAGAAAACTGCCTAAAACACGGCTTAGAAATCGTCGAACTCAACATATATTTCATTGACCTGAGCCTAGAGTTCGTCGAACTGATTCTTCATATTCATCGACCAGAGCACAGAGTTTGTCGAGCTGAGCTTGACTTTCATCGACCGGAGTTTTAGAGTTGAGGTCAGAGTTTGTTGACCGGAGCTCATCTTTTGTCGAGCTCAACTTAGAATTAGAACTCTGAGTTTGTCGAGCTGAGCTCGGCGTTCGTCGAACTGCGCTCAACTTTTGTCGAACTGATTTTCTGAACTCTGGAATTCTTCTAAAGCAAATGACCCTAGAAAAACCTATTGTAAAGCCCCAAAACTCGGTTTTGAATGGACTGTGTCGATTGAGCAACACAGCCTGGGACACAGGCGTGTCCAAAGCCGTGTCTTGCTCTGTATTTGCAACACGGCCTGGGATATGGGCATGTCCAAAGCCATGTCCTCCTATGTAATTTTCGGCTTGTGTCGACTGGGGCATATGAACTGGGACACGGGCATGTTAGAAGCCGTGCCCAGCACACGGCCTGTGACACGGTCATATTACAGGGCCATTTCTCGTTCGGGCATGATTTTTATTGTGTCGGTTGAGGCACACGGCCTAGGACACGGGTATGTTTAAAGCCATGTCAGGCACACGGCCTGTGACACGGGCGTATCCAGTGTCGTGTCCTGTTCTGAGATCGACGATTTCTCGTGTGAAAGTGAGACAAGACCTGTGACACGGGCGTGTCATAAGCCTTATGCTGACCCAATTAGACGATTTTACGGGTGAATCGTGGCCGTTATTTTTATTTCAAAGGGATCCAATGGCCCAGCAGCTCTCCTGATGGTATAAGGTAGGGAAATATGGGTTTAGGCCTCATTTCACTTGGTACTTTCTCTTTCTAAGAGGTAGAGAGAGGGTAGAGCAAAGGGAGAATAAGAAGGAGGAATCTCGCCATTGTTGAAGCTTCGGACCTCCAAATCGCGCGCCGAGTCCAGATCTGCGGAGGCAAGTCTTTTGCGGTGCTTTTCATCCAGCTAGTTTTCCATAGTGCTGAAGCAAACCTCTAGGGTAATGATTCTCTACTTGGATATGTGAAGTACTCTTCCATTTTGTATAGGAAACTCTCTCCCGCGAGTGGGCGGTGAGTGTGAGGTATTCCTTCAGGTAGATATGGTTTATCCCCGTAGTTTTGCATTTAGAGTCCGGAATCGAAGTACGGACATAGGCATGGTGTGTGAAGCCTATCTGAACATGTTGTTCTTGATCGGTGATGTTTTCATTATGCATGTATTGCCGGAGAAGACTCTGTACCATTTGTTTTTCGGGTTTCTACGCGGTAGATTGCAGAAGGGAGCCTTGGGGACTAATCCCAAGGAGTACCTAGAAAACTGGGCAGAAGCATATTTCTGTCAGGTACCGCGTGACGTTAATAATACCGCTGGCGATAGCTCTATTATTGTGAAGCCTGTCTCATTGAGACCTGGGGGCTAGTTTGTGAGGTTGTGTGCTCTGGGAGCCCAGTTTGTTTGGTCTGCGAGCCAACCTTGTGCATAACCGGGTTATGTACTATTGTATGATGAATACTTCAGGATTCGGGGAAGCTTGACCCACACCAATGACTTAAGTTGACATGGCGATTTGAGCAACGGGTTGAGTGGAACCGTACCCTCTCTATGTGGTTCAGTTTAAGAGGCCTACCGATAGCATAGAGGGCGGGTCTTAGGCTTTGGTCGTAAAGACTTATGCTCACGATGTTTGTCGTCCTAGGGGCGGTGGTGGACCTGGTTCGCCATTAATGTGCCCTGAGAGCACGGGGTGTGTGGTCGTGCGTGCCTATGCCTGTGGTAAGGTGAGCTTAGACTGTACTTTCACAATCATGTTTGGTTATACTAATGAAATGCAGGGAAGGAGCACCGCCATCCTGAGTGAGGGGTGGGGTCATTATAATTTGGTCAGCTAATGCTGACTGTTGCGTTGTTTTACCACCACGCGGTGGATTGTTCTGATGCAAGAATATGTGAGCCTAGTGGCAAGTAGCGGGCTGGAGCCCTTGTTACTGTGCTGGCCCTTGAAAGCCAAAGCGATGTGTTTTCATTTAATATTGTCATGTATGGCCGGCCTGCGAGCCGATGTATGTAAAACACTTTTGTTAAGCAAACTATTGTAAGGCCATAAGGCCAAATCTTGGGTGTATGTTATTTTATTCCTAGCGTGGTTGTAGTGGACATTCATGTTTTCATTTTATGGGTTCTTATAACCGTGTTAAAAGCTTCCGCTAGAATGCTCTTATTTGGGATACATGTTCATTTGGTAGTAATTTGGTATTAATACGTAACTCCACTAACTGTCTGTAGTATATGGCACGGGGCCCCGGCTGTAACGCCCCCGATTTTTCTGCGATTATTTAATTCTCGTTTGGCGTTACGTCGACGCGTTTTCATGGCTTGTACCATCTGTGGAGAGTGGTCTTAACTCCTTAGAACTGGGTGCCCTATTTGGTAGCCTATTGGCAAGATCTCCATAGCAAGCAGAGTCGTTTTGGGTGACCCGGTGTGGCCTCTCGGGGGATGCTTGTGTTTTGCCTTCGGGAGGGTATAACTCGAGTTCTATTCATCGAAAGTTAGTTTCGACTTCGCCGTTGTGTTTTTAGCGTTGATATTTAGCTACGGTGCGAATTTCGTCGAATTCCGAGGTAGTTCGTCTTTCGCGTCGTTTTGGGTGTGCTATTAGTAAAATCAAATTAGAAATTTGATTTTTAGCTGAGTGAACCGGTGGCTGGGCTACAGTTAGGCTGAACTGACATGGCTAAGCAGTTATAAAAGCCTTAATAAGAAGTGGTGGGCCCACTTCTCCTTCCTCCTTCCCGAGACCAAAAGAAAACTGTTGTTCTTGTTTCGCGGAAAGCAGAGGCGGAAGCGACGGTTAGCCCTTGCCTTCGGTCGGTGATTCCGGGAGTTTTCGTGGTCGAATTTCGATTCCGAAAGCGGCGTTGTCTTGCTCTCGCTCAGTTCTTCGCTTCGTCGGTGCTGCTCCTTCTAGTGTAGAACAAAGAGGAGGGAAAGCCGACCAAGCTTCGCCGGAAATCGAGGCAAGTGGTATTCTTGCCCTTGCAATTGTTGTTCTTTTGAATTCTAGAATATTTCCCGGTTAGCCCTAGGGTTAAAACCAAGCATGTTCTCCTTTATCTTGCTAAATTTAGGGCTTAGATTCTCCTATGAGCCCCACTCTTTGTGCTGTTTGCTCAATATGCTAGTTGTGTTCACCATTTAGACTCAAGATTTGTAGTTCTAGTTAGGTGCTTTGGCGGGTGGAGCCGAGAGAGAGAGTGAGGGAGGTTATTGTGGTAGGGCTCTTGTTAGAACCAGTCTTGGTAGACTCTCGGGTTTTGGTGTTGAGTGTGGTTCACACACTCAAAGCCAAAAGCCGCCCGGGCTTGGCGTTGAGTGTGGTGGACACACTCAAAGCCATAGTTTGGTCTGTCCTTTGCGGCGGAGTGGTGGGGTGATTGAGTGAGAATTTCCGTCTAAGTCAAAATCGATGGGAATCACCAAGTGATTCCCGCCGATTTCGACGAGTAACATCAGTGATTCCCACCGATCGGCGAGAATCAATCTAGATTCCCGCCGATCGGCGAGAATCATCCTGCATTCCCGCCGATTCGGCGAGAATCAGTCGGCATTCCCGCCGACCTCTTCTTGGTGGCGCTTGATTAGGGTTTTCCTGCGGGAATGAAATTTGGCATAGAGTGAGTTGACCTCACTCAACGCCAAAGTTGTTTTGGCATTGAGAGAGGTGGACTCACTCAACGCCACTGTTGGGTTTTGTGGTTTTGCTGAAGGCGTTGAGGGAGTGGACCTCACTCAATATCGTAGCCGTTTTGGCGTTGAGTGAGGTTAGCTCACTCAACGCCACTGCCTCTTTTGCTGAAGGCATTGAGGGAGTGGACCTCACTCAACTCCATGGCTGTTTTGGCATTGAGTGAGGATAGCTCACTCAACGCTAGAGCTGTTCTTGCGGAGGGCGTTGAGTGAGTGATTCTCACTCAACGCCATGGCTGTTCTGGCGCTGAGTGAGGCTAACTCACTCAACGCCAAGGTCTGGTTAGGCGTTGAGTGGGTCCCACTCAACGCCAAGCCGTGTTGAGTCATTTCAACACTTTTCCTCTACCTCGATATTCGTTCCCGAGTGAATTCCTTGATTATATTTTTGAGTTTCTTTGTCGGCCATGTTTTTCTTTCATAAAGGTCGAATTGTTGGTTGTGGTTAGTAGTGGTGGTTTGAAGCTCTTCATGGGGGAAGTATTGTGTAATTTAGCCAAGACCACCCTTATTCTTCTATCTTGCTCTAGGTACGGGCTGGATAAGGGGGTGGAAGGTCCCTTGTGCTTTCACATGTAGACCCTTGAGCTTTGTTGCTTGGAAATGGAGGTTGGGGGACTGAGTTTGCCTCCAACCCGGATCCATATTGGTTGTTTTTTACTACTACCATCTCCCACAGCTTAGGGTGTTAGGTGTTTCTTCCTTGGTATATTGCAGCATTTTGGGCTCTTGGTAGCCTAGTAGACCCTGCAGGATGTAGTTTCTGGGCAGGGTTGATGCTGTTTCCTCGCATGTAGTGCTTTCCTTATTGTCTTGCCTTGGGGCAGTTATGACTTTTGCTGCTGTGTGTTTTCCTCTTTCACTTACCCCCCCTGGTTGACACTTTCATGCAGTTTTTTTTGTTTTGCTTGCTGAGGTATTCTTTCTTCTTTTGAATGCCTCAGGTTCTGAGCAGTAGCCAGTTTGGTGGCTAGGTTGCGGTGGTGTTGCTGGTGGTCTCTTTGACCTTGGAGATCCTGTTGCTTTGTTAGTGAGGTAGTTTTTCTATACATTTCTTACAGACATACATATTTTCCAGTGGATTCGTGTCAGGTTGTTGGCGCCCACTGGTAGTTTTTACCTTTGAACTAGATATATTACTTTTGCTGCTACCATTTTCTTGAGATAGTCTACTTGCTCTGTGAAGGTTTTTTGCTCAGAAGCTTTTTCTTTCGGATTGTTTTGCTTGTTTGGTCTCGGTGGTTGGGACCGCTGTTAGTGTACCACGCTTAGAGGAGATTCCAGTTGTTTGTGATTTTGCCGATGTTTTTACTGATGACCTTCCTTGTCTTCCTCCCGAGCGGGATGTTGTGTTTGTGATCGATTTGGAGCCGGGTACGCGTCCTTTTGCTAAGGCGCCATACCGGATGGCCCCTCGAGAGCTAGAGGAGTTTTGAGTCCAGTTAGATGAGTTGTTGGCGAAAGAGTTTATCAGGCAGAGTTCGTCGCCTTTGGGTGCTCCTGTTCTATTTGTAAAGAAGAAAGATGGGTCAATGCGGCTTTGCATCGACTATACGGAGTTGAACAAAGTCATAATTAAGAACAGGTACCCTCTGCCGAGGATCGATGATTTATTTGACCAGTTGCGCTGTAGCACGGTCTTTTCCAAGATTGACCTTCATTCAGGCTATCATTAGCTTAGGATCCGTGAGGCAGATATTCCACGGACTGTGTTTAGATCGAGGCATGGACATTTTGAGTTCTTAGTGATGTCGTTTGGATTGACCAACGCTCCATCATCGTTCATGGATATGATGAACCGGGTGTTCAAGGATTTCCTGGATAAGTTCGTAGTGGTCTTCATCGATGACGTGTTGGTTTATTCTCGCAGTGCTGAGGAGCATGAGCAGCATCTGCGCTTGGTTCTATCGGAGTTGAGGAACCATAAGTTATTCGCCAAGCTGAGTATGTGCGAATTTTGGTTGCCACAGGTCTCTTTTTTGGGCCACATAGTGAATAAGGATGAGATCTCGGTCGACCCAGAAAAGATCGCAGCAGTGATGGATTGGAGTAGGCTGGGCACGCCTAAGGAGATCAGTAGCTTCCTAGAGTTGGCCTGCTACTAGAGGAGGTTCGTGGAGGGTTTCTCAACCCTAGCTGCACCTTTGACCAAGCTGACTCAGAAGAACGTGGCTTTTGTTTGGAGTGAGAAGTGCGAAGAAGCCTTCCTGGAGTTAAAGAGGAGATTGTGCACTGCTCCCGTTCTGACCCTGCCTACTAAGGGCTTGGATTATGATGTATACGTGGATGCTTCGCATGTAGGTCTGGGATGCGTATTAATGCAGGTTGGTAAGGTGATTGTCTATGAGTCAAGGCAACTGAAGACTCATGAGAAGAATTATCCTACGCATGACCTCGAGTTCGCAGCGGTTATTTATGCGTTGAAGCTGTAGAGAAACCTACTTTATGGGGCTCAGTGCAAGATCTTCACTGACCATAAGAGCCTGAAGTACGTGTTCACGCAGAAGGAGTTAAATCTGTACCAGCATTGGTGGCTAGAGTATGTGGCCGATTATGACGTAGAGATCCAGTATCATCCAAGCAAGACCAATGTGGTGGCCGACGCCCTGAGCCGTAAGACGGGAAAGATCTTTAATCTCACAGCCGATCGTTTAGTGGAGGAGTTCCTCCTTATGGATATATCAGTGGGATGCTGTGGCTTGTAGAGTAGTTTGTCAGTGGCAGAGCCGTCTTGGATTTCTTTGACCAGACTGCACCAAAAGGACGACCCTGATCTTCTACACTTATTCTCCAGCACTGAGAGAGGAGAGTTGCCGGATTATTCCATCGATGATGTGGGAACTTTAAAGTACCGCGGCAGATTTTGCATCCCCGCGGTTGGGGACATTAGTGGTATGGTTTGCAGAGAGGCTCATGGATCCATCGTTGCCTACCATCCAGGATCTACGAAGATGTATCGTGACTTAAAGAAAATTTACTGGTGGTATGGCATGAAAGGTGATATAGCCTGATTTGTTGCGGAGTGCCACACTTGCAAGCGGGTGAAGGCTGATCATGGAAGGCCTGGTGGCAAGTTGACTCCGTTAGAGATCCCGACTTGGAAGTGGGAAAGTATATCTATGAATTTCATCACGGGCTTACCGAAATCCCCAAGGGGGTTTGATTCCGTTTGGTTCATAGTGGATAGACTGACGAAGTGTGCTCACTTCGTGGCATATAAGATTGATTACCCGATGAAGAAGATAGCGGAGTTGTACTTGAATGAAGTCATCCGACTGCACGGTGTGCCGGTTAGCATCATTTCTGATCGAGACTCCCGGTTTACTTCTTGTTTTTTACTGAGTCTGCAGGAAGGTTTGGGTACGGATCTGAGGTATTCTACTGCGTACCACCCACAGACTAATGGGCAGACGGAGCGGGTGAATCAGATAGTTGAGGATATGATCCGATGCTACATTTTAGACCACGGTGGAGCGTGGGATGAGCGGCTGCAACTTATGTAATTTGCATACAACAATAGTTATCAGGAGAGCTTGTAGATGGCTCTGTTCGAAGCCTTGTATGGGAGGCGCTGCAGAACTCCGTTGTTTTGGGCTGAGGCTGGTGAGAGGCCTTTGTTGGGTCCTGATGTGCTCGAGGAAATGGAAGTCACAGTGAAGCTTGTTCGAGAGAAGCTTCGTATAGCTCAGGAGAGGTACGAGAAGAACGCCAATCGGCGTAGGTCTGCCTTGGAGTTTTCTGTAGGGGACCTTGTATTTCTTAAGGTTTCCACGATGGTGGGTGTAAAGAGGTTTGGTAAGAATCGAAAATTGGACCCGAGGTATGTGGGCCCGTTTAAGATTTTGGAGCGGATTGGCGTGTCAGCTTACAGATTGGATTTACCAGCAAACTTCCCAGGTGTTCATAATGTTTTACATGTTAGCCAATTGCGGAAGTGCGTGCGCAGCTGTGGGCAAGTCTTGGGCGTTGTGCCCCAGTTGGAGCCCAACCTCTCTTTTGTGGAAGTGCTAGTCCATATTTTGGATACTCAGGAACGGGTGCTACGAAAGAAGTCTATTCCGATGGTGAAAGTTCTTTGGAGGAATCAGGATTTGGAGAGCGCGACTTGGGAGTTAGAGTCGGCTATGAGGGAGGCTTATCATCAGCTGTTTCCCTGATTAGTTTGGTTTGTTTTTCTTCTTGTAATGTTTGGATTATTACTTTCCTTCTATAGTACAAGTGTTGTGCGTAAAGTTTCGGGACGAAACTTTCTTTTAGGGGGAGTGACTGTAACTCCACCGATTTTTCTGTGATTATTTAATTCTCATTTGACGTTACGTCGACGTGTTTTCTTGGCTTGTGCCATCTGTGGAGAGTGGTCTTAACTCCTTAGAACTTGGTGCCCTATTTGGGAGCATATTGGCAAGATCTTCCTAGCACGCCGAGTCGTTTTGGGTGACCCGGTGTGGCCTCTCGGGGGATGCTTGTGTTTTGGCTTCGGGAGGGTATAACTCGAGTTTTGTTCATCGAAAGTTAGTTTCGACTTTCCTGTTATGTTCGTAGCGTGGATATTTAGCTACGGTGCGAATTTCGTCGAATTCCGAGGTAGTTCGTTTTCGCGTCGTTTTGGGTGTGCTATTAGTAAAATCAAATTAGAAATTTGATTTTTAGCTGAGCGAACCTGTGGCTGGGCTGCAGTTAGGCTGAACCGACATGGGTAAGCAGTTATAAAGGCCTTAATAAGAAGTGGCGGGCAAACTTCTCCTTCCTCCTTCCCGAGACCAAAAGAAAACTGTTGTTCCTATTTCGCGGAAAGCAGAGGCGGAAGCAACGGTTAGCCCAAGCCTTCGGTCAGTGATTCCGGGAGTTTTCGTGGACGAATTTCGATTCCAAAAGCGGCGTTGTCTTGCTCTCGCTCAGTTCTTCGTTTCGTCGGTGCTGCTCCTTCTAGTGCAGAACGAAGATGAGGGAAAGCCGACCAAGCTTCGCCGGAAATCGAGGCAAGTTGTATTCTTGCCCATGCCATTGTAGTTCTTTTGAATTATGGAATATTTCTCGATTAGCCCTAGGGTAGAAACCAAGCATGTTCTCCTTTATCTTGCTAAATTTAGGTCTTAGATTCTCCTATGAGCCCCCCTCCTTGTGCTGTTTGCTCAACCTGCTAGTTGTGTTCACTATTTAGACTCCAAATTTGTAGTTCTAGTTGGGTGCTTTGGCGGGTGGAGCCGAGAGAGAGAGAGTGAGGGAGGTTGTTGTGGTAGGGCTCTGGTTAGAACCAGTCTTGGTAGACTCTCGGTTTTTTGTGTTGAGTGTGGTGCACACACTCGAAGCCAAAATCCACCCGGGCTTGGCGTTGAGTGTTGTGGACACACTCAAAGTCATAGTTTGGTCTGTCCTTTGCGGCAGAGTGGTGGGGTGATTGAGTGAGAATTTTAGTCTAAGTAAAAATCGACTGGAATCACCAAGTGATTCCCGCCGATTTCGACAAGTAATGTCAGTGATTCCCACCGATCGGCGAGAATCAATCTTGATTCCCTCCGATCGGCGAGAATCATCCTGCATTCCCGCCGATTCGGCGAGAATCAGTCGGCATTCCCGCCGACCTCTTCTTGTTGGCGCTGGATTAAGGTTTTCCGGCGGGAATGAACTTTGGCATAGAGTGAGTTGACCTCATTCAACGCCAAAGTTGTTTTGGCGTAGAGAGAGGTGGACTCACTCAACGCCACTGTTGGGTTTTGTGGTTTTGCTGAAGGCATTGAGGGAGTGGACCTCACTCAACGCCGTAGCTGTTTTGGCGTTGAGTGAGGTTAGCTCACTCAATGTCACTGCCTCTTTTGCTGAAGGCGTATAGGGAATGGACCTCTCTCAACGCCATGGCTGTTTTGGCGTTGAGTGAGGATAGCTCACTCAACGCCAGAGCTGTTCTTGCGGAGGGCGTTGAGTGAGTGATTCTCACTCAACGCCATGGCTGTTCTGGCGCTGAGTGAGGCTAACTCACTCAACGCCAAGGTATGGTTAGGCGTTGAGTGGGTCCCACTCAATGGCAAGCCGTGTTGAGTCATTTCAACTCTTTTCCTCTACCTCGATTTTCGTTCCCGAGTGAATTCCTTAATTATATTTTTGAGTTTCTTTGTCGGCCAATGTTTTTCTTTCCTAAAGGCTGAATCGTGGGTTGTGGTTAGTAGTGGTGGTTTGAATCTCTTCATGGGGGAAGTGTTGTGTAATTTAGCCAAGGCCACCCTTATTCTTCTTATCTTGCTCCAGGTACGGGCTGGGCAAGGGGGTGGAAGGTCCCTTGTGCTTTTACATGTAGACCCTTGAGCTTGTTGGCTTGGAAATGGAGGTTGGGGGACTTAGTTTGCCTCCAACCCGGATCCATGTTGGTTGTTTTTGCTACTACCATCTCCCACATCTTTGGGTGTTAGGTGTTTCTTCCTTGGTAGATTGCAGTATTTTTGGCTCTTGGTAGCCTAGTAGACCCTGTAGGATGTAGTTTCTTGGCAGGGTTGATGTTGTTTCCTCGCAAGTAGTGCTTTCCTTGTTGTCTTGCCTTGGGGCAGTTGTGAGTTTTGCTGCTGTGTGTTTTCCTATTTCACTTACCCCCCCTGGTTGACACTTTCATGCATTTTTTCTTATTTTGCTTGTTGAGGTATTCCTTCTTCTTTTGAATGCCTCAGGTTCTGAGCAGTAGCCAGTTTGGTGGCTAGGTTGCGGTGGTGTTGCTGGTGGTCTCTTCGACCTTGGAGATCCTGTTACTTTGTTAGTGAGGTAGTTTTTCTATACTTTTCTTACAGACATACATATTTGCCAGTGGGTTCGTGTTAGGTTGTTGACGCCCACTAGTAGTTTTTACCTTGGAACTAGATATATTACTTTTGCTGCTACCATTTTCTGGAGATAGTCTACTTGCTCTGTGAAGGTTTTTTGCTAGGTTGCTAGTTATTTTAAGACTAAAATTATTATTATAAGTATACTGCATGATCAACATGTTTTATAAAAGTAAATCACTATTTTCCAAACAGCATATAAAGTTCATTTTCTTATGTATAATATGAATTAAATGTAGAGTCTTGCATAGCATAAGTGGTCCTCTTAGGGCTCTTATGCACTTCTTAGGATGTCAAACCTGAATAAAGTATTTTTTCGCAGCGCTTAAGTATAGTTTTTAACTGTGGACTAGGTGATCCACCGAGCCGAGGGATACGTCCTCTAAGTATAACTGATTTTCTAATCATTAAACTCATGAATTTCTTTCATAAAGTATAGTAGATGGTTTTGCCTGAGCGTCAGCAGTTATCCCCTGCTTGACGTGGCATCATGATGCGTGTTTTCTCATACTCTGATAATTTTTTAATTCGGAGAAAATGCGGGTTGTGACACCGGCCGGACCTTCTATTATATTCAATTTGACGGATGGGGGTGTTATAATTTGGTATCAGACTAAGGCATCAGTCTTGCATATTTTAATTCGTGGACGAATTCTTTTAAGAGGTGATGAGCACATGTATGTGCGTAATCGTTATAACATGAAAAGAACCCATGAATGTCCACGTAGGAATGAAAATACACATATTTGAGGAACTTCTGTGTTCCTATAATTGTTTTTTGCAATTTTGTTTGGTCGCATAATGGTGTGTTGTACGACTATAGGTGACCAGGAGTGGCGCAGGGTAGTCAGAACGCCTACTTTCTAAGGAAAGTAGTGTACCCAGCGACGTGCCTGAGACCCCTCCTATTGAAACCATAAGAAGGGCAGTTGAAGCAGTGTTCGCTGTGACTAATGCACAACTTGGAAGGAATGTGCAACCCTTTTTCCCTGAGGTGGCTTCAACGCCGTGTGGTGTGATGGAGCAAATGAAATTTAGAAGACCATCGGGTCTGTAGTTGAACATGCTTTTAGTATAGGGAGCGCACTCAGTTGATGAATATTTGCAGGAATTTCTTATGATAAGGCGTTATCCTGGCCTTGAGTTTGAGAATGAGCAGTCTATAGTCGATAGTTTTTATAATGGTCTGCGTAGCGAGTTACAAGTTCTACTGCTAGGAAAAAATTATTAGGATTCCGAGCCTTGGTGGAGTCAGCTAGATCTTTGGAAGTAGATTTAGGGAAGGCCCACTGGATGACGGTGTGTAGGGTACAAAACTCTATAGGTCCTGCAAGGGTTGTATATCGCAGAATGCAGAAAAATAGGTCTAGAACATCTACTAGCAAAGCTACTTACATTTGTCATGCTTGTGTCAAGGAAGGGCACCTTGCCCGAGATTATCATGATGGTGCATAGAAGGCAAATAAAGCTATGACAGGAGCAGTTATAGGACAGAGTGCAAGAGAACGTAGTGTTATTCCTGTGGCAAAGAAGACTGGACCTGGAGCAGTAATTGGGCGAGACCCAATTATATATTATAACTGTGGGAAGTCAGGACACTTTGCTCGAAATTGTTGGAGCGGACATCTGAAGTCTGAGAGGAAGCTTAGAGGTTATAACCTTGGCCAGTAGGAGGCCATGAAGCAGGCTTGAATGGTGATAGGTACGACTTAAATTAATAGTAGTTTAGCATTATATACCTGTTGCCTTATGCGTGTTAGCTTGTGACTGGTTGTGCTAGGATTTATATCGATCTTTGATTTTCTGACGAGAGAAATGTTCGATACGGGAGCTTCACATTCCTTTTGTCCAAAGAGTTTGTATCGCGCATCAGAGTAACTTCTTCTATGGTAAGGAATAAATTGGATGTGTTGCTGCCTAACGGGTATTCTATGCGCGCGAATGGAGTTTATTGTGTGTAGACACAGATCGGGAGTCAAGAGTTGGACTTGCAAGCGTCGCTACTACCGATAGTGGAGTTCGACATGATCTTTGGTATGGACTGGCTCACAGAGCAGCATACGTACACTGATTGCAACCGTATGGTGTTTAGATTGGGACTAGATACGGATCTTGAGATGACGTTCTCAGGCATGAAGGGGTCGAGCAAGACGTTGATGTCTACTCTCCAGGTGGTTAAGGCATTTCGTAGTGGTGCAAAGCTGTTTCTCACTTTAGTGGAGGGTTAGAAGCCCAAGCCTGGTCGGGACAGCATCCCAGTTGTATCTGAGTTTCTTGACGTATTCCCTGAAGATCTCCCTGGAGCTCCACCTCAGCGAGAGATCGACTTCGCCATTGAGCTAGTGCTAGGTGCCAAACCTGTGTCACGCTCTCCGTATCAGTTAGCTCCTAATGAGATGGCGGAATTGAATGTACAGCTTCAAGAGCTGTTGGAGCAAGGTTATGTGCATCCAAGTTCGTCACCTTGGAGCGCTCCGGTCCTCTTTGTTAAGAAGAAGGACGGAAGCTTACGACTCTGTATTGATTACCGGTAGTTGAATAAGTTAACGGAGAAGAATAAGTATCCGATCCCAAGGATTGATGATCTGTTCAACCAGCTGGTGGGGTCGACTGTGTACTCAAAGTTGGATCTGAAATCCGGATACTATCAGCTGCGGATAAGGGAAAGTGACATTCCCAAGACAGCTTTGAGCACACGATATAGGCATTATGAGTTCACCATCATGCCATTCGGGCTGACGAATGCGCCCTCTGTGTTTATGGATTTGATGAACATAACGTTCAAAGAATACCTGGACCAGTTTGTGATAGTCTTTATCGACGATATACTAGTGTACTCGTAGTGCGAGGATGATCATTGCAAGCATCTGCATATGGTGTTGGAGACATTGAGGAGGAACCAACTGTGCGCCAAGTTCTCCAAGTGTGAGTTTTGGCTGTCCTTAGTAGCATTCCTTGGTCATTTAATTAGTAGGTGAGGGAATCACTTTAGATCCGGCAGAGATGGTTGCTATACGGGAGTGACCTGTATTGTGTTCAGTAGCGGAAGTCCGTAGTTTTTTGGGGCTTGCCGGTTACTACAGGCACTTCGTTGAGAACTTCTCGTAGTTAGCATTACCCCTCATGACATTGACAAGGAGAGATTAGAAGTTTGTCTATTGCTGGAGAGCACGCAAGCTTTTGAAGAGCTGAAGAGTCTCCTGACCATGACACCTACTCTCTGTGCGCCATGTGGGGGTAGAAGGCTTTGAGTTTTACAGTGATGCTTCAGGAAATGACTTAGGTTGTGTGCTGCTAAAGCATGGGAGTGTAATAGCATATTGCTTGCGCCAGTTGAAGGTACACGAGAGGAATTTTCCGGCCCATGACTTGGAGTTAGCGGTCGTGATATTCACTCTGAAGCTTTGGAGGCATTATGTGTATGGTGTGAAGGTCGACATCTATATCGAGCGTACAAGCCTGAAGTATATTTTGGATCAAAAGAATTTAATCATGCGATAACGGAGGTGGATGAAGTTCCTGGGGGACTACACCTTCAAGGTACACTACATGCCAGGATAAGGTAATGTGGTCGCGGATACGTTAAGTCTCAGAGCTCGCACGTAGGTCAGGTGGTTGTCGATGCATGACGAACGTTTGGTTCGTGAGTTGGAGGCCTTAGTGGCCTCTTGAGCAGACATAAAGTTTAGTGCCAAAGCACAATTGTACTGGTCAGAGGTGCAGTGCGACTTCGTTGATAGAATTCGGCGAGCTCTGGTCTTGGATAATGGCATGAGCAGATCATGGCTGAGGTTTTAGATGGGTTATATTCCCAATCTACGGTTAATAATAGACTGTTATGGAGGGGCAGTTGTTTGTGTGTCCCAAGTGTTAGTAAATTGTGGGAGGAAGTGAGGTACGAGGCCTACAATGCTAAGTACTCGATTTACCCGGGGAGCACGAGAATGTATAAAGCCATGAAAAAGTTGTTCTGGTGGCCAGGACTCAAAAAGGACATAACACTTTAAGAGGCAAAGCGTCAAGCGTGCACCTTGGTGAAGGCGAATTCCAGAAGATAGGTGGATTTCTAAAGTCCCTGTCTCTACTGGAGTGGTAGTTTGATGACATCTCTATGGATTTCGTGCACAGTTTGCCGAGATCGCACAAGGGGAACGACGCCATCTGGGTGGTCAATAATCGTTTAACGAAGGTGTCATATTTTATACCCAATATGAAGGATGATTCAGTGGAGAAGCTGGTGATGAGTCCCTATTTCATACCGAATTCCGGACTCATCTAGGCTCATTTACATGTATTTGCACTACCATTTAGCGCCATTAGCACTCCTTTTGGTTCGCTACGACATTCCACGTCGTGTGCACTCTTTTAGCCTATTTCTGTGTGTGTATTTATTCTCATCGTGTGATGCATTTTTATTTCTATCTGTGACTGCCATGTGGACATCCCGTCCAGTTTTACTGCAGGTTCTGGGATCATGTGGTCGTCCGGGATAGGTCTTTCACTTTTTGTAGCAAAGGAGTCAATGGTCGTGCGTTTTTACCCACGCACGACCATCGACCTCTTTGGCGCACGACCACTGGTCGTGCGCAGTCTGAGCTCTCGTTTTATTGTCCTGTCCCGCCATATTGCACGATCATCAGCTATACCGCGCACGATCACTGTTCATGCGCTGCCAGTCGTGCGCAGTCATGCTATCTTTTTCCATTTTTCTGTCCCATATCGCACGATCACCCCCTTGCCGCGCACGATCACTGATCGTTTGCATACTTAAATTTCCTGATGCAGGTTCTACAGGTTGTTGCCGCACGGGCGCTGATATTGTTCGCGCACGACCACTAGTCATGCGCCGGTGGTCGTGCGTACTATTTATTCCTATTTCTATATATACGCCTGTTCCGCGAATTAAGGAAAGAAGACTGGGATCGAACTCAGCCGTCATTTCTCCCTTCCGCATTCCAGACGCTCCATCCACCTCCACCTTCATCCCTACCATCGGGAGGTGATTTACGGCACATCTAAAGCATTCTGCATCCTCCGGTGACCCCTCCGGCCATTAATGACCTCTTCTCCGAGCTTTCTACCGAAGAATAAGATGATGAAGACGACCTAGAGAACGGACTCAAAGGCCCTCGAGGTGACAGCTCGACGGTACCGGAAGCCACCTCGGACTGCGCGTGGAAGCGGATTGACAACCCGCACCTCCGGCCAACAACCGCGGTGGATCTTCACTCTTTTGGTTTACTCTTCCTCTACCTTTCTTGTAGTGTATGAATGACTCAAGCTTGTTATGAACTTCAAATTTCTAGTTATTTGTAATTGGATTTTTGTTGTTTAAACTTGATTGTGGGATTTGAGTTGTGATGCGCCTTACCCCATCTCACTTCCGTCGTTTCATGTGATTGCACTCCACACTAAACACCTCACCCACTGGCTCACCGTCCACTCGCCCTACAGAAGTACGGTATAGCGGCCGATACACCCATCTCGCCTTGTGAAGCGGTGAATGCAACCCGCATAGTTAGCTTTAATTTCATTGTTTGTAAGAACACAAATCTCAAAGCCCCTTTTGTTTCTTCTTTCATTTTACAAACTCTATTAGCAATAATTTCGGATTGTTCGTCGTTCCACGCCAATTGCATTCCTCAAGAGACCGACACTTGGGGATTCACTCCCTAAAATTTTATTACTTGTGCGACCGGTGCGCTTGCCGTATTTTCACGCATCAAGTTTTTGGCGCCGTTGCCGGGGAATGCAACTGTAGAATGACCACGACGTATGAAAGTGTTGTTATAGAGTTAGTTGTTTTTCTTGACCGCTGTTTCTCTGCTTAGTTGCCGCAGTGAATGCAAGGACACGCTGCTAGAGATCTCGCAGCTTACGACCCCGAGATCGAACGAACACTTCGTGCGCAAAGGCGTGCCGCTGCCATCAATCTAGTCCCAATGGGGGACCATCTGAACATTGATGCCGGGGATCGTGTCGGAGGAATCCTTCATGGTGACCGAAACGACGATGAGAATGAAGTAAACCCGCACCAGGTCCGCACCATGAGGGACTACACCACACAGACTGTTGGGAGTATTTACCCCGGCTTCGGACCGGCGATCACCAACCAGCAGTTTGAGATCAAACCTGCTATCCTGAACATAATCCGGAACAACGCACAGTTCTCCGGAATGGCCACTGAAGACGCCCATCTTCACTTGGCTGAATTTTCCGAAATCTGTGCCACGTTCCGCTATGCTGGAATCCCCGATGATACAGTCAAGCTCCGCCTTTTCCCCTTTTCACTCAGGGATAAAGCCAAGACTTGGCTCCACTCTCTTCCACCTGGAGCAGCCACCACCTGGGAGGCGTTGACAACAAAATTTTTAGCTAAGTTCCATCCGGTGGACCGGATAGTGAGCATGCGATGTGCAATTGCCAACTTTCGGCAAAATGATCAAGAAAGCCTGGCTGAGGTTTGGGAACGCTTCAACGAGTTGCTGAGGAAGTGTCCAAACCACGGATTCCAAATTTGGAATCTTATCGAAAGCTTTTATTTTTCTATTGAACCACAGCACAGGGCTATGATTGATGCCGCCTCTGGAGGGACTATAATGAATCTTGCGCCTGATGATGCATTAAGAATTTTGCAGGATACTGCCACCCACAGCGCATATTGGACTGCAGGAAGGAATTTTCCACGAGGTACGAGTGGAGTTTTTGCTATGGAAGCATCCAAGCCCACCACCGCTGCTGCTCCAGTTTTGGCGATCTCATGTCAGGGTTGTGGAGGTTCCGACCACCACAGCTTCGAATGCCAAGCAGGCGAGGTACATGGTGAAACCTCCTTTCTTAATGAGTCAATTAACTACATTGCAAATCAAAATAGGGGAGCGCCATATGGGAACACGTACAATCCGGGGGTGAGAAATCACCCAAATTTCTCTTGGAACAAAAATGTGCCAGGCCAACGATGGCAGCCGGGGCAGCATCAAAATGATGCGTATGCCTCTGGAAGCCAACCGCGGCCGCCTCTACCGAATTACCCCCTAGGGCCCCCTGCGATAAAAACAAACTCTTTAGCGGAAATGTTCGAAAAATTCGTTGAGGTCTCCCAGACCAACATGACGAATCAAGCTGCCTCAATGCGTAAGCTAGAGGCACAATTGGGCCAACTGGCCCAAATGGTCTCTGAGCGGACCCAAGGCACGCTACCGAGCAACACCGAAAAAAACCCCTATGAACAAGGAAAAAGCCTTGGGGAAGAAAATAAAGATAAGGCTCATGAGCTCGTTGTGGAGTGTAAAATTAATAATGTTGAAACTACCGCTTTGTGCGATTCCGGAGCATCTAGCAATATCCTCGCCATGCAGGATGTTGCGAGGATAAACCTGCATATTGATCCAGCAATCTGGAAGTCGCTAGTTTTAGCTAATGGTATTTTGGTTGACACCGAGGGAGGTGTGCAAGAAGTTGAAATCGAGGTTAATGGGAAGTGCATAACCACTGATTTCCAGGTATTGGGACCCAAGGAAAATAATTCGATTCCTATATTGGGGGTTCCATTCCTGAAGGCTAGCGGCGCATCTCTTGATTTCTCCAAAGGATGCGTAACTTGGCCGGTTGTTGCTTCAACCTTGGATGTCGCTTCTGCACATGACCCTCTTCTCCATAACGACAATTTTCATAGTGCTGCAGATATTCAGATTGGATTGGAATTTGCCTTGGTGAGTGATACTCAGATGAAGGAGATGATTAGGGAAGTACCTTTCGAGGAGGTGATCAAGAATGATGAGAAGGAGTTCAAGGAAGAGACCAAGTGCACTGATGCAAGGGCCACCTTCCCGTCTCCCGTCGCGTCGATTTTTGAACATAGTAAAACTAGTTTTATTCGGGAGAAATCCCTGGACAGTGAATTTTGTAATATTGTTTCAAACTCGGCTAAGCGATCAGTAGCTTGGGCTGATCCGGTTGCCGTTTTGGTACCGTAAATGAAGCCGCCAACCGAAAAATTGGAACCCCCCATGGACCGCAACATTTGGAAATCTCCTACAGTGGAGAAGCTGAAAAAGGCTAAGCGTATACGCAATGAGCGTTATGCCGCCCTACGGCGTGAGGAGGTGCACATTCGGAGTAAAGGGAAAGTCCTTTCTCCCAATGCAAAAAGGCACTCTGCTGTTCCCTCGCGCCCCACCGGAGAGATTTATCACAAGTCCGCGTTTAGCTGATTGCTCCGCCCCTTTTCTTGATTATCACTTATGCTTGTGCTTACTTATTTTCCTGCAACTCTTCTTTTACTGCAAGAACATTTTATAAACTGTTAATACAGGTATTTGGTCCACCTTAAGGACGGTAAACAAAAGGGCTATTCGGGAGACAACCCAAGCTTGGACCTCTTTTTGGTCCCTTCTTTTTGTGCTTTTTATTTTTGCTTTTATATTATATTCTCGGTTATTTGTCTTTTCTGCGGCTCTACCTAATTTGCAGGTTCAACATTCTTTTGTGCGATGCAGCAACCTCCGCCTTCTGGTATGCTCATTCTTTGGAGCATGGGTACCCTCTTTACTCAGCCTACTTTTTATTTTAGATGTCCATTAGCATTTATGCTTGTGTTTTCATTCAAGTCTGGGGGGGAGAGCCGCTTATGCACACCACGAGCACACTGTTAGCATGTCAGTAGTTTATTTTATGTTCATTATTGTAGAATCCTGTCACGCACCACTGCACCCACTTGAGCGCCCGCTTAGCTTTTGCGTGTTGCGAGTCAAACTCGTGTCTTTGTTAGATTTGGGAAAATTTTGGTGCTGGTTTAGGATTGGGAGACAGAGTAAAATGTTGACCTTGCTGTGTTTTTAGTCAACTGCTCTCATCTTGTGTAGAAATTCGTGTAGATTTAATTTTTCTTTATGCTTATAGTTTTGTAATTTTCTATTTGCGTAAATTCTTTTTATTCTACTCAAAAATTGTGAATTCGGTGTGAATCAAACGGTAGTTTAGGAATGTATGTAGCCGCCACTAGACTTGTTTTGCTCGAGTCGGGAGGAAGGATTATCTTTCTCGGTGGCAAAGAACTTGCCCCAAGCTACTCTCGAAGCATTGGTGCATGGTTAGTCTAGCGTGAGCGTGATGTAGGCCATTATTTTGGCCTGGTTGAGCTTTGTACCATTCCGAACGTCATACCCTCGCTAGCCCCATTGTGCCTACCCTTCTTTTGATTCAGCTCCACCATTACTTCACCAAAGCTTTATAGCCTATCCTAGATGCACACCCAAGTCGAGCTTAGAGTTTATCTCTTCATGTTGGGATGTGAAGTGGTGTTATTATTTGTGAATATGTGGATGTGCTCCAAGACCTATTTCTGCTGAGATTGTGAAAAAAAAGAAAATGTTTTGAAAAGAAAAAAATATATATGTGAAAAAGAAAAGTGAAAAGTAAAAGTCTAATTGAAATATTTATTTGAGATGACTTGGATTTGGAGTAGGCGGTGCACACACCCATGTTGTAAAAATTACGTTTGGGGGTGTGGTGTACTAGTTTATATTGTGGGGTTTTTGAGGGATTCTTTTAGGCTAGCTCACTTGGGTTAGGTGCAAAGCCATTCTTTTTATCATTATTTACCTCACCGTAACCCAAGCCCCGTAATTACCTTAAGTCCTACGGATTTGCACTTGAGTTTAACTAGTGTCGTGGAGAGAGTGTGAACGGGTAAGCGTATGGTCCCCGACATTGGTGGATTCTTTTGGAGGTGATCTTGAGCCCCGATCTTTGGCAAAGCTCACCTTAGTGGCCAGCCTACTTTCTTCCTACGCGTGACCGGTTGATTCACCGTGATTCTATTTTTGAGTAGTAATAAAAATTTTTTACGCATTATGAAAAATATAAACTATTTTGCATAATTAGGAATTTCTTCTATTGTATTTTTTATGCACTCGAGCATGTGACTTCGCATGGTACCCCATATTTCAATCTCTATGTCATCTATATTATTTTCCCGGCCTGCTTAGATTGTGTTTGCTCAGGACGCGCAAACAGTTAAGTCTGGGGGTGTGATGACTCCATATTTCATACCGAATTCCGGCTCATCTAGGCTCATTTGCATGTATTTGCAGTACCATTTAGCGCCATTAGCACTCCTTTTGGTTCGCTATGACATTCCACGTCATGTGCACTCTTTTAGCCTATTTCTGTGCGTGTATTTATTCTCATCGTGTGATGCATTTTTATTTCTATCTGTGACTGCCATGTCGACATCCCGTCTAGTTTTCCTGCAGGTTCTGGGATTGTGTGGGCGTCCGGGATAGGGCTTTCACTTTTTGTAGCAAAGGAGTCAATGGTCGTGTATTTTTACCCACGCACGACCATCGACCTCTTTGGCGCACGACCACTGGTCGTGCGCAGTCTGAGCTCTCGTTTTATTTTTCTGTCCCGCCATATCGCATGATCATCAGCTATACCGCGTACGATCACTGTTCGTGCGCTGCCAGTCGTGCGCAGTCATGCTATCTTTTTCCATTTTTCTGTCCCATATCGCACGATCACCCCCCTTGTCGTGCATGATCACTGATCGTGCGCTGATGATCGTGCGCATACTTAAATTTCCTGATGTAGGTTCTATAGGTTGTTGCCGCATGGGCGCTGACATTGTTCGCGCACGACCACTGGTCGTGCGCCGGTGGTCGTGCACGCTATTTATTCCTGTTTCTATATATACGCCTGTTCCGCGAATTAGGGAAAGAAGACCGGGATCGAACTCAGCCGTCATTTCACCCTTCTGCATTCCAGACGCTCCATCCACCTCCACCTTCATCCCTACCATCGGGAGGTGATTTTCGGCACATCTAAAGCATTCCGCATCCTCCGGTGACCCCTCTGGCCATTAATGACCTCTTCTCCGAGCTTTCTATCGAAGAAGAAGATGATGAAGACGACCTAGAGAACGGACTCAAAGGCCCTCGAGGTGACAGCTTGACGGTACCGGAAGCCTCCTCGGACTGCGCGTGGAAGCGGATTGACAACCCGCACCTCCGGCCAACAACCGCGGTGGATCTTCACTCTTTTGGTTTACTCTTCCTCTACCTTTCTTGTAGTGTTTGAATGACTCAAGCTTGTTGTGAACTTCGAATTTCTAGTTATTTGTAATTGGATTTTTGTTATTTAAACTTGTTTGTGGGATTTGTGTTGTGATGCGCCTTATCCCATCTCACTTCCGTCATTTCATGTGATTGCACTCCACACTAAACACCTCACCCACTGGCTCACCGTCCACTCGCCCTACCGAAGTACGGCATAGCGGCCGATACACCCATCTCGTCTTATGAAGCGGTGATTGCGACCCACATAGTTAGCTTTAATTTCTTTGTTTGTAAGAACACAAATATCAAAGCCCCTTTTGTTTCTTCTTTCATTTTACAAACTCTATTAGCAATAATTTCGGATTGTTCGTCGTTCCACGCCAATTGCATTCCTCAAGAGACCGACACTTGGGGATTCACTCCCTAAAACTTTATTACTTGTGCGACCGGTGCGCTTGCTGTATTTTCACGCATCAGCTGGCAAAGATTTTTATTGATAATATAGTGCGTTTGCTTGGTGTACCCCAGAGCATCGTTAGTGACCGTGATGGCCGGTTCACATCCAACGATTGGAGGCTCATTCATCAATTGTTGGGTACCAAGCTGAACTTCAGCACAACTTTTCACCCGTAAACAGATGGGAAAACTGAAAGGGTGAACAGGACGATGGAAGACATGCTTCGTATGTGTACGTTGTATTTTGGGAAAAGGTGGGAAGACCATCTTTACATGATAGAGTTCGCATATAATAACATCTATCAAGCCAGTATTGAGATGATGCCTTTTGAGGCTTTGTATGGGAGGAGGTGTCGTACACCGTTGTCTTGGGTAGAAACGAAAAAATAGAAGCTGTACAAGCGAAGGGACATTGACGATGCTACGTTAACGATACGGTTGATTCGGGAACAGTTACAAATTGCTCAAGATAGACATGCCAAGTGCTACAATTCCAAGCATCATAACGTGGAGTTTGCGGTGGGCGACTAGGTATACCTCAAGATAAAGCCATTTAAAGGTGTATCAAGGATTAGACGCCTAAAGAAGCTTAGTCCGAGCTATATTGGGCTTTTTGAGATCTTGGAGCGGGTTGGTGAAGCCACCTATTGGTATGCTCTTTTGGTAGAGCTGAGTGGTTTTCGTGATGTGTTTCACATCTCGGTCCTACGCAAAGTCGTGAAAGAACCAGCGCAGGTGGTTGTTGTGGATCGATTATCGATCGATAGTGGGCTAACCATGAAAGTTAGACCCATTCAGATCGTGGTTGCGGAGGTCAAATATTGCAGTCATGAGGAGCTTTCGTGGGAGCGAGAGCACACCATGCTTGGGGAGTATCCCGATCTTTTCTACTCAAGTACCATTTTATATTTGCGTACCTTTCCATTCTCTAATTTCGGGACGAAATTCTTTTAAGGGGAGGAGAGTTGTAATGCCCCAAAACTTGGTTTTGAATGGGCTGTGTCGATTGAGCAACACGGCCTGGGACACGGGCGTGTCCACAGCCGTGTCCTGCTCTGTATTTGCAACATGGCCTTGGATACGGGCATGTCCAAAGCCATGTCCTCCTCTATAATTTCCAACATGTGTCGATTGGGGCACACGGCTTGGGACACGGGCGTATCTGAAGCCTTGCTTGACACACGGCCTATGACACGGGCATATTACAGTGCCGTGTCCTGTTCAGGCGTGATGGATATTATGTCTCTTGAGGCACATAACCTAGGACATGAGCGTGTTCAAAGCCGTGTCAGGCACACGGCCTGTGACATGAGCGTGTCCAGAGCCATGTACTATTCTGAGATCGATGATTTCTCGTGCGAAAGTGAGACACAGCCTGTGACACGGGCGTGTCACAAGCCGTGTGCGGACCCAATTAGACGATTTTAAGGGTGAATCATGGCCGTTCTTTTTATTTCAAAGGGATCCAATGGCCTAGCAACTCTCCTGATGGTATGAGGCTGGGAAATGAATGTTTAGGCCTCATTTCACTTGGTCCTTTCTCTTTCTAAGAGGTAGAGAGAGGGGAGAGCAAACAAAGAAGAAGAAGGAGGAATCCCTCCATTGTTCAAGCTACGGAGGTCCAAATCGCAAGCCGAGTCAAGATCTGCGGAGGCAAGTCCATTGCGGTGCTTTTCATCTAGCTAGTTTTCCATGGCACTGAAGCGAACCTCTAGGGTAACGATTATCTACTTGGACATATGAAGTCCTCTTCCTTTTTGCATAGAAAACTCTCTACCGTGAGTGGGCGGTGAGTGTGAGGTATTCCTTCGGGTAGATATGGTTTATCCCCATAGTTTTTCATATAGAGTCCGTAATTGAAGTATGGACGTAGACATGGTGTGTGAAGCCTATCTGGACATGTTGTTCTGGATCGGTGATGTTTTCATTATGCACGTATTATCGGAGAAGACTCTGTGCCATTTGTTTTTCGGGTTTCTACGCAGTAGATTACAGCAAGGAGCCTTGGGGACTAACCCCAAGGAGCACCCGGAAAACTGGGCAGAAGTGTATTTCTGCCAGGTACTGCGCGACGTTAGTAATACCGCCGACAGTAGCTTTGTTATTATGAGGCCTGTCACATTGAGACATGGGGGCAAGTTTATGAGGATGTGTTCTCTAGGAGCCTAGTTTGTTTGGTCTGCGAGCCAACCTGGTGCATAACCGGTTTATGTACTATTGTATGATCGATACTTCGGGATTCGGGGAAGCTTGACCCGCACAGATGACTTAAGGTTACATGGCGATGTGAGCAACGGGCGGGTCTTAGGCTTCGGCCGTAAAGACTTGGGCTCACAATATTTGCCATCCTGGGGGTGGTGGTGGACCGGGTTCGCCGTGAATGTGCCCTGAGAGCACGGGGTGTGTGGCCGTGTGTGCCTACGCTTGTGGTGTGGTGTGCTTAGACTGTACTTTCACTATCATGTTTTGTTATACTAATGAAATGTAGGGAAGGAGCACCACCACCCCGAGTGAGGGGTGGGGTCGTTATAATTTGGTCAGCTAATGCTGACCATTGCCTTGTTTTACCACCACGCGGTGGATTGTTCTGATGCAGGAACAGGTGAGCCTAGTGGCAAGTAGTAGGCTGGAGCCCTTGTTGCTGTGCTGGACCTTCAAGGCCAAAGCGAAGTGTTTTCTTTTAATACTGTCATATATGGCCGGCCTACGAGCCGATGAATGTAAAACACTATTGTTAAGCAAACTATTGTATGGCCATAAGGCAAAATCATGTGTGTATGTTATTTCATTCCTAGTTTTGTTGTAGTGGACATTCATGTTTTAATTTTATGGGTTCTTATAACTGTGTTAAAAGCTTCTGCTAGAATGCTCTGAGTTGGGATATGTGTTCTTTTGGCAATAATTTGGTATTAATACGTAACTCCACTAACTATCCATGGTATATGGCGTGGGGACCCGATCGGACATTCTGTTATATTCCATTTGACGGACTGGGGTGTTACACCTATGACCCTAGACTATACATATTGGTTAAATCTAAACAACCTAATAGTAATCCTAGCCCAAATCAAAACTGGGGTTCCAACAATCTCTCTTATTTGGGTGAGGATACTATTTACACAAAACACACAAAAAATATATCTAACAGAATTAATTTTTTTTGCATATATATGATATAGTGTTATGAGAGTTCAAAAATAATAACAATAAAGTTCAGAATAAAAGCAGAAAACTATGAATCCTTTTTAGAAGCATTTGAAGGAGAATCTGAAGAGGATTTGGTAAAGATCAACTTCCTGGTAGGATCTGCAGCTTCATATTGAGTCATCTTTAGATCTTGAGAGCCAATAATCTTCAAGAAAGTAGCTCTAGGCACAACTACCTCTGGGTGTAAACTCATATATTTATCAACATTAAATAGGTTCTTTACCTGATACTTGTCCAGCTCTTTCTTTCTGTAGGATGACATAGTTGAAAATTGAGAAGTGTCCTTCCCTTCAGCTTTAGCTTTATTAATTTGGGATAAAGCAATAAGCTCATTAAACCTTGCCATTATGAAGTTGGGATCCAACTCTGGATCATAAGTTGGTGAAGGTGGCCTCTATGGACTTGATTTATACTGTTGATTACTTTGAGATGTCTGCTGTTGGCTGCTTTGATTTCTTTGTTGTTGTTGCTGTCTTCTTTGACCTGAATGCTGCTGGCTGCTGCTTTGAGATGGTCTATAATGATGATGACAGTGAGAGGTAGACCTGTGAGACTGTGAAACACTTCCTGCTACTCTTGTTGCTGGAGGAGGAGGAGGAGGTCCTTTCCAATTCTTTTGAGGTGGATAATTGTATCTCCTCATCTTTTTCCTGTCCTTTAGCTCATTTTTAGAATACCTCATTCAGTGGGGAAGATCTCGAGTGAGGGGTATATTATGCTGAATATAGTCAAGAATATCAGCCTTTGAAGAAGGTTGAGGAGCAACCTTAACAGGAGCCTTTTTCTTGGCTTTCCTTTTCTTTAAACCAAAGTCTTCTGAATCCTCTGATTCAACATCATCATCATATGATTCTTACTCAGGATAATTATTTAAATCATCTAAATGTTTAATTAAATCAGCATTATCCTTTACTTGCACTTCTGGCTGTATATTCATAATCTCTAAAATAGTTTAAGTTTGCATATTATCATCTTCTGGCATATCAGCAAACATAATGTCATCCATATTTGGCATTGGAGTTTCATCCAGTACATATGTAGGAGGGGAAAACCTTGCTCTATGATATTTATTATATTCTCAACTATTATACTCTCAGACACTGAAGAGATACTGGTAGGAATATTACTGAAACTAGATCTAATCTCTTCTAAAACTGAAAAATCTACTGGAGCAATATAACATACTATAACTTTAGCAAGCTCAGTCTCATAAACTGGATAACTTCTGTGTAGAGTATTAAAATTTGATAAAAGAGAAAATAAATCAACTATGGGATTAATGAAAACATCACCAACAAGAATGATTTCTGGAGCTGGAACTTCTGTCAACTTTTCTGCAACTGAAATTTCAAGCATGTCTGAATCTTCATTATCAATAACTATTGTTGCTGCTGCTTCAGAAACTCAGACTGCTGCTTGAGGAACTTCTTCATTAGACATCTCCCCCTACCTATATCTAAGGAGACTTGAATCTAGGCCCCTATAAGAAGGGACAAAAGAGGAGGAGGCAAGCTGTGAAGAAAGAGTATTGATGGTAGCATCAAGAGGGGCCACGACCTCATCAATCAGTTTCCTGAGAGTGGGAGTGATAAATTCAAAAAGGTTTGCAGCAATGGAAGATAAATCCAAGTACATAAACTCAGATGGAGCCTGAGTAGATTTAGAGGATTGAATGGAAGAGGATGGAAGGGAATTGTTGACATAGTTGGGGAAAATAGATGATGGCTAAGTTACATGTTGAAGATTGATGACTGGTGGAATAAAATCAGTAATAATGTCTTCCTATACAGGGGAGTGAGGTGGAGATGGAGATATATGAATTGGAGATGAATGAGATAGAGACGGTGGATGAAGATTTAAGTTAGGTAGATTAGAGAGAAGTGGAGATTATGGAGGTGAATGATGGACTGGTGAATGTGAATGGATGGATGTACAGGGAATCTCTTCAGATAAGGTGTTCTGAAGAGTAGGTAGAGAAGGTCTAGGGGATTTGTGTATACATGGTAGAGGAGAAAAATGTGGAGGAACATGAACCTCTTCAAAGGTTGGGAGAGTGGCTATTACAGCCCTGTTGTCTTCTGTAAATGCTCTAGAAGAGGAAGCCCTGGATGGCTTAGGGATTACCCTCTCCCATTTACCAAAGAGAGTAGATATAAGCCTCTTAGAAGCATTAATAAAGATAGTCTGGGAGACTAACAGCTCTGGACATTTCTTCTGTAGGAAAATTCCTAAAATTGAGCAATATCCTCCAGATTTACCTATAATCTTCTTCTTAATGGAATCAAATAGAATTAATCCCCAATAAATCCTTTCTGATTAACCAAGGCACATATCAGATGAAATAGGTGTCTGGTTATATGATCTTGAGAAGAGTGCTTGCCCAACAAAACCTTCCCAACAATATCAGCCAAAAATTTTTATTCTATTGAAAAATATTTCTTTAGAAGGTGGTTAGGGTTTCCCTAGGAATGACCCAACCAATCTAGCATATCATTAAACTCAGAGCTAGACAGTTCTATATCATCATATCAATTAACAAAGCCAAAAATTTTAGTAAGAATTTGTGAGATAAAGGAACCTTATTACCCGAGATTGATCCAATAATAACTGGTGTATCCAGAATCTTAGTTGTGTGCATCCATTCCTTTATCTATACTTCTGTAAACTTTATCCTTGTAGTCATAAACTGGCAAAGATTCTGGTTCTCAAACAATTTCAGAATGTCTTGAAAGACTTGATCCGAATGAGAGAATGATTCCATATCAATATCAAAACCCGCATCGGTTTTCATCGCAGAAAGAGTCGCTGGAGATATCGATATTTCTCTATAAAACAAAAAGATCAAGTGTAGAGGAAATAGAGAAAGTGCGGGATGGAGTTCGATGAAAAACTAGATATAAGTTTTCAAAAGATTAAAAGGCGAACTCTGTCCGACTAAAAATGAAGCATCGAACTCTATTCAATGAAAAATCTAAAAAGAAATATGTCTCGTCAATCTCCAGTTGACGAAAGTTTCACAAAGAAGGTTTGTCGATCTCCGTTCGATGAACATTCCAAGAAAAGTTCACAATTCGTCGATCTCAGAACAAAAATTAAATTAATGACCCGCCATTTATCATTCCCAGCTGATTTAAGAAGAAAATATGTTTCTTTTCATCTAAGGGTTTAGTGAAAATATCAGCTCTTTGTAAATAAGTAGGAATGAAGACAAGATAAATTTTATCTTTGTCTACATTATCTCTAAGAAAATGATGTCTATTTTCTATATGCTTAGTCCTACTATGCAGAACTGGATTTTGTACAATTTAAATTATACTGGTATTATCACAATATATAATTGAATTATTTAAGTTGAAACCATAATCTAGAAGCTGATTTTGAATCCACAAAATCTGTGAGCAATAACTACCAGCTGCCATATATTCAGCTTCAGCAGTTGAAGTATACACAGATGTTTGCTTCTTGCAAAACCATGACACAAGCCTATCACCAATAAATTGACAAGTTCCTGATATGCTTTTTCTGTCAACTCTACATCCAGCATAGTCAGCATATGAGAATCCAGATAATTCAAATTCTGACTCTATAGGATACCAAAGTTTTAGATTAGGACAACCCTTTATATATCTCAAAATTCTTTTTATTAAAATTAGATGAGATTCTTTAGGATTTATTTAGAATCTAGCACAAATACAGGTAGCAAAAGTAATGTTTGGTCTACTTGCTGTTAAATATAATAGAGACCCAATGATGGCTCTATATATTTTTTGATCAATAGGTTTGCCCTATTCATCATTATCAACAACAGCATTTGAGGGCATGGGTGTTTTCATAGCTGAGGCATCTGACATCCCAAATATTTTAATAAGCTCCTTAGCATATTTAAATTGGGATATGAAAATACCATCAGGGGATTGCTTCACTTGGAGACCAAGGAAATAGGATAGTTCACCCATGCTACTCATTTCAAACTTTGAATGCATCAGGTCAGAAAACCTTTTGCAAAGTTTGGAATCAGTAGAACCAAATAATATATCATTTACTTATATTTCAACTTGAAAGATTTTAGATTTATGATGTCTAATAAATAATGTCCTATCTACTAAGCCTCTACTAAACTTATTTTCTAACAAGAAATTAGCAAGAGTCTCATACCAAGCTCTTGGAGCTTGTTTAAGACCATAAAGAGTTTTGTTAAGTCTAAATACATAAGAAGAGTGAGTTGGAGAGATAAAACCTGGAGGTTGTTTAACATAAACTTCCTCTTTGAGTTCTCCATTTAGAAAAGCACTCTTGACATCCATCTGATATACTTTGAATTTCTTGAATATTGTATATGCAATAAATATTCTGATAGCCTCTAACCTTGCAATAGGGGCAAAAGTCTGGTCAAAATATATGCCTTCCTCCTGTTAATAACCTTGAGTTACCAGTCTTGCTTTATTCCTTATGATGATTCCTTAAGCATACAACTTGATCCTGAAGACCCACTTGGTTCCAATGACTGGATAGTATTTGGGTCTTAGAACTAAAGCCCAAACTCTACATCTCTCAATTTGATTGAGTTCCTCTTGCATTGCAATGATCTAGTGGGGATCTTGTTCTATATCTGTGATGGATTGAGGTTCAATCTGAGAAATGAAACAAGCATGCATCTGATCATCATTTAATTGATGCCTTGTTTACACACCAGCTGACATGTCTCCAATCACTTGAGATTTAGGGTGATCCCTAAGTGTGACAAAGTCAGTGGGTAAAGTTGGTTCCTCAACTATTTTTGGTTCTAATTCCTTTGTTGGAATTTCATTTGCCACAATATTTTCAGCATTAATTTCCTGAATTTCTTCATCACTATCATCATCAGCAATCTGTTGAAAAGGATGTGATATATCCTCTTATGTTAGGATTAAATCATCCAATTTCTGACACAGATTCGGTACCTGAAAATTATCTTATGGTAGAGATGTCTTTCTCCTTGCAAAACATGTTATTCTCATCAAATAAAACATGTAGAAATTCTTTTATTTTAAGAGATGATTTATTATAAACCCTATAAGCCTTTCTAACTTGAGAATATCCAAGAAAAATTCCCTCTGCATCTTTGGCTTCAAATTTCTTTAAGTATTTCTTATCATTGTTGTGAATGTAACATTTACAACAATTTTTTTTAAAATAATTTACTTTAAGTTTCTTAGATTTAAGTAATTCATAGGGGGTCTTACCCTTTATCCTATGAACTATACTTCTATTCAGAACATAATTTGTTGTGCTTACTGCCTCTGCCCAAAAGGATAGGGGCAAGTGAGCATCTATAAGTAATGTCCCAGCAGATTCAATCAGAGTTCTATTTTTCTTTTCAGCTACCCCATTTTGTTGAGTAGTTCTAGGAGCAGAAAAACAATGCCTAATACCTTCCTTCTCACAGAATTCTTGCATGAGAAGAGATTTAAACTCAGTGACATGATCACTTCTTATCAATGCAATCTGTATAGAGTACTCAATCTTGATGCTCTTAAGAAAACTTGTAAGAACTTTAAAGTTATCTGACTTGTTTTTCAGAAAGAAACCCAAGTGAATCTAGAGAAATCTTCAACAATAACTAAGGTATATAACTTCCCTCCCAAGCTCTAAATTGCAATGGGTCCAAAAAGATCCATATGTAGCAAGTACAAGATTCTGGGTGAATCACTTTTAGAGATGGATTTAAAACTATTTTTAGTTTGTTTGCCTAATTGACAAGCCCTGCAAAGTCCTTCCTTCTTGTAGGAACCAGAAGGTAGTCCTATGATAAGGTTTTCCTTAGAAAATTTAGCTATAGTCAAAAAATTTCCATGTCCTAATCTCTTATGCCACAGTTCACTAAATTTACTAATCTGATTAAACAAACAAATTTCAGATTTTTCTGAGTTAAAATAAACTAGATAAATATTTTCTTGTCTAATTCCAATTAAAACAATTTTGTTTCTATCAGAAGTAATTCAACATAAAGACTTATTAAATGTTACGTGATAACCTTCATCACATAATTGGCTGATGGAGATGAGGTTATGCTTGAGACAATTCACATAGGCTACCTTCTTGAAGGTAACTGCTCCAACTTTGACATTGCCACAACCTTCTGTCTGTCCAAAGTTTGAGTCTCCAAAGATCACTTTATGTCCAAGATTTTCTTTGAAATCACTCAGGTTTTCTTTTGATCCTATCATGTGTTTTGAAATCCCACTATCCAAGTACCAATGTTCCTCTGTGGTAGGATAGTTCTTTACCAGTATAAAAACATATTAGTTATTCTTGACCCAGGTTACCTTGGATCCTTATTTACTCACATAATGATAACTAGAAATGTAAGAACAATCTGGTTGATCCTTATAACATAGTGGATAAAATCTCCTAGGAGGAATAATCCACTGAGTAAAAGCATTAACAAATATTTGTGATAGATTATTGTTTTGAAAATAATTAGATTTTCTGTTTTGAAATACTGGGTTTGACGAATTAAGTTGAATTCATCGAGCTTCGTTCAACGAAAAGTATCGATTTTGTCGACCTCGGTTCACAGAATGATAGAATTCATTATCTGTGTTCCACGATCGTCGATCTCTATTCGATGAATCATATTGATTTCGTCGAGCACCCGCAGTTGAGTAGTATCCAAACTCTAGGTTCAAAGTTCATCGATCGCCGTTTGATGAATGATACTGATTTCGTCGATCTTGGTTAGACGAATTTTGTGGAACATAATTTTTCTGAGAACTTTGATTTTTCTTTGGTTTATTCTTTTGAAAAACTTTAGTATCTTTATTTGTAACTTGTAATACTTCTTTTCCTTTAGCAGATATAAAATTTATAAGAGTTGATAGAATATTTTTCTGCAAAATATGAGGTTGACTAGATGAAGCTCGCAAGCCCAATTTGCCTTTTAATCTGGCATTCACTGTGCTTGTGATATCCATCAATTTGATACTTCTCCCATTAAGGGATTCTTCAAACAACTTAGCCTCTTTTAATTTATTTTCTAAAGAAAGTATTTGATCATTATCAGTTTTTAAATCTTCTTTAAGTTTTATGTTTTAAGAAGAAAATTTGTCTAATTCAACTAATTTCTCTCTGAGAAGTTTTATTTCCTTCTCAGACTGAATCAGGTCTTTACATAGCAATTTAAAATCAGTTTTAAATTGTTTTGAGTTAAAATCAAAGGTAGAGATTACTTGAACTTCTTTTGATTCTGAATCAGATTTTTCCTCAGAATTACTGCTTGAGGAATTGGTTGCCATCAGATAGATTTCTTTTGCTCTTTCTTCTTCATCTTCATCTTCACTGGAACTGGATGAAGACTCAGAGTCTGATTCACTCCAAAACCCAGTAACAAATCCTCTTTCCTTCTTCTTATATTTGCTGGAAGAGGGCTTGTGTGAATACTTCCTGGAGTCTATCTCCTTCTTCTTTTCCTTCTTCTTATTCTCAGGATATTCTAGAAGGATATGTCCTGGTTTCCTGCATCCATAACAAACTATTCCTTTAGTAGGAGTTCTGTCATACCTTGGTTTGTCCTGGTCTCTAGAAGGTCTTCTCCTGAAGTATTTTCTGGACAATTTATAGAATCTCTTAGCCAGTAGGCTCAGAAGGTCTTCATTATCTAGAAGAGCTTCTGCTTCATCTGTTGCTTGTAAAATAATGCTCTTTTTTCCCTTGCTGAAGGTGAAGCCTTTTGCTCAGCTTCCCTGGTTTTGATGAGCTGCTCATAAGATTTGAGCTTGCCCAACAGGGTCTAAGTAGAAATCTCATTGACACTTTTGGCTTCTTTAATTGGTCAGATTCTGAAATCCCATGTGCTAGGGAAACACATGAGGATCTTATCATTGACTTCTGTCAATGTGATATCCTTCTCAAGGGTTTTCAGCTCATTCATGATGATAATGAGTCTAGTGTACATGTCTTCCACTGATTCAATTTCACCCATCTTGAAGTTCTCATATTGAGAAATCAAGTTGAATCTTCTGTCCTTTCTTTCATCTGCAGAACTAGCAACCATTCCATTTAGGGAATCCCAGATTTCCTTGGCTGGAATGCATTCATCAACTTTTTGGAAAATGTCATCTGATATTGTTTGAGCTAATATGTTAACAGCTTTAGCATATGCAATCTTTTCTTACTTTTGTGCTTCTGTCCATTCTGGAGGAGGTACAACACTTGTACTTGTTATTGTAGGTGGTGTAGGGGGACCTATCAAAATAGAGTTATAAATGTATTCATCAATAAAATTCATGTAAAGCATAATCCTTTCCTTCCATAGTGCAACCTTATTTAGATTGCACACTGGTGGTCTGGTGCTTGAAAACTCTTTGTTTTGTGCCATGATAAATTTCTAGGTAAACTAAAATCTATCAGATCGTTTGGTTCAGGTGTTAGCCTGCAAAACCAAAGAATAACCCTCTGATACCAATTGAAAGTGAGGGATAGATTTTATCTTTATGCTTGAGGGGGGGGGGGGTTGAATAGAGTATTAAAAATTATTAACTTGTTTTTATAGCGGAATAAAAGATAGTGATATATATATGTACATAAAGAAGATCACAGCACACAAACAAAGAAAGCAATCAGCACAGATGACACAAGGATTATAGTGGTTCCCAAATAAATCTGTGTACATCCACTCTTCTGCCTCCCTGGTAGGAATCCACTATAGGTTTTTTATCAGGTGCCCTGCCACCATAGGTTTTTGCTCAGGTGCCCTGCCACCACAAGATAAATTTTTCTAAGGGAGATCTAGCAACCCTTTTAGATTTTGATCAGGTTCCCAAAAACCAAACCTAAGTCTTTTTATCAGGTGACTTATGAACCAAAGATCTAAATTTTGAATGGAGTTAAAACCCTGTACACAGTTTATGGAATAAAAAAGGTGATTATGTTCTTCTCTATCAATAATCTTTGATAAGATTGGTGGATTGTTGAAGAAGAAAGCTCCCCCTGATTTGAATAGAGTTTATGATCAGGTGAGGGAGTCTTTTCTTCAGGGTATAGGCCTTCTTTGAAAACATCTTCTTCCAGTAAATGTTTCTGAGAGATGTGAACTTTTGTCTTAGATTGAAGATCTGTTGCTTGAAGAAAAACATGAAGCAGAAAGCTTATTCTTTGTAACCCTAACGGAGTATGAAATCTATAAAACAAGATGTATCTCAAAACTGTAACTGTCTCTGTCTGAAGTAGAAAACTTCTGAGCATATATTTAGCATTATGAGAAGAATTCAAATATTTGAATTCATTAACCCTGAAATGGCTGGAGAATTCCCGAGAAGGTAACTGCCTTGGGAATTAATTAGCAATAAACTCTGTGATAAATCCACATTTAATGCTGCTTCTATACAACTTTATTCGTTAGAATATTTAGCATTAAATATCAGAGTCAAGGCTGTCTGTAATTAATCCTTTGAATTTATTTTGCCTTCAAAATATATAATAGCCTGAAATTAAGCCTGAAACAGTTCTACCATCTGCAAAGAAAACTTCCTAAAACACTGCTTAGAAATCGTCGAACTCAGCATACATTTTGTTGACCTGAGACAGGAGTTCATCAAACTGATTTTTCATATTCGTCGACCTGAGCTCAAAGTTCGTCGAGCTGAGCTTGACTTTCATCGACCAAAGTTTCAGAGTTGAGGTCAGAGTTTGTCGACCGGGTTTCAGCTTTCGTCGAGCTCAATTTAGAGTCAGAACTCTGAGTTCGTCGAGCTGAGCTCGGCGTTCGTCAAACTGCGCTCAACTTTCATCAAACTGAATTTTTGAACTCTGGAATTCTTCTAAGGCAAATGATCCTGTAAAAACCTATGACCCTAGACTATATATGTTAAGTCAATCAAAACATCCTAATAGTAATCCTAGCCCAAATCAAAACTGGGGTTTTAACAACACGCCCTTGAATGGTTTGATTTTCAAGTATACCCACTCGCCCACCGCAAACTCTATGTTTCGTTGCTTGGCATTGTAATACTTTACCTGCCTATCTTGGGCTATCAGTAGCCTCACTCGGATAGAGCGTATCATCGAATTTGCCTCTTCGACTTCCTTACGCTTATATAATTTTTACTTGCCTGTTTCCGCCAAGCTAATAGTTTACATCATTTCCTACCATACAGAGCTTCAAAAGGTGCCATATTTATGCTATCTTGATAGCTATTATTTTATGCAAACTCTACCGTATAGATATGGTCTTCCCACCTCTTCTCGAAATCTAAGGCACACATTCGGAGAATGTCCTCCATCATTCTGTTGGTCCTCTCAGTATGGCCATCCATTTGTTGATGAAAGGTCGTACTGTACGTTAGTTTTGTCCCGAACAACTGATGGATTAACCTCCAATCATTCGACGTGAAGCACCCGTCTTGATTACTTACGATACTACGGGGCACACCGTGCAATCGTAGTATTTTCTCAACGTAATGTTTAGCCATAATTTTCACTGAATCGTTCCACTTGTTCGGAATGAAGTGAGCCACATTAGTCAATCGGTCCACGATCAACCAAACAGAATCGTTCCCGCGTTGAGATCTCGGCAAACTGTGCACGAAATCCATCGAAATATCATCAAACTTCCATTTCAGAATAGTTAGCGACTTCAGGAAACCTCCAGGCTTCTAACATTCTTCTTTCACGAAGGCACATGTCTGACATTTTGCCACGTAATGTGCTATGTTTTCTTCATGCCCGACCACTAGAACAACTTTTTCATGTCCTTGTACATCTTTGTGCTCTCTGGGTGAATTGAGTATTTTGTAAAGTGAGCCTTATACATCAATTCTTCTCTTAGCTTACCCATAATCGGGACGCACAAACGACCATCTTTTCGCATAAAGGTCGTCATCCCAGGAGAATTGGGCATTTGACCCTTCCATTGCATAGCGTTGTAGACTTTCATCTAGTTCTGTTGCTCGTAAAACCCTGTCTACAAGGTCACATTGTACCTCCGTCCAGTTTAGGCATGCACTTGCGGTGGAATTCTTGACAACAAAAGAAATCTCCAATGCTTCTAGCTCTTGGATCAGGCGCTCATCATGCATTTGCAACTAATTTGCCCTTGTCGGAGTCCTATGACTCAAGGCATCTGCAAGAACATTTCCCTTCTTGGGAGTGTAATGAATGTCAAATGTGTAGTCCCAGAGGAACTCCATCCACCTTCGTTGTCGCATATTGAGATCCTTCTGATCCAATAGGTACTTCAGGCTCTTTTGATCCGTGAATATATCCACTTACACGCCATATAAATAGTGACGCCACAATTTAAGTGCAAAAATCACCGCTGCCAACTCCAAGTCATGGATGGGATAATTTTGGTTGTGCACTTTCAACTATCGCGAGCCATACGCTATCAATTACCAAATTGAAGAAGAACGCAGCCTAAACTGCTCACTGATGCATCACTATAAATCTCATAGCCATCTGTACCACATGGCGACGTCAAAACAGGCACCGTGGTCAAACGGCTCTTCAACTCTTCAAAAGCTCGCGCGTACTCCGGCATCCAAATGAACTTCTGATCTTTTCACGTCTGTGTGGTTAGGGGTAAAGCTATCTGAGAAAAGTTCTCTACAAAGCGTCTAGAGTTGGCCGCAAGTCTAAGGAAACTCCTGACTTCAGCTACGGTAGATAGAATCAGCCACTCCTGTACTGTAGTGACTTTCACTGGATCCACTGCTATACCTTCACCACTAACCACATGGCCAAGAAAAGCCACTTACGACAGCCAAAATTCACACTTGGAGAACTTGACATAGAGTTTGTTTCTTCTCAGGGTGTACAACACCATCCGTAAATGGTTCGCATAGTATTCTTCAGATTGAGAGTACACCAAGATGTCATCAATGAAGACGATCATAAATAAATCCATGTACTCTCTAAAAGTGCGGTGCATTAAGTCCATGAACACCAATGGTGCATTACATAGCCCAAACGGCATTACAGTGAACTCGTAATGACCGTAGCGTGTTCCAAATGTTGTCTTGGGGATGTCACATTCCCGAATCCGTAACTGGTAGTATCCAAACTTCAAATCAAGCTTTAAGTATACCATCGACCCAGCCAGTTGATCAAACAAGTAATCTATCCGTGGAATCAGATACTTGTTTATCTCCGTCAGCTTAATCAATTCACGATAGTCGATAATCGACTGCAGACTACTGTCCTTATTTTTCACAAAGAGAACAGGTGTGCTCCAAGGTGACATACTTGGGCGTATATATCCCTATTCCAGCAACTCTTGTAGTTGAACTTTCAGTTCTGTCATTTCCTTTCGCACTACACGATATGACGAGCAGGCCACAGGTTTTGCACCTGGCACCAGCTCAATAGCAAAGTCAATCTCCTACTAGGGCGGTAACCCAGGAAGATCTTTAGGAAACACATCAATAAATTCCGATACAATCGAAACGTCACTCACACTTGCCTTTGGCTCAACAGCCTGAATAAGCATGAAGAATAACTCCGCGCCCTTCCGAACAGCATTGACGACTTGGAGAGTAGACATCAAGATCCCGCTCGCTCCTCGCATACCTGCGAATTTAGTCTCAAGCTCGATATTATGACCCAGTGTGACTTCCTTTTAGTTGCAATCAATACAGGCACGCTGCTCCGAAAGCCAGTCCATACCAAAGATCACATCAAACTCAGATATCGGCAGCAAGGATGCATCCAACCTAAAATCCTGACTTCCTATCTACACCTTCACATAGCAGGCCCTAGCCGCACGCATCTCGCATCTGTTAGGCAACAACACTTTCACACTATCTGTCGTCATACGACTAGGCACTCTGATTTGCTCTACGAAGTCCTCAGATAGAAATGAATGCGAAGAACCCGTATTAAATAGTGCACTTGCTGGATAGTCTCGAATCAGGACAAAGCCTAAGACAAACACATCATACACAAGCTACACATAAGGTATGAAGTATGAAAAGTATTAAACCAATATCTTAGTTCGTACCTATGATGACGTCACTTTACTTCATGGCCTCTTGTTGACCAAGGTTATACACTCGGGGTTGCGCCTGAGATGCAGAGGACTCCACCACTGCCTTTCCCTTATCACCATATGACGCTCATGTCTTCTTTTCAACCGTTGGCGGACCAACTTTAGAGTCACGGGCTAAAAGCCCCACCTTTCCACATGTATAGCAGGCACGAGAATCTTGCCTCGAAGTTGCTCCCGACGCAACTATAGAAGGAGCCTGTCTGGAAGACTTGGATCTCTTACACGATTTCCTTCGGTAGTTCGATTTTCCCTGGTACGACACTTTTAACTCGGACTTTGTCAAAGCCAAGTCCCTTTTTCCCTGTACCCGCTTCATATCTTTTTCCAACGCACAAGCCGTATCCACCAACGCTTGAAACCCTTGGTTCACCGAACTTGAGAGCAGGAATCTCAACTCATCCCGCATCCCTTCATAGAACCGATTGGTTTTACGCTCTTCGTCAGTGAAGATAGACCCCGCATAACATCCCAACCGGGTAAACTTATGTAAGTAGGTATCGACACTACTTTATCCCTGATTTAGATGCTGGAACTCATTTTCTATGGCGATGCGCTGTGCTGATGACAAGTGCTTTGCCAAGAACTATCTCGAAAACTCCTCTATCAAGACTAATATTAGTTGTCTCCCGCTAAATGGTGCAACTCTATTTCATTCCACCATAGCCGAGCCTCTCCTTCCAACAAGAAGGTGGCCAAGATGGCTTTCTGTTCTTCCTCCGTCATTATCACCGTCAATATTTGCTTGATGCGCGACAACCAATCCACCGCCTGCATTGGGGATCCTACACCCATAAATGTAGGAGGATTAAAGCTCATAAACTTCTTCAGATGTCGTTCAGCTGCTCGAGGATCAACAATAGCCTCACACCAACCTGTTCTGGCACCATTGTTGGATGCGCCTGCCTAGTAGGTTGTTCTTGAATCATTGCAGATAGCACCTCAACAACAAAACGTACTATCTCTATAGACGGAGGAGGAGTAGGCACCTTAACTGGTGTCACACTCTCATCAGAACATTGAGGCTCAGAATGCCCCCGCACTACTTCGAGTCACCTTTACGTGTAAAAGACACACTTTAGCGACTTTGCAAAAGCAACAACAACTTAATAGGAATGTGCAGGTTCCTCAAACAGGTGTATTTGCATTCCTTAGTTGGCATTCTTGAGTTCATTTATGTTATAACGGGTCACACTTAAATGTGCTTTACACCCCACAAAAGAATTCGACCACAAATTCAAAAGAGGAAGACCAAGACAAGCTGATACAAAATTGTGACGTCTCCATCCGTTAAATGAAATATAATAGAGGGTCCGGCTGGGGCCCCACACCATAGTTCCCAAACAGGCGGAAAGGTTTCAGGTTAATACCAAAAACTATTCGCATCCTAACTCTGAGCATGCTAACGGAAGATTTAAGGTTATTTGAACTCAAGCTCATTTGAATGTCCACGATATATAAACCATAATTTATGTAACAGCAAAGGAATGTCACTTTACACATACACAAAGGTTATGGCCTTAAGGCCTTACAGTTACATTTTACCAGTATGGGTTACAAACATCGACACGCAGGCCGACCACACATGAAAACAGTAAAATTCTTCATTCGGCCTTCGAGGGCCATTAGTAGCAGCAAGGGTTTCCGCCCGTTATTTCTCGCTCGGCTCTCCTATACCTGTATACGAATAGTCCACTGTAGTGATGGAAAAGAAGGAAATGGTCAGCATTCAGCTGAATAATTTATAATAACCCTATCCCTTTCCCGGGGCAGTGGTATTCCTTCCATGCAGGCATAACAATTTCACAGGCAGATATACAAATCAAGATATCACAAATGTGTGCAGCACGACCCGATGTCCCGTGCACTCAGGGCCCATTATCGATGTACCGGAAAACCAGGGTCCCACCACCATTCAAGGGTCCAAAACCCAACGGTAAACATTGAGCATTCATACTCCACGGCCCACGGCCGGAGACTTTATTCTTGATGGCGTACAGTCCAAGACTCTCATTATGCGATCCTAACGAACGCCAATAACTTAGGCACTCAAGTTAGACAACCATAATGCGGATAAAGTTCAACCCTTGCCCATTGGTCAAATCGCTAGTTCAATGTCTAGACTTACGCGGGTCGGTTTACCCTTGTCCGTTCGGCTCACTGGCCATTAAGAGCGCATAGCTCACAATGGCCATACTATCACCTAAGGACTGGCTTCACAATCAAAGCTAGAGTCAATGCCAGCGTTCGTCCCGATCGCTTGGCTGGGTCAACAAAAGCTCTTTTTTGCTCCCAAACTAAACCCAAACCCTGCAGCATCCTGCAGTGCCAGAAACACTTATCTTTCCTTTAAATACAGTACACGAACTTTGAGGGTATTTTCCTGGAACTACATTCCAGTACTTCCTGTTACTCTACTTCACAGGAACAACCCACCGAATCCACAAAATACTCGTTTATACGCAGAGTCTTTTCCGGTGTGCAAAATAAAGCATCACCAATCCAGACAAATTTGTCTAGATGGGCTTTACACAACATACTTATTCCGTACTACACATTTCTGGATCTATATATAAGACTTATTGGGGATTGCAGGAATCAACCCAAAGGAACTCCCTCGATTCTCCACCTGTTAGTGGGGGATTCCATGCACATGCCAAAATAAGGACTTCACATGTCCAAGAAAGAAGATCGTTACCCTTAACGTTCTCTTCGGAGCCAGGATACAACTTTTCTTCGCGGATGGAAATGAGTGCCTCACTTTCCCCATCGTGAATCTAGCTCCAGATCTTGATTCCAGTCACAAGATCTACTCCAGCAACTTCAACAAGCCCTAGATCAAGTCGAGAGTTCTCTGCTCCAGAACTAGAACACATGGAAGAGAGAGAGAGAGAGAAGGAAATAATGATTTCCTCAATCCAACCCCTTTATATAAGTGGTCTCACTACACAAAATACACCTATAGTAAGGACCTAAATCGTTATCATAAGTGCCAAAAATCATTACACAAACTATTTGGTAATGAAAAAACTTTAACGGTCGTACTCTAAATCTCGACACTAATACTTCTTGTAACGAATGTATGTCTGTCGTTACAAATAAATTAATTGTAACAAAAGATTCTTCCTCACCCAAAACAAATTCTTCCTCACCCAAAATAGATTTTTTTCTCACAATAAATTAGTTCCAATAAATATTATTTCGTTACAAATGTTTTTTCCCTAACAAAAAATTAGTTACAATAAATACTATTTCCTCGCAATAAATATGTTATAATAGTTTTCTACTCTCCTCACTAAAGCCAATTCATTTATATATCATAATATCCTGACAAAAAATCCAAAAAAATAAGACATCAACTTTCACAAGCTCGCATCCAGATTGATTTAAATATTTATTTATTCATAAATAGAAGTTTTACATGTAGTCAAATTGCATAATAATAATAATGAATCTTCCGACAAAATATTACATAACAACATTAAGATCTACAAGTTTAAATAAGACATAAACTTTGATACATTCCGCCTAATGAATCTTCTATCACTTTTTGACTGATGAATCATCTCTCACTTCCGACCAAGGCTCCTATACCCTTCAAATAAAAGAAAACAATTGTTAATTTTAATCCAAATTGAGAGAAAAAACATTTATACACACTCACATATATCCATACATACACAATACACAAACAAAAAATATAATGTTAATAGTGGAGTTCACTGCTGGAGTATTAGAAAAGGAATAATTTAAGAAAGTGTAACAAGAATTACTAATAGATTAAATGAGGCAATAAGGTTAGCATTGGTTGTACTGAGACCAACATTGTACTTGGTGAAGATCCCAGTAGCGGTATCCAGTGACACATCAACACCAACAACAAACATATTGGTGTTGGTGTTAGGTTTACGCCTAAGAGTTTACAACTTCAACCTAAGTTCGAGTGCACGTTTACGCTAACTACCACAAATAATTGCATCATGGAATAAAAATATAAGAACTCTTACAGCTACTCGCACATCAACAATAAATGAAGAAACATTAAAAATCCATATAAAAAAACTTTCCAATGCAGGGCTATCCAGAGATTAAGAAACTTGCCCATAAACCACAGATTTAATCAAAAAGGCAGAAATGTATATTGACTTGGTTAGAACAAAATGGCAGTAAATTGTGAGCAATCTAGATCTAGAGAGCCAGTGTCACCTACTTCCAAAAAAGTGAATCTACTATACTACAAGTAACAGCCAACAGGTTAATTCTTCGGTTGATCAGTCGGTTTCACAAAGTGAGGACTGAGCAGATTTGTGAAATCCAACATTCCGACTTTCTCCTTCCCGTCAAATATTGTCTTCAGCTTCTCGCCGCAAATGATCTCCCTCTTATTTGATGGATTCTGCCCTCACAAATGCAGGTGAATTTGGCGTTAAAAGATAGGCTTGGTGAATTGTAACATCAACTTTTCCGAAAATCAGTTACAGAACTTAAAAATACTGTGGGCATACCACACAGACCAAAAATAAAAGATGGCTCTTATCATTGTGTTGTAATTTTCAATAAATGAAATAATTTCAACTCATTATATGATTACTGCTAGGGATAATAGTGCAAAAAAAGAAGAATGTAATAGTTGAACCTTTACTATAAGTCTGTTGGATTAACTGGAAATTTGTTTGGATAAGATGCACAGTACATGTGCTATGAACTATAAATATTATCTGATTACCATGCTTAATAAAAAATCAAGCTAGACAAACGCTGAAAAGCATTAAATTAACCTATTACATTGGATTCATAGTTAACTTTCACGTCAACAATAACATTCTTATTCTTCAGCTAGGACTGAACCTCACAAAGAATGAAGTCATTCTTGGTTGTACCTGTGATGGCCTGTAACATGAAATAGAAGGATAAGAACATAAGTTACCAACCCTCAAAGAAAAATAAAATACAGATATGATTATACTTGGTAAACAATATGATTTTTTTGCACTTAACACCCTCAACATACTGGGTAGAATCAAGAACCAAGCTGAAACTAAATCAAAACTTTGAAGTTGAACCACACTAATTTGTAGGATGTCACTGATTTTGGTTGCTCCGACAGTGAACCAAACCAATTCAAGAGAATCTGAAAATCCCACCAAATATACAAGAAATTGAGTTCCAAAATAAGAAAAGAACACATGTGCGCAGAGAACTTTATATAAAGATGAGATTTTGAATTTATCATTTTCTAATCAAGTAGCATGTTACCAAAATACTAACAGTCATAAAGATTACTAGCAGTCATTTTCTAATCAAGTAGCATGTTATCAAGCTGCATATTCAAAATAATTACTAAGATAAAAATTGGCAAATTCCAAAACCATATGACAAAGACCATAGTAAGAGAAGGAAAAAACAAGAAAAAGTAAAAGAACTTCCTACCAGCAAAAGGAAGTCTCAAACATGTCCCAAACATATTCATTATTTGAGAACACATAGCTAAACACATATAACCTATAGCTGAACATATAGTAAAAGAACTTCCTAGCAATCAAACATATAGCTGAACATATATAACCTATCCCTTACCTATCCATTATCAAAGAAGGAATTTGATGTGCTTCTCCATGAATATTTTTCAAATCCTTGTTCAGATCCTGCACTTTAGCAATCAACTAAGCAAATGCAGAAGTAATAAAGGCAAGGTGTATGTTATAACAGGCTTTAGTAGTTGGTCACCAAACATGCAAGTCAGATATATCAAAATTATACCAAACATAAGTAATAAAATACTAACAAAACCACTATGCCTAAATACTAACAGTCAAATAATAGTCAAACCCAAGCAAAAGTAATAAAATAGTAACATAGTACTATGCGAAAATAATAACAGTCATAAACCATTCGACAACAAAAAAGTGCACCAAAAATTGAATGGTGTGTGCATCAATTAGTCAAGGAATTGCGCCAAATTTTTTCAGAATCGAAGACAGCATCTCCTTCAGCTCATTCTACCCCTCTTTTAATCCTGTAATCTATGTATTAGGAGTTTGAATCAAAGCATCCTGCTTATCTATAAGTTCTATTTGTGAGGTAATATGAGTCGTGGCATTACGCAATTCTTCTTCCGCTACATTCAACTTCTCTTTCAACTGAGTGGACTCTATCAAAGTCTTCTTCATTCATTTTGAAGGCACAACACCGTAGCCTAATCCTTTATCATAACCGGAATTATTTCCAAGTGCAGTCTTTATAATTTCTCTTTCAGAGATTACGAGATCACTGTCAGAATCTGTTGATATTGTCCTCAGCCTTTCCATTTCACGCTATAAAATATAGTGTTATAATAGAAACATATGTTATTAATCAATTTTGTGAAAGTTTGAAATATATTTTGACTTATGTATGCTGCTTCTGCTGTCTCACTGACAAACACCCCATTCTTCTCATGGGTGTTAGCAAAGTTCTCAATGGGGCTTTGATTAACCTATATATCAATAAAATATTTAAGAATGTCATAGTAATCAAAAAATCATATGTACTCATTGCATTACCATTTCCAGCAGTCTTGAATAGTAGGATTTGGAACCCGACGTATGAGTAAATGACATGTGTGATCTATTAACAGCATTGGTCTTGGACCTTTTCTGCAAGTAAACAAAAGTATTGAATGGTACTCATTGAGCGTTTCATTACTAAACTATATACTAAATAGAATTTATATAAGTAGTCACAATCACCTTAAAAGTCTCACTCTCGAAGAGATCGCACAAATAACACCAATTCTCGATTGAGATCCACTCAAATGGGCTACTAGCTCTTGGATTCTTTCCTTCCACAATATAACCTTTATACGTTATAGATAATCTTCCTCTCCAATGTGTGTAGCTACGTTGAAACATCTCCTCCATGAACTCTTGCACACTTTTATCGGTTTCCCAATTCTTTATCTCAAACCATTGCTACAAAAAATTAAAAGATTTGGTTATCCCAAACAAATTCACAAATATGTTATATAAATATGTACTTACACGTAATCCCGCATATAAAGTAAGTTTTAGCTCTTGCCCCAGATCACTCCATGGGGTCAAAAAATCAAAACCTGTACTATGTCTTACAATAACACTTACACCATTTGCACGGTGCTTTGCATAGCGACGCAGCTTCTTAAAACCTTCAGGGAACTCAATCTCAAGTAGTTTCTTATCCTAATAAAACAAATAAAATTCTGTAACCATATATAGTAAGTGTATGTAAGTTTTAATATACCTAAATAAAGCATACATTTTCTAGTATTTCTTTATCAATCGACCTTCTGGTGGTCACCCCACGACCTCTTCTTATAGATGAGCTTCGCACTGCATAATTAAAACCCTTAATAAATATATGATTCAAGTAAATGATACAAATTGACAAAAAAAATATTAACTTAATTACCAGTACTAGCAGAACCCTGTATTGGACTTTCATCATTTCCTTCATTAATGGTGGTATTATAATCAGAAGCTTCTGATCTACTTTGTGATTGTTGCAGATTAGGTGAAGGTGTATTTAGTATAGGTGACGATTCAGCAACCTCAGTATTTTCAGGAATTTCTTCAACAAGCAGTTGTTTGCATCTCCTTATCGTAGGGTGGCGTAGAATAACTTTTTTTGGACCCATATTACTGCAAAGTAAACATCACATTAAATTATTTAGAGAAATCATAAAAATGGAATAATTGCATTATTGTTTAGTACAAATGAATAAGAAAAAAATTTAACTTACAATTTACATTAGGTTTACATGTTATCATCATTCTCATCACAATATTGCATTAGTGTTTCGTCATCCTCATCTATGGACTCATCTCCGTCGCCAATATTATTAAGTTCTCCCTCTTCATGGATTGTAGTTAGAACTTCTATATTTATAATATCAGGTTCTATATCATCTCTTCCTAGGAATTGCAAGTTCTGATCTTTGGTAGCATATATTAATTCAGTTTCTGAGGACTCATATTGTTGAACTATATTATCATTAATCATCTCCACTTCTAGGTCAGCGTGTTCCTCTATGTCCCAAAGGTGTCTATAACGTACAAGTTGTGCAATTTTCTAAGGATCTCCGAGTTTTGTGTCATCGACATAGAACACTTGTTGTACTTTGTTTGGAAGAACGAATGGATCATCCTCACACCAACGAGAAGTTATGTCGATGCTCAAAAAATATATATCTTAATGCATAGACTTTTCCCTCTACTATCAAACCACTCACACCAAAATAATACTACTTTATACCCATAAAGATAGGTCAATTCAACGAACCTACTTAAAACTCCATAGAACTCGACCATGATATTTTGATGTTCCCCCTCAATAAGTAAACAACTATTTGGTGTTGTTCGGCGATCATCTCGATCTTGTATATGAAATCGTAGTTCATTAACAATGCAACAAGAGTAAAACTTTATTAAGTATGATTGTGGACCATTTGCCAATGCCCATAATTCTTCGGAGACTTTGCCCGAGTTTGTTTGATGCACTCTATTTATCTATGAAAAATACAATATAAATAAAATTAGCTAGATGATACTATAAATAAGCAGTCCTCAAGGGTATCTTTGTATTTGGAGCTTACTTGATCTTGAAACCAATAATGAAACTGCTCTTGATGAGTTTTTTCAATGTTTCTTTCATTTTCCCTTTTAAGCTCCTCCATGTGCTTAGTATTAAAAAAAAATTACATTAGAATTAGTTACAAAGTAAGGAAGCTCTTTCACGTATCTAACCTTTGAAAATCATCTACTTCAGCATAATTATTTAATATAAATTTATGAGCTGCATCTAGATCCCTTTTAGAAAGTGCTTTGCAATGGCAAAGAGGTCCGAAGGGTCTCACTTTTGATGCAAAAATAGACAATTCACACTCTTGTTGATGCTCCACTAAATCTTCATTTCATTTTTCTTTATTGAATCTTGTTTCTATTTCATTTAGGTATATTGATACAAATTTCAAAGACTCTTTTACAATATATCCTTCCGCTATATAAACCTCTGGATGCGCTTTATTACGTACGTATCCTTTAAGAGTTTTAAGAAATCTAAAGGTAAAACTCAATGATAATAACAACAAAATTGTTCAGGTATGCTATGAAAGATAATAAAGTATAGATGCATATAAAACAAGTACCTTTCAATCGGATACATCCAACATGAGTGAACTGGGCCAGCAATCTTCGCCACTTTCGGAAGGTGAATAACCAAGTGAACCATTACATCAAAAAATGATGGAGGGAATATTCTCTGTAATTTGCACAAAATAATTGGGATATTTCTCTCCAACTTCTCGATATGCTCTACCTTTAGTGTCTTTGAGCATAAAATATTAAAAAAATCCCCTAGCTCATATAGTGCCTCAACAACATCTGGGCGTAGAAACACACGAATGCCAATAGGAATTAACCGTTGTAGTATAACATGGCAATCATGAGATTTAAGTCCATAAATATTCCCATCCTTTACACATCTTGAAATATTTGACGCATAGCCATCCGGAAACTTGACATTTTTTAAAAAATTACAAAACTTTTTTTTTCTCATCGAAAGAGAGATTATAATATGCTTGAGGTTTTATTATAGTGTTTCCATTTCTAATCAAGTGTAACTCCTTCCTAATGTTAAGGTCTCGCAAATCTTCTCGTGCTTTTTGCATATCTTTGTTTTTTTCATCAATGTTCATCAATGTGCCCAACACACTATCACAAATTTTTTTCCAACATGCATTACATCAACGTTGTGTCATATCAAAAGCTTATACCAGTAAGGTAGCTCAAAAAAGATGCTTCTCTTTACCCAATTTCCTTCTTTACTACTGCGCTTCCTCTTTTGCTTGCTTGGGTATTTTCAATATTTATCAAAGTTATGTTCGAGTTTGGTTAAATCTGAAAGCAATTGTGCGCCATTCCACTCCCTTGGTTTTGAATGTGTTTCCGACTTTCCATTGAACAATTTACTCCTTCGATAAGGGTTATCTTCAGGTAGATAATGACGATGTCACATGTATCATATCTTACTTCGAATTCTTTTAGAATCTGAATCATGTAAACAAGTTGGGCATGCCCCGTAACCCTTTGTGGTCCACCCAAATAAATTACTAAGAGTAGGAAAATCATTAATTGTCCACATAAGTGCAGCATGCATTTTAAAAGTCTCATTGGTGTATGTGTCATAAGTCTGAACACCATTCCATAATTCTTTTAATTCTTCTATCAATGGTCTAAGATAAACATCAATATCTTTTCCAGGCGCACGTGGGCCAGGAATTAATAATTACATCATAAGAAACTCATCTTTCATACCTTTGTATAATGGCATATTATATGGAATTAGAACAACTGGCCACATACTATAAGAAGTACTCATATTTCAAAATGAATTGAACCCATCGGTAGACAATCCAAGCCTTACATTACTTAGATCTATGACAAAACTAGGATAGTGTGCATCAAAACTCTTACATGCAAGTGAATCTACCGGATGACTCAGAGTACCTTCTACCTCTATATGCTTCTCATTAGGCCACCTCATGTAAGCTGCTGTTTTAGAAGACATAAAAAGTCTTTGTAGCTTTGGTGTTAAGGGGAAATGCCACAAAACCTTTTGAGCAATTAATTTACCTTTTCTTTCGTTATATTTCCAACGTGGTTCTTCACACAAAGGACACACATCTTTTTTCTCATTCTCTTTCCAAAATAGGGCACAATCATGTCTACATGCGTCTATCTTCTTATAGCCCAAACCTAAACAAGAAAGAAGTTTCCTAGCCCAATAAATAGATTTTGGAATAAGATTATCTTCTGGCATCACGTCCTTTAGCAATTCAAGTAGAATGTTAAATGACTTATCTGAAATCTTATTCATTACTTTGATATGTAGGAGTTTAACAATGAATGCTAACAAAGAGTACTTTCTGCAACCTGCATAAAGTTCACGTCTGACATTACATAATAGACTTGAAAAAGTTCCAGTACTATCTTTGTTAGAATGTTCAGGAAGTTCGGCATCTCCAATCTTGTGTATCAAATCAACTAAATCATCAATGGCTTTAATATCATCGTTACTTTCCTGACTTTTAGAAGGTCCACTATTGTTATTATTAGAGCTGAACACAAAAGAAGTAGTCCTTTTAACTTCTCCATGATGTATCCACTCCTTATAATATTTGTAAAACCCTTTCAAATACAAGTCTGTTTTAACTTCAATGAGGCTCTTTATTTTAGTGTTTCGACATACATTGCATGGGAAAAGAATTTATCTTCAGAGTAAATAGCATTTTCCCGTGCAAAATCTAGAAATAAATTCATGCCTCTTGTATAGGTAGAATTGAAACTATCTTGTTCATAAATCCAGCTTTTATCCATAGCTAACAAAAAAAGAATGGGATAACACTACCAAAAAACACATATACAATATATATGAAATCTAATATAAAAATTTTGAGAAATTATTTTCAAGCCCAGTGCCCAATTCATCGAGCATGTGCAATGCGAAAAAAAAACAATAAGTTCATTTTTAATGCAAACAAAAAATACAAAAAGAGAAGCAAGAGAAATACTCAAATAAATCAAAACAAATTATATGACTGACATTTTGTCCAACCTCACCGGAGAAAATAAGTTGTGGTAAGCTACGCCAAACGTAGCCTTAATAGAGAAGGGTAGAGCTAAGTAAACAAAATTGCAAACAACTTTCATAATTTGGCCAGAGATCAAAACAAATTACCATTAAAAATAATCTCCCCCCTAAGGTTCAACGAAGAAAACAAACAACTACATGTATAAGAAAATTTTAGATGGAAAATGGCACACACACTACTAACACAAACACCTCTCTTATCCAACCAATAACAATAGTAATAGAAATTTTATCTACAAGATTAATGAAGTGATTCATAGTAATATACCAAAAACGGCCAAATAACCACTACAAGAGAATACTACTTCTAACAAACGGCCAAAAAATCAAACCACCACAAGATTCATAGTAATATACCAAAAAACAGCCAAAAACATCAAACCCTAAAGGAATGCTGGAACGTCAAAGAGTAAAGGGCATCAAGATGAATACCACCAAAAAACCCAAACATCCTTTATAGCCAATGAGGAATCTCGTGACCACGAGACAAAAACTTCTTGCTGATGCATGAAGAAACAAAGATCAGTTCAGGAAGAAGGAAAAAATGCAAGTGGATATACCAAAGGCGAAAGTAGTTTCTCCTCCACTTCTGTGAATCTCTTCTCTAGTCTCTTTCACGCTCTCTCTCCTACTTCGTCCCTCCTTTACTCTCTCTAACGATTCATTGTAGGAAGAAGCCAGTCGCGAGAAGCTACTCACGAGATTCCTCGAAGGAAGAAGCCAGTCTCCAGATTAAGAGAAGGAAGAAGCCAGTCACCAGATTAGGGGTTTTGAGAATGCGCCGGGAGGGAATTGATGAAGATAGGGTTTTGATAATAATATTATTTGAGGGAAATTTCCGTCTAAATATTTCATGCACTTGATTATGACATATTCCTAATTTTTTGCTCGAACTCGAGAGGCTCGCGTTCTGTTTTGATCAAAAATATCTGAGCTAAAGCTTGGCTAGTAATCGAGATCGAGCTCATCGTACTCGACCTCGAGCCCGACTCATAATCGAGATCGACCTCATGGAACACGAGATCGAGCTCATGGAGTAATCGAGCTTGACCTCATTGAGCTCGAGCTCGGAAAAACGTGTGCTCGGGAAAAAAATGCACGTCCGAGTGAAAAGCACATGCTCGGGAGAAAAATGTTATCTTGGTCCAAAAAATGCTCTCGAACATTAGTGTTGCAATAAAATATGATATATTTATGGTAACAAAACTTTAATAATAAAATATTTATAATAAAATATTTATAATAGTAAGGAAAATCTCTTTGTCACAAAATACTTTCATGATGTGTTTACAATTGATACATATTGTGATGATTTATTTACTATTTGTAATGTAACATTAGTGTTGTTACAAATACTTACATTTATAGTAACAAATTAATTATTATTGTAAAAAAATATAAAATATTCGTTACAAAAAATTACTTTTTGGTAACAACAGAAAAATTTCGTTACTAGATATATCTATCAGTAACAAACTATGTTTCTGTTATTTTTCAGTCCTTACAACATGTGTAGTTGGTTGTAGTGTCTCTATTTTCACCCCAGACACATGATAAAATCATCAAAAGAAAGCAATGGCTCGGTTTTAAGCTGAAAAGTCACCCACCACCTACTGGCCGCTCACCAGCACTCAGACACGAGTCACCGCTCGGCCAAAACTTTATTTTTCGACAAATCATTTAATGGGGCTGATTTCGTCGAACGAACTTCATCGATTGGGAGTGAGTTCATCGAACGGCTTTAGTTCGTCGAACGGGATTGATTTCACAAAACAGACCAAAATCGTCGAACTCTACTCGATGTTCGACATTTTCGTCGAGCTCCGCTCGACGATCTTCATCGAGCTCCGCATGATGATCTTTGTCGAGCTCGGCTCGACGATCTTGGTCGAGCTTCGCTCAACGATCTTCATCGAGCTTTTCTCGAAGATCATCGTCGAGCTCTGCTCGAGGATCTTCGTCGAGCCCAAGCCAACTTTATCCTATTCTCTCAAACTCCTTGTTGGGGTGTTACAATGTGTACCAAAAATACTTGATTCCAATTACATATGATCTAACCAAAAAGGAAAAAAAATGCATATGTGTACCAAAGGATAATGAATTTTATCCACTAATCGCCGTGACATATGATCTACCAAGAACATAAAAATAGCAAAGGAAAGGCTTCACAAATTTTTAGATTAAATTAAAATAATTAGATAGCAATAATAGTAAATTCAAATTTCCTAAGAATCTTAAAACATAAGTGATTATAATTAAAATCTAAAGATTGTTAAACTAAGCACTATAAAATTGAAACTAATTAGAATTAAGAGAAAAAGGGCAAAAGAAATTACTCTAAACAAATTTAATTCATAAATTATTTCTAAAAATCAAATCACCTAAAAATTAAATCTAACCAACAATGATGAAATAAAAGATTTAAAAAATCAAAAATTATAAAAATTCTTATAAATAAACTCAAAATAAATTTCTAAAAATCACAAAAAATTAAGTTGGGGTTTATTATATTTTTTATTTTTGTAAAGATATAAATACTAAAAACATAAATTATTGTCCTAATTTTTGGCTAATTCTTGGACTTCTCGAGGGCTACCAAGTGACGGGTTCGCAACATACTAGGAGATTTTGTGAGATGAAAGTCCAACACGACCCTTTCCAAGAAATTAATTTTCGAATTTCTATTTTTTTGTATTTTTTTTTAGAAAAAAAGGAAAACTGGCTTCATATAACAATTTTCTTGAGTTTTTTTTAAAAGAAAAAGAAAAAAAAATTTTATGATTTTTTTGAAAAGTTTTTTAAAGTTTTTTTTAGCTAAAAATAATAAAGGAGACTCCACCCCCATACTTAAAAGTAAACATTGTCCTCAATGTTTATATGCCAAGTAGGAGGGTAAAAATGAAAAAAAAAATAGATTAAAAAAATTTTAAAAAAGAAAATGATAAGCAAGGGGTGTCTCCCATGAATGCTTTTTTCCCGTCTTTAAGCTAGACGGTTTTGGTTAGGAAAAAGGGAAATAAAATTTGAAATGAACAGGCAACTCCCTTAATTCCCGTTTGGGCGAATACGCCGAAGACGCTCGCCCGGCTACTCCTCCGCTTGCTTCTTGATTTTCCTTATTATAGCAGTTGGCTTGAAAGTGTAAAGTCAAATCACCAATCCATACCTGAGTTGATTTGAATTTTTATAGATGAGCGGAAAATGTATTTGGGATGACGTTTGATTACAACGGCTCATCTTCTACATGAAAATTATTACTGAAAGAAAAATAAAAAAGAAACGCATCAGAAAAATTTTCGTAAGGAGGAGGCTCTTGCGAAACTATAAGATCAAGCTCCTGTTGTTTTTTTTCTAAAATAATATTTTCATTTAAAAATTCATTTATGAAAAAATCATTGGGCACATCATTTTCATGAATTTGGATTCCTAAATATTAATAAGGATTGCTTGTAAATTCATGATGAGCGGGAAAAGCGAGAGAAATAGGAGAAGAAACATGTTCTTCTTCTATTTCTTCCGGTGTGCCAATAATTTTAATAAATTCTTGATATAATAATTTTTCTTTTTCTTCGGAATAAGACTTCACACGAAGATTCATGTTCCTCTTAAGGAAAAATATTCGAAGAAGGAAAAAAATCATTAGAACAAGAAAAATTTTCATTGAACTTTTCGGGAGGAGAAAGAATTTGAATTTGCGATGATTCTCCAAAATTAAATGAATTATTAGAAAAAGTATTTATTTCTTCTAAATTTGGGGGAGGTGGATCAACCTGAAATTGTGTAAAGTCCCTAAAATTGGAAGAATAAGATTGCGGTGCGATCAAAGAAGAACCAAAATTAGGATCTAAAGAATTATTCTCATTACTTTGGAATTCTTCTAGTTGAACTTGCGAACAAGAAAAACCAACATCCGAGATAGAAGAAAAATTATTTAAATCAAAATAATTATTCTCGTTAAAACTTGAAAAAGTATTTTCATAAAAATTAGAAAGATTGGAAAAATTGTTTTCATGAAAATTGGAAGAAGAATAATCATTGAAATGAGAAAAAATATTTGCATAATTATTATAAAAATTATTTTTATATGAAATTTTTGATAATAATTATGAATATGACATTCCTCATTTCGATGAGGAGCACCACAATAATTACATGAATTCATCGCTTCTGTGCGGCTTCCAAAAAAGTACTTTTGTTTGAAGCTCGACAGTCTTAACGACCAATTCCGATAACATCATTAAGAAAATTTAAACAACCTTTACTTAAGATAAGTGAATTTAAAAAAAAAAAGTAAAAAGAGAAATGGGGTAGTGAAAAATAGAGTGATAAAATTAATAAAATTTGTGCTTTCTAAATATCAACAAAAAATTATCCCCAACAACGACGTCAAAAACTTGATGGCTAAAATTTACGCTTACGCGTGATTCTAAATCGATAAATCAAGTGTACCTATCATTCAAGAGTATAGGATCAAGTGTCGTATTTAAACTCGGGGCCTATTGATTACTTCTACTCATGCAAATTAATATTATTTTATCGAATAATAAAAAGGATTAATTAAAATTATATGACGAAGATGAAAATAAAATATAGCACTTGATCTAGAATCTCTTTGAAATTAAATAAACTTTAATAAAATCAAACTCCTAAATTACCTACTTCAATCGTGGAGGTTCTTAATTTACAAAAGCGCCTCTCTCGAGAATACGCTCTCGACTAAACTTAGGCTGATCGATTAAGACCTCTCGGCCAGTCGAAACACCAAAGCTTGCTTTTTTCGGTGAACCCCGCTATTGGATTTGACTCCAATCCGGAAGATTCATGTCATCCACTCTCAAGGAGTGCATGCGAATCCCTCTACCTTTGAATGATCTACTCGTATCCATAACCTCTCGATAAATCTAGGATACGGATCTAGGAGATAAAACATATACACAAATATGAATTTGACGTAAATAAAATCAAAGGCAAATCGAAGTCGAAATAAAGAGAGTTTGACAAAAGAAAATTTATTTAATTTCAAAGGTTATTATGATCAAGTGCTAAAAAATTAGCTACATGGCATGATTAAACACAATACATAAAGGGATAAAAGAGAGAGACATGCTTACAATAAAATAGTACTTAAATTGTAAATAGCAAAAGTAAAACTAAACTATGAACTTTATAAATACAAGAAAGAAATGCAAGAATAGGAAAATAAACTACCAAAACTGGCTAAGAACTACAACTAGATGGCTATCTAGATCCCCTCGTGCCTCCTCAGCTCCTTGATTTGCCTGGAATTTATAGGGAATTTTCTATAAGGTCATGCCCCTCAGTCACGCCTGTGACTAGGGGGCATATAAGGTGCATAACAGTCCTCTTGAAAGCCTGGGAACGTTGGGAGAAAACTGCCAAAATTCGTCATTCTGCGGGTCACGCCCCTAGGTCCGCCCGTAACCTAGGGCGTATCAATACTATTACTTGAAACAGCAGGAACTAGAAATGGAGGGAATTAAAATCTTTTTATTGCGGGAAGTCACCCCCCTAGGTCACGCCCGTGACCTAGGGCGTGTAAGCTGAAAACTGTCTGGATCCAAAGTTGTCTTCATAATGCACGACACACCTAGATGTAACGCCTGACAGTCACGCCCGTGACCCAATGGTCACGCCCGTGACCCAAGGGTCACAACCGTGACCTAGGCTTGTTACTTTAAGTTGACATGGAATTGTAATCTAGAGGTCCTGGAGGGGTCACGCCTGTTGGTCACGCCCATGTCCGACTGGTCACGCCCGTGACCTAGGCGTGTAAAAGTGATTTTTCCAGAAATTCTCAGTTTCTTCTCCTGATCTTCTCAGCAAGCTCCAAATTAATATTGGCAGCCCAGATTGACCTGAAATAAGAAAATAAAGTGATTAATAATAAATATTAATATAAACTAAATAAAATATTACTATTTATTAAATAAAACCTATATAAAAATAGCTACAAATATTGACTTATCAAGTGTTTATACCTCTTGCATATGGACTTGTTTGTTCCTATACCAGTTCATTGTCTAGGTAGGAAAGTCTATACCCTTGTGGTTGTTGATGACTTTTCCAGATTTGCTTGGGTTTTCTTTTTGAAGAAAAAGTTTGAATATCCTAATGTCTTCAAGACATTTTTCAAGCAAATTCTGAATGAATTGGACAGTACTGTGGTAAAAATTAGAAGTGACCATGGGAGTAAATTTCAGTCTGATAGCATGACAAGCTTTTGTGAAGAGAAAGTGAATCACCAAGAATTTTCTTCTCCAAGAACACCCTAGAAAAATGGAATTGCTGAGAGGAAGAATAGGACTCTCATAGAGGATTGAAGGACCCTGTTGAGTGACACATCTCTCCCAAAATACTTCAAGGTTGAGGTAGTTAATACTGCATGTCATGTCCTTAATAGAGCCTCTATCACCAAGAGCAACAAGAAGACTCAATATGAGATCTTGAAGGGCAGAAAACCAAACTTAGGCTATCTAAGGATCTTTGGTATCAAGTGTTATGTACTTCATAATGGGAAGTCTTATGTGACTAAGTTTGCTTCCAAGTCCTATGATGGGATTTTTATTGGGTACAATAATCATAGTAAGGCATATAGGATCTATAACTTGGAAAGTCATGTTGTAGAAGAGTCTGTTAATGTAATTTTTGATGAGTCAACTATGATTAACTTTGAGTTACCAAGCTCCTCCTCTAGTTCTATTGGTCCAAAACTATTGATAGACAAGCTAACCATCAAGGAAACTGCTCCAATTGTCCAAGATGGAGTGGATATTCTAGAGGAAGTACCAGGAAGTAATGATGTGGATGAAGGTCAGCAAGATGCAGATATTAAAGTACAGGATGATAAAGCAAGATTGCCCCAAGTTGTTAGGCATCTAAGGGATCATCCAAGACACCTTATTATTAGTGATGCTAGCTAAGGAGTGGTGACCATGAGTAAAAGTATCAACACAACACTATACTCAACCTTCCTATCACAAGTAGAGCCCAAAAGATTTGAAGAGGCCAACATAGATCATTTTTGGATTTATCTATGCAAGAGGAACTGAACCAGTTTAAGAGGTGTAAGGTATGAAAGCTGGTTCCCAGACCACAAGGACATAATATCATTGGAGTCAAGTGGATTTATAGGAATAAACTTGGTGAAAATGATATTCTAAACAAGAACAAAGTTTGGTTGGTAGCTAAGGGGTACATACAAGAAGAAGGTATTGACTTTGATCAAACCTTTGCTCCCATAGAAATATTAAAAGACATAAGACTATTCCTTACATATGCTGCACACAAGGGATTCAAAGTCTACTAGATGGATATAAAGTCAGCCTTTCTAAATAGTGACTTAAAGAAAGAGTTTTATGTTGAACAACCTCCAGGTTTTGTTATTCCTAACTCACCTAATTCTATTTATAGACTTAGGAAAGCTTTATATCGGTTGAAGCAAGCCCCTAGAGTATGGTATGATATATTGTCTAGCTTCCTCATTGAGAAAAAATTCTCAAGGGGGAAGATAGAAAAGACCCTATTCCTAAGGGAATCTAAGGTTATGATCATCCTAGTCTAGATTTATGTCGATGAAATAATCTTTGGATCTACTAATGACAACCTTTGCAGGAAGTTTACTAAACTTATGCAAGGAAAGTTTAAGATGAGCAGTATAGGTGAGCTCAAGTTCTTCTTGGTCCTCCAAGTAAGACAGAATGATGATTGCTTGTCCATATCCCAGTCTAAGTTCACGAGGGAGTTGATCAAAAAGTTTATTATGGAGAATGCCTCCACCATGAAAACTCCCATAGGGTCAAGTATGCTTATAGATAAAGATGAGGCAGGGAAAGATGTTGATGAAACTTACTATAGAGGGATAATTGGCTCCCTTCTATACCTTACTACAAGTAGGCCAGTCATCATGTATGCTACATGTATTTCTGCAAGGCATCAGGCCCGCCCTAAAGAATCTCACTACTCTACTACTAAGAGAATTTTGAGTTATCTTAAGGGGACACAAGATCTTGGCCTATTGTACCCTAAAAATTTGGATTTTGAACAAATAAGCTATTCAGATGAAGATTTTGTAGGCTGCAAAGAGGACTAGAAGAGAACTTCAGGCACCCGTCAGCTCTTGGGAGGAATACTTGTGTCTTGGAGCAGCATGAAGCAAACAAGTATTGCAATTTCAACTACAGAGTCAGAATATATAGCTTTTTGGAGCTACTGTGAACAATTCTCGTGGATCCAGCATTAGTAGGACTATAACCTTAAGATAAGTAGAAGTCCTTTATTTTGTGGTTCTACTAGTGCAATCTCTATAGCTAGGAATCCTGTCTCACACAGTAGGACTAAGCACATAGAGATTAGGTATCACTTTATATGAGAGCAAGTGGAATGTGAGGATATCAGTCTTGAGTTTGTCCCTATAGACAAGCAAGTGGCTAACATCTTCACTAAGCCACTAGATGAAGCAAATTTCAATACCTTCAAGTTTGATTTGGGTATGTTGAACTTGGTCTAGCATCAGATGCTCCTCATGTTGTTTTAGTTATAGGTTGTACAACTTCTTGCAGGTTGAAAATACATTCATTGGTATAAAGCTCTCCAAGTAGTTCAAGAGTCTATTAGAGAGGATGATATAAGATGCTCCAGTTGAGGGAGAGCAAGTTCAGCTTCCTGTAGAGAACAAGAAGATGCAATAGTTGATTATCTGAAATCAAAAAGGGAGAAAAGATAATCAGAGTCCAGCACCCCCCTGACTATTTTATAGAAGTCAAAAGGTGGGAGAAGGAAGTGATCAAGGAAATGATCAAGGCTATGTAACAAAATAAGGGGAGCAGGGAGTAGTAATGATCACCCTGCAGGTAATGTAAATGGGGAGATTCTTGGGAAAAAGGAAATGATCAAGCATCAGGAAACAAAATAGGGACAGCTATAAGTGATCATCATCACCTTATAGGCATGGAAAGTATGGTAACTTATACCTTAATACTCTTGATATATGATGTTAAGTTTTATAATTTACTATTTTATCTGTGACATATGTTAGTGTATATCATTGACTAAGAATTTTTTTGAGGGTTTTGGCTTCTTCAAATAGGAGGAGATTATTGAGTCAATTGCTCACAATGTCCCAGATTTGTAGAAGTCAAATAAGTCAATGATATATGTTGAAACAGAGAATTCATTCTCTTGTAGAGTTCACCCTTGGGGAAGGGGTGATCGCGCACCTACTTCTCTCCTGCAAGCAAAAATGAAAGGAAGAAAAAATACTGACCCAAGGGATCGGCGTGGAGGACCCACTATACACCTAGAAGATCTTAGAGCGCTTCACCTCCTTAGCCAAATGTCGGGCAAAGGTACCTCAGAAAGTGCAGGAAGACTGGGAGACAAGTGAGCATGCCTTCCGAGGTACCCCTTGGGTCCTATTATAGGATTCTGAAAACGACATGTAAATAGCCAACCTCCGCTATTCCGAGCAGCTATGGGCAGAATAACTAGGTCTTCCAACATCGTAACTCTACTGTTCTAACTGGCTATGGGCAGGCCAGCGGGGGAAAAATGGTAAAAATGCTTCACAGCAGACTAGGTGAGTAATGCTTCACAGCCCGACTGCCCCTGCTCGCCTGCCTCTTGCCAAGCTCCCCTGGTTGGAGCGCAAGCTGGCCTGCTCCACTTGCCCCCTGATAATTTCACCTCGCCCCTAGCGAGCTAGGGGACGCTGAACTCTGCCCCATCCAGCTCCATTCGATGAACGACGAGCTTAGTTTGAAAGTGAGGGTTAGATCTAATATACTCTAGAGTGGGGTTGAATAGAGTATTTGTGAGTAATTAAAATCTTTTGCTGAATAATATATCTTGTTCCTAAACTTAGATGCTATATTACAGCACAGTAGATCAAACTAATTAAAATCACAGAATCCTAACTATCACAGCCACAACAAGAATAAAACAAAAAGGTAACCAGACAACACAAGAATTTTATAGTGGTTCCCCAACCTGGGTACATCCACTCTTCTACCACCCTGGTAGGAATCCACTCAGGTTTTTGTATAGGTGACTTCCACCAATGAGCTTTTGGTAAGGTGCTCGAAAACCAAACCTTAAGACTTTTTGTTAGGAGACTTGCAACCAGGAATCACTTTTGAAGGGAGTAGAGAACCCTTTTTACAGAGGGGGTGAGAGAGTGATGATGTCTTATCTTTCTCAAGTATTCAACTGAGAATACTCTGTGGATTTGATGGTGGCAAAAGCTCTCCCAGAAATACTGAATTTATTCAGGGTGAAAGGAACTATGCTTCAGGGTGATAGGCCTTCAAGATTTCAACTTCAACCAGAAGAACTTCAGGAACTCTTTGACAGATGCAGTAGTTGTTGTCCTTTGAAAGTTCCAGAGAGGATGACAAAAGAAGAAGACTCTTGATTTAAATGGTTTTTCTTCTTCTTCTAAAAGCTATTCTTCTTCTGGTTTAGCAGTTCTTTCTTTCTAGCGCTTTGTTATCTAGAGAGAGCAAGAGAAGAGAGAATCCTTATTGCGAGATGAAGGTGTTCTACTCTTCCTGACTGGTTTTCTGTGTATCTGTATTAGTTGTATATAGTCTTTATTTTGTACAGGAAGAAGAAGAATCTATACTTTTATATTTCTTGATATAAAAGTCCATTTGAATTTTGAAATCCCTTCTGTAATCAATGAAGACGGATTTGCAAAATTTGCATTGATTAGTTTCCTCAACTGTCCCTTTGGAAAATGGCAGGCAATAATCCTGATGAAGACCATAATTAATGCTCTTGTCTAACAGTAATATTCAGAGAATATTATAGCATTAATTACTCAGGAATCATTGCAATATAATAGGAATAGAAGAGGGAGACAACAAAGTCATGATTCATCGACCTGAGTCCATAGTTCATCGAGATGAGGTCCAAGTTCGTCGACCTCTAAATGGCTGACTGCTGTTTGACAACTTTCCTATTCTGTGCACCAAGTTCGTTGATCTGATGTCCAAGATCGTCGACCTGAGACCTGAGAACTGAGTTCGTCTAGCTGAGGTCCAAGATCATCGACCTGAGTTTTGATTCTGGACTTACACTATTTTTTGGTGCTGAGTGTTGAAACATCATTTTGGCGTTGAGTGTGATGTTCTCTGTCGTTGAGTGTTGAATCATCATTCTGGCACTGAGTGTGATGTTCTCTGGCGTATAGTATTGAATCATCATTCTAGCATTGAGTGTGATGTTCTATGGCGATGAGTGTTGAATCATCATTCTGGCGTTGAGTGTGATGTTCTCTGGCATTGAGTGTTGAAAACATCTGATCCAGAATTAGTCGATCTGGGACCACAGAACAGAGTTCTTTTAGCTGATGTTTTAAGTTTGTCGACCAAAGTTTGACTTAGAAGTGTTGTCACTTTGTCCAGAGTTTGTCGATCTGAGAACCAAGTTCGTCGAGCTCAGCTCAGAGAATTGTCTATGAGTTTGTCGAGCTGAGCACGACTTTCGTCGACCGAAGATCGACGAACATAGAGCACTTTTTCTAAGTCTTGAATTTTCTCTAAGTCTTGAGTCTCTGGCAGTGTTGGAGGCTGGTCCCTAGCATTATTGACTCTAAGGAATAGACCTAGACTCTAGGACACAACCATGACCCTGGCTATACATGTTGGGTCATATCCTAACTTAGTGAACCTAGCCCAAATCTAACTAGCACTATAAGAAAATAGGTTTTTAGTGATGAAAATTTTGTGACGAAATTTTTTTTGTCACTAAAAATATATTTTTTGTGACAAAATTTCAGGTTGGTTACTAAATGATGATCTTCAATTAATTAGTGACGAAAATAAAAATCTTGTCACTAAAATTTTTTTATTTGTGACCAAAACAAAGTGAAGTCACACAGTATTATTTTTAGTAACAAAAATAAGTTTATGCACTAAATAATTCAATTTAGTGACGAAAATATAATGGTCACAATTGAAAAGATAAATTTAATAAATCTTTTAGTCATAAAAAATACCATCATTTAAATATCACATTAAATAATTCATTTCCCTCCACAAATTTTGCATCCCTCCATTTGCAAATCCTGTTGGGTATTGTATCCACAATTACCTAGATTTGAAGAAGCCTCCAGTCAAGCTAAGATAGATTCACAATGTATTTGACAATCTTCTATTAAGTTGTGCTTGCAGCTATTCCATGCTAAGTACACACCAATGGTAGGGTACAGTGGGTCAATATACACGGGTCTGCACAACGTAATCCCTCGTTGAGTAGATCAGTGTGTTGACTCACATGTGCTCTCTCTATTATAGTGTACTTATTTTTAAGTACAGGGTCGAGATAGATCAAGAGCAAAAGAGGAGCAAAGATGGGTCAAATAACAAGTTCATAGGAAGGAAGAGAAAAATCATCTAAGTTAAAATCAACGGGAATAACTAAGTCATTCCCACCGACTTCGACGGGAGTCACTTGTAATTCTCGCTGATTCGACGGGAATCAGTCTGCATTCCCGCCGACCTCTTCTGAATGACTGTTTTCCTACAGAAATTTTGCTAAGGCAGAATCGACGGGAATCACCAAGTGATTCTCACCGACTTCGACGGGAATCATTTTGATTCCCTCCGATTCGACGAGAATCAGGTTGCATTCCCGCCGATTACCACAGGCTGACAAGCTTTATTACTGGAAATCGGCCAAGGCAGAATTGACGGGAATCGTGAGTGATTCCCGCCGACTTCGACAGGAATCACCAACGATTCTCGCCGATTTTGCCTTAGGCAATTTTTCTTGTTCGCTGGACCAAACCGCCTTGTCGTGCGCTGTTTTGTCCGGGGCTAGGGTTTCTCCTTGTGGGCCCCACAACGGTCATTAGGGTTGGCTCTGGTATATATAGTCATGTATTTTGAACATGAAGACAATCGATTCATGAAAAATCTAAATTAGCTGACGCGTGCCATAGCAGATCGCGGAACGTCGCCGATCGCTGAAGTCGCTCACAAGCTAGTCGCCGCCGATGATCTCAGAGGTTCTTTGATCTTTCGACGACAGTACCGAGGTAAGACGAGCGTCTCATGCATCTCTCTTGAGATCTCTTGTCTCTCGATTCGTTTAACGAGGTTAGTTCTTCATTCCGAATCGATTGAGACGACTGATCCAACTGAGATCGTTCGTAGATCTTGCTTGCTTCGTCAAGAAGTTTGGATCTACAAAGTATCGCCACCACAATCACTTGCCGCCGCCGATCTTGACAAGATCCTCTCCAAGAGAGAATTCCGGTTGTGGATTCTTTGTTATCTTAGAACAAGCTTCAAAGAACGAAGAAGGACATCGGGATCTCCAAAAGCGTTGTTTGTATTTTCTAATACATTCAATTTTTGGTTTTGTTGTAAAGGAATTTTTATTCCTAGTTGTAAGGGTTGGTGCAACCCGTAGTGGTGGAGTTGTGACTCCATTGTTGGAAGGGTTCCTTCTGTAGTGTGAGGATTGGATTTCAATCTGTTTGGTGAAGTGACCGAGTCATCCCTTGGTGGGAGATAGGTCGAAGGGGGAAAGTGGACATAACCAAATCGGGGAACCACTATAATTTCTTGTGCATTTTCTATGTTGTGTCTGTTTAATTGTGCAGGTAAATTTAATTCCGCAAAAGACTGCACGACACCTATTCCCCCCCCCCCCATAGGTGGACTTAGTCGACACTAGATACTTTCAAGTGGTATCAGAGGGAGGTTACTCATCAATAAGGTTAACACCTTGAGTAAGATCCTGCATCTAGTGTCAAGAAGAAAAAAAGACTCAAGCATGGAGCTATACACTGATGTCTCTCCCCTGAGACTGCCTGCATGCACAATAGAATATTATTCCATCTGGAAAATTAGGGTTCAGTTTCATCTGGAAGCCATTGACCCCCGTGCATTATTCATTGTGGAAGAGGGTCCCTTCATTCCCATGAAGGCTTTTAACTCTGGAGAAGATCTCCAAATCCCTAAGAATACCGCAGAGATGTCTGAAACTGAGCTCTCACTATTAAACTTGGACAAGCTGTTATGACAGATCATTTCTGATATCTTGTCAGGCTCTTCTCTTACAAGATTGGATAAGTGCAAGACTGCAAAGTCTCTGTGGGAAATAATCTCTAACCTCATGGAGGGAAAGAAGACTGCCGGGACTGAATGCCAGTAAGAGGATGAAGCATATGTGTGGGTCCTCGTCTCTGATGATGAAAGTCAGGAATAACTTCTCAATATTAGGGCTCCTCTGTCTCTATCTGAGACTAAAGAAGAGGTTGAGGAATGCAGTTGTGATGAAGCTGAAACCTCAGTCTCTGCAGACCATAACTCTAACCCTGATCAGCACAATCAGGATCAGGTATCTTCCTCTTCTTGCTCCCTTCCTCTTGTATCTCCTGAAGACAGGAGAAGTTCAGAGGTTTGTCCATCTTTTGATGCCAGGGAAATAGACAGTTTCAATCAAAAGATTGAAACTCTTGATTTCCTTCGTAGTGCCCTTTAGAAGAGCAACTTGCTTGTTGAGAAACAAGCTATGGAAATTGCTCAGTTGAGGACCATGATGGACCTCCAATTGGAATCCATCAACGTGAAGGACTCAAAGATCTCGGATCTAGAGTTTTCGCTAGAGACCGAGAAGAGAATAGTATCTAACTTTTCCAAGGTAGATGATATTAAGAGAAAGGGAGAAAACGGGTGGATCTCACGAATTATAAAATCGTGGAGAAATGGGGAAACTGTTTACAAACCCCCCATACCGAGTAGGAGGGGAATTCGTCATTCCTTCAGGTATGACCATAAGAACAACTATGGTCACTGCAAGAATGATCGACTTTCAAGTGGAAACACCCATAGTGCAAGTGCTGTGATGGCTACCCATGAGAAAATACACACGGCTCATCATGAACCGTTTGTATTTACGGCCTCAGCCCCCTCACCTCATGACATTGCTGGGACCATCTCTCATAAAACATCTTCCCACCCTAGGACAAAGGAAAAGGGAGTTGGAAAACATGTAGTAAGCATCAATGGGGACCCTGGATGTGTGCTGGGTGAAAAGAATGCACCATCCCCCAGGCCTCATGATACTCACCACATGTTCACCATCAGACCCACCTCGAGTCTCGGTGGAAAGGATAAATCTGAGAGCAGTTCTAGCTTTGCCTCTTTTAGACCTAGGGTCATGACTAACTCCATTAATAGACCTGGTCAGAAAAGGAGGTACAATATTCATGAGTGTTGGTGCTGTGGCAGAGTGGGTAACTTTGTCGTAGATTGTTGGCACAATCCTTCTTTGCTAAGGGCAAGGGTATGTCCACATCCTTTGGCAAGAGATAGCCTTCCTGACAGAAATCCTGTAGGAAGGCATGTTGTATTTTATGTTGACAAGAACCTAGGACCCAATACCTATTGGGTTCCTAAGGTAAGGTAATTCTTTTTTGTAGGATAGTCTAGGCACCCATGAACTTGATGGGACCTAGACAAGAGGTGTTCCAGGCATGCTATAGAACAAGTATATGAGACCAGAGATAATGCTAACTACAGTGTCCTACTTGAACTTGATACCCGTTGTACTTCAATTAGTTGATCTGAATGATCAACCTAATGATCCCAGGTACGCGCATTAAGTTTTGAAAATTGAATCGCATTTCATAGATGTATATATATATATCAAAACACATGTGTACATTCCCTTTCAAGATATAAATTTATATATATATACACACACCTGATGAAAGGACACGGAAGCTAATATCCATATGATCCATATTATGGAAACTGATAAACTGTCAAAATTTTGATATGGTGAGCAATGTTGGCTTTCTCTATGAGGTTGGCACAACGCTTATGCATGCAGCGGAAGTAATAAAATCTAGAACAACCCAAAGAGATTAGATCGGGCCATGAATGTTGAATCAAGAAGTTAATACAAAACTAGGCAAAAATTACCTCAGTGGCGTTGAGTCACAACTCAACGGAGATGCTCCAAGCTTTGTGTCCTCGTCGGTGGCGAGTTCTACGTGGAATAACGTCCACGTCTCTGCAGAAATCCACACGAGCGGGAGAACACCGACCTTTCCATCACACGGATAATCAGGAAGTAGATCGACTGCACCTTGCTCTTCCACGGACTGCTAGGTCCACGCCAGGAATAGCAATACCAGCGACAATCGCCGGAGAGGAGGAGGTCGACGGGGCGAGTACGGCGGCGAAACACTTCCGTCGGCGGGATTCGGGAATCGGCGGAGCGAACGAAGAACGGCGGAACACTTTCGTTGGTTTCGTTTTGGTCAAAAGGAAAGCCGATGTTCATTCCATTCCCAAAAACCCTAAGTATCTATTTATACTCAAAGCATAAATAAACCTAGGTAAAATCGCTATCCGCAAACCATAGAAAAATAGGGTTTCAGAATCGGCGAGAATCACCTCTCAGAATCGGCGAGAATCACTCGGCGAGAATCATACAGGATCGGCGAGAATCAATCGACGAGAATCAGCCGCTGGAATCGCCGAGAGTCAGTCGGCGAGAATCAGCTGCTGGAATCACGTCGAACTTGGTTGACGATAATCGTCGACCTGCGGTCGACGATGGTCGACCCGCAGTCGACGACACATAGTCGACTGAACAGTCGGCGAGAATCAAAGTACGATACTCGACGATTCACGCCGAATGTGGGTTGAAGATAATCATCGACCTGCAGTCGACGATCGTCGACCTTGCGGTCGACGATGGTCAACCCACAGTCGACGATACTCGTCGACCCGCGGTCGACTATCTTCAACAACCCGCGGTCGACGATCGTCGACCTTCGGTCGACTTTCTGGTCAAACCTTTAAGGCAACATTTGCCCAATCCCGACGATCCTCTAAGGCAACACTTTGCCCATAACCCCATTCAAGGTCGGTGATTGGTAACCTTTACCAACACAGTCAATCATCCAACTTCTCCACATCTCTTATGTGCGACCCTGCAGGCTCATATCGCGTTGGCAGTGAGATTACATGTTTGAACACTTCTAGATCACCATGGTAACTCCAACAGTCTCCCACTTGATCTTGAAAGTATCAAAACAAAAACCTCACAAACAATGAGCGGCATCTAGCAATGCATCATTGCTCCCCAAGCAATAAGAGCTCATAACTCATAAGCCTTTATGACCAATATATCAGCGTTGTCTTTGTCCCTTTGTCCCTTACATCCGGAAAGATCTAGAGGCATGGACCGTGTGACCCTCGTGATAGCTCAATCCAAGTTTCTTGATCCAGGACGGACTTCCAGAGAATGGTGAGTCCAATATCACATATTGACTCAACCAAGCATGGCCATGCATTTCTCAGTCCAGTTCCATCAAGGGGCCCACGGATGCAACTCCTGTCATATAGGAGGACAAATCCCATATCTTCTCACACACAAACACCCAAATGATTCGTAACGTACCCAACAACCACCCTTATCATCAACCTTTCTCAAGGAAGACTTTAGATGGCATCAAAGCACGCTCTTCCTCACTTGATGAATGTTGTGACTTCAGGTCAAAGGACCACAACACCATTTTCAATTGAGACCTACTAGTGACACATTTAGATAACAATCCACAGAGTAATCTCAGGTTGGGTCTGTTTAGTACAACTTGTTCATTAACAAGTACCCACGTGATGACTTGATATCACAATATAATGACCTGTGAGAACTGGTCATCAGTCAACACACGTGCTAGTCTTAAAGTATCATCATCACCCTTATTTTCTAAGACGATACAACGACCAGGGACATTTTAAGAATGAAGCTTCAAATAAATCATAGGCTCTCACATTCAAGTCACGTACTTGATGTCCTATGGAAGCGAACATTCTAAGGATATTTATTATGTTACAATTTAACTATCATATAGAAAAATCATAATAAAAGAACTTGCCATTAATTGTTAAAAGAAACATTTAGGTACAAAATTCATCAAATGAATAAACAATAAACAGCCAACAGAATATATGTTTACATGCAACCCACAAGACTCCCACTATAGTTGATCATTCAGGTATCGTATACCCATTGATCAAGTATGACCATCATGCTTTCTCTGCGCGAGAGGCTTTGTCAGTGGATCCGCAATATTCTCCTCAGTTGGCACTCTGCAAATGTTCACATCTCCTCATTCGACAATCTCACGAATAAGATGGAACTGCCAAAGTATGTGCTTGGAGCGCTGATGGGATCTAGGTTTCTTAGATTGTGCAATTGCACCATTGTTATCACAGTAGAGAACTACGGGACCAATAATGCTAGGAACTACATCAAGCTCGCCGATGAATTTCCTAATCCATACATCCTCCTTCGCTGCGTTAGCCACAGCGATATACTCGGCCTCTGTTGTAGAATCAGCAACTGTCTCTTGCTTGGAACTCTTCTAGCTCACAGATCCTCTATTAAGGCAAAACACAAACCCTGACTGAGACTTTGAGTCGTCTCTATCAGTTTGGAAGCTAGCATCCGTGTAACCACTTACAACGAGCTCTTCCTCACCACCATACACCAAGAATACATCCTTAGTCCTTCTCAAGTACTTCAGGATATTCTTGACTACAAACCAGTGACACTCACCGGGGTCTGACTGATACCTGCTAGTCATGCTCAAAGCATAGGAGACATCGGGTCGAGTACACAACATCGCGTACATGATTGATCCAATTGCCGAAGCATATGGAATCAACTTCATGCGGTCCTTATCTTCACAAGATTTTGGACACTGGTCCTTAGAGAGATTCACACCATGAGACATGGGTAAAAATCTTTTCTTGGACTCAAGCATGTTGAACCGCTTCAACACCTTTTCAATGTATGTACTCTGGGTCAAACCCAGCAACTTCTTCGATCTATCTCTATAAATCTTAATACCGAGTATATAAGTCGCTTCACCCAAATCCTTCATTGAAAAGCAGTTCCCTAAATTGTTCTTAACAACTTTCATGGTAGGAATGTCATTCCCAATCAACAGTATGTCATATACATACAATATCAGGAAGACAACAATGCTCCCACTGATTCGCTTGTAAACACAAGGCTCATCTTCATTCTTGATGAAACCAAACTCTTTGATTTTCTCATCAAAACGAAGATTCCAACTTCGAGAGGCCTGTTTCAGTCCATAGATGGACTTGTTCAGCTTGCATATTTTAGTGGCTTCATTTGGGGATACAAAACCCTCGGGTTGTGTCATATACACTTCCTCAAGGAGGTTTCCATTAAGGAAAGCCGTCTTGACATCCATCTGCCAGATCTCGTAGTCATAATAAGCAGCAATAGCAAGCAATATCCTTATGGACTTTACCATGGCAATAGGGGAAAAGGTCTCATCATAGTCAATACCATGAATTTGCTTGAAACCCTTAGCCACCAGTCGCCCTTTGAATGTCTGTACATTCCCATCCATGTCGGTCTTCTTCTTGAAGACCAACTTACACCCTATGGGTCGTACCCCTTCAGGTGGTTCCACCAAGTTCCAAACTTGGTTTGCGTACATGGAGTCCATCTCGGATTTTATAGCCTCAAGCCATTTGTCGGAGTCTGGTCCATTCATATCCTCTTGGTAGGTTGCTGGCTCATCATCATGATCCATAAGCAACACATTACCTATTTGAGACACGAGAAATCCATATCTCTCAGGTTCAAACCTCGGTCTACCAGATCTACGTAGGACTTGTGCTTCTTGAGTAGGTTCTCCAGCTACAACATCTTGTAGTCCTATCTCAGAATCCAATTCCGGTTCATTCACTACCTGTGGTTCTTGAACTTCTTCAAGTTCTACCTTTTCAGTCTTTCTTGATAAGAACTCTCTCCAAGAAGACGTCAGTCCTTGCGACAAACACTTTGCCCTCGGACGGTAGGTAAAAGTAATACCCCTTCGTTTCCTTAGGATATCCCACCAGATAACATTTATCCGATTTGGGTTCCAGCTTGTCAGGCATTTGACGTCGCACGTATGCCTCACAACCCCAAATTTTAATGAACGACATACTAGGACGCTTCCCAGTCCATATCTCATATGGTGTCTTTAGAACCATTTTCATTGGAGCGCGATTCAATGTCATTGCAGCAGTCTCTAAAGCAAAACACCAAAAGGAAACAGGCAAGTCTGCATGACTCATCATCGAACGTACCATGTCTAACAGAGTACGATTTCTCCTCTCAGACACACCATTATGTTGTGGTGTTCTAGGTGGAGTTAGCTGTGATATAATACCACACTCTTTCAGATGATCACGGAACTCATGACTCAGGTATTCGCCACCTCGATCAGATCGGAGTGCTTTAACCCTTTTACCCAACTGGTTCTCTACTTCATTTTTGAACTCTTTGAACTTTTCAAAGGTCTCGAATTTGCACTTCATAAGATACACATATCCATATCTACTGAAATCATCAGTAAATTTAACGAAGTAGAAATACCCACCTCTAGCCATGGAACTCATGGGTCTGCATACATCACTATGTACAACACCCAAGAGATCCTCAGCCCTCTCAGTATAGCCCGTGAAAGGAGCTTTAGTCATCTTGCCTAACAAACAAGATTCGCATCGCTCAAATGATTCATAATCAAATGAGTCCAAAAGTCCATCTTTATGGAGCTTGGATATGCGCTTCTCGTTTATATGGCCCAAACGACAATGCCAGAGATATGTAGGGTTTGAGTCATTTGTTCTTAGTCTTTTATGATTTTCTACATTACAGATCAGATGGTCCAAGTTCAAAACGTAAAGACCATTAAACAATTGGGCTGCAATATAACAAACATCATTATTAAATATAGAACAACAGTTGTTCTTAATTATAAAAGAAAATCCAATCATGTCCAAACATGAAATAGATATAATGTTTCTAGTTATGGCCGGAACAAAATAACAATTATCCAATTCTATTACAAGCCCACTGTGCAAAGAAAGACGATAAACCCCCACAGCAACAGTAGCAACTCTTGCTCCATTGCCAACGCGTAGGTCCACCTCCCCTTTACTCAGTAATCTTCTCCTTCCCAGTTCCTGCACATTTGTACAAATATGAGAACCACATCCGGTATCCAATACCCAAGATGAAGGAGCAGAAAGGTTTATCTCTATAATGTAAATACTTGAAGCAGAAGTCATACCTCCCTTCATTTTCTGCAGACCCTCAATATAAGAAGGACAATTCCTCCTTCAATAACCAGCCTTGCCACAATGGTGGCATTTCCCTTCCTTCACCGTGCTTTTCTTCTTCATCAGTGCAGAAGACTTGGGCTCAAGATGTGACTTATGTCCCACCTTCATCTTCTTGAAGCCCTTGGCCTTGCCCTTGCCCTTATGCACCATCAGTATGGGGCTGGCAGGCTTGGCCTTCTTCATATTGATCTCGGCAGTTCTCAACATGCCTAGGAGCTCGGGCAGTGTCTTGTCTATCTCATTCATGTTGTAGTTCAAGACAAACTGCTCGTAACTGTCCGGTAACGATTGCAGGATCAGATCTGTGGCCAACTCTTGACACAGAGGAAAACCCAGTCTTTCAAGGTTCTTTATATACCCAATCATCTTGAGTATGTGAGTCCCTACTGAGTCTCGAGCTCCCATCTTGCACAGAAATAATGCTTTTGTGATATTAAACCTCTCTTGACGAGCCTGCCCTTGAAACATTTTCTTGAGATGCTCGTCAATCTCCTTGCACCCCATGTTCTCATGCTGCTTCTGAAGCTCAGAGTTCATGGTGGCAAGCATAAGGCACTCGACGTCTAAAGCGTCATCAGTATACTTCTTATAAGTATCCTTATCAGTACGGGAAGAATTCCCGGTCGGCACCTCGGGGGCTTCCTCTTCCAAGACATAGAGCTTTCGCTCTTGCCTGAGAACAATTCTCAAGTTACTGTACCAGTCCATGTAATTAGTCCCACTGAGCTTGTCCTTCTCAAGGATGGCTCTAAGAGACAACGTGGAGTGTGAAACACTTGCCATGGAATTCTACAAGAAATTATGCAGAATAACATCAGTACCAAAATTTCAAATACAATTTATTTTAATTTGGACTTCAATTAAAAACTCCCACTATTTTATTCGAAATAATAGCCCTCACTATCAATTCAGAGAGTTCATGCGAGCTACTCTCTTAGTGGACAAGATCCGTATTTCACCAACACAATGAGTCAGCTTTGGCTTTCCTCTCACGATGCGGTTATTTAGGTAGGCAACGCTTGCCAATTGCATCCTCATGCAATTCTTGTATGGTTGGTGAATAACTCCTTATCCGCATCCATCATATGGTGCATGCCAACCCTATGCCTCTAGGCACTCAACCTTTGAGGTCACCTAGTTAAGATAGACCCGATGTCGACAGTGGGATATCACAATTATCCGCTCGCACCCTTACCAAGATAGATTAATGCACCTTGCTTTGGCAAGCCCACACTTCATCGATCGAGGCAGGAAGAGTGTCATCCGTCGGAAGGCATCCGAACACTTAATATTTGATGAAGGGATTTTGATTATAGGTTAACAATTAACCATGATCAACATTTGATCAATGTGCACATCCAAAGAAAAACCATTTTTCTAAAACCACATGCATCCCTTATGTGCACAACCTGACACTATCAACATTTGATAGAAGGAAGGGCTAAATCTGAACATCCGGACACTTCCAAATCCTCAGATTTACATGCATTGGACAAAGGCAAAGACAACTCAACTTAAAACAGTAGACAAGCTCATCTCTCTATGTTGGATTCAAAATCCAAAACAAAACGGAGGGATGGTTACTACTAAGGAGACAACAATTTCTAACGATTAGAAATTACCACAAGATTCCAGACGTTCCCGACGGGGTGCCAAGATTAAATCTAGACATTTAGAACACTTCTAAATCCCTAGGTTTATACGTACTAGAATAACCTAACTTCCAAAACAACAATCATGGCCGAAAACTGGCTCTGATACCACTGTTGGGTTTCTCTATGAGGTTGGCACAACGCTTGTGCACGTAGCGGAAGTAATAAAATCTAGAACAACCCAAAGAGATTGGATCGGGCCATGAATGTTGAATCAAGAAGTTAATACAAAACTAGGCAAAAATTACCTCAGTGGCGTTGAGTCACAACTCAACGAAGATGCTCCAAGCTTCGTGTCCTCGTTAGTGGCGAGTTCTACGTGGAATAACGTCCACGTCTCTGCAGAAATCCACACGAGCGGGAGAACACCGACCTTTCCATGACACGGATAATCAGGAAGGAGATCGACTGCACCTTGCTCTTCCACGGACTGCTAGGTCCGCGCCAGGAATAGCAATACCAGCGACAATCGCCGGAGAGGAGGAGGTCGACGGAGCGAGTACGGCGGCGAAACACTTCCGTCGGCGGGATTCGGGAATCGGCGGAGCGAACGAAGAATGGCGGAGTACTTCCGTCGATTTCGTTTCGGTCAAAAGGAAAGCCGATGTTCATTCCATTCCCAAAAACCCTAAGTATCTATTTATACTCAAAGCATAAATAAACCTAGGTAAAATCGCTATCCGCAGACCACAAAAAAATAGGGTTTCAGAATCGGTGAGAATCATCTCTCAGAATTGGCGAGAATCACTCGGCGAGAATCATACAGGATCGGTGAGAATCAGTCGACGAGAATCAGCCGCTGGAATCGTCGAGAGTCAGTCGGTGAGAATCAGCTGCTAGAATCACGTCGAACTTGGTTGACGATAATCGTCGACCTGCGGTCGACGATGGTCGACCCACAGTCGACGACACATAATCGACTGAACAGTCGGCGAGAATCAAAGTACGATACTCGACGATTCACGCCGAATGTGGGTTGAAGATAATCATCGACCTGCAGTCGACGATCGTCGACCTTGCGGTCGACGATGTTCAACCCGCAGTCGACGATACTCGTCGACCCGCGGTCGACTATCTTCAACAACCCGCGGTCGACGATCGTCGACCTTCGGTCGACTTTCTGGTCAAACCTTCAAGGCAACATTTGCCCAATCCCGACGATCCTCTAAGGCAACACTTTGCCCATAACCCCATTCAAGGTCGGTGATTGGTAACCTTTACCAACACAGTCAATCATCCAACTTCTCCACATCTCTTATGTGCGACCCTGCAGGCTCATATCGCATTGGCAGTGAGATTATATGTTTGACCACTTCTAGATCACCATGGTAACTCCAACAAGCAAGGGGGTGTCAAATGGTCCTATGACTCTCAAGGGACTTGTATCAATAGTTGAAACTACAATATTACATTTTGAATCCAACTAGGATAAGCTGGGGTTTATTTCTAGTGCTAGCCTTCCTTGAACTCAACTTAGCTATCATAACATGAATACTTGATATCCTTTGTTTAGAGGAAAAAGGAAATCTAGGTAAAATAAACAGGATTCCTGTCGATTATAATAATCATGTGGAAATAGAGGAAAAATCTATAGCGGAAATATCGGAAACATCCACAACCAGCGGAAATGTAACAAACAGCGGCAAAATTCAGAAATAAATAGCGAAAATAGCAGAGATTCTCCTCCCGACCCTTCGCATTCCTGTCGACTCTGCAGAAACAGCTTCCCTGCGGAACCTGTGAAATTGTGTCTGCCTTTCGTCGACTCCCATCGCTCCCATCGCTCCCATCGAGTGCAGTCAGCCCGTTGTCCTCTCCCCGTCGTCTCGGTGTTCCTGTCTCTGGCATCTCCTCGACACAAGTGTCTCGCCGATCCACTGCCAGCATTCTGTCTTGACGCAAGCCTCTCATCGTACTAGGGCTTCTCTCTGCTCACCGCCTGCCTAGAGTTTTCTACCCTCCCCCTTCGAGTAACAGGTAACGACCGTTCCTCCATGAATCATTAGCTCATTTGTAACTTGTCTAGTTCCTACTTGTTTAGTTCCTACCAACTATAAATTTAGATAGAGTTAAGTTCCTTGAGTGTAACTTGTTTAGGTTTACAATGGCTCCTCGAACAACGGTCGGGCTCCTCACTGGAAGTGAGTTGGTTAGGACTTGCTTTTCCCATGTTTTTGATGAATTCAGGAACATCATCTTGATGCTAGAGCAAGTCGGGCTCTCCTTTATTCTCGAGCACCCGTCCAAGGTCCTAGACAAGGAAGTTCTGGAGTTCTACGCAACCGCCAAGCTACGTCACGAGGACACCCTAATAAAGAGGAAGATAGCTGGACTAAAGATCAAGATGACTGCTTCAAAACTATCACATCATCTCCAGCACACTAGCTCTGTACAAGAGGACTTCCTAGATGAGAATGATCGTGTGAGGACACTACTGTTCTGTGGATTAGCTCGAGGGACCAAGGCCATCAAACGCAAGGACATGAACGAAGAAGGAAAGTTCCTTTAGGATATCATAGGGAAGGTTCTGAAATGCAAACCTGGCTCCCATGATCATATATCTGGTGACATGTTTAAGATCCTGATGGCTATAGTGTGAAGAAAGAAATTCAACTGGGGGGCCATGCTATTTGAGAAGATAAAAGATACCTTGCGTACTCCTAACTTTGGGAGAATCATCAGTCTATAATTGAATTGGATGGACGGAGATAGATTCTATTTGAGTAAGGGAGTCCCCCTTCACTACCTAAATAAGATGGACTCCAGCGTCTTTGATAGGTGGGATAGAAGAATTGCCCAAGGGGGTGCGGCTGGAACACATGTTGATGAAGAAGATAGAGCACCAGAGTTTAGAAATCCCTCGGATGAGCCCAGTGAAGTTCCTGATCTGCTGCATGCAGGAACTTAGGGGGAGTCTTTACCCAGTCTTTCTGCTGACATCAGGATGGATTCCACAGTCTCAGATCAAGTAGATGTTGTCACTGATATTTCCCTCATCGCGAAGGATGCAGTGGATACCCTTGTTTCTAATCAAACTGACGAGGAGGAAGTTGAGGAGGATATGTAGAATGCTACTGCTGATGATGATGATGTGGAGCATGCCGCCGCTGATGACCTTAACAATGAGCAAGCTGGAAATGAAATGGGCATAAGGGAGATTGATGTTGAACCCTCTTCTGAGGAACAAATTCAGGCAAGGGTTTCTGATGTGAATGATGCAACAGCTGAGGGGGAGCCCTTCCGGCCTCAGGAAAACCCTGATACTTTGTTGAAGGGGGTGATAAGTATACATGGAAACTTGGCATATGCTGCCTCTATCCCCCCACAGGAGACCGTGAATCTATCAAGCTCCACTAGTGTATCTGAAGAAGAGAATCCTGACTCACTGAGTCCTATTCCCTTAAAGCACGACCAGGCCATTCATCAGGGTCATCCGCTAGGACCTAGCCTTGCAAATCACATGATAAATATCATTCAAGGTATAGTAGATGAACTGAAGGCCTCCTTTGAACGATCTCACAACAAGGTACTTAAACGAATTAAGCAGTCTGAGGATCTGATGCTAAAGAATGTTGTGGAGATAAATCATAAGCTGGATATGATGGAACAAAGATTTGACGCTAAGTATGCTGAGGCCGACACTACCGTCAATCTTTTGATGCAAGGTCTACAGAAAAATACAGCTGATCTGGCAGTGGTAAATCAAAATGCACATGTTGTCGCCAATAACATCAAATTGTTCGATGCCAACATGGTCACACTTAACACGAATAAGAAATCCCTGCTGGGCGATTTTACTCGGAATGTCAAGCATATAGATGAGTCATTGCATTCGTATGCAAACTCAATTGCTCAAGAAGCCAAAAAGGGGGAGGAGGAATATACAACAAAGATGGCAGGGTTAGAGCAAATCGTAGTCAACAACTTCAAGCAGTCAAATGAGTATATTTTTGAAAGCTATCACTGGCTAGTTCAGCAAGCATCTGGTATACAAATTCTGGTTGCTCCTACAGATGAGGTTGCTACTGCTATTGCTGATGAGGTTGCAAGTGCTGAGGAGGTTCCCTTGATTGAAGCTGATGCCAGAAAGGCTGCTAGGGCCGCTGCCAAAGCTGCTCACAGGGCTATGTTTGATCAAGAGGTCATTGCAAAAGGGAAAAGGAAACTTCAAGAAGGAATTTCCAAAGAAACTCAAGCTGATAGGAAATTAAGATTGAGGAAAGTGAAGTTAAGAATGAGCAATGGAGTCCTATGTCTAGGAGCATCATACTAGATACATTCATGCTACAACAGCAGGGAGAGCTAAATAGAAATGAAGTTTACAGTCCGTATGAGTGGGAGATGCACAAAGAGTATGAGGCTAAAAGAAACATATTCTTCAGGTCTAACACTGTGGAACATAAAGCTCCTCCACCCCGGTATTACCCGAAGACGAAGGAATTCTATGAAAGGCAAAGCAAGAATTATATGGCTGAATAATTAAGAGATGCTCAGGTAAAGGAGGGATAAACTTGGAATCTAGATTTGTTTTTATTTTCTATATGCGTGTATATCTTTTCTTGTATTTAAATTAACAACCTTTGGATATATATATATATGATCACATGCTGATTCATTTGTTGTTCTGAATGCGTGAAATTTTATTATTCTGAATTCTTGTCTCGTACATTCTTTATGTATATCTTTTTGGTTGGTGTAATTCATCTTAGCTAGTAGGATTTTGGCTTCTTAAAATAGGGGGAGATTGTTGGGTATTATATCCACAATTACCTGGATTTGAAGAAGCCTCCAGTCAAGCTAAGATGGCTTCACAATGTATTTGACAATCTTCTATTAAGTTGTGCTTGCAGCTATTCCATGCTAAGTACACACCAATGTCAGGGTACAGTGGGTCAATATACACGGCTCTGCGCAACGTAATCCCTCATTGAGCAGATCAGTGTGTTGACTCACGTGTGCTCTCTCTATTAGAGTGTACTTATTTTCAAGTACAGAGTCGAGATAGATCAAGAGTAGAAGAGGAGCAAAGATGGGTCAAAGACCAAGTTCATAGGAAGGAAGAGAAAAATCGTAAGTTAAAATCGACGGGAATCGCTAAGTCATTCCCGCCAACTTCGATGGGAGTCACTTGTGATTCTCGCCGATTCGACGGGAATCAGTCTGCATTCCCGCCGAACTCTTCCGAATGACTGTTTTCCTACAGAAATTCTGCTAAGGTAGAATCGACGGGAATTACCAAGTGATTCTCGCCAACTTCGACGGGAATCGTTCTGATTCCCGCCGATTCGACGAGAATCAGGTTGCATTCCCGCCGATTCCCATAGGCTGACAAGCTTTACAACTGGAAATCGACCAAGGTAGAATCGATGGGAATCGTGAGTGATTCCCGCCGATTTTGCCTTAGGCAATTTTTCTTATTCACTGGACCAAACCGCCTTGCCGTGCACTGTTTTGGCCGGGGCTAGGGTTTCTCCTTGTGTGCCCCACAATGGTCATTAGGGTTGGCTCTGGTATATATAGTCATGTATTTTGAACATAAAGACGATTGATTCACGGAAAATCTAAAGTAGCCGACGCGTGCCCTAGCAGATCGCGGAACGTCGCCGATCACTGTCGCCGCTCGCAAGCTAGTCGCCGCTGATGATCTCAGAGATTCTTTGATCTTCCGACGATAGTACCGAGGCAATACGAGCGTCTCACGCATCTCTCTTGAGATCTCTTATCTCTCGATTCGTTGAATGAGGTTAGTTCTTTATTCTGAATCGATTGAGACGACTGAGATTGTTCGTAGAACTTGCTTGCTTCGTCAAGAAGTTTGGATCTACAAAGTATCGCCGCTGCAATCACTTGCCGCCGTCGATCTTGACAAGATCCTCTCCAAGAGAGAATTCCGGTTGTGGATTCTTCGTTATCTTCAAGCAAGCTTCAAAGAACGAAGGACATAGGGATCTCCAAAAGCGTTGTTTGTATTTTCTAATACATTCTATTTTTGGTCTTGTTGTAAAGGAATTTTTATTCCTAGTTGTAAGGGTTGGGTGCAACCCGTGGTGGTGGAGTTGTGACTCTATTGTTGGAAGGGTTCCTTTCGTAGTGTGAGGATTAGATTTCAATCCGTTTGGTGAAGTGATCGAGTCGATCCTTGGTGGGAGATAGGTCGAAGGGGGAAAGTGGACGTACCCAAATCGGGGAACCACTATAATTTCTTGTGCGTTTTCAGTGCTGTGTCTGTTTAATTGTGCAGGTAAATTTAATTCCGCAAAAGACTGCACGACACCTATTCCCCCCCCCCCATAAGTGAACTTAGTCGACACTAGATACTTTCAAATCCAATGATATTTCAAATCCCCTCCATTACCATAAAATTATGTTACTTTTCTAATTATAACTTTCTACACACGCCAGCATTTCTCAAATTAGTTTTTCTGCAATGAGGCTTTTCCTCCACCCCGAGCCAGAGATAATCATCGCTCAGGAACTTCTCGCAATCCTTCTTGAAGGTGAAAGCAGGCGGAGAGGTCGAGGCCGTGAGGTCGAGGCGGCGAGGTTGAGGCGGCGAGGGTGAGGCAACGAGCGATCCTTCTAATTCTCTACTTCTAGTTCGCGGTTTCCCTTTTCTCACCCTACTTCGCTACATAAGCCCTCGAAGGCTTCTAAGCCCATAAAGTAAATAATTTCTTCTCTCCAGATCTCTTCTCCTCTAGCCCGAATTTTTACCGGGTTTCATCTAGCCCTAATTTTCTCCAGATTTCATCTAGCCCTAATTTTTTACAGGTTTCATCTTGCCCTCATTTTCTCCAAATCTCCTCTTGCCCTAATTTTCCTATTCTTATTCCCCACTTCTATCATTATTTTTGTTGGAGACTTCATTTTCTCTTTTTTCAAGAGCATTAAAATGTTCGATTCATTTTTAAGATTAAAATCTTCTTTTGTATTCTTTTTTATTGTGCTTTATTATTTTAGGTTTGAACAATCTCTTTCTCCTTATGTTTTCACTAGTGTTTCCCCATATTAGGGTACGTAGTGCTTTGTAGTTAAATTTAATTACCTTGATTTGATTATTATCTCTATTAATTAAACACCTTATAAACAGTTTTTACTTCTCTTTTCAGTGGGTAGAACTTAATTATTTTTAGCAAGATAGTGTATGTGTGCTCTTTTTAAAAACTATTTTGTTACATTTTTTAGGCACTTTAGGTATTGTTTTTGATAATTTTGAATTAAAAAAAATTATCAAAAATTTATATTCTTTACTTGGTGCTCGGGTCGGATGAAAATCCTGGGTTCGCCATTGCTCTCAACGAGCCTCTATTATTATTGTCATTGTACATCTCTTGCATTCAAACTTTGTTCACTTGTGCATAGTACTGAATGAAAATTGTGTTAGTTTCTTTCAGGGCCAACTAGTTTTAATTTTCACATTTATCCATTTTGTTTTATTTTTGTTAATTACTTAATATTTCTTTTCCTTTCCAAGATTTGTTTCAGAAGTAAGCTTTACCCATGAAATTTTTGTCTAAAAAATTAAAGTGACATGTGTATAATCCTTTAGTCTATAGAAGATAAGGGCTCATGCCGGGATAGTCCCTATACTTGCAAATATGTTGAGTCTTCTATTCATTTGAATTCGATTATAACAAGAATTTGGATTTGGCTAAGTGCCCTCAAATCAACAATATCTAATCTAAAGTAGAGACTAAATTGAATTATATTTATTTCAGTTTGTTAGAGGCCATAATATTTTTCTTTTATAAAGTAAATTCTTTTCTTGATTTTGCTTTTAGTTAATTGGCAAGATGTAACAATATATTATTTCATTAAATTTTAATAATTTTTTAACTTGTAGTGCAATGGATAAGAGTTGGATGGATCTCAATGATAGACGACAACCAACTTACATCAATAGAGTGAATGAGTTTCTTGATTTTTCTTTTACCCATTCCGGTAAGGGAAATAATATTCGCTGCCCTTGTTATAAATGTGGAAATATTTTCTTTCACACTAGAGATATTATGTTTGGACACCTTCTTATGAATGGAATTGTTAGGACTTATAAGTGGTGGTCATGTCACAGAGAAGACTATTCAATTAACACCGGTGATAACCCCCTAAATTCAATTTTTGGTGAAGATGAACAAGAGATTAGAGAGCATGATGATATGCACGCTATGCTGGATGATTTTAATGTTGGTTATAATAACATGAATGAGAATGTTGAAGAATGTAGTAATGATTACCCAAATGAAGCAGCTAAAAAATTTTATGAATTGCTGAGTGATGCTGAAAAAGAATTATATCCTGGTTATAAGGAATTCTCAAAGTTTCAATTTATTGTTACTTTGCTCACACTTAAAACAGATCATGGATGGACTGATTGCTCTTTTATTGAATTACTTAAAGTATTAAAAAGGGCAATTCCTTTTAGTGAAACTCTCCCAAGTATCTTTTATGAAGCTAAAAATTACATGCAAGAGCTTGGAATGGGCTGTAATAAGATAGATGCTTGCTTGAATGATTGCATTCTCTGCCGCGATAAATTTGCAGATTATGAAAGTTGTCCCACTTGTGGCACAACCAGGTGGCAATCAATCAAAGCCACCAATAATGAGAAAAGTAATATTCATTCAAATAGAAGTAAAAAACATACCAAACAAGATATTAAGACATTTTCCTTTGATACCAAGAATTCAAAGATTGTATATGTGTTCAAAGACGGCAAAAGATATGAGGTGGCATAAAGAAAAACATCTTGATGATGTTAAGTTGAGACATCCAGCTGATGCCTTTGCTTGGAAGTCATTTGATCAAAAACACCAAGAATTTTCATCAGACATGCGAAATGTTAGGCTTGGTTTAGCAAGCGACGGATTTAATCCTTTTGGTCTTATGAGCACAAATTATAGTGTATGGCCAGTTGTTATAGTCCCATATAATATGCCACTGTGTCTGTGCATGAAAACTCCTAATTTTATAATATCCTTGATAATTCCAGGTCCAGGACAACCTGGGAATGATATGGATGTGTATTTACAACCATTAATTGATGAGTTGAAACTTTTATGGGAAGTTGGAGTTTGTACTTATGATGCTTATGAAAAGTGATACTTTAATATGCATGTAGCTTTGTTGTGGACAATTAATGATTTTCTAGCTTATGTGAATCTATCAGGATGGAGCACCAAAGGTAAGCTAGCATGCCCTTGTTGCAATAAGGATACATGGTCTTGTCGATTGAGGAACGGGTTCAAGATGAGTTACATGGGAAGCAGACATTTCTTTGATTCAGGTCATAGATGGCGTAAAGATAAGAAGTCTTTTGATGGAACAATTGAAACCCAATCTGCACCAAAGGACCTTTCAGGGAATCAGATTTTAGAACAGTTAAAAGACTGTGATAATGTGATATTTGGAAAGCATCATAAAAAAAGAAAGCAGGATGCAGCATCTCTACTTTATAATTGGAAGAAATTGAGTATTTTATTTCAGTTGCCATATTGGAGAACTCTTGAGATACGACATTGTCTAGATTACATGCATATTCTAAAAAATGTTACTGAAAATATATTGGGAACTATTTTGAATATTGACGGGAAGACAAAAGATGATTTGTATGCTAGATTAGATCTAAAAGAAATGGGTTTGAAAGCAGAATTACACCCAATAGAGAAAGATGGTTATTATATCATGCCACAAGCCTGCTATACTTTAACGTTAGTTGAGTGAAGGAAATTATGCCATTTCTTAGAGAATATTAAAGTTCCAGATGGTTATTATTCTAACATAAGAAGATGTGTAAATTCTAAAGAAGGAAAGGTTTAAAGAATGAAGGCTCATGATTGTCATGTTTTCATGCAAGATCAACTTCCCCCAGCTTTTCGTGGCATTTTATGTAAAGAGGTGTATGTTCCTCTAGTTGAATTGAGTTTATATTTCAAAGAGTTGAGCTCTAAGATATTAAGTTTTGAAGTATTGGATAGACTTGAGAGTAATATTCCTATCATACTTTGCAAACTAGAGAAGATATTTCCTCCATCATTTTTCACAATCATGATGCATCTGCCAATTCATCTTACACGGGAAGCCAAAATTGCTGGTCCGATTCACTATCGATGGATGTACCCAATTGAGAGGTACATATTATTTTTCTTCTTAATTTTATTTGCTTCAACATAATCTTTTCTAATTCTTGAATTTTGTCGTATAGGTATTTGAGGACACTTAAATAATTTGTAAGAAATAAAGCACGCCCAAAAGGGTCAATGGCAAATGGTTATATAGTCCACGAGTGTTTAACATTTTGTTCAAGATACATTGGTAAAATTGAGACAAAGTTGAATCGTCCAACTAGAAATGATGAAGGAAACGACATACAAGATACAAGTCTATCCATTTTTAAAAATTCAGGGAGGCCACTAGGTAAAGGAATTGAAAAGAATTTGACATACGAAGATTGGCATCGTGCTCAATTGTACATATTAAGAAATTGTACAGAAGTGGAACTATTTATAAAGTAAGTCTGACAACTTTTCTCTCTAAATACATATTAACAAATTATAATTCAAATATACCGCTGATCATTTTCATTTATAGGGAACATATGTGGGATCTTGCGCAAATATATTCTAAAGATGTTGAAAGAAGACACGAGTCAACATTTGTTAGATGGTTTGAATTATAGGTAAATTAAGTAATTAATGTAATATAATTTATCCTCTACCTGAGAAAGTTAATGTTATTAATATTTAATTTACTAATCGGATAACATATTCTTTTTTCAACAGTCATCTAAGTTACACTATGAAGGGGATCTAAGAGTTAACACCGAACTTTTATGGTTAGAACGTGGACAAAGGAAAGGGGCGACACATTTTACTGGTTATATTGTTAATGGCTTTAGGTTTCATACTTATGATCGTGAAATTAGGCGTAAGACCAAAAACAGTGGTATCATTGTAAAGGGGGATGAACAATCAGGCGATAAAGAATATTATGGTGTTTTAAAAGACATTCTTCAATTAGATTATGGCGTTGGATACAAAATTGTTCTCTTTAAATGTGAATGGTGGGATACATACCATGAAGGCAAAGGTTAAAAGAAGGAAAAAAATGGAATTATTTCTGTTAATGTAAAACGCAATTTGAGAAGCAACGAACCATTTGTCTTATCATGGCAAGTTGGACAAGTATATTATGTTGCTGATAACAAAAATAAAAATTGGAGATTAGTTATAAAGACAATGCCTCGTCACTTTTATGATTTTTCTGCCAAAGACAGCGAAGACTTTAATGAAGAAGAAATTCTTTTGTATGATACAGAAGTAAGCTTAAGTCCAGTACTTAATGTTGCCATAGATGACGATGAGACATAAATTTTATTACAAAGAACTGATGTTGTGGCTATGACATTTAAGAAAAAGGAACAATCTTGTCAAAAAAGGGTTCTGATTGAAGAGGACCATGATGATGACTTTGAGGACGATGCAAAAAATGAGGTTGCTTAATACAATAACTGTATTTTTGCTATTTATCCAATTAGTGATTGCTTGTTATGTAAGTTCATCATGTTTTTTTGTGTAAATTTTATGAGTTTGTATTCATTTATGTGATACTGTTCAACTCTAACTAATTTGCGCTTGCTTGGTTATGTAAGTTTATTCTATTACTATTGATCATGTTTTTAAGTTTAATTATTTTTATTGTATGCATTTTTCAGGTAGCGTACAAGAATATATGGCAGGGAAGATAAAGATCAGTGCTAAAGCTAAAGATTCTTTGGTAGAAATTCATAATCCACTAGATTGGCAAGATAACTCATCCACTTTTCACCCACGAACCTCTGCAGTGCGTATTACTTCTATGACTAAATCATTTAGTCCACCATTGCATCTGCCATCGACAAAAGTTTCACATGCCAAAACATTGATTACAGGAAAAAACTCTCATGAAGCTAGTATAAAATCTAAAACACATCATTCTATAAAATATTGTGCACCACAATCTATTAAAGATAAAACAACAAAACCTAGAAGTATTAGGCCCTACCAGCAACCACCAATACACTCACAATCGGCACTCCAGTTGGATAAAGATTTGATAAATGAAGAGGAGAATACATATGAACATGGACATGAACTTGATCTTCTCGAGCCTGAGGCTGGTCATGTACATTCAAATCAAACAGATCATGGGCATGGTAATATCGATGATACAACTTGAATTTTTTGTTTAGACTCATCTATTTAAAATTTTTTAACACTAACATGTCAATCAATAGGTACATGTGACATTAAAAAAAGGGCACGTGGTCCAACCACTGGGATTGGATGGTCTAAGAGAAAATATGATTCTACTCAAAAGGTTGAAGTTCATCTTCCGGCAGACCTTCGTAGATTTGTTTGTAATAGATCTCAAGAGCTTATCATGAGGAGTGGACGCATTGTAAGGCTTTATGCTCCTTTGAATGTGGAGAGATGGGCTCATATTCCAGTTGATATAATTTATAAAATAATTGATATTATCTACGTAAGTAATGAGGTTCTTACAATTAAATATATATATTGGACATAGTATTTTTTTTACGAATCTATTTTTTAATATGTATTTTGCTATTTTAGTCCGAGTTTAGTCTTCCAAATGAGAATCATGTCATGGATGACCTTATATCTTCACTTCGTCGAATCTATTATGTTTAGCATGCTCGATTGCATAATGAATATTATTTAAAATGGAGTACTGATGCACAAAGGCGTGAACATTGCCCTAAAGACATCAATCCTGAACAATGGAGTTGGCTAATTAGTTACTGGGGCAGTGCCAAATTCAAGGTGTGAAAGTAATAATCATTAAATTGATATTACAAAGGGGTATTTTTTAAAATTAAACATTCATAATATATTGATTTTTCTTATTATTTCATTGTATAAAATTAGTGATGTGAACAAAAAAAATAGGAGCCAACAAAAAATGAAATCGCATGTTGGTACAAAGTCCATAGCGAGAACAATACATGAACTGGTAACATTTTTAAGCTTCATGTTCTTATGTTTTAATTGATTAATTATCATACTTTAATTTAATTTTATGCTTTATTATTTTCTTTAAATAGAGACAAGTTGCACATGAAGATCAACAATTTCCTGTATATGTACGATTGTGGGAGAAAACAAAAAAGGGAAAACATAATCAGTGGACTGATGAAACTGCAGAGGAGATATATAACAAGCTTTTGGAACTTCATGAGGAACAAAAAAAAGAAAAAGGTGAGGACAAATTGACCACGAAAGAAGCATACACCTTCGTACTTGGTAAACGATCAGATTATATTCCTGGCATGGGCCCAGGACCAAAACCTTTGGAGCGTGAAAGTACTAATGGACGTCTCAAAGCACAAATTCGAGCTGAAGTAGAAGCAGAGATGAGCGCACATTTTCAAGAAATGGAGGAAAGAGTGGCACAGAGAGAGGCACGAATGGAGAAAAGAGAAGACAGCTTGGAGCAAATGGAGGCACGAATGATGACATTCATAGAACGAAGACAAATAGAGGATCAGATGGACAGTACTGAGTAGAGGAATTTTTGCTAATTTTGAATTTTTTAAATTAAAAAAATGTCTAATTTTATTACTAATCAAAGTTTTTTGCTCACATGAACCTTCAATGGTGATTTGTTCTATCTTTTTTTAAATTATGGTAGACTACTACTACTCATCGCTTTGCAATAGAAATGTGCTTTTCCACTGCCAGTTTCCCTTCAGTTATTACTATTTAGGCTTGAGTGTTACAGCACCTAGTGGATTTCAAAATTCTCTCCCAAGTGGAATGCCACTTAGTTTAGGTGTGAATCAACTGTTGTTTCCTCGAATCAGACATGGAGGAAGGCTTCCTCAAGGGACACCTGCTACTGTGTAATTTCCAATCTACGGCGCCAGTCAAGCACCACCTAAGACAACTAGTTTTTCAGGTCTTCCTCCAGTTTCAAACACATCAAGCCTGTCAACGATGGCATGGGGCCTAATGTGGAATTAACAACAACTGGATTGGTTCCACCTATACCATCGGCAGCATTGCTGTCATTATATATCCACCAATGTATTGAATTCAATGGAATCAAAAGGTTTAGTTGTATCTGGAATTGGTTTTTTTCTGCTTTTGGAGTTGGTACAAATAATAGTTCAAATGCCCTTGATTCCTTGCAGAGCGCATTTACTCGCCCCTTGGTGGTAATAAGCCCCCGGGGTCTCTATTTGATGGAGCGGTACTAAGAAGGGTGTACTCTTCCAGCTTTACTTCGTGATGTGCTTACATTTGATGAGATATCACCAGAGTCTACTAGTCGATCGATAGCTTCATATGGTGATCCAAATTTGCATCTAAGCAATGGTAATCTATTTCCTTTTCTTATTTTTTGTTTATGATCCTTTGTTTAATTATGAGCTACTTTTAACTGATAAATTATGTTATTACTCTTTTGTCGAACCAAACAAAATCATCAATTGTTGCACAAATATTACATAACAACCATAATATGTACATACACATTAAAACTTAAAAAATAATCACAAAGTTGCACTCAGTTACCACCCTTCATACAAGCTACAAAGAACTTAATGCTACTAGAAATGTTTACAACTAACATTCTACATTCACTCACTCATGAAGTCAATCTTCACAATGAAATACATTCCTATTTGTTAAACAGCTGACCACAATGTCAAAGCCTTTCTTCTGTCAAGTTCCTCCCCTTCTGCAACATTTCAGTCTCAATCAGAAAGCGGGTTAAGATTAATGACTAGGTCAGAGATCTGTTTATCCCTGAGTCGGAGACCCGGGTTCCGAGCCACGGACAAATGTGAAGGAAGTTATGGTGTCATCTTTAGAGATCGTGATAAAGTTAAGTTGGGCGGTGGATAATCGCCTTGTTTCCTTGAAGTAACTGTTCTGGCGACCAGAGTAGGAGCAAGGTGTTAGGAGCTTCAGGGTCGCGCAACCCACAGAAACCCTTCGAGGTTCGGGGGTCATGTATCTGTTAGTGTTACCAAAAGCATGGCATCCATATGTGCTGTTCTCTGCTCACAAGGTAATACTTTTTTCCTTAGTTTATTAATGTTTGTACATATTTAGGCCCTGTTTGGGGCTACTGTGGCATTTGAGTGGTGACAACGTGCAACTATGATAGTAAATGCAATGGCGATGATTTATCTGTGTTTGAAACTTTTGTGACATCCTTTTTGACCAAAAAGTCACGACTTTCCGGGGCCTGTATTTATGACCGCTAAAGCTTGCCCTCACCTACATGACTATGATACTATTTTTGCCTACAATGTCATTTTTGATTTATCCAAACAATACTTGCATTTTTCATTACTACGTTCTCAATCACCACTGCATTGCAACCGCTCTCTCAAGTCCCAAACATTGTTTTATTTACTTTCAGGAAATGGTTAAAGTGTATCATAGTTATTGATGGTTTTGACTAGTTTTTTTTTCTTATAAAATATTATTGTTATCTGCTATCCATATCTAGATAGGTGTTACTGATTTATATTTCTAATACCACATTTAAACTCTTTAACCATATTAGGTGTTGAAACGTAAAAAACAAGCAAATATTTCTAACTTGGGATTTGGTGCTTTGGTGTCCCCTGTGAAAGAAGAAATGTCAGGCCCTCTAGTTATTCAGCGCAATTCTCACCATTGCGGGAATTGTGGTGCTAGGAAGAAAGACCTGCGCCACTTGCCAGAACTCTCCAACTCTGTCATTGATTATGTTCAGTCTGGAAATAGGAGACCACTATATGTTCCAGTTTCCGACTCGAGAATGTACGCACCTATTTAAATAGGAAGTAATGACTATACTTTGAATAAAGGTCTGTAGACACCTGTAAAGTATAAGCCGCTTAAAAATGTAAGCTTATCACAAAGTGTAATGAATATAAAAAGAGGAAAAGGAAATAGAAAAGGGTAAGAGTTTTTGCCTTTGTTCCAAAAACTGATCCAAAATATTAGTAGTATGTGGAGCTGCTTAGCTTGATTTTTAATGATTTTCCAACACATGGTTATGCCAAGTAAAAGTTTTTTTTTCTTCTGTAACTGTCAGTCGGTTGTATAACTAGCAATTGCATTTATAAATACAAATTTTTTGGAATCAATCTTTGGTTCTCTAGAATTATATTTTCATATTAAAAAATGAAAACCAGACCAAAGAGTAGAGTTCTCCAACCTGTTCAGGCCATTTTACTTGGTATCTTCTTCTAATTTCGAAAAAGAGATATATTTTAGTTCATGGATCTCATTAAATTAAAACTCATGGTGCAGGGAACAAGTCATCGAGCTTATCTGGCGGTGTTTCATGCAAGATATTATATTGAAGAAGAATCGGATATATACAGGCTTATCCCCAAGTGGCCGGAAAAAAGATCCCCAGAATGAGGCACCAAATTAAGGAGGCATTGAAGAAGGAAGAAGTAAAGAGAGACGAGCCCATGAAGAAGAAAGAGAAATATTTTTATGAAAAAATTGTTTAATATACATTTTTTTCATGTAATGAGTGTAATAAAGTTAAGTGTTCAATTAATTTGTATTGAGGAGCCTGGGCTATCTCCAACCTTTTTAGTATTGATAAAAATATTTTTTTCGTTAAGATTCTCTTACAAAATAGATATTATATTTATTATTGTATTTTAATATATTTGTATTATATTTAGTATCAAATAAATAAATTTATTTAAAATCTAATATCTGAAAAATTATAAAATATTATTGATGGATACTTTGTCACTTAAAGTTTCATTTAGTTGTTGGGTTTCTCTATGAGGTGGCACAACAGTTGTGCACGCAGCGGAAGTAATAAAATCAAGAACAACCCAAAAGAGATTTGGGATCGGGCCATGAATATTGAATCAAGAAGTTAACAAACAACTAGGTAAAAATTACCTTGGCGGCGTTGATTCACAACTCAATGAAGATGCTCCAATGTGTGAGTTCTTGTCGGCGGCGAGTTCCACGTAGAATAGCGTCTACGTCTCTGCAGAAATCCACACGAGCGGGAGAACACCGATCTTCGTCGCACGAAGGATCGGGAAGGAGATCGGCCACACCTTGCACTTCCACGGACTGCTAGGTCCGCTCCAAGAAGAGCAGCACCGGCGACTATCATCGAAGAGGAGGAGGTCGGCGGAGCGAACGTGGCGGCGGAACACTTCCGTCGATCGTGGTTCGAAATGCGGAGGACCGACAGAATGGAGGAACACTTCCGTCGGCTTCGATTCGGCCACAGGAGACTACACAGCTTCCCAAAACCCTAAGTCCCAATTTATACCAAGAGCATAAACATACCTAGGAATGTCGCTTTTCGCAGACCACCCAAAATAGGGTTTCTTAATCGTTTGGCAAGAATTAGCTCCAGGTTCGGCGAGAATCAACTTATAGAATCGACGAGAATCATCTGCAGAATCATCGAGACTCAGCTGCAGAATCGTCGAGAATCATCAGCTGGAATCGTCGAGTATTACCATTTGTCGGGAATCCAACAGTTCGATTCTTGACGAATTTGCCTTAGTCGGCGAGTCATACTCGACGACTCTCGACGAATCATTCTCGACGAATGATTCTCGACGAATGATTCTCGATGAACCATTCTTAATGAACTTCCTAGGCAACGTTTGTCTGACCCCATTCTGTAAAGTGATTGGTAACCCTTACCGACACAGTCAATCTTCCAACTTATCCACATGCTCTTATGTGTGACCCTGCAGGCTCATATCGCGTTGGAAGTGAGATTACATGTTTGACCACTTCTAGATCACCATGGTAACTCCAACAGTCTCTCACTTGATCTTGAAAGTATCAAACCAAAAACCTCACAAACAATGAGCGGCATCTAGTAATGCACCATTGCTACCCAAGCAGTAAGAGTTCATAACTCAAAAGCCTATATGAACAATGTTCCAGCGTTGTCTTTGTCCCTTTGTCCTTTACATCCGGAAAGAACGAGAGGCATGGACCGTGTCACCCTCATAATAGCTCAATCCAAGTTTCTTGATCTAGAACGGACTTCATGAGAATGGTGAGTCCAATATCACATATTCACTCAACCAAGCATGGCCATGCATTTCTCAGTCCAGTTCCATCAAGGGGCCCATAGATGCAAATCCTGTCATATAGGAGGACAAATCCCATATCTGCTCACACACAAACACCCAAGTGATTCGTAACGTGCCCAAAAACCACCTTAATCATCAACCTTTCTCAAGGAAGACTTTAGATGGCATCAAAGCACGTTCTTCCTCACTTGATGAATGTTGTGACTTCAGGTCAAAGGACCACAACACCATTGTCAATTGAGACCTACTCATGACACGTTTAGATAGCAATCCACAAAGTAGTCTCAGGTGGGGTCTGACCAGTACAACTTGTTCATTAACAAGTACCCACGTGATGACTTGATATCACAATATCATGACCTGTGAGAACTGGTCATTAATCAACGCACGTGCTAGTCTTAATGTATCATCATCACCCTTAGTTTCTATGATGATACAACGACTAGGGACCTTTTAAGAATGAAGCTTCAAATAAATCATAGGCTCTCACATTCAAGTCACGTACTTTATGTCCTATGGAAGCTCACATTCTAAGGGTATTTATTATGTTAACATTCAACTATCGCATAGAGAAATCATAATAAAAGAAATTTCCATTAATTGTAAAAGAAAAATTTGGTACACAATTCATCATATGAATAAATAACAAATAGCCAACAGAATATATGTTTACACGCAACCCACAAGGCTCTCTCTAGAGTTGATCATTTAGGTATCATATACCCATCGATCTAGTATGACAATCATGCTTTCTCTGCACGAGAGGCTTTGTTAGTGGATCCGCAATATTCTCCTCAGTCGGTACTCTGCAGATGTTCACATCTCCTCGTTCGACAATCTCACGAATAAGATGGAATAGCCGAAGTATGTGCTTGGAGCGTTGATAGGATCTAGGTTCCTTAGATTGTGAAATTGCACCATTGTTATCACAGTAGAGAACTACGGTACCAACAATGCTAGGAACTACATCAAGCTCGCCGATGAATTTCCTAATCCATACAGCCTCCTTCGCTGCGTTAGCTGCAACGAAATACTCGGCTTCTGTTATAGAATCAACAACTATCTCTTGCTTGGAACTCTTCCAGCTAACAGCTCCTCCATTAAGGCAAAACACAAACCCTGACTGAGACTTTGAGTCGTCCCTATCAGTTTGAAAACTAGCATCCGTGTAACCACTTACAACGAGCTCTTCCTCTCCACCATACACCAAGAACATATCCTTTGTCCTTCTCAAGTACTTCAGGATATTCTTGACTGCAATCAAGTGACACTCACCGGGGTCTGACTGATACCTGCTAGTCATGCTCAAAGCAAAGGAGACATCGGGTCTAGTACATAACATTGCATACATGATTGATCCAATTGCCGAAGCATATGGAATCAACTTCATGCAGTCCTTATCTTCACAAGATTTTGGACACTGGTCCTTAGAGAGATTCACACCATAAGACATGGGTAAAAATCCTTCCTTTGATCCAAGCATGTTGAACCGCTTCAACACCTTCTCAATGTATGTACTCTGGGTCAAACCCAGCAACTTCTTCAATCTATCTCTATAGATCTTAATACTGAGTATATAAGTCGCTTCACCCAAGTCCTTCATAGAAAAGCAGTTACCTATGTTGTTCTTAACAATTTTCAGGGTAGGAATGTCATTCCCAATCAATAGTATATCATCTACATACAATATCAGGAAGACAACAATGCTCCCACTAATTCGCTTGTAAACACAAGGCTCATCTTCATTCTTGATGAAACCAAACTCTTTGATTTTCTCATCAAAACAAAGATTCAAACTTCGAGAGGCCTACTTCAGTCCATAGATGGACCTATTCAGCTTGCATATTTTAGTGGCTTCATTTGGGGATAAAAAAACCCTCGGGTTGTGTCGTGTACACTCCTCAAGGAGGTTTCCATTAAGTAAAGCCATTTTGACATCCATCTGCCAGATCTTGTAGTCATAATACGCAGCAATAACAAGTAATATCCTTATGGACTTTACCATGGCAACAGGAGAAAAAGTCTCATCATAGTTAATACCATGAATTTTCTTAAAACCCTTAGCCACCATTCGCCCTTTGAATGTCTGTACATTCCCATCCATGTCGGTCTTCTTCTTGAAGACCCATTTGCACCCTATGGGTCATACCCCTTCAGGTGGTTCCACCAAGTTCCAAACTTGGTTTGCGTACATGGAGTCCATTTCAGATTTCATATCATCAAGCCATTTGTCGAAGTTCGGTCAATTTATAGCCTCTTTGTAGGTTGCTGGTTCATCATCATTATCCATAAGCAACACATTACTTATTTGAGACACAAGAAATCCATATCTCTCAGGCTCAAATCTTGGTCTACCAGATCTACGTAGGACTTGTGTTTCTTGAGCTGGTTCTCTAGCTACAACAGCTTGTAGTCCTGTCTCAGAATCCAATTCCGGTTCATTCACTACTTGTGGTTCTTGAACTTCTTCAAGTTCTACCTTTTCAGTCTTTCTTGATAAGAATTCTCTCTCCAAGAAGACGCCAGTCCTTGCGACAAATACTTTGCCCTCAGACGGTAGGTAAAAGTAATAGCCTTTCATTTCCTTAGGATATCCCACCAGATAACATTTATCCTATTTGGTTTCCAGCTTGTCAGGCATTTGACGTCGCACGTATGCCTCACAACCCAAAATTTTAATGAACGACATACTAGGATGCTTCCTAGTCCATATCTCTTATGGTGTCTTCAGAACTATTTTCGTTGGAGTGCGATTCAGTGTCATTGCTGCAGTCTCTAAAGCAAAACCCCAAAAGGAAACAGGCAAATCTGCATGACTCATCATCGAACGTACCATGTCTAACAGAGTACGATTTCTCCTCTCAGACACACCATTATGTTGTGGTGTTCTAGGTGGAGTGAGCTGTGATCAAATACCACACTCTTTCAGATGATCACAGAACTCATGACTCGGGTATTCGCCACCTCGATCAGATTAGAGTGCTTTAACCCTTTTACCCAACTGGTTTTCTACTTCATTCTTGAACTCTTTGAATTTTTCAAAGGTCTCAGATTTGCACTTCTTAAGATACACATATCCTTATCTACTGAAATGATCAGTAAATATAACGAAGTAGAAATACCCACCTCTTGCCATGGAGCTCATGGGTCTGCATACATCACTATGTACAACACCCAAGAGATCCTCAGCCCTCTCAGTATAACCAGTGAAAGGGAGTTTAGTCATTTTGCCTAATAAATAAGATTCGCATCGCTCAAATGATTCATAATCAAATGAGTCCAAAAGTCTACCTTTATGGAGCTTAGATATACGCTTCTCGTTTATATGGCCAAAACGACAATGCCAGAGATATGTAGGGTTTGAGTCATTTATTCTTAGTCTTTTATTATTTTCTACATTATAGATCAGATGGTCCAAGTTCAAAACATAAAGACCATTAAACAATTGGGATACAGCATAACAAACATCATTCTTAAATATAGAACAACAGTTGTTCTTAATTATAAAAGAAAATCCAATCATGTCCAAGCATGAAATGGATATAATGTTTCTAGTTATGGCCGGAATGAAATAACAATTATCTAATTCTATTACAAGCACACTGGGCAAAGAAAGACGGTAAACCCCTACGGCTACAGCAGCAACTCTTGCTCCATTGGCGACGCACAGCTCCACCCCCCCCCCCCCTTTACTCAGCAATCTTCTCCTTTCCAGTTCCCGCACATTTGTACAAATGTGATAACCACATCTGGTATCCAATACCCAAGATGAAGGAGAAGAAAGGTTTATCTCTATAACATAAATATTTAAAGCGGAAGTCATACCTCTCTTCATTTTTTGCAGACCCTCAATGTAAGAAGGACAGTTCCTCCTCCAATGACCAGCCTTGCCACAGTGGTGGCATTTCCCTTCCTTCATCGTGCTCTTCCTTTTCTTCATTGCAGAAGACTTGGGCTCAAGATGTGACTTAGGTCCCACCTTCATATTCTTAGAGCCCTTGGCCTTGCCCGTGCCCTTATGCACCATCAGTATGGGGCTGGCAGGCTTGGCCTTCTTCATGTTGATCTCGGCAGTTCTTAACAAGCCTAAGAGCTCGGGCAGTGTCTTGTCTATTTCATTCATGTTGTAGTTCAAGAAAAACTGCTCATAACTGTACGACAACGATTGCAGGATCAGATCTGTGGCCAACTCTTGACCTAGAGGAAAACGATGCCTTTCAAGGTTCTCTATATACCCAATCATCTTGAGTACGTGAGTCCCTACTGAGTCTCGAACTCCCATCTTGCACTGAAATAACTCTTTTGTGACATCGAACCTCTCTTGATGAGCCTGCCCTTGAAACATTTTCTTGAGATGCTCGTCAATCTCCTTGCACCCCATATTCTCATGTTGCTTCTGAAGCTCATAGTTCATGGTGGCAAGCATAAGGAATTCGACGTCTAAGGCGTCATCAGTATACTTCTTATATGTATCATTATCAGCATGGGAAGAGTTCCTGGTCGGCACCTCGGGGGCTTCTTCTTCCAAGACATAGAGCTTTCGCTCTTGCCTGAGAACAATTCTCAGGTTCCTGTACTTGTCCATGTAGTTGGTCCCACTGAGCTTATCCTTCTCAAGGATGGCTCTCAGATACAGAGTGGAGTGTGAACCACTTGCCATGGAATTCTACAAGAATTCATTCAGAATAATATCAGTACCAAGATTTCAAAATACAATTTATTTTTAATTTGGACTTCAATTAAAACTCCCACTATTTTATTCGAAATTATAGCCCTCACTATCAATTCGGAGAGTTCATGCGAGCTACTCTCTTAGTGGACAAGATCTGTATTTCACCAACACAATGAGTCAGCTTTGGCTTTTCTCTCACGATGTGGTTATTTAGGTAGGCAACGCTTGCCAATTGCATCCTCATGCAATTCTTGTATGGTTGGTGAATAACTCCTTATTCGCATCCATCATATGGTGTATGCCAACCCTATGCCTCTAGGCACTCAACCTTTAAGGTCACCTAGTTAAGTTATACCCGATGTCGATAGTGGGATATCACAATTATCCGCTCGTACCCTTACCAAGATAGATTAATGCACCTTGCTTTGGCAAGCCCACACTTCATCGATCAAGGCAGGAAGAGTTTCATCCATCGGAAGGCATCCGAACACTTAATATTTGATGAAGGGATTTTTGATAATAGGTTAACAATTAACCATGATCAACATTTGATCAATGTGCACATCCGCAGAAAACCATTTTTCTAAAAACCACATGCATCCCTTATGTGCACAACATGTTACTATCAATATTTGATAGAAGAAAGGGCTAAATCTGAACATCCGGACTCTTCCAAATCTTCAGATTTACATGCATTGGACAAAGGCAAAGGCAACTGGACTTAAAGCAGTAGACAAGCTCGTCTCTCATTGTTGGATTCAAAATCCAAAACAATACACGGGTTCATTAACCACTCGAGGGACGGTTACTGCTTAGGAGACAATAATTTCTAACAATTAGAAATAACCACGAGATCCCAGACGTTCCTGGCGGGGTTCCAAGGGGCAGAGTCCCTAACCTGTGGGTTATGGGCCCACCGAATTCCCTTGGAAGAACCATCAACAATTGATGTTCCAGGATTAAATCTAGACATTTAGAACACTTCTAAATCCCTAGGTTTATACGTACTGGAATAACCTAACTTCCAATACAACAATCATGGCCGAAACCTCCCTCTGATACCACTATTGGGTTTCTCTATGAGGTGGCACAACACTTGTGCACGCAGCAGAAGTAATAAAATCAAGAACAACTCAAAAGATATTTGGGATCGGGCCATGAATATTGAATCAAGAAGTTAACAAACAACTAGGTAAAAATTACCTTGGCGGCGTTGAGTCACAACTCAACGAAGATGCTCCAATGTGTGAGTTCTTGTCGGCGGTGAGTTCCACATAGAATAGCGTCTACATCTCTATAGAAATCCACACGAGCAGGAGATCACCGATCTTCGTCGCACGAAGGATCGGGAAGGAGATCGGCCACACCTTGCACTTCCACGGACTGCTAGGTCTGCTCCAGGAAGAGCAGCACCGACGACTATCATCGGAGAGGAGGAGGTCGACGGAGCGAACGTGGCAGCGGAACAATTCCGTCGGTCGGGGTTCGGGATGTGGCGGACCGACAGAATGGCGGAACACTTCCGTCAGCTTCGATTCGGCCATAGGAGAATACACAGCTTCCCAAAACCCTAAGTCCCAATTTATACCAAGAGCATAAACATACCTAGGAATGTCGCTTTCCGCATACCACCCAAAATAGGGTTTTTGAATCGTTTGACGAGAATCATCTCTAGGTTCGGCGAGAATCAACTTACAGAATCGACGAGAATCATCTGCAGAATCGTCGAGACTCAGCTGCAGAATCGTCGAGAATCATCAGCTGGAATCGTCGAGTATCACCATTCGTCGGGAATCCAACAGTTCGATTATCGACGAATTTGCCTTAGTCGGCGAGTCATACTCGACGACTCTCGATGAATCATTCTCGATGAATGATTCTCGACGAATGATTCTCAACAAACCATTCTAAATGAACCTCCTAGGCAACGTTTGCCTGACCCCATTCTGTAGGGTGATTGGTAACCCTTACCAACACAGTCAATCTTCCAACTTCTCCACATGCTCTTATGTGCGACCCTGTAGGCTCATATCGCATTGGCAGTGAGATTACATGTTTGACCACTTCTAGATCACCATGGTTTCTCCAACATTAGTGACTAAATAAACAGTCACTATTGTAATGAATAATGAGTGAATAAATTAATTTGGTCACAAAAGCAGAATTTAGTGACAAAAACTCTGGACATTATTGCATTAAACAATTAGTAACTAAATTAATTTGGTCACAAAAAATGCATTTTTAGTGATAAATAAAATAGTTACTAAAAACAATTAGTAACGGCGACTCGTTTCGCCACTAAAAGAATATATTTAGTGACGAAAACAAATTTGGTCACTAAATACATTTAGTAACAGACATTTTGCAACAACCTTGTGACAGATTAATTTTAGTAACTAAATGGTTTTAGTGACCAACCCGCAATATTTAGTGACCAAAACTTTTGCCACTAAAACACTATTTTCTTGTAGTGTAGGGATCCAACACTCTCCCCCTATTTGGGTGAGGTCACTAAATACAGACTCAATGATAAAAAGAAATGTACAAAGCAATAAAATATATATCTGGCAGAGAATGAAATAATATATATATGCAACAGATATATTTACATAGTTAGCTTTGTATCATAGAACATAGTTTTTCAAAAGTATACCATACGCATAGGAGTTCGGGTTCTATTTCTTCTATTTCTCTGCTTCTTTGCTATTATCTCTAGGCTGAGTAAAGATGATTTCCCTGTCAGGATTAGCAGCTTCTTTCTTTGACATGTACATATCTGCTGCTCCAATCAGTGTCAGGGTGGAGTTTCTTGGTACTACAGCCACTGGGTGTATTGCCATGTACTCTGTAGGATCAAACACTTTCTTGCTCACTTGAAGTTTATCCAGTTCTTTTTCTCTGTATGAATACATAGTTGTGAACTTTGTTGGATCTTCACCCTCTCCTCTAGCCTTCTTTATTTATGATAGACCAATCAACTATTGGAGCCTAGCCATCCTGAAGTTGGGATCAATATCCTGACTAACAGATGATTGATCATCTTGTGGGGGTAGCAGGGTAACAGGCTTGAATTGAGTGGACTGTGCTTGGAAATTTGTTACTTTTTTGTTTTCATTACTCTGAGTATACAGAGACTTTACAGGATCAGTCTCACTATATTTTCTTTTGGGCTTGTGGGATTCTGTGTGCCTTCTTTGTTGAGCTTGCTGTCTGGGAGGTGAGAACTCTGGTTTTTGATAAACTACCTCCTTTATTTGCTCTGTAGAACTGACATTCCTTTATTGGATGCTTCCTTGAGAATGATGTTTAGATTACCTTTCCTGTCTTTGATATGTTTTGGTGAAGGATGTAGACTTGGAAGGTGCATTTATCCCTTGAGAGGTAGTTCCCGAGGCACCAGCAGCAGCAACAGGAGGAGGAGGAGGACCTCTCTTGAATTTCTATGGGGGAGGAGAATATCTTCTGCTCTTCTTCCTTGCCTTTTATTCAATTTTGGACAGCCACTTCCATGCTGGCATACCCTTATATGGAGTTATGTTCTGTAGAATGTAATAGGGTGTGTCGTTTGCTAGATTGGGTTTTAGGGCAGGAGGTGGACGAGCTTTCCTTTTCTTTGAAACTTTCTTCTTATTTGGGTCCTTATCAGAATCATCATCATCATCAGAAGGCTGAGGATTGTCATACATGGCATTAATCTCTCTCAATGTGTCATCAAAAGTTGTTGTCTTTTCTGTCTTTGAAGGAACTGGGGGGGAACTGGAGAACTGTGTACATCAATGCTTTGAGCAGCTAATTTATTTTCTTCCTCAATATAAGCCATGACCAATGCATCTACGTCAGGCATTTGAGAATCATCCATAATATACACTGGTGCTATAGGGGATGAGATGGTGGGGGAAGCAACTCTTGGAAGAGGCTCAGGAGCTGCAAAAGTGGCCTTGAGCCAAAATGGTGTGGTATATGGAATTATAGCCATAGATGTCTTTGTGTTGTCTGTTGGTATATCTTCTACTATAACTTATTCTTGTACTTCTGCTGCTGTTTCTTCTTCTGTTGATACATCTTCTGCTACTTCTACTGTATCCATATCCTTTCATCTGATTCTGCTGGAGCTACATTTTATGTTGGTACTACATCTTCTGCTATAACTATTGTTGCTTATTCATCAAGTATCTCCCCCTACCTAGTTTCAGGAGGAACTGAAGCCAGGCCCCCAACTAAAGAGGGAGCAGTAGTTAAGGCAGAAATTTGAGCAGCTAGAGAGGAGATGGAGGTAGCAAGAGGAGAGATAGCCTCTGCTATGAGTGTTTTTAGGAGGGGTGTGAGGAGGGTAATGAGTGGGGAGATAAGGGATGGATCCAAGTATGGAGAGGTAGATGTCGTGGCAGTGGTTGGTTGAGTGGATATGGTAGGTGCTGTGGGAGTTAGAGGTGGAGGTGGGATTTGAGTGTGTAGGGGAGAGTCATTTGGAGGAGAGGGAGTGTGTAGTGTGGATGATAAGAGGTAAAAGGATAGGGGGATGATATGTTGGTTTGGGGGATATCAGCAAGATGATGTGGAAGAGGAGATTGGGGTGGTGAGGGTACAAATGTATCAGGCTGGGGGGATGGAGTATTGGAGGGAATGTTTGTTGGAGAGGCAGGAAGTTGGGATGCTGGAGGTGTAGAGGTAGGGAATGTAATGGTATTGGAAGGTGGGGTTGGTTATATTGCTGGTTGGGATGGAACGTGAGTAGCTGGAGGTGGTGGAGGGGTGGAAGGGATCTCTTCAATGGGGTTGGGAGTGGTTGGTATAGCCCTGGTACTTTTAAAAGTTCTGGTGGAAGAGTAGGGAGCCTTGGTTGGCTTAGTGATTGTCCTCTCCCACTTACTAAACAGAGCGCAAGCGAGTCTCTTGCTAGCATTAATGAATATGGTCGGGGAGACCAGTGATTCAACAACCTTCTCCTTGAGGAAGATCCTTAGGATCCTTCCAAAGCAAACCTCCTTTTTGTTGTTCTTCTTTCTAATCAGATCAAATAAGATCTGTGCCCAGTTCACTGTCCTTTTATTCTCTATGGCACACATGACCAGAAACCGATGCCTGGTGATATAGTCATGTGCAGTGTGCTTCCCTAGCAACACCTTCCCCACAATGTTGGCAAGAAACTTGTACTCTACAGACAAATGTTTCTTGAGCAATTTATTGGGGGTTTATCCCGAATACCCCATAATGTAAAGCATCATATCAAATTCCTCCGAATTTATATCTAATTATTCATCACCATTTCTCAATCCAAAAATTTCAGTTAAATTATCGGGGGTAAGAGAAACAGTAGTACCCGCGATTATTCCAGTCATCGTATTTTCCTCTGTAGAAACCGTGTAAACCCATTCCCTGATCTCTATTCCTGATATCTTCATGCGGGTGGAGAGCAGAGTCTTCAACTGTTGGTCTTCAAGTAACTGTAGAATATTCAGGAAGATGGGATCTGAGTACTAGAAAGATTCGAAGTCCAGGTAGAATCCAGAATCAAACTTCATCGCCCCTAGAGTTCCTGCCGGAATCTCCATGAGAGCACCTGTAAAAAAAATGAGGATCAAGTGCAAGGGAACTGAAAGCGCGGGACGGAGGTCGAAGAAAATCTAAATATAAGGTTTTCCGGAATATAAATCGACAGACTCCGTTCCACGAGAAGGAAATAGATCTTTGATCGGAGGTTGACGAAATAATTTGGAGTTAAACAATTCGTCGATCTCAGTCTGAAGGGTTGAAGACATTTCACCGAGCTCCATTCGATGAAAGATTTCTGATGTAGGTTCGTCGATCTTAGGTTGACGAAACTAACTTTACTAACAGGTAGTTCATCGATCTCAGATCGACGAAATCTGAAGAGTTCTTTGAGTGCAGACAGAAACTAAACTTAGTCTTCTCCATTGATCATTCCAAGCTAATTTACAAAGAATAAGTGATTTCTTTCATCAAAGGGCTTGGTGAAAATATCATCTTTTTGCAAATCAGTGTAAATATAGACAAGTTTAATTTTTTTTTGTCTACACACTCTCTAATGAAATGATGCCTAATGTCTATATGTTTAGTCCTAGTGTGATGGACTGGATTTTGTGCTATAGCAATAGCACTTGTGTTATCACATAGTAGAGTTGAATTATTTAAGTTAAACCCATAGTCCAGGAGTTGGTTTTGAATCCACAGCATCTGGGAAAAATAACTGCCAGCTACAATATATTCTGCTTCAGCAGTTGATGTGGACACAGATGATTGCTTCGTGCAAAACCAGGACACTAATCTCATACCAAGGAACTGACAGGTTCCTGAGGTACTCTTTTTGTCAACTCTGCATCCAGCAAAGTCACCATCTAAGTATCCAGTTAACTCAAACTCTGACTCAGTAGGTTACCAGAGACCTAGACTAGGACAACCCTTTATATATCTTAAATTCCTTTTTAGAAAAATTAGATGAGATTCTTTAGGGTTCACTTGGAAGCTAGCACAAAAACATGTTGCAAACATGATATCAGGTCTGCTAGCTGTAAGATATAGTAGGGATCCAACAATGCCCCTATATAATTTTTTATCCACAGGTTTCCCATGTGCATCAGAGTCTATTACAGTATTTGTGGCCATAGGTGTTTTCTTTGCTGAGGCATCAGCCATCCCAAACTTCTTAATAAGATCTTTAGCATATTTAGCCTGGGAAATGAAGATGCCATCAGGGAGCTGCTTCACTTGGAGACTAAGGATGTAGGAGAGCTCACCCATGCTACTCATCTCAAATTTTGAATGCATGAGGTCAGATAACCTCTTGCATAATTTGGGATAAGTAGACCCAAATATAATGTCATCCACATATATTTGTACTAACAAGGTTTGATCCTTATGATGTCTAGTGAATAATGTTTTATCTACAATACCTCTAATGAATTTATGCTCTATCAAAAAGCTAGCAAAAGTCTCACACCAAGCTCTTGGAGCTTGCTTTAGACCATAGAGGGCTTTATGCAATTTAAAAACATGATAAGGATGAGTTGGAGAGATGAAACCTTGAGGTGGTTTAACATAAACCTCTTCCTTTAGCACTCCATTCAAAAAGGCACTCTTCACATCCATCTGATAGACTTTGAACTTCTTGTAGGCTGCATAGGCAAGAAATATTCTGATTGCCTCCAATCTTGCAACCGGTGCAAATGTTTGGTCATTGTCTATTCCCTCTTCTTGCATATAACCTTGAGCAACAAGCCTAGCCTTGTTTCTCACAATTACACCTTGGGCATCCAGTTTGTTTCTGTATACCCATTTGGTTCCAATAACTGGGTAATCTTTGGGTCTTGGAACTAAATGCCAAACTCTACATCTCTCAAACTAGTTGAGTTCTTCTTACATAGCAATGATCCATTTGGGATCTTGCTCAGCATCTTTTATGGTTTGAGGTTCAACTTGAGAGAGGAAACAGGCATGTATCAAGTCTTGGTTGAGTTGATTCCTTGTCTGTACACCTACTATTATGTATCCAATCACTTGGGATCTAGGGTGATCTCTAAGTCTGACAAGATCATTAGGTGGAGTATATTCAACAACAGTTATTGGATTTAATTCCTCTTGTGGAATTACATCAACTGTTGAAGGAAGTTGAACTGCTTCTACAGTTTCTTCATCACTATCAGCTTCTGCTACTTATTGTGGAGGAGGATGTGATTTAGTCTCTGGGGTAAGGTCTAGATCATCCAAATTCTCACACAAATTTGATACCTGTAAAATACTATTAGTAGAAATGTTTTTCTCTTTATAAAACATGTTAGCTTCAACAAATGTAACATGAACTGATACCTCAATTTTCAGGGATGATTTATTAAATATCCTATAAACTTTGCTTATTTGAGAATATCCTAGAAAAATTCCCGCTTCAAGCTTAGCTTCAAACTTTCTAATGTATCTCTTGTCATTATTATGTATATATCATACACAGCCAAATACTTTAAAATAAGTGATTTTAGGTTTCTTGCCTTTAAGTAATTCATAGGGAGTCCTATTCTTTAGTTTATGTATCATACTTCTATTCAGTACATAGTTTGCTGTGCTTACAGCCTCTGCCCAAAAGGATAGGGGCATGTAAGCATCTGCAAGTAATGTTCCTGCAACTTCAATCAGTGTCCTATTTTTTCTTTCAACTACCCCATTTTGTTGGGGAGTTCTCGGAGCTGAGAAGCAGTGCCTGATACCTTCCTTCTCACAGGACTCATGCATAAGAAGAGACTCAAACTCTGTACCATGATCACTTCTGATCAATGCAATATGAGTAGAGTACTCAATCTGTATGGTCTTGAGAAAATCTGTAAGAACCTTAAAGGTATCTGACTTAGATCTCAAAAAGAACACCGAAGTGAACCTTGAGAAGTCATCCACTATGACTAAGGTGTAGGATTTCCCTCCCAGGCTTTGTACAACTATGGGTCCAAAGAGATCCATGTGTAGCAAGTACAATATCCTAGGTGAATCACTTTTATTTACTGATTTAAAGCTAGATTTAATTTGCTTGCCTAATTCACAAGCCCTGCAGAGGCCTTCCTTCTTGTAGGGGCCAAAAGATAAACCTCTCACAAGGTTGTCTTTAGATAGCCTAGCAATGTTTTTTCATATTAACATGCCCTAGTCTTTGATGCCATAAATCATTCTGTTTACTTATAATGTTAAGTAAGCAGATATCTGAATTGGCAGATAGAAAATTAACTATATATATGTTTCCTTATCTATTCCCCATTAAAACAGTTTGTTTTTCTTTATTAGAAATAATACAGGCAGTTGAGTTGAAGTGTACCTGATAACCTTCATCACATAATTTACTTATGGAGATGAGGTTATGCTTGAATCCTCTTATATAGGTTACCTTGTTGAATGTGACTGCTCCAATCCTTATTTGTCCATAGCCTTCAGATTGCCCACACTTTGAGTCTCCAAAGATTACCTTTGGTCCAAGCTTGGACTTGTAGTTGAGTAGACTTTCCTTGTTCCCAGTCATATGCCTGAGCAACCACTGTCCAGGTACCATACTTGATTTACAGCTGGATAACTCTTCATCTGCTGACAAAATAGTTAGTTGTTCTTGACCCAGGTAACCTTGGGTCCTAGTTGATTTACATAATTGTAACTGGAAATATAAGAGCATTCAGGTTAATTTTTGTAACCTTTAGGATGATATCTTCTTGGTGGTACTATCCATTGACTAAAAGGATTAATGTTACTTTTAGAATTTAGGTTTCTGTTGTTAGGATCTAGGATCGACGATTTCTGGTTGGATCGTCGACCTGAGCTCGACGATGTTGGATGAGATCGTCGATCTCTGCTCGAAGAATGAAGGTATTCATTCTAAGGGCACCAAAATCGTCGATCTCTGGTCGACGAACCATATTGATATCGTCGATCGTAGATCAAAGATTGATTATTACTTAAGTTTGCGTTCAGAGATCGTCGTTCTGAGGTCGACGATCTGTTCATGTATTGTCGATCTGAGTTCGACGATAACTACTGAACATTGTTATTTTTCTTATTCTTTTGTTTTTAAAGTTTCTTCTTAGTTTCAATTTGTTTAAGGACTTCATTGACCTTATTGACTTGTTCAGTGTTTTTCTTTCCTTTATCAGAAACAAAATTTATAGGTTTGGAAAGATGGTTCTTTTGGATTAGTATTGGTTCACTGGATGAAGCTCCTAATCCTAGTTTGCAGTAATTAGTTCTAGCATTTAGTGTGCTTGTTATATCTAGCAATTTTAAGCTTCTGCCATTTAATGATTCTTCTAATATTTTGGCTTTGCTAAGTTCAGATTTCAGAAAAATAATTTGTTCATTTGCATATTTTAATTCATTAGATAGATTTGCATTTTCAGAAGTGAGCTTATATAGAGCATTTAATTTTTCTCTGAGAAGTTTGATTTCCTTCTAGGAGCTTATCAAATCTAAGCATAAATTTTTAAATTCAAATTTGAATTCATCAGATTAAAAACCATAAGAGGCTAATACCTGATCTTCAGCTGACAGGCTTTCTTCATTATCATATTCATTTGTATCTGATCTGCTGCTGCTGACATCAATAGCCACAAGGCAAACTTCCTTTGCCTTTGCCTCCTCTTCTTCTTCACTGGAACTTGAAGATGAAGAATCATCTGTTTCACTCCAGCTTTCAGCCACTAACCCTCTTTCCTTCTTTTTGTGCTTGCTGGAAGATGGCTTGCTGTAATGCTTGCTCCTTGAGTCCTTCTCTCTTATGTTCTCCTCCTTCTCATTCTCTGGACATTCTGAGAGGAAATGTCCAGGTTTCCTGCAGCCAATAAATACCACCTCTTTAGTAGGGGTTTTATTATACCTGGGCTTATCATCCTTCCTGGATGACTTCCTTCTAAAATCCTTTCTTGCCATCTTGTAGAATCTTTTGGCAAGCAAGCTCATCAGATCTTCAATTATAGATTGAGTCTCAGTATCCTCAGCAGCCTTGAATGCAAGGCTATGCTCCTTCCTTATTGGTGGAGGTGTTCTTTGCCCAGCTGCTTCCCTGGACTGGATCAGCTGTTCATAGGACTTTAACATTCCTAAAAGAGATTCAGTGAAAATCTCATTTAGGCTCCTAGCCTCCTTAATGGGCCAGATCCTTGAATCCCATGAGCTTGGGAAGCACATGAGGATTTTATCATTCACCTCTGTGAGGGTGATGTCTTTGTCTAAGCTCTTTAGCTTATTGATGATTGAGCTTAACTTGTTGTACATATCATCTACTGTTTCAGCTTCCTCCTTCTTTAAGTTCTCATATTGGGATATGAGGTTTGATCTTCAATCTTTCTCTCATCAACAGATCCAGCCACCATTTGATTATGGGAATCCCAAATGTCCTTGGCTGATGTGCGTTCATCCACCTTCTGTAAAATGTCATCTTACATTGTTTGGGCCAATATGTTTATTGCCATGGCATCAGCAATTTTGGCCTTATTCTGAGCCTCAGTCCACTCAGGTGGTGGAACTACATTAGTGCTGGATGATGCTGCTATTGTTAGTGCTGCAGGAGGACCTGTCAAAATAGAATTGTAGATATCTTCATCAATGGAGTTCATATATAACTTTATTCTTGCTTTCCAGATGGAGAACTTGTTCAGGTTGCACACTGGAGGTCTGGTGCTTGCATAATCTTTGTTCTGGGCCATACTGTCTATGTGAATCTACTAGAAATATAAAGAGATCTAACTTAGGATCTTTGGACTAAGCGTTAACTTGTACAACCAAAAGAACTCCCCTCTGATACCAATTGAAAGTGAGGGTTAGATCTAATATACTCTAGAGGGGGGGGGGTGAATAGAGTATTTGTGAGTAATTACAATCTTTTGCTGAATAATATATCTTATTCCTAAACTTAGATGCTATATCACGGCACAACAGATTAAATTAATAAAAATCACAGAATCCTAACTATCACAGCCACAACAAGAACAAAAGAAAAAGGCAACAAGATAACACAAGAATTTTATAGTGGTTCCCCATCCTGGGTATATCCACTCTTCTACCACGCTGGTAGGAATCCACTCAGGTTTTTTTTCAGGTGACTGCCACCAATGAGCTTTTGGTAAGGTGCTCAAAAACCAAACCTCAAGTCTTTTGGTTAGGAGACTTGTAACCAGGAATCACTTTTGAAGGGAGTAGAGAACCCTTTTTATAGAGGGGGTGAGAGAGTGATGATGCCTTCTCTTTCTCAAGTATTCAACTGAGAAGACTCTGTGGATTTGATGGTGGCAAAAGCTCCCCTTGAAATACTGAATTTATTCCGAGTGAAAGGAACTATGCTTCAGGGTGATAGGCCTTCAAGCTTTCAACTTCAACCAGAAGAACTTTAGGAACTCTTTGGCAGATGCAGTAGTTGTTGTCCTTTTAAAGTTCCTGAGAGGATGAAAATAGAAGAAGACTCTTGATTTAAATGTTTGTTCTTCTTCTTCTGAAAGCTATTCTTCTTCTAGTCTAGCAGTTCTTTCTTTCTAGCGCTTTATTGTCAATAGAGAGCAAGAGTAGAGAGAATCCTTATTGTGAGATGATGGTGTTCTACTCTTCCTGACTGGTTTTATGTGTATCTGTATCAGTTGTATATCGTCTCTATTTGTTACAGGAAGAAGAAGAATCTATACTTTTATATTTTTTGATATAAAAGTCCATTTGAATTTTGAAATTCCTTATGTAATCAATGCAGACGGCTTTGGAAAATTTGCATTGATTAGTTTCCCCAATTGTCCCTTTGGAAAATGGCAGGCAATAATCCTGATGAAGACCATAATTAATGCTCTTGTCTAACGGTAATATTCAAAGAATATTAGAGCATTAATTACTCAGGAATCATTACAATATAATAGGAACAGAAGAGGGAGACAACCAAGTCTAGATTCGTCGACCTGAGTCCATAGTTCATCGAGCTGAGGTCCAAGTTCGTTGACCTCTGAATGGCTGACTGCTGCTTGACAACTTTCCTATTATGTGCACCAAGTTCATCGATCTGATGTCCAAGATCGTCGACCTGAGACCTGAGAATAGAGTTCGTCTAGCTGAGGTCCAAGAATGTCGACCTGAGTTTTGATTCTAGACTTAGACTGTTTTCTGGTGCTGAGTATTTAAACATCATTTTGGAGTTGAGTGTGATGTTCTCTGTCGTTGAGTGTTGAATCATCATTCTTGCGTTGAGTGTGAAGTTCTCTGGCATTGAGTGTTGAATCATCATTCTGGCGTTGAGTGTGATGTTCTCTTGCATTGAGTGTTGAATCATCATTCTGGCATTGAGTGTGATGTTCTCTGGCGTTGAGTGTTGAAAACATCTGATCCAGAATTAGTCGATCTGGGACCAGAGAACAGAGTTCGTCTAGCTGATGTTCTAAGTTTGTCGACCGAAGTTTGACTTAGAAGTGTTGTCACTTTGTCCAGAGTTCGTCGATCATAGAACAAGTTCGTCGAGCTCAGCTCAGAGAATTATCTCTGAGTTCGTCGAGCTGAGCATGACTTTTGTCGAGCTGAGCACAACTTTCGTCGACCTGAGATCGACGAACATAGAGCTCTTTTTCTAAGTTTTGAATTTTCTCTAAGTCTTGAGTCTCTGGCTGTGTTAGAGGCTGGTCCCTGGCATTGTTGACTCTAAGGACTAGACCTAGACTCTAGGACAGAACCATGACCCTGGCTATACATGTTGGGTCATATCCTAACTTAGTGAACCTAGCCCAAATCCAACTAGGGATCCAATACAGTTCAACAAACTCATCTTTCAAGTCTTGACGAACGCTGAGCTCCGTTTGACGAATTACCAAGAAAAGCCTTACCCGTCAATTACTTTCCGAGATCCCCCAGGCGAGTACCGGGCCCACTCGCTGAGTATGAGTCTTCCCGACAGCACTCGCCGGAGATGGGGTTGTACACAATCCCCGCTCTTTGTAAGGTTGGAATAAGCTCGGAAAGAATCATCCAACCCCATAGGATTCGGCGAGTGCAGCAGGGTCTGGGGGGAATCCTTTGGTAGGATCCACCAGCGGCTATATATATGAGCTTGCGTACCTGGGTGACCTTTGTCATTCACTTTGTTCTAAACTCATCGAGATGCCTATCCCCAAGGAGATCTAAGAGGGGATTGCAAGGGCTCGCGAGATCTCCTCCACTCGCGTTGCTGGCCTAATAGCGGTTCCCCTTAGCTTCCCGCAAAGCAATTCGACAGAGTTAAATTCTTCTAAGAGGGCAAATCCATCTGCCCAAGCGGCCGAGCACATCTTCCAAGACTTGAAAACGACCCAGGAGCCTGAGGCCGGCTCCTCCACTTTGCACGCCCCTATGAAGGAGAAAAACTTCATCGACCTGTACATCATCCCAGACAGCCGATGGGGGGGGGGGGACGGCGAGGTCACCTCGCTGCGATCCAAGATTCCCTCTAACGATCCGTAATTCAAAACTTCAGAGGTTCATCCGTGCGACCCGTCGCCCCCCTTTGGGACCCTCGGGCTGGAATCGTAGAGACCGGATTCGCCATCCTACATCCTCTTCTCTTAGCAACTTGCTGGGACTGCGGGAGGAGGGACTGGGACCATCCTTGTCCTGGGCTTCAGCCTCCTTCCGCCAAGAACACACCCTCCGGGCCGCGGCAAGAATCTATGGCTGCCCCCACCCCACACTTCCTTTGAGGCACCGAGCTCGTCGGGCAAGCTGACTTTCAGATGATTCTTATCCCGTAGTTTTCTTGGGGCGCTCGCCTTTCCTACTAATTCTTAACAGCCTTTGCAGCACTTCCTAGTCAGTCTAAGGCTGATGATTCTTTGGGGCCAACCTGCTATTCGCCCCTCCCTTCTCCAAGCTCGCTAGACTCCTTTTTGGGCTCTGAGGTGGAGAACATCCAGCTAATAAGGAGGTGGATCAGGCTCTTCAAGAAGCTGGTGTGCGGGCTGCGTATGGTGCCGTAGGACAACGAGGCATTGCAGCACGACTACGTGCGGCTTGCTGACGAGGTGAGAAGGTCGATAGGCGAGGCGACGTCCCCTTCTTGGCTCTTGGACGAGATCGAAGAGAGTCTCCAGACTGCCCAGAGGAAATTGGGGCAAATCTGCGAGCTCCACAATTCAAGGCAACCTGAGGGGAAGGAGAAGCGAGGCTGGGTAGATAGAAATGGCACCCTTGCTGAGCCTACCAGCACTGTCCTCCTACCTCCTCAGCCTGCGCATGTATTGGACTTGTTGCTTTTTCCTTTTGCATTTGATTTTTCTGGACAACATTCTCCCTGGTGTGTAATAACTTAGAATATTTTAAGATTTTACTTCTTACTATTCAAATATATTATCGTTCAGTTCGGCATGTGTTAGGACAGAACTCAGAAGTCAGCGAGCTGGGGTTGGCGAGCTGGGTCAGGCGAGCTGGAATAATCAGTCGGCTCGGCCTTAGACTTCTTTTTCTATAAAAGGCCCCTCACCAACCTCGGCTTATCGTCTTTATTTCTTTCATCCCCCCCCCCCCCCGCTTCTCGCCTTATCTCTTACCGGTACTCGCGCCCTAATCTTCCTGCGAGCTTGGGTAAGACCAACCCCGACTTCGACGGCCGCTCCAAATATGCTCAATACTTCGCTGACTACTACTTTTTTAAGGGGAGTATGACTAAGGAGGAGTTCGCTGAGTTCATTGTCGAGTTCGTGCCTCCGGCTTTGAGGCACGCCGACCAAGGAAGGGCGAGGCCATCAACATGTTCTACACCTAGGAGCTCGTCTTACCCATCTCACATTTCGAGGTGGGGTTGCACTTTTCGCTCTGGCCAAAGGTCCGCAAGATCTTAAAATACTACGGTGCAGTGCCCGTGCAACTCAACTCGAACGACATTGCCATGATGGTGGCGTTCGTGTGCTTCCTCTATAGGGAGCGAATAGAGTTCAACCTGACCGTCTTCAATAAACTCTTCACCTACAAGGCGACTCCCGATGGCATCGCCTACTTTGGGGGCTCCTTCATCAGAGTTCGCGAGATCATGAACAAGCGTTATAACTGGATGACAAGAGATCGTCTTCCTCAATGGTGACTTCGACAACGTCCTCTACTCGCCACAGCAGAAGGGCGAGGAGGTGTACCGGCCCCCACCGTATCCAGCAACGATGCCGAGCTCCACAAGTTCTTCCTCTATAAATACTTCGAGGTCGCCTTCGTCCGAAGGGGAATCGACTCACTCCTCCCCGTCCATCCCGGCGAAGGTATAATTCACACATTTTCCTCTTTCCAAACTCGCAGAAACAACAAAATTTTTCTGACAAAGTTTTTGGTGCCGGGGAGCGGCTCATTCCTAAGAACCCGCCCTTCATGGACTCGGGACTATTCCCTTACCCCCTCGCGTGCAAGAGGGCGGCTGTAGCTGCTTACTGAGATAAGCCGGCATCGTCCAAGTCCTCATATAGCAAGAAGCGGTCTTATCCCGTGATGTCCAGCTCGCCACGCCATTAGAAGCTGCAGAAGATAAAGAGGGCCGTGGTGGCTCCACGGGCGAGGCAATAACAACAACAAAAACAAAAGCCCATGTACATGAGCTCGCCCGAGCCCTTCCCGGATGGATCATCAGAGAGCCCGCTGAAAGAGACAACGGATAAAGGATAGGAGGGGGCAAGCCTTCCGCTCCTCCTGCGATCAAGAGGACCACAACCTGCGAGCCGGGTCTGGCGAAGAGCCACCCTCTCTTCGGCCTCGGGGGAAGGTGGAAGGATTTGGACGGTAAGCCCGTGGTCCAATGGGACAAGTCGGTCCACCAGATCTTCGTATCCACCCTCAAGCCCTCCTGTATAGATTGCCAGCTCTCCTCCGGTCACACCTATGCGCTAGGCTTCGGCCTCTACGGATGCGAGGATGTCATGGCCTACAAGCGCATGACCCTGCGCCAGCTCAGCCATGAGAGCTTGCAAGCCTATATGCGGGCACTAGAGCTGCACCACATGGTTGTTCGTCACGACTTCAACCTCAGCCACCTCCTACAAAAGCGCGATGTTGCCCAAGAAAAGGTCGTCGACCTGGAGAGGAGACTCGAAATTGCCGATGATTTACTTGCTAAAGCCGCCGACGGGTTGGTAAGTATTGATCACCCCCTTCTCTTTTTACTTGGGATTTTTCAGCTTTTATGCGATAGATTTTCTTACCCCTTCGTTCTTACAGAATGTCGAGGCTGCTAGCGAGTTGAGGGCTCGCGCCGTCGGGCCGGAGAAAGGAATCGCCCAACTGCGTGCCCGCACAGCTTAGTTTGAAGCTCGCGCCACCGGGCTGGAAGCGAACAATGAAAAACTGATGGACCAGATCAAGGGGCTTGACAGCGAGATCATCCGCCAGGCTGAGGCTTTCTTCCCCCCGGGTGGCGGCGAGCCCTCTTTCCTGTACAATAGGCCTAGGATCTTTGGCGAGGCCGAGGTCGCGGGTCAACTCGATCGAATCTGCCGAATGCACATTGTAGATCATGAAGGATACGCGGGTGCTGGTGGAGTGCTGTGAGGAGTTCACAGCCCGAGACCACATGTCGAGTCTGTTCCGTCCACGTCACCTAGCGAGAAGAAGGATAGCTTCAATCTGCTCTTCGGGAAGGGCTACAGGGACGATCCTTCTTGAGGAGCGGGTGAAGACCGCCAATATAGGGGGGAGGTGAGAGCTGACACGCGCCTTTCCTTTATTTTTTTGTGTAATCCCCTCCCCCTTTTGTAACCTCTCCTAGGCGAGCTCCTTTTTTGTAGCAAAGTTATGGATAACACAAAATATATTCTTCAATTTTCTTTTTCTTGCACCTTCTTACTATAGTTTATTGGCCCGCGAGCTCTCCTCCTTGAGAAGCTTCGTTAGGATAGAACTTGTCGTTAGAATACATGTTAGGACTCGTACCCGTGAATAAACCCTGAGAGCTCGCCACCTATAGGCAATTCGAGGGACCATTCTCCATGCCAGGGCTTGCTTCCCCCCAGCTTGCTTGCGAGCCGCCTACTTCCTCGCCAGTGTCAAGCCAAAATTGTTAAAAATTTCACAAGTAAAACTGGAGGGGGGGGGGGGTGAAGTGTATTAATGGATCCTGCCTTATTCAAAGGATGACTAGGGCTCGACTCGTCTCATTTTTGCCGAGCTGGGCTTGCGTTCCCTGACTCGCTTAGGAGGGCTTTTTTCTCCCTCCCTTTAGAAATAGACTGATCTGTTTAAATAACTCTCGGAGGGGGTGGGACTCCCTTGAGTGATGTCCAGCCATACCAGCTAGGTGAGAGCCTAACAGTGGGATCTACTCTTGGTCTAGGTAGACTCCCTCGAGTGATATCTATCCCTGCCAGCTAGGTGAGAGCCTTGTAGCAAGATCTGCTCGGGGTCTAGATAGACTCCCTCGAGTGACATCCAGCCCTACCAGCTAGGTGAGAGCCTGACAGTAGGATCTGTTTGGGGTCTGGGTAGACTTCCTCGAGTGACATCCAGCCTTTCCAGCAATGTGAGAGCCCGGTAGCAGGATCTGCTCGGGGTCTGGGGCAGACTCCCTCGAGTGACATCCAACCCTGCCAGCTAGGTGATAGCATGACAGCGGGATCTGCTCGTGGTCTGGGGCAGACTCACTCGAGTGACATCCAGTCCTGTCAGCTAGGTGAGAGCCTAACAGCGGAATCTGCTCAGGTTCTGGGACAGACTACCTCGAGTGATATCTAGCCCTGCTAGCTAGGTGAGAGCCTGACAGCGGGATCTGCTCATGGGCTGGGGCAGACTCCCTCGAGTGACATCCAGCCCTACCAGCTAGCTGAGAGCCTGACAGCAGGATCTGTTCGGGGTCTAAGGCATAATCCCTCGAGTGACATCCAGCCCTACCAGCTAGGTGAGAGCCTGAAAACGTGATTTGCTCGGTGTCTGGGGCAGACTCCCTCGAGTGACATCCATCCCTGCAAGCTAAGTGAGAGCCAGACAATGGGATCTTCTCGGGGTCTAGGGAAGAATACCTCGAGTGACATCCAGCCCTGCCAGCTAGGTGAGAGCTTGACAACGGGATCTGCTCGGGGTATGGGGCTGACTCCCTCGAGTGATATCTAGCCCTGCCAGCTAGGTGAGAGCCTGATAGTGGGATCTGCTCGGGGTCTTGGGAAGACTCCCTCGAGTGACATCCAGCCCTGCCAGCTAGGTGAGAGCATGACAACGGGATCTGCTCGGGGTATGGGGCAGACTCCCTCAAATGACATCAAACACTGCCTGCTAGGTGAGAGCCTGACAGCGAGATCTGTTTGGGGTCTGGGGCAGACTCCCTCGAGTGACATCCAGCCCTGCCAGTAAGGTGTGAGCTTGGCAGCAGGATCGTCTCGGGGTCTAGGTAGACTCCATTGAGTGACATCAAGCCCTGCTAGCTAGGTGAGAGCCTTGTAGCGAGATCTTCTATGGGTCTAGGTAGACTCCCTCGAGTGACATCCATCCCTTCTAGCTAGGTAAGAGCCTGGCAGTGGGATCTTCTTGGGGTCTGATAGACTCCCTCTAATGACATCCAGCCCTGCCAACTAGGTGAGAGCCTGGCAGCAAGATCTTCTCAGGATCTGGGTAGACTCCTTCGAGTGACATCAAGCCCTGCCAGCTAGGTGAGAACCTGGTAGAGGAATCTGCTCAAGGTCCGTCAAACGAACACTTCACCTATCTACATAAATCACGGCAGGAGTATCGACACACCAAGAAGTTTTATTAGAAAAATGAACGCTACTTACATGGCTCAAGGGTAAAAATGTTTTAAGTCATCACCGCTCCAGGTGAGATTTAAGGTATCACCCTCCACATTCTAGAGGAGGTACCCTCCTGATTTCAATGTTTGTTGTACAATGTATGCACCCACCTAGTTGGGGTTGAGCTTCCCCACGATGGTTGATATTCCTACCACATCCACCTTTTTTAGGACCAAATCACCTTTCGCAAACTGTTTGACCCTGACGTGCTTGTCAAAGTACTTGGTCATTCTTATTTTCACTTCTTCCTGCCGGATGGTGGAGAGGTCATGTAGCTACTAAGGGTCTCGTTCACCCCCTATTTGATGTGGAACAGGGACTCCGACTCCTTCCTCCTCTTGGAGGAGGTGAACCTCAGCATGAACTCCTGGCGTAGGTCCCCGAAGAAGTAAATGGAGTTGGTAGGCAACTGGTGAAACCACACTCTCTCCTTATCCTTGAGAGTGACTGGTGAAACCACCACCGGTCGGTACTTGAACCCATCAAACATCTGTCGGATCGAGACCACGTCCTAAAACCACTGGACGTGTTGGACCGGGTCTCCCTTCCCGGCATAGTAAGACATCTCAGGCTCCCTGAACACCTCTGGAATCGGGGTGGAAGAAACAAATTCACTGAAGGGGTTTCCTCCCCTTGCTGGGCAAGCTGGGGGGTCTCGCACCCCTATCTCGCTGAACCTACCGCTACTTGCCGAGCCCGGGAAGATCACTCGCCCGGGGAGCTTGCATTCTCGTCCTTCCCAGCTTGCATGCCGGCAGCATCTTTGCCGAGGGCCGGGACTGCGAGTACCGGTGCGGCTGGAGTCGAGCTCTCGGCACGCGCGCCGAGTGCGAACCTGACATGGCCGAGTACCTTCTGCATGAATTCCTCGAACATCCCCACCATGGCAAGAGGTGGGGGGCTGGCGAGTCGGACCTGTCTGAGCCTTTCCCTGATCCTCCCGTCATCAAGCCTGCTGAAGATTTTCTGTGCTGACCACGCTCCACGCTCACCGCACCAAAATGTTGAAACCGAGAATTCAGTCTCTTGTGTAGTTCACCCTAGGGGAAGGGGTGATTGCGCACCTACTTCTCTCCTGCAAGAAAAAGTGAAAGGAAAAAAAAAGACAAACCCAAGGGCTCGGCGCGGAGGACCCACCACAAACCAGGAAGATCTTAGAGCACTTCCCCTCCTTAGCCAAATGTCAGGCTAAGGTACCACAAAAAGTATTGGAAGACTGGTAGACAAGTGAGGAAGCCTTCTGGGTACCCCTTGGGTCCTATTTATAGGATTCTGAAAATGGCCTACAAATAGCCAACCTCAGCTGTTCCGAGCAGCTATGTGCAACCCAACTGGGTCTGTCAACAACGTAAATCCGCTATTCTAACTAGCTATGGGCAGGCTAGCGGCGTAAAATGGTAAAAATGCTTCACAACAGACTGGGCGAGTAGTCCCTGAGACCTCTACTCGTCCGGGGCGGCGAGTGCTCGTTGGAGCTAGCACTTGCTGCCTCCTCGAGCCTTGGCGAGTGCGGGCCCGGCTGGCCTTGCTTGTCTGCCTCTTGTCGAGCTCCCCTAAGGCGAGTGTGAGCCGGCCCGCTCCACTCGCCCCCTGATAATTTCACCTTGTCCCTAGCGAGCTGGGGGCTGCCGAACTCTATCCCCTTCAGCTCCGTTCGACGAACAACGAGCTCAGTTCAATGAAATCAGCTTTCTAGTCTTGACAAACGTCGAGCTCCGTTCGACGAATGACCAAGATAAGCCTTACCCGCCCATTGCCTGCTGAGATCCCCCAGACGAATAATGGGCCCACTCGCCGAGTCTGAGTCCGCCCGACAACACTCGCTGTGTAAGACACCTACCCCTTACCAAGGAGGATCCCAATCTTATGCCCAGAACCACCACCTTACGGTTACACTAACTCACAGGTTATTCGACAACGCAAGAATCCGATCCTACCAGCTAGTACAATCATATAACCTGTTCGGCCAATTGAGAAATAGATGTATAAAAGAAGTGTATAAAACATCTAGTCCACAAGTCACAACACTATCATCTATAATGAAAATGAAAGTACAATAGAGTCCAGAATGAGTACAACAAAAGATAAAAGGGCTTATGCCCTGTATATGATATCAAATCTCTCTCTCTCAAAATGACAACAAAGCGGAAGCTAAACTATCATCAGAAAACTCGTCCCACCTGACGAGGGACTGCAGTAGTAGTAGTAAGTGGTGGTGGTATCAGCTCCTCACGTCCTGCCACCTCGTCCTGTTGGTCGTGTCGGTACTCCATCTCCTCGAGCTTCTAAAATTATTTGGTCACAACCGACCGTTAGTCATAAAGACTAAGCCGTTTCCTCCACACCTCGCCCCCGCAACTCCTTGGTACATGGCGGGAGGATGAAGCAGAGGACCACAAGGGGTATAAAAAGAAGTAGATGACAGAGGAGCTATACTACCAAGTATATATAGTATCAATCTATTTCTACTCTAGCAAATCTATGTATATAGTTCAAGTAAGGTATGAAGAACTGTACAGAAAGTAAGTAAGGTGTTGTAAATAAACAAGGTACTGTAAGTAAAACAGAGTAAAGAACGACAAGTAGAATATGCTACTACTACGAAACTACCATCACAGAAGTACCTTAACTTATAAGAATGCCCATACAAACTTATAAGTTAATGTTTCCAAATATAACTTATCATATAAAAGAGCCCATACACATTTATATGATAAGGATCTATGATGCATATGACCTATTTATGAATGTATATTATGCATGCATTTTATGATTCTACAAGTGCAACTCACACACACAACTCTGGGATCACAGACCTTTAGTTCCCACTTTTTGGATCTACCATCACTCTCTAGTACCACCATTGTGGCTACGGTAGCAGCGGAACGGGCACTTCCGCTTCCTAAGAGGGTATACACACTACCAATCCCAGACCCTTCGTACGCCTCTGTACACGTCCTAGGTGCACTCTAGAGTCTCTGTGTACTATTGCTGGCAAACTGCAAGACTTTCTTGGTCGGGTGTGCGTCTTTAGGGATTGTCCTCTGGACCGCAGTATAAACAACTTACTAGCCCCTCAAACCTTCACAGCTCACCAGAGTCACCGTACTTCCATCGATGTGATGATTGGACCAGTACAGCATGACCCGCCACTAGTTTTGTTTCTATGCACATGCAATGTATCTCAACCAGAGCCTCCAGCTCGCAGGACCAAACCTGTCCTGATGTCAAACTCTCGAGCATCCAGCTCGCAGGACTAACTATCCTGAAACCCTCCAACCCTTCACAGGTGAGATTGTAATAACATTCTCTTAGCCTATTAGACTACTCTTGTCTAATGTTTATTATACCTAGCAATTTAGGGTTAATCCCAGGACTGCCCAGGGTATGCACAATAAAGGGGTCTCGGGGGCACTAGGAATCAAGATCGGATGAAAGCCCAAACTTCTCTTTCATAAGGATATTTAATTTTATTAATGTATACCCATGATCCATACCAAACTCTCGTTGTTACTCTGAGACAAACCCAATAACTTAGGATGTTATTGGGAGAGCGGCGGTCTTCCGCCGATCTCCGTTCTAGTTACTATCCTTTAGATTTTGCACCCAACCACTCGTTATCAAGAAATGACCTATTGGACACCAACTGGTTTATCTTCCCAACATAGATTCCATCTCAACCGACAACCTTATCCTCTGTGGGTCCTAGTATTATATGATATTCATGCTAAGCGCACCCATGACCTAATGTTGACCCGTATGACATGACTTCCAAACTCTTGGGCCAACTGCCCCTAATTATTTATCATGGCTTACTATGATGTATGATGTAGATCATCCCAGATTTCACTATTTTTCTAAGGAATTAAGGGCCTAAATTAATTCTTTTAATTGAGTAACCTGAGTCACCTTGCACATGATGTATTTTCTATAATGGTTCAGTCTACCTAAGAAATTTATCAGATGTTTCATGAGGTTAAATTTGACTTCCTACCAGGTTTCATAATTTTGCCATGTGAATTTCCATTTAATATTTATTTAATCTTAAAATAATAAATTGTCTACTTTCCAAATTAAGTATAATGTTTAAACAATCAGAAATTCTAGAAATATTACTGGAGCTCCATAATGATATATTAAAACTAAATACAGAATTACGGGCTCTTAAATAGTGATTGGACTAACATATGTCCATATGATCAGTATTACCAAAATGTCATTATTAGGATATCCAGCCTATATATTCATCCAAAAATTCTCAAATAATTTAATAGGGATTAGATCATATAAATAAACTACTGTAAATTTTTCCATAATATTTAAACAATAATTTCTCTTATTTGTAATTAATTTCCATAATGGGCAAAATAGTAAATTCTACTTAAAATCCAAGTTTACATTACCTAACAGTCCCATAAATTTTTCCAGAGGTGAGCTATGTCCTAATAAAGCAAGTGACAAAATTTCAGAATTTAATAAATTCATATGCCCTAGATTCAAATTTATTTCCTATCTAGGCATATTTTCCAATAATTCCAAATAATGCGATTTTTAATCCCAAAAATCCCAACCTTCCTATTGGAGGTATATTTCATCCCTATAAGACTTTTCCAGAGTTTCATGGACATGCAATGGTCCAAATGGGCTAAATTCCTATTTTTCTTGTTTGACTATAAGCACCCCAAATTTAAACATACCTATCTCATGCATGTGGGATTTCCCAAACATGAAGGGGTCAAATTTACCTGAAATTTCTACCATGGTTTTAAATTGACCTAATGGACAAGCCACCAAAATTTGGGGGCATATGGAGTCATGTATCCCCAAAACTACACTTAATTTAAATATTAGTATTTCACCAAATACTATAGCAAAAGTCTGACCAAAAATTCTCATTTTTGGTCAGATACTAGGTTTAACCTAATCCAAAGCATGACCATAGGCTTAGGTCATGAGGATTTATGCTTTGGCTTGGGCATTTATTTTAATATTAGCCCTAGCCTAGGACCATTCTTGATAGAATGGCCCTACAGGGAGTTCTACTATACCAAATCCTGACTTAAGGGTGTCAATTTAAAGGTAAGATCAAGGCCTACATTTTTCATGTTGATAGCTACCTCTGATTGTGCCTATAACAGGCCTATAATAAACTTGCAAGAACACTGTATAAAATGTGATAGAAATTGCATTGTTCATAAATAATCAAACATTTAATTTAAATGGATTAAAAACTGATGGCATCGGGTCATCGTACCCGATTAATGACGGCGACGATTCCTCCTTCCTATATGTTTTGATCTTCTGATCCCGGCCACCCGGGCTGCCGCCATTGCCAGCGATTATTGCCACCACCTCCGTAGAGGTGGTGGCAAGCGTTTCCCGGCATTGCGGCTGTCGGAGGCGGCTCCTCGTGCGATCAAGAGCTACAAGAAAAACTCGGAAGAATGCCCACAAGCTCTCATGGTATCAGGCTCAATTAAGCCCGATGTCTCGCCTAAGTGAGCTAGAAAGCTAGCACGGGGTGAGGTGAGGTGAAATGAATCTAAAGTTGGGCTTGGGGGCGAATATTGGGGCAGTGAGCCATTGCCGAAGCTTGCTCCGGCGATCTAGCCCGATTCTTCGTTTCTCCAGCAAAAGCTTTGCTCCAACTATCGAACTCCACTTATTTCAACCTCCTAAAGCTTATGGTGGGCTTAGATTTGGCTAGGAATGGCTGGGTGAGGAGTTTTGATTAAGGGGGTGGCTGGCCATGAACAGAATCTCCTCCTGGTTGCCAAGTGGTCACCACCCCTTAATTCTTGCAGAAAAAGTGCCTTGGAAGCTCAACCATGAGCTTGGGCAGAGGGAAAGAGGGCCACATGGCCTCCATCCCCTCTTTCCCTCTCTTCTATCTCCTCTTTTTCTCCAAAATTCCTAAACTACCCCCATGCATGTATTCTCTCTTCTTATTTTCACGTTTAGGGGATGTCATTGACCTCTCGGGCTGGTCATGGGCCTTGAGTCATGGGCTTAGTCCATTAGGAATGGGCTTGGCTCATATCATTTCCTTTCTTAATGCCTATGTTGATTTGTTGACTTTTTAGGTTGACATGGTCAACATGGTGAGTGGGCTGACCCACTTGATGGTCATGGACTCAATGGTTCCACCCAACTTGGGTTAGGCCATAGTGGTTCCCTACTTGGACTAATTCGGTCTTAGGTGTGAGTTTGACCAATTTAGGTTTTGGGTTGACTTGGGTCAACTTGGGTCAATAGGGGACCCAATGACATGTCTTATGGTTCACTTAGATTGTTATTAGGTTTAGGGGTATAGTGGTGGGGTCAATGTGTACCTATGATTCCATTTTGAGCAAGTTTGACCTGATTTGACTCGAACCCTATAGTGGGCCCTATGTAAATCCACCCTAACTCCATGGGTCAAACCTAGCCTAACCCCATTCATCCACCACATGTCCTAACCTAATCTAAGTTTAGGGGTCTAGTAGGAAATGGGATGTTATATGTCGGATACAGGGTTATACATTATACACATAGTTGTAGTTGATGTATGATTAAGTTCATGCATGCAGGTTGGACAGGTATTCCAAGTGATTGTGATAGGTGGTCACTAGGTAGAGGAGTGGTGAGACATAAATCTGTCTAAGTCCACAGACATTGAGTGAAGCTAGTTCACTCAATGCCGGATTTCAAAGAAGGATGTTGGAAAGGCTGAAAATTGCCTAAGTCCACAGGCATTGAGTGAAGCCAGTTCACTCAATGCTAGATACCAAAAAGCGTTAACTAAGGTATGGATAGTCAAATCCCAGCAGTCTGCAAAGTAATTCTGCGGCTATGTCCATAAGCATTGAGTGAAGGGAGTTCAATCAACACCATACAACAATAAGCGCTGAGTAAAGTTGTTTCTGTCAAAGCCTCAACATTGGCAAGCATAAAAATTGACTAAGTTCAGAGGCATTGAGTGAGAATGGCTCACTCAACGCCAGATGAGCATAATCGTCGTGTAAAGACACGTTAGGCAAAGCCTTTGGCTTAAGAGTGAAGAAAAGTGGCTAAGTCCACAGGAGTTGAGTGAAGCCAGTTCACTCAACGCCATACAACAAAAAGCGTTGAGGAAAGACTACGCAGTCAAAGCTTAAGAAGAAGGAAGACTGAAAAATGTCTAAGTCCACAGGTGTTTTGTGATGTCAACTCACTCAATTCCATACATCTAGAAGCGTTGAATCAAGCTACTTCAGTCAAAGACACAAAGAATCTTTCAAATCAATTTGGCTAAGTCCAGAAGCGTTGAGTGAAGCCAGTTCACTCAACACCATGCTAATTCTGTCAAAGCTAAAGAAGAAGGAGACAAAAAAATTGACTAAGTCTAGAAGTGTTGAGTGAGGTCAGCTCACTCAATGCCCAAAGAGGAAAGCGTCGACAGAGCTATGGTCACTCAAACCTAATGAAGTTAGACAAAAATATCTGTCTAAGTCCAGAGGCAGTGAACGAAGCCAGTTCACTCAACGCACTTAATGCCTTGCAGCGCAGAAAGTTTGTCCAAGTCCAAAATCATTGAGTGAAGGCCACTCACTCAACGCTCTCAACGCCTAAGATGCAGAGAAATTGGCTAAGTCCAAATTCATTGAGTGAAGGCCATTCACTCAACACTCTCAACGCATAAGATGTAGAGAAATTGGATAAGTCCAAATTCATTGGCTGAAGGCCATTCACTAAACGCACTTAATGCATGGATTGAATCTGAAAATTTGGCTAAGTCCACAGATGCTAACGTCAGAAAAGTCAACCTAAGTCAATGGAATTCAAATTCATTGCGGGAAAGCTGGAATTCACCACTAATAGCACCGGCGGCCAGCTGTAATATTTTTCTATAAAAGGAAGGCAATATATCTACAATTAAAGCAGGGCCCACGGGTCAAAAGAGCAGTTGGACAGCGGATGATAAAAGGAATGAGATCGGCAGTGGAGAGGAGATCTTTTTGGGTTTGTATTTTCAAAAAGCAGCAAAACTTCTTCTTCCTCGCCATTGCTGTAGACTACGAAACTGAAGTTAAAATCAACTGATCCAAAAGGTCATCAAGTTAGCTGCTACAATCAACACCGGCAATAACATGGTCAGAGATATTTCTCTGAGACAAAAGTAGCCAAGGCCAAAACCTGCTGCAGTTACTTTATAGCCCAAGCAGAGGTTATCCTGAAGAATCTTTTTCTAGAGCTATGAAGAAGGAATTTGGACTGGGTTTTCTTAGGATAGAAGGAGGAAGACACAAAGATTATCTCTCTGTTGTCTAAATCATCATCAGCAAACTTATTACTTTCTGTAGGATTTTTCTAGATCTGATTTGTAAGCCTATTTATAAAGGCTGAGTGTAGGATCTTGTTTAGACTTGAGTTGTAGGATTCTAGCATAAATCTGAGTTATAGGATCCTTTGGATTTGAGTTAGGGCTATCCTCCTAGCCTGAATGGTAGGGCCTTTGGCCTAAGGTAGGTGATATCCAGATCACTGAGTTGTAGGGCCTTGTGCCCGAGCCATAGGTCTTGGAGGAGACTGAGTGGTCCTGCGGGATCGTGTTGTAATCTCATAGGAGCCTAGTTTTTGGTGAAGTGCCTTGTCTAACACACTATTAGAAAGGCGGGAGGGACAGTGGATGTACCCATACTCTATTGAAAAACTATAAACAATATGTGTACTATGTGTGATATTCTTGAAAGCAAAACTAATCTAATCACATCAGACCCAAAAACAGATAACGGTCAAAAGAAATCAAAAAGACCTAAAAATCTATTCACCCCCCTCTAAGTGTTTTGCTACCCTTGTAATCAAATTCTTTCAGAAAAAACGATAAGATAATGGTTTGGATGAACCTTGGTTGTATAAATAATGTATTCATTAAATCCGATGGAGATGCACTTGGTATCAACGTGATGAACATTATAAGTTTTGGAAGAGTTTATGATGCATGATGCATGAATGTGTAATCTATAACAATGCAATGGTTTACATTTACTAGAAGGACATGTGATGTATTCCTTACAAGGTTATGTTGATCATGTAGATGCTTAAGTGTTTAATGAAATAAAATTTGGGGAAAGATGTATGATTGATGTGCAGGTGCATGCTAATTTGTAAAAGAAGGGCTAGATGAGTAAATGCCATGGACATATGATGAGTTAGTCACTTATCTCAGGTACAAGGATATGATGGGTTTGACAACTAAGAGGAATAGTCTCCCATGCTAAGGGAGGCCTTGAGTGCTTTTAAGCACTTGATTGCTAATGAGGAGGGACTTGATTAGAGCCCTTAGATGCTTGATAGCATGGACTACTGAGATTGCATGTGGTGTGTGTTGATACATCGTGTTACAATTCTGGGTTAATGATAGAGTGGAAGGTCTACGGGCTCGCTTGTCACACCAATAGGAGTTGACAGATAGACCTTGGGAGGTTGGCCTTGATCCTCAGTGTTTATTCCTGAGGCTCCTTCCAGGCCAGTGGACGGTTAGGCTTGGTCCTTTTGTGATACACTCCCAGAGGCTCCTTCCGTGCTACGACGTTAGTCCAGTTTGAGTTGTGTTCTTGGTGCACATCTATACGAGACCCTTCTGTGTCGTATTACGATGAAGCTCCGGTTTTGTGTTCTTAGCGTCGAGGCGCACGAAGGCCTACGCTTGGTAGTGTAGATGCCCACCCAGTATTGGAGACGCCCGCTCAACTGTCACCGTCTGGCCTTAATGGATGACGTTTAAGAGGTTAGCTACCTGCTCGAAAAGTTGGAACTAAAGGACTATGTCGACATAGCAGTGTGCGCATTTGTGAGCATGGGTGAGTAATCATATTGCATTCATTTCATATCATTGCATTGCACCGCAAAAGATCCTCATCATATAAATTTGTATGGACACTTTTATATCATGGTTACTTTTTGTTAAGCCAATCCTTAACCTATAAATCTATATGGGCATATTTATATGTTAAGTTCTATTCTATTGATAACTTTTATAATAGAGATGATTGCTCTTACCTTTAATAAATTGCTAGTGTAGATTGATGCTATCACTTATTATACACAGTTGTTATTGCTACTCTGATATGTAGAGCTATACCACCCGCTTGTACTTACTATTTATATATATATATTTATATATTGTACCTTTCTTCTCTCTCCCGCCCGATGCCTAAGAGTCACTGGGGTGAGAGGATGAGATAGCCACTTAGTATTTATGACTAACAGTTTCTACGACGACCTTTATAGGAGGACACCCAACGGATAAAGCAGTGGCAACATGTCATGCAGGAGGGCAATCAGGCCAGGGTGATAGGGCCTGATACGACGTTACCCTCATTGTCATCAGTTACTGAGATGTGATATTTTTGAGAGGCATTTTTTGTAGCCTTTTGGCAATTTCATTGTACTCTGATATTAAAGGAATCATTGTAGTTCCTTATTATTCATGTATTGTGCTATGCGCATTTACTTATTGTGATGCTTTGACTTCTATTTTTTTCCTTATGTTTGATTGGCATGGATGATATTGTGAAGAGTCAGCAGAATAGGCGTCTTGTAGTACCGGTCTACACATGTATTGACGTTACTGCAAGGCGGCTATTCTGGGCATAAGACTCCCCACGGCCGTGTTTTTTTTTCTGGGAGGGGGTTCTTAAAAATGGTATCAGCTTGCAACGATCCTGAACTAAAGAAGTCATTGAACAATAGTGCTACCCCTGCTCGATTGGTCAGTATGAGGTCAAATTGACATAGCGGAAGCAGTTGTGTGTCCATGTGTAAATCACACTAAGTATGTCTAGTTGTTATCTTACGATTAGCCAACCTGACATTAGGTTTGTACCTTTATTTGTAGATTTCGGTGCATACAAAGCCGATGACAGGCATTCCTGTCCCTCCGATCCTTACTCAATTCCAACAATCGCAATTAGGGCAGACACTAACTGTAATCTTGGATGCCTTTAGGTCTCAGCAGGCTCCGGTGCAGAATTAGGCACCAGGCCCTTATTAGTTGAGTACCTTCCCAGCTCTTTCTCTACTCGTCTACCACAGGACTAAATCGGCCGTTCACACAGAGGAATGGTTGGATGTTGTACAAGAACTGATGGCCGGAATCCGATGCCCAGCCAGTATGGATGCTATCATAGCTATGTCACTCCTAGAGTCACATGCAAAAAGGTGGTGAAAGTCGCTTACGGGCTCTAATTTTCAAGGATGTGTATACAATGACATCAGCTGGAAAAGATTTTTTGAGGTCTTCTTAGAATATTTTGTTCCCTCCACTGCTCGAGATGAGCTTGATTAAAGATCCCTACAGTTGAAACAGGGATCGAAGTCAGTCGAGGAGTATCAACGAGAGTTTCAGCACCTCACCAGGTTCGTAGACTCCAACGATTTGGAAGATGCGGATATGCGAAGTGGTTCTACAAAGTTTTGCGAGATCTCCTAAGGCAAGCACTTTTTTTTATAGCAGACTTGAGCCTGGCGGAGATAATAGATATGGAAAAGAGATTGGAAGAGGACCATTTGGGAGTCTAGGCTAGTAATAAGAGACCCATCGAGGGCTTGATGGAAGTAGGACCCAGCTTCAAAAAGAAACAGAATAGTAGATGTGGATGAGGAAACCAAAGAGGTGGCGGCCATTTCCATCAAAAATTTAGGATGGAACGTTCGGCCTCACAGCTAACACTACCTCCACCCCCACAGTTCCAACCTCACCAATAACTAAGAGGACCATTTAGGCAAGTCTATTATCAGTGTAACAAGTCGGGCCATATCCGGTGCTTTTTCCCATAACTAGGTGGAGATGTTCCCCCTATTACTCCCCCGACAGCTCCACGAAGACAAGGGAAAGTTCATGGTCGAGTACGAGGAACACAAGTAAGGAATCCTTGACCTGCTAGAGAGCAGATGTTTGCTTTGGATATTACTCAAGGGCGGAATCCTCAAGACGTGATTGCATGTATGTCGTAATTTGTTTAATACATTATGAGCTTTCGTCCTTAGCTTGCCTGGGTTTGTTCTAGAAATCTTGCATTGCGAGTGTTATGACTTGATATTTAGGCATTGTGATTGTTAGCAGAAAACTAGCCCACAATCAATTTGATACTGACGCCACTCATTCGTTTGTATCAACGGACTTTGAAAAAGACTTCACTGGAGTGCAATACGTTACCGGTATCACTCAGAGAGTACACCTCCTAGACGGCTCCTAGATGACTTCGTCCGCCAAGTGCGATTTGGAAGTGTATATTGGAGGAAAACCTTTTGAAACCCCTACAATAGTATTGAGGATGCTAGAATTCGATCTTATTTTGGGCATGGCATTGTTAGATTGGCACCATGCTAGAATTGATTGTGCGGCGAAGCAAATCACCTTAATACATGGAGACTCAGAGATCATTTTCCAAGGTATAAGATTTGCACCCCAAATGTTGTTGTCTTCAATTCAGGCCTTTAAGGCCCATATGAAAGGGTAGGTGGTGTATATAATATGTTTCGAACTAAAAGAGATGGCGATGAGCATGAAAGATGTGTGGGTAGTGCAGGATTTTCATGAGATATTTCCCAAGAAGCAGCCAGGATTACCCCCAAATAGAGAAGTGGACTTTCAGATTAAACTAGTACCGAATGCAAAGCCCATCTCTCCAACCCTTATAGAATCGCTCCAAAGGAACTCGCTGAGTTTAGAATTCAGTTACAGGAGTTAGTAGAATTTTGGTTGTTCATCGTAGTTCATCACCCTAGGGAGCCCTTATTGTGTTTGTTAAGAAGAAGGATGGATCACTGTGATTGTGCATAGACTACCGGGAACTCAACCGACTAACGGTGCGGAACTCCTATCCTTTACCCCGAATCTACAAACTATTCGACAAGATGGGGGGAGTGCATTGGTTTTCCAAATTGGATTTGCACTCGGGGAACTATCAGTTGAGAATACAAGAGGAATATATTTTCAAATGAGTATTTAGCTCGAGATATGGCTTATACGAGTTCACGATGATGTCGTTCGGGCTCACGAACGCCCCTTCTGCCTTCATGAGTTTGATGAAAAGGGTGTTTGAGGCATATTTGGATGTCTTTGTCATCATCTTCATCGATGACATTTTGGTCTACTAAAAGACAGAAGAGGAACATGCTGAACTTTGGGATTTAGTTTTGAAGAAACTGAGTGAGCACTCCCTGTTTGATAAGTTTAGCAAGTGCGAGTTCTGGCTCTGAGAAGTCGCCTTCTTGGGCCATGTTATTAGTGGTGTTGGATTAGCAGTAGAACTAGCCAAGGTGTATGCTGTGAAAGAAAGGTTCCCCTTTAGGTCGGAGGCCGACATGCGAAGTTATCTTAGACTTGCAGGGTATTACCACAAGTTTGTAGAGGGATTTTTGAAGATAACCCTCCCTCTCACTGCCCTGACAATAAAAGGTGTGTCATATGATTGGACACCCCAGTGTGAGGCTGCATTCCAAGAGTTGAAGGATCGACTTACCTTTGCTCCAATCCTAGCCCTTCCATTCAGAAGGAAGTATTTCAGGTTTACACCGATGTATCCTGTCAAGGTATGGGAGCAGTGTTGATGCAGCATGGGCATGTGATTGCTTACGCTTCGAGACAATTGAAGAAGCACGAGGTGAATTATCTGGTGTATTATTTTGAGTTTGGAGCAATGGTGTTTGCCTTAAAGATGTGGAGACACTATTTATACGGCGTCAACTTTTAGATCTTTTCTGACCATAATAATTTGAAGTATGTTCATACTCAGAAGGAGTTGAATTTGAGGTAGCGGCTATGGTTAGAAATCCTGTGTGATTATGAGTTTACGATGGACTACCACCCTAGGAAAGTGAACTCCGTAGCAGATGTCTTGAGTAGAAAGTTACCAGCGTCGAGCCCCGAGTCTCGAATGATGGGTATGGAATTGACTCGAGTGCTCGAGGAGATGGATACTATGCCGGTATGTAAGAATCATTTTGAGACATAAGCGGAATACTTGGCTGTCTTGAGAATAGTGTGTGACATCCGTGAGCGGATCCGGGCAGAGCAAGGGAAGGATGCTTCTCTAGCCCCGGTGTTTAAGGAAATTGAGAGTGGATATATTGAAGAGTATACTCTGAAGGAAGGCCTCATTCATTTCCGTGCCAGGCCTTATATCCCCAAGGGCAGTAAAATCCGAGAAGACTTCTTGAGAGAGGCTTCTTGCACTATGTATTCAGTGTGTCCCGGGATTGCCAAGATGTATAATGACTTATGGAAGACCATGTTCTGGCGAGGAATAAAGAGAGCTATTAAGTATTACGTTACGCACTGTGAGGCTTGTCAAATGGTGAAGGTGGAGTGTAAGAGTACGGGAGGATTATTATAGTCATTAACCATCCCCGAGTGGAAGTGCGATGATATCTCCATGGATTTTTTCCATGGGTTACCTCGCTCGCGCTCTGAGAATGAAATACTCTCGGTGATTGTGGATTGCTTGACAAAGGTTGTCAGGTTCATTCTAATGAGGAAGGAGTCACATGTTGATGTTTTGGTGCATCTCTATGTGGAGTAGTTTGTGTAGTACCATAGGGTGCCTAAGACGATAGTCTCAAACCGTGATGTTCGTTTCACCTCTATGGAATGGAGGGCAGTTCAATAATATATAGGCTCTCTCCTTACCTTTAGTACATCTTTCCATCCTCAGACAGATGGCCAGTCTGAGAGAAACATTAGAACCATTGAGGATTTTTTAAGGTTATGCCTATTGGATAGAGAGCTATGGGAAAGGCTTTCACTATTGGTGGAGTTTTCATACAATAACAGTTATCAAGCTAGCATTGGGATGACACCCAATGAAGCGCTTTATGGGAGAAAGTGTAGAACACCTTTAACATGGGTGCAGGATGAAGATCCAAGAATTTTGGGAGTGGAGTATATTGATGACACCAATGCTATGGTTAGGCTGATACGAGCCCACATGCTGGAGGCTCAGAGTCGGCAGGCAAAGTACAATAATGTGAAGCACAGGATGGTAGAGTTCTAAGTGGGTGACAAGGTGTTCTTGAAGATCAGGCCAGTGCATGGAGTGTCAAGTGTGCGCGGTAGACAGAAGCTCAGCCCGAGATATGTGGGGCCTTAGGTTATATTGGAAATAATGGCCCTTTGTGTAACAGTCCAGGCCCGCCAACCCGCGGGACCTAGCTGGCACCGCCGGCCCACCAGTAGTCCAGACCTGGGCCCACTACTGGCAGTAAGCCTATCACATTCAAGCCTGCAGGCCGTACACCCCAACCCCTATCCATTCACAGGCGGGTTGTTGAGGCCGGGGATCGAACCCGAGAACTCCTTGATAAGGAGTTTTCAAACCACTCCTCATCACCAACTGAGATGCAGCTCAGTTGGTGATGAGGAGTGGTTTGAAAACTCCTTATCAAGGAGGTCTCGGGTTCGATCCCCGGCCTCAACAACCCGCCTGTGAATGGAGAGGGGTTGGGGTGTACGGCCTGCATGCTTGAATGTGATAGGCTTACTGCCAGTAGTGGGCCCGGGTCTGGACTACTGGTGGGCCGGCGGTGCCAGCTCAGTTGGTGATGAGGAGTGGTTTGAAAACTCCTTATCAAGGAGGTCTCGGGTTCGATCTCCGGCCTCAACAACCCGCCTGTGAATGGAGAGGGGTTGGGGTGTACGGCCTGCAGGCTTGAATGTGATAGGCTTACTTCCAGTAGTGGGCCCGGGTCTGGACTACTGGTGGGCCGGCGGTGCCAGCTGGGTCCCGCGGGTTGGCGGGCCTGGACCGTTACACTTTGTCCAATCGGCTAGAGCTACGACCTATGCTAGAAAAGTTGCACAATGACTTCCATGTCTCGTCACTTCAAAAAGCACTACTACGGCCCGATTAGCATGTCTCTGCTACAGATAGACCAGTGGCAACTGATAGGTCTGTTCGACTAGAGCCGGTAAAGATAGTGAAAACTAAAACAAGAAGCTTGCGGCGGAAGAGTGTTCCATTATTGAAGGTTAAATGGTTTAATCATGGGAAAGAGGAGTATACTTGGGAGCCCATGGACATGATGCTGAAGCACTATCCGGAGTTGTTTACCCATGGTAAACTTGAATGCATACGTTATATTCTCAATACTTTGTCCCCCCCCCTCCATAGACTTACCCTAATTTCGGGGATGAAATATTTTATTTAGTTTATAGGATTTCTAATGTCCTGATTCGTTATAGACCCATTGTGTGCATTTACAAGTTAGGTGAGTTAACTTAGGGTCAGGGTGTACTGGTGGATAGGCTTGCACATGAGCCGGGGGAAGTGCCTACTTAACACTGAGTGTCTAGACGCTACCGCACGGCGGTAGTAGGATACCGCGCGGCAGTTGCGATTGTCGAGTGTATAGGGAAAATGTCAAGAGGAGTCGAGAGCATCGAGTGGACTCAATGATCGTCGAGTACTATTGTGCGGCAGTAACGGAATACCACGCGGCGGTATCAAGGAGTCGAGAGCATCGAGTGGACTCAAAGATCGTAGAGTACTACCGCACGGTGGTAGCCTGCTGATTTATCGGCGTCTCGCTCTGTGAGCAACCGCCCGACATTAGTGATACTGCCGGTGATAGCCCTGCTGAATTATTTGGTATGTTTCTCAGTGAGATACAACATGACATTAGAAGAGTCCCGCACAGCGGTAGCAGTACAGGTGGCAGCGCCTGTTTGGGCAGTTTGGGCGGTGGCTTAAGGAAGAAGTCATTTTATGGAGGTACTGCGTGGCGGTAGCATGCAACCGCATGGAGGTAGCCCTTGATTCAGGAAAAACCAAGTTCTATTTGGCCACTGCTTTATATATGTTGTCCAAGTCTTGGCCACCAGTATTCTTCTCTTATCTTGCTCTGAGAGAACGAGGAGTGCTGAGATTTTCTTGGAAGGACAAGGAAAAGGACAAGATTGCCGGAGCCGAACATCGCCATGCCGCCAAGAAGATGAATGAGATCTATTACCGAAAATGAGGTGAGATTGTAACACCCCAAAAATCCCATGTTTGGACTTCAAGATGGACAACACGGCCTGGGATATGGGCGTGTCCCAGGGCGTGTCCTTCTCAGGTTTCTCGAGTGTGTTTTTGGTCTCAAGAAATCATTGAGTGAGGCATACGGCCTGCGACACGGGCGTATCCCAAGCCGTGTCCTACTCTGGGTGTTGTCTCAAGCACTCAATGCCATGAGAGGCGTTGAGTGGCATTGAGTGAGGCACACGACCTGGGACACGGGTGTGTCCCAAGTCGTGTCCCTCTCTGTGAGCACTCAATGCCATGAGAGGTCGTTGAGTGGAATTGAGTAGGTACACGCCCAGTGACACGAGCGTGTAAGATGGCGTGTCCCCCTCGGGCTTTGGCCAAGGCTGTGCGACCTGGAGAACATGGGCTACATACGGGCGTGTCTGAAGCTGTGTCAGGACACACGGCCTGTGACACGGGCGTGTCATATGCCGTGTTATTCTCTGGGTTGAGTCTGTTGGAACCCCTATGTGATTTGGGTTAGGTTATCTTCTTAGGGTGTGACCCATGTTGTATAGAAGGGTCAAGTTTTATGTGTTTCTAGAGTCTAGATCAAGTCCTTAGAGTCAACAGTACAAAGGACAAGCCTCCAACACTGCCAAAGATTCAAGACTTAGAGAATTCAAGTTTTAGAAACAGGAGATCTATATTCGTCGATCTCCGGTCGACGATAGTCATGCTCAGCTCGACTAATTCAGAGATAAAATTCTCAGAGCTGAGCTCGGCGAACTCTGTTCTCAGGTCGACTAACACTTCAACTCTCAACGCCAAAGATCTCTCAGCGCCATAGTTCACTCAAAGCCAAAGCTTACTCAGAGCCAATGATCACTCAACGCTCTCAACGCTATCAATGACTTAACACTCTCAAATGACCCAACGCTAGATGTGTTATTATCTCAATGCCGTCAGTTTGACCAAGTTCTAAGGTCGACTAATTTAACATTCTCAGGTCGACGAACTTAGAGCACAGTATCCGTCAGTTTTTGCAGTGCAGTTGTTCGCAGATCACAGGTCGACGAAAGATGATCACAGGTCGACGAAAGCTGATTACAGGTCGACGAAAGCTGTTCTCTTGTCGACGAAAACTGTAAGACATATTGTTATTTATTCTTTCCTTTTGTGTCTCCTTATTTTATATCTATTATATGTCGTTAATTCCCTGGATAATCAATGCACTTATCCTTTGAATCGAGCCGTTACTGGCAGCATTGATTGCAAATCCTCCATGGAATTAATTGCTTATATCTCGGGATAGACATATAATAGAATATATGACAGCATATTTGCTGTTTTCATTTCCCAAATTTCGGCTGAGCATTTATTGCAGGTTTTTGAATCGACATTGAGGCAGTTATCAATCTAATCATCTCTTTGCCAGAATCAAGTCAATACAAAAAACTCATTGAGATCAACAAGAAGTGCAGTGCATACAGTTCTCAGAAAATCAACTGCTCTCAAAAGAAGAAGAAAGAACAACAATCACAATCAAGAGTCTTTCTTCTTCACCTTCTTTGTTTTCAGGTATCACAAGTGATAAGATTATTCAAATCAGTCAAAGGATCTCTCGAGAGTTGATCATATCGCAAAAGGCCTACTCACCCTTAGCAAAGCTTCCACTCCTAAACCATTGAAGATTTCAGGGGGAGCTTTGAAAACACCACAAAATCCACATAGTCTTCTCATTTTGACTTGAGAAAAGAAGACTTCTATCAACCTCTCTTCCCCATCTCTGTATAGGGTTTTAATTCCCTTCAAAATTATTCTGGTTGCAAGTCTCCTTCCAAAAGACTTGGGTTTGTTTTTGAGTACCTGATCAAAAGCTCATCGATGGCAGTCACCTGATCAAAATCTATAGTGGATTCCTACCTAGGGTGGTAGAAGAGTGGATGTACCCAAGTTTGGGGAACCACTATAAAAATTCATGTGTTGTCTGTGTGGCTGTTATCTTCCTGTTTGCTTGTGCTGTGATATGTTTTGTTGTGTAGCTTAGTTATATTTTCTCTAGTTCATCTGTTGCACTTGTACACTCATACACCTATATCATAGTAACATATTTTATTAAAGACTTCTTATTTCAGCAAAAATAAAAAAGATTTTAAAAACACTATTCACCCCCCCCCCCCCTCTAGAGTTTTTCAGAGCTTACCCTATCTTTTAATTCGTATCAGAGGAAGGTTAATCACATCATACAGGCTTATACCTGGATTAATCAAGATCCTCGGGATAAACTCTGAATAAGTCTTATTCGTTTCTCTGATTAGATTTTATTTTCTGATATCATGGCACAAAACAAGGATTATGGCAGCACCAGACCTTGAGTCTGTAACTTGCAAAAGTTTGGGATCTAGAAGGCAAGAATCAAGCTTTATATGAACTCTATTGATGAGGACATCACTAATTCCATCTTGACAGGACCACCAGCTCAAGTGCCCTCTACTTCAACTCCAGTAAATCTCAATGCAGTGCCTCCTCCAGATCAAGCTGATGCACATAAGAAAGCAAAGATTGCTGATGCCAGAGCTATGAACATACTTGCCCAAACTATGTCAAATGATATATTTCAGAAAGTTGCTGAATGTACATCTGCCAAAGCCATTTGGGATTCCCTCAACCTAATGGTAGCAGGCTCTGCTGATGAGAGGAAGGATAGAAGATCCAACCTCATATCCCAATATGAGAAGTTCAGGAAAGATAAAGCAGAATCTGTGGAAGTAATGTACAACAGGCTGAGCTCCATCATTAGTGAGCTCAGAATATTGGACAAGGAAATTACTCTGACTGAGGTCAATGACAAGATACTCATGTGCTTCCCTAGCACTTGGGACTCCAGAATCTGGCCCATCAAAGAAGCCAGAAGCATGGCTGAAATTTAAACAGAATCTCTGCTTGGAAAGCTCAAATCCTATGAGCAATTGATCAAGTCAAGAGAAGCTATAGTTGAACCAAAGGCTTCAACACCTATCAGGAAGGAACAGAACTTAGCATTCAAAGCTGCAAAAGAATCTCCTAGCTTGCCAGCCAATGAAGATCTTATGGGTCTCTTTGCTAAGAGATTCTATAAAATGGCAAGGAAGGACTTCAGGAGGAAGCCCTCAAAGAATGAAGATAAACCCAGGTATGACAAGACCCCTTCTAAAGAGGTTGTCTGTTTTGGATGCAGGAAACCTGGACACTTTCATCTCAGAATGCCCAGAAGTCAAAAAGAAAGACAGAAGGCAAGAAAAGGATTCAAGAAGACATCAGCACAGCAAGGCCTCCTCCAACAAGTACAAAAAGAAGGAGAAGGGCTTTGTAGCTGAAACCTGGAGTGATACTGAAGATAAAACATCCTCCTCCAGTTCTAGTGAGGATGATGTAGAAAAAAATAAAGCAAGGGAAATTTTGCCTTATGGCAATAGATGCTGGAAGCAACAGATCAGATTCAGAAGAATCAGATGATGAAAAATTCCTCTCCAAAGAGGATCAGGTAATTGCTTCCTATGACTTTCAATCTAAAGAATTTCAATCTGAATTTAAACTCTTGTGTTTAGACCTAATAGGATCTGAGAAGGAAATCAAACTTCTCAGGGAAAAACTTTTAGAACAAGACAAAATTATTGCTGAAAATGAAAAGTTAACTGAAGAATTAAGCTTAGCCAATCAACAAATAGTTTTTCTGAAATCTGAATTAAGTAAGGCTAAGGAACTAGAAGAATTCTTGAATGGAAGAAGTTTACAACTGTTTGATGTAACTAGCACAGTTAATAAAAGATCTAACAATAATAAACTAGGATTAGGAGTCTCATCTAGTGAACCAATCCTAATTAAGAAAAATCAATTATCAAAACCTATTAACTTCATCTCTGAAAATGGTAAGAAAAATACTGAATAGGTAAAGAAGGTTAATGAAGTTCTTAAACAGTTAGAACTTAAGAAAACCAATCAGAAAAAGAAAAATAAACAACATAACTATGTTCAGCATATTTTGTCGAACTCAGAACGACGAAATGGGTATGGTTCATCGACCTCAGAACGACGAACCCTGAATGCAAATAATAATATAAACTATTCTTCGAACTGGGATTGATGAAACCAGTATGGTTCATCGATAAGAGATCAATGTTTCTGGGGCTCTGAGAATGGATACCTCCATTCTTCGAGCAGAGATCGAAGAACTCAACCCAGATCGTCGAGTTCAGATCGACGAACATACTCAAATTTGTCAAACTCAGTTCATAACTAGAGTAACCTAAAAACTGATAAATCCATTAATCCCTTTAGTCAGTGGGTCATACCTCCGAGATAGTATCATCCTTTAGGTTATAAGGATCAACCTGAATGTTCATTTATTTCAAGTTTCAGTTATGTTAAACAACAAGGACCCAAGGTAATCTGGGTCAAAAACTGCTAATCCTCTTTACAGGTAAAAAAGAACCCTTTCACTCAAAACAAGTGGTACCTGGACAGTGGTTGCTCTAAACATATGACAGGTTGCAAGGAATGCCTAATCAACTATAAAGCCAATACTGGACCTAAAGTAATCTTTGGGGACTCAGGATTTGGAATGATAGAAGGCTATGGAGATTTCAATTATGGAGCTGTCACATTCAAGAAGGTGACCTATATAAATGGTCTTAAGCATAATCTGATATTAGTAAGCCAACTATGTGATACAGGTTATCAAGTAAGCTTACCTAACTCTTTATGTATTATTTCTTTAAACAACACAACTATTTTAACAGGAATTAGACAAGGCAACATCTACTAAGTAAATTTTGAATCAGCTAAATCTGCAATTTGCTTATTCAATTCTGTGAGCATTCAAGCTAGCTTATGACACAAAAGACTAGGAATGTAAACCATAAAATATAGCTAGGTTATCTGAGGACAATCTTGTTAGAGGTTTACCTTCTGGTCCCTACAAGAAGGAAGGCCTTTGCAGGGCTTGTCAACTAGGCAAGAAAACTAAATCTAGTTTCAAATCCACTAATAAGAGCTATTCACCTAGAATTTTGTACTTACACCATATGGACCTTTTTGGCCCTATTGCAGTACAAAGTCTAGGAGGAAAGTCTTATACATTAGTTATTGTAGATGATTTCTCCAGATTCACATGGGTTTTCTTTTTGAGAAATAAGTCAGATACTTTTAAGGTTCTCATAGATTTTCTCAAGAACATACAGATTGAGTACTCTACTCAAGTTACATTGATCAGAAGTGATCATGACACTGAGTTTGAATCTCCTCTTATGTAAGAGTTCTGTGAGAAGGAAGGTATCAGACATTATTTCTCAGCTCCAAGAACTCCTCAACAAAATGGGGTAGTTGAAAGGAAGAATAGGACACTCATTGAAGCTGCAGGTACATTACTTGCAGAAGCTTACATGTCTCTTTTCTATTGGGCAGAGGTAGTAAGCACATCAAATTATGTCCTGAATATAAGCCTAATACATAAACTAAAGCTTAAGACTCCCTATGAACTACTCAAAGGTAAGAAACCTATAATAACCTATTTTAAAGTATTTGGATGTATATGCTATATTCACAACAATGACAAGAAACATCCTAGAAAGTTTGAAGCTAAGGCTGCAATGGGAATTTTCCTAGGATATTCCTAAGTCAGCAAGACATATAGGGTGTTTAATAAATCAACATTAAAAATTTAGGAATCTATGCATGTGACATTTGATGAATCTAATATGTTTTACAAGGAGAGATAAATCTCTACCAATAATAATCTGCAGGTACAAAATTTGTGTGAGAGCTTGGATGATCTAAACCTTACCTCAAGGGTTGAATCACATCCCTCTCCACAAGCTATATTAGAAGCTGAAAGTGAAGAAGTGACTGTGGAAGCAGTTCAATTTTCTCCAACAGTTGATACAATTCCACAAGAGGAATTAAATCAAATAACTATCACTGAACAAACTCCACCTAATGATCTTATTATACTTAGGGATCACCCTAGATATCAAGTAATTTGAGACATATCAGTAGGAGTGCAGACAAGGCATCAACTCAACCCTGATGTGATGCTTGCCTGTTTTCTCTCTCAAATTGAGCCTCAATCCATATCTGATGCAGAGCAAGATCCAAACTGGATCACTGCAATGCAACAGGAACTCAACCAGTTTGAGAGGTGTAAAGTTTAGGACTTAGTTCCAAGGCCTAGGGGCTATCTAGTAATTGGGACAAAGTGGGTATTCAGAAACAAACTTGATACCCAAGGTGTGATAGTGAGGAACAAGGCAAGGCTTGTTGCTCAAGGATACAAGCAAGAGGAAGGGATTGATTATGATCAAACCTTTGCTCCAGTTGCCATACTTGAAGCTACAAGGATTTTCTTAGCTTATGCAGCATTCAAAAAGTTTAAAGTCTACCAGATGGATGTGAAAAGTGAATTCCTAAATGGAGAACTCAAAGAAGAGGTGTATGTTGAACAACCTCCAGGTTTTATCTCTCCATCTCATCCCTCTTATGTTTTTAAATTGCATAAGGCTCTCTATGGTTTAAAGCAAGCTCCAAGGGCTTGGTATGAGACCTTAGCCAGCTTTCCTTTAGAGCATGGTATTTCAAGAGGCATGGTAGATAGAACCCTTTTTACAAAGTTGCATCATGATAAAATTCTCTTAGTACAATTATATATGGATGACATAATTTTTGGTTCTACTAATCCCAATATGTGCAAAAGATTTTCTTATTTAATGCACTCAAGGTTTGAGATGAGTAGCATGGGTGAGTTATCATATTTCCTTGGTCTCCAAGTGAAAAAAACCCCTGAAGGGATCTTCATCTCTTAGTCTAAATATGCTAAAGAGCTTATTAAGAAGTTTGGGATGAATGATGCCTCTGACATGTAAACTCCCATGGCTGCCAATGCTATTGTAGATGCTGATGAATCTAGAAAACCAGTTGATCGAACCAGGTATAGGGCCATTAATAGATCCCTACTGTATTTAACAGCAAGCAGACCAGATATTTTATTTACCACATGTCTTTGTGTTAGGTTCCAGGTGAACCCTAAAGAATCTCACCTTATTTTCTTAAAAAGGATTTTCAGATATATAAAAGGTTGTCCAAATCTAAGCCTCCGGTATTCAACAGAATCAGCATTTGTGTTAACTGGATTTTCTGATGCTGATTATGTTGGATGCAGAGTAGACAAGAAAAGCACCTCTAGAACTTGTCAGTTCCTTGGTGACAGACTTGTATCTTAGTTCTATAGAAAGCAAACATCTGTTTCAACATCCACTACTGAAGCTGAATATATGGTTGCAGGCAGTTGCTGTTCACATATCTTGTGGATACAAAACCAACTACTGGATTATGGTATCAACTGAAATAATTCAACTATTCTATGTGATAATACAAGTGCTATTTCAATTGCACAAAATCCAGTATTGCATTTTAGAACCAAGCATATAGACATTAGACATCACTTCATTAGAGATTGTGTTGACAAACAAAAGATTAAACTTGATTTTATCTGTACTGATTTGCAAAGAGCTGATATATTCACTAATCCATTGGACTCATCCAAGCATCTGTTCTTTGCCAATCAGCTTGGTATGATAAATGGTCAGGATTTAATCTAATGCTTTGTCTTTGGTCAAAGAATCGTCTCTGTTCGTCGACCTGAGATCGACGAACTGATAATTGTTCTTTAGAATTTTCATCGACCTGAGATCGACAAAATCTCCTTGTGAAGTAATTTTCGTCGAACTGAAATCGACGGACTTACTTCAGAAACCTTTCGTTGACCAGAGATCGACGAAATGTCTTCAAACCTTCAGATTGAGTTCGACTAACTGTTAAAATCTAAATTATTTCGTCAACCTCAGAACGAAGATTTTTTTTTCGTGGACCGGAGTTTGTCGTTTCATATTCCGAAAAACCTTATATCAAGGTTTTCTTCGACCTCCGTCCCGCGCTTTCAGTTCCCTATGCACTTGATCTTCGTTTTCTCTCTTGCAGGTGCACTCATGACGATTCCAGTAGGTGCTCTTGCGGTAATGAGGTTTGATACCGGATTTGACTTAGATTTTGACTCCTTCCAGCACTCTGATCCAATCTTCCTCCACATTCTGCAACTGCTGGAATACTGGAAACTAAAAAATTTGCTGTCCATTAGAATCAAATTACCCAGCATGGAAATCAGAGAATGGGTCTTTACTGCGTCTACAATCGAGGACAACACAATGACCAGATCAATAGCGGGTACTGCCATCTCTCTCACTCCCGCTGTATTAACTGAAATATTTGGATTAAATAATGGAGAACAAGAATTAGAAATTGATAATGAGGAATATGATATGATGTTGAGTCTGATGAGTTACTCTGGAGACAACCCAAATAAACTACTGAAGAAACACTTATCTGCCGTGTTCAAGTTTCTCGCAGATATTGTTGGGAAAGTCTTGTTGGGCAAACACACTGCACACGATTATATAACCAGGCATCAATTTTTGGTTATGTGTGTAGTGGTAAACACGAGGCAGGTAAACTGGGCACAGGTCATCTTTGATCTCATCAAGAAAAGGAACAGTAAGAAGGAAGTTAACTTTGGAAGGATCATAGAGATCTTCTTGACAGAAAAGGCTGCTGAATCACTAGTATCCCAGACCACATTCATCAATGCCAGCAAAAGGCTCACATGTGCCTTGTTTGGCAGGTGGGAGAAGACAATCTTAAAGCCCTCTAAGGCTTCATCCTCTGCCACCCCAGCTTTTGAAAGTACAAGGGTTGTTTCAGCCACTTCCCACCCTTCTGAAGAGTTTCCATCCACCACTATTCCATCCAACATTACTCCAGCCACTCCTCAATCTCCAGCTCTCCAATCTTCATCTGTACCAGCAACACAACACACCCCAGCTTCAACTCATGTTATATTATCTACTCCCCTACCATCATTATCCCCAATTCATCAATCTCCAACACATATTCCCTTCTCTACACCTTCCCCCCAACAAGATATATCCATACCTACACCTCCCCAATCCCCTCTTCCATCTCATCTTGCTGATCTCCCCTCCTTCAATTTATTATCATCTCCACTGAACACTCCCTCTCCTCAACACGACTTCCCTCTAGACACTTCTATGCCAGATGCTCCACCTCTCACTCCACCAACTACTACTATCTCTACCACTATCTCGATTCAGCCACACTCTGCCACAACCTCTACCTCTACAATCTTAGATCCCTCCATCCTACAATCCCTTCTTCAACTTCTCAAACCACTCCTCTAGACCATCTTAGCAGAGGCAATTTTCCCTCTTGTTGTATCCATTTCCACTCTATCTGCCCAAGTTTCTGCTCTTACCACTACTCTCTCTTCAGAAAGGGGCCTGACTTCAGTTATTACTAAACCCAGGCAGTGGGAGATACTTGATGAGGAAGAAGCAGAAGTAGTTGAAGCAGAAGCAGCAGTAACAACAGCAGCAACAATAGAAGTGCCAGTAGCAGGAACATAAGCTGCTATGGAAACAGATGCCTTAAATTTTCTTGAATCAGACATGGAGACGGATGTTTATTGTACATATATTACAATGTCGAATTCTCAAGAGATCACTCTGCCAGAGATTCTGCCAGGAAGGGTTTACTTCATTAAATCCAAAGTGACTCTAGTAGCTTTACTAAGAATATTTTGGTCATACATTTATTTCTGCCTCCCCCCCCCATTTCATCATCTAAAGAAATAGTGTGCTACAGTTCTCCTGTCAGCTCAGAGGTTTTAGACACTATAAAGAAAAGTTTGACAACTCCTCCAGAAAATAAGTCTGATGATAAGAGTTCTAGCCCTCCCGGGCCATCCTGTATCATGGATTTTAGCCCTCTCCCCAATCTGGATGACATTATGGCTCAAGACATTGCCAGGGAAACTGAAGTAGCTCATGTTGAAATTGTCCCCACTCAAGTAAGTAAAGAAATCCCCAAGGATGTAATAAGCCAGATTATTGATATGTATGACAATTCCAAATCTTTTGATGATGTTGATGATTCTGATGAGGATCCAAAGAGGAAGAGAATTTCCAAGAAAAGAAAAGCTCATCCTCCTCTTGCTCCAAAACTCAACCCAAAAAATGACACTCCCTACTATATTCTGCAAAAAATAACTCCATATAAGGGTATGTCAGCATGGATGTGGCTATCCAAAAATGAACAGAAGGCAAGGAAGAAAAGCAGAAGATATTCTCCTCCTCCACAAAAATTAAAAAGGGATCCTCCTCCTCCTCCTCCAACTGTAGGTGCTTCCGGAACCACCTCTCAAATCTCAGATTCACCTTCCAAGCCTACATTCACCAAAACCTATCAGAGATAAGGAAGACCTTCTAAATCTTCTAGAGACAGTCAGCACAAACACAGACATCAGCTTTCTCTAGATGTTCATCCAGTGCTCAGCAATTTTCCCCCAAGCCAACATTCTCACCTCCTTCATCTCCTGGCAATGCAAACAGCCATGAAAGAACTCCAATTCCAGCCTATGATCCTGAGACTAGCCCAACTACCAGAATGGCTAGATTCCAAGAATCTGTATCTCTCTCTCAGATAAGGCAAGCCAGAGAAAAGGGTCTGGATCCTTCTTAATTTTCAACAATGTCAAGATACAGGAAAAAGGAATTTGAAAGATATCAAGTTGGAAAGTTGTTTGATGCTGAAAAATATAAGCATCTACATCCTGAAGTTGTTGTTCCTAGAACTACTTCTCAAAAGACACTTGGTGATGCAGATATGACTATGACAATGAAGCAAGCAAAAGATCCTAACAGAGTAATTAAATTTGCTAAATCTTCTAATTCTCCCAAGGACATTTAGGTTATTTATTTTCAGTCTCTATTTTTATTGTGAACAATTTGGGTGCATAGCTTTATAAAGATACTAATAGCATATTTACTCTATCAGCTATCTCAGTTTTATGCTATGTCTACTTCATTTTGTCCTGTGATTTTTTTTCTCTGTTTCTGTTTGAAGTAACCTCACCCAAAAAGGGGGAGATTGTTGGAACCCCTAAGTGATTTGGACTAGGTTCTCTTCTTAGGGTGTGACCCATATTGTATAGAAGGGTCAAGTTTTATGTGTTTCTAGAGTCTAGGTCAAGTCCTTAGAGTCAACATTACAAAGGACCAGCCTCCAACACTGCCAAAGATTCAAGACTTAGAGAATTCAAGTTTTAGAAATAGGAGGTCTACATTCATATATATCCGGTCGATGATAGTCGTGCTCAGCTCGACTAACTCAGAAAAAAAATTCCCTGAGATGAGCTCGACGAACTCTATTCTCAGGTCGACTAACACGTTAACTCTCAATGCCAAAGATCTCTAAGCGCCATAGTTCACTCAAAGCCAAAGCTTACTCAGAGCCAAAGATCACTTATTGCTCTCAAAGCTATCAATGACTTAACACTCTCAAACGACCCAACGCCAGATGTGCTATTATCTCAACGCTGTCAGTTTGACCAAGTTCTAAGGTCGACTAATTTCACATTCTCAGGTCGACGAACTTAGAGCACAGTATCCATCAGTTTATGCAGTGCAATTGTTCGCAGATCACAGGTCGATGAAAGCTGATCACAGGTCGACGAAAGCTGATCACAAGTCGACGAAATTTGTTCTTTGGTCAACGAAAACTGTAAGACATATTGTTATTTATTCTTTCCTTTTTGTCTCCTTATTTTATATCTATTATAGGCCATTAATTCCCTGGATAATCAATACACTTATCCTTTGAATCGAGCCGTTACTGGCAGCATTGATTACAAATATCCTCCATGGAATTAATTGCTTATATCTCGGGACAGACATGGAATAGAATATATGACAGCATACTTGCCGTTTTCATTTCCAAGATTTCGGCTGAGCATTTATTGCCGGTTTTTGAATTCGACCTTGAGGCAGTTATCAATCTGATCATCTCTCTGCCAGAATCAAGTCTATATGAAAAACTCTTTGAGATCAACAAGAAGTGCAATGCATACAGTTCTCAGAAAATCAACTGCTCTCAAAAGAAGAAGAAAGAACAACAATCAAAATCAAGAGTCTTTCTTCTTCACCTTCTTTGTTTTCAGGGATCACAAGTGATAAGAATATTAAAAATCAATCAAAGGATCTCTGGAGAGTTGATCATATCGCAAAAGGCCTACTCACCCTTAGCAAAGATTCCACTCCCGAACAATTCATGATTTCAGGGGGAGCTTTGACAACACCACAAAATCCACATAGTTTTCTCATTTTGATATGAGAAAAGAAGACTTCCATCAACCTTTCTTCCCCACCTCTGTACAGGGTTTTAATTCACTTCAAAATTATTCTGGTTGCAAGTATCCTTCCAAAAGACTTGGGTTTGTTTTTGAGCACCTGATCAAAAGCTCATTGGTGGCAGTCACCTAATCAAAACCTGTAGTGGATTCCTACCTAGGGTGGTAGAAGAGTGGATGTACCCAAGTTTGGGGAACCATTATAAAAATTTTTGTGTTGTCTGTGTGGCTGTGATCTTCCTGTGTGCTTGTGCTATGATATGTTTTGTTGTGTAGCTTAGTTATCTTTTCTCTAGTTCATCTGCTGCACTTGTACACTCATACACCTATATCATAGTAACATATTTTATTTAAGACTTCTTATTTCAGCAAAATTCAAAAAGTTTTTAAAAATTCTATTCACCCCCCCCCCTCTAGAGCTTTTTAGAGCTTACCCAATCTTTCATAGTCGGTTCGTGTACTGCTTACAGTACACGGCCTGTGACACGAGCGTGTTACAGGCCGTGTTAGCCCAAGTATTAGACTTTCAGAATGGTTCTGAGCCGTTTGTTTTCTTTGATGGGGATCCAATGGACCTGGGTGTTTCCTGGCTAGATAAGAATGGAAATGATGAGTTCTTTCTCATCATAAGCCTTAGCATTCTCTTTCTAAAAAGAAGAGAGAAGGGAGAGAAAGGGAAGAGAGAAGGAAAGAACTCCGACTGTTGGTGGTGCTCCGGTGGTCCAAATCGTGAGCCGAAGCTAGCTCTGCAAAGGCAAGGCCATTATGATGAAGTCTGTCTGTCTCGATTTTGCTTTATGGCTCCGAAACATCTTCCTAGGGTAACGATATCCTTCTTGGACAAGTGAAGTCCTTCGTTTCTGCATATGCATGGAATCCTCCACCAAAAGATGGAAATCGAAGTGATTCCCTGGGGATGTTGTAATTCATCCTTAGGTATAGTAGAACCTGAAGTGCGTTGTACGGTTAAGCATGTTGTGTGAAGCCCATCCGGATGGGTTGGTATGGATTGGTGATGCTTTGTTTGCCATTCGGATAAACTCCGAGGAAAGTGAGAGTTGATGCTTGGTGTTCCGACTCTTGTGGCCATAAGTGCCATTTTGTGTGAAGTTGGGTCGTGAGGCCGCAACTATGGATTGCTTATGTTGAACGGGCAAGGTGAAGTCGTACCCGTGTCAGTCCAGTCTTGAGTCTTATGACTATGTGCAATAGGAAATCGTGGATATATACCCGCGTTATGGTTGCCTACCCTTGGGGGTGCTTAAGGACCCGGTAGGATCACATAGCGAGAGTCTCTGGGTTGCATTCCATAGAGACTAGGAATGCTCATTTTGGACCGTCATGTCTGGGACCTCTAAACGGTGGTGGGACCCTATTTTTCTGGTACACAAATAATGTGCCCTGAGTGCACAAAATGTCGGGCCGTTGGGCTGGCGTTTGTGATATATAAGAACCTGTGCAGTTGTGCACGTCCTTGGTGGCTTGTTATACATATGTTTTGTGTGATTTAAATGCTTTGCAGGGAAGGAATTTCGCTGCCCTATGCCATGGGCAGGGTCGTTATAATTGGTCAGTTAATTGCTGACTGTTCCCTGTTTTCCATCGCTTGGTGGATTGTCTTTGCATAGGTAGTGAAGGTCTAAGAGATAAATAAAGGGCTAAAGTCCCTGCTACTGCTGATGATGCTAGCCCTCGAAGGATATGTTTGTTTACTCTTGTTTATGTGTGGCCAGCCTGCGCGCCGAAGTTCGTAAACCACACTATTGTTAAGAGAAACTTGTAAGGCCTTAAGGCCAAACTTATTGTATACATTCCTGTTCTGGTTTAGTGGACACTTCTTGTTATCCATTAGTTCAAGTTTTTTACCATGAAGCTTCCGCTAGCATGCTCTGTGTTTGGCTTCGATGGTTTGTGATATTATTTAGTTGCTTCTCCGCCTGTTTGTAAAATATGGTGTGGGGCCCCGGCCGGACCCTCTATTATATTGCACGTAATAGGTTGAGTTGTTATAATTTGGTATCAGCACGTTGGTCTTTCTCTTCCGAATTCGTGGTCGAATTCTTTTGAGGGGTGGCGAGCACGTGTAAGTGCAGTGTTGTCGTTATAACACAAATATTGAACTCAAGAATGTCCACTTAGGAATGTAAATGTATGTTGAAACCTGTGTGTTCCCTTCTGTATGTTTATTGTTTGATTGGTCGCTAAAGTGTGTTTCTATACATATAGGTGACCAGAAGTGTGGCGGGTCAGTCAGAACCTCACAATTCTGTTGAAAGTGCGGCACCAGCTGAGGTGCCCACACCACCTCCATCAGTAGAAACTGTACGGATGATTACGGAGACAGTACTCGCTGTGATGAATGCGCAGCAGGCTGGGAAGGATCGGCCTGCAGTGGAGCCATCGCCTGCTGAGATAAGGCAAGAACCGGAGGTAGTTGTGGTTGATCCGCGAACAACAGATCAATAATTGAAACAGTTCATGAGCTTCAATACTCCCACGTTTACTGGGGGAAAGTTCTCTAGCCCAAGCAGAGGATTGGCTCGCAAGGGTTAAGCGAGTCTTGACCGCAATTAGAGTTGAGGAGGAACAAAAAGTCACTTTTGCCACTTTCCTACTTGAGGGTGAGGCTCGTCTATGGTGGGACATGGTGGAACTGCACCACTTGGCAGGCAGACAGTTGACGGGAGTCTCAATGGAAGAGTTCTCTCGGCTGTTTCTAGCAAAACATCTGCCGATGCAGCAGAGAATTGCTATGAAAATGGAGTTCCAATGGTTAAACCAAGGAGAGCATAGTACTGACGACTATCTTCATGAGTTTACACGTTTGGGACATTATGCGGGTGCTATATTCACTGAAGAAGAGCGGAAGACTTGTCAGTTTTACTAAGAATTACGAGATGAGCTTTGATATTTGCTCTCGAGTTCTGTGATCCAGGGGTTTCAATCCTTGGTCTGTATAGCTCGGTCTTTGGAGGCGGATATGAAAAGAGGACAAGGCAAAGGGAACTTGGCTGTTACAAAGCCAGAGTTCAATCCACCGCGTCAAGAGAAGTTTTGGTACCGAAGGAGATGGGGAAATAAGTCCAAATCTACTGAACAAACTCTTTCAGTGGCTGTTTCGGAGGTGTCTACTGGTTCAAACCCTCGTACTTGCTACACGTGTGTCAAGCCAGGACATTACGCTCGAGATTGTAGACTTGGTCCTCCAAAAGTGGAAAAGAAACTGGGCGCCTCCTATGCAGAAAAAGGTAAGGCTGTAGCAGAGTCTTTTACATCGTAAGTGCAGTACCGAGTGTACAATCTTGGACAACAGGAGGCCATCAAGCAGGTCGATGTTGTCATAGGTATGAGTAGGTCATAGTTTTATTATATGTTTTATGCTGTAATTGTGCTGTACTCGTTATAATCATGACGTTATAGGTTTTGTCCTTACAAGGAACTATCCAGCTAGAGCACTGTTTGATACAGGTGCCTCACATTCATTTCTGTTTGAAGATTTTGTATTGCGAATCAGGGTGCCTATACAGACCACAATCGACAGTATGAAGGTGTTATTACCGAACAGATGTATAATGAGCGCGGATAAGTCTTGTTGTGTTGAGGTAAAGATAGGGAGTCGGGATTTCACAATGGAAACATCAGTATTGCCAATCTCCTAGTTTGATATCATCTTTGGTATGGACTGGCTTTCAGAGCAGCATGCCTGTATCGATTGCACTTCGAAAGAAGTTACACTGGGTCAGAGTACTGAACAAATGACTAAGTTCAATTGCATGCAAGGGATGAGTAGAATTTTGATATCTGCTCTCCAAGTCGTTAAAGCAGTTCGGAAGGGTGCGTAGCTATACTTCACACTCGTTGAGGCAGTGGAGCCGAAGGCCAGTGTAAGTGAGGTGCCGATTGTATCGGACTATGCTGATGTATTCCCAAAGGACCTTTTGAGGTTACCTCCGCAAAGGGAAATCGACTTCACTATCGAGCTGGTGCCCGGTGCGAAACCTGTGGCCCGCTCGCCTTATCGAGTAGCGCCAAAGGAAATGGCAGAACTAAAAGTTCAGTTACAAGAATTGTTAGAGCAAGGATATATATGCCCAAGTAAGTCACCTTGGTGAGCGTTGGTTCTCTTTGTGAAAAATAAGGACGGTAGCTTGCATCTATGTATTGATTACAGAGAACTGAACAAGTTGACCGAAAAGAACAAATATCCTATTCAACGGATCGATGATTTGTTTGATCAGTTAGTGGGCTCGACTGTATATTCTAAGTTGGATTTAAAATCAAGCTATTATTAGTTGAGAGTTTGTGAAAGTGACATACCTAAAACAGCATTTGGAACACGCTATGGTCACTTTGAGCTCACAGTAATGCTGTTTGGGCTATCAAATGCGCCATCGGTATTTATAGGCTTGATGCTTCAGACGTTTAGAGAATACCTGGATCTCTTTGTGATCGTCTCTATTGACTATATCCTCATATACTCTCAATCCGAAAGAGGATCATGCAAATCACTTGCGGATAGTGTTGCACACCCTGAGGAAGAACAAGCTCTATGCCAAGTTCTCTAAGTGCGAGTTTTGGCTGTCATCGGTGGCTTTCCTTGGCCATGTGGTTAGTGGAGAGGGCATAGCGGTGGATCCTTCGAAGATAGCTGCTATACAAGAGTGGTTGTTCTCTCTACAATAGCAGAAAATCAAAGTTTTCTTGGGCTTGCGGTCTACTACTAGCGCTTTGTAGAGAATTTCTCAAGGATAGCCTCGCCTCTCACTACACTGATGAGGAAAGATCAGAAGTTTGTGTGGACACCCGAGTGGGCATGAGATTTTGAAGAGCTAAAGAGCCGTTTAACCATGACGCCAATCTTTACATCGCCATATGGTCTGGATGGCTTTGAGGTGTATAGTGATGCATCAGGGAGCGGTTTAGGCTGCGTTCTCCTACAATTTGGGAAAGTGATAGCATATGGCTCACAACAGTTGAAAGTACACGAACGGAATTACCCCCTCCATGATTTGGAGTTGGCGGCGGTAATATTTGAAATTAAACTGGGGCGTCATTATATTTAGGTGATTGTTATGGGCAAATTGTTTTTGGCTAGGGGCAAACCAAAATTTAAAATCGCCTACATTAAATAAGCCATTTATTACTAGGGTTTGTTTGGATCCGGGGAAACCACTCCCCAAAAACCCTATCCCTATTCCGCCGCTCCCCACCCGGCCTCTTCTCTCCCCGCATTGCCCGACGGCCGCTTCTCTCCCCGTATCGCCCGACGACCCACTTTCTCCCCATACATGACGGCGCATCGCCCGACGACCCCCTTTCTCCCCGCACACGAAGGAGAGACGACTCCTCCGAAAACCATAAGGATGGGCTTCTCCAGCACACGCCGGTGTAAATCTCCCGCTTTCTTCATCTCCAGCAAACGCCGGCAAGAGAAGCTCCCGTTTTTTGCACCTCCAGCACATGCCGGCGAGGCTCATGCCGGCTCTCCTGAATTTGGCATCTCCAGCACACCCGACCTCTCTCCCGATTTCTGCATCTCCAACACACCCGGGAAGGTACCATTTCAATGAGCAAATTTTTTGAAAAGTAAGAAGATTAGAGTTGTTGGACTCACTATATTGTGTGGGTTTTCCCGCTCCTTTGGATAAGTGGATGACAATGCCTTATATGGGGCTAATAATTGCTTCTTGTTACAATATCAAATTAGTATATTTCAGCATGTTTCAGTCTTTCACTTTCTTGCCATTGCATTCACCACCACCGGTACTTCAAAGAACAATATTCATGGGATTTATATAAGGAAATCATTTTTACCACTGTGTATGCGTGATGACTGCCCACTACTGCCAACTATCTCGATTTGGGGGAGGTATCATGAAGAACTTGCTAAAAAATGGTACAAATTTAATTACATACTATATATGTATTTTTATTAATTCATATTTTATGTTAATCCTAATTAATTTGTACTACTGCAGGTGCCAAAATAGTTGATGTACGTCATTTTTCAAACAATGAGATGGACTTAAAGGTGTTATATAACATACACATTGATATTATACTTTCGTATACATATATGTTTTCAATCATTGATTATTATTATTTTGATAGGTGCAATAGTTGGAGCAAACAATTATCACTAAAAGAAGATTTCTAAAATGAATTAGAAATTTTTGTAATATGTTAAAGTTTAGCGTTGATGTTAATCTGTTATTTTCTATTTTGCTAAATCAATTAAGGAAGTTTTTATTTTGGTTTGCCCATAACAATTTGGTTTGCCCATAACAATTTGGTTTGCCCATATAATTTTTTGGTTTGCCCATAAAATTGGTTTGCCCATATCCAAAAAAGGTTTGCCCATAACAATCACCTATCTTTATGGCGTGAAAGTGGATATATTCACGGACCATAAGAGCCTGAAATATCTGCCGGATCAGAAAGAGCTGAACATGCGACGGAGAAGGTGGATGGAATTTCTTCTTGACTACACCTTCCAAATTTATTACACTCCTGGTAAAGGGAATGTAGTTGCAGATGCCTTGAGTCGGAGAACTCAAGCAAGAGCGAATTGGTTGCTACAGCATGACGAAAGGTTAATTCGAGAACTGGAAGCATAAGATATCTCTTGTGTTGACAAGAATACCACTGCTAATGAATGCTTGAACAAGACAGAGGTACAGTGTGACCTGGCAGATAGTGTTCGGCAAGCAACAACACTTGATGAAAGTTTACAAAGATACGCAGCGAAGTGTACAGATGCTTAGTTTTCATTTAGTGACGGCCTTGTTCGGAAGGACGGTCGCTTGTGTGTCCCAGATAGGGGTAAACTGCGTGAAGAAGTGATGCATGAAGCCCACTTCACAAGGTATTCGATTCACCCGAGGAGTACGAAAATGTATGAGGATCTGAAGAAAATTTCCTGGTGGCCTGGGATGAAGAAGGACATAGCGCATTACGTTGCAAAATGTCAAACATGTGCCTTAGTAAAGGCTAGATGGAAAAACCATGAGGTTTTCTGAAGTCACTGTCTATCCCTATATGGAAATTTGATGATATTTCCATGGATTTCGTGCATGGGCTGCCGAGATCACAGCGTGGGAATGATGCAGAGTGGGTGATTGCGGACCGGTTAACTAAGGTGTTGCATTTCATCTAAAACCGAAAGGATGATCCATTTGAAATGTTGGCAAAGATGTATATGGATACGATTGTACGATTGCACGGAGTGCCCCATAGCATCGTCACTGATCGAGATGGGCGTTTCACTTTGGGTGATTGGAGATTAGTCCACCAACTGTTGGGTACAAAATAATATTTCTGCGCTGCCTTTCATCCTCAAACAGATGGTCAGACCGAAAGGACCAACAGAACGTTGGTGGATATGCTCTGAATGTGTGCGCTAGATTTCGGGAAGATTTGGGAAGATCATCTCTTTATGATTGAGTTCGCCTACAACAATAGTTACCAGGCTAGTATTCAGATAGCGCCCTTTGAGGCTTTATACGGTAGGAAGTGTTGTACGCCGTTGGCTTAGGTGGAGACTGGTAAAATATAGTTGTACAGGCGAAAGGAGCTGGATGATGCCAACTCAGTTATATGATTGATACGGGAAAGGCTATTGGTGGCGCAAGATAGACAGGCTAAGTATTTCAACGCCAAGCACCGAAACGTGGAGTTTGCGGTGGGCGATTGGGTATACATGAAGATTAAACCCTTTAAAGGTCTATCCAGGATACGGTGGCTGAAAAAGCTGAGCCCGAGGTGTAACGCCCCGTCTTTTCAGCGATTATTTTTATTCTCGTTTGGCGTTACGATGACGCGTTTCCGTGGCTTGTGCCATGTGTGGAGTATGGTTTAGCTCCTTAGAACTGAGTGCCCTGTTTGGTAGCCTGTTGGCAAGATCTCCCTAGCAAACCGAGTCGTTTTGGTGACCCGGTGTGGCCTCTCGGGGGATGTTTGTGTTTGGCTTTGTTTGGGCATAACTCGAGTTCTGTTTGTCGAAAGTTAATTTCGACTTCGCCATTGTGTTCGTAGCGTGGGTATTTAGCTACGGTGCGAATTTCGTCGAATTCCGAGGTGAATCGGTTTTCGCGTTGATTTGGTGCTTTATGTAATTTTGTAATTAATAATATAATTATATAATTATATATATATATATAGTATTAGAATGAAAGCCATCATCTTCCTCACGATAGAAACCGCCGGTCCTGTACGAGGAAACGGAGTAACCGCCTACCTTGCCTTCGGACGCCGATTCCCGGAGCGTTTGTGGACGGAATTCGATTCCGAGAGTGGATTCGGATTGCTCTCGTCGAGACCTTCATTCCTGCGGTAAGAAATTCGATTTTCGTGGAGTTTTGGAAGGATTGGAATTTTCAGTTTTGGAAGTTTTCCGCCATTAATGGCCGAGTCTTTGTTCTAGGTGTTGCGGCCGTCTTGATCCGTGCGAAGAGGAGGAAAGCAGTCCAAAGCTTCGCTGAGATTTGAGGCAAGTGGTATTCTTGCCCTTGCCAAGTGTTTTCTTTGATTTTATTTGCTGAAATTGAAATCCCGGTTAGCCTAGGTTAGAGGCCTTGTTGTTCTCGTTTTCTTGCTAACTATAGGGCTTAGTTCTTCCTACTGAAACCCCCCCTATGTTGTGATGTTTGGAATCCAAATTGTCGGCGTGAAGCCGTTGTTTTCCTTTAATTTTGATTGATGCTCTGGTTCGGGCGTAGCCGAGAGGGAGAGTTAGGAGGGGGGTGTGGTTGCCAATTTCCTTCGTTAAGGTATTATTCGAATGGTTAGACATAGTTTGAATGGTAGTAGCGTGAGACGTGATAGTTGTCTACTGCTTCTGCAGTGGCGTGAGTCGTGTGCGCGTTCCGGTGTCGTTCGGAAAATTCCAAACGGTACAGGTTTGCCGCGCACGGTCATTAACCTTTAGGGCGCACGACCACTGGTCGTGTGCCTCTGTTCGTGCGCGTATATATTTCAGTTTCCAAAGTTCTGTCTCGGGCAATCGCACGAGCGCTGGCAACAGTGCGCACGACCACTGATCGTGCGACACTGATCGTGCGCAGTTGCTAGGTTTTCTGTCAGGTTTTCCAGGTTCGTTTCGCACGATCATCAGCCGATGAGTGCGCACGACCACTGATCGTGCGTCACTGATCGTGCGCTTTGTATATTTTCTTTTGATAGGCGAATTTAGATGGTTTCGAGTGCGGGAGTTTAGATACTCAAGTGGCTGGCAATTACTTGAGTTCTGGATCTTCTGCCTTGGTCGTTCGACTGTCGTCGAGCTCCGTTTTCTTTAGTGGGCTTGTGGGTAGTGGTATAATTTTGGCGGCGAGTGAGGCTAGCTCACTCAAGGCCAAAGTTTAGGTAGGCACGGAGTGCGTTTCACTCAACGCCTAGTCGTGTTGGTTTATTTCAACACTCTTCCTTTACCTTGTATTTCGTTTCCGAGTGGATTTTCCAGTTGTATTTCTGGGTTTTCCTTGTCGGCCATTTTCTTTATTTTCCTAAAGGCCGAATCGTGGGTCGTGGATAGTAGTGGTGGTTGTAGCTCTTTATGGGGGTGGAGTTGTGTGATATAGCCAAGGCCACCCATGGATTTCTTGCTCCAGGTACGGGCTGGGCATGTCGGGTGGAAGGTCCCTTGTGTTTTCACGTGTTGACCCTCGAGCTTTTGACTTGGACATGGTGGATTGGGGGACTGCGTTTGCCTTCGATCCGGTTCCTCGTTGTTGTTTTTGCTACTATCACTTCCCGCAGTTTAGGGTGTTAGAAGTTTCTTCTTTGGTAGTGTTGCAGCATTCTGGCTCTTGGTAGTCTAGTAGGCCCTGCAGGATGTTGTTCCTGGGCTGGGTCGTTGCTGTTTCTTTGCACGTTGTGCATTTCTTGTTGTCCTGTTTTGGACAGTTATGACTCTTTCTACTGCATGTTTTCTGTTATTTTTGTCCTTTTGGTTGACTCTTTCATGCAGTTTTACCTTGATTTTTGCTTGCTGAGGTATTCTGTTTTCTCTTGGAATACCCCAGGTTCTGAGCTGTAGCCAGTTTGGTGGCTAGTTGGAGGTGTTGTTGTTGGTGGACTCCCGGACTTTGGAGTTTTGTTTACCTTGTTTGTGAGGTTGTTTTCAGTACTTTCTTACAGACATATATGTGTGCTGGTGGGTTCGTGTCAGGTTGTTGGCGCCCACTAGTAGTTTTTACCTTGTACTAGATATATACTATTGCTGCTACCATTTATTTTTCTGGAGATAGTCTACTTGCTTTGAGAAGGTTTTATGCTAGGTTGCTAGTTATTTTTAAACTATAAATACTATTATAAATGAAGCTCATGATCAGCATGTTTTTATAAACTTAATCACTATATTCCAAATCACGTACGAAAACCGTTTTCTTATATATATTATATAAACTAAGTGTAGTGTCTTGCATAGCATGAGTGGTTCTCTTGGGACCCTTATGCGCTCTTTAGGGTGTAAAACCTAATTAAAGTAATTTTCCGCAGCGTTTAAATATAGTTTTCTTTTGTGGACTAGATGATCCACTGAGCCGAGGGATACGGACTCTAAACATAACTGATTTTCTATTCATTAAGCACATGATTTTCTTGCATAAAGATTGTAGTTGGATTTGCCTGAGCGTCAGCAGTTATCCCCTGCTTGACGTGGCATCATGACGCGTGTTTTCTCTTACTCTGATAATTCTTAATTCGGAGAAAATGCGGGTTGTGACAGTTGGTATCAGAGGGAGGTTGCTTGACAAGTTAGTTGGGCAACCTTCCTTGGATGCTGTTAGTAGTTCAGCATCATGTCATTCACACACCGATATGTCATCAGCACGTCTTGGCAAAAGCACGAACACTACACTCATAGCATAACATGAAGTATACGGGGCATATTATGTAGTATGGGATGCATAATATGTGTTCGTATATGGATCCACCATAGGGGCTACATGTGAGGGTTATGTAGTATGGGATGCATAACCTCACCACATGACTGCGACTAGCACGTTTCTTTTTCGTTGCATGGAAATGTTATGTAGTATGGGATGCATAACATTTTCATGTGTACGCCGCTCATATCATGCATTAGGGCCTTCTTTTTAGAATGCATAGCACAATCATGCATATCATATCATTGCATAAGCACAACGCGCCGAGCTAAAGATTTGCAGGATGACATATGTACACACATAAGTTTTCAAACTAACATAAGTTCAAGCATCCGATCTAGGCACAAGAGTTAGTGAGGTGGTGGTTAACCATCCTAGGTTAGGGCATATCATCTAATTATTGTAAAGAAGATAAACTCTCAGAGCAAGTTAGCAGCTTTAAGTCTATATCTACATATGTATTGTCTGTACTGGTAGTCGGTTCTAGTCGTGGGGTTTGGTTCTAATTTGCGTTGTATTGATTTTTTAGGATGGCTAGGCGTCCTGCGACCCGATCGACTCCCCTGTCTGAGGGTGAATCTTCTGGAGCTCAGAACGATGCGGTGATCGAGGGTCTGCGTCAGAGTAGCGAAGCTATGGGGAGGCAGTTGGAGGAAGTGCAAGCCCAGATTCAGTCTTTGGTGGCAATTGTGGCAGGGCAGGCTCAGGGTGCGCAAGTTCCTGCAGGGGGGTTAGCTATTCCTCCTCCTCCTGCACCCTTGAGGCCTCCATTGGTGGTGCCAGCAGAGATGGCCTTCATCTCGCAGTTTCAGAGGCTGAGCCCTCCCACTTATGATGGGAAGGCAGATTTCATGGTGATAGACGATTGGCTGATCTCCATGGAGGAGATGTTCTCGTACTCTGGGATTTCAGATGATCAGAGGGTGATGATAGCCGCCTATCAGCTTAAAGGATTGGCTAAGAGTTGGTGGCTGAGAGAGAAGGAGAGCTTAGTGGCTGGATGCTCGTGGGAGATGTTCAAGGAGATGCTGTTGAGGAAGTTCTTACCCTCGGTCGAGCGTGACCGCCTCATGAATGATTTCCTCTATCTGAAGCAAAGGCAGCTCACGGTGGGTGAGTATGAGATAGAGTTTAGTAAGTTGAGCCGTTTTGCCCCTAGATTGGTCAGCGTTGAGGCTGATCGAGTTAAGCGATTCCTCGGTGGTTTGAGGAGTGAGGTGCAGCAGTTGGCCAGTGCTTATGGGTCAGTGACTTATGCTGGAGTTGTAGAGGCTGCTCTTAAGGTTGAGGCCATTGAGATGGCGAAGAGCAGAGGCCAGCAGTTGAGGAAGGATATGAGGAAGTTGGTAGAGGAGAAGAAACCCCTGGTACCCGATGCTGTTCCGGGAAAGAGGAGCAGGGTGGTGTGCAGTTTTTGTGGCCGGTCAGGCCATCCTGTTGAGAGGTGTTTCAAGAAGGCGGCAGCTCAGAAGAAGGAGCAGGTTCATGCTATTCAGGGTGCTCCTGGGAGAGATGTCTCATGTTCAGTTTGCAAGCGATCCGGGCATGATGCAGCCCAGTGTTGGTCCAGGGTTAGAGTCTGCTATCAGTGTGGGCAGAAGGGTCACGTTAAGTCGAGGTGTCCTCAGGTCCATTCAGCTCTTCCTGCAGTTCCGTTACAGGCATTACCTCCACCTCAGCGTGTGGACAAGGGAAAAGGGAAGCTGAACGTGATTTCTTCCGAGGAGGCTCAGACTTCGACCCAGGTGATCTCAGGTTAGTAGTTGGTTGTTTTTCTTTCTAGCCTGGTAGTTTAGTTGCTAGATTGTTTGCGGTACTGTTGTGCTAGTTCCTTAGCTTTGTGCGTTCCTATAGGGAAATTTAAGGTGAAGAACCGCTGGGCGCGTGTCCTGTTTGACTCCGGCGCTACCCACTCGTTCGTGGCTAGAGCCTTTGTGGAGCGTCATCGGTTGTCTCTAGATCGTGTTCGGGATTCCTTCCGTGTCAAGTTTCCCTCTGGTGAATCTATGTTGTCAGATTTGGGTATTTTGGATTGCTCGGTTTTGTTGGGGGATTTTCTTGCGAAGGCGGATCTGAAGATGATAGATCTGGAGGACTTCGATGTCATTTTGGGCATGGACTGGCTCTCTCGGTATGATGCGGTCATTCAGTGCAAAGGAAAGCGCTTGGACTTCATCAGGGACGACGGTCAGCCCGGCAGCGTGTATGCTGATCCATGTCAGGATTCTCCTGTTCTCTCTGCGGTATGTGTTCAGAGATTGTTTCTTTCTGATTGTTGTGTTTGTTTAGTCTCGGTGGTTGGAACCGTTGTTAGCGTGCCACGCTTGGAGGAGATTCCTATTGTTCGTGGTTTCGCCGATGTTTTTCCTGATGACCTTCCTGGTATCCCTCCTGAGCGGGATGTGGAGTTTGTTATTGATTTGGAGCCGGGTACGCGTCCTATTGCTAAGGCGCCGTACCGGATGGCCCCTCGTGAGCTAGAGGAGTTGCGAATTCAGTTAGATGAGTTGTTGGCTAAAGGTTTTATCAGGCAGAGTTCGTCGCCTTGGGGTGCTCCTGTTTTGTTCGTAAAGAAGAAAGATGGGTCGATGCGGCTTTGCATCGACTATAGAGAGTTGAACAAGGTCACTATCAAGAACAGGTACCCTCTGCCGAGGATCGATGATTTATTTGACCAGTTGCGTGGTAGCACGGTGTTCTCCAAGATCGATCTTCGTTCGGGCTATCATCAGCTCAGGATCCGTGAGGCAGATATTCCACGGACTGCGTTTAGGTCGAGGCATGGGCACTTTGAGTTTTTGGTGATGTCGTTTGGTCTGACCAACGCACCATCAGCCTTCATGGATATGATGAACAGGGTGTTCAAGGATTTCCTAGACAAGTTCGTTGTGGTCTTCATTGATGACGTGTTGGTTTATTCTCGCAGTGCTGAGGAGCACGAGCAGCATTTGCGTTTGGTCCTATCAGAGTTGAGGAACCACAAGTTATTCGCCAAGTTGAGCAAGTGCGAATTTTGGTTGCCTCAGGTTTCTTTTCTAGGCCACGTGGTGAACAAGGATGGGATCTCGGTTGACCCAGAAAAGATTACAGCAGTGACGGATTGGAGTAGGCCGAATACTCCTAAGGATATCAGAAGTTTCTTAGGGTTGGCTGGCTACTACAGGAGATTCGTGGAGGGTTTCTCTTCTCTAGCCGCACCATTGACCAAGCTGACTCAGAAGAATGTGGCTTTTGTTTGGAGCGAGAAGTGCGAAGAAGCTTTTCAGGAGTTAAAGAGGAGATTGTGTACTGCTCCCGTTCTGACCCTACCTACTGAGGGCGTGGATTATGATGTATATGTGGATGCTTCGCATATAGGTCTGGGATGCGTATTAATGCAGGATGGAAAAGTAATTGCTTATGGGTCAAGGCAGTTGAAAACTCATGAGCGGAATTATCCTACGCATGACCTTGAGTTTGCAGCGGTTATCTATGCGTTGAAGTTGTGGAGGCACTTACTTTATGGGGCTCAGTGCAAGATTTTTACTGACCATAAGAGCCTGAAGTGCGTGTTCACGCAGAAGGAGTTGAATCTGCGTCAGCGGCGGTGGCTTGAGTATGTGGCGGATTATGATGTGGAAATCCAGTATCATCCGGGCAAGGCCAATGTGGTGGCCGACGCCCTGAGCCGAAAGACGGGAAAGATCTTTAACCTCTCCGCCGATCGATTAGTTGAGGAGTTCCTCCTTATGGATATTTCAGTGGGATGCTGTAGTTTACAGAGTAGCTTATCAGTGGAAGAGCCGTCCTGGATTTCTTTGACTAGATTGCATCAGAAGGACGATCCGGATCTGTTGCACCTTTTTACCAGGACAGAGAAGGGAGAGTTGCCAGATTTTTCTATTGATGATGCGGGTACTTTGAAGTACCGCGGCAGGTTTTGCGTTCCCGCTGTTGGGGACATTAGGAGTATGATTTGCAGTGAGGCTCATGGTTCCAGCGTTGCCTACCATCCAGGATCTACGAAGATGTACCGTGACTTAAGGCAAATTGCTTGGTGGTATGGTATGAAAGGAGATATAGCCCGATATGTTGCTGAGTGTCACACTTGCAAGCGTGTGAAGGCCGATCATGGAAGGCCTGGTGGTAAGTTGACTCCGCTAGATATCCCGACTTGGAAGTGGGAGAGTATATCTATGGACTTCATTACGGGTTTGCCAAAATCCCCGAGAGGATTTGATTCTGTTTGGGTTATAGTGGATAGATTGACGAAGTGTGCTCACTTCGTGCCTTATAAGATTGATTACCCGATGAAGAAGATAGCGGAGTTGTACTTGAATGAAGTCATCCGACTCCACGGTGTGCCGGTTAGCATCATTTCTGATCGAGACTCCCGGTTTACTTCTCGTTTTTGGCAGAGTCTGCAGGAGGGTTTGGGTACGGATCTGAGGTATTCTACTGCGTACCACCCTCAGACCAATGGGCAGACGGAGCGGGTCAATCAGATTGTTGAGGATATGATCCGGTGCTATATTTTAGACCACGGTGGAGCGTGGGATGAGCGTCTGCGACTCATGGAATTTGCTTACAATAACAGTTATCAGGAAAGCTTGCAGATGGCTCCGTTCGAAGCCTTGTATGGGAGGCACTGTAGGACTCCGTTGTTTTGGGCTGAGGCTGGTGAGAAGCCTTTGTTGGGTCCTGATGCTCTAGAAGAGATGGAAGTCGCCGTGAAGCTTATTCGGGAGAAGCTTCGTTTAGCCCAGGAGAGGTATGAAAAGAACGCCAATCGGCGTAGGTCTGCTTTGGAGTTTTTAGTAGGGGATCATGTATACCTCAAGGTTTCTCCACTGGTTGGTGTGAAGAGATTTGGTAAAAATCGGAAATTGGACCCAAGGTATGTGGGCCCGTTTGAGGTCTTGGAGCGGATTGGTGTGTCTGCATATAGATTGGATTTGCCAGCGAACTTCCCTGGTGTTCATAATGTTTTTCATGTTAGCCAATTGCGGAAGTGTGTGCGCAGCAGTGGGCAACTCTTGGATGTTGTGCCCCAGTTAGAGCCCAACCTCTCTTTCGTTGAGGTGCCAGTTCGTATTTTGGATTCTCAGGAGCGTGTGCTGCGAAAGAAGTCCATACCGATGGTGAAAATTCTATGGAAATATCAGGATTTGGAGAGCGCGACTTGGGAGCTAGAGTCGGCCATGAGGAGGGCGTACCCTCACCTGTTCTCTGATTTGATCGGTATGTTTCCCTTTGTAACTTCTGTTTGTTACTTTTTCCTACTTTTGTAGGAGGGTTGTGCGTAAAGTTTCGGGACGAAACTTTCTTTTAGGGGGAGTGACTGTAACGCCCCGTCTTTTCAGCGATTATTTTTATTCTCGTTTGGCGTTACGATGACGCGTTTCCGTGGCTTGTGCCATGTGTGGAGTATGGTTTAGCTCCTTAGAACTGAGTGCCCTGTTTGGTAGCCTGTTGGCAAGATCTCCCTAGCAAACCGAGTCGTTTTGGTGACCCGGTGTGGCCTCTCGGGGGGATGTTTGTGTTTGGCTTTGTTTGGGCATAACTCGAGTTCTGTTTGTCGAAAGTTAATTTCGACTTCGCCGTTGTGTTCGTAGCGTGGGTATTTAGCTACGGTGCGAATTTCGTCGAATTCCGAGGTGAATCGGTTTTCGCGTTGATTTGGTGCTTTATGTAATTTTGTAATTAATAATATAATTATATAATTATATATATATATATAGTATTAGAATGAAAGCCATCATCTTTCTCACGATAGAAACCGCCGGTCCTGTACGAGGAAACGGAGTAACCGCCTACCTTGCCTTCGGACGCCGATTCCCGGAGCGTTTGTGGACGGAATTCGATTCCGAGAGTGGATTCGGATTGCTCTCGTCGAGACCTTCATTCCTGCGGTAAGAAATTCGATTTTCGTGGAGTTTTGGAAGGATTGGAATTTTCAGTTTTGGAAGTTTTCCGCCATTAATGGCCGAGTCTTTGTTCTAGGTGTTGCGGCCGTCTTGATCCGTGCGAAGAGGAGGAAAGCAGTCCAAAGCTTCGCTGAGATTTGAGGCAAGTGGTATTCTTGCCCTTGCCAAGTGTTTTCTTTGATTTTATTTGCTGAAATTGAAATCCCGGTTAGCCCAGGTTAGAGGCCTTGTTGTTCTCATTTTCTTGCTAACTATAGGGCTTAGTTCTTCCTACTGAAACCCCCCCCCCCCTATGTTGTGATGTTTGGAATCCAAATTGTCGGCGTGAAGCCGTTGTTTTCCTTTAATTTTGATTGATGCTCTGGTTCGGGCGTAGCCGAGAGGGAGAGTTAGGAGGGGGGTGTGGTTGCCAATTTCCTTCGTTAAGGTATTATTCGAATGGTTAGACATAGTTTGAATGGTAGTAGCGTGAGACGTGATAGTTGTCTACTGCTTCTGCAGTGGCGTGAGTCGTGTGCGCGTTCCGGTGTCGTTCGGAAAATTCCAAACGGTACAGGTTTGCCGCGCACGGTCATTAACCTTTAGGGCGCACGACCACTGGTCGTGTGCCTCTGTTCGTGCGCGTATATATTTCAGTTTCCAAAGTTTTGTCTCGGGCAATCGCACGAGCGCTGGCAACAGTGCGCACGACCACTGATCGTGCGACACTGATCGTGCGCAGTTGCTAGGTTTTCTGTCAGGTTTTCCAGGTTCGTTTCGCACGATCATCAGCCGATGAGTGCGCACGACCACTGATCGTGCGTCACTGATCGTGCGCTTTGTATATTTTCTTTTGATAGGCGAATTTAGATGGTTTCGAGTGCGGGAGTTTAGATACTCAAGTGGCAGGCAATTACTTGAGTTCTGGATCTTCTGCCTTGGTCGTTCGACTGTCGTCGAGCTCCGTTTTCTTTAGTGGGCTTGTGGGTAGTGGTATAATTTTGGCGGCGAGTGAGGCTAGCTCACTCAAGGCCAAAGTTTAGGTAGGCACGGAGTGCGTTTCACTCAACGCCTAGTCGTGTTGGTTTATTTCAACACTCTTCCTTTACCTTGTATTTCGTTTCCGAGTGGATTTTCCAGTTGTATTTCTAGGTTTTCCTTGTCGGCCGTTTTCTTTATTTTCCTAAAGGCCGAATCGTGGGTCGTGGATAGTAGTGGTGGTTGTAGCTCTTTATGGGGGTGGAGTTGTGTGATATAGCCAAGGCCACCCATGGATTTCTTGCTCCAGGTACGGGCTGGGCATGTCGGGTGGAAGGTCCCTTGTGTTTTCACGTGTTGACCCTCGAGCTTTTGACTTGGACATGGTGGATTGGGGGACTGCGTTTGCCTTCGATCCGGTTCCTCGTTGTTGTTTTTGCTACTATCACTTCCCGCAGTTTAGGGTGTTAGAAGTTTCTTCTTTGGTAGTGTTGCAGCATTCTGGCCCTTGGTAGTCTAGTAGGCCCTGCAGGATGTTGTTCCTGGGCTGGGTCGTTGCTATTTCTTTGCACGTTGTGCATTTCTTGTTGTCCTGTTTTGGACAGTTGTGACTCTTTCTACTGCATGTTTTCTGTTATTTTTGTCCTTTTGGTTGACTCTTTCATGCAGTTTTACCTTGATTTTTGCTTGCTGAGGTATTCTGTTTTCTCTTGGAATACCCCAGGTTCTGAGCTGTAGCCAGTTTGGTGGCTAGTTGGAGGTGTTGTTGTTGGTGGACTCCCGGACTTTGGAGTTTTGTTTACCTTGTTTGTGAGGTTGTTTTCAGTACTTTCTTACAGACATATATGTGTGCTGGTGGGTTCGTGTCAGGTTGTTGGCGCCCACTAGTAGTTTTTACCTTGTACTAGATATATACTATTGCTGCTACCATTTATTTTTCTGGAGATAGTCTACTTGCTTTGAGAAGGTTTTATGCTAGGTTGCTAGTTATTTTTAAACTATAAATACTATTATAAATGAAGCTCATGATCAGCATGTTTTTATAAACTTAATCACTATATTCCAAATCACGTACGAAAACCGTTTTCTTATATATATTATATAAACTAAGTGTAGTGTCTTGCATAGCATGAGTGGTTCTCTTGGGACCCTTATGCGCTCTTTAGGGTGTAAAACCTAATTAAAGTAATTTTCCGCAGCGTTTAAATATAGTTTTTTTTTGTGGACTAGATGATCTTCTGAGCCGAGGGATACGGACTCTAAACATAACTGATTTTCTATTCATTAAGCACATGATTTTCTTGCATAAAGATTGTAGTTGGATTTTCCTGAGCGTCAGCAGTTATCCCCTGCTTGACGTGGCATCATGACGCGTGTTTTCTCTTACTCTGATAATTCTTAATTCGGAGAAAATGCGGGTTGTGACACGAGGTATCTGGGACAGTTTGAAGTAGTAGAGCGTTTTGGTGAAGCTGCCTATCGGCTAGCACTATCGCTGGAGCTGAGTGATTTACACAATGTGTTTCATGTCTCGGTGTTGCGGAAAGCGGTGACAGAGCCATCACAGGTGATTGATGCAAATCAAAAATCAGTCGACAGTGGGCTAACGACGAAGGTTAGACCCATTTGGATCAAAGATAGAGCGGAAAAATAGTTGCAGAACAAGAAAATTATGATGTTCAAATTCCAGTGGGACAATTGTGGCCGTGAAGAGCTAACATGGGAGTGGGAGTAGACCATGCGAGCAGAGTTTCCCGAGTTGTTTGTTTGAAATGTTGTATAGTGCGTCTTTTGATGTAATGAACCTTTGGAGTTATAATTTTATGGTTGATGGATTTACTTACTGTGTGTAAATTTCAGGATGAAATTTATTGTTAGGAGGAGGAGATTATAACACCCCAAAAATCCCAAGTTTGGACTTCAGGCTGGAAAATATGACCTGGGACACGGGCGTGTCCCAGGGCATGTCCTACTCAGGTTTCTCAAGTGTGTTTTTGTTCTCGAGAAAGCATTAAGTGAGGCACACGACCTGCGACACGGGCATGTCCCAAGCCGTTTCCTACTCTTTGTGTTGTCTCAAGCACTAAACGCCATGAGAGGCGTTGAGTGGAGTTTAGTGAGGCACAAGGCCTGGGACACGGGTATGTCCCAAGTCGTGTCCCTCTCTGTGAGCACTCAACGCCATGAGAGGGTGTTGAGGGGCGTTGAGTAGGTACACGCCCAGTGATACGAGCGTGTTAGAGGGCGTGTTCCCCTCAGGCTTTGGCCAAGGATGTGTGACCTGGAGAACACGGGCTAGACACGGGCGTGCCTTAGGCCGTGTCAGGACACATGGCCTGTGATACGGGCGTGTCACATGCCTTGTTCTTCTCTTGGTTGACTCAGTTCGTGTACCAATTACAGTACACGGCCTGTGATACGGGCGTGTCACAGGCCGTGTCAGCCCAAATATTAGACTTTTAGAACAGTTCTGAGCCGTTCGTTTTCTTTGATGGGGATCCAATGGACCTTGGTATTTCCTGGCTAGATAAGAAAGGAAATGATGAGTTCTTTCTCATCATAAGCCTGCGTATTCTCTTTCTAAAAAGAAGAGAGAAGGAAGAGCAATGGAAGAGAGAAGGAAAGAACTCCGGCTGCTGGTGGTGCTCCGGTGGTCCAAATTGTGAGCCGAAGCTAGCTTTGCGAAGACAAGGCCGTTGCGGTGAAGTTTGTCCGTCTTGATTTTGCTCTCTGGCTTCGAAACTTCTTCCTAGGATAATGATCTCCTGCTTGGACAAGTGAAGTCCTTCATTTCTGCATATGCATGGAATCCTCCACCAAAAGGTGGAATTTGAAGTGATTCCCTAGGGATGTTGTATTACATCCCTAGCAATAGTAGATCCGAAAGTGCATAGTACGGTTAAGCATGCTGTGTGAAGCCCATCCGGGCGGGTTGGTCTAGATTGGTGATGCTTTGTATTCCATTCAGAGAAACTCCGAGGAAAGTGAGATTTGATGCTTGGTGTTCCAACTCTTGTGGCCATAAGTGCCATTATGTGTGAAGTTGGGTCGTAAGGCCGCAACTATGGATTGCTTGTGTTGAACGGGCAAGGTGAAGCCGTACCCGTGTCAGTCAAGTCTTGATTCTGACGACTATGAGCAACGGGAAATGGTGGATCTGTACCTGCATTATGGTTGTCTACCCGTAGGGGTGCTTAAGGCCCCGGTAGGATCACATAGCGAGAGTCTCTGGCTTGCGTGCCATAGAGACTAGGAATGATCATTTTGGACCGTCATGTCTGGGACCTCTGAACGGTGGTGGGACCCTATTTTTCCAGTACACCAATAATGTGCCCTGAGTGCACGGAACGTTGGTCCGTCGGGCTGGCATTTGTGATATGTATGAACCTGCGCAGTTGTGCATGTCCTTGGTGGCTTGTTATACATATGTGCTGTGTGATGTAAATGCTTTGCAGGGAAGGAATTCAACTGCCCAATGCGAGGGGCAGGGTCGTTATAATTGGTCAGTTAATTGCTGACCGTTGCCCTATTTGCCACTGCTTGGTGTATTGTCTTTGCACAGGTAGTGAAGTTCCAAGCAGGAAATATAGGGCTGAAGTCCTTTCTTTTGTTGCTACTGCTAGACCTGGAAGGCTATATTTATTTACTCTTGTTCATGTGTGGCCGTCCTGCGCGCAAAAGTTTATAAAGCACACTATTGTTAAGAGAAACTTGTAAGGCCTTAAGGCCAAACTTATTGTATACATTCCTGTTTTGGTTTAGTGGACACTTCTTGTTATCCTTGAGTTCAAGTTTTCTACCATGAAGCTTCCGCTAGCATGCTCTGTGTTTGAGTTCGATGGTTTCTGAAATTATTTAGTAGCTTCTCTGCCTGTTTGTAAAATATGGTGTGGGGCCCCGGCCGGACCCTCTACTATATTGCACGTAACGGGTAGAGGTGTTACATAGTTTCCTACCCTCTCCCTTAGTGCTAGATCTTTAGTTATGAAATAGGTAAGATGTCGGCTCAACAGAGCATGACTTTTGTATGAAATGACGATCTCTTAGGAATAAACCACGCTAGGATCTTTGTCCTATGGTTTTGTTGTCTTAAACCTTTCCTCTCTTCAATATGAAAATGATGGACTTGGTTTTGTGAAGAATGGTGGTCTATTGAGGGTGAATAAGGGAGGAGGTAGAGTTGAATGTAACTTTGCATGAATGGCTAGAGGAAGAAGACGAACTGATGTCATTCATTTGACTTTAAAATGCATGTAGAAATCTATTTTCTGCGCGCAGTAGGCTTCATGCTCAATTTAAGCCATTATCCGAGCACTTTAAGGTCTTGGGCTTAACACAAAAGTTGTAGCCCTCTAGATGAACTTTCTAATGGATGGTTGACTATTATTGGGGGATTCCTATAGCCCCGTGAATGTCCAACCGAAGTGGTTGTGCTGTAATGTATTGTGAGTAGGTTGTGATTTGTTTAAAATAATATAAGGCAGGAATAGACTTGCTGTCCAAGTAAGTTATGTATTAGACGTGCATTTGGATGTTTTGGTTCTATATGAAGATCATAGTAAAATGATGATTTGGAATGGGTGAATTTATTCTATGTAACCATGATAAGCTAATGGTTTAGATGAACCATGGTTGTACAAATAATTTATTCATGAAATCCGGTGGAGATGCACTTGGTAATAATGCGATGAAAATTATAAGTTTTGGTAGAGTTTGTGATGCATGATGCATGAATGTGTAATATATAGTGATGTAGTGATTTACAATTACTAGAAGGACATGTGATTTATTCCTTGCAAGGTTATGTTCATCATGTAGATGCTTAAGTGTTTAATTAAATAAAATCAGGGGAAAGATGTATGATTAATGTGCAGGTGCATCCTAATTTATAAAAGAAGGGCTAGATGAGAAAATGCCCATGGACATATGATGAGTTAGTCACTTATCTCATGTACGAGGATATGACGGGTTTGACAACTAAGAGGATTCGTATCCCATGCTAAGGTAGGCCTTGAGTGCTTTTGAGATTGCATGCGGTGTGTGTCGACATATGGTGTCATAATTCGGGGTTAATGATAGAGTGGTAGTTCTACGGGCTCGCCAGTCGTCACACCAACGGGAGTTTACAGATAGACCTTGGGTGGTTGGGCTTGGTCCTCAGTGTTTATTCCTAGGGCTCCTTCCATGCCAGTGAATGGTTGGGCTTGTTCCTTTGGTGATACGCTCCCAAAAGCTCCTTTCATGCCACTACGTTAGGCTAGTTTGGGCTATATTCTTGGTGAACATCTACCAGAGACCCCTATGAGTCGTAGTACGTAGAGGCTCCATTGTTGTGTTCTTCGCGTCGAGGCATACAGAGGCCTATGCTTTGTAGTGTGGATGCCCGCCTAGTAGTAGAGGCGCCCGCTCAACTATCGCCGTCTAGCCACGACATATAATGCCTGAGAGTTTAGCTACCTGCTCGAAAAGTGGGAACTAAATGACTATGTCGGCATAGTAGTGTGCGTGTCTGTGAACATGGGTGAGTCATAATATTGCATTCATATCATAACATTGCATTGAACCGCATAAGATCCTCATCATATAAATTTGTATAGGCACTTTTATATGATAAGTTACTTTATGTTAATCCGATCCTTAACCTATAAATTTGTATGGGTATTTTTATAAGTTAAGTTCTATTTTGTTGATAAATTATATGATATAAATGATTGCTCTTACTTTTATTGAATTGCCAGTGTAGAATGATGCTATCACTTGTTATACACTATTGTTATTGCAACTCTGATATGCAAAGCTATACCACCTGCTTGTACTTACTATTTATATATATATTGCACCTTTCTTCTCTCTCCCTCCCAGTACCTAAGTGTCGTCATGGTAAGAGAATGAGATAGCCACTTTGTCTTTACGACTAACGGTTACTACGATGACCTATTTAGGTGGACACCCAGCAGATAAAGCAGCAGGGCATCCAGGCCAGGGAGATAGGGCCTGATATGACGTTACCCTCGCTGTCGTTGGTTACTGAGGTGTGAGATTTTTGAGAGACATTTGTTGTAGCCTTCAGGCCATTTTGTTGTACTCTGATATTAAAGGAAACGATGTAGTTCCTTATTATTCATGTACTATGTTGGATCCCAAGTTTGATTTGGGCTAGGTTCACTTACTAGGATAATTTACCCAATATGTATAGCCAGGGTCACGTTTGTGTCCTAGAGTTTAGGCTAAGTCCTTAGAAACAACTACAAATGGACCAGCCAACAGAAGACATAAGAAGATTCAAGACTTAGAAGGAAATTAAGTTCAGTAAAGTGAGTTTGATGTTCATCGAACTCAGCTTAACAAAAGTCGTGCTCCGCTCGACGAACTCAGATAATCCTCTAAGTTGAGATCGACGATATTCGAGATCAGGTTGACGAATTCTGGTAGTTCATCTTCAACAGTCAAGAATCCTTTCTCTGAACTCAGGTCGATGAACTTTCATTCTTAGATCGACGATATTGGATCTCTGGTCGACAAACTTTGGACTCGGGTCAACGAAATCTGCTCCCTGCTCAACAAATTTTATGCAGTCCCAGACTAGGAATTTTCCCTCATCTTGTCCTTATTCTCTTACAGTAATTCCTGAATAATCAATGATTATATTCTCTGAATATAGTCGTTAGAAACAACATTGATTATGGTCTTCATCAGGAATATTACATGCCGTCTTTAATGGGATAGTTGGGGAAATCCATTAATGCTGATATTCTCTCAAAGTCGTTTTCCGTTCTCCAGGCCACCAGCAATTAATGCAATGGACTTCAAAATTCAAAAGAAGAATTTGAATGAAGACATAAAAGAAAAATTACAGTATACATAAAAAACATACAGATAGTGGATACAGAGCACACAGAGAAGAGAAAAAAAAACATCAACAATACTCTGAACCTTCTCTGTACTGAAAAAGAAAACTGTTTTCTCCTTGATATTGCTGAAGAAGAAGAAGAACAATCATTCTAAATCAAGAGTCTTCTTCAATCTTCACTCCAGGATTCTTCAACAACAACAAACTTCTATTAGTCAGAAGTTCCTGGATCTATCTCTGAAGTCAAGGCTGAAGACTGAAGACCTACACCCTGAAGCAAAGCTCTAGTCTTCCTAAACCTTCAACATCTCAGGGGGACCTTTGGCACCATCAAGGATCCAGAAAGTCTTCTCAAGTTGTTTTTGAGAAAAGAGAAGACTAACATCATCTTCTTTCCCACCCCATTGTACAGGGTTTTAACTCCCTTCAAAAGTTAGTTTGGTTGCAAGTCTCCAGATCAAAAGACTTGAGATTGGTTTTTGAGCACCTGATCAAAAGCTCAAAGGTGGCAGTCACCTGATCAAAACCTGTTAGTGGATTCCTACCAGGGTGGTAGAAGAGTGGACGTACCCAGGTTGGGGAACCACTATAAAAGTTCTTGTGTTGTCTGGTTGCCCTTTTCTATTTGTTCTTGTTATGGCTGTGATAACTTAGATCTGTGTTTTGTGTTAGATTAGTTTTACTTAGATTATTTTCTTGCCTACTGATAATCTTGGTATTCACTAGTCTTTCTACTATGATTATTTTTTAAATAGCAAAAAAATTTTAACTACTCTATTCACCCCCTCACCCCCCCCCTCTAGAGTAAATCAGGTGTAACCCTCTCTTTCAATTGGTATCAAAGCAAGTTTTATTTGGTTATACAAGCTAACCCTTGAACAAAAAAATCCTGTGTTAGATCTGATCTTTTATTTCTCTTAGGACTATTTTCACAGCATGGCACAGAACAAGGATTATACAAGCACCAGACCTCAAGTTTGCAACTTATCTAAGTTTGCCATCTAGAAGGCAAGAATAAAGTTATACATCAACTCTATTGATGAAGACATTTTTAATTCAATTTTGATAGGACCACCAACTCTAGTGGCCTCCACTCCTTCAACTTCAACAAATCTGAGTGCAGTCCCACCTCCAGATTGGACAAATGTATAGAAGAAAGCAAAAATTGTAGATGCCAAATCCATGAACATATTGGCTCAAACCATGTCAGATGGCATCTTCTAAAAGGTTGCTGAATGCACCTCTGCAAAAAAAATATGGGATTCCCTCAACCAGATGGTTGCTGGCTCAGCAGATGAGAGAAAGGATAGAAGATCAACACTCATCTCATAGTATGAGAATTTAAAGAAAGATGATGCTGAATTTGTTAGTGACATGTACAATAGATTAAGCTCCATCATCAGTGAGTTGAAGACCTTGGATAAAGACATCTCTCTCACAGAGGTGAATGACAAGATCCTAATGTGCTTCCCAAGCACATGGGACTCCAGGATCTTGCCAATCAAAGAGGCCAGAAATTTGAATGAGATTTCCATAGATTCTCTCCTAGGAAAGATCAAATCCTATGAGCAGTTGATCAAATCTAGGGAAACTGTAGAACAAAGGACTCCTCCACCAGCAAGAAAGGACTTCAGGAGAAAGTAATCTAGGAATGATGACAAGCACAGGTATGATAAAACTCCTACTAAAGAAATAGTGTGTTTTGGATGCAGGAAACCTGGACACTTCATTTTTGAATGCCCTGAGAATCAGAAGAAGGAGAGGAGAAGAGAAAGAGACTCCAGGAGAAGCACTACAACAAGTCCTCCTCTAGCAAACACAAGAGGAAGGAGAAAGGATTTGTTGTAGAAATCTGGAGTAACATAGAGGAAGAGTCATCCTCTTCCAGCTCTAGTGATGATGAAGAAGAAGAGAAGGCAAAAGAGGTTTGCCTAATGGCAATTGATACTTCCAGCAGTCAGTCAGATGCTGAAGCCACGGAAGATGAAGAATCATTGTCTGCAGAAGACCAGGTAATTGCATCATATGATTTTAATTCAGAATAATTTAAAACTGAGTTTAAAAATCTATGCTTAGATCTAATAGGCTCTGAGAAGGAAATCAAACTTCTTTGAGAAAGATTAACTGATCAAGACAAGCACATTGCTGAAAATACTAAACTAACAATTGAACTTAACTCAACAAATGAACAAATTGTTTTCCTAAAATCTGAACTAAGTAAGGCCAAGAAATTAGAAGAATCTCTCAATGGTAAAAGTTTACAACTGTTAGACATAACTAGTACTATAAATGCTAAGAAAAATAATAATAAACTAGGACTATGTGCATCATCTAGTGAACCACCTATTATCTAGAAGAAACAATTATCTAAACCAGTAAATTTCATTTCAGATAAGGGTAAGAAGAATATTGAACAAGTAGATAAAGTAAATGAAGTATTAAAGCAAATGGAACTAAAACAAAAATCCAAGAATAAGAAGAAAAACAACAACAATAACGTTCAAGTGTTTTCGTCGAACTCAGATCGACGAAATGTGAATTGTTCATCGACCTCAGAAAGACGATCTCTGAACGCAAACCATAACAACAATTATTCTTCGACCTACGATCGATGAAACAAGTATGGTTCGTCGACCAGAGATCGATGATATTGGTGCCCTTAGAATGAATACCTTCATTCTTCAAGCAGAGATTTGAGATCTTATCCCAATTCGTCAAGCTCAGGTCGATGAAATTACAAGAGTTCGTCGATCCCAGATCAGTATAACAGATATCTTAATCCTTTTGAAACCTATAATCAACCAAGAACATTTAATTATGAATTTAATCAATGGATCATTCCACCTAGGAAATATCAGCCTTTAGGATATAAGAGCCAACCTGAGTATTCATTTATTTCCAGTTTTAGTTATGTGAAGAAAGAAGGACCCAAGGTAACCTGGGTAAGAAATGACTAATCTGTTTCATTGTAGGAGAAGCTTTTTCTACCATAGAGCAATAGTGGTATTTGGATAGTGGTTGTTCTAAGCATATGACTGGAAATAAGGCCAACCTAATACATTACAAGGCAAAGCTAGGACCAAATGTAATATTTGGTGACTCCAACTATGGTCAGACTGAAGGCTATGGAAAAGTTAAAGTTGGAGCTATCACCTTCAGAAATGTAGCATATGATAGTGGACTTAAGCACAACCTTATCTCCATAAGCCAATTATGTGATGAAAGGTTTCAGGTATCATTTACTAAAACCTCCTGTATTATCACTTCTTTGGACAATAATGTAGTATTGACTGGCACTAGTGTAGAAAACATTTACTTAGTCAACTTCTAGTCAGCCAAATCTGAAATTTGCCTATTTAATTCAACTAGTAATAACAATGAACTTTGGCATAGGAGATTAGGTCATGTTAACTTGAAAAACATTGCCAATTTATCTAGGGACAACCTTGTCAGAGGTTTGCCTTCTAACCCCTACAAGAAGGAAAACCTTTGCAGGGCTTGTCAATTAGGCAAGCAAACTAAAAATAGTTTTAAATCATTAAACAAAAGTGACTCACCTAGGATATTGTACTTACTACATATGGACCTTTTTGGCCCTATAGTAGTACAAAGTCTAGGAGGGAAATCTTATACTTTATTGATTGTAGATGACTTCTCTAGATTCACTTAGGTTTTCTTTCTAAGATCTAAGTCTGATAACTTTAAGATTCTTACAGATTTTCTCAAGAACATACAGATTGAGTACTCTACTCCAGTTTCATTGATCAGAAGTGATCATGGTACTGAGTTTGATTCTCTTCTTATGCAAAGTTTTGTAGGAAGTAAGGTATCAGACATTGCTTCTCAGCTCCTAAAACACCTAACCAGAATGGGGTTGCTAAAAGGAAGAATAGAACACTAATTGAATCTGCAGGCACATTACTTACAGATGCTTATTTTCCCCTATCCTTTTGGGAAGAGGCTGTAAGCACAGAAAACTATGTGTTGAATAGAAGTCTTATACACAAACTTAAGAATAAGACTCCTTATGAGCTACTGAAAGGGAATAAACATAATGTAAAGTACTTTAAAATATTTGGATGTTTATGTTATATACACAACAATAATAAGAAACACATTAGAAAGTTTGAAGCCAAGTCTGATATGGGATTTTTTCATAGATATTCCCAAGTAAGTAAGGCTTATAGGGTATATAACAAATATACCTTAAAAATTGAAGAGTCTATCCATGTTTCTTTTGATGAGACTAACATATTTTTCAAGGAGAAGACTTTTTCTACCAATGAATCTTTGTAGGAACATAAGTTGTGTGAGAAGCCTAATGACTTGATCCTCACCAATGAAGCAGCTAGCCATTCTTCTCCACAATGTGCTGAAGAAAGTGAAGAAGAAGACACTATAATTAGAGATAAACCAACAACAGCTAACTTAATTCCACAAGAGGAATTTATTCCCCAAGCTATTGAACAACCAACTCCACCCACTGACTTTGTCACACTTAGAGATCACCCCATATCTCAAGTAATTGGAGACATGTCAGCTGGTGTGCAGACAAGGCATCAACTCAACCAAGATTTGATGCATGCTTGCTTCATATCTCAAATTGAGCCCCAATCCATTAAAGATGCAGAGCAAGATCCACACTGGATCCTTGCAATGTAAGAGGAGCTCAATCAATTTGAGAGATGCAGAGTTTGGGACTTTGATCCAAGACTCAAAGACTACCCAATCATTGGAACTAAGCGGGTATATAGAAACAAGCTGGATGCCCAAGGTGTCATCATAAGGAATAAAGCAAGACTTGTTGCTCAAGGTTATAGGAAAGAGGAAGGGATTGACTATGACCAGACTTTTGCACTTATTGCAAGGCTGGAAGCAATCAGGATCTTCCTTGCATATGCTGCCTACAAGAAATTCAAAGTTTTTCAAATGGATGTCAAGAGTTCCTTTCTGAGTGGAGAACTAAAAAAAGAGTTTTATGTTGAACAATCTCCAGGTTTCATCTCTCCAACTCATCCCTCTTATGTCTTTAAATTGCATAAAGCTCTCTATGGTTTAAAGCAAGCTCCAAGAGCTTGGTATGAGACCTTAGCTAACTTCCTTTTAGAACATAAATTTTCTAGAGGCATTGTAGATAGGACATTATTCACTAGGCACCATAAGGATCAAATTTTATTAGTACAAATTTATGTATATGATATTATATTTGGGTCTATAGATTCCAAACTATGCAAGGAGTTCTCTGACCTCATGCATTCAAAGTTTGAGATTGGTAGCATGGGTGAGCTCTCCTGCTTCCTTGGTCTCCAAGTGAAGAAGCTACCTGATGGCATCTTTATATCCCAATCTAAATATGCTAAAGAGCTTATCAAAAAGTTTGGGAAGTCAGATGCCTCTGCCATGAAAACATCTATGCCTACAAATGTTGTAATTGACTCTGATGAACATGAGAAACCTATTGATAAGAAATTATATAGGGCCATTATTGGATCCCGACTATATCTTACAGCAAGAAGACCTGACATAATGTTTGCTACATGTCTTTGTGCGAGGTTCCAAGTGAACCCCAAAGAATCTCTCCTTACTTTCTTAAAAAGGATTTTAAGATATATAAAGAGTTGTCCTAGTCTAGGACTTTGGTATCCTACTGAGTCAGAGTTTGAGTTAACTGGATACTCAGATACTGACTTTGCTGGATGCAGAGTAGATAGAAAAAGTACCTCTTGAACATGCCCATTCCTTGGTACTAGATTAGTCTCCTAGTTTTGCAAGAAACGGTCATCTGTGTCTACATCAACTGCTGAAGTAGAACATATTGCAGCTGACAGTTACTGTTCCCAGATGTTGTGGATCCAGAACCAACTTCTTGACTATGGGTTCAACTTAAATAATTCAACTCTATTATGTGATAACACAAGTGCAATTTCCATTGCACAAAATCCCGTCCATCACAGTATGACTAAGCATATAGATATTAGGCATCATTTCATTAGAGAGTGTGTAGAAAAAAATAAAATTAACCTTGTTTATATATACAATGATTTGCAAAGAGCAGATATCTTCACCAAACCTTTGGATGAGAGGAACCATCTGTTCTTCATAAATCAGCTTGGTATGATAAATGGAGAAGCCTTAATTTAATTTCTGTCTATGGTCGAAAAATTTGCCAAAATTCGTCGAATGGAGCTCGACGAACTGAGGAATGTTCTTGAGATTTTTCGTCAACCAAAGATCGACAAACTCTCTGTGTAAGTCATTTATTCGTCAACCGGAGATCGACGATCTGGCTTTAGAAAAGTTTCGTCGACCTGAGTACGACGAAATGTTTTCACTTCTTCTGACTGAGATCGACGAACTCTTTTGTCAATAAAATATTTCGTTGACCCCAGATCAAAGAATTTTTCTATTTTCACAGGACGGAGTTTGTCGTTTCATATTCTAAAAAACCTTTTAACTAGGTTTTCTTCGACCTCCATCCCGCGCTTTCAGTTCCCTCGCACTTGATCTCTCTATTTTCTTTATTACAGGTGATTATGGCGATTCCGGCAAGTGCTCTCGCAGGAATGAAATTTGATATGGGTTTCGATATTGATTTCGAATCATTTCAGCACTCAGATCAGATTTTTCTTGATATTCTGCAATTGTTTGAAGATTTGCACTTGAAGAACTTAATGACAACCAAGATGAAGATAGCGGCGACTGAGATTAGAGAGTGGGTTTACTCGTTATCATCTCCAGATGATACTTTGGTTGGAACCATAGAAGGTGGGAGAGGAACATCCCCAAGCCATCCAGGGCTTCCTCCTCCAAAACTTTTGAGAGTACAAGGGATGTTCCAGCAACTTCCCACCCTGCTGAGGACATTTCCATTCCTACTCCTCCACCCCTTATTCAAACAACTTCAACATCCCTCCAAAAAACTTCCCCAACTCCATCACATCAACCTACACCTCCTGTTTCTCCCATCCATCCTTCTTCACAAGCTGAATCACCACTAACTCAAAATTCCTGAATCTCTTCTCCAGTACAACACTCAGTACATCTATCTCCTGAGCATGATCATTCACCAGTACCTGTTACTCCTCCTCAGTCCCCTCTTCCTTATTATCTTTCTGAAATTCCTCATCTTCATAATCTATCATCCCTACCTTCATTCAATCTTCTTTCATCCCCTAGTCATTCTCCATCCCCTCAAGACGAACAAATGCTAGATTCTCAGCCCTCCTCTTTCACTTCCAATCCATCTATCTCTACTCAAATCCCACTAGAATTCAGGGACACATCTTCACACTCCATGTCATCCATTCTACAATCCATCACACCACTTCTTAAATAACTCATAGCAGAGGCCATTTCACCTCTTGCTTCTTCCATCTCTACTTTTGCTGCCCAGCTATCTGTACTCCCTATCCATCCTTCTTCAGTCAGGGGCCTGGCTCCAGTGGTTACTGAAACTAAGCAGGGGGAGATACTCCATGAAGAAGTAGCTCTAGTAGCTCCAGCAGCAGTAGCAGCAGCAACCGAAATACCAGAAGCAGATATACCAGATGAAGTAGAGAAAGATATTGTTGATACAGATATACCGGACGCAGAACTTACTGAATTTTTTGATACAGACTCTGAGACAACTGATATAGATCATTCTTTGGATATTTATTCTGGAGACTGCTTCATCTTTCCAACAGTTGACCTATTTTTTAGTTCTAGGTTCTTTTTACCTCCTGCATATAAACATTATTTTATTTGTTTCCAATCAGTTTTGTATAGATATTGTCTGTCATACTTCTCCAGTGAGCACAGAAATATTATAGCTTATTCAAAGCAGCTTTATAGCTCCAGAGCCTGAGCTTGCTCAAGCTCTAGAGGCTGAACCTGTAAAGGTTGCTGAGGATGAAATCTCTGAGCCCAATGCTTTTTCTCCTCCCACTTTTGTCTTTTCTACCTCTCCATTACCAGATATGGATGAGATTTTTGTTGCAAACATGGCTCAGGAAGCGGAAATGGTTTCAGATGCAGTGCTTCCTCATCCAGTTGTTCCTCCTCAAGCAGATAAGCAAGTTTCACAGGAAATTATTGAGGAAATAGATGCTCTATATGACAATCCACAAAGTTCTTCTAAAGAAGACTTTGCTAATGATTCTGATGTTTCTGAATCTAATGATGCCAAGAAAGCCAAATCAAAGAAGAGAAAAGCTCCAGCTGCTCCCAAACCAAATCCTAACAATGATATACCATACTACATTCTGCACAACATTCCTCTCACTTCCAAAACTCCTCAGTTGATGAGGATGTCTAGAAATCAAGTCAAAGCACAGAAGAAGAAGAAGTCTTGATCCTCTTCAGTGAAAAAATTATGGAAAGATCCACCTCCTCCTCCTCCTTCTGATGCAGGTGCTTCAGGAAATATGACAAGATCTTCTTCCAGTGCTCCTCAACCTCCTAAGCAAGCTCCTTATCAATACTCCAGACAATCTTCTAAGCCTGCTCCTTCATAATCAAAATAATCTTCTAGATCATCTCAAAGGCAATCTTCCATCCCTGCTTGTAAATATAGTGAATGCAGACCACCAAACTCTTACTATGCTGAACAGTCTATAAAGGATTATCCATCGACAAATTTTCAGCAACAGTCTGTTATTTTCAGGAAGTCTCAAAGGACAGCCCAAGATGTTTCAACTGATCCAGGATATGAACCAAAGCTTGATCCTAACTGTAGGATGGCTAGATTTCATGAGCTGATTGGTTTATCCCAGATAAACAAGGCAAAGACAGAAAGAACAGATGCATCAAAATTTATAACTGTCTTCCTTCAGATAGAAAGAACTTGATAAGTTTGAAATTAACAAAAAATTATTTGATCTAAATGCTTATATGCAGGTCCACCCAGAAGCTATTGTGCCTAGAGATTCTACTATAACTCTTCTAGGAGCCCAAGACCTGAAGATGACAAAGCGTGGAGCAGAAGATCCTCTCAGAACTTTTGTGTTCACTAAATCCTCTTCAGCCCCTCCTCCAGATAGACTCTAAAACATTTTACTCTTTGAGAATATTCTCTATCTGCTATATTGTGATTGTCAGTTACTTACTTTCATGTTGTATGTTTGTATTTTCTCTTATTTTGCATTATACTTAGTGACCTCACCCAAATAGGGGGAGATTGTTGGATCCCCAGTTTGATTTGGGCTAGGTTCACTTACTTGGATAATTGACCAAACATGTATAGCTAGGGTCACGTTTGTGTCCTAGAGTTTAGGCTAAGTCCTTAGAAACAACTACACATGGACCAGCCAACAGAAGATAGAAGAATATACAAGACTTAGAAGCAAATCAAGTTCAGAAAAATGAGTTCGATGTTCGTCGAACTAATCTCGACGAAAGTCGTGCTCCGCTCGACGAACTCAGAGAATCCTCTGAGTTGAGCTCGACGATATTCAAGGTCAGGTTGACGAATTCTGGTAGTTCATCTTCAACAGTCCAGAATCCTTTCTCTAAACTCAGGTCGACGAACTGACATTCTTAGATCGACTATCTTGGATCTCTGGTCGACAAACTTTGGACTCGAGTCCATGAAATCTGCTCCCTGCTCAACGAATTCTGTGCAGTTCTAGACTTGGAATTTTCCCTCATCTTATCCTTACTCTCTTGTAGTAATTCTTGAATAATCAATGATTATATTCTCTGAATATAGTCGTTAGAAACATCATTGATTATGGTCTTCATCAAGAATATTACTTGCCATCTTTAATGGGATAGTTGGGGAAATCCATTAATGCTGATATTCTCTCAAAGCCGTTTTCCGTTCTCCAGGACACCAACAATTAATGTAATGGAATTCAAAATTCAAAAGCAGAATTTGAATGAAGACATAAAAGAAAAAATACAGCATACATAGAAAACATACAGATAGTGGATACAGAGCACACAGAGAAGAGAAAAAAAACATCAACAATACTCTAAACCTTCTCTGTACTGAAAAAGAAAACTATTTTCTCCTTGACATTGCTGAAGAAAAAGAAGAACAATCTTTCCAAATCAATAGTCTTCTTCAACCTTCAATCCAGGATTCTTCAATAGCAACAAACTTCTATTCGTCAGAAGTTCCAGGATCTATATCTAAAGTCAAGGCTGAAGACTGAAGACCTACACCCTGAAGCAAAGCTCCAATCTTCCTGAACCTTCAACATCTCAGGGGGAGCTTTGACACCACAAAGGATCCACAAAGTCTTCTCAAGTTGTTTTTGAGAAAAGAAAAGACTAACATCATCTTCTTTCCCACCCCATTGTACAGGATTTTAACTCCCTTCAAAAGTTAGTTTGGTTGTAAGTCTCCTGATCAAAATACTTGAGATTGGTTTTTGAGCACCTGATCAAAAGTTCAAAGGTGGTAGTCACCTGATAAAAATCTGTTAGTGGATTCCTACCAGGGTGGTAGAAGAGTTGATGTACCAAGGTTGGGAAACAACTATAAAAGTTCTTGTGTTGTCTTATTGCCCTTTTCTATTTGTTCTTGCTGTGGCTATAATAGCTTAGATCCGTGTTCTGTGTTAGATTAGTTTTACTTAGATTGTTTTCTTGCTTACTGATAACCTTGGTATTCACTAGTCTTTCTACTCTGATTATTTTTTAAACAACAAAAGTTTTTTAACTACTCTATTCCCCCCCTCCCTCTAGAGTAAATCAGGTCTAACTCTCCCTTTCATACTATGCTATGGACATTTACTTATTGTGAGGCTTTGACTTTTCTTTCTTTCTTTATGTTGGGTTGGCATGGATGATATTTTGAAGAGCCGAAAGAATAGGCATCTTGTAGTACCGGTCTACCCGTGTGTTGATGCTACCGCAAGGTGGCTGTCTGGGCATAAGACTCCCCTCAGCCGTGTTTTGTGTTCCGGGAGGGGGGGGGTCTTATAGTTATACATAGGTGTGTCTTTAGGAGGGGATATACCATATTTTGTTAATATCTTTTAAATGGTTATGGTTATAAATATGGAATTTGTGCTTGTATGCATGTACCTTAGATACATCTCCTGTCCAAAAATGAGAATTTTTAGACAACATTTTTCAATAGTTTTAAGAAAAATGTGGTTTTTAATATTACTAAAATATATATGGTTTAAATAACTCTTGTTGGGTCCATTGTTCCTAATGTTCCTGATTTGTGAGAAGTCAAACAGGTCAATGATACACACATCAACTGTATTTGATGTGCATTTGTGGTCTTGAGTGCAGGTAGTCCATATTATATTGATTGGACATGTGGACACACTAAGTGGTTGCTGGACATACCAAAAATCGACTAAGTCCACAGGCATTGACTGGAGCAAGCTCACTTAACGCTAGAGGTATGGACTCAATAATACTAGTATAAATTTGGCTAAGTACAAAAGAGTTGAGTGTAGTCTACTCACTCAATGCCATATAACATATTGTGTTGAGTCTATCTCAGCCTAACTAGAAGATAGCCAAAATGTGTCTAAGTCCACAAACGTTGAGTGTAGTCTACTCACTCAATGCCATACAGTAAAAAGGCTGTGAGTCGGGCTAAGTCAGTGTAAGCCTAGAGAAATTGGCTGAAAATGTGGCCAAGTCCACAAGCGTTGAGTGTGGTCTACTCACTCAATGCCATCCAACTTTTAGCATTTAGTGTTGTTGTGCTATTCTACTCCACAGAAAAGTTGGGCAAAATTTTCACTAAGTCTACAGGCGTTGAGTGTAGATTACTCACTCAACGCCAGATAACAGAAAATTCTGTTAAGTAGTTTGGCATTGAGTGGAGCTTACTCTCTCAATGCCAAGGCACAGAAATATTTACTAAGGCAAATAGCGTTGAGTGAGGTAAGCTCACTCAACGCTCACAACGCTCTCATCGCTCTCAACGCTCTCAAGGCCTTGGAGTAGAAATTTGGCTAAGTCCAAAAGCATGGACTGTTTGACTTTCATCGAGCTCAGCTTCGTCGAACTGAGCTCGGCAATCGTCGAGCTGAGCCAAATTACTCAGTTTAGCCTAGAGTTCATCTAACTCAGTTCAACCTTTCATCGATCTTAGTTTTCAGTTTGTCGAATTGAACTTTTACATTCGGCGAGCTAAGCTCGACGTTCTTCGAACGGAGCTCAGCTTTCGTCGAGCTGAATACTTAGAAAGACAGAATTTTGTCTAAGTGTTGTGGCGTTGAGTGATACCTACTTACTCAACGCCTTTGGTTATGATGATTGAATTTTGTCTAAGTCTAGAGAGATTTTGGGTCATGCTGAAATCAGCAAAGTAAAATTGTCAACCAAAATTCAAATGGTGCGGAATTGCTGCCAAAGACATTGGCGGCAAACTGTCATCATCTTCTGCACTTTTCGAGGAATATTTCCATCATAAAGTGCTTGGGCCCACAGATAGCAAGGATACGTTAAATCAAATTTAAATGAAAGGGATGGGCTGGATGGCTAAATCTCAGCCATCAATCCTGGTGGTAGGGCCCACTGCTCTATTGGCCTTCAGAGTATAAAAGGAAGCAATCAGCCAGAGAAAAAAAAAACAAGCAACACAACCTAGAGAACAATCGATTCCTCGGCTAGGTTTTCTGAAAATGAGAAGAATGGCAGGAGAACATCATCTTCTTTCTCGCCATTTTCGACGAGCCTGAAGAAGGAGTTCTGCACAGAGAACCTTGCTGGGAAGGAGATAGCTGGAGAAATTTCTATTTGCAATAGCAGGATCAGAATTCATTCTAAGGGAGCAGATTTACAAGTCTTGTAGAAGGAAGGATAACTATTTGAAGAAAGAATCTACTGCCTACATCATTGTCTTCAACAGCAAAAGGTTGGGCTGATATCTGCTCAGTCCAGGAAGAAGATGACACAGAGTTCTTGATCTGGTGTCTAATCATATAATCTTTCTCTATTTCTTTCTTTTGTAAAGATTTATGGTGAATTTGGAGTTGTAAGCATGTTTTATAAAGGCTAAGGTCTATGTGACTTGTGTTTAGCTTTGTCTTGGGTGAAAGGTCGTTGTGACCTGAGGGTTTGCTTAGTGCCTAATTGTTAGGTCTGCGTGACCTGTGTGGTCCTGCGGGATCTGTGTTGTAAGTTATTAAGTAGCTGAGTTTTGGAGGGTGAGCTGAATCTAACACACTATTAGATAGATGTAGAGGGACAGTGGATGTACCCAAGATTGGGGAACCACTATAAAATTGCTTTATCGTCTATGAGTGTTCTTGAAAGCTGATAACTAACCTAATCACATGCACAAAAATCTGATAACAAATTAGAAAAGGTAAAATAAAGAAAAACACCTATTCCCCCCCCCCCTCTAGGTGTTTAGCTAACCTTGAAAACAACACTTTCAAGTGGTATCAGAGGGAGGCTACTCTTTAAAGGACTTAACAGTCTGAGTAGACCTCGAAGGTTTGCAAGAAGTCTATCTCCATAGGTCCAGGAATGACCAATAGGGATTTGAGTGTTGTGAGACTTCCAATATATAGGAAGGAAGATTTTGGCATCTAGAAAGCAAGGGTGAGGCAGTTCATGGAAGCTGCTGACCCTAGAATGTACATTGTAGTTAAAGAAGGACCATTCATCCCAGTGAAGGTCTCTGCACTAGATGCTAATGTCAAAACCCCCAAGACATATGATGATATGACCAAGGATGAGTTGGTCATGGCCTCAATAGACAAGAGGGCAAATAATATCATCATGGGTGCTATTGATGATTCTACACTTCAGAACCTGATCCATTGTACAACAATAAAGGAAATATGGGAAACAATTGTGATTTACATAGAGGGGACATATGAGGTTAGAAATGATAGGAAGTCCATGCTTAACCAAGAGTATGATGCTTTTAGACAATCCAAGGGGGATAACATAACCACCTATTATGAAAAGTTTTTTAGGATTGTGAATGAGCTAAAGACTTATGGAAGAGTGTTCAGTCACTATGAACTAAATGACAAGTTCCTTAGATCTCTCTCTAGAGAGTGGGACACAAAAATTTGTGCAATCAGAGAAGTGGCAAAGCTGGGTGACACTGCTCCTCACACACTCTTTGGGAAGCTGCTGTCATATGAGATGCAGCTGGTAACAAGGAAAGAAGTCGAGAACAACAACAAGTCTCAGGCAAGAGACAAAACTGTAGCTTTCAAAGATGAAGGCACCAGCAAAAGCAGAATAAAGTCTCCCTCTCCACCAAGGAGAGAGGTTGAATTTGATTCTGGAAGATCAGAGGGAAGTGCATCAGACTGTCAATGGTCTGATGAAGATTTTGCTGCCTTCACTAGGCAATTCCTGAAGTTCTTAAGGAAGAAGAACTGAAGAGGAAGGCCTTCCACCTCCTCTCATCCCAAGGATGACTATACAAAGGTAGAAGAAAGTCCTCTAAGGAGGACATGTATGGATCCAAAACTGGTAAATAGGTTTCCTTTAACATAACTTATTATCATTGCAGAAAACTTGGGCATATGATAGCTGACTGCCCAGTTAAAAGGAAGGAACACAGAGAGAAAAAGGACCACCAGCAAAAAGTCAAGATGGAGAATCACTCATTGCGAAAAAGCAAAGAAGCTGGACTGACTCCTCCACATCAGAATCAGAAGAAGAAGAAGAAGAAGAAGAAGCCTACATTGGGTTGTACTCTACTGAAGAAGGAGCTGTAGAAGAAGACTACATCAAAAGGCTGGCTACTTTAGAAGAAGAAGCTGAGAAGGTTCATCCTGCTTCCAGGATTGAAGATAGGGCCCCTCTATCATAATCTGATAGTGATTCAGAGGTGGATTATGAAGATGACAGCTGCTGCCTTGGGCTGATGGCTAAGTCAGATGAAGAAATCAGCCAGGATCAGCCTGGTCCATGTAAGGTAATTTTTGTTACTAGGTCTGCATGTTTAGATTATGAATTAGTTCCAGATTCTTGTGCCTCTACATCAAGTGATGATTATGGCTCAGAATCTGTGGGAGAGATCAATCAATTGATTTGTAAATATGGTGAACTTCTGCAGGCTCTACAGAAGAGCAAGCTCCTGGCCAAACAGCAGGCTCGGAAAATTGTCTCTTTAAAGCTTGCTGCTTCAGAATCAGCAAAATTGCTGGATCTAAAGATGCAGGAAGTTAGCAAACTGAAGAATGTGACAATCATTCAAATGAGCACCATAACCTTCAAGAATAATCAAATCAGGAATCTTGAGGGAAAGCTCCAAAAGGAGAGGGAACTAGTGGCTAGCTACTCCAAGCCTAGCGTAGTGTTTCCCTTGATAGACTCATTCTCCTCCTAAAAGGGAAAGAAATGGTTGGGATTCAAGAGAAGGACAAGAGCTGCTAATCCCAAGGGAAAGGGAAAAGCTCAAGTGGAGCCACTATCCTTTAAGCCTCCTGTAAAATTTGTTAGAGTGCAATTTCCTTCCAACAGCCAAGACAATAAGAGTATTTATGGTCACTGGAATCCTGCTAGACCATCTTGTGTGAACAAAGATGTTCCACAATATGGATGCAGTTATAGCAAAGGTGCAAGTACCTACGAGAAAATACAAATGACCCATCCTGGACCATTTGTGTTTGGTGCAACAGCCTCTTCAGTCAAGGGTAAAGCTGCTGACTATTCTCAAACTCCTCCAGCCCACTCTAAGGCAAAGGTGAAGGCTGTCAGTATGTAAAACCAAGAAATTTAGTGTTGAATCGGGCGGCATTTGTACCAAGTTTGGACCTTGGTAGGGTGAACACGGCCTGTGACACGGGCGTGTCACACGGCCGTGTCATGCTCAGGTCGTCCAGTGAAGGACACGCGGCATGGGACACAGGCGTGTCACATGGCTGTGTACTTCCTTGGAATTTTCTGAGTTTTATATCGACTGTCGAACACGGCCGTGGACTGGTTGACACGGGCGTGTCAAATCCGACACAGGCATGTCGTCACCCGTATCCACTAAGTGACGTGACGGTTGGCATGACGGTTATTGGTGATACGGCCCCTGGACACGGGCGTGTCGAGGACCCTACACGGGCATGTCATGTTGGGACACGGGCGTGTCCCAGCCCGTGTCCTTTTCTGTGCTCAATTTGAGTGGCTGGATCGAGGCACACGGCCAGGAACACGGCCGTATGCAAAGCCGTGTTCGGCCCAGGAATAATGTTTTCAGGCTAATTTGAGCCGTTCATTTTCTTTAAATAAGATCCAACGACACAGATGAGTTACTACTGGTGTTTAATCAGGGATTAGAGGTTTTATTCCTCATTCCATCTTTAACTCCCTCTTTCTAAGAAGTTAGAAAGAGAAGAGATCAAGGAAGAAGGAAGGGAGGAATCCGGCCACCGGCGGAGCATCGAAGCACCAATCTGAGAACCGACACCGGATCCGTGGAGAGAATTCCTTTGCGAAGCTTTCTATCCAACTAGTTTTTCATGGCGCCGAAACGGACTTCAAGGGTAACGATTTTCAACTTGAGCACTTGAAGCTTTTCTTCCTTTACATGGGAAAAACCCGCTCCCGCGAGTGTGCGGTGAATGCGCGGTGTTCCTTGGGGTCGATATGTGAAGTCCCCCTTGTTAGAGTCCGAAATCAAAGTACGGGCATAAGCATTATGTGTGAAGCCTACCCAGAAGTGTTTGTCTGGATTGGTGATGTTGCATTGCATGAATAGCCAGAGAAGACTCCGTGCGTTATTTTCGGGTTTCTACGTGGTAGATTGCGGCATGGATCCTTAGAGATTAACACCAAGGCGCACCTTGAAAATTGGGCGGAAACGTTATTCTGCTAACTTGGCGGCCGGGGAGTAAGCCTTGAACATAATTGGGTTATGTGTTGTTTTGTAATGATTTAGGATCCGGGTGAAGCTTGGTCCGCACGTACATCTTAAAGTGACTAGGCAGCGTGAGCAATGGATGGGTGGAAACGGACCTGGGCTATGTGGTTCGGTGCTAGAGGCCCTAAAGTGGAACTGGCCGTTGGTATAGTCAGGTGTCTTGGACTATGGTCGGAAGGACTCAAAAATGCTCATATAGCTTGCCATCTTAAGGATGGTGGTGTAGCCATGGAATTGACCGGATTTACCGTGAATGTGCCCTGAATGCACGGGGTGTTTGGCTGAGCGAGCCTACAGCTGCGGCGAAAGTCTTTTTATGCACTTTATTATTTAGCTTTGCTAACGTTATGCAGGGAAGGAGCACCACCGCCCGAATAAGGGGGCGAGGTCATTATATTTTGGTCAGCTTTAGCTGACCGTTGCTCTGTTTTCCACCATATAGTGGAATGATTGCTTGTAGGTGCTGCGGAACCAAGCACCAAGTAGCGGGTTGAAGCCTAAGCTGCTGTGCACGCCCTCGAAGGCCGAAGTGAACTACTATTTTTATTTTCTGTCATGTATGGCCAGCCTGCGAGCCGATGTTTGTAAGACATTACCTTGTTAAGAGAAACTTTGTAAGGCCATAAGGCTACGTACTCTTTAATGTATTCATTTTATTTCATTCCTATTTTGGTTAGTGGACATTCATGCCATGTTTGTACAAATTATTGGTTCTATTAACCGTTTAAAAGCTTCCGCTAGAATGCTTTGTGTTAGGACAAATAGTTGAGTATTTGGTATTATTCTGTAACCCCTCCGACTGTCCGTGGTATATGGCGTCAGGTTGCAGCCGGACCTTCTGTTATATACCATACGATGGATGGGGGCGTTATAATTTGGTATCAGACTAGGGTGTCAGTCATCTGTAATCGAATTCATGGGCGAATTCTTTTAAGGGGTGGTGAGCACATGTATGCGCGTCATCGTAATAACCTAAACGAACCCATGAATGTCCACTTAGGAATGAAAAAATGCATTTGTTTTGGGAACCTAAGTGTTCCAATGATTGCTTTTAGCAATTTATGTGTCGCCTAATCAAGGGTTTATGCTATTATAGGTGTCTAGAAGAGGTGCGGGGCAATCAGAGCATCCGCAATCAGTGGAAAGTAGAGCACCAAGAGACGTGCCTACAACACCTCCCTCAACAGAAACCATCAGATTGGTGGCTGAAGCAGTTTTTGCCATGATAAATTCCCAACAAGTGCAGCACGCACCACCTGTTAAGTAGCAAGAACCGATTAGAGTGGTAGTGCTGGGAGTTGTAGAGCGTAGGGCAGTTGATCCGGTAGCACCAAGAATAGCCACTGAGAAACAGCTCAAGCACGTGATGAGCTTTAATCTTCCGGTATTCGATGGGTTGGGAATTCCAACTCAAGCTGAGGATTGGCTCTCTACGATGAAGCGTTTCATGACTGCCACAGAAACTGCAGAGTGGCAGAAGACCACAATAGCGACCTTCCTATTGGCCGGTGAGGCAAGGATGTGGTGGGACGAGTTGGAGGTTCATCTCTGGGTGGGAAGACAACTTGCTGACGTACCGATGGAGGAATTCTCAAGGTTGTTCTTGGCCAGATACCTACCTTCTGCCCAAAACTTGAGATGGAGAATAAGTACCTTAGATTGACTCAAGGAGCGAGTAGAGTGGATTAGTTTCTCCACGAGTTTACTCGGTTAGGTCATTATGCTAGTGCAATGTTTACTGAAGAAGAGAGGAAGAACAACTGATTTTATGAGGGTCTACGGAGCGACCTACAACTACTTCTTGTTGGGACTAAGGCGTAGGGCTTCCTAGCCTTGGTAAATGCGGCTCGGTCTTTGGAAAGGGTTGCAAGGAAAGTGCAAGAGAAGAAAGACCTAGTGGAGAAGAAGTCAGAGTTTAAAGTGCCAAATACAAAGTCAGGTTTCCGTAGATAGAACAAGAAGTAGAAGACTTCGAGCTCAGCCCCTTTGTCTGGTACTATGGGGGCAAACCCTAGTCGAGCCCCAGGAGCCTGTTACAACTATGGAAAGGTGGGACATTTTGCAAGAGATTGTTGGAGCGGACGTGCAAAGTCCGAAAGTAAGCAAGGAGCAACTTATGAGGAAAAAGGGAAGGCGGCTGAGTCGACCGCATCCCACCATGCTCCGGCCCAGCCTAGAGTTTATAACCTTTGTCTGCAAGAGGCCATCAAACAAGCTGACGTGGTGACAGGTATGAGTTAAATTTATTATAGTTTAGCTTTTTGTTGTAACTGTTACCTTTGTATGTGTTAGCTTAGTGTTGGTGCTAGGCTTTGTATTGATTCTCGATCGTCCGGCGAGAGCTATGTTCGATACGGAAGCATCGCATTCCTTCTTGTCCCAAAGTTTCGTATCGCTCATCGGAGTCCCTTCTTCGATGGCAAGGGACAAGCTTGATGTGTTGTTGCCCAATTGGTTCTCATTGCGTGCAGATATAGTCTGCGTGGTAAAGTTGCGGATTGGGGATCAGGAGTTTGATTTGCAAGCATCAGTGCTGCCGTTAGTAGAGTTCGACGTAATCTTTGGAATGGTCTGACTTTCGGAGCAGCGAGCCTGCATTGACTGTAACCGAAAAGAGGTTAGGTTGGGACTGAATACTGAGCGGGAGACTACGTTTGCAGGCATGAATGGGTCGAGCAAGATTATGATGTCAGCACTTCAGGTGATTAAGGCAGTTCGGTCTGGCGCTGAGATGTTTGTCATTTTAGTACAGGCTTCAATGCCTAATCCTAGTCTATACAGTATTGCAGTGGTGTCCGAGTATCCTGATGTATTTCCAAACGATCTCCCAGGAGCCCCTCCTCAACGGGAGATTGATTTTACAATTGAGTTGGTGCCGGGTGCCAAACCGGTGTCACGCCGTATCGGATAGTGCCTAAGGAGATGACAGAGTTGAAGGTACAACTACAAGAGTTGTTAGAGCAAGGGTATGTGCGTCCATGTTTGTCGCCTTGGAGTGCACCGGTCCTTTTCGTTAAGAAGAAAGACGGGAGTTTGCGACTTTGTATTGATTATCGGGAGTTGAACAAACTTACGGTAAAGAATAAGAATTCGATCCCAAGGAATGACGGTCTATTTGATCAGTTAGTTGGGTCAACAGTATATTCGGATCTAGATCTGAAATCCGGATACTACCGGTTAAGGATAAAGGAATGTGACATCCCTAAGACAGCGTTCAGCACACGGTTTTGACACTACGAGTTTACGGTCATGCCGTTTAGGCTGACCAATGCGCCATCCGTATTTATGGATCTAATGAATAGGACGTTCAGAGAGTACCTGGACCAATTCGTGATAGTGTTTATCGACGACATCTTGGTGTACTCGCGGTGTGAGGATGATCACTACAAGCATCTGCATGTGGTGTTGGAGACGTTAAGGAAGAATCAGTTGTATGTTAAGTTCTCCAAGTGTGAGTTTTGGTTGTCCTCAATAGCGTTCCTTGGGCATATTGTTAGTGGTAATGGGATTGCGGTGGATCCGGCGAAGATAGCGGCAATTCAGGAGTGGCCTGAGTTGACTACGGTGGCGGAAGTCCGGAGCTTTCTGGGGCTTGCCGGCTACTACAGGCGCTTTGTGGAGAATTTCTCATGGATCGCACTACCACTCACGACGTTGACAAGGAATGATTAGAAGTTTGTATGGATGCTGGAGTGCGTGCAGGCTTTTGAAGAGTTGAAGAGGCGGTTGATCTCGGCACCTATCTTGTGTTCGTCGAGTAGGTCCGAAGGATTTGAAATTTATAGTGATGCTTCGGGCAGTGGTTTGGGCCGTGTTCTGCTACAGCATGGGAGAGTAATAGTGTACGGATCGCGACAGGTTAAGGTCCATGAGAGAAATTATTTGGTCCATGATTTGGAATTAGCGGCCGTGATATTTGCTCTTAAGCTGTAGAGGCACTATCTGTACGGTGTAAAGGTTAACATTTACACCGATCATAAGAGCCTGAAGTATTTACTAGATCTGAAGGACCTGAACATGAGGAAGCGAAGGTGGATGGAGTTCTTAGGGTACTACACTTTCAAGATACATTATGTGCCTGGGAAAGGAAATGTAGTGGCAGATGCTTTGAGTCGTAGGGCTCCGGTGCAGGCCAACTGGCTGGCGGTGCATGATGAGAGATTAGTCCGTGATTTGGAGGCATTGGAGATCTCTTGCGTCGACAAGCAATCTCGTGCTGAAGCAATATTGTGTTGGACGGAGGTGCAGTATGACCTAGCTGATAGGATTCGGTGGGCTTTGGTTCAAGATAGCACTATGAAGCTGGCATTGGATGAATCATTGGATGGTTCAAATTCCCAGTTTGCAGTTGCGGATGGACTGCTAAGGAAGGATGATCGCCTATGCATTCCTGGTGTTGATAGTCTTCGGGAGGAGTTGATGTATGAGGCTCATCATACCAAGTACTCAATCCACCTGGGGAGCACGAAGATGTATAGGTACATGAAGAAGTTGTTCTGGTGGTCAGGGCTGAAGAAGGATGTAGCACTCTATGTGGCAAAGTACCAAACATGTGCCTTAGTAAAGGCAGAGTGCCAGAAGCCCGGAGGTTTCTTAAAATCCTTGCCTATCCCGAAATGGAAGTTTGACGACATATCCATGTATTTTGTGCACGGTTTGCCAAAGTCATAGAAGGGAAATGACGTCATTTGGGTGGTCGTAGATAGACTTACAAAAGTGTCGCATTTCATTCCGAATAAGTTGGAAGATCCGGTTAAAAAGTTAGTCAAGCTCTATGTGGATAATATTGTACGGTTGCATGGTGTGCCCCGCAGTATTGTTAGTGATCGAGATGGGCGCTTCACGTCCAATGACTGGAGGCTGGTGCATAAGTTGTTGGGAACTAAGCTGAGTTTCAGCACAGCCTTCCATCCGCAAACGGATGGTCAAATCGAGAGGGTCAATAGGACGATGGAGGACATGCTCCGCATGTGCATCCTAGATTTCGGGAAACACTGGGAGGATCACCTGTAGATGGTAGAGTTTGCATATAATTACAGTTTTCAAGCAAGTATTGGAATGGCGCCTTTCGAGGCCCTTTATGGGAGAAGGTGCCGCACACCGTTGTCTTGGTGGGAGGCATGCGAGTCAAAGTTATTCAAATGTCAGGCGGTGGAAGAAGCCAGTTCAATGGTACGTACGATTTAGGAACGATTAAAGATCGCCCAGGACAGGCAGGCAAAATACTATAATGCCAAACATAGGAATGTGGAGTTAAGTGTTGGCAATTGGGTGTATCTGAAAATCAAGCCGTTCAAGGGTGTCTCGCGGATTCGACGCTTGAATAAGCTGAGTCCGAGATACCTTGGGCCGTTTTAGATCCTTAAGCGTGTTGGCGAAGCAGCGTATCAATTGAAGCTGTCGGTGGAGTTGAGTGGACTACACGATGTGTTCCACGTATCGGTGTTGCGGAAGGTGGTTCAAGAGCCTTCACAAGTTGTTGTTGTTGTCGATCAAGTGCCGATTGATAGTGGGTTAACGACGAAGGTTAAGCCAGTTTGCATTGAAGACTTTGAAGTCAAACGGCTTCGCAACAAGGGAATTCGAATTGTTAAGGTCCGTTGGGACAACTACGGACATAAGGAGCTTTCTTGGGAGTGAGAGCAGGCTATGTTGGATGAATATCACGAACTATTAAACGCAGGTAATATTTAAATTGTTTTGTGTACCCTATTTCTTAATTTCGTGGAAAAAATTCTTTAAGGGGAGGAGATTTGTAACACCCCGAAATTTAGTGTTGAATCGGGCGGCATTTGCACCAAGTTTGGACCTTGGTAGGGTGAACACGGCCTGTGACACGGGCGTGTCACACGGCCGTGTCATGCTCAGGTTGTCCAGTGAAGGACACGGTCTGGGACACGGGCATGTCCCAGGGCATGTCAGTGCACACGGCATGGGACACAGGCTTGTCACATGGCCATGTACTTCTCTGAAATTTTCTGAGTTTTGTACCATCTGTCGAACACGGCCGTGGACTTGTTGACACGGGCGTGTCAAATCCGACACGAGCATGTCGTCACACGTGTCCACAAAGCGACGTGATGGTTGGCATGGCGGTTATTGGTGACACGGCCCCTTGAAACGGGCGTGTTGAGGACCCGACACGGGCATGTCAGGTTGGGAAAAGGGTGTGTCCCAACCCGTGTCCTTTTCTGTGCTCGATTTGAGTGGCTGGATCGAGGCACACGGCCGAGAACACGGGCGTGTGCAAAGCCGTGTTCGGCCCAGGAATAAAGTTTTCAGGCTAATCTGAGCCGTTCGTTTTCTTTAAATAAGATCCAACGGCCCAGATGAGTTCTTGCTGGTGTTTAATTCGGGTATTAGTGGTTTTATTCCTCATTCTATCTTTAACTCCCTCTTTCTAAGAAGTTAGATAGAGAAGAGATCAATGAAGAAGGAAGGGAGGAATCCGGTCGCCGGCGGAGCATCGGAGCAACAATCTGAGAACCGAGACCGGATCCGTGGAGAGAATTCCTTTGCGAAGCATTCTATCAGACTAGTTTTTCATGGCACTGAAGCGGACTTCAAGGGTAACGATTTTCCACTTGAGCACTTGAAGCTTTTCTTCCTTTGCATAGGAAAACCCGCTCCCGCGAGTGTGCGGTGAATGCACGACATTCCTTGGGATAGATATGTGATGTCCCCCTTATTAGAGTCCGGAATCGAAGTACGGGCATAAGCATTGTGTGTGAAGCCTACCCAGATGTGTTTGTCTTGATCAGTGATGGTGCATTGCATGAATAGTCGGAGAAGACTCCGTGCGTTGTTTTCGGGTTTCTACGCGGTAGATTGCGGTAGGGATCCTTGGAGATTAACTCCAAGGCATACCCGGAAAATTGGGCGAAAACGTTATTCTGCTAACTTCGCGGCCGGGGAGTTAGCCTTGAACATAATTGGGTTATGTGCTATTTGGTAATGATTTAGGATCCGGGTGAAGCTTGGTCCACGCGTACGTCTAAAAGTGACTAGGCGACGTGAGCACCGGACGGGTGGAAACAGACCTGGGCTATGTGGTTCGATGCTAGAGCCCTAAAGTGGAACTGGCCGTTGGCATAGTAGGGAGCCTTGGACTAAGGTCGAAAGGACTCAAAAATGCTCACATTGCTTGCCATCCTAAGGATGGTGGTGAAGCCACGGAATTGATCGGATTCATCGTGAATGTTCCCTGAGTGCACGGGGTGTTTGGCCGAGCGAGCCTACACCTATGGCGAAAGTCTTTTTATGCACTTTATTATTTAGCTGGGCTAACGTTTTGCGGTGAAGGAGCACCGCCGCCCGAATAAGGGGGCGGGGTTGATATATTTTTGTCAGCTTTAGCTGACCGTTGCTCTGTTTGCCACCATGCGGTGGAATGATTGCTTGCAGGTGCTGCGGAACCATAGGCCAAGTAGCGGGTTGAAGCCTAAGCTGCTGTGCAGGCCCTCGAAGGCCGAAGTGAACTGCTATTTTTATTTTCTGTCATGTATGGTCGGCCTGCGAGTCGATGTTTGTAAGACATTAGCTTGTTAAGAGAAACTTTGTAAGTCCATAAGGCCATGTACTATTTTATCTATTCATTTTATTTCATTCCTATTTTGGTTATTGGACATTCATGCCTTGTTTGTGCAAATTCTATGTTCTATTTACCGTTTAAAAGCTTCCGCTAGAATGCTCTGTGTTAGGACGAATAGTTGAGTATTTGGTATTATTCTATAACCCCTCGGACTGTCCGTGGTACATGGAATTGGGTTACTGCTGGACCTTCTGTTATATACCAAACGACAGATGGGGGCGTTACACAGTAGACCTAACCTGGGCATCTCTGAGGCCATCAAGGGTATGCTTTCTGAAAAGAATGTTGCTGCTAGAAGGGATCAAGATATCCCAAGCACTTCTGCTGCTAGACCCACCACTTGTTAGACCGGGGCTGGAAAATCATGGAACATGACTACTACTATTCCTTCTAGACCCAGAGTTGTTGTTAACACAGCCACTAGACCTGCTCCAAAAAGAAGGTACAACATCCATGAGTGTTGCTGCTGTGGAAAAGTATGCCACTTTATTGTTGATTGTTGGCACAATCATAGTGTGCAAGGAGCAAATGTCAGTTTGCCTGTCAGAAAAGCTATAGGCAAGTAAAAAAAATTTTAGTCTAACAGGCACCCAGGACCGAATAAAAATTGTGGTCCTAAGGTTAACTGATGTGTGTTTTGCAGGATAGTCCAAGTGCTCATACCCCTATATGGTACTTGGACAGTGGATGTTCCAGGCACATGACTGGAACAAGGAGCATGCTGAAAGATTATGCTCCAGTAAGGAATGGACCAAAGGTTATCTTTGGTGGATATGAAAAAGGAGTGACTAGAGGTTATGATAAGATCTCTAATGGCATAGTCACTATCACTAGAGTAGCCTATGTGGAAGGGTTGCAACAAAACCTTATAAGCATTAGCCAACTCTGTAATCTTGGCTATGACATAGTATTCTATAAGGATGAGTGCCAAATTAGGAGGTTAAGAGGCCAAGAGGTCATCTTAACAGGCACTAAAAGTGGAAATGTGTATAGTTAAGATTTCTTATGTTCTAGCAAAGACTCACCTGTATGCCTTATTGCAGATGACAAAGCCTCTTCCTGTGTCTAGTGGCACAAGAGGCTAGCCTATCTAAATTATAGGACCATAGGCAAGCTATTTAGCAATGAGCTGGTTAGGAATGGGTCTAAGTCTATATGCACTAAGGAGGGTATCGGCTCTGTATGCCAAAAGGGCAAACATACTAAGACCTTCTTCAAGGGCATTGGCACCAAAGACTCAGTGATGTGCTTATACCTCTTGCATATGGATCTGTTTGTTCCTATTCCAATTAAAAGTCTAGGTAGGAAAGTCTACACCCATGTTGTTGTTGATGAATTTTCCAGATTTGCCTAGGTGTTCTTTCTAAGGAAGAAATCTGAAACCCATGATGTCTTTCAAACATTTGTCAAACAAATTCAGAATTAATTCAACAGCACTGTGGTCAAAATCAGAAGTGATCATGGCACTGAGTTTCAGTTTGAGTGCATGACAAGGTTCTATGAAGAACTAGGGATTCATCAAGAGTTTTCCTTTCCTAGAATATCCCAGCAAAATGGAATTGCTGAGAGAAAAAATAGGACTCTCATAGAGGCTGGTAGAACCTTACTAAGTGACTCATCCCTCCCAGAATACTTCTAGGCTGAGGTAGTTTACACTGCATGCTATGTCCATAATAAGGCTTCTATGACCAAGAGTCACAAGAAGACTCCCTATGAGATCTTGAAGGGTAGAAAACCAAACCTGAGCTAATTCAGGATCTTTGGTTGCAAGTGCTATGTGCTCAACAAAGGAAAAGTCCATTTAACTAAGTTTGTTGTAAAGTCCCATGAAGGGATCTTTGTTGGGTACAACACTCATAGTAAGGCATATAGAGTCTATAACTTAACTACCCAAGTTGTAGAAGAGTCAATGCATGTTGTATTTGATGAATCCAACATGGTTAACTATGAGCTGTCAAGTTCCTCCTCTTATAGTATTGCAGGTACAGAGCAGTTGATGGACAAGCTAACCATCAAGGAAGCTACCCCCATAGTCCAAGAAAATGATGATGGACAGCCTACTTCAAGAGAAGGAGACAACATACTTGGAGAAAATGAAGACCAGCTAGCTGAAAACCCTGAAGATCAGCAAGCTGCAGCTAGATTGCCTTCAGCTACCAGGCATCTAAGAGACCATCCATTACACCAAATTATTCGTGATGCAAATCATAGAGTCCAGACCAGAAGCAGGAGCATGAATATATCTCTCTGCTCAAGCTTCTTGTCTCAAGTAGAGCCAATGAAGTTTGAAGAAGTAATCAAGGACCAGTTCTGGATTGGAGCAATACAAGAAGAAATGAATCAATTTAGAGATGTAAGGTCTGGAAGTTGGTCCCCAAACCACAAGGACAAAATGTCATAGGGACTAAATGGATCTACAGGAACAAGTTGGATCAAGATGGCATTATTGTCAAAAATAAGGCTAGATTGGTGGCTAAAGGCTACAGACAAGAAGATGGCATAGACTTTGACCAGACCTTTGCCCCAGTAGCCAGACTCGAATCCATAAAGATCTTTCTTGCATTTGTAGCCCATCAGGGATTCAGAGTCTACTAGATGGATATCAAGTCAGCATTCCTGAATGGAGACCTAAAAGAGGAAGTATATGTGGATGAGCCACCAGGTTTTGTAGATCATAACTCTCCCAATTTTGTTAATAATCTTAGGAAAGCTCTATATGGGCTAAAGCAAGCTCCTAGGGCTTGGTATGAAACCTTGTCCAGCTTCCTAATTGAGAACAAATTGTCAAGGGGGAAGATAGACAAGACCCTATTCCTAAGGGAATCAAAGGGCAAGCTTATCGTAGTCCAGATATATGTTGATCACATTATCTTTGGATCTACTAATAACAACCTTTGCAGGAAGTTTGCTAAACTTATACAAGGGAAGTTTGAAATGAGCAGCATGGGTGAACTCAAGTTCTTCTTGGGACTCCAAGTAAGACCGAATGATGATGGATTGTCTATATCCAAGTCCAAGTTTACTAGGGAGCTAATAAAAAAATATGGTATGGAGAATGCCTCCACCATGAGAACTCCCATGGGATCAAGTATGCCAATAGGCAAAGATGAGACAGGGAAACTTGTTGATGAGTCTTTGTATAGAGGGATAATTGGCTCCCTTTTATACCTGCCTGCTAGTAGGCCTGACATCATGTATGCCACATGTGTATGTGCTAGGTATCAGACCTGCCCTAAGGAATCTCATTACTCTGCAGCAAAGAGAATCTTGAGGTATCTTAAGGGCACACCAGATCTTGGCCTATGGTACCCTAGAAATAGGGATTTCGATCCAATTAGATTTTCAGATACAGACTTTGCAGATTGCAAAGAAGTCAGGAAAAAGCACTACTTGAACCTGTTAGTTCTTAGGTAGAAGGCTAGTTTCTTGGAGCAGCCAGAAGAAAACTAGTGTTGTTATATCCACTGTTGAGTCAGAATATATATCAGCAGGTAACTATTGTGCTCAGCTGCTGTAGATCCAACATCAGCTCCAGGATTACAACCTTCAGGTAAATAAAACTCCTCTCTACTGTGATTCTACAAGTGTTATTTCTATTGATAGGAATCTTGTCTCAGATAGCAGGACTAAGCATATAGAAATAAGATATCATTTTATTAGGGAGCATGTGGCGAAGGAAGACATCAGTCTTGAGTTTATCCCCATAAACAAGCAAGTGGCTGATATCTTCACTAAGCCATTAGATGAAGTAAAGTTTAACACCCTCAAATTTGAGTTGGGTATGTTGAACTTGGAATAGCTTCAGGCACTCCCTTTTGCCTTTTTTAGGTACAGGTATTGTTCCTCTTGCTGGACATACAAACTCCCAAGTAGTATTAGTTCACTGATGCTTCTACTGAAGGGGGAGTAAGTTCCTCTAGAGTGAAGTGAAAAGGTCAGCCAATTGAAGGGCCAACCCCCATATGACTATTTTGCAAAAGTCAAAAAGTTGGCGAGAAGAGAGAAGGTCCTAGCAAGGGTAAGATATAGCAGAGCAAGGGGTAGATATAGCAATAAAAGCAGGAGATGGCAAAGGGGAAAGAAATACATGTGGCACTCAAGTAAGGACAACAACCTTACAGCAACACAGAGGGAGTAAGTGAGGTACATTTACTTATAACTTATCATAATTTTGATTTTGATTTTGCTGTATAGGTTGTATATATCATTGACCAAGGAAAGAACATTTTTTTTATAAAGGTTGATAAGGGTTTTGACTTCTTCAAATAGGGGGAGATTGTAAAGTCCATTATTCCCAATGTCCTAATTTGTGAGAAGTCAAACAGGTCAAGTACACACACATCAACTGTATTTAATGTGCATTTGAGGTCTTGAGTGAAGGTAGTCCATATCATATTGATTGGACATGTGGACATACTAAGTGGTTGCTGGACATACCAAAAATCGCCTTAGTCCACAGGCATTTAGTGGAGCAAGCTCACTCAACGCTAGAGGTATGGACTCAATAATATCTAGTTGAAATTTGGCTAAGTACAAAAGCGTTGAGTGTAGTCTACTCACTCAACGCCATATAACATATAGTGTTGAGTCTGTCTCAGCCTAACTGGAAGATAGACAAAAATGTGGCTAAGTCCACAAGCGTTGAGTGTAGTCTACTCACTCAATTCCATATAGCAAAAAGGCTGCGAGTCAGACTAAGGTAGTCTAAGTCAAGAGAAATTGGCTGAAAATGTGGCCAAGTCCACAAGAATTAAGTGTGGTCTACTCACTCAATGCCATACATCTTTTAGCGTTGAGTGTTGCTGTGCCAGTCAACTCCATAGAAATGTTGGGAAAAAATTTCACTAAGTCCACAAGCATTGAGTGTAGCTTACTCACTTAACTCCAGATAAAAGAAAATTCTGTTAAGTAGTTTGGCGTTGAGTGGAACTTACTCTATCAATGCCAAGGCGTAGAAATATTTGTTAAGGCAAATAGTGTTGAGTGAGGTAAGCCCACTCAACACTCTTAACGCTCTCATCGCTCTCAAGGCTCTCAATGCATTGGAGAATAAATTTGGCTAAGTCCAAAAGCATGGGCTGCTTGACTTTCGTCGAGCTCTGCTTCGTCGAACTGAGCTCGGCAAACGTCAAGATGAGCCAAATTATTCAGTTTAGCCTTGAGTTTGTCTAACCCAGTTCAGCCTTTCATCGATCTTAGTTTGCAGTTCGTCGAACTGAACTTTTGCATTTATCGAGAAGAGCTCGTCATTCCACTAACGGAGCTCAGATTTCGTCGAGCTCAATACTTAGATAGATAGAATTTTGTCTAAGTGTTGTGGCGTTGAGTGATACCTACTCACTCAACGCCTTTGGTTATGATGATTGAATTTTGTCTAAGTCCATAGAGATGCTAGGTCATGCTGGTGTCAGTAAAGTAAAATTGTCAACCAAAATTCAAGTGGTGCGGAATTGCTGTTAGAGACATTGGCGGCCAGGTGTCATCAGCTTCTGCACTTTCCAAGGAGTATTTCCATCATAAAGTGTTGCGACCCACACACAGCAAGGATCCGTTAAATAAAATTTTAATGGAAGGGATGCGCTGGATGGCTTAATCTCAGCCATCAATCATGGTGGAGGGGCCCACTGCTCTATTGACCTTCAGAGTATAAAAGTACGCAATCGGCCAGAGAAAAAAAAACAACCAACACAACCAAGAGAACAATCGATTCCTCAGCTAGGTTTTCTGAAAACGAGAAGAAGGGCGAGAGAACATCATCTTCTTCCTCGCCATTTTCATCGAGCCTGAAGAAGGTGTTCTGCATAGAAACCTTGCTGGGAAGGAGATAGCTGGAGAAATTACCATTCGCAACAGTAGGATCAGAATTTATTCTGAGAGAGCAGATCTACAAGTTCTGCAGAAGGAAGGTTAGTTGTTTAAAGAAATAATCTACTTCCTACATCATTGTCTTCAACAGCAAAAGGTTGGGCTGATATCTACTCAATCCAGGAAGAAGATGACAAAGAGTTCTTAATCTGGTGTTTAATCATATAATCTTTCTCTATTTCTTTCTTGTGTAAAGATTCTTGGTGAATCTGAAGTTGTAAGCCTATTTTATAAAGGTTAAGGTCTTTGTGACCTGTGTTTGGCTTTGTGCCGAGTGAAAGGTCATTGTGGCCCGAGGGTTGGCTTAGTGCCTAATTGCTAGGTCTGTGTGACCTGTGTAGTCCTGCAGGATCTGTGCTGTAAGCTATAAAGTAGGTGAGTTTTCGAGGGAGAGCCGAATCTAACACACTGTTAGATAGGCGCAGAGGGACAGTAGATGTACTCAAGATTGGGGAACCACTATAAAATTGATGTGTCGTCTGTGAATGTCTTGAAAGCTGATAACTAACCTAATCACTGGTACGGAAATCTGATAACAAATTAGAAAAAGTAAAATAAAGACAAAAACCTATTCACCCCCCCCCCCCCTGAGGTGTTTAGCTAACCTTAAAAACAAGAATTTCAACTCTAATGACCCAAATTTTGGGTGTGATGTTTCTTATGGCATTATAAAGCCCTAGTAAAAATTTCAAGTCATTTAGACCTCTACATGTTGGTGGATCCAACTTGTATGTCTAGATATGGTAGAGATTTTTGGGTGCCTTTAGCAAAATGGGAAAATGGAGATTTTAGCCCATTTGACTTGTTTTACGCCAATGAAACTTTAAACATGGGCTTATAATGATGAAATACATCATCAATAGTGATGTTGGGATTTTTGGGAAAAATCCTAGGATTTTTAATTTATTTTAATTATGTAGACTTTTAAAATTAAATAAATAAAAGTGAGCAAATTAATTAGGAAAATTCTTGTTCTCTTCCACTAGTCTTATAATGGCATGATTCACCTATGGAAAATTGATTGGAATTTTTAAATTACTAGATATGATGATAAGCAAAAATTACAAATATGACCCTTAAGTAAATTTTGTGTAAATTATGATTTTATTGCTTGTAAAATTCTAAAATTTTTACTTGAACATTTTTATAGAATTTTGAAGCTCTGTGAATTTTCATAAAATTTTTAGGGGAATAATTATGGTACTTCATTTGAATAACGACATTTTGGTAATACTGTTATTTTATGGAAATCATGGGTCATTATATATTGGAAAATTATGAATCTATATAAAATGTGTTATTTCATCATTATGAACTACTTGAAATTTAATTAAATTCATTGGACCACTAGACTTGGTACTTCATGAACAAATAAATTTAGGTCATCTATTTAAATAATTTTAATTATGCCAAATTTTAATTAGAAAAATTTTGAACTTCTGATAGTCAATTATATTCATCATAATGAACCTCTAGTAAAAATTATATATCATTTGGACAAGAAATTTGACAGTCACACTTATATGATCACAAATTGTTTAAAAATCGGTGTGCGTTTAGTAAATCCTTGAAGTTGTAGATATGTCACAAAGATGACATTACGGATTTACCAACTCAAAGGAGGACATTGATGGTATCATGGTGCATCATTGGAGTTAATCTTGGGTCACTTAGAGTAATGAGCTTATGTTAGCACCCACTTAATAAAGTAAGAATTAAGGGTCTACTCATTCAATAGATCGAGTATTGGAGTAGACGTGATTGTGATCACAAGAGTTGTTCATATATGAATTTGAGACATGATTTGATGGGCAAATACTACTTGTTGAAGTTCTAGGGCATGTCGTTAAGTATGAGAAGAGTAATGTTTACGAGCACTAAGAGTGGTAGTTATATCTGGAGTCTGACGAAAGATCGTCCCCCCCCCTTGAGATCATAAAATACTTAATGTAAATTCAAGAGTAACCTTGAGAGAGGGTTTTGAATAAGGGCAACGCCAATGTTATTAAATATCTTGAGAAAGAGAGATTTGGACTTCAGCTTATCGTATCTCCTAGTACCGTTGCGAGCCCTTCATTAGGTAGATCTCGAGAAGTCCAAGATTAACCATAAACTGCCATGTACAACTAAAAGTTAGATAAGAGTGGTCTAATAGGATGAACGGAAAATATAGAAACGTCACTCGTATATAGGTTGGAGTGATTCAGGACTCGTTAGTCCTGCGAGCTGGTGGCTCAGGGTAGTGATAAATTAAGGACATATGGTCCTGCGAGCTAAAGGCTCGGTGATGTATAAGATTTGAGGATGGGATGTGTAAGACCTCCCTTTTTTTTCTTTTGTCGGGTCTTATGCCCAAAACCGTCGCTTTGTGGTGACACCTACACCGAGAGGGTCGTCACAATAAATCGCTGATTCTGTCGGCAACTACACAATCATAATCCATAGAAGAAAAGAAGTAAACATGTAAACAGGAATCCACGATCACATAGCAGTATATTAGTGTTCACATAAAGGAAATAAACTAATCAAAAGTATAATGTTGAATCTGAATGAAAAGGTAAAAGGGCTCAAGCCCGGTACATGTAATCCTCACTACATAACGCTCATGAAAGTAAAGCTACTAGTCACTCACTGATCCCATGATTGTTGATGCTGCTGGTACGGGCACTCCGGGACTATGCTGATTCACCTCCTCCTAGACGTGTTGGTTCCCCTGGTGCTGCACCCTGTCTCCAACTTGGTGTCCCTAGTGTTATGCCCATCAGCCCGTTAGTTTAAAAAAAGTCTTGGTCCCCCTCCCTCCCCCCTATGACACATAGGCACTGTGTGGGGTAGGATGAAAGGAAAGAGACTTAAAGTGGAGAGTAAGCAAGAGCAGGTGACATTGGCCCTAACTATGATAAGCTAAAAGTTTGTAATATAATAATGTCAGGTATAAGAAGTGCAAGTAAATGCAGTAGTATAATAGAAGTAACAAATTAAAATAAAATTAGAGCAGCTAACTATCATCATAGAGAAAGTAACCTTAACTTACAAGAATGCCCATACAGACTTATAATTAACGGGGTCGTTTTGTAGGGCCTAACGTATAAAGATCTCATACTAATTTATACGTTAGGGGTAGAGGTTTTAGCAAGGTATGTATGACTTGGAATGTTATGCATGCTCAATGATGAGTTTCACACAAGTGCAACGTACCCACCCGACTCTATGATCATAGACCTTTAGTTCCCCCATTTGGAGTCAGCTAAACTCTCAGGTACCTCACGTAGTGGCAAACGGATGCAGTGGGTTGGGCTTTCCCACTCCTAGGTCGGTATTCACACTACCTTGCCTAGACCATGCGTACTACTCGGTATACACACAGTCAGGTGCTACAGGGTATTTAGTACTAGTGCTGGGAAAACCACAAGTCTTTAGTGGGCTAAGTGAACACTTACACTTGCCAAGTCAACGTATCGACGTCGGTGTGATCGATCATCCAATAACGTGGACCCACCACTTAATTCACATACACACATGTTGTAAGAGCTCCCAAGAAATCGGCTCTTTAAATTTAAACCATTCTTCTATCAAACACCGAACCCACCACTCGTGAATCTACACCAACTATCCTCCCAAAATGACGGGGTGAGTGTAAGTGACAGTTGTTATTAGGGGTTACTTTTTCAGTCTGCTTATTCCTACGGTTTAAGGTTAACCATGGAATATCCAGAACATTCCTTGTGAATATATATTGATGGAACTAGGAACTACGATGGGCTGAAGTCCAAAGTTCCCTTTCACACGGCACGTACTTTTATGAGTATCTTTTTTGTTGGGTCCATTGCCCGCAATGTCATGGATTTGATTGAAGTAAATCTTATCAATGATATACACATGTTTGTAGATGACTATGATAGGTCAGGTAGCCGAAGTGGCTAAGTTAGGTAAACACTTACCTAAGGTTTGGGATGACAGAAATCTATCTAAGTCCATAGGCGTTGAGTGAAGGAATGTCACTCAATGCCAGATGACTTATAGCGCATAGTGTAGCCTATACTTTCATAGCCGAAGTTTGAATGTACTAAAATATGGATAACTCCACAGGCGTTGAGTGAAGTCAACTCACTCAACGCCATGCTACTAAAGAGAAAGTTGGCTAAGTGTTTTGGCGTTGAGTGATGAATACACACTCAATGCCATACAACAAAAAGACTGTAAGTCGAGCAAAGTTCAGAGCTTGAGATTCTGAGTTCGTCGAGCTCAGTTTAGAGTTCGTCGAATTGAGTTCCGAGTTTGTCGAGCTCAGCTCACCTTTCGTCAAGCTACGTTCAGAGCATGAGATTCTGAGTTCATTGAGCTCAGTTGAGAGTTCATCGAACTGAGTTCAAAGTTCATCAAGCTCATAATTCACCATTCATCGAACTCAGAATGACAGTCTATGCCCAGTGCTTATTAAATACAGAAAATTTTCTAAGGCAGAAAGCGTTGAGTGAGGCATGTTCACTCAACGCTCTCAACGCTTAAGTTGTTAAAGAAGCAGAAACTTGCTTAAGGCAAAAAGCATTGAGTGGAGGTTACTAACTCAACGCATACAGCAAAAAGGCTGTAAATCGAGAAAAGTTCAGAGCTTGAGATTCTGAGTTCGTCGAGCTCAGTTTAGAGTTCGTCGAATTGAGTTCAGAGTTCGTCGAGCTCAGCTCACCTTTCGTCAAGCTACGTTCAAAGCATGAGATTCTGAGTTCATTGAGCTCAGTTGAGAGTTCATCGAACTGAGTTCAAAGTTCATCAAGCTCATAATTAACCATTCGTCGAACTCAGAAAGACAGTCTATGCCCAGTGCTTATTAAATACAGAAAATTGGCTAAGGTAGAAAGCGTTGAGTGAGGCGTGTTCACTCAACGCTTTCAACGCTTAAGTTGCTAAAGAAGCAGAAACTTGTTTAGGGCAAAAAGCATTGAGTGGAGGTTACTGACTCAACGCTGTCAACGCCTAGTGAAGACAGAATTTTGTCTAAGGGGTTTGGCATTGAGTGATGCTTACTCACTCAACTCCAAGCAACTGAAAGCTGATAAAGCAAGATTGGCATTGAGTGGAGCTGAATCACTCAACGCCTAGGATCAAACTTCATATTCTAAGTAGTTTGGCATTGAGTGAAGGTTACTCACTCAATGCCAAGATAAAGTGAATCTATCTAAGTTTTTTGGCATTGAGTGATGCTTACTCACTCAACGCATATTCTCTGATGCTCGATTTTGACTAAGTCCACAGGTGCTGATGTCAGCAAAATCGACAAAGTCAACTAAGGTCAAATAAGACACGAGGAAGATACACTACACCACAAAACTTGCCGTGAAGCTACTATACGTCTTCTTTCGTTAAAGCAAGGCACAGCTGGAAGCTGTAGGTGGGGGTCCACCTATCTCTAAGAGCTGTTGATCGGCGAACTACAAAAGGAAGAGATAGGGCCAAGACAAAGATAACTTTTAGGGCACACATTATTCAAAAAGCAGAGCAGCCATCTTCATCTTCTTCGCCATTGCTGCATGTAAAAAGCTTGAGGCTCTCCAGCAAGAAAATTTATATTAGATGTGCAATCCTCCATCTGCCACAGCAGATTCAAAATCTGTTCTGAAGAAAGAAGAACCTTCATCCTTTGGCAGGTTCAGTGAGTTGTTTGAAGACTCAAGATCAAAAGATCTTTAGCCTTCAGTAGTAAGTTCAAAAGTTATCTTCTGAGTTCCTCCAGCAAATCCTTTCCCTACTGTGAAGAGAGTTGGAGCAGAAAGTTTTCTGCTCAAGTGGTTGACACAGAGAAATTTCTTTATGTCAAAGTTAATTAAACTATTTCTTTTTGTAGGATCTTTCTGGATCTGAGCTGTAGGACCTTTGGGTCTGAGGTAGGGCAAATTTGCCTGAGCTGTAGGAGAGTGCTGCTCTCTAAGATAGGTGACTTTTACTCACAGAGAAGTAGGGCATTTTTTTTCTTGAATTGTAGGAGAGTGTATCTCTCTGAGTTGAAGGAGCATGCTTGCTCTGAGGTAGGGCTATCACTGAGTGGTAGGGCTTAAGTGCCTGAGGTAGATGATACTTGTAGTACTAAGTGTAGGCCTTTCTGGTTGAGGTGTTAGTCTTGGAGGAGACAGAGAGATCCCGAGGGATATGAGGTGTAAGCTCCTTGGAGCATTGGTTTGGAGAAGTGCCTTGACTAACAGGAAGTTAGCAAGGTGGGAGGAGAGTGGATGTACCCATAATTTTGGGGAACCACTATAAAATACTTGTGTGCTTTTCTGTGTTTGCTTTTATTTTCTTAATTACAGGTGCTAAGGACAAGCTCTAGATCACTTTAAGCTGAAAGTTAAAAGAAACAATCAAGTGATTCAAAAAGACTATCAAAAGACCCAAACAGACCTATTCACCCCCCTCGAGGTTTTTATCTACCTTGAAAATAAGATCTTTCAAGTGGTATCAGAGGGAGGTTCCTCAAAATTGATTTAACAATTTGAGTGATCCTCCCAGGTAGCTGCTGCTAAGTGGTCATGGGCTCAGGAGAGAGCTAGAGAGAGCTGAGTTCCATGAAACTCCTTATCTACAGAAAGGAGCAGTTTGGAATATGGAAGGAGAGGGTGAGGCTATTCATGGAAGCCTATGATCCAAGAATTTTTGCATCTATTAGGGAGGGACCTATCATTCCTATGAAGGTCTCTATTCTGGATGCCAACATCCAGACACCAAAGACACTTTCTGAAATGAACAAAGATGAGTTCATATTAGCTGGCCTGGACAAGAGAGCACAGAACATCATTGTCAGTGTTGTAGATGAATCAACCTTCCTGAACTTGGTTCACTGCCAGACCTCCAAGGAGATGTGGGACACCCATGTGGTCTACATGGAGGGTGCTGATGAGATAAGAGATGATAGGAAGTCTTTGCTCAACCAAGAGTATGAGGCTTTTAGGCAAATCCTGAAGGAGAACATAACTACCTATTATGAAAGATTCATCAGGATAATAAATGAGTTGAAGACCTATGGAAGGGTCTTCAAAAATTATGAAATTAATGACAAGTTTCTCAGATCTCTCACTAGAGACTGAGATACTAAGATTTGTGCCATAATAGAGATGGCCAAGCTTGCTGACACTCCTACCCAAATATTATTTGGGAAGCTGCTCTCCTATGAGATGCAGCTGGCTGCCAGGAAGGAGGAGGATGCCTCCAACAAATCACTACTCAAAGAAAAGTCCTTGGCCTTCAAAGCTGAAAGCACAAGGAAAGGTGATGAGTCCTCTTTATATACCTATTTTCGGACTCAACTAGGCTTATTTTCTTGTCTTTGCACACCGTTTAGCGTCATTTGCACTCCTTTTGGTTCGCTACGGTTTTCCACATCTTGTGCATCTTTTTAGCCTATTTTTGTGCATGTGTGTATTTCCCTTTTACTGTGCATTATATTTATGTCTGTGACTGCCGTGTCGACATCCCGTCCAGTTTTCCTGCAGGTTCTGGGATCGTGTGGGCGTCCAGGGTAGGACTTTCACCATTTTTGGTAAAGGAGTCAATGGTCATGCGTTTTTACCCACGCACGACCATCGACCTCTTTGGCGCACGATCATCAGTCGTGCGCAGTCATGACCTCTCCTGTGAAAGTTCTGTCCCGGCTTATCGCACGATCACCAGCCATACCGTGCACGATCACTGCTCGTGCGCTGTCGGTCGTGCGCAGTCACACCTTCTTTTTCCATTTTGCTGCCTCCATATCGCACGATCACGGACCATATCGCGCACGACCACTGGTTGTGCGCCTGTGATCGTGCGCGCTATTTATTTCTGTTTTCTATAAATAGAGCAGGTTTCGCCCTATTTCGGGAGATCGCCCCTTTCCGCGATTTTTCCGCCGTTTTCTGCTCCAAAGAGGGTTTCCGCCGCCCTCCATCATCCTCAACCATAGGGAGTTGCTCCGGGCAAGCCCTAAACGCCAAATCAAAGCCGGAGCATCCCCTCGGCCTCCTCCTTCATCCCCATGCTTCAAGCGGAGTTTTGACCGAGCTTTCTCCATCAAGTTTGGAGGAGCTGGAGCCGCAATCTACCGGGTCATTTCAACGAAGAAGACGGGTCCATTGGGAGTGAGTGACAGCCTCCTCTACCCCGGACGCAGTTGAGGACAGAGCTTGGACTCGGATTGACAACCCGGGATTCCAACCGTGAACCCTCAATAAGGCTTCGGATTCGGTTGATTCGCACACCTCTTCCTCTTGTTGTTGTTAGCTTAGTTATTTTCCATGTATTGATGAAGAATGCTTATTTGTAGTTAACATTTACTCTTATTCATGTCTATGTGAGTTAGTGTTTTTGTTATATTTACTTGAGGTGCGCCTTATTATTCCACCATCCATCCGCCCTTGCTGCACTAGCAATTTCTAGTGGCGTGCGTTGCGAAGAGGTGCTTACGACCCTCATTCCGCCATTCTAACCACCTCATCCGCTAGCCTACTCGTCCATCCGCCAAGCGATTCGGTGCATAGCGGCCCGTGTAGTTTCCATCCCGCCTGGCGAAGCATCGCATTGCGGCGTTGCATAGGAGTAGCTTATAGATTTTATTTTCTGTTTCCGCAACCATCAAAACCCCCATCGTTACAGCCGACCCGAGGACTTCAATCTCAAGTCCTCCTCAACATTAACTCATCCCTTACTGTGTTCCTCAAGAGACCGACACTCGGGGATTTATTCCCAAACTTTATTACTTGTGCGACCGGTGCGCTTGCCGTATTTTCCACGCATCAAGTTTTTGGCACCGTTGCCGGGGAACACAGTCGTTTGAGTTTTTGAAGAGATAGATGCGAGATAGTCGCCCTTGTCTATTTGTTCATACCCTGTTTTGTCTTTATTTTAGTTTTTGAAATTGTTTACTTTATTTTTTCTGTCCCTTCCTTGTTTTCTTTTTCTTTTTTTAATATTGCAGATCCGAGTTGTTTTATTCTTGTGTGTAGTAATTTCCGGTAAATATTTCTGTTCGCGATGGATTTTGCTGCCGAGTGCCGTATTTTTGACGCTTTGCGGAGATGCATCGATGTCATGGCTGTTTCTAATGCCGAGCACTGTTTTCGGTGTATTCTATGTCAAGGTGTGGGCCATATGTTGAAGGATTGCCCTCACTTGTGCAAGCCTTCTACCTCTGTGGACGCATCAGTAGCAGTCCCCTGTTCGCGGGAGACTACTGTGGATGGGCCTACCAGGGTATTGCCTGGCCCATACACTGACATGGCGCACCTTGCTCGATCTTTGCCCGTTGAGATTACGGAAGAATCTCTCGTCGCATATAGTTCCTTCATGGGTTCCTCAACCCCTTTTTACGAGCTTCCTTTGAGTGATCACTCTCACTCGGATGTTAGCCCGCACGGAGTGGATCGGGAACTCATGGACGATCCTGTATGGGACGATGAGAGTGTTCCGGTCGTCGATAGGGTGGCATTTGCGGATGATGTTGCGAAGGGGCCTGCGCATTCTATGCCTGATTTTGAGAGCAGCTTTGCCCCTACGCAGTATTTGCCGGAGTTTTCTACTCCTTTTTCTTGTGAGTCGGCTGATGAGGCCGTTATTGTGGATGATTCGGTGCCTGAGGTTGTGCCGATGTGGGATGACGATTCTGCTATCTCCGATGGAGAATGTGGATCTTCGGACCACTATGATGCACCCCGGTGGGACGAGGAGTATTACCTTTCGGATGCGGAGGTCTACACCTCCCTATCTGACGAGGCGGTCCCCCTTTCCACCGCGGACTTCGAGTTCTCGGATTCTCCCCAATACGACTCATATGAAACTGACGATGATCATTGTTTGGATCCTGCTGGGAGTGAGATCGGGACCACTCCCCCGATTAGTTCCTTATGTTCTTCGTCTCCTTTAATCCTTTATCCCCCTTCTTTATCTGAGCCTGTGCAGGTGGAATCTCCACGGGTATGTGAGGTTGTCGATGCGCCTGGCATTTTTGCCACTGTCGTCGCTTCCTACAAACCGGTGGTGGACGATACCTTGCTAGGCAAGGATATTTTTTGTGGTGGGATGAGTGAGGACCAGGCCTCCTCATCTTACTTCCTTTTTCCTCTGCCTGCGAGGAGCAGGTATGATTATTTTGGCAGAGGAGTGACTATTTTATCTCCGTATCGGTACCCGCTACCGCAACGGATAATGGAACAGTTACCTGTGCATTTTCTATTTCATAGGCCCATTAGCTAGAACTGTTTAGAATTTAATAAGTCATGCTGGGATGACAGTAACCCCAGTAGATATCTTATATTTTCTGCATTTTATTTTTCATGTCTCGTTTTAGTTTTAGCATTTCTTTTTGTGTATTTTTCTTTTGTTTTTGCGGAGCTCACCCCTGCAGGTATTCATGGAAACTACGCATTGGCGGGGTTGTGATTCTTCGTATGGCGGGCCTGTTCTAGTTTTCACGCGTCTTCTAGTATGCTCACTAGCTGAGCATTGGGTAACCTCTCCCCTTTTCTCCTTTTGATTTTAATTCAATATCATATGCTATGTTGCATCGTGTAGTTTAAGTCTAGGGGAGAGCATGTTTACCTTTTGCACGTGCACATTTCTTTTGCATACTAGAAGCTTTTCGTATTTTATTTTGTTTATGTTCATTGCATCGCACACCACTGCACCCACATGAGCGCGAGCTTAGCTGTTAGCGTGCCACGGGTTGAACTTGTATCTTTGTTAGATTTGGAAAATTTCTGTGCTAGTTTAGGATTGTGCGATAGAGTAAAATGTTGGCCTTGCTGTGTTTCTAGTCAACTGCTCTCGTTTTGTATAGAAATTTGTGTAGATTTAATTTTTTCGTATGCTTATAGTTCAATATTTTTTAATTTGCGTACATATTTCTTATTCTACTCAAAAGTTGGTGAATCCAGTGTGAATCAAACGGTAACGTAGGAATGTGTGTAGCCGCCACTAGACTCGTATTGCTTGAGTCGGGAGGAAGGATTATCTTTCTCGGTTGCTAAGAACTTGCCCCAAGCTACTCTCGAAGCATTGGTACACGGTTAGTCTACCGTGAGAGTGATGTAGGCCACCTTTTGGCCCGGTTGAGCTTTGTACCCATTCCTAACATCGCCCTTGCTAGCCCCTTTGTGCCTACCCTTCCTTTTGATTCAGCTCCACTATATTCGCCAAAGCCTCATAACCGATCCTAGTCGCACACCCAAGTCGAGCTTAGAGTTTGTATTTTCATGTTGGGTTGTGATGTGGTGATTCGTATTTGCGATATGTGGTTGTGCCCAAAAGAAAAATGTGCTGATTTTATAAAAAGAAAAAGAAAATATTTAAAAGAAAAATATTTGAAAAAGAGAAAAAGTGAAAATGAAAAGTGAAAAGAAAAAGTTTGATTGAAAATCTTTATTTGAGATGATTTGGATTTGGAGTAGGCGGTGCACACACCCATTGTGTAAAAGTTAAGTCTGGGGGTGTGGTGCACCCGTGTTTATTCTGTGGGCAGCAGGTGCTAGTTTTGTACGTTAGCTCATTTGGGTTAGGTGCATACCCTTCATGTTTATCCTTGTTTTCCTCACCGTAACCCAAGCCCCATTATTACCCGAAGTCCTACGGACTTGCGCTTGAGTTGACTAGTGCCGTGGAGAGAGTACAAACGGGCAAGCTTATGGTTTCCGACATTGGTGGATTCCTTTGGGAATAATCTTGAGCCCCGGTCTTCGGCAATGCTCACCTTAGTGGCCTGTCTACTTTCTCCCTACGTAGGACCGGATGATTCACCGTGATTCCACTTTTGAGTAATAATAAATTTTTGATACGCATTGTGAAAAATATAAAATATTTTGTATACTTAAAAATTTCCTCTACTTTATTTTTATGCTCGCGAGCATGCGACTTCGCATGGTACTCCGTTTTGCAATTTCTTTGTTAGCTAGTTCATTTTCCCCGTCTGCTTAGGTTTTGTTTGCTCGGGACGTGCAAATGGCTAAGTCTGGGGGTGTGATGAGTCCTCTTTATATACCTATTTTCGGACTCATCTAGGCTTATTTTCTTGTCTTTGCACACCGTTTAGCGTCATTTGCACTCCTTTTGGTTCGCTACGGTTTTCCCCATCTTGTGCACCTTTTTAGCCTATTTTTGTGCCTGTGTGTATTTCCCTTTTGCTGTGCATTATATTTATGTCTGTGACTGCCGTGTCGACATCCCGTCCAGTTTTCTTGCAGGTTCTGGGATCGTGTGGGCGTCCGGGGTAGGACTTTCACCATTTTTGGCAAAGGAGTCAATGGTCGTGCGTTTTTACCCACGCACGACCATCGACCTCTTTGGCGCACGATCATCGGTCGTGCGCAGTCATGACCTCTTCTGTGAAAGTTCTGTCCCGGCATATCGCACGATCACCAGCCATACCGCGCACGATCACTGCTCGTGCGCTGCCGGTCGTGCGCAGTCACACCTTCTTTTTCCATTTTGCTGCCTCCATATAGCACGATCACGGACCATATCGCGCACGACCACTGGTCGTGCACCTGTGATCGTGCGCGCTGTTTATTTCTGTTTTCTATAAATAGCGCAGGTTTCGCTCTATTTCGGGAGATCGCCCCTTTCCGCGATTTTTCCGCCGTTTTCTGCTCCGAAGAGGGTTTCCGCCGCCCTCCATCATCCCCCACCATAGGGAGTTGCTCCGGGCAAGCCCTCAACGCCAAATCAAAGCCGGAGCATCCCCTCGGCCTCCTCCTTCATCCCCAAGCTTCAAGCGGAGTTTTGACCGAGCTTTCTCCATCAAGTTAGGAGGAGCTGGAGCCGCAATCTACCGGGTCATTTCAACGAAGAAGACGGGTCCATTGGGAGTGAGTGACAGCCTCCTCTACCCCGGACGCAGTTGAGGACCGAGCTTGGACTCGGATTGACAACTCGGGATTCCAACCGTGAACCCTCAATAAGGCTTCGGATTCGGTCGATTCGCACACCTCTTCCTCTTGTTGTTGTTAGCTTAGTTATTTTCCATGTATTGATGAAGAATGCTTATTTGTAGTTAACATTTACTCTTATTCATGTCTATGTGAGTTAGTGTTTTTGTTATATTTACTTGAGGTGCGCCTTATTATTCCACCATCCATCCGCCCTTGCCGCACTAGCAATTGCTAGTGGCGTGCGTTGCAAAGAGGTGCTTACGACCCTCATTCCGCCATTCTAACCACCTCATCCGCTAGCCTACTCGTCCATCCGCCAAGCGATTCGGTGCATAGAGGCCCGTGTAGTTTCCATCCCGCCTGGTGAAGAATCGCATAGCGGCGTTGCATAGGAGTAGCTTGTAGATTTTATTTTCTGTTTCCGCAACCATCAAAACCCCCATCATTACAGCCGACCCGAGGACTTCAATCTCAAGTCCTCCTCGACATTAACTCATCCCTTACTGTGTTCCTCAAGAGACCGACACTCGGGGATTTATTCCCAAACTTTATTACTTATGCAACCGGTGCGCTTGCCGTATTTTCCACGCATCAAAAGGAAAGGAAAGGATTCCTTCTACACCAAGGAGACCAGCTGAGTCAGATAACTCTAACTCAGAGGCATCAGACAGCAACATGTATGATGAAGATTTTGTAGCCTTTTCTAGACAACTCCAGAGGTTAATGAAGAAGAAGTATTGGAAGAAATGGCCTTCCAATTCCACTCATCAATGAAAGAACCAGTCCAAGACTGACAGGTATGGTTCTAAACATAATAAATATAACTCCTATAAAGTAATTTGCTACTATTGCAGCAAGCCTGGGCATGTGATAGCTGACTGCCCAGAGAAGAGGAAGGAGACTTAGGAGAAGAATCAACACTAACACAAAGGAAAGAAGGAAAAGTCCTTTATTGCCAAGAAGGAAAAGAGTTGGACAGACTCATCATCTTCTTAGTCTGAAGAAGAGGAAGCCTATAATTGGCGAGTTATTGCTACTATTAAAGATGAAGCTATTGCAGTAGGAGAAGTCAATACTCCAATGAGGATAGGAATCAGGGCCCCTCTAACACTGTCAAACAGTGAGTCAGAGGTGGATGAAGATGTCCACAACTACATAGGGCTGATGGCAATGACAGATGAGGAAGGCAACCAGGATCACCTGGTTAGTGCAAGGTACATCTATCACCTAACTCTGCTTATCTGTCTGAGTTTTAGACTAGTCCTTGATCAAAAACCTATTCACCCTGTGGTGAAGAAGATTCTGGATCTGAAGGAGATGTCAATCAACTTATTGACAAGTATGGAGAACTTTTGAATGCCTTCAAGAAGGTCAAGAAGATGTCTAAGAAGCAAGCTAAAGAGATCTCATCTTTTAAGCTTGCAGTTGCCTAGCAGACTATAACATCAAATCTGCTGGACCAAAAAGCTAGGGAAATTAGACAACTAAAGTCCCTCTAGGACATTCAGGTAGCCTCCATCAAGCATAAGAACTGTCTCATCAGGGAGCTTGAAGATAAGCTTGAGAAGGAGAAAAAAATAATGTATAGCTAATTTAAGCCAAGTACTGTCCTCCCCTTAATAGACTCCTCCTCTCAAAAGGGCAAGAAGGGGTTGGGATTCAAGGGAAGCATAAGAGTTGCTCCTTCCAAAAGGAAGGGCACAGCTCCAGCTCAACCTCAGCCTATTGCTTCTAAGCCTCCCATTCTTTTCAGAAATTTTTTGATACTTTCTAATAAGTATGACCAAGAAAGTTCTTATGTTCACTGGGAGAGGGGTTATTCATCTGGAGTGAACAAAGATGTTCACTGTCATGATGAAAGTTTTGTTAGGGTTTGTGCAGTCAAGGCTGCCAATGAGAAATTTCAAATGGCCCAATCTAGACCATTTGTCTTTGGTGCTTCTGCACCAACTCTCAAGAATGTTGCTGCAGGCAAGGCTCAGAATCTGACAGCAAAGGTTCTAACTAAGGGCAAGTTTAAGAATCAGGCTGATCTGGGCATATCTGAAGCCATCAGAAGCATGCTTTCTGAAAAGAAGCTAGCTCTTGCTGGCACTCAGGGAAGACTAAACCAGCAAGCTATAAGACTTACCTTCAATCAAATTATGGCTAAAAGAAATCAGAAAAAGGCTATAACACATCTTCCACCTATCAAGGTTGCTACTCATCAAGCTGTAGAGCCTTCATAGAAAAGAAGATATAAATATACATGATTGTTGGTGTTGTGGTAAGATATGGCATTTTTCCATTGACTGCTAGCACAATCTTAATGTGGCTAGAGCTAGGGTTAGTCCACCAGTCATAAATTCTGTTGGTGGACATATTCAGTTTCATGCTAACATGCACCTAGGACTCAATAGATTTTGGGGTCCTAAGGTTAAGTAATTTGTATATTACTGGATAGTTCAAGGTGTCATACTCCTATATGGTACTTGGATAATGGCTGTTCCAGGCATATGACTAGAACAAGGAGCAACTTGAAGGAGTTTACTCCAGTAAAAGATGGACCCAAAGTCATCTTTGGAGGTTCAGATAGAGGAGTAACCAGAGGGTATGGTAAGATCACCAATGGCATAGTAACTATCACCAAGGTGTCTTATGTAGAAGGGTTGCAGCACAACATTATAAGCATAATCCAGTTTTCTGATCTTTGCTATGTAATTGTCTTCCACAAGGATGAGTGCCTAATTAGGAGGTCAAGTGACCAAGAGGTCATCTTGACATGCACTAGGAGTGGAAATGTTTATTGCTTGAACTTTCTATGTCTATACACAGATTCTCCTATCTGTTTGGTGGCAAATGAGAAAGTCTCTTACTGTGTCACGTGGCAAAAGAGACTAGCCCATTTGAATTACAAGACTTTTGGCAAGCTCTTTAGTCAAGAGCTAGTTAGGAATGGCCCCAATATGAAGTGCTCTAAGGAGGGCTTTTGCTCAGCTTTCCAAAAGGGTAAGAACAAAAGTCTCCTTCAAGGGTATTGGGACCGAAGACTCTGTAAAGTACTTATACCTCTTGCACTTGGAACTATTTGGTCCAATGCTAGTTCATAGTCTTGGTAGGAAAGTCTACACCCTTATAGTTATTGATAACTATTCCAAGTTTACTTGGGTGTTCTTTCTTATGAAGAAGTATGAAATCCTTGATGTCTTCATAAGGTTTGTCAAGCAAATTTAGAATGAGCTTGACTGTTTTGTGGTCAAAATCAGAAGTGACCATGGGACAGAATTCCAGTCTGATAGCATGACAAAGTTCTGTGAAGTTTATGGGATTCATTAGGAATTCTCTTCTCCTAGAACACCCCAGCAAAATAGGATAGTTGAGAGGAAAAATAGGACTCTCATAGAGGCTGGTAGAACACTATTGAGTGACGCATCTCTCCCAGAATATTTCTGGGCTGAGGCAGTAAATACTGAATGTCATGTCCTCAATAGAGCCTCTATCACCAAAGGCCACAAGAAGACTCCCTATGAGATATTGAAGGGCAGAAAACCAAATCCGGGCTATCTCAGAATCTTTGGTATTAAATGCTTTGTGCTTCACAATGGCAAGTCCTATGTGGCTAAGTTTGCTGCTAAATCCTATGATGGAATATTTGTTGGGTACAGCAATCATAGCAAAGCCTATAGGATCTACAACTTGAAAATCCAATTTGTAGAAGAATCAGTTCATGTTGTCTTTGATAAGTCTACCATGAGTAACAATGGACTGCCTAGTTCCTCTTATAGTACTACAGGCACATAACAGATGATGGATAAGCTGACCATCAAGGATGCATCACCAGTAATCCAAGATGATATAGATACTCAAGAAGATATACCTGGCACACTAGGGGTGGATGAAGATCAACAAAAAGATGCCCCTATTGCTAAAAGAAGACTGCCACTTGTAGTCAGACATATAAGAGATCATCCAGCACACAAGATTATTGGGGAGGCAAGTCATGGAGTAATGACAAGGAGCAGAAGTCAGAACACAGCCATGTATTCAAGCTTTCTATCCCAAGTGGAGCCTAAGAAGTTTGAAGAGGCCAACATAGACCAGCATTGGATTGGAGCTATGTAGGAGGAACTGAACTAGTTTAAGAGGTGCAGGGTCTGGAAGCTAGTTCCCAGACCTCATGGTCATAATATCATTGGAGTCAAGTGGATCTACAGAAACAAGCTTGATGAAAATGGAAATATAATTAAGAACAAGGCCAGATTAGTAGCTAAGGGGTGCAAGCAAGAAGAAGGGATTGGTTTTCTTCAAACCTTTGCCCCTATAGTAAGATTTGAGGCCATCAGATTATTCTTTACATATGCAGCACACAAGCTGGGATTCAAGGTCTACCAAATGGATGTGAAGTCAGCCTTCCTAAATGGTGACTTAAAAGAAGAAGTCTATGTTGAGTAGCCTCTAGGTTTTGTAGATCCTAACTCACCTGATTTTATTTATAGACTTAGGAAAGCTCTATATGGGCTGAAGCAAGCCCCTAGAGTATGGTATGAGACATTATCTAGTTTCCTCATTGAGAACTAATTATCAAGGGGGAAAATAGACAAGACCCTATTCCTAAGGGAATCTAAGGGTAAGATCATCCTAGTCTAGATCTATGTAGATGACATCATCTTTGGATCTACTGATGACAACCTATGCAAAAAAAGTTTACTAAACTCATGCAGGGGAAGTTTGACATGAGCAGTATTGGTGAACTTAAGTTCTTCTTGGGCCTCCAAGTATGACAGACTGATTATGGCTTATCCATATCCCAGTATAAGTTCACTAGGGAGTTAATTAAGAAATTTGGCATGAAGAATTCCTCCACCATGAGAACTCCCATGGGGTCAAGTATGCTTGTAGGCAAAGACAAAGAAGGGAAACCTGTTGATTAAACTTTGCATAGAGCGATAATTGGCTCCCTTTTATATCTGACTGAAAGTACGTCAGACATCATGTATGCTACATATGTTTGTGCTAGGTATCAGGCTTTCCCTAGAGAATCTTACTACTCTGTAGCTAAGAGTATATTGAGGTATCTTAAGGGCACTCTAGATCTTGGCCTTTGGTACCCTAGGAATGGGGAGTTTGAACTAACTGGCTATTCAGATGCAGATTTTGCAGGCTGCAAAGAGGATAGGAAGAGAACATCTGACACCTGTCAGTTCTTGGGAGGGAGATTGCTATCTTGGAGTAGCAAAAAACAAAGCAGTGTGGCAATATCAACAACAGAGTCAGAGTACATCTTAGTAGGAAGCTGTTGTGCTCAGTTGCTGTGGATCCAGCACCAGCTTCAAGACTACAACCTCCAGATAAGTAGAACTCCTTTATTCTGTGATCTTAATAGTGTAATCTCAATTTCTAAGAATCTTGTCTCCCATAGCAGGACTAAGCACATAGAGATTAGATATCATTTCATTAGGGAGCATGTGGAATGTGAAGACATCACCCTTTAGTTTGTCCCAACAGATAAGAAAGTTTTTGACATCTTCACTAAGCAACTAGATGAAGCCAAGTTTTACACCATTAAATTTGAGTTGGGTATGTTAAACTTATTATAGCTTTAGTTTCTCCTCATCTGGTTGCAAACTATTTGGCATTATGCAGATAGGATGGTCCTTTAAAGAAATGAAGATTCTCTTATTGAGGGGGAGTAAGTACAGAATAATTCCAACATTTCACTGCTGCCTAATTTAGGGAGAGCAGGTGATAAGATGATCAATTGATCAGGTGCATCCTACCAGCTATTTGCTGTAGTCAAAAAGGGGGAGAGGATAAGATGATAAGATGATCAGATAAGCAAGGCAGCAATAAGGCAGCAATAATTCAATGGATACTGATTGTAGATGCAGTTATGTTCAATTCTGCAAGCAGGGAAGTGTGGTAACTATAGATCACATCTCAATTATTTAGTTTTCTTTTATTATGTCTTGTGCTGCAAGGTTCTGTGTATGTCATTGACTTTGCTTAAGAGTTTTGACTTCCTCAAATAGGGGGAGATTGGTGGGTCCATTGCACACAATGTCTTGGATTTGAGTGAAGTCAATCTTATCAATGATATACACAAGTCTATAGATGATTATGATAGGTTAGGCAGCCTAAGTGGCTAAGTCAGGTAAACACTTACCTAAGGTATGGGATGAAAGAAATCTATCTAAGTCCACAGGCATTGAGTGAAGGAACATCAATTAATGCCAGATGACTTATAGTGCTGAGTGTAGCCTATACTGTCATAGCATAAGTTGGAATGAGCTAAAATATGGTTATGTCCACATGCGTTGAGTGAAGTCAACTCACTCAACGCCATGCTACTAAAGAGAAAGCTGGCTAAGTGTTTTTGCGTTGAGTGATGAATACACACTCAACGCCATACAGCAAAAAGGCTATAAGTCGAGCAAAGTTCAGAGCTTGAGATTCTGAGTTCATCGAGCTCAGTTTAGAGTTCGTCGAACTGAGTTTAGAGTTCGTCGAGCTCAACTCACCTTTCGTCAAGCTAAGTTCAGAGCTTGAGATTCTGAGTTTATCGAGCTCAGTTGAGAGTTCATCGAACTGAGTTCAAAGTTTGTCGTGCTCATATTTCACCATTCATCGAACTCAGAAAGACAGTCTATGCCCAGCGCTTATTAAATACAAAAAATTGGCTAAGGCAGAAAGCGTTGAGTGAGGCGTGTTCACTCAACACTCTCAACGCTTAAGTTATTGAAGAAGCAGAAACTTTGTTAAGGAAAAAAAGCATTGAGTGGAGGTTACTGACTCAACGCTGTCAATGCCTAGTCAAGAAAGAATTTTGTCTAAGGGGTTTGGCGTTGAGTGATGCTTACTCACTCAATGCCAAGCAGTTGAAAGCTGATAAAGCAAGATTGGCGTTGAGTGGAGCTGAATCACTCAACGCCTAGAATCAGACTTCATATTCTAAGTAGTTTGGCGTTGAGTGAAGGTTACTCACTAAATGCCAAGAGACAGTGAATCTGTCTAAGTGTTTTGGCGTTGAGTGATTCTTACTCACTCAACGTCTGTTCTCTGATGCTCGATTTTGACTAAGTCCACAGGTGCTGACGTCAGCAAAATTGACAAATTCAACTTAGGTCAAATCAGACACGGGGAAGCTACACTACACGACAAAACTTGTCGTGAAGCTACTGTACATCTTCTTTCGTTAAAGCAAGGCGCAGTTAGAAGCTGCAGGTGCGGCCCACCGATCCCTAAGAGCTATTGATTGGCGAACTATAAAAGGAAGAGATAGGGACAAGACAAAGATACCTTTTAGGGCACACATTATTCAAAAAGGAGAGCATCCATCATCATCTTCTTCGTCATTGTTGTATATGAAAAGCTTGAAGCTCTCCAGCAAGAAAAGTTCAGTTAGCTGTGCAAGTCTCTATCTGCCACAGCAGGTTCAGAATCTATTCTGAATAAAGAAGAACCTTCAACCTTTGGTAGGTTCAGTGAGTTGTTTGAAGACTCAAGATCAAAAGATCTTTAGCCTTTAGCAACAAGTTCAGAAGTTATCTTCTGAGTTCCTCCAGCAAATCCTTTCCCTGCTGTGAGGAGAGTTAGAGCAGAAAGTTTTCTGCTCAAGTGGTTGACAACTATTTCTTTTTGTAGGATCCTTCTGGATCTGAGCTGTAGGACCTTAGGGTCTGAGTTAGGGAAAATTAGCCTGAGCTGTAGGACAGTGCTGCTCTCTGAGGTAGGTGAGTTTTACTCACTAAGAAGTAGGGCAGTTTTTCCTGAACTATAGGAGAGTGTATATCTCTGAGTTGTACGAGCAAGCTTTCTTTGAGGTAGGGCTATCCTCCATAGCCTGAGTGGTAGGGCTTAAGTTCCTGAGGTAGGTGATACATATATCACTAAGTGTAGGCCTTTGTGGTTGAGGTGTAAGTCTTGGAGGAGACAGAGAGATCCTGAGGTATCTAAGGTGTAAGCTCCTTGGATCATTGGTTTGGAGAAGTGTCTTGACTTACAAGAAGTTTGCAAAGTGGGAGGAGAGTGGATGTAACCATAATTTTGGGGAACCACTATAAAATACTTATGTGTTTTTTGTGTTTGCTTTTATTTTCTTAATTATAGGTACTAAGGACAAGCTCTAGATCACTTTAAGCTGAAAGCTAAAACAAACAATCAAGTGATTCAAAAAGACTATCAAAAGACCCGAGCAGACCTATTAACCCCCTCTAAGTTGCTAGCTTCCTTGAAAATTATATCTTTAATATTTATTACCAAACCTCTTTCCCATGTTGCCTTTTAGCTAATCCTATGTGAATTTCAGGGCCATTCAGTAAAGACTCTGACCAAGGGTTAGTATATCAGCAAGCCTGATTTGGCTATTTCTGATACTATCAATAACATGTCTTTTGCAAAGAAGACTGCTGCTAATGGCATTCAGAGCATGCCAAATAAGTCTACTAGAAGACTTACCTTCAGCTTGATCCTAGCTGAAAGGAACCTAAGAGAGGCTACTGTTGTTCCTTCTAGATAGAGAGCTTTTGTCAGCACCGCTAGCTGACCAACTCAGAATAGAAGGTACAACATTTATAAGTGATTGTGATGTGGGAAAGTGGGCCACAATGCCATAGATTACTGGCATAATCCCAGTGTGGCTAGAGCAATATTTAGTCCACCAGTCAGAAAATCTGCTGGTAGACAAGTCTTTTTTCAAACTAATCAGAACCTAGGACCCAATACCTTTTTGGGTCCTATGGTAAATGTAATAATGTCTTGCAGGTTAGTCCAAGTGACCATACCCCTATATGGTACTTGGACAATGGATGTTCATGGAAAATGAATGTATTTAGGAGCAACTTGAGGGAGTACACTCTAGTGAAGGATGGACCCAAAGTAATCTTTGGTGGATCAAATAGAGGAGTCACCAGAGGTTATGGTAAGATCACAAATGGCATAGTCACTATCACAAAAGTAGCTTATGTGGATGGGTTGTAACAACCTTATAAGCAGAAGTCAACTCTGTGATCTTGGCTATGACATAGTATTCCACAAGGATGAGTGTCACATTATGAGGTTGAGTGACCAATAGATCATCATGACAGGCACTAGGAGTGGGAATATCAATTGTTTAAATTGTCTATGTTTAGATATATACTCTCCTATATGCCTAGTTGCAAATGAGAAAGTCTCATACTTTGTCCAATGGCACAAAAGACTAGCTCATTTGATCTATAAGTCAATTGGCAAGCTCTTTAGTGAAGAGCTAGTTAGGAATGGTCCTGAAATGAAATGCACCAAGGAAGGTATTTTATCAACTTTCCAAAAGGGTAAGAAGACCAAAGCTTCCTTCAAGGGAATTGGGACCAAAGACTCTATGAGGTGCTTATACCTCTTGCATATGAACTTGTTTGGTCAGATGCCAGTTCATAGTTTAGGTAGGAAAGTCTACACCCTTGTGGTGGTTGATGACTATTCTAGGTTTGCTTGGGTGTTCTTTCTTAAGAAAAAAAATGAAACCCTTGATATCTTCATGAAGTTTGTCAAGCAAATTCAGAATGAGTTTGATAGTACTGTGATCAAAATCAGAAGTGACCATGGGACTGAATTCCAGTCTGATAGCATGACAAAGTTATGTGAAGAGAAAGGGATTCATTAAGAATTTTCTTCTCCAAGAACACCCCAACAAAATGGGATTATTGAGAGGAAAAATAGAACTCTCATAGAGGCTTGAAGTACCTTGCTAAAAGACACATCTCTCTTAGAATATTTCTGGGCTGAGGCAATAAATACTGCGTGTCATGTCCTTAACAGAGCCTCTATCACCAAGAGCCACAAGAAGACCCCCTATGAGATCTTGAAGGGCATAAAACCAAACTTGTATTATTTCAAGATCTTTGGTAATAAGTGTTATGTGTTGAATAATGGAAAGTCTTGATGAGTCATATTTATATAGGGTTTTTAGGACACATCTGGGCTTGTTTTCTCACTTGTGCACCGCATTTCATCCGGTAATCGGTTATACTTGCTTCATTCGGTCTATGAGAACTTTGTGCACTGTTTTGGCCCATGAGTGTGCAATTACGCACTCTGTTGTCGGGGGTAAGCACCTGGTGCTCCCCATGGCTCTTTCTATTTGGTTTTGTTTGCATTTTGGTGTTGGGAGCTTGTGCTCCAGCTTGATTTCATTGTTATGCAGGTAGTCAGGATGCCCCAGATTCTATTTCTAGGTCCTGTGTAAAACGCATGGTCATGCGAATTTCTTCTCGCACAGCTGAGATTAATCTTGTGTTATACATAGCAATTCTGGGGGCATCTATGATTACCCGTGCATTTTGTTCCCACGCAGTTTTGGCCAAACCGTGCGAAAAGTAAACACACGATCTGCATATTTTTCTCTGAATTTCACCTTTCTATGGTTAATCGTGTGTTTCCTTCACGCACGGTCATACGCGCCCGTACGCGAGTAAAATACACGGTTTCCCTGTATTTTCTTATTTTCCTGCGCTCTGTGTTTACCCGTGCAATTTCCTTCATGCACGGGCAGAAGCACCCGTGCGTGAGTAAAACTCATGGGTCAACACATCTTCATCTGCAATCTTGGCCTGGAAGTTAATAACGCACGGTTAGCGCACAGTTGTGCGCCAAACCGTGCGTGACTATTTTTTTGACCTGCTTCTATTTAAGCGCGGATTTTCCTCCATTTCGGGATAGATTTTTCTCCCGTAATTCCTTCTGTCATTTTAGGGCAAAGCTCCGCATTTCCACCTCCGCCCTTCATCTTCCACCAATGAGAAAAGCCCTGGCCATGCTAATGAAGCCTACATCTTGTCGGTGCTTGCTTTTTGTCTCCTCCTTCATCTTTTAAGCTCCATTTCAAGATTGACACCATAACCAACAAGCAAAGGGATGCATGCAACCTTCTTCCGCATCATGACATGAAGAAGACAGATCCATTTGAAGGTAGTGACATTCTTCTCTACCTCGGACGTAGCTCAGGACCGAGCTTGGATGTAGATTGATGACCTGGCGATTCCTTCCGCAACCCCTCGACGAGCCTACAGATTCAATCGATCTCTTGACTTGTTCTTGCTTTCTTGTTGAATATGTGTGTTTAAATTTGCTTATGTAGATGATGTGCACTTCAGTTGTAAACATTATTTGTTTCATCTCTATGTGAACCTTTTTTGTTTTACCGCTTTAGTTGATTGAGTAGCGCCCGTATTTACATCCACTAACACATCCAGTTTTGCCGCTCTAGTGATTGCTAGAGGTGTGCGTAGCGAAGAGGTGCTCACGACCCTCATTCCGTTTTTCTCACCACCTCATCTGCAAGCCTACTTTTTCATCTACCTAGCGATTCGGTGCATAGCGGCCCGTGTAGTTTTCCATCCGACTGGCGAAGCATTGCATAGCGGTATTATATAGGAGTAGTTTTTTAGTATTTTACTTTCTTTTTCTGCAACAATCAAACCCCCCCCCCCCACCTTTGTAAGCTCCACCCTAAGGACTTCAATCTCAAGTCCTCCTCAAAATTAAATCCACCTTACTGTGTTCCCTCGAGATCAATACTTGGGAAAATTCGCCCATTTTATTACATGTGCGACCGGTACACTTGTCGTTCAACGTATCAAGTCTCATGTGACTAAGTTTGTTGCCAAGTCCTGAAAGTCTTTATTTTCAAGGTAGCTTGCAACCTATAGGGGGTGAATAGTTTTATTGATATCTTGTGACTTTCTTTAAGTTTCTTCTTTAATATCTTAGTGAGTTAATAGTTATCAGCGTTCAAGAACCTGCCATAAATAAGCAACACAGAAAAGCACACACAGAAATTATAGTGGTTCCCCAGATTATGGGTACATCCACTCTCCTCCCACCTTTCTAACTTTTAGATAGACAAAGAACTTCTCCAAAACTCAGCTAAAAAAACTTACACCTCAGGTCCCTCAGGATCTCACAGTCTCCTTCAAGACTTACAGCTTAGGCACTAGGCCCTACAACTCAGTGATCAACAGATCACTTACCTCAGGCAAAAGGCCCTACAACTCAGGCTGGGAGGACAACCCTAACTCAGATCCACAAAGGATCTTACCTCAGAGAGAATGAATCTCCTACAGCTCAGGCACAAAGGCCCTACATAAGATCCAAAGGATCCTACAGCTCAGGTACAAGTGCCCTACAACTTAGTGAGAATGACTCACCTACCTCAGGCCCAAAGTCCCTACAGCTCAGTGATCAAATGATCACATACCTCAAATCCAAGCTGGATCCTACACTCAGAGAATATAACTCTCATACGGCTCAGGCAAATTTGACATACCTCAGGCCAAAGGCCCTATAACTCAGATCAAAAAGGATCCTACAAAAAAATAGTGGTTTAATTAATTTTGACACAGAGAAATTTCTCTGTGTCAACTACTAGAGCTGATTTATCTCAACTCTAACTTTCCTCACAGTAGTAGAAAGAAGTTCTTCAATAAATGGCTGCTTGTGTTGGAGGTAACTCAGAATGTTACTTCTGAAATTGATGTAGAAGACTGAAGAATAACTAGGTCTTTAGTTCTTCAAATAGCTAACTAAACCTGTAAAAGAATGAAGGCTCTCCTTTCTTTCTTTTTCAGAAGTATTTCTGATCTTGTTGTAGCAGAAGAAAATTCTACAGCTAACTGAAATTTTTGTTCTGCTGGAAGACTTTAAGTTTTTTCTCGGCAGTAATGGCGAAGAAGATGAAGTCCAAGCGCTCTTTTTCATTTTGGATAAACCCTAAAAGTTGAGTTCAACATCTGAAGCTGTCCCTTTATATCTTTCGCCGATTAATAGCTCCAAGAAGCAGTGGGGACCACCTGCAGCAGACAGCTGCACCTTGCTTTAATGGAAGAAGACGTATAGTAGCTCATCAGCAGCATTTGTCGTGTTCTGAAGCTTTCCCACACTTAATTTGATCTATGTTTACTTTGATGACATCACCATCTATGGACTTAGCCAAAATCAAACATCTTTAGTATAGGCATTGAGTGAGTAAGCATCACTCAACTCCAAAACATTTAGAAATATTTCTTTTCCATTAGGCGTTGAGTGAGCAACCTTCACTCAACGCCAAAACACTTATAAAATATTTCAATCATTAGGCATTGAGTGGGTTAGCTTCACTCAACACCTGTGGACTTAACCACATTTTCAGCCTGCCAATTGTTTAGCTTTGACTATCCAAGCTATACTCAACGCTTTTACTCACCCGACGTTGAGTGAGTAGACTACACTCGATGTCTATGGACTTAGGCGATTTATAGCCTATCCAGCATCTTCCCTTGCATCTGGCATTGAGTGAACTAGCTTCACTCAATGCCCGTGGACTTAAACAGATTTCTGTCCCTCCATATCTTTACTTTGTGACCACCTATCACATCACTTGGAATACCTGTCCTATCAATATTACAAGGACTAACCTGCATGTCTGAACTTAGGCATACATCAAATACAACTTTGTGTATGTCATTGATATGATATACTTCTTCAAATCTAGGACATTATGGGCAATGGACCCAACAATCTCCCCCAATTTGAAGAATTCAAAACTCTCAATCAATTGAGTCAATAACATACACTAACATATGCAGCAGTAGAGCATTAACTTGGAAAATTTAAAAAAAAGCAAGAGAAGTTTTAGTTACCACACTTCCTTGCCTACAGGGTGATCAACACCACACCTTCTCCCCCTGAATTGCTACTACCTAGTCTTGATAAATTTGATCATATCCTTCTCATAGTTCTGATACCACTTGTATCCTTCTCCTCTTGTCCTATGATATCAGATCATATCCTTCTCCCGCACCTTTTTGACTTCTATATATGGTCAGGGAGGTTCTGATTTTCTACTCCCCCTTTTTGAGTATAAATAAGCAGCAGTTGAACCACTTGAGAGTGCTGGAGCAGTGCTGGACTTGCTCCCCCTCAATTGAAGCATCATGTAACGCCCCTATTTTTTGATGTTTAGTTAATTCTTTTATCTGGCATATTTATGACATCATGGCATTACATTAATGCATGATTGGCGTGTGCCGTTGTTAGAGTGTGGGTTTTAGCTCGTGGGTTTTCTTTGTGTGTTTAGCCTGTTTGCAAGATTTCCTAGCGAGCTGGGTCTGTTTTGGTGACTCGGTGGAGCAACTTTAGGAATGCTTGTGTTTTGGATTCGGAAGGTGTTTACCCAAGATTGGTAAGTCGGATTTAGATTTTGCATTCGTTGTTGGATTCGTAGCATCGGTTTTTAGCTATGGTGCGATTTTCGTAGAATTTCGGGTAAGTTTGGTTTTCGGGTCGTTTTGACATTTTATTTAATTAATTATGATATCCTATATTAAAATAATCGGATAAAGAAGTATAAATAGAAACCCATCACATCAAAACCATATTCATTGTCTTCCTCGTGAAACCATTGGACAGTTGTGAAAGAATGAGAGCGGTGGACATTCCTAAGCTTTCGGCCGCCGATTTCTGGAGCTTTGGTGCTCGATTTCATCTTTGGAGAGTGGATCCGGGTAGATCTCGCCTATATCTATGTTTCTACGGTAAGCTTTTCCAGCTTCTTAGATTTTTAGAGGTCTATGTATGCGATTTTGACCCTCTTTCATCCTCAAAAGTTTTAGGTTTTGTTGCTTAAGCGTTCTTGCGGCCAGATCTGTGAGGTGGGGCGTTGCTTGGCTGAATTTCGGGTGATTTGAGTTAAGTGGTGATTTTCCCCTTACTTATTCTTCTTTTCTCCTTTGTTTTCTTTTTATCTTCCCAGTATAGCAGGATCGGATTAGGGTAGGATTCCCTCCATCTCAAAAATGATTTTCTATAGATCTTGAGGCAAGTGGTGTTTACACCATTGCCAAGCTTTTTGCCCCTTCGGTTTCCTGTTCTAGTAGGCCAGATGACTCTTAGCATGTATGTAAAATAATATTTTGTCTAGGTTAGATATAATTAGAAGTTGTTAGTATAAGATCGTTGGGATGATAACCCTCTGGCAGGTTTCTGTCTAAAAGCTTTTAGTGGAGCTGAGTGTATATAGCCTAAATCTTTGAGTGTAATCTTAGTGTAAAAGTTCTATTTTTAGCCTAAGTATAAAAGTGTTGAGTGTGTTGAATGCACTCAATGCCTTGCTGAGAGGTCTTAGAAGCTAAGTTAAAAAGTGCTGAGTGAGTGGTATACACTCAATGCGGCATTGAGTGAGCTTAGCACACTCAACGCCATTATGTAAAATTTTAGAAGCTAAGTATAAAAGCGTTGACAGCATTGAGTGAGCTTAACTCACTGAGCGCCATCATTTTAATCTGCAAGACTCAACGTCATATCTTTTGTATGTAAATATAAGTAGAAAGCGTTGACAGCATTAAGTGAGCTGAACTCACTCAACGACGTCCCTTAATTCGTTAAATCCAAGTAAAAAGCATTGACAGCGTTGAGTGAGCTGAACTCACTCAACGCCGTCGCTTTAACTCTGCAATCTAAGTGTTAAAGCGTTGACAGTGTTAAGTGAGCTGAACTAACTCAATGTCGTCATCTGATTTTGCAGCTAAATGGTAAAGCGTTGAGTGAGCTAAACTCACTCAACGTCATCGTCTGTTCTTGCTATGTTTAAGCGTTGAGTGTGATGAGTTATGACATCGAGTGCGTTGACTGCACTCGACGCAGCGTCTAGTGTACTCGACGCTTTTCCCTTAGACTTGTGTCCTTTCACCGATTTGACTTGTATCACTAAAGTCTTAGTTTTGCCAAGTTAGAATCGTCGGGTTTCTGCTGAATTTGTCGAGTTTGGGTTTTATGGGTATTTGTGATATGGGGTTTTGTTTGGTTGGCTTAGTTTCGTGAATCATTACACCCGGGCATGTTGGGTCTTGTTTTTGGGCTGTTGGGTTGTGTTGGACTAGATGGCCACCACCGTAGTCTCATTTTTGAGACATTTGGGTCTGTTAGTTCGGGTTTGACCATTCGGTCCCGACTCAGATCCGGTTGCATTACGGTGTTAATGATTCATGTGTTTATTAAGCCTTTGTCTCGTTTTTGTTTCCTATGGACTAAACTTATTCTATTTCTGCCTATTCTCGAAGATGTTCTCGGAGTATGACTCTGTTCGCACTTGGTGTAAATTTCATTACCTTTTTACTTTATAAGTTAACTTTTTTGTTCTTAATCTCTAGTTAGTTTGTTGTGTTTTTGACAGCTATTCAGGTATGGATTAGTAAGCTTACTACCCCTTGTTTATTGATAGTTTTGTTTGCCACTTGTATTTTTCTTGCTGAGGTGTTCTTCCTTTGAATGCCTCAGGTTCAAGACAGTAGCCGGTTGAGCGGCTAGGTTTGGTGTTTGCTAGTGGACTGTAGTGTTGTAGAGGTTTCCTCTACCTTATGAGGTAGTTCTTTGTTGTTTTCATGTTAGTACAGACACACATACTAACCAGTGGGTTCGTGTCAGTTTGTCGATGCCCACTGGTGGTTTTCTTTTGAATTGCTGAATACTTTGCTAAGCTGCTAGTTTTACCTTTTGTGGTTGTTTTTACTTGCTCTCTGGGAACTTTTTATGCTAGGATGCAAGTTAAGTATTTTCACTTATAAAATCATTACTACTAGTACTTCATACATCTCATATTTCTAAAACTAAAATACTATTTTCTACCTAACTTAAAAGATTATTTCCATACTTATAATAAATCTAGAGTCTTGCATGCCATGAGTTGTCCTTTGGCGATGTTTATACTCATGTAGGGTGTTAATCAACATAACAAAAGTATTTTCAGCAGCGTATAACTATACTTTTACTCATGGACTAGTTGATCCACTATGCCGAGGGATATGTCCATCCAATTTAAACTAGTTTTTACTTAATAACTTATGGATTTAATATAAACTGTAGAGTTTGGAGTTTTGCCTGAGCATCTGTCGTTATCCTCTACATGGTGTGGCATCACAGCACGTATTTTCTCTTACTCTGATATAACTTAAATGTTAAGAAAATGCGGGTTGTGATAGTTGGTATAAGTGGGATGGGTTGTTTCACAATTGGTCGGGAAACCATCTCTAGTTTGTGTTAGATGTTTTGTGTCATTTCATACACACACCGATGTGTCATCAGTACATCTTGGTTGAATCATGAACACTACACTCATAAGCATGGTAAAAGTATATGGGGCATATTATGTAGTATGGGATGCATAAAATGTGTTTGTATATGGATCCACCATAGGTGGCAACATGTGACAGTTATGTAGTATGGGATGCATAACCATCATCACATGGATGCCCATTAGTACATTTTACTTTTTTGTTACATGAGATATTATGTAGTACGGGATACATAATATTTCATGTGTATGCCGCTCATAACATGTATTAAGGATTTTTTAGAATGCATAGCACAACATGCATAACATAACATAGCATTTACACACATGCCAAGCTAAAGATTTATATGATGACATATGTACACACATTGTTTTGAGTCAAAAGAATTCAAATTAATGCATTCATGGAATATGCATAAGATTTAATAGGATGATGGTATATCATCCTAGGTTTAAGCATATCATCATTTAAAAAATTCCCAGAGCAAGTTAGCAGCAAGAGCAAGTATTTATGTATGTTTTGTCTATACCAGGTTGTTTGGTTCTAGAAGTAAAGCTAGGTTTTGACTAGTTGCTTGTTGTAATTATTAGAATATCGAGATGTCCTATAACGAGGTCTACTCCCCAGTCAGAGGGCGACTCATCTGGTGCTCAGAATGAGCCCGTGATAGAAGGATTGCGACAGGGCAATGAAGCTTTGTCTAGGCAAATGTTGGAGATGCAGTCTCAGATCCAATCCTTGTTGACTGTCGTTGTAGGATAGCCTCTTAAAGTTCCAGACCCGGTCATGGGTCAAGGTGTTCCAGTTCCTCTTTCTCCTCTGGTTCCCGCAGCTATGCTGCCACCAAAGATGAACTTCATCTCGTATTTCCAGTGACTGGGACCCCCTACTTATGATGGTAGGGCAGACTTTATGGCTTTGGATGACTTGATCGTAGCCATTGAAGAGATGTTCTCTTACTCTAGAGTTTCAGCAGACCAGAGAGTAATGGTCGCTGCCTACCAGCTCAAAGGTTTGGCAAAGAGTTGGTGGCTAAGGGAGAAGGAAACTTGAAGGATGGTTGTTCCTGGATAGCCTTCAAGGAGCTTTTACTGAAGAAGTTTTTGCCATCGGTCGAGCGAGACCATTTGTTAAATGATTTCCTGCACTTAAAGCAGAGGAAGCTCACGGTGAGGGAGTATGAGGTGGAGTTTAGCAAGCTGAGCGTGTTCGCCCTGGATTTAGTAGTTTTTGAAGCCACCAGAGTCAAGCGTTTTCTGGGTGGTCTGAAGAGTGACATCCAGCAGTTGACAAGTTCTTATAGATCGGATAGTTATGTTTAAGCTGTCGAAGCAGCTCTTAAGGTTGAGGCAATCGACAATACCAAGAACCGAGGACAACAAATGAGAAAGGATAAGAGGAAGACTGGTGAGAGTAAAAGTTTCCAGGAATCCGGTGCTGCTTCGAGGAAGAGGAGCAAAGAAATATGCAGTTTCTATGGCCGCCGAGGCCACCCGTTTGAGAAATGTTTCAATAGGATAGGAGCTCAAATACAGGAGCAGTTCCCAGCGATCTAGGGTGCTCCTAAGGGATATTTGGTTTGTACTTCATACATATGGAAGGGGTATGATACTGCCCATTGTTGGGATAAGGTTAGTGTCTGCTTTAAGTGCAGACAGAAAGGTCATGTCAAGTCAAAGTGCCCGCAGTCTCAGCCTGCGCTGTAGAAAGTTCCGCTTTGGGCCTTGCCACCGCCGCAACCTGTAGACAAAGGGAAGGGAAAGCTGAATGTGCTATCTCTAGAGGAAGCCCAGACTTCTACCCAAGTGATTTCAGGTTAGTTCCTAACCTAATTTTATTTCTTTTTAGCTCATAGCTATAGTTTCGATGTTGTTCGATAAGTTATGTAAGCTTTTACAGGGAAATTTAAGGTAAAGAACCGCTGGGTGCATGTCCTTTTCGATTCTGGTGCTACCCACTCATTTCTGGCTAGGGCTTTCATAGAGCATCATTGTTGGGCTCTCGATCGGGTTGTTGACACATTTTGTGTCAAGTTTCCTTATGGTAATTCTGTGATATTGGACCAAGGTATTCAGAGTTGTCCGATTCTGTTAGGCGATTTTCTTGCACTTGTTGATTTGAAGGTGATAGACTTGGAAGATTTTGATATGATCTTTGGCAGGGACTGGTTGTCCAAATAAGATGTTGTTATCCAGTGCAAGGTTAAGTGCTTGGAATTCAAGATGGATAACGGTCAACCCATGAGTGTTTATAGATATCCGTGCCAAGTTTCTCTTATTATTTCGGCGGTATGTTGATAAGTTGTAAATATACGTATTTTTCAGTACTTCTATTAGGTTGTTTTCGTCTATTTTTGTTGTTTTTAGTTATTTTTCTTCAATAAAATGTTTCTTTTTTATAAATATTGTTCTAACTTAGGTTTATTTTGTTTTTTATAATTTTTCCAGAATAAGTCAAAATTTTAAAGCACACTCCCATGTCCCAAAATGACACGCCCGTGTTTCATCCTGACACGCCCCATATCACACCACTCGATACTTGACGCCTTCAGTTCGACGATCGGCATTTGACGATTTGCTGAACACGGTCGTATCCCTATAAACACGCCCGTGTCCAGCCCAACTCGACGTTCATCGACCCCAGCTCAATGCTCGACGCTTCAAGCAACACTCGATGCTTTGCCGAACACGCATGTGTCCCTATTGACATGTCCGTATCCATCCCATTCGACATTTAACGTTCGTCAATCGACGCTTGACGCCTTCACTAGTCATACCTTTCTGACATGCCTGTGTCACCCCTGACACGTCCGTGACCAATACGTGTCCTGTTCCTGAAGTTTCCAGAAACTGACCAGTCACTAGAATTTTCCCGTCTTCAGCAAGCCAGCCTGACATGCCCCCTGACACGCCCGTGTCCAGGCCGTGTCACCCTCGAAATTTTGCTTATAAATAGAAATTTTCTGTAATGACCAAGGGTTCAATCCTTTGATCCATTTTGTTGTTGGGCTGCTGTTAGTAGACTTTTTGTGCTATGTAAGGATATTTCCCTGCCTCCTCTTTGTATTTGGTTTAGCTTTTGTAATCCGACTTTTTACATAATAAAATTTGTTAGTTTTTCATCCTTATATTGTATTAGAATGCCTCTGAGTACCTCTCTTTCAACAATCTTATGTATCTTCATTTTTCATTTTCGTATGGTTTTCTGTGTGTATGAGTTAGATTTGTGGAATTTATGCATTCAAATGAAAAAAAAATCACTTAGCTTTATCTTAGATTTTATTAAATTTACTAGTCGTTATTATAGTTTTTTTCTTATCTTATTCCTTAGATTGGTTTAGATTTAGGATTTTTATGCTTTTATATTCATTCTTATGAATTTGTAAAATGATTTCAAAAGTTGTTTTCATTACTCTTTAACTTATATTTTCCTTTTTAGGTTGTAAAACTTTTGCTTCTTTTTAACTTTCTTCGACTTTTTAAACACTTTTACAAAGTTATAAGAATGGATTATATGTTATTTCAATTTTTCAAACACTTTGATTTTCACATTTACTTAAAAACCCTTTTGCACGAACAATTTTTATTTCTACTTTTTATGCATTTCCAGCAAATTCTAATGGTAAAAATGCAAACATTTTAATTTTTCGATCACCTTGCTTTTCTTTATTTTTGCTTGTGTGTGTGAGTGTATGAGTTAGTTTTTTTTTGCGCTTTCCTATTCGAGTTTTGTGTGTGTGTGTATATGATAGTGTTTATTGCTTTCTTTCAATTATGTAGAGTGTGTTCGTGTTTGCATCTATTTCCTCCTACTCGTTTGAGTAAAACTCGCTTTAATTTCCTGCCTACTCATTTGAGTAGGACTTGTCATTTTATTGCTTTCATTTCCCGCCTACTCATTTGAGTCGGACTTGTCATATTATTGCTTTCATTTCCCGCCTACTCGTTTGAGTAGGACTTGTCATTTCCCGCATACTCGTTTGAGTAGGACTTGTAATTTCCTGCCTACTCGTTTGAGTAGGACTCATCATTTCAATTATGCAATTTTATATTTTGTAACTTAGCTCTCTTTTCCTTTATTATGAGTTTGGTTAAGTGCGTGCGTTTTCCTTTTTAGTAGCTTTTCTTTTTGTAATGTTAGGTTACCTTATTTCTTTTTTTTTGTAACCCTTCAGCGTTTAACATAGAACTCGCGCCTCACCAAACTCATAAGCCGTCCCCATTCCGATGAGTGGCTAATCATTCTTAGATCTCGGCATCGAAGAGCATTGGGACATATGAAATCTCTCTAAATAATTAAAGGAAAATTTTCTCACTTTAATTAAAGGTCTTAAGGTTTGCCCCGAGTATACGATGCGTAGAAACACATATCGATGTGTGGGCTCTATTTCCGTTATCCATACGCTAGCTAATCGAGATGTCGTGCATATGGACTGATAACCCTTAGGTAAAAAAGAGTTGTGTGTATACCCTCGAGATAGGAGAAGCGTAACTCTACTGGATTGGGTTCCCCACCCAATAGCGGGGTTTTAGCATAAAGCGAGCATTAAGAGGAATCCTTCGTCGTACGAGAGTTCGGTCGAATAGTCTTAATGTTCAGGTGAGTGATATCCCTATATCCAGGCGAGCTCATATTTGTGTAACCTCCACGATAAAGTTGCCTTTATTTAATTTGAAAATTTGGTTCTCTAATTATTAAGAGTTGTTTTAATCTTAATATGATTCGATGCCGAGCGTTAACCCTTCATCGAATTTCCTAACTTGTTTTCGTTCTTTAATTTTATCCGCCTTAGTTAATTAAAATCCCCACCATATTTTCGGTAAAATAATAGTTACTCCGGAATAAGTAAAAATAATCAACTCGACCCCGAGAACAATACGACCTCGATATTCCCATCGAATATCGAGTACTACATGCGATAGGTGCACTTGCCTACTTTCGTTAAAAACTCGCTTTTTAGCAATCCGCGTCGTTTGACCAATCGAAGCAACCACCTAAATAAGAGTCAGCTTCGCGGGCCATCAAGTTTTTTTGCGCTGTTGTCGGGGACTCTTCGAGTTGTTATTTTGAATTCCGGAGTCTATTACTTTTACCTATCTTATAAAAACTAAAAAAAACTTAGAAACTCTAATTAAAAAAATAAAATAAAATAAAGAGAGTTTATTATTTAGTTTATATTTTAGGGTGTATTACCCGTGGACAACCCTCGAAGTCTGAAAAATTTTGATTTCGATCCTGAGATCGAACGCTCTCTTGCGTGTATTCAATCTCAACGCCAAATTTCTTTTTTAGACCCCGAAGAATCTATTGGAGAACCCTCTGCCATAGTTATGGCTGACCCTAACCCTGCCCAGGAGGCCGAGCGTACTATGTCTTATTACGCTCTACCTAACCTGGATGATACTGGGTCTAGCATTGTTCGCCCTACGGTGGGGAATAATAATTTTGAAAAAAAATCGAGTGTCATTCAAATGATCCAAAATGCCATGCAGTTCGATGGACTGCCGGATGAGGACTCGAATGTTTACTTGTCTAACTTTTTAGAAATTTGTGACACCTTTAAGATTAATGGCGTCACTGATGACGCTATTCGCTTTCGCTTATTTCCTTTTTCCCTTAAATCCAAAACGAAGGCGTGGTTGAATTCCCTCCTGCGAGGATGTATCACCACCTGGGCCGAGCTTGCGGAATGGTTCCTAACAAAGTATTTTCCACCCACAAAAACTGCAAAGTTGCGCACGGACATTACTTTGTTTGTGCAGAACGATTCCGTGTCTCTATTTGAGACTTGGGAGAGGTTTAAAGAATTCTTACGCAAGTGTCCGCACCACGTGTTGCCTGTGTGATTGTAGGTCCAAATCTTTTACAATGGGCTTAACTATCATACGCATCAAATGATTGACGCAGCTGCCGGGGGCACTTTAAACAATAAAACCCCCGGGGCTGCCCAAGCCCGTATTGAAGAGATGGCTATGAACGCCTACCAATGGAAAGTCCCGCAGGGACATGCTAAGAAGGCGGCTGGCCTTTTTGAAGTGGATGTCACTACTCTGTTAAACCTTTAAGTTGAAAGGTTAACAAAGCAGGTGGCGGAGATGACTAATTTCTCCTCCACTCCGCCTAGTTTTATTCCCCCCAACATCTGCGTGGCTGAAGAGTTCGTAGACTTCATTGGAATTTTGGGTCGTCCTTTCTTCAACCCCAACAACAACCCTTATAGTAATAACTATAATCCGGGTTGGAGGAATAACCCCAATTTCTCTTGGAGCAATGCAAACAACGTGCAACGCCCCCCTAATTCTTTTGTGCCCGCATTTTTGCCACCTCCACCTCCGAAACCTTCTCCGGTTGAGGAAAAATTTTATAAATACATAGCGTCCAACGAGTCAAATATCCGGAACATCACCAGATCGCTAAAAAATCTTGAATAATAGGTTGGATAGCTGGCGAGAATGATGTCTGAGCGCACGCTCGGGGCACTGTCGGGGAACACGGAGCCTAACCCTCGGGAGAATGCTAATGCTATAATGCTCCATAGCGGTAAGGAGGTGGTCGATCCAAAACGGATCGATCTGCATGTACATATTTCTCCTCTGACCCCTCTTCCCCCTTCTTCAATTACGTCGCCTTTAACGATTTTAAACAAAAAAAATTATTTTAAACAAGGCCCTGTCGTATCCTCATAAGTTTGATAGTGAGCGTAAGGACGCGCAATACAAAAAAATTTTTTTACTATTGAAACAAATTCATATTAATGTTCCATTCTACGAGGCGATCTTGCAGATGCCTAAATATGCGAAATATTTGAAAGAACTTCTTTCTAAAAAACAAAAATTAGAAAATATTTCGCATATCTCTCTCAACGCAGACTGCTCAACAGCTCTTACTAATAAATTTCCCCCAAAACAAAATGAACCGGGATGGTTTTCTATCCCGTGCCTTTTTGGCAATATTTTAGAAAAATACGCTCTTGCAGATTTAGGCACGAGCATTAATTTGATGTCATTCTCGCTCTTTCAAAAATTAGGTTTGGGCATTCCAGCCCATACTAATATTCATATCCAATTAGCGGATCACTCGGTTAAGTTTTCCATCGGGTTAGTGGGGGACGTTCTTGTCCGAGTTGATAAGTTTATCTTTCCGGTAGACTTCGTCATCTTGGACATCGAGGAGGACACTAATGTATAATTATACTCGGTCGCCCTTTTCTTGCCACCTCCCGCACATTAATTGATGTGAGTAATGGTCGTCACCTCCTTCGGGTGGGAGACGATGATGTTACTTTTTCTATTAATCCCTCGATGGAGGACTCATCATCGAGCGATGATTTCTGTTTTAATTTAGAAACTTTTTTCGGAGATCGTTCTTCTCCCGTTTTCGAGTCAATTTTTCTTAACGACGATATTTTGCACTCGATACTTTTAATTGCAAAGAGGATAAAACTATAGGCTTGCCTTTCGAACCAATTGGTTCGAAAGACATTAGTATCAAAACCTCGTTAGAAGAACCGCCCATCCAAGACCTCAAACCCCTACCCGAATCTCTCAAATACATTTTTTTGGGAAAAAATGATACCCTTCCCATTATCATTTCTTCGCATTTGAGTGATTTGGAGACTTCCGATTTATTTGAAGTTTTGCTCAAACATCGCCACACAATTGGGTGGCAAACTTCTGATCTTAAGGGGATTAACCCCTCTTTTTGCACTCATAGGATTTTCCTCAACGATAATTGCCGCAAAATCATTCAGCCGCAGCGACGTCTTAACCCAAACATGAAAGATCTCGTTAAAGCCGAAAAAATTAAATTACTAGATGCGGGGAATATTTATCCCATTTCAGATAGTGCTTGGGTTAGTCCCGTTCATGTCGTGCCCAAGAAGGGCGGTCTAACCATAGTGGAAAATGAGCTCAATGAACTCGTCCCAACTCATACTGTTACGGGTTGGTGGGTGTGCATCGATTACAGGAAACTAAATGATGCCACCCATAAGGACCATTTTCAACTACCATTTTTAGACCAAGTACTGGAGCATTTAGCCGGTCATCCTTTTTATTGTTTTCTTAATGGTTTATCGGGGTTTTTCCAAATCCCCATTTCCCCTGATGATCAAGAGAAAACAACTTTTACCTCCCCGTTTGGCACCTTCGCCTACCTAAGTATCTCATTTGGCCTCTGCAATGCATCAGCTACATTCCAAAGATGTATGCTGGCAATCTTTGGCGAGCTAGTAGGAGAGATTATGGAAGTCTTTATTAATGTCTTTTCTGTTTTCGGACGCTCTTTTCCGTCTTGTCTTCGAAATCTTGATCGTGTCCTCCAGCGATCCGAGGACACGCACCGCATTTTAAATTGGGAAAAGTGTAAATTCATGGTTCGAGAAGGTTTGGTTCTCAGCCATAAGATTTCGTCTAAGAGGATGGAGGTAGATAAGGCCAAGGTATAAATTATAGAAATACTTCCCCCGCCTTCTAACGTAAAATCCATTAGGAGTTTCTTTGGCCATACGAACTTTTATAGACATTTCATTCAAGATTTTTTAAAAATAACAAAGCCGCTTACTCGCCTCTTGGAAAAGGAATCTAATTTTGTCTTTAGTAGCGAATGCGAGTCCGCATTTAATTTTATAAAACAAACACTTATCAATTCACCCATTTTAGTGCGCCCGATTGGTCCCTTCCGTTCGAGATTATGTGTGACGCTAGTGATATTGCCTTAGGTGCCGTTCTTGGCCAACATTTGGACAAACACTTTCAACCAATTTATTACACTAGCAAGACGCTCACTTCCGCACAAGTAAATTACACAACGACGGAAAAGGAACTCTTAGCCATCATTTTTGCATTTGATAAGTTTCGCTCGTATATAACGCTATCAAAGGTTATCGTATTTACTGACCACTCTGCCCTTAAATATTTACTCGCTAAAACTGACGCCAAGCCCCGCCTTCTTTGATGGGTTCCCCTCCTTCAAGAATTTGATTTAGAGATACGGGATAAGAAGGGCGCAGAAAATTTAGTCGTTGATCACCTCTCCCATTTAGAAAATCCGGGAGCGGAAGCGCTCGTCGCATCTGACATAAATGACAGATTTCCTGAGGAACGCCTCCTAACCATAAATACCATTTCGTCTTCTCCGCTTTGGTTTGCAAATTTTGCTAACTATTTAGTTGTGCGGGTGCTCCCAAAAGAATTTTTGAGCCAGAAAAAGAAGAAATTCTTTTCTGACTTGAAAAATTTCTTTTGGGAGGACCCTTTTCTTTTTCATATCTACGCGGACCAGACGGTCAGAAGATGCATCGCGGGAGTGGAGTGCATGCAAATACTTAGGCACTGCAATGAGGTTCCGGCCGGTGGGCATTACCAATCTAACCGAACTGCGCGAAAGGCGCTGGATGCGGGCTTCTTTTGGCCCACTCTTTTCAAAGATGTGCACACTTTTGTGCGCTCATGTGATAGCTGCCAGCAGTCGGGTAAAATCTCTCATCGCGACGAGATGCCCCAAAATTTATTTTTAGAGTGCGAAGTCTTCGATTTATAGGGTATCGATTTTGTCGGTCCCCTACCTCATTCTTTTAAAAATATTTATAATTTTGTTGCGGTCGACTACGTATCAAGGTGGGCGAAAGCACAAGCTCTCCCCACCAACGATGCGCGAGTTATCATCACCTTGCTTAAAAAATTATTTTCTCGCTTCGGCACACCTCGTGCTTTTGTAAGTGATAGGGGTACGCATTTCTGTAATGCCCAAATGGCTAAGACGTTAGCTAAATACGGAGTCACACCCAAACTTGCCACCCATACCACCCGCAAACAAGTGGCCAAGTCGAGGTAGTAAATCGAGAGATTAAGCGTATATTAGAAAAAATAGTTTCACTTAATAGGAAAGATTGGTCCATCAAACTTGACGATGAGTTGTGGGCGTATCGGACGGCATAGAAAACCGCAATTGGTTGTACGCCGTTTCGATTAGTCTATGGAAAAGCGTGCCATCTCCCCGTAGAACTAGAGCATCGCGCTCTTTGGGCTCTAAAACTCGTAAACCTCAACGCTAACTTAGCCGCTCAAAATAGAAAACTGCAACTAAACGAGCTCGATGAATGGAGTTCAAATGCTTATGAGAGCAATAAGTTCAATAAGTAGCGTTTTAAGTTCTATCACGATCAAAAAATCAAGTCCCCAAAAATTTTTTCTCCCGACGATCTTGTCCTTCTTTATAATTCACATCTTAGACTTTTTCTAGGTAAGCTAAAATTGCGATGGTCCGGCCCCTTCAAAGTTGAAGAGGTTTTGCCATATGGGACCATACTCATCTCTCACCCATAAAAAGATCATTTAAAGTAAACGGTCATCGGTTAAAGTCATACATAGCGGGCGATCCAGTGATCAATTTGAATGAAACCATAACTTTCCTCAACATTATAACCCCACCATAATAGTCAAGCTACACGACTATAAACAAAGCGCTCATAAGAGGCACCCCACGTCTACCTTTTTCGTTATTTCCTTATTTTGTTTCCTACTTGTTCTAATAATGCATGGTTTTTGAATGGGCCTCCCCGAACACGTTCCAGGGAAGTTCCTACCCTCTCGTTTTTTTTATGCACATTACATTTCATTTCATTTTTGTTCTACATACTTATATTGCAACATTGGGGAAAATGTTGGGATTAAGTATGAGGGTGTTTTCGTGCTTTCCTTTCTGCACTCCCATTCCCCGCACTTAAAATTTTTTATAAAAAAATATACAAAAATAAAAAAAAAATTAAAAAAAAATTATAAAATGAAAAAAAAAAAAATTATTATCAATAATAATAAAAAATATTACAAAACAAAATTTTAACAAAAATATATATATATAGATTTACTTTGTAAATATTTTTCTTTGTAAATATTTTCTCTATATATTTTTTGTAAATATTTTTTGTAAATATTCTTTTCTCTCTCCCCTCTTCCTTTCATTCTCCTCTTTGTAAAAAAACTTTTGTTTTTTTTCCTCTCTTGTAAATATTTGCTTAAAAATTTCAAAAATATATTAAAAAAAATTTTAGGAAACAAACATAAAATATAAAAAATATATATATCTTTCTCGCCTTTTTTATGTATATATTAAAGAAATAAATTAAAAACACACACAAAAAAGGTGATAACTTTAAAAATCCAAAAAATTATAAAATAAATAAATCGAGTATTTCATTCTTAACCCTCTTTGCTCTCCAAAAATATAGTTGCAAGTTTATTTATAAGTGAATTTCATTAATTTTTTGTTTACTATTCATTTATTAATTATAGATTGATAGATTTAAATATCCGGGGTTAAGTTTTAAAGAATTTATTATACTTTGTTCTTAAGATAGGGGACTCGTTTTCGGCACTACTTTTAATTTATCATAAATAGAGTACGTGTATTATGTAAGAAATAAACAATTATAGGATTCAATTATGTTTACTTCTAACTTTCTGAAACACAGGAACGTTCAATGTATAAAGGTTGCTCTCAAACTTTTTTGATTAAAATCTAGTTTTCTCTTTGAAAACAATTTCTCCCCTTATTATGCCTTACTTGACATGATAGCTCCTTAAAGAACCTATGTCAATGGGAACAAAATTTCTTTCCGTAAACATAGGCATCCAATATTTAAAAAGATTATATGTTACGGAGTAAGAGGATAAAATTCATTACTCCTATACATATACATTGGGTTAATTTGAAGTTGTTCCAAAAATTTATATGTTAAGGAAAATAATATTTCATTTTCCTAAAAACATAAAAAAAAATTATTAGAGGTTTGAGAAAAAATTGTCTCACCTCAAAATCTAAGCTCTCTTCATAAACCAAAATACCCCCCCCCCCCCCCCCCCCCACAGCCAATTTCAATGATTCTAGACTTAGTTTTAAATCATTTTAAGACCATAATTTTTAAATTGCATTATTTCCCGTAAAACTCCCATAAGCTAAAGTTTTTGTAATTCCAAACTAATTTTGTTAAGCTAACGATTACAAAATTTTGCTTCTATTTGATTACATCAAGAAGTCTTTTGGCCAAACTTTTCCTCTATCAAAATCATGTTCATAATTTTAAGACTTAACTCTTATGCCATGTATGTTGATTTAGATCTCTCTTTTAATTAATTTAAGTGGTAGCTAAATTTAGGATATATTTTTAATTCCCTATAAGTTCATCTCCAACTTTTGCTCTGGAATAGCAAAAGCTTAAGTATGGAGGTATTTGATAAGTTGTAAATATACTTATATTTCAGTACTTCAATTACGTCATTTTAGTCTATTTTCATTGTTTTTAGTTATTTTTCTTCAATAAAATGTTTCTTTTTTATAAATATTATTATAACTTAGGTTTATTTTGTTTTTTAGAATTTTTTAAGAAAAAATTCAAAATTTCAAAGTACACGCCCGTGATTCAGCCTGACACGCCCCGTGTCACACCACTCGAGACTCGATGCCTTCAGTTCGACGATTGGCATTCGACGATTTGCTGAACACGGCTGTGTCCCTCTGAACACTCCCGTGTCCAACCCAGCTCAACGTTCATCGACCCCAGCTCAACGCTCGACGCTTCCAGCAACACTCGACGCTTTGCCAAACACGCCCGTGTCCCTATTGACATGTCCGTGTCCATCCTGTTCGACGTTCAACGTTCGCCGATCAACGCCCGCCGCCTTCACTAGTCATACCTTTCTGACGCGCCGTGCCACCCCTGACACGCCTATGAACAACACATGTCCTGTTCCTGAAGCTTCCAGAAATCGACCAGTCACTAGAATTTTGCCGTCTTCAGCAAGCTAGCCTGACATGCCCCCCGACATGCCCGTGTCTAGGCCGTGTTACCCCCAAACTTTTCCTTATAAATAGAAATTTTTTATAATGACCAAGGGTTCTGTCCTTTGATCCAATTCGTTGTTGGGCTGCTGCTAGGAGACTTTTTGTGCTATGTAAGGATATTTTCCGCCCTCCTCTTTTTGTTTGGTTTAGCTTTTGTAATCCGACTTTTTACTTAATAAAATTTGTTAGTTTTTCATCCTTATATTGTACTGGAATGCCTCTAAGTACCTCTCTTTCAGCAATCTTTTGTATCTTCATTTTTCATTTTCGTATGGGTATGTGTGTGTGTATGAGTTAGATTTATGGAATTTATGCTTTCAAATGAAAAAAAAATCACTTAGCTTCATCTTAGATTTTCTCAAATTTACTAGTCGTTATTATAGTTTTTTTCTTATCTTATTCCTTAGATTGGTTTAGATTTAGGATTTTTTTGCTTTTATATTCATTCTTATGAATTTGTAAAATGATTTCAAAAGTGGTTTTCATTACTCTTTAACTTAGATTTTCCTTTTTAGGTTGTAAAACTTTTGCTTCTTTTTAACTTTCTTCCACTTTTTAAACCCTTTTACAAAGTTATAAGAATGGATTATGTGTTATTTCAATTTTTCAACCACTTTGATTTTCATATTTACTTAAAAATCCTTTTGCTCGAACAATTTTTATTTCTACTTTTTATGCATTTCCAGCAAATTCTAACGGTAAAAATGTAAACATTTTAATTTTTCGATCATCTTGCCTTTCCTTATTTTTTCTTGTGTGTGTGAGTGTATGAGTTAGTTTTTTTTTGTGTTTTCCTATTTCGAGTTTTGTGTGTGTGAGTGTATGAGATAGTGTTTATTACTTTCTTTCAATTATGTAGAGTGTGTGTGTGTGTGCATCTATTTCCTCCTACTCGTTTGAGTAGGACTCGCTTTATTTTCCTGCCTACTCATTTAAGTAGGACTTGTCATTTTATTGCTTTCATTTCCCGCCTACTCATTTGAGTCGGACTTGTCATATTATTGCTTTAATTTCTCGCCTACTCGTCTGAGCAGGACTTGTCATTTCCCGCCTACTCGTTTGAATAGGACTTGTCATTTTCTGCCTACTCATTTGAGTAGGACTTGTCATTTCAATTATGCAATTTTATTTTTTGTAACTTAGCTCTCTTTTAATTTATTATGAGTTTGGTTGAGTGCGTGCGTTTTCCTTTTTAGTATCTTTTATTTTTCTAATGTTAGGTTACCTTATTTCTTTTTTTTGTAACCCTTCAGCGTTTAATATAGAACTCGCGGCTCACCAAACTCATAAGCCGTCCTTATTCTGATGAGTGGCTAATCGTTCTTATCCCTCGGCATCGAAGAGCATTGGGACATATGAAATCTCTCTAAATAATTAAAGGAAAATTTTCTAACTTTAATTAAAGGTCTTAAAGTTTGCCTCGCGTATATGATGCGTAGAACCACATATCGATGTGTGGGCTCTATTTCCGTTATCCATACGCTAGCTAGCCGAGAGGCCGTGCGTATGGACTGATCACCATTGGGTAAAAAGAGCTGTGTGCATTCCATCGATAGAGGAGAAGCGTAACTCTACCGAATTTGGTTCCCCACTTAATTGTGGGGTTCTTAGCGTAAAGCTGGCATTAAGAGGAATCCTTCGTCGGACGAGAGTTCGGTCGAATAGTCTTAATGTTCAGGTGAGCGATATCCATATAGCTTGGTGAGCTCATATTTGTGTAACCTCCATGGCCAAGTTGCTTTATTTAATTTGAAATTTTGGTTCTCTAATTATTAAGAGTTGTTTTAGTCTTAATCCGATTCGATGCCGAGCGTTAACCCTTCATCGAATTTCCTAACACATTTTTGTTCTTTAATTTTATCCTCCTTAGTTAATTAAAATTGCCACCGTATTTTTGGTAAAATAATAGTTACTCCGAAAAGGGTAAAAATAATCAACCCAACCCTGAGAACAATATGACCTCGATATTCCCACTGAATATCGAGTACTACATGTGATAGGTGCACTTACCTCGTTTTGTTAAAAACTCGCTTTTTAGCAGTCCGCGACGTTCGACCAATCGAACCAACCACCTAAATAAGAGTCGGCTTCGTGGGCCATCATTCGTGCTCGGATGATTTTAGATTCTGGATGTTTAGCTTGTTTAGTTTCAGTTTTGGAAACCGTTGTTAGCTTGCTGTGTTTAGAGGAGATTCCAGTGGTGTGTGAGTTTTCATATGTTTTTCTAGCTAATATTTCTGGTCTTCTGCCTGAGAGGGACGTGGAGTTTATCATAGATATTGCACCGGGTATCCATCCTATTGCTAAGGTGTCGTACCGGATGGCCCCTCATGAGTTGGAGGAGTTGCGTACTCAGTTTGATGAGTTTCTCCTGAATGGTTTTATTAGGCCGAGTTCTTCACCTTAGGGTGCTCACGTCTTATTTGTAATGAAAAAGTATAGATCAATTAGACTGTGTATTGATTATAGAGAGCTGAATAAAGTCACCATTAAGAACTGATATCCTTTACCGAGAATAGATGATTTATTTGATCAACTACGTGGTAGCACAATATTTTCAAAGATTGACCTTCATTCGGGCTACCACCAGTTAAGGAATCGTGAGACGGATATCCCACGGACTGCTTTCCGTTCTAGGCATGGACATTTTGAGTTTTTTGTAATGTCCTTTGGTTAGACCAGTGCTCCCTCTACCTTTTTGGATATGATGAAGTGCGTGTTCAAGGATTTTCTAGACCGTTTCGTGCTCGTGTTTATAGATGACGTTTTGATGTATTCACGCAGTGCTGATGAGAATGCCCAGCACTTGCATTTAGTTTTGTCTACCTTGAGGGACTCTAAGCTGTTTGCTAAGCTGAGCAAGTGTTAGTTTTGGTTGCCTCAAGTTTCGTTCTTGGGTCATGTGTTAAATAAAGATGGAATTTCAATTGAACCTAAGAAGATTGCTGTTGTTATGGATTAGAATAGGCCCACCACATATAAGGAGATAAGGAGCTTCCTAGGGTTGGCTGGCTACTATAGAAAGTTTGTAGAGGGTTTCTCAACATTATCTGCGTCACTAACTAAATAGACGTAGAAGAACGCAGCTTTTGTCTGAAATGATAAGTGCGAGGAGGCTTTTCAGGAATTAAAGAGGAGATTTTGCACTGCTCCGGTGTTGACCCTACCTACGGAAGGAATAGAATATGTCGTATATGTAGATGCATCACATGTTGGACTTGGATGCGTGTTGATGCAAGAAGGCAAGGTAATTGCGTATGGGTCTAGAAAGCTAAAGGTACATGAAAGAAACTACCCTATGCATTATCTAGAGTTCGCAGCAGTGATTTATGCCCTAAAGTTCTAGAGGCACTTGCTATATGGTACATTATGAAAGATTTATAGCGATCATAAGAGTTTAAAATACATTTTCACTCAAAGGGAGTTGAATCTACCCCAGCGAAGATGGTTAGAGTATGTTGCTGATAATGATGTTGAGATCCAGTACCATCCGGGAAAAGCCAATGTTGTAGTCGATGCCTTGAGTAGGAAGACAGCTAAGATTTTTAACCTCTCTGTGGATTCTCTAGTAGAAGAATTTCTCTTGATTGGCATTTTTGTTGGGAGTTGTAACTCGTCAAGTAGTTGGGAGGTAGCTGAGCATTCATGGATTGCACTCATAAGACTACATCAGATGGAAGATCCTGATTTGTTGCACCTTTACAAGAGAACTAAGAAAGGGGAGTTGCCGAATTTTTCGATCGATGATGCGGGTACCTTGAAGGACCGCGGCAAATTTTGTATCCTCGAAGTATAAGGTATTCGAGTTAAGTTGTGCAGTGAGGCTCATGGTTCCAGTGTTGCCTACCACCCAGGTTCAACTAAGATGTACCAAGAATTGAAGCAGATCGCCTGGTGGTTCGGAATTAAAGGTGATATAGCGTAGTTTATTTCAGAATGTTTTATGTGTAAGCGAGTAAAGGCTGATCATGGAAGACCTGGTGGCAAGCTAACGCCCTTGTAAATTCCGATTATGAAGTGGGAGAGCATCTCAATGGATTTCATTACTGGTTTATCGAGATCTCCTTGAGGATAAGATTCAGTCTCGGTTATTGTTGATAGACTAACAAAGTGTGCTCACTTCATGCCTTTTAAGATTGATTACCCCATAAAGAAGATAGTTAAGCTATATGTAGATGAAGTAATTAGATTACATGGAGTGCCAGTTAGTATCGTATCATATCGAGAATCCAAGTTTACGTCTCGCTTTTGGAAGAGTTTACAAGAAGTGTTGGGTACCGATCTAAGGTATTCCATAACCTATCATACACAGACAAACTGTCAAATGGATAGAGTGATTCAGATCGTAGAGGATATGATCAGATGTTATATTTTGAACCACGGAGGAGAGTGGGATGAGCGACTCAGATTGATGGAGTTTGCATACAATAATAGTTATCATGAAAGTTTGCAGATGGCCCCATTTGAGGCCTTATATGGGAGGCAATGCAGAAATCCCTTATTTTGGGCCGAGGTCTGTGAGAGACCGTTGCTGGGTCCTGAAGCGTTAGAAGAAATGGATATTTCTATGAAGCTTATTCGGGAAAAGCTTCGGATAGAGCAGGAACGATATGAGAAGAACGCCAATTGGCATAGGTATGATTTAGAGTTTGCTGTAAGGGACTTGCTGTTTCTCAAAGTTTCCCCGATGTCTAGAGTTAAAAGGTTTGGTAAAAATCATAAGTTGGACCCGAGGTATGTGGGACCTTTTTAGGTTATTGAGCGTATTGGTGTATCAGCTTATAGGCTGGATTTGCCAGCAAATTTTCCTAGTGTGCACGAAGTGTTTCACATGAGCCAGTTACAAAAATATGTGCTCAGCGACCAACTGATTCTTGATGATGTGCCTCAGTTGGAGCTTAATCTCTCCAATGTTGAGATGCCTGACCGCATTCTGGATTCTCAAGATCGAGTGTTGCAGAGGAAAATCATGCCAATGGTTAAAGTTTTGTAGCGAAACCAAGACGTGGAAAGCTCCACTTGGGAGTTGGAGTCAGCTATGACGGAGGCTCATCCTAATCTATTCTCCTAGTTTCTTACGGTATGTATTTCCCCTTCTATAATCTTTGATTATATTCTTTTCTGTGGAATCTCTTGGTGCGTAAAATTTCGGGACGAAACTCCTTTTTAGGGGGAGTGGCTGTAACGCCCCTGATTTTTCGATGTTTAGTTAATTCATTTATTTGGCATATTTATGACGTCAGGGCGTTACGTTAACGCATGATTGTCGTGTTCCATTGTAAGAGCGTGGGTTTTAGCTCTTGGGTTTTCTTTGTGTGGCTGAGTTTAGACTGTTTGTAAGATTTCCTAGCGAGCCGGGTCTATTTTGGTTACTCGGTGGAACCTCTTTGGGAATGCTTGTATTTTGGCTTCGGGAGGTGTTTACCTATGATTCGTTAGTCGAATTTCTATTCTAGTTCTTCGTTGTTTTTGTAGCGTCGGTTTTTAGCTACAATGCGATTTTCGTAGAATTTCGGGTAAGTTTGGTTTTCGGGTCATTTTGACATTTTATTTAATTAATAATGATATCCTATATTAAAATAATCATATAAAGAAGTAAAAATAGAAACCCATCGCATCAAAACCCTATTAATTGTCTCCCTCATGAAACCGTCGGCCTATTGTGAAAGAACGAGTGTGGCGGACATTCCTAAGCTCTCGGCCGCCGATTTCTGGAGCTTTCATGCTCGATTTCATCTTTGGAGAGTGGATCCGGGTAGATCTCGCCTGGATCTACGTTTCTATGGTAAGATTTTCTAGTTTCTTAGATTTTAAGAGGTCTAGGTATGCGGTTTTGACCCTCTTTTGTCCTGAAAAGATTCAGTTTTTGTTGCTTAAGCGTTCTCGCGGCAGGATCTGTGAGGTGGAGCGTTGCTTGGCCGGATTTTGGGTGATTTGAGGCAACTGGTGATTTTCCCCTAGCTTGTTCTTTATTTCTCTTTTGTTTTCTTGTTATCCTCCCAGTACAGCAAGATCAGATTATGGTAGGATTCCCTCCAAGTTAACAATGATTTTCTATAGATCTTGAGGCAAGTGGTGTTTACACCCTTGCCAAGCTTTTTTCCCCTTCGGTTTCCTATCCTGGTAGGCCGGATGACTCTTAGCATGGCTGTAAAATCATATTTTTTCTAGGTTAGATATAATTAGAAGTTGTTAGTATAAGACCGTTCGGATGATAACCCTTTGGCAGGTATCTGTCTAAAAACTTTGAGTGGAGCTGAGTGTATATAGCCTAAAGCTTTGAGTGTAATCTTAGTGTAGACATTAAGTTTTTAGCCTAAGTATAAAAGTGTTGAGTGTGTTGAATACACTCAACGCCTTGCTGAGAGGTATGAGAAGCTAAGTTAAAAAGCGTGAGTGGTATACACTCAACGCGGTGTTGAGTGAGCTTAGAACACTCAATGCCATTCTGTAAAATTTTAAAACCTATGTATAAAAGAGTTGACAGCATTGAGTGAGCTTAACTCACTCAACGCCATCACATTAATCGGCATGTTAAGTATAAAAGAGTCGACAACATTGAGTGAGCTCACTCAACGCTGTCTCTTAAATCTGTAAATATAAGTAGAAAGCGTTGACAACGTTGAGTGAGCTGAACTCACTCAACACCGTCCCTTAATTCGTTAAATCGAAGTAGAAAGCTTTGACAGCGTTGACTGAGCTGAACTCACTCAGCGTCGTTGCTTATATAGAAAAGCATTGACAGCACTGAGTGAGCTGAACTTACTAAACGTCGTCGCTTTAACCATGCAATCTAAGTGTTAAAGCGTTGACTGCATTGAGTTAGTTTAACACATCGTCATCTGATTTTGGAAGCTTAGTGGTAAAGCGTTGAGTGAGCTGAACTCACTCAATTCCATCATCTGTTCTTGTTGCTGTGTTTAAGCGTTGAGTGTGCTGAGTTATGGCATCGAGTGCGTTGACTGCACTCGACGCGCCGTCGACTGTACTCGACGCTTTCCCTTAGACATGTGTGCTTTAACCGATTTGATGTGTATCTCTAAAGGCTTAGTTTTGCCAAGTTAGAATCGTCGGGTTTCTGCTGAATTTGTCGAGTTTGGGTTTTATGGGTATTTGGGATATGGGGTTTGGTTTGGTTGGCTTAGTTTCATGAATCATTACACCTAGTCATGTTTGGGTCTTGTTTTTGGGCTGTTGGGTTGTGTTGGTCCAGATGGCCACCACTGCAGTCCCGTTTTTGAGACGTTTGGGTCTGTTAGTTTGGGTTTGACCAGTTGGTCCCGACTCATATCCGGTTGCATTACGGTGTTAATGATTCATGTGTTTATTGAGCCTTTGTCTCGTTTTTGTTTCATATGGATTAATCTTATACTATTTCTGTCTATACTCGCAGATGTTCTCGGACTATGACTCCATTCGCACTTGGTGCAAATTTCATTACCTTTTAACTTTATAAGTTAACTCTTTCGTTCTTAATCTCTAGTTAGTGTGTTGTGTTTTGACAGCTATTCAGGTTTGGATTAGTAATCTTACTACTCCCTTGTTTACTGACAATTTTGTTTGCCACTTTTATTTTTCTTGCTGAGATGTTCTTTCTTTGAATGCCTAAGGTTCAGGATAGTAGCAGGTTGAGCGGCTAGGTTTGGTGTTTGCTAGTGGACTACAGTGTTGCAGAAGTTTCCTCAACCTTGATAGGTAGTTCTTTGTTATTTTATTATTAGTACCGACACGCATACTGACCAGTGGGTTCATGTTAGTTTGTCGATGCCCACTGGTGGTTTTCTTTTGAATTGCTGAATACTTTGCTAAGCTGCTAGTTTTACCTTTTGTGGTTGGTTTTTACTTGCTCTCTGGGAATGTTTTATGGTAGGTTGCTTGTTAGGTATTTTCACTTATAAAAGCATTACTACTAGTACTTCATACATCTCATATTTCTAAAACTAAAATACTATTTTCTAGCTAATGTAAAGACTATTTCCATACTTATAATAAATCTAGAGTCTTGCATGACATGAGTTGTCCTTTGGGGATGTTTATACTCATGTAGGGTGTTAATCAACATAACCAAAGTATTTTTCACAGCATATAACTATACTTTTACTTGTGGACTAGTTGATCCACTGTGTCGAGGGATATGGCTATCCAATTTAAACTGGTTTTTACTTAATAACTTATGGATTTCATATAAACTGTAGAGTTTGGAGTTTTGCCTATGCGCCTACAGTTATCCCCTACACAGTGTGGCATCACGACGCGTATTTTCTCTTACTCTGATATAACTTAAATGTTGAGAAAATGTGGGTTGTGACACATCATCTATCATCTTTCCTGATAGACACTTTAGTCAACATCATCTGGATAGTACTTCAACCAGCATGATACCACTCAAGTTATATAACTTGAAAAATCTTCAATTCCCTGAAGTACTTGTCCACATACTAGAAATAGTATAACTTGAAACACCATGGGGAGCAACTGAAGCTATGCTAGGTTCAACATACCTAATTCAAACTTGAAGGTGTTGAACTTTGCTTCATCATGTGGCTTAGTGAAGATGTAAGCCACTTGCTTGTATGTCTTGATAAACTCAAGGTTGATATCTTCACATTCCACATGCTCCATAATGAAATGAAATCTTATCTCAATATTCTTAGTCCTGCTGTGTGAGACAGGATTCCTAGCAATTGATATGGCACTAGTAGAATCACAATATAAGGGACTTCTACTTATCTAGACGTTATAATCCTGGAGATGATGCTGGATCCACAGCAACTGAGCACAGTAGCTACCTGCTGAAATGTACTCTGACTGTGTAGTTGAGATTGCAACACTTGTTTGCTTCTGGCTGCTCCAAGACACTAGTGTTCCTCCCAAGAATTGACAGGTGCCAGAAGTTCTCTTCCTACCCTCTTTGCAGCCTGCAAAATCTGCATTTTAATAGACAGTTAGTTCGAACTCCCCATTCCTAGGGTACCTTAGGCCAAGATCTGGTGTGCCCTTAAGATATCTCAAAATCATCTTAGCAACAGAGTAGTGAGATTCTTTAGTGCAGGCCTAATACTTAGCACAAACACATGTAGCATACATGATGTCTGGCCTACTTGTAGTTAGATATAGAAGGGAGCCAATTATCCCTTTATACAAAGTTTCATCAACAGTTTCCCTGCCTCATCTTTGCCTATAGGCATACTTGACCCCATAGGAGTTTTCATGGTGGAGGAATTCTCCATACCAAACTTCTTGATTAAATCCCTGGTGAACTTAGACTGGGATATAGACAAGCCATCATCAATCTATCTAATATGGAGACTCAAGAAGTACTTAATTTCACCCATACCGCTCATCTAAAACTTCCCTTGAATAAGTTTGGCAAACATCTTGCAAAGATTGTCATCAATAGATCCAAAGATAATGTCATCTACGTATATCTTGACTACGATGATCTTACCCTTAGATTCCCTTAGGAATTGGGCCTTGTCTATCTTCCCCCTTGAGAATTTGTTCTCAATGAGATAGTTAGACAAAGTCTCATACCATTCTCTAGGGGCCTACTTTGGCCCATATAGAGCTTTCCTAAGTCTATAAATAGGATTTGGTGAGTTAGGAATAACAAAACCTGGAGGCTGCTCAACAAAGACTTCTTCTTTTAAGTCACCATTTAGGAAGGCTGACTTCATATCCATCTGGTATACCTTGAATCCCTTGTGTGCAGCATATGCAAGGAATAGTCTGATGGCTTCAAATCTTGCTACAGGGGCTAAAGTTTGATCAAAATCAATACCTTCCTCTTGCTTGTACCCCTTAGCCACTAGCTTTGCCTTATTCTTGATTATAATGCCATTTTCATCAAGTTTATTCCTATAAATCCACTTGACTCCAATGAAATTATGTCCTTGTGGTCTGGGAACCAGCTTCCAGATCTTGTATCTCCTAAACAAGTTTAATTCCTCTTGCATAGCAATAATCTAAAACTAATCTATGTTGGCCTCTTCTAATTTCTTTGGCTCAACCTGTGACAGGAAGCTTGAGTATAGTGTTGTGTTGATGCTTCTGCTCCTTTTCACTACTCTTTGTCTTACATCACCAATGATTTGGTCTCTTGGATGATACCTCAGATGCCTGATTTCTTGAGGCAATCTAGCTTCAACTTCAGCTACAAGGGCATCTTCTTGCTGATCTTCATCAACCTTATTTGTGTCTAGTAGTCCATCTACTAGAATGTTTATTCCATCTCTGATAACTAGAGCTGCTTTATTGATAGTCAGCTTGTCCATCATCTGTTCAGAACCTGCAATACTAGAAGAGGAGCTTGGAAGCTCTCTATTAATCATAGTAGACTCATCAAAAACTACATGAACAGATTCTTCTATAACTTGGCTTTTCAAGTTCTAGATCCTATAGGCTTTACTATGATTGATGTACCCAACAAAAATCCCATCAAAGGACTTGGCAACAAACTTAGTCACATAGGATTTCCCATTGTGAAGCACATAACACTTACTACCAAAGATTCTAAGATAGCCCGAGTTTGGTCTTCTGCCATTCAAGATCTCATAGGGAGTCTTCTTGTGGCTTTGGTGATAGAGGCCCTATTGAGGACATGACATACAATATTCACTACCTCAGCCCAGAAATATTCTGGGAGAGATGAATAACTCAACAATGT